>JAROYE020000003.1:33345286-34695889 GCA_029619315.2 Dynastes maya
ACCGTCATCCTCCTTCTTACATGCTTCCAAAAGAGTTATAAATTGTACTGCCGAAGAGATTTTAAAAGTGGTGTTGAACTCATTGAACAAATTTGAAGGTTCAACTAAGCAACTTTTGATGTTTATGAGTGATGGTGCCGCAAACATGCGTTCGATCTCTTGAAGAACACAGTGGTAACTTCTTACATGTAACGTGTAAAATCCATACTCTACATCTTGCGGCACAAACGATTCCTACATGTTTTCCACTAGTAAATGCATTGATTGCTAGTACAAAGGCAGTGTTTCTACGAAACGTACCCGACTATTTCACAAACCACCACAGCCGATTGTTACACGTTGGGAACATGGTTGCAGGCTGCGTTTTACTACAGCAAATATTTTGACCAAGTAAAGAAGGTAGTTTTAAAATTCAATCCGACAGAAGCTGCAACAATCAAGAAATGCCAGGAAATATTTGAAGACAGGTTAAAAGAGATTTACAAACTATTCACAACAATTACTTCGGACTAGCGGAGGGAATAGAAAAATTACAAAATGTTTCGATGTCGCTAGTGGATTCTATTCAAATTGTGAATGATGTTCACGCACAGTTATGCGCTGTAGAAGGCGAAACAAATTGGTGTGTAATACGAAAATTTGAAAGTGTTTTAGAGAAAGATTCCGATTTTCTCATATTAAGACAAATTTGTGAAAGTGCGTCTGAAGATGCATTAAGTTGTTTGAAAGATTATTTTAAATATGCAAATATAACATCGCTAGATGTCGAACGGTCGCTTTCGGCATTAAAAAACATTTATTCCGCACGTCGTACTCACTTGACTGAAACACCTGTAGAAACATATCCAATGATTCAAATATTTAACAGATGTTACCCAGTTTGTGATTTCACGGAAGACTTTTAAAACGGTAAGTGTTTCAGCACGTTTTATAATTTATTTCTTACCTTCTATTTTATGTGCAAACTTTTATGCGCTCGCCACGCCTCAGGCTGTTACCGCATATTTGCCCAGGTTATTGTTAATTATAAAAATTTTATGCAAATAATGTAATTAATTCAATAAAAATTAGATTTTTTAGTGTGCTCCCATGTTGGAAACGATCACCATTAAAAGGTTAAATAAATATGTATTTGCTTAACAAAATTTTTCTGCGGTTTAACGTATGCCGTTACTTTGACAAATATATTATTCTGTTGATATTACTATTCCACTGAAATGGTTAGTACGATTTTTACAGAAGAAAACATCCATTTATGAGCACATAGGGTAACAATGTGTTAAAAATACACAATCTTTCTAAAAACTTTATTAACATTGTGAATAGGCTAACAAAAGTATATAAAGAAAAAGTACAATGCCGAAAATTAGTAGTGACGTGATGCTTTTGTTCTTGTAAATAAACACCAACTCCCTAAAATACCATTAACTTCCTCCGTTACGTGAAGGTGATATCAAGGCCTTCCTAAAGATCTACGTGGTTGTAAACAAAAAAGGTTACCCATAAATCTTACAGGTTTCCTTCAAGTTTCTTCCAGATTACTCACATTTCTCACGAATCTGTAAATTGAATCTGATTCGGTTAGCTACAAAAATACGTCGACATAAAACTTGTTAAAAGGTATGCACTGTTATATAGGTATCTACAACTGTGTTGTATGACAGCTACATAAGAATTAAAATGATATTTATACTACTTTTGTTTGCAAAGAATATTACAAACCTTACTACCTCGGTAATCTCATGGGAATCCTAAGAATCGCGAATGAGCGACAGAGATAACTGTATTGTTAGGTGCTAGGGGGATGCTAGGTGTTTTGATAAAAAGAGTAGGAGGTAGAACAGCAGATATCTCAAGCATGCCCTACCACTTGCCTTTGCTGAAATATCTATTACATCAAAAAAGGAGGAAATATACTAACAATTAGTTACAAAATATGAAAACAGAAAGATTAAAGCATTGTTAAATGTGGGGTGAAGTGAATCGCAATTTATTTAAGCTGATAACATTGGTGTTGCTGGCTTTGAAAACGATATCACCAAGATTTTTGCAATTTTCGCTAATCCCTAATACAAACAGGAATTCTGATATTCACCAATCTCTGGCAACTATTTTATTTTTTGTATACAGAAATTTTAACATTAGTTATCCAGTGCTAAAGATATATTATTCTAGACTTCCATTTGCAACCACAAATATGTGATAAGTAAGTACAGGTACAACCACGACAATTAAATCAATTAACACACAATTATAATACGCTTTAATCACTAACTCACATAAATGTTTACTTCAGAAAGCACTGCACCTTCGTGCGTAATTTTCCTAAAAAAAATATGCGTTAGAAACCAATGCAAAAGTTATTTACTGTAACACTGTAGTTTTTTTTTTTTTTATAAATTTTATTTCATTGTAATGATAATAAAAGTGATTATGTAGCATAAAAAAATCAAATTAGCTATACATTCGCTATGTATTATTCTAACTCATGGTAATAGAAGACATCAAAGAAATGTTTAATAGAAAAATATTCATTGCGGTGCACACATTTTATAAAAGCAGCTTTTCTGCCTAACACGCGTTCTTAAAGTAGTAGGAGGAAGTAGTAAGGGGTTCAAGAAAATCTCATCTGCGTCAGTTTGATAGACCTATAGAAGGCGCGTTTGATAACATATAATTTTATTTTCTTTAATTTATAATGACGGTATAAACTGCAAAAATCTGGAAATCGTACAAATTTCAGGGGTAAATTTCACCCCGTAACACCCGATGGGTTCGGCAAATCTGCCAAATTTCTATCCAATCACTGATTGACACCTCGGAATCTCCCCTCGTGAGGAAAGTGAGCCTATCTCTGATTTCAATATAACCAAACTAGAACATCTAATTATTTCTGTAAACATAATTAGAGAATGTTCAATGGTGTATATACGGAACTTTAAAGTTATATACGTAACGAAGTTGTCACCGACTATATAGGACTACGGCAGTCTACGCACAAATAAGGGATTCAATTGGAAAATCCCCGATCTAAAAGCCCGAGGGACCATCGGAAGTCTATTAAAAGACCCGCTGGTATTACCGGGAACATCGTTACAGTAAAATCTTAGCGTGTTCATTGTAAAGTTTTCGTTTTAGGGATCTCACATGTCAACTTACATTTGAATTAGTACGTAATTTAGCGTCCATTTCATGGGATTCAGTTTATAATAGTAAATATCAACAAAACTTAGATTGGATGTATTTGAAATTATTAAAAATTAAAAAGCTCAAGGTATTGACAAACCCTTCAATAAATACTAATTTCGGTAACGATAAAAAAAAAGTGTGGCAACAGGATAAATATTCAAAAAGAAAAGCATTGTTGATTTTTTTGTTATAGTTTTCATCAAACCATAGATTGTTTCAGGTGATTTTTGTCATTTAAAGCGTTAATAGATTACAAAAGTAAATGTGAATACTCTGTTTAAAAAACGGATTAACGGATTTAACTAGTGAGGAACGCTAGTATATCGAGGTTTATCGAGACCATGTAATACTTGCTAGAGTGCGCTGTAGCTACTTTATTGCAGTAAAATGTATTATTTATCATTCTTCATAACGTCCTATTACAAAAGGAAAACACACATGTTTAGAATTTATTATCGCTTATTACTTATTACAGAGGAAGACATATGTACAAACAATTTTAAAACAAAAAACGATATTTGAGTACTGTATAAAGCAATTATATGTGGTACTCCTCAAACTATTCTCTAAAGCAAAATGCAGTGTCACAACATTAGCAGAATAAGAAAGTACATTTATTTTTGTTTTATGAACATTGTAACAAATCCAGCACCGCCGCCTTCTTTGTTGTTTGTATGGTTGTCTAATCAATATATAGTTTTCTTTTTTGCGATTTTTAAACTGTTCGTTTATTGTGCTTTTCTATAATTTGAGCTGTAGCATTGTAGAAGTTCGTTACATAGTATTTCCGTGAAATCAGAAAACGTATTTTGTGTTGCTTGATGTTTCATACAATGCAGCATTGTATTGGAATGGTTCTAAATGCCAAAATGGCATTTAGGACCATCCTTTGTAATATATGGGTAGCAAGTTTTTTGAACCAACAAGAGCTTTTCTTTGTAGCATTGTATGGTCCAATATCTTCGCCCACGTTTTGATTTTTTTATTATGAAAACGTGTACATCGCGCTTATCTCCAAATCTTGCTATAAACGCATAATCTAATTACCCAATAGAAGAAGCATAACTTTTAGCCCTTTCAAAATGATGGAAAGGATATCCGGATTATTAGAATGCTCTTCCATAAATGATGCAAACAGCTACATCACAGTACATGACCAAAAGTGAATATGACGCACTGTAATGCATCATCCGGCTGTGGAGGACAGTTGACAACCAAACATTTAGAACCAGTAAATTGTCCACTATCAAATTATAGGCATACTTCACCAGATATACCTTTATCAGTAAGTACATTGTTATACAGATCTTACAATTTAATTTTGGATATCTTTCTTATTTTTTCATGTACAGTCATTTGACTTGTTTCGTTAATTGTTGTTTCTTCTTTGCTTTATCAAACTTTATTACAATTCACTAATTATGGTAAGTTTTTTTAGATGTGTTAGTTTTTGATAGACAATCTGTCTGTATTTTAGGTTTCTTATGTTATGACTAGAACAACGCAAACTGCGCTGAAAGCCAGTGGTTGACGCATAAAAGTTTACACAAAATAAACACGGCCGGGACAATTCGGTATAAGCGTCAGTGTAACTGCGACTCGTAAGCCGATCTGTTGTGTATGTATCTACGCTGTCGTATACTATATCGTAGTTTTACGTTTGTTTTGAAAATGTTTCCTACGTCGCGAAAACGACCAAAGTTGGACACAATAAGAGAATTGGTTGTAGAAATGCTTGATTTAAAGTGTGATGGCGCTAAAATTCGATGTGTAGTGTGTAAAATAGATTTAATGTGTTGGTCGAAAAGTGATTGTCTACGGCACGTAAACAGTGCAGGACATGTTTCAAAAAAAAATTCCCCACGAGATTATGACAAATTTAAATTTAATTTATGTGTTACCTTTATTGCATGTAATTTACCATTTCATTTACTAAGGAAGAAAGCATACGTCTCGTTTTGGAATGAATATTCGGACTTTAAGTTACCAAGTGAGAGAACATTACAGAGAGTTGTGTCGTCTGCTCGTGAGCATGTCGAGAAAAGAATTAAATCGGAGTTGCAAGATAAAAAACTGTGGTTATGTGTGGACGAAACAACAGATCGTAAAAAATATTCTGTGGTTAATGTAATGCTATGCACAATGGAACCACATCGACCGTCACCCTCAATTTTACTAGCTTCCAGAAGAATACAACAATGCACTGCCGAAGTAATTTCAATGTTGGTGTTATATACATTGGAAAAGTTTGAACTTTCAACAAATCAACTGTTGATGTTTATGAGTGATCGTGCCGCAAACATGCTCGCTGTAGGTCGATCACTTAAAAAACATATTGCTAACTTGTTGCATATTACATTTAAAATTCATGCTCTCAATCTTGTGGCGGATAGTATCAGAAAATGTTATCCCGAGGTAGACGCTCTAATAGCACATACAAAAGCTGTGTTTGTAAAATCCCCAAAATGTATTCGGGAATTTAGACTATACCCCGGTATTCCTGAACCACCACAACCTATTCTTACTCGTTGGGGAACATGGTTAGAGGCTGCATTTTATTATCTTAAATATTTTGAGAATATAAAGAACGTGATTTTAGAATTCGACCCAAAGGAAGCTGGGGCTGTCAAGGTAATCCGCTTGAAATTTCAGGATAGTCAAGTTAAAACAGATTTGGAAATTATTCAGAACAATTACGTGGGACTAGCGGATGCGATAGAAAAACTACAAAATTCTTCGGTGTCGTTAGTGGAATCTATGCAAATAGTGCAACATGTTCACGCACAGCTATGCGCGATAGAAGACGCAAGAAATGTTTGTGTTTTAGAAAGGTTTGAAAGTGTTTTAGATAAAGACTCTGATTTTGGCACATTAAGACAAATTTGTGAAGGTGCGTCAACAGAACCGTTAAGTTGTTTGAAAGATTTTTTTACTTACGCAAATATAACGTCACTAGATGGAGAACGTTCGTTTTCGGCATACAAAAACACTTTTTCTTCACGCCGCACTCACTTTGCCGAAACAACTTTAAAAACATATCTAATGTTACAAATATTAAATAGACATTATCCACTTTGTGGTTTCACTCTTAAAACGGTAAGTGTTTGAGCACGTACCACATTTAATTTATTTTGTGTAAACTTTTATGCGTCCGCCACTGGCTTTCAGCGCAGTTGCGTTGCTCTAGTTATGACTTTTATGATGGCTTCGGCACAAACCATGCAAAATTGCTTCTTCAATTTTAATATTATGTAAATCTGGCAACGATTATCACCTTATTTGCCATGGTTCCGCAACAAATTGCACAATAATTTAGATCATATTATCGGCCTGTAAATTTTATACTATCTGTTCTTACTTAGCGCAAAGTCAAATATTTCCGACTGTACAAAGGCAGTGTTCATTGTGTTCCACTTCGTGGTAATTGTTGCCAAATTCGCCGAATATTGTTTATCTTACATGGTTCATGCGGAGGCCACTGAAAAAACAACAACATAAAAAATTAAAACTTAAGCACATTGCCTATGAGAAACTAACAAATGTAAACAAACCTACCACAACTAATTGATTATAATAAAGTTCGATAAAGTAAAGGAGAAACAGCAATTAACAAAACAGGTTAAAATGACATAAAACAATAACAAGCACAAAGAACGAAAGTATGACAAATGCAGGTTATAACAACAATAAATAACAAGAATAATTTATGCTTTTGGAATTAAGATTTGACAGGCAATTGTTATGATTACTTTGCTTAGCAACGAGCTCTTTGGCTTAATCTGGCGTCACAAGAAACAATTTGGATTACCAAAACCTTTATTGCTGCATATCATCATGTTTCTTAAGTTAAAGTATAACATTTAAAATAAGGAAGTTAACGTCACTTCCGGCGACACCGGAAATACAATTATTGGACTGCCGATAACGGCAAAAGTTAGTTAACGAAAAATAGAAATCGTCCTATTTTTTTCTAAAAACGCTAGTTTCTATCGTTCAAAAGTTAGCATGGGGGGCCACTTTAGGACCACATTGTATATTGCATTGAGGTCTCCAGACACTTCGGATTTTTTTGTAAATTATATAAAAGGGAAATGTACTATACAGGTAGTTGGAAAAAATAAATTTGACCAGATACCCGGTAAAGTTGCTGAACCTTCTAGTTATACTGGACAGTTTTAGAGCATTTGGATGTTCTGCAGTTGCTGAAGGATATTTGGAACATTCTATCTCAAAAAATGTAAAGTTGTTCTCCAAATGGAATAGATGCAGAACAATCATTTTCAATTAGTACTTGAATAATTACTAACAATAACAAGCAAATTGTTACTGATGGTGCGTCCTTAGTAGGTAAAGGAAATCGAGATATTTATATTAAGACACCAAGCTCCTCATCAAAATTATCTTCTTCTTATAGTTTTAATAACAGTACAAATTGTACAATTAATATTAATAATAAATAAGAAACAGCTATCTAAATCATTGCTCTCTTGTTACACTGGTTTTAAAAGCAACAATGCAGTAAGCAACAAAACAGTAATGTTGCTACTAACGCCGGGGAGCAATATATGTACATACATTGGCTTCCGTTGCTATTACAAATCGACTGAAAGAAGAAAAACATCTTTTTTTTATTTTATAAAGCATATCGTGACAAACTATGGAAAATGTCACTTTTGCACACAGGTAAAGAAAAAATTATTTTCTGCTTACTTTATATACTAAATGACCATAACTTCTTAGTGCTCTTAATTTAATGGCTGACGACTGTATGCTTTAACTTACAACTAACTAATTGGAAATACAGAATTGTAAATTTAATCTACCAAGAAAAATTAGGAACGTCTCAGTTTTTGAGTGAGTTACAGGGAATCCTCAAGACAACAAAGCAAAGTTTTCTTTTTTTATTTTTGCAAAACGCTGTGAGTAGCAGTGAGATTATTTGAATCGTTTACTTCAAAAGGGACTAAGTAACATTTCTAACCATTTTGAGTTAAACAATGTTTTATAAAATATATAGAAAAACCTTTGGTGCAAAAATGCATGCAATTGGTAAACATTTGCTTTCGCTCAGTGCAGAAAGGTACTAAGTACACCAGTTAGACCGTTTCGGCAATAAACAATGTAGCAGAGTTTCTTTGTCACTCTATCGCGCGTTGCTACTAATAAAAAATTGATAGATTAATAAATTGATCTAAGGTTGACGAAACAATTTTTTTTTCTGCCACTTGTTTTAGGAATTGGCAAATATTACTCTTAAAGTTGTATTTTGCGTGTTGTAGTATTTTGCATTAGTTTCAATGCCCAAAACCTTCGGAACAATGACTGTACAAATGACCAATCAAAAAGTATATATAGGTAAAGTACCGATACTACAAACTAAAATGGAGCATTTGAGCTGAGTGATGCCTTACATTGAAGAAGATCATCTTGATGTTTTAAATAAAATTCTTGAATGGCCTACCAAAGCAAAAACGCAAAAACAATGACAATTAAAAACTAAATAGAATGTATCTTTATTAATTCTTTATAATATCATTTATTTATGTTTCTGTAAAATCTGTTCATTGTTAAACGTTATTAGAACAACACCTGTTTGCAATTCAGCACTTTATAAACAATAATATTTTATAAATTCTGCATTTATTGCTGAAAAGGTCCAAGTGCAAGCTTTTTTTTCATGCTAACTGACTTTTTTGAAGTTCTGGTAAGTGTTTATGTATTATTAATACATGTAATAATTGCATATGTAATGTACCAGATAGTAAAATATAACCATTCCCTAATATATGTCAAAATATGCAGTGTTTCTCATTTTTCTCGAGAACGCCAAAATGTTACTTATCTCTTTCTAAAATAAACGATTCATTTGTTTTATCGATAGGGATTGTTTTAGAAGAATCTTAAAAATGTTTAAATTATCAAGGCGATATAATTACTTTTGGTTTTAATAAATTTGTACCGTTTCTGCGTTTAATTTTTCATCTGATTTGACTTACTTTTTTACAAGATTTTAAAATTCCGCTGGTTGTTTTTCAATCTTCTCCCTGAGGGAAAATTTATCTAATTTATCTATTCATTACAGTATATTCTGTTTGGTGTTTAAAAAGCAAAATTAAAACGAAACTAAGACGAAAAAACTTACTGAAAGGTCTTATCATGAAAACCCACTCAGAAAAATAATAAAAAGAATACGAAGAAGAAACAATTTGCCAGTCCAATTTTGAATGGGGATAAAAATCGCAATTACATATTTTTTTAAAATTGCAAATATTTTGTCGTTTTAATTTTTAATTTATCATAAGAATCGTAATATTTACTGCTTCAATAAGAAAACATTTAAAACATTATCCGAACGTTACCCGAAAAAAAAATACTATCTAAGTAAAAGCAATGCGAATCGAAAAATTTTCTCTTACCATCTTTTCCCTGCTTAGCGGCTCCCCAAACTGATGTTTGCGCCGATAAGAGAATCAACAACGATGCAGCAAAACTCCACACTTTCACGTAGACACGGAACATTGCAGCGAAATCCACCAGCAAAAATAGCGTAATTTTAAAGAACACGACAACCATCACATGTTATTGTCACTTGCTATTCTATATAGTTCCGGATTCCGATGATAGAATTCTTTACAATTAAACTCGAACACTGAAGTCAAACAGTTATTTATGAAAATAATAGCGCACCCCTTTTAATTAAATTTTCCCATATTTAAGTTTCTGTTGTATTTTTGTCACTTCCGTATGTTAAAGTTAATTGTTGGAACGTTTACAAGGTTAAAAGTTAGTTCACGAGGGCACACGTCTCACATCGGATGTTATTTGCCGATGGCGAATGCATTAATGTTAAAATTACCAATTTTTTAGCACGTAACAATATATATTACTTCACGCATAAGGCGAAGTCAAACAAGATGTTTCCACGTTACTTTATTCGATTTATCGTAATTTTTCTAATTTTCTCTTTAATTATAATTAAGCAGCTAAGATCTATTGTCTTGAACTTATGAAATATTCACACAATAATTAATACATCCCCTAATATTTTCTTCGGAAAAAAATTGAGTTGTTATCTCTCTGCTGATTTATCGGAACATCTCGCATCGGGGGTAAATCGATTTGGGGATGGAAATGTGGACGAGTTTTCCGTCACAGCACCCTTGATACTGGCGCTACTCGGGGCTCGCCCCACTAGCGCCACCATACCGAATTGATGCGCATGCTTTTTCATATACTTAGCCGTTATACCTGTACCTCTCAACTATACAACAATCCGATTTACTTTTGCAAAACGCTGCTATGCTCCTACATTTTCTTGTTCTTTTCGTTTTGTTGCTGGAAAAATGAGCTCGAAATGATGAAGAAGAAAGAGCTGTAGAACTCGAACCGAAAAGGGAAAAAACAAATATGAAAAAAAGGAAAAGGGACAAGAAGAAACTGAACGGACTGATGCCCGTTTTACTAATGTGCCCCAAGTGTAAATGATTTAATCTTTTTCTCTTTCCCCTCGAATGCGCGAATGTTCGGTTTACACACTATTTCTCTTCCTACAGCTTCTCCTGCCGGCTGTATCTGCCACTGCACGCTATCTTCCTGAGGTATTGTAAAACTTTTTGAACCCTAATACGTATATATTAATTCAAGCGCTCCAGTAGAAATGTTTTACCTTCTTTTTCTTTCATTTCTTCATACCTTCACTACGTTAGTTTCGCAATCTTTCAGATGCGATGATTTTTTGCTCAAGAAACTAATTAAGTATTTCAATAGCGTTTGGTTGAAAGAGAAACTGACATTTACATTCCCCCAAGTAAACCATAAAATCATAAAACTTAAGAAAACTGAATCTTGGTTTTAGCGGCTTTGTTGATACAAATTTCTCAAGGGTTCATAAAAATAAACACTTTTAACGTTTCGACAATTTTTTGTCTTCTTCAGAGATGTATGTTTTATTTTCTTTAAACTGTAACAAATCAATCATTTAGTCTTTCATTATATATTTCTTTTTATTTATATTACTTACATAAAATATATCACAAAAACAACACTTTGAAATTTAAAAAAAACTAATAATCATTTCTTTTCACATTTTATATTATTTGACTTTATATTTTTAAACTAATTGTTATTAACATTTTATCAGTTATCGAAAAAGCGAATCCAAGAACCTCGATTCCCAGCAAAGCAATACACACACAAGAATTTTTTGTCTAAATGCAAAATCTTTTACTAATTTTTAAACTAAATCCAAGGTAAAACTGTGTGTAGTAATGTTCGAAGCAAATTTAACATTGAAACAGTTCACTAAAACCCTTACCACAACACTTAATTCATACTGGACGCACGTTTCAATAGCCAAGCTATCATCATCAGCAGCAAGACTGTCTTGCTGCTGATGATGATAGCTTGGCTATCGAAACGTGCGTCCAGTACGAATTAAGTGTTGTGGTAAGGTTTTAGTGAACTGTTTCAGTGTTCCAGTGCCACAGTTTTAGAGTATCCGTTTAGTTTAAATTTAACATTATAAAATAGGACAATAAATTTTGGATAGTTCTTGGATTTCAGTTTTGTCATTGACCGCATTTTTGTGTTTGTTGATTTGAAGTATTTCTAGTATACCGGGTGCGCCGTTAGTGTGTCGACGGAGTTTAGCGTCAAAACTATCAAATACGGAGAAATGAGATTTTTTGTACGTATATAGTATACCACAGCGCATTTTGTAAAATTATCTACAAATATACCAGGTGTTTCAAAATTCATCAACCGCCTTCAATTTTTTTACTTTAAATGAACTGCTATATTTTTATTGATTCTTTTGATAGCCACTTAAATTACATTTGCAGCGATATATACACTATGTGAGGACAACTTATGGCAAAATTTCGTATGAAGGTAGAACAAACAATAACTAGGAAAAAACCTTTATGATTTTTTTTTGAATCCAATCGTTTCATTACAAAAAAAATCCAAAGTGCGACTTTTCAAACACTAATTACTGAAGCAACGCAAACTGCGCTGAAAGCCAGTGGCTGACGCATAAAAGTTTACACAAAATAAACACGGCCGGAACAATTCGGTATAAGCGTCAGTACAACTGCGACTCGAAAGCCGATCTGTTGTGTATGCATCTACGCTGTCGTATGCTATATCGTAGTTCTACGTTTGTTTTGAAAATGTTTCCTACGTCGCGAAAACGACCAAAGTTGAACACAATAAGAGAATTTATTGCAGAAATTCCTGATTTAAAGTGTGATGGCGCTAAAATTCAATGTGTAGTGTGTAAAATAGATTTAATGTGTTGGTCGAAAAGTGATTGTCTACGGCACGTAAATAGTGCAGGGCATGTTTCAAAAAAAATTCCCCACGAGATTATGACAAATTTAAATTTAATTTATGTGTTTATTGCATGTAATTTACCATTTCATTTACTAAGGAAGAAAGCATACGTCTCGTTTTGGAATGAATATTCGGACTTTAAGTTACCAAGTGAGAGAACATTACAGAGAGTTGTGCCATCTGCTCGTGAGCATGTCGAGAAAAGAATTAAATCGGAGTTGCAAGATAAAAAACTGTGGTTATGTGTGGACGAAACAATAGATCGTAAAAAGCATTGTGTGGTTAATGTAATGGTACGCACAATGGAACCACATCGACCGTCACCCTCAATTTTACTAGCTTCCAGACGAATACAACAATGCACTGCCGAAGTAATTTCAATGTTGGTGTTAAATACATTGGAAAAGTTTGAACTTTCAACAAATCAACTGTTGATGTTTATGAGTGATGGAGCCGCAAACATGCTTGCTGTAGGTCGATCTCTTAAAAAACATTGTGCTAACTTGTTGCATATTACATGTAAAATTCATACTCTTAGCCTTGTAGCAGATAGTATCAGAAAATGTTATCCTGAGGTAGACGCTCTAATAGCACATACAAAAGCTGTGTTTGTAAAATCCCCAAAACGTATTCGGGAATTTCATAGACTATGCCCCGGTATTCCTGAACCACCACAACCTATTCTTACTCGTTGTGGAACATGGTTAGAGGCTGCATTTTATTATCTTAAATATTTTGAGAATATAAAGAACGTGATTTTAGAATTCGACCCAAAGGAAGCTGCGGCTGTCAAGGTAAGCCGCTTGGAATTTCAGGATAGTCAACTTAAAACAGATTTGGAAATTATTCAGAACAATAGGGGGGCTAGCGGATGCGATAGAAAAACTACAAAATTCTTCGGTGTCGTTAGTGGAACCTTTGCAAATAGTGCAACATGTTCACGCACAGCTATGCGCGATAGAAGACGCAAGAAATGTTTGTATTTTAGAAAGGTTTGAAAGTGTTAAGACAAATTTGTGAAGGTGCGTCAACAGAACCGTTAAGTTATTTGAAAGATTATTTTACTTGCGCAAATATAACGTCACTAGATGTAGAACGTTCGTTTTCGGCATACAAAAGCACTTTTTACTCCAGTAATAAGTAAGCAAACGTCCCATAACTTTAACAAAGTGTAGAACTCATAAATATCTTTAAAAAAGTCCAATATATTAAATTGATAATCAGAACGGTTTGGCAGTAATAAATTAATTAGAATTTTATATTTGTTCACCGTTAAAGCGATCTCCAACTTGGCAACATTGAAATCATATGATTCTCTACTGACCTATTAATACGCGATGCACTCCAGATGTTTCCAGAGCGAACCTGACATTGCATTTTCTTGTTCGATAAGCAACGTATGGGAGGTAGTTATTCCCCGAAGGTCGCCGTTGTCTAGTAAAATTTACAATAAATAACATTTCAAATAAATATTTACAGCTGTCACCGATCTCATTTAGGTTTGTATTACAATTCCTTTCTGCTTCGTGGTTAACGCGACAATATCCCTGACCCACCACACATGGTTGCCGACTCTCCGTCTTTCGTTACTGTAATAACCCACAAATAGATGGAGTGACACAATGATAATTAAAACAAATACTCTTCTTCTAATATTATCTACATCTGCTTTCACTTTTGGGATTAGAACCTCTCACACCCTGTAGTTCGATGCACTTTCGATAATTACTTTTGTGTATACTACATATTTTGTTAAGATTTTGACAGTTACAAGGCTTTGACATTTTAAGATATAGCCTGAAAACAGATATAGTGTCGCGAGTTACTCTTTTACTGTCAATGTAGGGACCAACACTTTATACATTTCAAGGTGGTATAATGTAAAAATATATACAGGGTGTTAAATATGTCGTGCAACATTTATTGAAATTCAAACGGTTACTTTTCTTTTTTTTTTAAATAGAACCCATATTGTTTGATATTGCCAGCAATTTCCTTGTAAAATTATCCTCAAAATTGTACCAATAATATAATACTTATTTCCAGTATTTTCGAAGATACTGCACTTTCATGCAAAATACGTTTCTAATATCCGATGTGCGGGCATCTAATACAGCTAGATGGCCATGATTTACAAATAAAGTCAAATATCATATGGTGCCTTTGATATTACGCGCATTTATCATAAAAAATCATAAAGAATATCGTCAATAGTCTCTATACGGACTGGCTTACATTTTGAGACAAGTTGTCCTTGTTTAATTGAAGAAATGCGTTTTTTACTTGCTATTACATGTTTTCTACATTGCAGGAGTATCGTGTAAACAGTTTTTATAGTCGGCAATAGAAAAATATCACAAGGGGTATTCCGCTGACATTCTTGATGCTAAGAGTGGATTTCCATTGCAAGCGCCAAGAATAACTACCATGTCTATAAACTTTACTTTCGAGGAATTCATTTTTAGTTAATAAAAGTTAGTAAAAAATAACAGCAATGGTATAACAACTACCAAAAATTATATCAGTCTAATGCGGAAAAATAATAATCAATAAAAATGCTTTCCAAGTTCAATAAACCCCCTTCACTCAAAACAAATAAATAACTTATATATAAGAATATTAACAATGCAACATAATCAATCCTTGATTCGAACACAAAAAATACATTAAAAAAATACTGCGTGTAGTAGTTTAATAGAACAGTGTTCAATTATAGCGACTGAGTCGCTTCCAACCAAACAATACGAGGATAGTCTGAAAAGTTTCAAGCTTCATCATGAAAATCGCGTTACCCGTCAAAAATATTTCGGTAATATAATTGCGCATGCGTCGAAAAATACCTTTAAAAATTTCAGCCATGTTTGACGCTTAGTTGCTGTTTAACAGTCGTTTGTGTCAATCGATGCAAGTGTTGGCTAACCGACAACAAGATTAAATCAGTACGTAATAACTAATAATGAACATATAAATAATTCAAATTGCAATAAATGAGCCCTAATAAAATTATAATAAAGACTAAAACGCAATAACAGCAAACAGAAACTACGAACAACCTTACGTGGAAATTTCGGCAGAGACCTAATGTTTCGTTGGATACTAATTTTTATTTGAAAATCATGGCCATCTGGCTGTATTAGATGTGCCGTGCCGGATATCGAATATTACAAACGTATTTCTCAAAAAAGTGCAATATCTTCGAAAATACTGGAAATGAGTATTACGTTATTTTAAAGGTAATTTTACAAGAGAATTGCCAGCATCAAAAAATATAGGTTCTATTTAAAAAAGATCTAAGAAAACGCGTTTGAATTTCGATAAATTTTGCACGACGGATTTAACACCCTGTACATATTTTTACATTATACCATCTCAAAACGTATAAAGTGTTAGCCTCTGAATTGATAGCAAAAGAGTAACTCACGACACTATATCTGTTTTCTGAATAGGTCTTAAGATGTTAGAATCTGTAAATGTCAAAATTTGCAAAATAGCCAAAAGTAAGTATCGAAAATGCAGATAACTCTATATTATTGCAAAAGTAATTTAACTGACTATCAAAATAATCAATAAAAAATACAGTAATCCATTTAAAATAAAAAACTTGAAGGCGGTTGTGGAAATTTGGAATAGCCTGTATATTTGTAAGTAATTTTACAAAATGCGCTGTGATATACTATATACGTAAAGAAAATTTCATTTCTCCATCTTTGGTAGTTTTTACGCTAAACTCCGACGACATACTAATGGCGCACCCGGTACATCTTACTTGGTAGTTTTCTTTGCATCGTCAAAATTAAAAGTGTATTGTATATTTTTCTAAAGCAGTAATGTTGTTTTGGTATTTATGACCTTTGGTATTTATGACCTTTTATCCTATCATTTAAATAATGTTTGTTCAATGCAGACACCATTACAGTTATTACAACATGAAATTTTGTAAACTACTTCTACATAGGTTTGTTTAGTTTTTGGTATGTTATCTTTTAATTTGGAAAATGCAAATTTTAAATTATTTTTTAAAATATGTTTCCAATTTTAGTCATGCTAGGTATAAAAAAGATAATTAGACATTTTGCAGGAATTTAATTATAATTTTTAATTTTAAACCGCTAATAAACTAATTAATAGTGCTATGACGAACCTCGAATAGCATAAATTAATTTCAGTTATACAATAATTTTACATAATTAAATGTCATCGCATTCAATAATTGTTCTAACTTGTTCTTACTTGTTTCTGTCATACCACACTGATAACTAACGCTGGCCACGAGCGGTGCCGCGCATCGGCGTAGAATCAGTTCGGACCGAGAGGAACGGTAGTATTATTTCGTCTGCGGAGCAGTATGGACATTTTCGCTGCCGGTCATTTGCGCAATTGTTTATCTGTCCTAGTAAAATTATGATTTCGTTAGCAAAACGACCGCGGTCGGACAAACTTCGAAAATTTATTGCAGAAATTCCAGACTTAATATATGAAGGTGCTAAAATTAAATGTGTAATCTGTAAAATCCCGTTAATGTGTTGGTCCAGACAACATTGTCTACGACACGTAAATAGTGAAAAGCATGTCTCAGAAAGAAATTGCGCACGAGACAATGAAAAATTTATATTTAATTTATGCGTTACGTCTATTGCATGTAATATACCGTTTAATTTACTAGACAAGGAACCATTTATCTGCTTTTGGAATAACTATTCGGAGTGCAAATTACCAAGTCGAACATCGTTACGAAGAATTGTGCCATCTGCGCGCGAACATATTGAACAAAAAATAAAATCGGAGTTGAAAGATCAAAAATTGTGGTTATGTGTCGACGAAACAACAGATCGGAAGAAACATTCTGTTCTTAATGTAATGGCACGCAAATTGGAACCTCATCAATCGGCACCTTCAATTCTATTAGTCTCCAAACGAATACAACAGTGTACTGCCGAAGTGATTTCAAAGTTAGTGTTAAATACATTGGACAAGTTTGAACTTTCAACAAACCAACTCTTGATGTTAGTGAGTGATGGGGCTGCAAACATGCTTTCTGTAGGCCGGTCTCTTAAAAAGCATTCTGTTAATTTGTTACACATTACATGTAAAATTCATGCTCTCAATCTTGTGGCGGATAGTATCAGAAAATGTTAACCTGAGGTAGACCGAAACGTATTCGCGAATTTCACAGACTGTGCCCCCGTATACCAGAGCCACCAGAACCTATTCTAACTCGTTGGGGAACATGGTTGCAGGCCGCGTTTTATTATCATAAATATTTTGACAATATTAAGAACGTGGTTTTACAATTCGTTACAAAGGAAGCTACCGCAATCCAGAAAAGCCAGTCGAAATTTCAAGATAGTCAGGTTAAAATGGATTTAAAAATCATTCACGACAATTACTTAGCAAATGCAATAGAAAAATTACAAAATCCTGCGGTGCCGTTAGAAGAATCTCTACAAATAGTGCAACATGTTCACGCACAGCTATGCGGGATTGAAGACGCAAAAAATGTCCCTGCTCTAGAAAAATTTGAAAGTGTTTTTGAGAAAACTTCTGATTTTGGCACATTAAGACACATTTGTAAAGGTGCGTCAACAGAATCGTTAAGTTATTTGAAAGATTATTTTACTTACGCAAATATTACGTCACTAGATGTAGAACGTTCGTTCTCTGCATATAAACGCATTTTTTCCTCATGCCGTACTAGTTTTGCCGAAACAACAGTTGAAACATATCTAATGTTGCAGATATTTAACAGACATTATTCACTTTGTGATTTCACGGAGGACTCTTAAAATGGTAAGTGTTTGAGCACGTGTCATGTAATTTTTATTTAAAAGATGAGCGAAATTATTTGCGGCAGCAAACATCTCTATCAGCAGAATAACTCTAGCGGAACGCGAGGCCTGGTCGACTCTACGCTACTGCGCGGTACCGCTCGTGGCCAGCTTTACTGATAACATAAATATTGACGGCAACTCCGTCCCAAAATCGCTATAACGAGAAAATGGTTGATTTTAGACTAATAATACGTTAAGAATTTTTGTCTAGGATCTTGCCAAAAATTCAGAAATTAAATAATATGCCATTTAAAAGAAAATGACTTTTTAACAAAAATACATGTCATACCAATTTAAAGCAATATTACACACATTACGTTAACAATTCGGAACCACATAATGTATTAGGTTCTTTTATGCTTAATCTAACTACCAAAAATTACATCAGTCTAATGCGGAAAAATAATAATCAATAAAAATGCTTTCCAGGTTCAATAAACCCCGTTCACTCAAAAGAAATAAATAACTTATACATATGGATATTAACAATGCAACATAATCAATCCTTGATTCGAATACTTAAAAAATAAATTAAAAAAATACTGCGTGTAGTAATTTAATAGAACAGTATTCAATTATAGCGTCCGAGTTGTTTCCAACCAAACAGTACGAGGGTAGTCTGAAAAGTTTCAAGCTTCAACATGAAAATCGCGTTACTCGTCAAAAATATGTTGGTAATATAATTGCGCATGCGTCAAAAAATACATTTAAAAATTTCAGCCATGTTTGTTTAGTTGCTGTTTAACAGTCGTTTGTGTCAATCGATGTAAGTGTTGGCTGTGGGTATCTCAAAAGAACGTATTTGTCATATATTGACTGAAGATTTAGGTATGAAAAAGCTAACTGCGCGTTGAGCGCCGCGCGTGACTGTCACTCAGGACAAAAAACACATTTAAATTTGAAGCAGTTTAAACGAAATCGGTCGAAGTTTTGGCGTCGATTAATAACTGAAGATGAACCAGTACATTCCTGAAGCCAATGCACGGTTGAAAGAGCGGACTGCGAAAGGTGAATCTGCAACGAAAAAGCGAAGACTATTCTATCGGCCGGGAAAGTGATAGCGACAGCTTTTTGGAATGGTTATGGAGTTGTGTTAATCGACTATCTTCAAAACGGGAAAACAATGACGAGGGCACAGTATGCGCCATTACTTAACAAGCTGAAAGCAGAAATTGCGGAAAAACGGCCGCAAAAATTCACGAATTGAGGTTCGAATTGACAGACTGCCCACGTTAATCGCCAAATCTGGCTCCCAGCGACTTTTTTCTGTTTACTATGCTCAAAGTTTCGCTTAGAGGAGAGAGATTTTCTTCAAATGAGAAGACAATCACATTCGTAAACGCCTATTTTCCAGAACAAGACCAACTACTATTTGAACGGATCAAAGGAATGGGGCATCGCTAGGAAAAGTGTATAAATAAGAAAATTAGTTTTATGGTTGCACTCGCTACGATTACGTACCACGCGTTAATTCTTCTGGTTAACAAGGGAAAATCCCGAACCCCAAAATTCAAAAAAATTTGAAACTTTGTGAACTAGCAGTCCACACCCAAGGATGTTCGAAAGTATTTTCCTTCTCGGCCCAATCTCGTTTTAAGAGGGTGAAACTACCCCTGAAAATTTAGTACATTTTCGGTTTTCTTAAAATAACTCGGCAATGGTTGGAACAAATACATCACAACTATATATCAAAATAATCATCGAGCTTTATCACATATACCATAACAGCGAGAGTACTATGATCAGCTTGCATAATCAGCATTTTTCGGAAATGCCAGAGCGAAGTCGTGTCATACACGTGTACGTGAACGAATATGCCGTTTTTAACGTGACCAAGGTGCACAAATGAATTTGCGTTTACGCAATTTTGTCAGGCAAATTACATTCCACAGTGACATTCAACACACCACACGTTTAGATGCGCTGAGTTCGTATAAAATCGGGTGGTCATAGTACGCTCGCTCGTACAGTATGAAAATAGCACCCTTAGTTCCATTAAAAAAGTTTATGGTTTTTTTTTTAATTTTTCCAGAAGGTAACGGCTTTTTCCTTATTTTCTAAAGCGACAATATCTTATCCCTCAGGTATACATTCTTCTTCTTCATCAAATTATAAAGCTTCGAATATTTCTTCCCGTGAAGGTGGATATCTGTCATCGACAAATTCTGCAGAATGTGGTCTAAATTCTTGCAAGAATTCTAGTGTTACGTCATTACTTATCACTTACAACACTAAATGTTGCCATAAGTAAACGAACTACGTTTACTGCGTTCCTGATTGCCATTATCGCGATAATATTCTAAAGCATACATGTAGTAGTAACGAATTACAAAAATGACTTTTCATTATATACATTTTCTTTCAATGCACTCTATCTGTCTTGCAATTATCTTTAAAATGATTCACTAATTTATAGATCAAATTGTAACGAAATATGAACCTCATTAGATAAATTATACTATCACAATGCATCAGAAAATCGAACATATTACTTGTCCAATATCTGCGAATGATGTCACCCTGAAGCATGTATCGTCGCTGTTCTTATAACTGTTACTGCTAGGGTAATACAAGTAAATAATTGTGGTTATTATAATATATTGATAAACAATGCACTTGTTTTTCTAATGGAAATAGAAAAAATCTATGGAAATATAACATGTCCAGTTTGTACATGGATTCACAGTTATTTAAGGCTACGTATTGCAGGGCAAGTTTTATCTTTTACTAAGAACTACGAGGGTGTATCAAATACGAGACTGATCTTCTTAAAAATTCCGGAGGGCTTCTAGACCTGGAAGGGGTTGATGCACAGGTAGCCGGTACCGTTAGGGAGAGGGGAGAACCGACCGCAACTCTCTCGGGTCCTTTTAGTATTAAAAGAAACCAGGAGCGAGAAAGAAGTGCATGTCCCCGTG
Organism: Dynastes maya; assembly: GCA_029619315.2. Classification (NCBI taxonomy): domain Eukaryota; kingdom Metazoa; phylum Arthropoda; class Insecta; order Coleoptera; family Scarabaeidae; genus Dynastes; species Dynastes maya. The sequence goes on from JAROYE020000003.1 coordinate 33,366,555, forward strand.
GAGCAGCGGATCATCATCAAGTTTTTGGCCAAGGAGGGGGTGAACACAACCGAAATTTTTCGGCGATGACAGCCACAGTTCGGGGACAACACCTTGTCAAGAACCCGCGTGTTTGCATGGCACAAAAAATTTTCTGGAGGGCGTGAAAAGGCCGTTTGATCGACGAGGTGCTTTTCACGTTGATTTTTTCCATGATCGACGCACAATTAATGCGCAATTTATTGTGAAGAACCGGATGCCGCGAAATTATCATTTCGAAGGAAAAGGAAGAAGCAATCCGCCAGAAGTGTCATTCTTCTGCATGACAACGCCAGGCCTCATGTGGCTAACGTCACGAGGCAAAAAGTGGATGCATTAGTATGGGAAACCTTGGAACATCCACCCTATAGTCTAGACTTGTCACCTTGTGACTTCCATCTTTTTGGACCCCTCAAAGAAGCGCTTGGAGGCCAGCGTTTCGACGACAAGGAAGCGGTGGAAGCGTTTGTGCTCCAATGGCTACACGAACGTCCGAAGAGTTTTTACGATGATGGAATAAAATAGCTCCCAATCCGATGGGAAGAATTTCTAGGACGGGAGAGTATTTAGAAAAATAATATATATTTGTAAGCTTAGTTAAATAAAGTTCAAATTAAAAAAAAAAACGGATCCCGTTTATATTTGATACACCCTCGTATATTACATAAAATAAAATATAGTTTTTACACTGTTCGAAGAGTTCCGTAACATACATAACATGAGATTTGAATACGCTCCTTATAGAAGGGCTGGGGGAAGGCACTATATTTTTTTTATGGAACTAATGTGCTATTTTCATGTATGTATGTGATAGAGCTCGATGAGACGATTATTTTGATATATAGTTGTGATGTATTTGTTCCAACCATTGCTGTATTTGTTCCAACCATTGCTGAGTTATTTCAAGAAAACCGAAAATCCACTAAACCTTTGGAGGTAGTTTCGCTCTCTTAAAACGAGATTGGGCCGATAAGGTAAATACTTTCGAACATCCTTGGGTGTGGACTACTTGTTCACAGTTTCAAATTTTTTTTGAATTTTCGGGTTCGGAATGTTCCCTTGTAAATAATTCATCGGTTAGTTTCATTCAAATTTTAAAATCGGTTTTCTGAAATGAAAAAAATGATTGTTTTGGCATTTTCCAGTTTCATAGAAAAACCGGTTTTTAGAAGCTGGTTGTAGAGAACCAATACATACTAGTTAATGCCTGCAATGAAGGGTTAAAGCGTTGCTGCACACATAATGATATAATTACTTAAATTTGCTATTCATATTTGGTAAATTTGCAATTCGTGTTAAACGGCAAACAAAGTGCCAGTAAATGCAGTGCTGAAAATTAACCATATTAATAGGTACATATTTATTCCCAAAAGCGAAACTGAGGAAACCATTTACGCCAACATTCGATTGCCACACCTCCGTTTTTGCGGTAGCGTGGTTTCTAATTTAGAAGTAACAATATCATTATTGACGCAAATTGATTAGATTCAGTTTCCAGTTGATCAAACTTTCAGTTGAACGAATAGTATGGCGACAGCTAACAAAAGCGTACCGCAAAAATAGCGTCGAGCAATACGGAAAACGAACAAAAGTAAAGTGAACAAATAACGAGCAAACGTTTCAACCTGGTTACTACGATAAATAGAAAAGTAAACTGTTTAACTGGATAATGTGATTTCAAAAGCCCTGTCAACCTTAATGAAAGTAGAAAAGCGGGGAAATTGAGAATATTAGCAATCGTTTAATGCTATTTCAATGTGAAATAGTAGTTCCCGTAGAAAGTTTCTAAAGTTCGTAATTTTGTTATAGAGGGCAGGCGGCAATAAATTATTGTATCATCAACCAAAGCTTATCACTAATGCAGTACAACTTTTAATCCAATATCAATGCTATTTTGAATACGAATTTTGTGTATTTGCGCTGTAACTTCTAATCGAAATTTTCCATTTACTGCATTTTTGTTAATATTTTCCGCAAACATAAAAACGAATACTAAATCGGATTGGCAAAAATGCTCTGCATTGTAGCCTAATACAACTTCAATATACGAAATGTCTACCTTTCTAAAAATGATTTCGACCATTGACGTATCAATCATACATACTGTTTGTTTTAAAAATGGTAAATTGTTGAAAAAAAATAAATTTAGGGATTTAGGGATCGGAAGTGTTCTTAGCCACTTTTTCGGCAATTTAAACAAATTTTTAAAACCAATAAATGAGATTTTAAAGGAAATGAAAACTAAAAATTGAAGCTAATCTGAATTTTACGACGATGTCAATATAGACACATATTACATTTACTAGAAAACTGCCTATTCTTAACAACAACCTTCACTTCTATCTTGAATTTATATTACAATTCGAAATATTAACACTTGATACTGGGAGCGCAGCCAAAATACGAATTAACTCGATGAAAGTTTGACCAAAATTGAGAAAACCAATTGGTGTCCCTCTTCTCCTTTATTTTTAATCGCGATGGCTATTGTTTTATCCACAGCAAATTGATAATACCTTTCCAAATATAAATTAACGATGAATTTTGATGAATAAATCCACTTATTGATGTGTCATGAGAGAATGGATGGACTGACGCGACTAGATGACTGAATTTATGCTACTCTATAAAACAAAACTTCAATGACAACTGTCCAATAATAAATTTCACTGACGTAAACATTAACTACGTGACGAAAGATATTTAATTTACGAGATTATGCTCGAAATACCTCTGAATTTGCACTGTTGTTTGTTGTATGGACGTTTTTCATTAATTTCGATGAGTTACGAAATTAGGAAAATGAACTGAAGAAGAATAACTTCACTGTTCCACCACGTTTGTTGTTGGCTAGACTTAAATAAACATCCTAAGTACCCTCGCTCCAAAAATTGTAGGCCCGGAGAGGAATAGGAGTTTCCGAAAGAGAACTAATACCCGCCAGAGGGAATTTCACATTGACCGAGTGGCCATACTGAATACACTATACGTGCACGAAAGACAGCTGCGTTCGACGATGTAAATATACACCACTTCAGTACCTACATATGCACGTATATAGGATGTATTCGTGACTTTTTGACTAGGAGGGCGCGATGGTAGAATATTATGATAAAATATTACTTTTAGATTACAATGATCTTTGAAAAAAGTGCCGGAATCGCCGACAGATTATTAGAAAATAGGCGCATAGCACTAAATATAATGTGCACAAGGATATTCATTTTTAATGTGTGCTTGAACGCCGTCCATCCTTAATTCGTTTATATCCCCAAAAGTGCTCATAAATTTGAATAAAAGTGACACGATTTCTGTGGGCTAAAGAATATAAAAAATATACAGTTGAAGATCGGGGAAAGGTAAATTTCATTTATCATCTGCATTTTTGGTTATCTACATTTTTTACTATTATCTATAAGCTAGAAGTGCTAACGAAGAGAAGCAAATTTGTTCATCGACGTCCTTCAGAACGTTATAAAGAAGCATGTACCATCAAATCTATTAAAAACCCCCCATCTCTAATGGTTTGGTCGTGTATTACGACAGAAGGACCGGGACCACTATATTTCGTTAACGGAACAATGGAACAAAAACAATATAAAAAAGTTTTACAAAACTATTTAATACCTTATATTGGTTCATTGGATCCGACTCAAAGACCATATACCTTCATGCAAGACAATGCACCGTGTCATAAGGCAAAAAGTGTAATGCGATACCTTGAATATAAATATCTGCGTATACTACCTTGGCCAGCCAATTCACCAGACATAAACCCAATTGAAAATCTATGGAATGTCCTGAAAAACATCTTAAGTACACGAAACTCAACTACAAAAGAAGAATTACAACAACATATTGAAGATGTATACCATAATAGGGACGCAATTATAAAAACAATAAAAAGCTGCATCGTATATATAAATAAAACACAGAGGAGGAACAAGCAAATATATGTTCAAATTATACTTACTTGAAATTATACTTACTTGCATGTTATGTGTAATTAAATAATAGTATTGCCAACATTACCGAAAGAGCTTAAGACTAACCCACATTGACAGAAGTGCGGTTGACATGCTACTCGGCGGGGTTGAGAACAGTTGGGTTCAGTCGGGAATGTCTCGTTCGGGCGGGTGGAAATGACCTCGATGACAGCGGGCTCCGAACTATTGTGAGGTCCTATTCGGGATCCAGGATGAAAACCAATAATACATCCGTGCCACAGTACGTATTCTAGATGATCTGCTCAAACTTCAAAAAATCTCCTACAAAAAAAAATTGACAGAAATGATGCCTTGGCTGCTAAATATCACACAAGTTTGTTATGCCACTTGGCAAATGTGTATCACGCAAAGGCTGCAGGTCTCTGGGTAACTTTGCTCGTGTACGGATGTTACTAACAACCAAAAAGAGAGTATACCAGTGATTTTGTGCAATTTTTTAACGGATTTTCTGATTTTATTTAAAATTATCAAAGAAAAGATAAGTTACTGATCTTAACGTTTCGGTTTAGGTCTTCCCGAGTCATCTGTAAGAAAAAGAATAAAGTGTGATACTGTCCCTGAATCTCTTGAGCGCTTCAAAAAAGTATTTAGGTCTGATATGGAAAATAAATTAGCAGAACACATAAGAAAATTAGATTCTCTCTTTTATGGTGTTTCAATTAAAACTTTGCAAAGTATTGCGTTCCAGTATGCTGAAAGAAATTACTATTTACAGCATCCATTCAACAAAGAAAAAATATTGGCGGGAAAAGAATGGGTAATTTCCTTTTGCAAACGACATAATTTAACAACGAGACAGCCAGAGAAAACAAGCCTCGCGAGAGCAACAGACTTTAATAGGAACCAAGTTGCAAAATTTTTCGCAAATTTAAAAACATATTATAATGAACATCACTTTGATGCTACAACTATTTACAAACAGTATGGATGAGACATCCATCCTTACAGTTTCTAACAAAACTCCTAGGGTTATTAGCCCTAAGGGGAAGAAAAATTTTGGAAAAGTTTCTGCGGAGAGAGGTCAATTAATTTCAAGAGTACGCTACTTTAATGCTGCAGGTGTTTACATAGCTCCCGCTTTAATATTTCCACGAAAAAGACAAAAAGCTGAGCTATTAGATGGTGCCCCTCCAAGATCTACCCTTATGGTTTCAGATTCAGGATTTATTAATACAATTTTATTTTTTGAATGGATAAAATATTTTCATACTGCAGTTAAAAGTACTCAAAAAAATCCAGTATTGTTGTTACTAGACAACCGTAGCTCCCACATTAGCATATAAGCTATTGAATTTTTCCGGGAAAATGGCATACACATTGCAGCCATAAATTGATGTTGGTTTCTTTGGTCCGTTAAAAACAGCCTACAGCCAAGAGGCGAACAAGTGGATTACAAACCATTCAGGCCGATACATAACCTAATTTCAACTAGCTGCAATTTTTGGGCAAGCCTATGGTCACATGGCGTGGGTTAGCAAGGCTCAAAAATCTTTTGCCTCAACAGGTATTTGGCCACTTAACGGAAATATTTTTGATAACAAAGAATTTCTACCCTCACTTGTAACTGACAATATACCTACAGTAACAACAGTTGATGCTCAAACTGAAACGCTAGAGACTGAATTTAACGAAGAGAAGAACGAAAAGTCATGTAACAATGAGGGAGAAACTCCAGAAAAAGCAATTGAACAAGGAACTGAAAGCGGAATTGATAAAGAATACATACCTGACGCTAAGATGTACCCTACAGCGCACCCTTTTGAATGTATAATCGAAGTTGAGCCAACAGTTAGAGAAGAGTTATGTTTTTGGCAGCAGTTTCTATTACCCCAGATGCCATTTTCCCACAAAAAGTACCTACTAAACGAAAAAGAGTAACAAAGAAATCTAAAGTTTTAACGGGATCCCCATTTAAACAAAACTTAGTCGAAAAACTTAAGGGAAATTCGCATGTAAAAAAAGTAAAGATGAATATTTTAAAAAATTAACAACTGACAAACAGCAAGAAAAATCAACCTCGCAAAAAAGAAAATCAGAAGGGTGCGAGAACGGAGATGGTGGCGTATGCCCTGGTTGCGAAGAAGCCTATACAGACCATCCAGTGTTTTACATGCAAGGTTTGGTGGCATGAAGTGTGCACGCAATATCTAGGAAATAATCAATCCGTTTGCGATTTATGTAAGATGTAATAATAATTTTTATAAGTTTCTTAATCTGTTCGGAAGGATTTGAGTTGTTTAGCTTCAATAAAAATTTTAAGTTCTGTGTATATGTAGGCTGTCATAACTTATTTCGTAATTGTACGCTTATGTTTGCTTTAAAAATGTCGCAGTTAGGTACGTCGCGAAAACGACCAATAGCAGACACAGTTAAAAACATTATACTGGACATGCCAGACTTAATTTTTGATGGCGCTAAAATTCAATGTCTAGTTTGTAAAATCCCCTTAATGTGTTGGTCCAGAAGCCATTGTCAACGTCACATCGAAAGTAAACAGCATTCTTCTGCAAAAAGTGGCATACGAGACCAAGAAAAATTTACATTTGATTTATGTGCTACTCTTATTTTATGTAATCTATCGTTTCGTTTACTAGACAGAGAAGCATTTGTCTCCTTCTGGAATAAATATGCGGCCATCGATACGAAATGTAGTGCCATTTGCTAGTGAACATATAGAGAACAGAATGAAAACGGAATTGAAAGATAAAAAACTGTGGTTGTGTATGGATGAAACAGCAGATCGTCAAAAACATTATGTGGTTAATGTAATGGTTCGTACAATGGAACCGCATCGACCGTCATCCTCCTGCTTACTTGCTTCCAAAAGAGTTATAAATTGTACTGCCGATGAGATTTTAAAGGTGGTGTTGAACTCATTGAACAAATTTGAAGTTTCAACTAAGCAACTTTTAATGTTTATGAGTGATGGTGCCGCAAACATGCGCTCTTTGTGCCGATCTCTTAAAGGACACAGTGGTAACTTCTTACATGTAACGTGTAAAATCCACGGCACAAACGATTCCTACATGTTTTCCACTAGTAAATGCATTGATTGCTGGTACAAAGGCGGTGTTTCTAAAGTCCCCGAAACGTACCCGACTATTTCACAAACTGTGTCCTGATTTACCTGAACTACCACAGCCGATTGTTACACGTTGGGGAACATGGTTGCAGGCTGCGTTTTACTACAACAAATATTTTGATCAAGTAAAGAAGGTAGTTTTAAAATTCAATCCGACAGAAACTGCAGCAATCAAGAAAAGCCAGGAAATATTTGAAGATAGTCAGGTTAAAAGAGATTTACACACTATTCACAATTACTTTGGACTAGCGGAGGGAATAGAACAATTACAAAATGTTTCGATCTCGCTAGTGGAATATGTTCAAATTGTGGATGATGTTCACGCACAGTTATGCGCTGTAGAAGGCGAAACAAATTGGTGTGTAATACGAAAACTTGAAAGTGTTTTAAAGTTACAAAGATTATTTTAAATATGCAAATATAACATCGCTAGATGTCGAACGGTCGTTTTCGGCATTAAAAAGCATTTATTCCGCACGTCGTACTCACTTGACTGAAACAGCTGTGGGAACATATCTAATGATTCAAATATTTAACAGATGTTACCCAGATTGTGATTTCACGGAAGACTTTTAAAAGGATAAGTGTTTCAGCACGTTTTATAATTTATTTCTTACCTTCTATTTTATGTGTAACCTTTTATGCGCTCGCCACGCCTCTGGCTGTGCATATTTGTCCAGGTTATTAATCATCAGTAGAATCAATAGAGCGTAGCACGTTTCAATTTTTATTTGTTGAGATTTGCTGTGTATTTTGGCCTTTCCATTGGTATATCTTAATATAAGGTGATTTTTTTATATTGACAATGTCAATGAAATCCTTTGGATTCACGACAATAAGGTATTATTATATAACACCAAATTACTTAATCGTATTTACTGCATTTTGAATTTTTGCTTGATAGCACAAACCTTGGACCTCAAACCTTCACCACGTTCCAGCCGGAAGTTCCCTGTATAATTCTAGTTTAATGGTTTTTAACTTAACATGATGCGATTCGACGGAAATACCCAAACATTTTTGTTCGTAGATAAAATATTGTCCTATTTATTTTTTTATATCAATACACTCACCTATGAATAGACTATACGGTAATTTATATCAACTTTTTTAATTTGTCATTTTAATAAATGACGAATAAAAAAAAACGTACTGATAGACAATTGCTCCCGATAAATTTCGCTATCGTGTTTTTAGCACTTCACTAGATCCTGTTCAGATTTATGCGTTTTATAGGACATATTCATGATTTTTGAGCAGGTTTATTAGGAAATATGCTGATAGGATTTACAAAACGATGCTTATATTACCTGCTAACTGTAAAAATTCCAGCAAATCAATACGGTTATAGTTACGGCGAATTTTATGATTGCAAACGACCGTGCTTTAAATGCCGTAGTGTTCGTAAATTCTAGGTATGCTGTCATTCATTGGATTTTATATTGGTATCATTTTGCTGTAAATCCTGCATCTAAAAGAGGAATTACGCGAAAGCCGTTTCCATGTTGCGGTATCCGAGATTATTGTAGTTTTAAAAATGCTCAAAAACAGAGGACGTATTCGGCAAATAACTGGATGGAAGATAATTCCGACCCTGAGCAATTAAGAGAAAAAGTTGTAAAAAAACTTTGCAAGCAAATCCTATGTATATAACTAGAGCCCGGTAACTGTGAGTCGTACAATAGCCGTACCTGCTTACTACACAAAAACAATGGTAAGAAAATAGAAAAAAAATAACAGAACTAATACATAATTATAGTATGTGAAAAGTAGTGAAACACTCACCCCTTTAAGCAGCCTTGGCTACGGAACAGTGAAACTAGAAGCACCATTATCAGTATTAACATCATATGGATAAGAGTGGCAAAAAGTTGACACCATTAGATGTGTTTCCACAGTTGTCTCGGTGAGCGATGTTCGCCGTGGTGAGAAAATGAATTTATATTTTGAAAAAGAGCGTTCAACATCTACTGATGTTATACATGCATGATTAAAATACTCTTTGTACTTAGCCAGTGGATTATTCGATACACCCTCACAAATTTGTTTTAGTGTGCTAAAATCGGGATCTTTCTATAGCACACTCTCGAACTTTTCTAAAACGCGATTATTCTTTGCATATAATTTGCAGAGACCCCAATAATGATAACGACCTATTTCGTAATTAGTCTATTGCGTCAGCTAATCCTTTATAGTAGCTACGAATATTTTTTAAATCTGTTTCAACGGAAATATCTTGAAATTTCGACTGGCTCTCCTTAATAGCTGCAGCTTCGGCAGGATTGAATTGTGCAACAACAGCTTTTGCTCTTTTGAAATGTTCAGCATAATAAAAAGCTGCCTGCAACCATGTTCCCCAACGTGTAAGAATTGGCTCCCGTGGTTGACGAATGTCCATGAGAAGGAACGTAGTGGGCGACCTTTGCCATTACTAAAGATTTGGTTCAGAAAGTTGACGAAAAAGTGAAAGGGCCTTACGATTTCATCGTTATCTGATGAGTTTCCCCAAGTTTCCAGAAGTGTTCTCTATGAAGCTGTGACCAGTGGTTGTTAAATCAGGTGGCAGATGAGGGCGGTTGTCGACCATGTCAATGCTCCAAACTTAAAGGTCGCAATTAGGCACGTTTTGTAGAGCATGAGTTTCGTTTTGAGGTCCAGGAAACGTCGCTGGAGAGCAGAGCCATTAATTTATTTCTTACTCCAAAGAACCGCCGGTCAAAGAGCAGCCTCGGGTATCTGACGGATGAACTCCAGGGCAATCTTGAACCGTCAATCTCCAAGTTTTCAGGTGGTGATCATCTGTTTCTTCTAGTAAATCTTATTGCTACGCTGTTTACTCTCAGCCTACATTCTGTTAACCACTCAACCAACTCATCCAGTGCAAACTGAATGCGCGTAATCAGCAGATTTTCATTTCCATAAGTGGTGTAAATTGGTGTCATCCGGGAATATCGACAGTTTGTACTTGGGATGTCCAAGGAAGTCGTGAGGGTAGAGTAAAAACAACTTTGGAGCCAGCAGGGAACCCTGGAAAACCACAGCCGAAATTGGTCTTATGGAGAACACTTTATTGAAAACGTCCTTCCCCGCAGGCAACCAGGTTCATTGTCAATCATTGATAATTAGCGCAGATAAAAGGGAACACAAAACGAGTCTTTGTGCTACACCGAAGGGCACATAATTCTCGCAAGATTTTGATCCACCTTTTTCAATATCCATGCGTCTTCATCAACACACCAAAAAAGATATCAACAACAAAATAATTAGCATATAATTCCCCATTAAAATTATTTTTTATATTAGTCAGAATTTTAATCTTGATTGTGGCGGTTTTATCGATATAATTTCTTAAAAGTTCAAAAAAATAAACTCAACGTTTCGACAATTTTTAATGTCTTCTTCAGAAAATGTGTATTGTTTAATTTTCTTTAATCTTTATATCTAAGTAAAAAGTTGTTAAATTGTTGGCAGTATTGTATGCTTTTATTCCTTATTTGTTGCGGATCAGTGCGTACGGTTGCTTTAGCGTCAATAATCATATCTCAATCAGGTTGAATCTCAATTAAAATTACGTAATTTCTTAGCTGTGATGTCTCCTTTTGACTCAATAACTGCTTGAATACGTGTCGTTCACACTTTTTACTAGCTTGTTGCAACATTCAGTAGTTAACGTGTTCCAACTTTCTTTTAATTTGGCTCTTAAATCATAATTTGTTCTTTGAGAATTGTTCTTTAGACATTTTTTCATTTTGTGCTATACATATTCGATAATATTTTAGTCCGGGCTACTTGAACGCCAAGACAAAACTTTTGTATTCTGTTAGGCAAACCATTTTTGGTTGAACGAGCGGTATGACACAAGGCGCCGTCCTGTTGGAAAATAAAGTCGATGTCTCTTCCGTACAATTTTTCAATACTGTGCAACAAGCTGTCCCGCAACTCACCTTTCTCGATCAATTCCAATTTGCCTAAACCACTGGCAGATACACAACCCCATATCACTTGTCCTTTTGAAAATTTAGCAGTCCTTTTGAAATGCGTCTCTTTCATTCCTATTCCTTCATTTCTAATCCCCTGTTTTCGATTATCCCCTACACAAACGACAAACTTAGACTCTTCACTGAAAATAACTTCCTTCCAATCATCAAAAGTTCAATTTACTTTTGATTTTGCCCATGTCAAACGGTTTCGTTTCTGAAAAGCGGTTAATAAATGTTTTTCTTTGGTCTAAATAAGTTATCTATGTAATTTGCTTATACACATGTGTCTGTTTCTAAATACCATTGCCCTGATTCCGAAGGGCCGTAATTTCCCTTACAATTCTTCCGCGATTTTCTCTGCAAATGTTGACCAAGTTTCTTTGCCTTAGTTCCGTCATAATTCTAGCTCTACCAGTACTTTTTCCTCTAATTTCGATGGTTTCAGTTTACCTATAGTATTTAACAATATTTCTCAGTGAAGATTTTGACAATCTCACTCAAGTGGCGATTTGCTTTAATGCTTTTCCTCAACAATACTGGAACATAATAATTTCGCAGAATTTTTGCGAAATAGGAACATCTTTAACTACTTAAAAAAACTGTTATTCGTTTAGACATTAATAATAAGTTACCAACAAAGGTGACAGGTGAGTGTTCAATTTTGATTTTCATGACTACTTAATAACATTTTCTACCGTCCCAACATTTAGTTGTCTACTTTTGGAATTTCAATAGAAGGAAAAAATAAAATAATAATTTTTAAACGTTAATAAATGTTTAAAAAGACGTTTTTTGATTATATAACCAGCCTCGAAATATTAAAGTATCTTAAAAATATGCTGAATTTTTGAAAAAGTCATTAACCATCCCAACATATTGTTAAGGCTCGTATACGACTAAACATTACAAAATAAAACACACCCACAAGCTTATATAGGTTCACATTTTTCTTTCTATTCCGCGACATTTTAATGTCATTCGTTTATTTTAACGCGAATAAGGTGAGGAAATTAAATGTTTACACAAGTACGAGGGAATTATTAAAATGTATTAAAATTTATTAAAAAGGTTTCCATTCGTTCTCCGCCAGCGCCTTGCGTCTTTCCGGTATTTTTCTGCTGTTAATTTTAATGAAAGCGCGTTTTCATTAGAGACGGATCCGTTTTAATATGCCGCAGTATTCTAATTAACTCACAACTTGTACCCTGTTTTCTGAACTCGTATTATTCTTCTGTTATTAAGGTAAGGCATTTCAAACGATTGAACTTGCCGCAAACAGGTACAGTATTTGAAGCACTTTCCTCGTCACTTATAGCCGTTTCGAGTATAACATTAATTAAAATATGGTTTCTTTTAACAAGTGAACTAAATGAGCTAATAAACGCGAAAGAGTGCATTTAAATTTCACTTATTGAATGCATTCGCTAGTGCTAGTGCTAGTGCTAACTCACTTAAATTTTTTGAAGTTAAACAAAAAGTGAATAATAATAAATTGGCGTATTGTTTCCTTCAAATATACACGAGGTTAGTGTAGGATTTGTTCCAACATCCTCAGAAAACCGTAAATTTGTGTTTCCCATAAGATTTAAGGTACTAGATTAAAGAAATAATCCTGTTGGTGTGAAGACAGCCCAAGAATCATACAGACGATTCTATTTTTGCCTCTGCAGCATTAAAAATAATAATACAAGAACTTTAAAACACATTGTGTGTCCAAATATTGAGTTGGAAATAAGACCAGAATCCCCTGTGTTGATATCACTGTAGGTGTAGCATCAAAAAGGTTACAAAATGCTAGTGATAATGAGGACGATGATGAAATCCTAGCTTGTACGGAGACTGACCAACCTTCGTCCTCATATCAAAATGTACCACAGCTGTTTTCGCGAGAAGAACTGAATGATTTAGCCAGAGATTTAGGACTTCCCAAAGATCTCTCCGAAATACTAGGATCTGGATTAAAACAAAAACCCTGCTTGCTCCAGGAACCACATTTTATTGGTATCGTAATAGCAAGAGCGAATTTGTCGAATATTTTAGCATAAACCACTTGTATATTGTAAAAATATTTCTGACCCAGTTATTTTGCTTGGTGCTTCCGAATATAAATCCGCTGACAAAAAGAAGCCTTAAGGCTGTTCTTTTACATTACCACAACTTTTATGCTAATTGAAAGAGAACTACGAACAGGGTAGCAATGGATTCACATTTTTTATGTAAGTGGGATAGTAGAGCTAGAGACCAACACTAGGTAAAGAGAAATTGGCCAACAAGAGAGTACTTACCACCTAGCAATAAGAATGTGCTGCGTCAAAGTCCAGTTGATCCTGCAATAGTATTATTATCTCCATTACATATTAAATTTGGTCTAATGAAGCAATTTGTTAAAACGTTGGACAAAACAAATCGATGTAAAAAATTTCCTGGTCTATCAGAAGCGTAGACTAAAGGAGATATCTTTGTTGGTCCTCAGATTAGAAGCCTAATGAAAACTGATATGTTTGAAGCGGTAACGAACATCACCGAAAAAAATATGTGAGAAACTTTTAAGGAGGTTGTAAAGAAATATCTGGGAAATAATAAAGACTTAAACTATGTGGACATTGTGGAGAAAATGCTCGATAAGCATTAGGTTGCAATATCAGCGTAAAAAATTCACGCACATTTGGACTATTTTCCTGTTAACCTTGGTGATGTCAGTGGAGAGCAGGGTGAGCGAATGTTAGGGAAATGGAGAAAAGGTATCTAGGGCAATGGGATACCAACATGATGGCGGACTATTCCCGAATGTTGAAAACAGGCGTTCCTATGGCCGAGTATAAGAAAAAAAGCAACAAACGGAATATTCGAACAAAAGAGAAAGTTTTTCTGAGAAGAGCAGAGTAGTTCGTGTTCCTTTTGCTATGTCTTTTGCATTCTTTTTACTAATATTGTGAGTTTCTATATATTTTCTAAATATAATATTATAAAAGCATACCATTTTATATGCATTATATCGTTTATGTACATTTTCTGTTGAGACAAAACCTTACGTGATACAACAAGACTAAATACAGAATTGAAATCAGTGACACCAAATTCTTGGGTAATTTGGTGTACAGTTAAAGACAACACTTCACATTCAAGGTATAAAAATGCAGGCCTGTGTACTTATTAAAAATGTTACAAAAAACAATAAAATATAAAACGTCAAAATGTTAATCCATATGTTTCTATTTGAAAAGAAATTTCAAAAATCTGAAGGAAGTGTGCAAAATGCGCACCTTTAACAGCCAGACAATAATGTAGCTTGTTAGTGAATTCACGCGAATCGAATTACTGCGTGCATTTCGAGGTAATAGGATTTCATCTCTAATCTATTCCAATTCTGCAATGTTTTCGGGGTGGTTGCAGTAAACTCTGTTTTTTAAATGGCCCCACACTCGCTGTGACAGTGGCTTCTATTCTACAACTCCCCTGCTTCCTATCCAATAGTTTGGGAAAATTCCATTTAAATAATTTCTAACACTGAGTTGATAATGAGGTGGTGCCCCATCTTGCTGGAACCATCGGGATTTAGATTATTGTCTATTAGTTCGTCTTCTACCTCCTCATTATTAGGAAATAGTACCCTAAGAGACGGAATAATTTGATTCTGCAATAAGTTTAAATACTTATCTTCAGTAAAATTTCCGTTGATGATTTTGACTGACGTGCTGGATTTTGCTCCGCCCAAATGCCTGTCTATGCGTTTATTTTTTGTGGTCTTTGGGTATGGTGCTGGTTCATCCAATATCCGGATAGTTCTTAAAGTAGAATAGGTTTGTAAGAGTGAAACTTGCTTTCCTTAAATATTCGATGTACCGAATCCACACTTACATTGTGATTTAAAGACAATTGACTTGTAGACGAATATGAATTTTCGGTGACCTCTAACAACACGTCTAATTTTGTATACTCATTAGTTGCAATCTTTCGCGCTCCAGATTTAGAAAGTGTCTTCACATGACTCTGAGCAAAACTCTTCAAAGTTTTGCTCACAACAGATTAAGTAATTCATTTCCTGTTTGTGTATTCTTCATTGAAAGGGGTACACACCACCATGTTACTGTAGAGGTATTTCGGAATGATTTTTGGACGTAATAATTAAATTAAGAAAGTGTTGCTGTGCAATATTTATAAAAGATTTTATCCAACTAACAAGCCTATTTATTATTATTTCTTCTTGCTTCTTTTAAATTTTAAAGTAGGAACCAGAAGAGTTTTTATAAAAGTTATAACAAGAAAAAATAGCTTTACAAAGCAGCTAAAAAACACTACACCATTCCATTAAAAAAAATAAAGTCATGATGTATGCCAAAAACGACAAACACAATTTTTCCTTGCATAACCAAAAACCATTCTAGAATCTCGCCAAACTTTAATATACAATGATTTTTCATATAATATACTATGGCGGTTACAAAGCATTATTCCATGCAGTTGGAACACGCCTACCCTTTAAGTCTTATACGAGAAAGCTTTCAGCTGTATATACTAAATAAGGTTACTTGTCTCACTTATCTCATATTGTAAAATATTGATAGTTTCTAACACATATGTAGATACGTGTTTTTGGGTTACTTTCCTATTAATAATAATAATAATAATAATAATAACAATAATGTTTATTGTCCAACAGGTAAACCCAATTACAGGACAAATATACACATTGTGAACAGAATACATATTGATTTAAAAACATGACATAACTATACAAAAAACTATTATGTTTCGTGTATCATGGCGCCAATTCTCCGGTGAAAATATCACTAAATATCTTCTCAGCGTTCCTGATCATGTGATAGATTGGCGACCGCAAACGAAGATTGGTCCTCGGTGTCGGCATAGTAAAGGTTGGAGCATAACGAGATGCTATTCGAGGTACGTTGAATCCTATGTGGGAGACCAGCTGCATACAGTCGATCCTATCATTTAATAATTTGTGTAAAAATCGGGCGCTATGGTAATCACGACGGGATGACAATGAACGAAATTGATGCGATTCGAGAAGGGTGTTGTAGGAAGTATGCCAAGGCGGATATTCGCCATTAACTTTGAACGACAAGAATTTGAGGAATCGACGCTGAACACGTTCAATTGGAGCTTGATGGGACATATAGAAAGGATACCAAACAATAGAGGCATACTCCAATTTCGAGAGTACAAATGCAAAATTAAGGGATTTTAGCACTAGTGCGTCATTGAAGTATTTGGACGTTCTCATAAGAAAACCCATCATTTTAGAGACAGATGAACAAATTTGTTCAATATGTATGTTAAACGATAAAGTTGGATCGAAAGTGACACCTAGATCTTTAAGATTGGTAATCTTGTCGATGGAAATATCGTTGATTTGATAAGTGGAGATATATGGATTTGTTTTTCTCGTGAAGCACATAAAATTACATTTACTAGAATTTAATGTCAGTGTATTGGATTTTGACCACTCGGTCAGTATATTAATGCTCGTCTGAAGACTCTCGATATCTTGTTGGCAGTTAATATTACAAAACAGTTTAACATCGTCGGCATAAGCGAGGACATGGCAAGATAAGGATGTTAAGAGGTCGTTTATGTATAGAATGAACATCAATGGACCAAGATTGGATCCTTGTGAGATACCGCTGCTAGATACAAATTCAAACGAATTAAATCCATTATAAAATACATAGTTAGTTCTTTTTACCAAGTAAGATTTAATTCGTAAGTTCAGTCAATAATGATAGTAGGGGGTGTGGGGTAGTATGGCGAACACTTATTTGATTAATTCGGAACAATTGTTTCGGGAATTCGTAGATTCCCGTTACCAACAGTACGACCGAATGAGATGAGAAAAGGATTACAATTCTAACATACCTTGTTTTATTCCTACTCTAAAAGATATTCAGAAGTACCTACTTTACTACCTATACCCTGCCTGTAACACAAAACGTAAACATGTGTTCGTTTTACACCAATAAATGAATCACGGCTAAGTAGAACTTTTTCCCTATTTAACAGATTTGCATTCTTGATGAACGAAATAAAAAAACGTAGTTTCACTTGCTTTACGTATCTTGAAAATAACTTTATTACAGTGATTACATGTTCATTACAACTTGTTGTTTCTTATACTTCCTATATTACCAACATATATAAAACTAAATCTTATGTTACAGAGACCGCCAAATTTAAAATTTGCCAAGGTATTCAACAATTCTTTTTCATATAATGGTTTCGTAAGCATCAAATTCTCTCGTTCATAATTAATTTGAAATTTTCTAGTTCAGAAAATAGAATAATTCTGAATAGTCCCAGTAACTTTGTTATAAAACAAGCTAGGGAACTGATTAAAGTACCAAATGTGCGTATATACCTGCATTATAGATCTATTGAATTGTATTGTTCGCTGCTATGTATCTGATTTGTAAAACTGTACACCGTACCCAATAAACTGTGTTATTATTTATTACTATGTTCATATACTACAAAATTTTAAGCTTCTTATTTTAAATATTTGAAGTATTCCATACGAATCCAAGAATAGGTAACCAAATTGTCAAATTCGGTTTTATTTCTCAACATAGTCTTCTACTAAGACATAACTCTTCCCAGCGATGCTCCCATCTTCTTAATCCATCCAAATAGTAATTGATATCTTGTTCTGTGATAGCCTCCTCACTCGATGAACATATCCGTCATTCGAGCAAAACTTTGAGCCTAGGAAACAGAAAACGTCTCTAGGGCCTAGGTCTGAATAAGGTGGGTGGTTTACCAATTCGAACCCCAATTCATGAATTTTTGCCACGGTACCCACTGAAGTGTAAGTATTCGTGGAACAAAACTTTCTTTCTCTTCAAACGCGGCCGTAGTTTCCCAATTTCTGCCATCAGCTTGTCAAATAATGATAGATAGTATGCCCCCGTTATTGTTTTTCCTTTTTCAAGATAGTTGATAAGCACAATTCCATGTCTATTTCAAAAAACAGTCGCCATCACTTTCCTGGCCGATGGAACAGCCTTTTTTGGAGACGATTCAGCCTTGACAGTCCACTGTTTCGACTGTGCCTTGGCTTCAGGTGTGTACTGGCGTATCGAAGTTTCATCTGCAGTTATTAATTGACTCCGACTTATTTCGCAACAGAATTAAATGAATACGAAATGAACAAATTCATCATAATTCACTGCAAACAATCATGAAAAACTGAACAGAAACGCGGCATGACCTTGGCGAATGATAATTTTCAACAACAGTTACTATGGTTACTATGCAAGGGATAGATAGTTCCGGTAGGTTAGTTCCGGTACGTCTAAAACATGGCCAAAAATAGTTTTCTCATTGGATTCTAAGACTTCCTACCCCCTGGGTGAATTTTGCTGATGTTATTGGTAGTGATTGTAGTTTTCGGTTGTCCCGAACGTTCACTGTCAGCCAAGCTCGTACGACCACGTTTAAATTCACCGTGGGAAATAACGGTGCAGAGTCCCCTAAACGGCATCCATCTCGGGTTTTATTTGCGTAAGCGTATTGCTTTCTAAATGCAAGAATTTAATGACGGCTGAATGTTTACAGAAATACTAACATCCGACACTAACAACTGTTAAGTAACAACTGAACGTCCAACATACCTGAAGTTTTCAAAAGTATCTTTAAACGCATGCGCAATTATATTACCAGAATATTCCTGACAAGTAACGTCATCTTCATGTTGAAGCTTGAAACTTTTCGGACTAGACTCGTATGTGCTACTCATTACTCAGAACCTACCAATAACTTACTAGGATACACGTTGATACTAATGTGTATTACTATGAAATGAACCGAATATGAAACCGAGAACGAATTCTGGCAAAGTTACACACTGCACTACACTATAATTAATTTCTTTATTAAAAGGATTACCTTGTTTGTTTGTATAAGTAGATTAATGTAAACAGCAATAACAGTATTGTATTTTCTGTATGTTACAAAACAAGCTTTGACTAGGAGATGCAATTATATAGCGATAATGTAATTGAAGCAATTATATTTGGTTCTCTTGACGAATATAGAATAGATTAAGTACTTGCATAACTGATTCCACACGCTAATGCACGCAATACACTTGATATAAAATCGAATAATTTTGAAGCATTATTTACTGTAGTGGTAGTGCGACGGAATGGCTGAATTATGCGTGCGCTTCAGGTTAGAGTACTGTTCCATTGTTTGAAATCCGACTTACCATTAATACGAGAATTTAGTAGAGATGGTTCAACGTTAATTTCTGAAAATTTTTAATTTTGAACATAGTTATTCTTCTAATGATCTTTTAAATGAATCTGATTTTATTTTCCCAGTAAACCGACACGTTATATCGCAGGTTGTATTCATACATCAACTTGCCGTATCTCCCGACTACACATATCAATTTTTTTTTACCCACCAAAGTTGAACAGTAGGACTAATTTAACGCAACTTCCTTTAGCTTCCACTCGTCCCCATTCTCAGGCACTTCAATGTGCGTTAGCACTCACGCAGCTGAACTTGGTCTATTTAATCTTAATCTAATTTCTTTGGTGCACCTATTGCTTTTCCCAATTTAATTTTATTTAAGCCATAATGTTAGAAAATTGTGTAGTTTACTTTTTGTGTCTTTACTTGTTATTATTAGAATTTGTTAAAAAAGTGGTAACGGTAGTGACGCACCGCATAAAAGTAGGTACATAATATGCAATATTAGTGAAAAATAATATTGTTACCTTTTCCTGTCGTCTTGTCCACTGTGGCAATTGGCAACCGCCCTGGTAAACTGTGTAGAATTGCAACATCAACAACGCTTCCATTGTCGATTCATTCAGCCGTCGACGGTGTTGTGAATACGTCGTATACTTCGAAAATGATCGTTCGACATCCAGTGAAGTAAGATTTGCAAATGTCAGATATTCCTTTTCTTCATCTGGGCACTCTTGATTTGCAGTTATAGACCGAACCCTTTGCGAATCAGGATTTTTCGTTAAAATTGCACCAAATTTTTGAGCAACATCGATTCCTATAGTGTTCGTCAAGTTTTCTAGAGCGAATTGTAACTTGTTTATGCAATTTAATGCGTCTCGTGCAGATAAGTGACTGTTTTCTAATTGCTCAATAACTTATGCAACTTCAGAATAGTTCATGGAAATTTCATCTATTTGTTGTTAAACGTCCGAATTGGAAAAAAGTTGCTGACTATCTCGAACTGCTGCAGAGTCATTTGAATCCAGTTTCAAGATGATATTTTTCACTTGTGAAAAATATTTCTGATAGTAAGATACTGCCTGGAGTCATGTTCCCCATCGCGTTATTACAGGCTGAGGTGGTGGTGGTAATTTCGGACACAATTGTTTGAATACACGGATGTGTTTGGGAGATTTAATGAACACTTTTTTGGTAGATGCTATTAACTTATCCACCATCGGATACTTCTTTCGAATGGTTTCTGCTACGAGGTGACATGCGTGTATGAGGCATGTTATGTGAAGAAGAGTCGGAAAGCATATTTTCAACATCCTACCAACTCTCAGCATTGTTGCTGCTCCGTCAGTAACGAATATTGTGACCTGGATTCCTGTAATACAAAATTCTCTCAACGAATCTTTTATTACCTTGACAACGGTTTCTGAATTAGTTTTCTGAATCCTTTTACTGGATAACAACAATGAAGCTGGTGGACCATCACGTTTTAAAGGACGCGCTACAACATGAATGACGCTGTGTTTCTGAGCATCAGTTGTTTCTTCCACACATAGGCAGATTTTCTTATTTCTCAACTCGTCTTTTATACATTCCTTTACTGTACCTTGCACACGTGGCAAATTGTATCGTAATCGCATAAATGTTGGAAGCTGTATATCCGCACCAGCTGAAAGAAATCATTAAACTTATTTCTTATCCGAAATTTCAAATTTCACCCCTTCACCCCTTAAATATGCAGTTTCGCAGCAACAGAAGCTGCCGTTAAGCAACACCTGATGGGGCCTACAAACTGACAAAGTTTCATTAAAATTCGGCGATTAACACTTGGGGTAGTGCTATTGTTACTTACTTACTATTGTGCATTTATGCATAAAGGTGTCAATACAACAGGAGGGCAAGAGCTGCTACTACATTCTTTTTCAAGTGGTATAATGCGGATGGCAAATAAAAATTTAGGGGGCAAATTGCGACGAAATTACTCTTAAGAACATAAAAGAAAATTCTAAAGTAGGTAGGTAACTAAAATATTTATCAAAGGAAATGCGAAGTCTGCTTAAGTACATATTAATTTGGCCATAGTCATTGTTTGTATGTATTAATTAAAGGTACAATGCAAAATTTTCTTTCTCTTCTCTTTCCTTTTTACCGATAATAACCCGCAGGACCCATACGACATTTATATTAATTATGAGAATAAATGTAGGTCAAATATTAAGATTAGAAGTTCACGAGAAAGACATTATAATATAAGCACCGCGATTGCTTATAATAGCGACCAGTAATGAGGCTCAGTGGTGGAAATCAGAACAAACAATCATTCATTTTAAATTTTCGGCGTCATTCAAGTTTTTCATTGGTTTTAATTCGAGGCTTTTATTCTGAATTCTTTCCTTCTTCAAGTCGAAATACATTGTGGATTATTTCTTAAGATAATAATTATATTATTGCGTACCAGTGGGGGCTTGTGAAGGGTGGCAAAGTGGCAAAATGAAGTAAAGTATCTTTGAGAACATCAATTTCTTTTGGAATTGCTATAAGCAAAATATTAATTAATAAAAGAAAATCTTCTCTGGTCTTAGCGACTTACATCAACGACTCTATTTATAAGAACTGTATTTATATATTCAGGTCCTAAGGTGTCCACGCTCCCCCTCCCTCCATACTAACTTTGGTAGAGGAAATTGGCCGATTTATATCTTTTGTAAACTGCTTTTTGGTGTCATCGGCAGCTGAATTGCATTTTCGGTAACACCGAAAGCGACGTTAACTTTCTTATTTTAAATAGAACATCCATATATTTTTATGCATTTGAAAAGACAATGGAATCCAACGATACCACACATGTCATACATTAGCTTAAGAAATATCGATCTATTCAGCAATAAATGTGTTAGAGATAGAAAATATTAATTGCCACACTTGTAGAACCAGAAATATTTGAATTTAAGCAGGATATATAGGGTGAAAGTTACATCGCGAACCGCTTTGACAGGATATAATAAGATTTAAATTATTAGGAAAATTTGTTGTGCAAGAGCGGTAAACAAGGTGATTGTTGCTTGAAAAATAGGCATATTTTCTACCAAAAATTGGAAAATTTAAACGAACCTATCGTAGCCAGTAATTCGAACAAAGTACGATAAAGTGCAAAAATAAGAACGATCAACAAGACAAGTAAAAACAACAGAAAAGGATATAATAGCAATAAATAACAAGAATAATTTTCGCTTTTAGAATCGAGATTTGACAGCTTAGCAATTGTTGTGACTAGGTACGTTGCCTAGCAACAAGTACTTTGGATCAACCCGGCAACACGGGAAACAATTTGGCGCTTTTTCCGGGCCAACTTTGCATAACAACAAATCCTGATATTTCTTAAACTAAAGTATAACATATGCGATATCGTTGGACTTGTCTTTCCATTGCCTTTTCAAAAATGTAAAAATATATAGGGTATTCCATTTAAAATAAGGAAGCTGTCGTCACTTTCGGTGATACCGAAAATGCAATTGAACTGCCGATAAAACCAACAATTAGTTCACAAAATATAGAAATCAACCTATTTTTCCTAAATCGCTAGCTCCTGTCGTTCAAGAGTTAATATGGGGGAAGAGGATACTTTAGGGCCTCACGGATTAGATAGTACAGATACACGAAACCCCCGAAAATTATTTTCATGACGCATGCGTGAAATCGCCAATTTGGGAATAGCGTTATCAAACACATTTTTACATTTCGCTGGTATTTACATATATAATTGTAACCAAATAGTATTTTGTTTAATATCATAATTTATAATGCAACCTCATAAAGGGCACGCTGTGCCCAGCTTTACAACGCTTCTTTAGAAGATACCAAAAGGTAAGATTATTATGAAAAATATTGTTACTTGAAAAAAACAAATATATTGTTTGCCTTAGATACAAAAGCTAGATATCAAATTGGGGAAAAGGAACAGCTCGATCAATAATAGTTGCATTATAGGCGTGTGTACGAGCTATTATGAAGATATTTTTAGATAACTGAAACAATTTTCGAAACCACCAAAAAATTAGAATATAAAATCCTATAGTTTGAATTACGTTATATATTAGGAGTAACCTATTTTAAAAGTACAAAAATATTATGTACATAATAAATGGAAACAGAAATTATCAATTGTGATATATTTTCTATTAAAATTAAAGCCAAAAGAAACACAATTTGAATGTGACAAGATATGAAAATTTATTATGTCAATGAAATAATTATATTGCCTATAACAAATTTGGATTTCTAACAATCTCCTAAAATAAATCACATAGATAGCTAAATTTTATATTTATCATATTAAATGGTTTTCAAATTTTAAAATAATTGGCCAAAAACGATAATATTTTCTACTCCCGATAGTCTTTTCAAAATAAATATAGCGAAATAAATCCTTTTTGAACACCTACCTTGAGTACAATGCGAAAGCTATTCCAAATTGATGTATTTGCTTTAAAATTCTTCGTAGTTTAGTTTTTCATATTTTGTAGGTTCAAATGAATCGGTTTTTATAGAATTATACAGTTAAATGCTTATTTCAGTGAAATTTTTTATTTTTAAACCCTAATAAATTTTCTCTTTCTGTCAAAAATTAATTCAGGGTACAGAAATCGTGTGCCTTTTAATAACGTATGGATACACAGACGGGAAGATTTAATGATTTAACCACGAACCACATGCAGAATATGAAGCTAGCTATAGGGGTCTCTCTCCAGTTAGCCATGCACATAGTTTTATTTTTAACACCACCAGGAATTTCTCAATTTCACTTTGATTTTTTTTTATTTTAGTTCTTTATATTCCTCATTGTGGTGTTACGCAGCATGTGGTAGTCCTAGGCTCTGGGCGACAAAATCCGATAAAATCCCTTTACGCTACGCTTTACACACTGCTTGTCTACAGTTCTTACGTTCTAAAAAGGAACCAAGAAACCAGCATATGCATTTCATTCGAACTCGATGCTTGCTTCTTAAAGAGCGTCACATCAGTATGAGATTTCGCCGGTATATAAGGAGATTTCGAATTGCTACGATGTGGTGTGGATATACATATATACGGATCGGATGTAAGATATGACTCCACATACTCTTCAAAAACGTCGATACCTTTCCTTCGACAGTTTACGTACAAATCCCTTTTAAATTATTTACGCTTTGAAGACGTATTGTGTGGACATAGAAAATAGCGGGATTTCTTTCTTACTCTCGGATAAGATGTTTTTATTTTCCTATAGTTAAATCTGATTTAGATTAGATTATTCCGGATAGAAATAGTATTATTACTCTAAAAGTAAATTTAGGAGTTTATTCATTTGGTGAATTGACGCCATGTGTTATAGTTACACGAAAAAGCATCTTTCATATCTAGTTATCCATATTCGATATTAACAGTGGACTATACAGGGTAAGTCGGGAGGAATAGACCAAACTTCCGGAGTGTATTGCACACGTGAAAATAATGTAAAGAACTCATGTGTTCTTATCCGTTTTAATTTGTTTTCAAATCATAGGATAATTGAAAAATTTTAACGAGCGTTCTTGTAAATGGTCCAAATTTTCTCTTGTTTTTGAGTTAATACGTCTTAAATAAAATAAAAATATTCTTGCATTGACTACCCATGTAAAATAAAAAGTCAAGTACGTTTGACACTATAAGTCTTTTTCGCTTCTTATCACATATGACGTATCCGCTATCTGAACCAATCCTTTCGAGGAAAATGAAGTTTACGAGGTAAAAGTAGACGCTCGGAATGCACTAATTCGACGTATTAGAAACACCGCAGCCGATATTAAAAAAAGACATGAAGCAATCGGGGGAGCAACAAGCGCCCTTCGTAGACGAAGCATAACATGTTTAGACGTTAATGTCTAAAAATATGGCATGTATGAAATTTTGTTTATTTGTAATTGCGCTATAACTTGAAAACAAATGAAAATCGGATAAGGCCATATGAGTTTTTTTACATTATTTTCACGTGAACAATACATTCCTGGAGTTTGGTCCCAGTTTATAAGGACCATGTACCTTCGATGGTTACTATCAGATACTGGTTCAATGAATTTAAGCGTGGCCAAACATTCGTCTTTAAAGAGAAGCGGCCAGGTTGTCCCACTGAGGTGATTACGATCAATAAAGTTCATGATATCGTGTTAGCAGGCCGTCAGATGAAGATTATAGAAATTACTAATATGATAAACATCTCAATTGAACTTGTGAGTATGAGAAAGCTATCGGCGAGATAGCGAGCAAAAACGGAATCGCGTGATAACTTCAGAGCAATGTTTGGACATATTTAAGTGCAATACGAGTGAGTTTTTTACATCGCATAATTTAATCATTACGATACCCGTATGATAAGATCTAGCGGAAAAAGAATGAGAGTTACGTTTACTTAGACTATTCCAAGGTTGTAACGCAACAGCCAAAAAAACAATATATTTCTCTCCCATATATTGGTCCATCACTCCAAAAATTGCTAACCTTCTCAAAGACTATTTTTGTGCATCTTTCCGAACTATTCATCCATTACGTAATTAATTTTTGAATAATAAAGATCGGATAGATAGGATGAAAAAGAGACGTGTACATGCTCACTTGCAGTGAGTGCTGTTGCAATTACGTTGGCAGAACGTTACGAGACTTTGTTTACAACCAGATTCTTCTGGTCTTTCTCCTTTTCCCCAACTCCTGCTTGATTGTGGCCACACTTTCAACATTGACAGCGGCTTTAAAATATTACACACTGCTAACAAAGGTTTATTCCTGAACAACTTGGAGGCCTTAGAAATATTGCGACAACAGATCGCTTCCAAGAGATTTTCACTAAATGGGCAACTTCAATTTGAATCGACGCCCTCTTTTCCGATTTCATTAGAAACCTAATCCTCCCTCCACTTTCATATGGGTATGTTTAATACATATGATTTTGTAATTTCGATTTACCGGTTTCGTCCGTGTGTGGCTCGACACTAGGGTGTATTCTGACAACTTATAGTATTACTTTTACCTACCAAACAACAGATGTCCCCCAATTTATTTATAATTTTTAATCTATTTACACTATTTAAATACAAAATAGTTTTTAGTTTGTCACATTTAGTTTATTGCTTTTAAGGTGTTCGTATATGTCATTTACAATTTCTAATTATTGCATTTTACTTTCCATCAATTTTTAGACAGTTAAGATTATTTATAATATGTTATATGGTAAATGTTTTCTTGCACAGTTAAAAGAATACTTAATTTTAATCAATTGACGTCACCTGATTATTCTTAATTGTAAGTATAGGAAGTTTCTCGTTTGTCTTCCTTTCTTTATATATGGTTAAATAATTAACAGCTTATAATTTATACAAACTGCTTTGTCTTTTTACGATGTAAGGACAGGAGGAGGAAATTACTCCTTTATACAATTTTATAAGTAATTGATTATTATAATACTTATTTCACAATTTGTTAGCGACTAGTTTAATATTTGATTCTTACAAAATAATATTACACTTTAGATACTCTTTAGTCACGGTTTGCATTGCCCTTTATTCTTTCCTACTCTAACTCAAAACTACTTGAGTCCTGATGAAATATTAGAAAAGATTTTTTGAAGGCCTTCCATGTAACCTTGATAAAAGGGTAATTTAACATATTTCTTACTACCGCTGTCAATACGTTCAAATGTGCTTATATTTCTAACTCTTAATCTATTCCTATGTTTCCTAATAGTATTAGAAAACATAAGAACCGTAGCTTTAAATTTTACATAAATTGTGTGTTCTAGTGCCACAGAGTCCCAGTACTTGAGAATTACAACATACATAGATGGAATAACTTACAATAGCTTTTGGAAATTCCCAACCGTTTTGTAAAATAAAAGCAAGATGTATTTAAAATTACGTCTGTCGGTTGCAACAAATAACTATCGACTGTCGTAAATTTACATAAAAAAATTTTATAGTGTAAGTTAATATATAGTTATGGTTAATAAACTAGTATTAGCAACACAATTTAAATAGACGTTTTTTCTCAGCGCAATTTTATTCGCATGTTATAAATTTTCTTTAAAATTTTCATTATTACTTTAACAAAATCGATACTTGTATATGGCTAGAAAGAGTATTATTCGAAGAATGTTAAATAATAGCATGGGTAATTACGAAACAGTTTATCGTAGATTCACATAGCGGGCAAAATATAATTCACTTGCCGGAGTATACAGGCCAAAATTATTATGCAAACTTTAACCTTTCATGTTTTAGTAATACGTAATTGTTACGTATAATGTTCACACGCAATAAGCTCGTACCCGTATGCAACACTTAAATACGCTTTCACAGTCAGGGAATTAGTATCACAGCCTTATACATTTTTCATCTTTTATCCGTAATATTATAACCAGAAGATAGAAAAGCATGTATTAAAAATCTTTACCTGTGTTAACCAATATATAAACATAAATAAGAATAGAGAATTAGCTGCTTGTAAAAATGTATAGTTTTAATAAAAATGGAACAAATTTTAAAGTTAAAATAGATGCTAAGTAATGAATTTTATGTACGTTAACGATTATCTAGAAACTATTTCAAATAGAATTAGACATCGAAAACTACACTAATCAATTTGATTTTTTCTTTTTTGTAATTACTACAATAGACTAATGAATTCTCCGTACATAGCAAAGTGTTATGCAGTTAAGAAATCAAGTTATTCATGTCCACAGCGTACAGGAAAATATTAACACCAACGCTCCTTTAGGGATAGATCTTAAATATTTTTAATTCTTCACAGCTCATCATACGAGATCCAAGCTAATATTAAGAATAAAAAATGGTGAATATATTTTAGGATTTTATTTTAAATACGTTCAAGGTAATTCCCTTTTGCAACAGTACATTCAGCCATCCTCTCCTTCCAATTTTTAAAGGCTGCCAACCAATCTCCCTTGGAATACTTGCAAATATCAATTTCTTCCTCAGATGAAAATCTCGTATCTCGCAAATGCTTGTTAAACCCATAAAACAGCAAAAAAACGCACATTGTGTTCTGTTACGTTGATGTTCTATTACGTTTATACTTTTTTCAGCTAAATATTGGATCGTGAGAGCTGTGCAAGGGAACGATGTGTTGTCATAATGCAACATAATACCCTTCTTGGGAAGTCTACTGAACCTCAAGCATACATTTTTCGGTATGCCATTTAATTGTAACCGTTTTTTGTTGATCCAATTTAATTGCACTTACCAAGCCTATACTTCTAAAGTACACAGACATACTTTATTTCATAGCGCGCTGCTTCTTTGACATTGTTGGTATTTCTTCGTCTTTATGGAACTCTTTTCGTTCGAAATAAACAACTTTACAGATACAAGAATGAATGTCTCAGAAGATGACTCTCTTACGGCTAAAAAAAATGCTGCAGCATTTTTCTATACCACCCGGCTCGCTTCCAGTGTTGGTACATCATATAATACACTAAACAAAATCAAAAACAAAAGAGAAATTTATTTCCTTTTATTTTTATTTATTATTGTTGCTGAAAATGCAGTAATTTTCTGAACCTGTTGTTGATTAGCTCAGGGATCTATTAGATAGTGATAAATTCTACACTTCAGATTATTTCTAACAACGAAAAGCGACATTAAAAATCGCGAGAACTTGTGATTATATAATACAGTAGGAAAATATATTAAAGTGCGTCATAATGTCATTAAAATGTCGCCTATTTTTCTAATAAATGTCTGATGTACTGTCTATATTTTAGCTTTATTTCAGAATATTTCAGATTTTTTCAAATACACTTATTCATATCCCTCAAATAACGTTGAAATTGTTCCAGAAGGTGTTTATATTAGTACCGTGTATAGTTTATTTCAAATTATAAGAATATAACTGTAGACTTACAAGGCCTTTAATACTTTTATTGCACCTTCTGTGACGATAATAACCTGGCAATGCATATTGAATCTAGGGGCCGTATTGACTATAAATTACGGCCCTATAAGATAATTATATGTTTATGTATATATATTTTACAAACAGTATAAATTTACATAGTAAGCAATTCGATGTTACAAGTAATTAAAGAATAAAGTTACGCATATCGCAAATCATAATTCCATTTCTATTCAATTCACTTAAATTTTGTCATTACGGTCCTCAGCAGTTTGTTTGCGTATCCAGGTAGTTATTACCGCAGGTGGTGCAATAACAGCATTTAAGCCGTTCAAAGTTATATTCTTATAATTTGAAATAAACTATATGTATGTATATAAAGGTGAAACGGTCGAAAAAGAAACAGTGCCTAGATGTATCAGCCCTGGCCGGGTTCGCTTTAAATGCACTTAACATCTTAACAATATTAAACAACAAACGATACATTTTTCATCTTACATATTATTATACAAAAGAGTAATAATAAAAATTTTAGATTTTTTTTATGAGACTGTGAGTTTGCATTATCGATTGTAAACTCCACAGCTGTGGTCATCAACGGAAAGACGTTTTATACATAAATATTTTTTACAACCTTCGCATCTGATTATAGCTGGTTCTCCACATTCGTCACAGTGGGACATTTGGGAATCCTGGAAAGAGAATTTTAATGGAGTCGCAAATTCTGGAGGACGCTCCTCGAGGTGTCCACTTTCATACCAGGAATATTTACGCATCTCCTTATACCGTGGTGAAGAAAACTGCAAATGGGTTAACCCTTGCAAACGTAGAATATTGTCTCTTTGACATAATTGGATGGCAAAGGCAGATGGAGCGATAATATCGGACAGCTGTCGAGTAAATTGCTTCCAGGTACACGTCAAGAGGTTGAATGATACCTGTGGCACGCTTTGGAAGGGTCAAAACTGTAACTTGATGGTCAGTAGGCACGGCTGTAGAAATATCTTCAGAGCTTTGTCCTGACCAAGAGTCCACAAGCAGAAGTGTCTTCTTGCCAACGTATGGAGCATATACGTCTTTGGCCCACTGTGTAACCAATTTTTTAATTAGTTTTCCGGACTTGGTGCCCACGATGTACACATTTGGCAGGCGGAACATTCTTTGTTGCACAAGTGGTCCCAGAGAGCCGGTTGCCTCTTTTAAACACACGAAAAGGGGAGACATTAATTTGCCAGCTGCTGATACGGTGGGTTGAATGGTATAACTATGCGTGGTCGCTCTGACTAAACTACGGCTTCTACGGATGCGGATCCACGTTCACCCAGTGTTCGACCCGTATACATTTCAATATTAAATCCACCTTGGTCAGTGTTATGTATGCTCCTAACAAATGCCACCGCTTCTGCACCAACATTTGCAGCTCCACTAATTTGCATTCTTACACGAAATTAAGTAGATATTTTGCGGGAGACAACGTTATGTTTGTTTTTAAATCTTTGTATCCACCACTCCGACGCAATAAAGTTAGGGATTTGTAACTCTTTTTGTGCTTCCAGTGCCCGTCTTCTCAAATCATAATCATGAATGATCATTTGACGATCAAGACCAGCTTTAAACTGATTAAATATATATTGGGAGAGCTGAAACAGCTTTTGGCGTCTCGTTCCGCCGGAAGATACTTGCTGTTCCCACCGCCGTAATTGTTGTAATGATGTAACTTTCTTGTAGCGATTCACTACCGTTTTAACGAATATCGACCTCTTTTTCTACTTTTTCAATACTCCACGGCAGCACGTCTATAGCAGATATCTATGTGATATAGATAACATTCATTTCCTGTTCGAAACTGTAATTTACGTTATCATCTTCTTCCATGTCGTGCTCAAATCGTAGATCACTTCTTGTTGTACTTCAAAAGCAGGATCGTTAACGCTGTTCACAATTATATCGAAAAGTTTATCTGTTATCGTCTGTTCGTCATCATTAACTGGCCTTGCTACAATAGTTTACAGTGGATAATGATTATTTATCAGAGCAGCTAATATCGTTAAGATGTTAAGTGGATTTAAAACGAACCCATCCATGGCTGATGTATCTAGATACTGTTTCTTTTTCGACCGTTTCACCTTTAT
The DNA here is from genome assembly GCA_029619315.2 of Dynastes maya. Lineage (NCBI taxonomy): Eukaryota > Metazoa > Arthropoda > Insecta > Coleoptera > Scarabaeidae > Dynastes > Dynastes maya. Next base: position 33,397,903 of record JAROYE020000003.1, read on the forward strand.
ATACATCCACACACGTAATTTTTTGGCACTAACTTCAACTCCTTCTGGAACAATTTCAAAGTTATTTTATGGATATGAATACGTGTATCTGAAAATATTCTGAGAACAAAGCCAAAATATAGGCAGTAAATCAGTCATTTATAAAAGAAATAGACGACATTTTACTGACATTATGACGCACTTTAATATATTTTCGTACTGTATGATATAATCACAAGTTCTCTATTTTAATTTTTTCTCGATTTAAAAAGTCGCTTCTCGTTGTTGGAAATTAACTGAAGAGTAGAATTTATCACTGTCTAACCGATCGTTCGTAGTAGATACCAAATGCACATAAATAGTAAACGGAAGAGCAATCAGACAGGTATAGTAACGGAATACATATACGTATGTGGGAGGTCGCGCTCTATAAAAAATATTTCCTCTATTATATGTAAACGAGGAAAAAAATGCAAAGAGGTAACTTTTATTATTAAATGTTGTTTGCAGAAAAAAAATATGACCTGTCTAGGGTGAAAATTGTAGCCAGGGTGGTGAAAAAGGGGTGAAATTTGTCTCCCCCTGCCCCACTAAGGGGGAGAGCATTCATCTATGATACATTTGAAAGCCCCTTTGAAGTAGAACATTTTAGTTTCTAATTCATCCCAATAGCTTCTTTGCGCGGTTCCGGAGGGGGTAATTTCAGACGCGCCCTTCACCCCCAATATACCAAGTTTCATCGAAATCGGAAGGGGATTATATCGAGACATGACCTTACTGAACGCGTTGTCTTCCTTAACGCATGTACTTATCATACTATCTTCGTACTTCACAGTTTTATATAAATACTCACTGTGACCTCTGTAAAAGTCGCCAGGAGTTGTTCCAATACAATTCCCCACTAAATGCATTTTGTGATTGAAAGGATAATTAATTTTATAATTAGAGTGCCATTTTAGGTCGGCATCCATAGAACTGGAAAAGTCAGTTTCGTCGCTTTAAGGACTAACCAGAGAAACGTAAAATGAGCTCCGTGATGTAATGTACTACAAAGTGGAGGGATGCGAAGTAATTTTATACAGGTTTGCTTTAATTAGTACAAATCAAAAATGAATTATCGTTATCAAAAAGTGACAAAAAAGATAAAGTTGTACTGGAGTGTTGCAAATTGACAAATTTCAAAGAAATTAAAAATAGCTTTTACCTTGACATTTCACAAAAAATTAAATAATAATGCATGTTGTGATTTGCTGAAGAAAAATCAAATTTGTCCGTTGCATATCATCTTTTAGGCATAAAAATTCAAAGCAGGTCAAAATTTATCTATAGTGATTAATAGAATATTGATGTTATCTTTATGTGTGGCAGGAATACCAATCCAACGTTTTTCATATTTTCATGTGGTGACCTGTATGATGACTTCATCTTGATTTCAATATCGATATGAATTTTGATATCTAGATTCCAATATTGATGTTATAATCAAAGTCAGAGATTCTTATGTTTGAAAAAGAAGAGCGAAATTAACTGTTACTAGAATAATAAAATTATAACAAATGCTAAAACGCAATGATAGCAAAAAGAAACTATGATAACTGTATGTAGAAATGTTAAGGAAAGACTTGACGTTTCGTTAGATGATAGTTTCTGTTTGAAAATCATGACTATCTAGCTCTATCAGATGTTCCGCATATTGAATGTTACAAACGTGTTTTCCATGAAAGTGTAATTTCTTCGAAAATACTGGAAATAAGTACTACATTATTGATACAATTATGAAGGTAATTCTACAAGGAAATTGCTAGCAATATAAAAATTTAGGTTCTATTTAACGAAATCGAAAAATAGGCGTTTGAATTTGGATAAACGCTGCACGACGTATCTAACACCCTGTATATATATTTTTACATTATACCTAAGTCGAGACACTATTCATTTTCAGGTTAGGTCTTAAAACGTCCAGAGTCTGCAACTGTCAAAATTTTAACAAAATTTGCAATATAGCTAAAAATAATTATCGAAAATGCACATAATCATGTATGATTGCAAAGGCGATTTAAGTGGCTATCAAATGATTAATACAAAATATAGCAATCCATTTAAAATAAAAAGGTTGAAGGCCGTTACAGAAATTTAGAACACCCCATATATTTGTAAACAATTTTACAAACTACGGTCCATCTTTGGAAGTTTTCATGCTAAACTTCATCGACCCACTAATGGTGCACCCAGTACATGATATAGATTTAGATTAGAGTACGAATCCTTAATATGGAATCCATACCATGCCATCTATAAATTATCACTATCTTTATCGTTATCATCATTATCATTATCACGATCATTATCCTCATCATCATCATTATCATTACCATCATCATCATGGGCACTTCCTTTATACTGTCTCTTGATAGATTATATTTTTTTCGTTTTCATGAGTTTTCATGAGTTGAGAGATGTTTTTCTTTTATCCTACAAACACTTAAGCAAACTAGTATATATATGTATATGTATTCATTTTAGCCGTTCATTGCCCCAAGGGGATATTGTTTTTAAAAACATCCAAAATAACAATTTATTAAATTATTGAACACAACATTTCTTATGTGTGCACACGTAGCTAAATGAAATCCGCTCTGCGACGAAATCGCCTTAATCAAAACACAAACAAACAATGCTACATCCGAAGGATTTTTATTTCGAGCCAAAACGGATACGAAGCACCGCGTTTTGAAAAAATAAGAGTAAACAAACGAAAACTGCTTTCATAATTACGACGCAATGGTATTGATGTTTCGTATATTGGTCGAAGAAATATACACTACCGGCCATAATTATTTGTTACCTACATTTCTGCTTGGATTCTAGAAAATTATTTATTTATTGTTATTTAGGGGATATAATTATTAAGGTGGACAAACGCGTGCTACGGCAGAAGCGCCGAGAGGGGCTTTAGGTCGATGCGAAGCCAGTGGAGAGTTCAGTCATTCGATAGGCGTGGAAGTGAATGGTAGTTCGATAATTATCGGTTTATCGGTGTGCGCCTTTTAAAACATGGATCGTCGTAAGCGAGATTTACCTTTAGCATCGCATGTGAATAAATATATTATCCATTTCCCTGGGTTGGAATATACAGGTACTATCATTCAGTGCAAAATTTGCAATATACGGTTAATAGGTCGCGATACATTTCACTGTAGAAGACAATTGCGATACAATTTACCACATTTGCAGGGTGCAGTAAAAAACTGTATAGTAGACGAGTTGAAAAATAAGAAAATTTGTGAAAAATAAGAAAAAGTGCGGATGAAAGAACTGATGCATAGAAACACAGCGTGGTTCATGTAGTAGCGCGTCCTTTAAAACGTGATGATCCAGCAGCTTCCTTATTATTAACCAGTAACAGCATTGAAAAAAGTGATGCTGAAACCGTTGTGAAGATAATAAAAGATTCGTTAAGAGAATTTTGTATTACAGGAGCCCAAGTCACAATGTTAGTTACTGCTGGAGCTGCAACAATGCTAGAAGTTGGAAGGATGTTGAAAATATGCTTTCCGACTCTTCTTCACATAACATGCCTCATACACGCATGTCACCTCGTAGCAGAAACCATTCGAAAGAAGTGTCCGATGGTGGATAAGTTAATAGCATCTACCAAAAAAGTGTTCCTCAAATCTCCCATCCGTGTATTCAAACAATTGTGTCCGAAACTTCCACCACCACCTCAGCCTGTAATAACTCGATGGGGAACATGGCTCCAGGCAATATTTTATTATCATAAATATTTCGCAATTGTGAAATATGTGATTTTAAAATGAATTGAAAAAAAATCAAATGAATCTGCAGCGATTTGGGAGTGTCAGCATCTTTTTTCCAATTCGGACGTTCAATTTCAAATAAATAAAATTTCCATAAACTATTCTGCAGTTGTACAGGCTATATCGCTGTTACAAAACACTTATCTTTGCGAGACTCATTAAATACCTTAAATAATTTACAAGCCGCTCTAGAAAGCTTGACGGATCCTATAGGACTAGATGTCGCTCAAAAATTTCGTGCAGTTTTAAATAAAAATCCTGATTTACGATAGGTATATCTGAATTACACAAATTCTACTTCGCTAGATGTAGAACGATCATTTTCGAAATACACGAAAACGTTTTCAGGCCAACGTCGAAGGCTAGGTGAATCGACAATGGAAGCGTTGCTTATGTTGCAGTTTTACGCGGCTTACCGGGCCAGTAGTATTTTGTCACAGTGGACATCAAGACGACAATAAAAGAATATATTATTTTTTTAATAATACTGTATCTCACATACTTACTTTTGCGCGATACGCCTCTGACGTTGCATTCAATACCATTATTTTTGTTTGTTTGAATATTTCTATACCTATATAAAGTGAATGCAATATACCTACATTTGAGCATAGGTTATTTGAAATTCTACAGTATAGAATATTTGATTGTTTTGCTGGAATATTTTACAATGAGTTCTTTTAATATTATTAAACGAGACTTGTGTCTGGCTTTCATTCAACATGGAAAGCATATATCTACAGCAGAAAGATATATCAAAGACACATTTAATCTTTCTGAGAGTAATTTATCTTGTGTAATTGTGAAGATATAAAAATATTTACTACCTGAATTTAAAATCCAATGGAATAAAGCAGGAAGAATAAAAGCTAAATTTTTGGAGACCAATCGACAATGGTTAGATGGTGAGTTTTCCGTATCATTTGAAGAAACTGATAAGTCTTCAGTACCTGAACATAAACGAGGACGACCATGTAAGTCATATGAAGAATTGGCGGAAGTGACACAACATAGAAAAGCACTAAGATTACTTCGTGAATCAGGGTTAGACCACATCCATCAATCCTACATTCAAGGGCTGCGTTCACTTGGTGAAAGAACAGAAGCATTAATTGTACGAGAGTTACGCTTAACATCATCAGAAACTAAAGAGTTTATCTATCAAATATTAAAGAAGGGGCACTCCTCTACTGTTGCTTATAGTACCGATGAAGCTCTAGCTGTTTACATAGATTTGGGCTTAAGTAAATCTAAATATACATGTCTTAAAAAAATCCTAGAAAATAAAGAATGTACACTTTTTCCATCGTACAAACAACTTGGGCAAGCTAAAGAAGCATGTTATCCAGATAAGACGCAAATTGAAGTTACCGATGTTAGTGCCAAAGTAAGATTGCAAGCACCTCTAGATCACACTGCTGCAAGACTAATGAAGGTAAAACTTTTGGAACCGTCAACCGATTTAATTTTATATTGCAAATGGGGCTGTGATGGTTTCTCTGGACAAAGAGAATACAAACAAATACTTTCTGGTGAAAGTCAATTTGTATCCGACAGCAATCTCTTGATATCGTCTTTAGTGCCCATTAGGCTTGTTGATGATGTAAGTAAAAATGTTGTATGGCAAAATCCAACTCCCTCATCTGTCCGATATTGTCGACCAATTTCGATAGAATTCTCTAAAGAAACTCCAGAAAAAACAAAGAGTGTTGTTGAAGAAATTGAAAAACAAAAACACTCTCTTCTACCTTCAAAAGTTTTAGTAAATGAGAAATTGTTCTCAATAAGACATTAACTCCTTTTTACTATGATAGATGGAAAAGTTGTCCAAGTGTTAACAAATATTCCATCTGCTTCTACTTGTAATGCACGTCTTGCAAAACCAACTAAAATGAACAGTTTAGAACGCGTCCAGCAAAGAGTTGAGAATGAAGAAAGCTTTAGATTTGGACTTTCAACTTTACATGCATGGATTCGTTTTATGGAGTTCGTTTTGCATGTTTCATACAATTTATCGTTTAAAAAATGGTCAGCAGTTACAGCGGAAGACAAAAAAAAAAAGGTCGTTAAAAAGCGGTATGTACAAGAACGATTTCGAATTCAACTAGGATTAATAATTGACAAGCCTCGACAAGTAAGTGGTAACAGTAATGATGGCAACACTGCTAGAAAATTTTTTGCTAATTTTGAATGTACATCTGAAATTACAGGATTTGATGTAGAACTGATAAAAAGATTTCATATCATATTACAAACTATGTCGTGTAGAATGGAAATAAATCCTGAAAAATTTGGAGAGTATGCCCTTGCAAGTGCTGTATTATATGCAGATAAATGTAAATAGTATTATGCCATCTTCTGTCCATAAAGTACTGATTCATGGAGAAAATATTCGTTTTAATGCTGTTTTACCTCTAGGGCAACTCTCTGAAGATGCACAAGAATCTCGAAATAAAGATTACAAAACTTTTAACATAGATTACATCATGCAAGAAAATGTTCTCGATCGGCTACTAATGAAGACGTTTTTCACACTTTACTTTATACATCTGATCCTTTTATCACCAATTTAAGAATGTCTGCATCGAAAAATATAATTGAACTTGATGAGGAAGCCAAGCAGTTATTATTAAATTAAATATAAAATACTGATACATACTTACCTAATAAAAATAAGTTTTTTAGTGTTACTTTTTGATTATATGGTGTTTACATAAAAAATTACGTTTTTCTATATTTACATAATTGTTTTAAATATACATTCAAAAATCATTCTGTCTTTGTTTTATTTTATTAATGCACATTCAGTATTCCTTATGTCCTTCAATGATTCTCATAATTTTGATATGTTTCTTTTGCTGCATCGGTCTTAAATAAATGATTTTTATAATTATACCATAACTATTTTGAAGCTTATACATGCCTTTCCACATTCCCAAAATTTTAGTTGCCTGCAATAAATAATAAAAAAGTTATCGATTTTTGGTCAGGCAAATGCGGTTTTGCTCCATTGTGCGCTGGTACATTATTAAATAGAAAACGAACGGGACGATGGAAAGTGACAACACCAGCGGAAGATTGTCGAATAATTATGACGAGCAAACGGAATAGATGAAAAGCTGCACCTGAAATAACGGCTGAAATAAGTATTGAGCGTGAAAAATGAGTTAGTTTAACCAGTGGAAAGGAGTTTAAGAGAGGGTGGTTTATTTAGCCGAATAGCGTTGCGTAAACCACTCTAACATAAGCAGAATAAAATAAAACGGCTGCAGTGGGCTAGAGAGCATCAACATGGGACAGTTGATGAGTGGAAAATGTTTTGTAGACCGATGAGTCTAAATTTGAACTCTTCGATTCCAAGAAAAGAAGGTCGAAAGGAGCAATAGAATCATGTGTAGTACCTACAGTCAAGCATGGGGGCGGATCGATAATGGTTTGGGGTTGTTTTGGCGCCGCATCCGTATGAAACTTGGTTAAAATAGAAGGGATTTGAAGAAAAAAGCGCTACCGGGAAATTTTAGAAACAAATGCTGTACTATCTGGAATAAGAATAATCGGTGACTGCATGATAATGATTCGAAATACACTTCTAATCCGTGCCGCAAATATTTAGAATCGGTAGAACGCGAAAGCAATATCAAAATAATGAAATAGCCTCCTCAAAGCCCAGATGCTAATCCCATAGAGCTTTTGTGGGACGAAATCGATAAGCAGGTGAAAATAAATCCTCCAACTTACGTGGAATCGCTGTGGAAACAACTACAAGAAGTCTAGCTTAAAATAGAACTCCCTACTGACGAAATTGATAGAAAGAATGCCGCAAGTGTGTGCCATAATTATTAATAGCCGATGTGGACATTCCGACGAAACGAAGATTTAATTTCTTTTGTGTCAACTAAATTTTATAATTGAATAAAGGCTATCAATTTCTTTGTTTTGAGACTATTTTATTAAATGCAAAACTACAATTTCTTTTTCAATTAACACTTCCTTTATTTATGCCTATTTCTTTGGGTAGGTAAATAATTATGGCCAGTAGTGTATATAACGGGCAACACGTAACCTCGCATATATCCGCCCACTCATATACAGATATGGACGTATTGTATTGTTCGGCCAAATTTCGAACAAAGAATAAATGAACATAGATAAAGGAGATATAGGGATATGTATAGAAATACTCTAGCAAGCTACAGCTTATTTTTTTTTACCAACTCGCTTGGTGCTGCTTTGATTTGGCGGAGGCATACAGTTCGCCAACAAAGATCGAAATGCAATTCATTCTTTTGTATTGCGAATTTCAGTTAACAAGTCAGTCATTTATCACAAAATGATCGCTTCGTTGAAGCTATTGCAATAAAATTGGTATCCTCTTTTATAAACCATCCGCAACCCATTCGCTTCCGCGTATCCATTTCGCAATGAATTTTAATTAGCAGCGAATATGATATATGACGAAATGATACAGCGAGAAAGGCAGACGCTATTTATTGAATTTCCTAGAGGATTGACTAACTGTAAGTGGGTGTTCGAGTGTTCCGCGTCGCGCTGCTTCCTGCCAATGCTAGTTGATGACAACAGGGAAGAGAAGAGCACACTTAACTGGTGTGTCTTTAATAATTTTTGACAAGTGTTCATTTACTTTTTGTATTTTCCGACGCGGCAGAGAAAACTGCTTTTTTCTACAAGACGCTGAAAAAGCTACATTTCACTTTTTTGCAGTCAATTACTCATCATTTAAAACAATTAACCCATTTTCAAAGAATACATATCCTACGCAAATTGTGGTGTGTGTCATATGCAACGCTACATTACCACATGGCGCTTCCGACCAATCAAATTCCTGATGAGATGAAACTGTAGAGACTGAAAGAGTACCTTGGTATACAAACAACGCAATTTCTTTTAGCGACTGAATCACCCGATTCTAGGATACAGCTTCCTCCAAAAATGTGCACGATTTCTAAATTTTTGTGAATATCTCGGAAACTTGTAACACGTTTTGTGGACTCTCAAACTCGTGAGTTTTAAAAAGTTTTTAAAAATACGGAAAATTAATGTTCATTAATCTTAGCAAACTAGTAATTTGCTCACAAATAAAATAGTTCAGTTGGTTACTTTGCCTTTATTATCTTTGATAAAATTTCCTAATAACAAAAAGATATCTATCTAACTGGTGCTGCTTATTCCTTGTAATTGCGCCTCTCACCACCAGATGACGCTGGTACTAAATACAATTACAGAAAACAATATTTTCGTAATTGTCATATGTTCTTTATATGGTGATTGATACAATTACGCCGTGAAGATTTCAATTAATCTTATTAAATATTGAAATAGTGTTACTAGTGTATCGTGGTGTTTGTGTGAGCTTAGGATTAGTCTATAAGACTACCATTGGGTAGCGATTATGTCCAAGATCCAACGGAAATACAAGAGGTGAGTACACTAAGAAATAGGTTTTATTTACAAAGGAAAAATAGCAGGTAAAGAACTTCGGAAAATGAAATTAAACAGAATTCAGAAATCAATTTCGGTGACAACTTTATGTACAAAAGATATATTTAATTTACAAAATCCGGAAATCAATTTCTACGCGGTAAATGAACATGCGGACATTTCGATAAAGTATAGACTGAAAACCAATATGTGAACAACGGACCTTATCGCGAATTAATTCTAACTAAATATCAATCCCGCTAATAAAAATATCGCGGTTACGGGGGTGAGCTTAGCCGAAGACAGTGCTGTACATCGTCTGCGTTGCGGAGATGAGTTTCGCCGAGGACAGTGTTGTACACCGTCTGCGTTGTGGGGGTATGTATTACATCGGACATTGTTTAGACACTGTCAGCATTCCAAGCAGGAGAAGACTCCTATTGAGTGAGATTTTACAACGGTTTATATGCCCTTGTAGATGGTGACGTAGCACCTGAATGACGTACAGTACGAAAAAACAAGACGAGTATGCGGATCGATAAATAAAGCAAATATGTAATGTCATTTAGAATAAGTCTATAGGGTTTTCCAAAAGTTTATTCACGTACAAGTATAATCAAATATTCGCAAAATGATTCAAAGAATGAATACAAAATTATTATCCCAATATTAAATTGTCTCTTTCTTTTAGTAAAAGTTCTTTGAATCTGTGACGAGCAGCGGTTGGTTACAAACTATAACAAATACATTAATAAATTTTGGCTTCCGTTGGTGAATTATGAAAATCTGTAATTTCCTTGGAATTTCCGACGTAATTAAATGCCTGCTGAATATCTCCCGCTTGCCGGGCCGTCTGACAAGTGGAACATTGGTGGATATGGCTTTTCAAGAATGTACATAACATTATATTAGGCAAAATAACAAAATGTATTACTCCTTTTACACGTATTGTTATGAAAAACCTGCAGTTATTAAACAGTTTTATTAAGAAGGTCCATGTAATATCGGCAGAAGCAACGCCATTGAAGTGGATTTAATCTAGAAATACAAGGTCAGAAAGCCGTTGAAGGCACTGTGTGCAATCTTTATACCCTAGGACACATAGTTATTTACCAGTTGTTTCTGCAGGCAGACACTTACTTTCGCCATTATTTTTGGTGTTAAAGGAATCCACGAATACGTTTGGATCTCGAATTACACAAACACTGTTTAAACTCGTAAATTTGTATATTTTTTCTTCGACGTCTGGAAAGCTCACTGTAAATCATTTCAAAACGTGGTTGATAGATATTTCCTCCCGTATATGGAACTAAACAGAGTTCTCTTGATTGATTCTTGGAGTAGGCATCGTGTTGCCGAACTTCAAAAAGTGGTGCCAACAGATAAAACATTTTAAATGTACCTAAAACACAATGACAGTAATACAATATCTAAATGTGCTTGGTATTAGACTCTGGACAAATTTTATTAGAACCTTTTCTGATACAGTGATTCTTATGAACTACGACTCGTTATAATTGCTATTTTCATTATTATTAATTGTCTAAATTTGTTATACAACACCGTTTTCAACGTATACGCGATTTTATTTTTGATAAATAGAAAAGGAAATTAGAACAAAAATGAGGGGTGCGGGGTACTCGGTCCCCCGTTATGTATTTTTCCCGAAAGTAATTTGCCTCATCCTTGAGACTATGTAATCTACTACAAATTATGTTATAAAAAAATATATATCCGTCATAGTTTTCGAGATATCGACAAACATTTAAAAATCCCAAAAATCTTTGGAGGAGACGATTGAGCCGCTGAAGGAAATTGTGTTGTTCTTATAGGAGTGTTTTACAAACTCCCACTAGAATGAGGCGCTATTGAGGTTTGACATTACTATTTTCGTAAAATTTGACATTTGATGAGGCAAAAGCAATTAAGATTGAGTGGTATTCAACCACTTGCTTGCCAGAAGTCATCGATGAAATCAGGAAAAACAATCGACGCCGTCCATTACTATCGAAAACACAAGCTAAAGAGCTTCAACGTCAGCAGGCTGTGACATATTTTGAAGTAGGCCATCGATCAGCCATAAACGCGTTTAAACGTTCACACTGTCTCTGCGTTTTGAATTGGTTTATCCAAATTATAGGTATTGGTTTTATTAAAAAAAAACACTGTGTAGTGATATTTCCGTACTTTATTAGTGATACCTGTAACGTTTTTCTAGTTTGTATAAGCGATAAAACCTTTTCCGAAACGATAAACGAAGTAACCTAACCTAACATGGCGTCGGCTATTTTGTATGTTTTATTTGTGAGTTACACTTTGTAAATAAAAGAAGATATTATTTATTTTTCAACAGCTACAGAGTCAAAAACCGGTGAAACTATAACTGTAAGTTTAAAATCTCCTACGCTTAAAATGATGCTATTCCAGCTCAATTCCCTAACTGTCCGCTGTATTTGACAAAAAGCGTGAAGGTGTTATTGTTCAAATAGTTTCATATTCTTACGTTATATTTAACAAAATTATTTTTGAACACGAATAGATGTTTTTAAATGTGTGTTATAAAGATTCTGTTATGTAATATATTTTAAATTATATTACCGAACGTAGCCATTTTCGATACTGATATATGTAAATGTCATATTCACAGCATTGAACGTATTGCAACAATTATAATAACTTGTTCTACAAATACCCTATTTAAAAATGATTGCGGGAAAAGTAATGACAGATTAGGTAAAACGCCACATAATAGGAAAGATAGATTAAGAAAAACACCAAATAATAAGAAATTAAAGACCTTGGTTAAATAGCATGTCTGTAAATTTTCCGGTGAAATTGAACAAAATATCAAATAAAATTGCAATTACTGGATCATTTCAACCTTAGTTTTGTCCAAATACTTGTACAATTACAAATAATAATAGTCGATTAAATATCAACCACAAATACATATTTCACGAAAACGGTGTTCGGTTACGCGTTTGGTTTTTGCTTTCATTTTTCCAAAATAAAATCTAATAGGATGCGAAGAAGGGCTCAGTTGACGACTGGCATCCTCTTTAAACCGGAAGCCCTTCAAAACTTAAAAAAGAAGCGCAAAAAAAAAGATTCTTTTACTGCTTAGGCTAATATCGTGCATGGCGATACATCACCTAAATAGCGCGACGTCATCGAAGAGCGGTGAGACCTTCTAGTTTCGGTGGTAACGCACCGTCGCATCATCCTTCATCATGCTTTCACATAGTACATCAAATAATTGATTATTTGGAGGAGAGAAATATCGAGTCAATATTTCATTGCACGATTTATCGCCTAATGACTTCTTTTTGTTCCCAAATGTCAAACAAAAAAGCTTAGACAGCGATTCTTATCACCTCAAGAAGCCATTGAAGCCTGCTAAGACTATGTTTTGAAGATACCATCTTCAAAGTGGAAAACATGTTTCGAGAATTGGTTCGAACGCATGCAAAAATGTATAGACCTTACTGGCAAATATTTTGAAAAACAATAAAACGGTTGTACGAAATTCTTTTTTCTTTCATTGTTTCTATAAAAACTTAAAAGGCATCGTAGAAAGCTGCTCTTTCAGACTCTAGAATTTCATCAAAATCTGAATTTTCTGGTAACCAGCGTTTCCTTGTCAATCTAGTAGCATTTATGATCGAACAAAATATAAAAAGCAGCAAATTCAAATATGTATAACTGATATCTAAAGATTCACAAAATATTTGCAAGAACGAGTTGAACGTGCTAAGTAATTTAGTACGTAGTTTTATGGTTACATGCAGCGCTCACTAAGCCATTGTTTACATTTACTTTCCACTGAATGTTCCGTACTTGAACGCCTGTCATAACCCTAGCAGTCGTTGCTTTTACTATAAATAATGGCCCTATGCTTCCGTTCCAGGATTTGTTCTGGAGCGGTATTCGTTTTGCGCTTTCGTGTGTATATATGCAACTATCAAAATAAATAAATTAAGCTTCAAAAGTACATATATAAGCTACGATTTATTATTACGGTCTGTTACAATTTTTTACGTATCACTTTGATTTCTGTTTAGCATTGTATTTAACCCTCAAGTATCATCGTTTTTCAAGTAACGCTTACACTATGAAGGGGTATTTGGCACCCCACAATTAAATTTTTCTCTTTTTTGTTATAAAACTTTTTTATTTTTGGTTGTTTTATGTTTTAAAACAATCATTTATCTTAAACTCTAAGTAAATAAAAGTTACTGTTAAAAACTAGAAAAAAAGTTAAAAGGCACATTAAAGTGCACATAAACGAAAAAAAAATCAAATAAAATCATGTTTCCCCAATGTAATTCTCGGGTTCCAAAACGTACAATTTTTTTTAAATAGCATTAAGCATAAAATAGATGTTTCCCAATGCTCTTTACAGATGTTCTTACCACATTAATACCAGGTGATTGTTTATCTTGCGGTATTTTTCTAGTTACTGAAACTAACTTTAGCACACTGCGTATGGGCACTGAAAGCTTTTTAGGATTAGGTTCAGTCTTCACGGAAAAAATGCATATAAAGAAAAAAACAATTATAGAATAATTAATTACAATTTCTATTGTGGTAAAAATGGGCATGAGTATACGTCAACGTGTTAAAAAAATATTAAACTATCACTACTTATCTTACCTTTAAAGACAACCAGTAGTTTCTCCAGTTTCCACTCTTGCGGTTTGTTTATAACAAACTCATCCATGATCCAATTCCGAAATTGTGTTTCATGGGTGTACAAATATGTTAAACTAAATTGGCTAAACTGCGTGTCTATTAAAATTTTGATTGTGTTAAACCGCAATAACACCCAATTGAGAAAATGAATGCGCGCATTGGAGAAAATGAATGCAGACACAGTAACCTCTAAATATGCTACATGACAGAAATTGCAATACCAAGAAGAGGTACGAAGTTTTTGACCAAACTTGGCAGAAACGTATAACTATTCAAAGGTAATAATTGATTATGATTTTGTTGCGATGGATCCAGTGGTCATATCTGACACTTCATGCAATATTTTCTGACAGCAATGTTAGGTGCGTGTCTTGGGAGTTTTGATTCAATTTTCACCGTTCTCTCATACTTTTGTTTAGCATGTTTTGATGGTTTGATTATATCTAGAGTGCAGCAAAGTGGAAATTATCACCAGTTGAGCGAATTAGGCAGAGGTCGAATTGTTGGCTTGCGCAAAGGTGGTTTTTCGTTCAGGAAAATTGCAAATCGCCTTAATCAGGACCAATCCACTACCATGGACTGTTATCAGTCATGGACTTGGTAGGACCACGAAAGTCGCCGAAAAGGAGCCGGGGGGCGAAAAAGAACTAATGAGCTGCAGGACCGCCATCTTAGCCTAATAGCACTAAGAGACCGATTCTCCAGTACCTGGTCAATTGCTGATCTAATCCATAATTAGGTAATGAAGGACGACACTTCGAATCGTTTATCGTCGAATCAAGGCTTACGACTTGCAATCCTATTGATTGCATCTTGTGTTACCACTTACGACTTAACATCGACAGCAACCTTTGGAGTGGTGTAGGTTGGGAATGCACTGGAACATGAAGTGGCATAGGGTGACGATCGGTGATGAATTTCAATTTTGGCCACATGAGGGTCAGACGAAGATGTGGAGAACGTTGGGATATTCAATTCTCTGTTGAAAGGTATGTGCATCGAGCCGTGGGAGTTTTGATATAGGGTGCTCGAATATGTGGGAGTAGATCTCGGTTGGTGTTCATTCGAGGCACCATGATCGCCCAGCCTTACGTTGATGAGGTGGTGGAACCCAGTATACTTCCATATCTTCTCTAAACCGATTCGAAGGGGCACATGTCAATATTTTGCTATGGCCACCCAGGTCTCCCAACCTCTCGCTAATCGGACACGTGTGGGACATTGTGGGAAGAAAACTGAAAAACCTAGCAAATCCTCCGCAAACACTGGAAGTTCTCCGACATGAATTGTAGGTTGCTTGGGACACCATACCCTAAGAGGACATCGATCACCTACTGGAATCAATGCCACTAAGAGTGGGAGAGTGTGAAACTAATAGGGTCGTGTTAATCTTTTCTTCTTTTTCTAGACCAATAATTGACCTGGTACTGGAGAAACGATCCCTTAGTGCATTAGGCGAAGGCGGCGGTCCTACACCTCATTAGTTCCACTTCGGCGACTTTCCTGGTCCTCCCTAGTCCATGAGTTATGACAGCGCATGATGGTGGATTGTTTCCGGTTAAGGCGATTTACAATTTCCCTGAACGAAAAACCACCTTCTCAAGCCGAAAATTCGACCTCTATCGAATTCACTCAACTGGCGGTAATTTCCACGTTGCCGCACTTTAGGCATAATCAAACCCTTAAAACACGTTAAGCAAAAGTATGACAAGAGAAGAAGGTGAAAATTGAAGCAAAATTCGCAAAAAATACACCTGACATTAATGTCAGAAAAGACCGCACGAGGTGTCCGGTATGCCATAACCACTTGATCCATCGCAACAAAATTATAATCAATCACTTTTGAATAGTTGTACGTTTCTGTTAAGTTTGGTAAAAAAAATCGTACCCCTTCTTGGTGTTACAGTTTCCGTCATGTAGTATACCTACGTATTACATTGTTAGCTTGCTGCCCAAATTTAGCATTGGTGTATTTGGATGAGACACTACTTATTTAGATACAAAAATGTTGACAAAAATTAGAAAATATAATGTAAAAAATTGCCATAGACGTGTCCTGCACGTCTCCACACGAACATTGTTGGAAAAAGGGTTACATTTATGTGAACAAAAACTTGACCACAACTTTGAAATGTGACAATAATATGTAATAATTAACAAAAATTTGCAGTGGGGCTACATAGTTGTGTTAATGAATGCTATAATATTTTTCTACAATACGTCGTACATTCTTTCAAGATCTGTTTTCCGTGTTCCATAATTGAATTTACTAAACAGCGTGTTTTTACATCGCACATTATTTTTATGCCATATTTCTTAGGTTTGCATTTAATGTATTGCCGAAAACTGCCGCGCCAACGAAATCCAGCGGGCATTTCATCGACGACAGTGTATTGTATAATGTATGTACCATTGGTTTCATAAAAATCTGGGTCAAGCGATATTATTATGGCGTTATCCATTTTAAACATGTCTTGTAAAATATGACAATTAAATAATTTAATGTCCAATTGTCTGTCAGCGTCAACCGTAAATCGACAAGTGCTGTGTAGTACTTAATTATTGAAGTATAATAATAATGCCCGATCAATGTAATATGGGTTTAAATAAAAATGTTTATTTTAAAAAGTAATCCTTTTTACTAAAGCAAATGGTTTTTAAAATAAACGAATATAAGGTATAAGGTTAAATGCAAAATATTTGCACTTTTAAAGTCATTCTCACAATATCCTAAAAAAGCCAAAATGAACTCATAAGAGTTATCCCAGATTTTTATGAAAGCAATGGTACATTTGAAATTGCAGTGGGTTTATCGCCTTTGTCAATTGTATCTCTTTTAGTTGTTGGACCGTTAAATCTCAGTGTTGATACAAGAAAAAATCTTTCTTCGGACACTGTACCTCTAAAAATTCTTCTTCCTGTGCCATCTGTTGCAGAAAGGCTTCAAGCATCTTCATGATTTGATTTTAAAACACCAGTGGTAGAAATAAATAATACTGCGGTTATTTTTTCTCAAAACGGTTATAAATGGATAATATTGGACAATGTTATGTTGAACATATTAATCTTGTAGAAGAATACCTAAAACCAGATGATTGTAAAAAATTAGTTTAAAAGGTACAAAGCAAGAAACTGGTGTTTGTGGTGCCAAAACACCCCGCTATAATATTTGAGGGTTAATACAAAAATTGTGAAAATCCATACAAAATCAAAGCAAAATAAGCTTGCTCTCTGCACTGTACACAAATGGCAACTACCTACTAAAGCATATTTCAATAAGTTTTCGTATACTTACCGTAACAATTGTGTGACTAGGTATAAAAAATTCTTTTGATGTTCTTTCCAACAAAATACCGCTTCATTCGTAGATAAAGTAGTTGATGAATGAGGGCCAGATTTTTTACTCGTCATTTTAAAACTATTGAAAGGCTTCGTTAATTAAAATTCTGGCGAAATTTAGGTCCGTTGTCAGGCAAAAATATTCGCAGCTTTGTGGCCCTTTATGCTGTTAATTAAACTACATGAACGCTCGTCCATTTAATACTTTTGAAAACGAAAATATTTAGTTAAAATATTGTTAGAAAATATTAAAAGGCCGAAGTAGCCTCTGGGTTGTATAACAGACTAAGTTTAAACATAGTTTTCCGCTGCATTTGGAATAACACAAAGGCATTCTATTCAATTCTCCTTACAAATCAATCAATTGAATCACAGAAAAAAATGGTTAAATTTAATTTTTAGTGATTGTTGCTTAGGTAACTATTAATTTCAAGTCCATTCGTATAGTTTAATTAATTAATAATATATTATAAAAACCAAACGAGCTCTACGTGCAACAATCGTGTTTTTCTGACGTAAGTATAGACTCTGATCTCAGCTGCTAAATGCTTAGCTAACTTCAAAGAATACTGTCACCACTATGCTGACCAATAATATCGTCAAGACTACTTCGAAAGTATCCTAAGGCTCTATCTTTGAACTTGACTGGGTTAAATAGGAATGATTATGGGCCGAGATTTTTTTTTTGTGCTGCCACTTTACAAAAGTATCGGAAACATCACCCACAAAAGTTTCCTAATGAGATTCAACCAATATCTTCTATACTCCTAAAACTATTCCAACTAATCCGAACAAGCTAATAACACTAAAAGTATCTAGTATTGGTCAAAGGGAAAGCCCACAAGATTGTAGGGTTCTGGCACCTACGTGAATATGACTTCACAACGGTCTGATGGCTTACATTAAGACCATGGACTTGCTGACAATCCAGAAAGCATTGCCAGAAAACACGTAATGGCCTAAATAGAGTCAGATCTCTCTCCTTCTCGTTGTCCATAACATAAAAAGCAAAGATGTCTTAGAGGTAAGAATTTATATAATATGGCGAATGTTTCGGACGCAGATCTTAATCTTAATTTTAAAACGAGAAAAGATGTTCGTCACGCTTTCAAATCTTACCTGCTTTTGCTATTTTGCGCTTGCTTTTAATTAATAGCAGTGGCGGAGGCGGCAGGCACAGGGAGTACGGGACCAGGGGGGATTGATTCCATTATACAACAAGAGGAGGATCGTTCAACTGAATGTGCGCTTAGGTAACGAGTTGCTGCAACAGTCTGATTCCAGCAGGTTGTTTGGAATGTTCTTAAACTCCAACATGAATTGGAAAGACCACGCAAACCATGTTTGTGCCAAAACGAGTTCCGCTTTTTGGGTAATATTGCAACTCAAAGACGCACGAGGCTGTCAGGCCCTATTAAACATATACTATGCTTTCGCGTTTCCGCACACATACTACAATGTTGTTGTTTGGGGTCGAGTGACTGGCTGCGAGGGAGCACTGATTCTCTAGAAACGCATTCTAAGAGCTATTTTCGGCCTAAAGGGGAGGGAGAGTTGCAAAGAGACATTTAAGCGACACAATGTCTTTACCTTCCCAAGTATTTATAAATACCCATGCATCGAATATGAAAAAAATAGCGCTTCAGAGGTCAAGATTTTAGCTGCTCATCAATATGGCAGGAGACGTGGTGATCTTTTAAGAACTGAGCCACATACCACTGCTCTATTTGAAAAAGAGTTGACGTATGCGGGTATGCAATTTTTTTAATAAACTGCCAGTAAGACTTGTGAGAAGAGAAAACTATTTTACGGTTTAAAAAAGAATGAAAAAAAAATCTCTTGGAAGGTGTATTTTACTCTGTGGAGAGCGTTTTACATTTTTGTTATTTGTATTCTCTAGATTATTACGTGACGTATCCTACATCATGCATTCTATGATCCAAAGAACTAAATAAATTATTATTATTGTTATTATCCAGGTTTTTGGATAAAGACAACGCTCTTGTCGGCTATAAGCATGGTTGTACAACTTTAAACTCGGCTGCAACAGCCATGGTAGAGCTTCTAGAAGAGGTTAAAAACTATATAAACAACAAAGGCAAAACGTTAGTGACCTGCTGTAATTTAAATAGGTATAAATGGTTGTGTGAACCTTAGCATTCTTCTGGATAAACTTTATGCCATTCTGGCATTCGAGGAACGGTCCACACATTGCTGGCGTCGTATTTAAGAGATTGTGAGATCGTTGCCAGGCTGTCTTATGGAATGGTAATCTGTTAAACAGGATAAGGGTAACAAATGGCGTTCCTTAAGGATCAGTACTAATCAAGTACTCGAAATCTGTGGCACTGGAACACTGAAGCAGTACACTAAAACCCATACCACAGTACTTTACTCGTACTGGACGCACGTTTCGATAACCAAGCTATCATCATCAGCAGGAAAACTGAAATTCGTTTTACTGCTGAATTCAGTTTTGTTGCTGATGATGATAGCTTGGCTATCGAAACGTGCGTCCAGTACGAATAAAGTATCGTGGTAAGGGTTTTAGTGAACTGTTTCATGGATCAGTATTGATGGCATTACTGCTCCTCCTACATATCAACGACTAAACGAGTTCCACCACATCTGGCAAGATTTATCTGTTCGCAGATGGCATTTTTATCTTGTGTTGAGGCAACGATGAAAATGTCTTGCGTGAAAATATGGATGTTGCAATTCGTGAGGGCGAAGAATGATTTAGAATTTGTTGAACGTCCGAATTGAAAAAAACTTGCTGACAATCTCGAACTGCTGCAGAATCATTTGAATAAAGTTTGAAGATGACATTTTTCACTTGTGAAAAATATTTCTTCCCCATCGCGTTATTACAGGCTGAGGTCGCGGTGGTACTTTCGGACACAATTGTTTGAATACAGGGATGTGTTTGGGAGATTTGATGAACACTTTTTTGGTAGATGCTATTAACTTATCTACCATCGGATACTTCCTTCGAATGGTTTCTGCTACGAGGTGACATGCGTATATGAGGCATGTTATGTGAAGAAGAGTCGGAAAGCATATTTTCAACATCCTACCAACTCTCAGCATTGTTGCGGCTCCGTCAGTAACGAACATTGCGATTTGGGTTCCTGTGATACAAAATTCTCTCAACGAATCCTTTATTATCTTGACAACGGTTTCTGCATTAGTTTTCTGAATCCTTTTACTGGATAACAACAATGAAGCTGGTGGACCATCACGTTTTAAAGGACGCGCTACAACATGAATGACGCTGTGTTTCTGAGCATCAGTTGTTTCATCCACACATAGGCAGATTTTCTTATTTCTCAACTCGTCTTTTATATATTCTTTTACTGTACCTTCCACATGGCAAGTTGTATCGTAATTACATAGATGTTGGCAGCTTCCATGAGGGAACGTACTTAGCCCAAAAAAGACGAAAGTGTTCATTAGATACTAGATGTTGTGGGATGTTGCACACACTTAACATAAAAATAAAATCATATAAAAATTGCCAGTATGGAATACTGTTTCTTAAATTCAATAAATGACGTTTACTTTTACAATGTTTTCTACATTCAAACCTATCGCGACTTAGCAATCCGCTATTGCATATTGTGCAATAAATATGCGTACTTCTATATTCTAATCCAGGGAAATGCCTGAGATATTTATTCACATTCGAAAGGAACGTTACACCCTTTGGGCGTCCCATCTCCGCGTGCTTATTTGGCATGCAGCGTGCAACGTACTGTCGCTTTGAACTCTCTCGCGGTACTGTCGATATCGATTACCCCTACCCAAGCCGCTACCGCTACGCTACTGCCATCCAGTACCACCTTTCTAACAAACTCTACTTGTAACAACGCATGGTGGTGGATTGGTTCCGACGAAAGCCATCTTCTCAAGCCGAATCGACTGAAATGGCGGTAATTTCCACGTTGCCGCACTCCAGACACAACTCAAAAGACGTTAAACAAACGAATGACAGGGGAAAACGGTGAAAATTGAATCAAAACTCGCAAGAAATACGCCTGACATTAATGTCACAAGAAACTGCATAAAGAGTCAGATATGCCATTACCACTTGATCCATCGCAACAAAATTCTACCTAGTTTGGTCAAAAAATTCTTGGTGTTGCAATTTCTATGTCATGTAGCATATGTCCGTCGCTAATGGAAATGCCTTCATGTAGTAAATAGCTTTATGCAAAACTCAGTTAGCCGTGATTATTCGGAACAAGTTTGACCGTAGTATGTTGTGTCTGGAATACGCAATTAAATGTACCTTACTCTGTACAGGAACTGTATTAAATTATGCATTAAGTCAACACCAATTCGTACATGATTTAATTTATGTACTTTAATTAAACATAAAGTAGCTATCAACAGCAGATGAAGGAGAGGAATACCCCCAATATAGTATACCTATGTAGATCTAAATGCAATTATATTTCAATATTTACTAATTAATATAAACTTTTACTCGTATGAGAAAATAAATCTAAATTAA
Organism: Dynastes maya; assembly: GCA_029619315.2. NCBI lineage: Eukaryota > Metazoa > Arthropoda > Insecta > Coleoptera > Scarabaeidae > Dynastes > Dynastes maya. The sequence goes on from JAROYE020000003.1 coordinate 33,419,686, forward strand.
TAGTGGAGAAATTGAATGTAGTGTGAATAATAATAAAACAAATTCAGAAACTCGAAGTTATTTAAATGCAATCCATTCTATTTTAAATTGAAAACAATAAGTAAAAAGCGCTAATAGATATTATCCGGTTTAACAAGAGGTAGGTGTGAATACTTAATCTGAAAAGGGCATCTAAGAGAATGATAAACATTGGTATTAACTTTATTAGACCTTTCTTTATTACTTTAACAGCAGTTTCCTACTAACAAAATACATGATCATAACATCTTACAACAATTCTTGGTATACTGACGATTTAAGACTCTACGCTGAACACCTCCGTGGAATTTACGCCTTACATACATAGATGCAGCAGGGATCAAAGTATCCGCGAGTTGTATAAAAGAATAAATGACATCTTAAAAAATAAAATAAGATGTTATTATAATAACGTAATAACAATATCCAAAAATTCAAGCAACCAATCAAAAATAGCATGGTGTCATTAAACCAGTCACAAATTCTGGTGGCTCTTGTATCCAATTTGTCAACTAAGGGCCAACAAAATAACCTAGTTACCAGTCCTATAAAACGCGCCCAACTATTCCATGAATACTTTACACTTTAACCTCAACCATCTATTCAGTCTATCCACTTCTAATTACAAAGGGTTTTCTTTCTTCTTTACTCAAACTGAAGAGTTTATACCACCGCTGTCAAAATCCAATATAGCGCCCATAAGAAATAAGAAAGTCGATGATGGCGACAAACAACCGAAACATCATATGAACACTTCGAGTGCACCATTAGATAGAAGATCGAAAGTGGCCTCGATGTGGTGTTAGGGTTTCCTTGCAAGGCCAAATGAAGGTGTTAACGGTAAAAGAAGAAAATGGGCGTTTTTTTTTCTGGTCTCGAAAGTCATTTGTTACAGGACCACTTTCTCCTCGGGTTCATAACAATCATAACAAACACAAAATTTAGCCACTTAATCAAATTTAAACCTATCCTCTCTCTCCAGTAACAATCGAGATCCCCGTGCTGAGGGTCTTTCTTTTTATACATCATGGTAAGCCTGAGGGATCATTTGCACGTATAGATGTCGCTGTGCCTAGGCACAACGCCCCCTTGCGTTTGGCAGCCCAGGAGCTGCCCGATAGGTGGTGGACATCTACACCCCGATTTGTCTTGCTACCCTCTGGGACGGCGTGACTGTATCTCTTAGCGATAGGTGTCGCCGAAAGACATATTCAGTGCTGTTTTGATTAGCAGCATAAACCGAGAAGCAAAACACAATTGTAACAGCAGAAAATTGTGCTCAGAACCACGCTGATGACGCCGTGTAGGCAGAAACATGTTCGCTATTTTCTCTGCTACATTGTTTTTGCCGGGAGTGATTCCACCAATACCATGAGCTATATTAACATTAATTTCTGGTTATTGCTACTAGGCATTCTTTCCACGTGTATAGCGTCTATGCATTCACACAATCTTTGGTTTCTCACTTTTTCACTTATGTATGGGGACAGCAACCGGAGCAATAGATACTAGAGGTGGTGTATGAAATAACACGAGCGTCTGGAGCCGTGAGTTGTATAGCATACTTTTGCGGTAGTGATCAGCTGTTTTCTATGCTGCTGTCGCCCCCGACCACATACTTAGACTCCGGAGGTGGTGGTGATGGGCCGAACATTTAGAAACGTTGAGATACGTGTAAATGCGTACACTCAATACAACAGAATTTTGTAATTAATATATTGCACAATATTTATGTATTTAAATTTTTGTACAAAGGAACTGTTTGTATAATAAATTTGTGTTTTATAGCTACGTACTGTGTTTAATTTAGAGAGCAACCGAATACGCAAACAAATACACAAGCATTATTTACGAATAAGCAAAAACAATTGGTCCTCCCTCTTCGCAAGGAAGATACACCGAAGCAGACGACTAGCGGCATTGTTCTTCAAACCAGGAGAACGTAACATGTAATAATAATAATAATAATAATAATAATAATAATAATAGTAATAATACAACTTTATTGTCCAACAGATTAAGATCCAAAGAAAGAATAAAAATTAAATTCAATTGCAGACACCTTAATATATAAAATACAAAAGAAAAAGAAAAACATTGTTGCAAACAACTCTACAACATTGATAATAACAATAATTAAACATAAACTAAACTTTATCTAGACATTAACTAAGATCTACTGCAAGTGTGTCCTAGCAATATTGATAATTTGATTCAGTGAATTATATTGAGTACAGCGTTATCAAGAGTGTAAGCATAGTGAAGAATGTTTGTTTTCCTAGAATATGATACCACATTACACTTGGAAGCATTCATCTCAAGTCTTTTATCAATGCACCATCGAGAAATGTTATTAATCTGATTCTGTAAGTAACAGCAATCGTCTACACTACTAATTTCACAAAATATTTTTAGATCATCAGCGAAAATACACTTCTTACAATCAATACAGTCAAGCAAGTCATTGATAAATAAAATAAAGGACAAGGGACCTAGAGTAGACCCTTATGGTACTCCAGTGCATCGAACAGATGAAAAACCATTGTATAAGACGTATTGCATTCGTTGGTGAAGATAAGATGAAGGAAAGGCTGCAAGATGACTGCTGAAACCAAAGAAGTCCAACTTCTTAATTAAAATGGTATGATTTATTCTATCAAATGGCTTTGAAATATCAGTATAGACTGTATCCACTTGACCACGAACATCTAGAACATTTGACTCAACCTGGGTGAAGTACACCAAGTTGGTAACAGTTGACCTTTTCTCCATGAAGCCATGTTGATCGGGAGAGATACAACTTTTGATATGAGGCTAGATCCGTGAGTACAATACGCTCTCGAACACCTTTGCAAAATTGCCTAAAAGTGATATTGGCCTATAGTTGGTAATATCTGCTGCTGGTCCACATTTAAGTATCGGACATAGACACCTTCCATAAGATAGGAAAAACGGCGGTGGTTAGAGATAAGTTAAAAATGATCGTTAAAGGCTGTGCCAGAATGATAATAATAATAATAGTAATAATAATAATTCATACCTTCACATCCCCCAACAGCTTTCGCCAATTACAGGGGGCATCGGCCAGCCATGAGAGCCATGAGAATGATGCTAAAATCTCTCACCAAGAAGTTGGGAATACCGTCTGGACTGGAAGTCATTTTGTTTTTCAATTTTTTAATAGCAAGTGAAACTTCAGTTTCGGTTACAGTGGGAATATGAATTAAAGAAATAGACGATTGAGAAGTTACTTAGTAATCACCAGGTATACCAGGCATATATACACTGGAGAACTATGCGGCAAAACCATTGACTATTTTCTGAGGATCTTCAAATTTATCGTCGTTCCAAAACATTGAGTCAGGTATGCGCGAATTGCCACGTTTATCGCGGACAAAATTCCAACATTGCTGAGGATCGCAAGATATAGAGACTTCAAGATTGGTTATATAAGCTTTATACGCAGTTTCAATTTGTTTCTTAGTTACAGCTCTAAGGAAATTGATTTAAGGAGTTTGTATTGTTTGTTTTTTGTAGCGTTTGAAATGATATGCTTTAAGTTTAATATTATTAATTATTTCCCAGTTAAACCATGGAGGATAGTTACTAGTGTTTGCTTTTTGTAAAGGAACGCAACGATCAAACACAGAATAAAGTTTACTATAAAACCGTTCACATGCTATATTAATATCCCCGATAAGAAGGACCAATCAATTTGTACCAGAGCATCATATAAGTTTATAAAATTAGCTCTCTTAAAATTATATATTTTTGCTGTAGAACCAGATGCGAAGATGTAGAGATGTGAGGATTGTCCCCGACTTCTAATAAAATGTTTACCTGCTCATTTCTATTTAATGAGGGAGGACCAAACTTTGGCAAATCTTTAACACTACCCGTTTCATGAAATTTTGCAACAAGTCTGCTTACTGTGGAACGAGTTATTGGATATCTCTCGGGATGTCCCCTGTTAAAAAATGTGAACGCTCCTTCACACCCCACTATGATCAGTAACTCAATCCTTTCTTTTTCGCTTAAACGTAACATTTTCACTTTGATAGGTATATTCCAAACTGACAAACTATAAATCACAAATGATATTACTTAGCAACGAGGTAGAAAACAAGTAATAGCATGTATTAGTGATTAAAAGAAGCCTCTAAAACTCGAATGGTCACCGTTGCTATCTTAGGACTTTTTATTAATTTTCGCTAATTCTTAATTTTTTTTTTGCAACAAGTGCCTCGTTGTAATCCTTAATAAAAACACAAAATTTAGTAATGTAAACAAATGTATACAGTTCCATTTAAAATATAGCGACATAAGGTCACAGTGTCGTTATGACAACCGAAATGACTGCCACGATTATTTTAAAATAAAGCTTTTTCAATTTACTATCTCACGTATTTCTGCATTTTTCCTTACTGTAGTCACAAAACCCTTATTCTGAATTTTGTACGTTGCTTTGTTATAACTAAAGCTGGCGACGAGCGGTACCGCGCAGTAGCGTAGAGTCGACCAGGCCTCGCGTTCCACTAGAGTTATTCTGCTAATAGAGATGTTTGCTGCCGCAAATAATTTCGCTCATCTTTTAAATAAAAATTAAATAACACGTGCTCAAACACTCACCATTTTAAGAGCCCTCCGTGAAATCACAAAGTGAATAATGTCTGTTAAATATCTGCAACATTAGATATGTTTCAACAGTTGTTTCGGCAAAACTAGTACGGCATGAGGAAAAAAATGCGTTTATATGCAGAGAACGAACGTTTTACATCTAGTGACGTAATATTTGCGTAAGTAAAATAATCTTTCAAATAACTTAACGATTCTGTTGACGCACCTTCACAAATGTGTCTTAATGTGCCAAAATCAGAATTTTTCTCAAAAACACTTTCAATTTTTTCTAGAACAGAAACATTTTTTGCGTCTTCAATCGCGCATAGCTGTGTGTGAACATGTTGCACTATTTGTAGAGATTCTTCTAACGGCACCGCAGGATTTTGTAATTTTTCTATTGCATCTGCTAGCCCGAAGTAATTGTCGTGAATCATTTTTAAATCCATTTTAACCTGACTATCTTGAAATTTCGACTGGCTTTTCTGGATAGCGGCAGCTTCCTTTGAATCGAATTGTAAAACCACGTTCCTAATACTGTCAAAATATTTATGATAATAAAACGCGGCCCACAACCATGTTCCCCAACGAGTTAGAATAGGTTCTGGTGGCTCTGGTATACGGGGGCACAGTCTGTGAAATTCGCGAATACGTTTCGGTGATTTGACAAATACTGCTTTGGTATGCGCTATTAAAGCGTCTACCTTAGGATAACATTTTCTGATACTATCCGCCACAAGATTGAGAGCATGAATTTTACACGTAATGTGTAATAAATTAGTAGAATGCTTTTTAAGAGACCGGCCTATATAAAGCATGTTTGCAGCACCATCACTCGCTAACATCAAAAGTTGGTTTGTTGAAAGTTCAAACTTGTCCAATGTATTTAACACTAACTTTGAAATTACTTCGGCAGTACACTGTTGTATTCGTTTGGAGACTAATAGAATTGAAGGTGCCGATTGATGAGGTTCCAATTTGCGTGCCATTACATTAAAAACAGAATGTTTCTCTCGATCTGTTGTTTCGTCGACACATAACCACAATTTTTGATCTTTCAACTCCGATTTTATTTTTTGTTCAATATGTTCGCGCGCAGATGGCACAATTCTTCGTAACGACGTTCGACTTGGTAATTTGCACTCCGAATAGTTTTTCCAAAAGCAGATAAATGGTTCCTTGTCTAGTAAATTAAACGGTATATTACATGCGATAAACGTAACGCATAAATTAAATGTAAATTTTTCGTCGTCTCGTGCGCAATTTCTTTTTGAGACATGCTTTTCACTATTTACGTGTTGTAGACAACGTTGTCTGGACCAACACATTAACGGGATTTTACAGATTACACATCTAATTTTAGCACCTTCATATATTAAGTCTGGAATTTCTGCAATAAATTTTCGAATTTTGTCCGACCGCGGTCGTTTTGCTGAAGAAATCATAATTTTTCTAGGACAGATAAACAATTGCGCAAATGACCAGCAGCGAGAATGTCCGTACTGCTCCGCAGACGAAGTAATGCTACCGTTCCTTTCGGTCCGAACTGATTCTACGCCGATGCGCGGTACCGCTCGTGGCCAGCGTTAGTTATAACCCAGTATATTCACACATATACGCGTACACATAACACTTTTACGTTGCGCGGCAATAATTGATGTCATTTATTTCACAATTTAAGTTGTCATTTTCAAAATCCATTTGAATATCATCACTGAGTTGATTTATTTATCCAGAAGCATTTTACTGGAGAATGCATAATGATCTACATTCAAAATGTTTTTATTCAAATGAATTTTATCAAGAATATCAATGTATACAGAGCAATAACATTTTTATATTCAAAATTGGAAACAAAAGTATCTTAACATAAATTTTCTTTAAAAGCAATGTATACTTGTCGACCTGTATAACACCATATTTCATGCTACATACAGCCTTGGACAAAATTATTAGGCACCCCTTATATTTCGTTATATTAGAAAACTGATACCATCTATGCAGTTATTTAATCATTCCGGAAATTATAAATAGTATATCTAAATATTCGCCGGGGAATTACCGAGTTATATCGCATATTTGAAAGTTAATAGAGCTTATTGTGTTTCGCGCTGTTAGTTACGACAGTAATTTGAGGGTGTAAGAACATTTGTGGGCCATTTTGAAGCAGAAGGTACGTATTCGAAAATGTACAACCAAACAAAAGTTAGAAAGAGCGGTAATAGAGGAATGGAATAAAATATCAGCTTCTACTTGCGAGAAACTTGTTGCTAGTTTACCTAAAAAGATAACTGCTGTAATAAACTCCCAAGGAGGATCAACATGATACTGAATTTTACTTTTTCTTAAATAAAGTATTACATTTATACAAACCATTTCATTTATTTACTCGTAAAAGTCGAGATATAAACCATATGCGAGGGTGCCTAATAATTTTGTCCAAGGCTGTACCATGTATCTATTTTTTGAAACGTAATTCGTTAGGCAGAATCAATTATTCAAGTTTGCACAATTTTTTGCTGCATACACGCAAAAACCTAGTTGTATTAAAATATGCGTCGCCATACTTGTCATGCAACTAATTACTTCTTTACTCATGCAATTGTGGAATAGCACGATATTTCTTTGGGATTGTATACAGGGTTTTCTCTATTTTACAATTATGATGCTGAAATATGCGTAGGTATTATTATGAATCTGGGAATTTGCTGAATTGTTAGATAATTTTAAAGGTAAGCAAGTCAAATGGCTTTATAACCTAAAACCATTTTCATATTTGTGAACCTAATCTAATGTTTGCTTAACCCGTCATCGTATAAGTACAATGAGATAAACAGTTAAAATTGCACCGATCCACCTTATGGTCCATTCAGAGAGACGAACATTCAGTTTAACGTACCAGTGTATTCATTCAATAACTTATACGAGGTTAATTGAAACAACATGTTTTTACTTATACCAGCCCTTCTGAAGCTTGCCCTGAATGCATTTCTGCTTTTAATTGGATACCCTCCAGCATTAGGCTAAAAAACAGCTGCACCTTAAGGGCAGACACTTATTTTGTTTTCAATCAATAAATGTCTTCAAATAACATCAATTGTATCTTCAACTACTTCAAATTATTTTACCCTTCCTAATGTTCGCCAAACGTCCAATACTTCATCTGAACAACACAGTAATGTTGTTGGTTAGAAGCCAAACATTGTTCAATAAAGCTCCATAGTCTGACATCTTTAAGATGATCTGTGAAGAATTAAAATGCATTGCTAATAGGTGGCTAAAACTTATAGTTCGTTGAATGTACTTTGCATTTCGTCAACCATGTCTGTTAGATTTACTTTTCAATTATTGAATTTCGCGCCATGCGCCGTATTTAAGGTTCAATATAGATTTTATAAGCACCAATTCCCTCTACAACGAAAGAGAGTGTGTAAAAAGCAATGGCGACCAAGCCACGTGTATTCTTAATTTCGTTACAATCGTTCTACTTCTCGACATAATCTCCTTGTAGCTATATGCATTTAGTCCAGCAATATTCCAACTTTTTTAAGCTATCCAAATAATGTAATTGTCCAACTCTGCAAAATAGGCCTCTGTTTCGGCAATGACCTCTTCATTTGACGTGAACCGCTTCCCGCCAAGCCATTTCTTCAAGTTTGGAAGTTTGGAAATGAAAGAAATCACAGGTGGCAAAATCTGGCGAATATGATCAATGAGGCACCAATTCTTACCATAACTGACTAGATTTACTGTCGCAATTGCCGATGAATGGGCCAGGCGTTATCATGATGGTATTGAATTTTTTTCTTCGGTAGGTGGGGTTCTTTTCTCTTTAGTTCAGCGTCAATTTAGTCAAATAAATCAGCATAGTGCTGTCCCGTGATTGCTCCCCCCGTCTCCAAATAATCGCTTAAGATTGTGCCTAGCGAATCCCAAAAAGTCGTCACCATGACTTTTCCGGCTGATGGAATCGTCTTTGCCTTCTTTGGTGCACGTTCGCTGGGAAAAAACCATTCTGCCGACTGACCTTTGGTTTCTGAAGTGCAGTGATGTATCCATGTTTCATCTACAGTCACATAATGCCGTAGAAACCCGCTCGTATTGTGCTTAAAGATGACCAAATACTGCTTTGGAGTTATCACGCGATTCCGTTTTTAAACAATCGACAACAGACGCGGCACCCATCCTGTTTTTAGCTTCCTCATACTCAATTTTTCGTGATAGGTGTTTTGCACATGTTCAGTTGAGATGTTTACCATATTGGCAACCTCTCTAATCTTCATTCGGCTGTCCGCTAACACCATATCATGAACTTTATCGATCATATCGTCTGTAGTAACCTCAATGGGACGACCTGTTCGGCATCGAAGGTGCATTGTCCTTATAAACTGCATCCAACTTCTCTTTGATTTCTGCACACGTTTTCTCATCCTGAAAGGAAATCGAATTACCGACCGATGTTTTTCCGTGATTCCACAGATTCATAAACTTGCTCATTTTCAACAGCCCTCAAAACAACACTTCTCGACGAATCCCTCCGAAATTTTGACAAACGTCGACTAAAGAATAGCACTCACAGTCGGTAATGCACATTTGGACACAAAGTGTCATCTGTCCTCAAATTCGGGTACTTCTCATACCATCCTCGCACGTATTGAAGCAGCTATAAGTGTTTAAAGCTATCTACAGGTCTTTGCCCTTCAGTTCAATAGGTAAAAAGAAAAAATCTTTTTGAGAAATTGGTATTATTAGTCACTGATGGCGAGATGTTTGTAAAGCTTGAGTTCGCCATCTTTGAATCTGTTTAACATGGACTGTATAGTAAATTCTTTGCTTTACTTAGTGCTTGGAGGTTTACTTTATAAAAGGCTGAAATATGTTTATTTCCATGAATCAGTCTCATTTTAAGAAACTCCTCTGTTGACCACAACAGAACTCAAGTCCAACGATTGGCTCTAATAGATTTGGTTATAGAATATGCTTCTTTCAAATGTTTATAATTTGTTGGCCAATGTAATTAAATAAAACATTTTCCTCGGAATGTATCAGAATTTTAAGCATTGCCGAATCCATCCATATGCAACGTACTTGAAACTTCCACGGCTATACTAGCGTCGACCGGTAGCGATTGATGGATCCAATTAGTTCAGCTGAGATCTCACATGTGCAATGGTACTAATACCTGCTGCCGTACTGCCGGCGAATCGAGAGCAGCGATATTGCCGGGGTTCCGGAATAATACGGTTTATCCGGTGTACTACGGTAGTATACAGCACTGGAGAAGAGATTTGTGTTCGCGATAGTGTTTAATTATATAGTTTAACAGCAGTTAGTCGTGCGTGCAATAAAATAATTGATGGCGTATTTCACCGAGAACGCGCGTGTTCTCTACTGCTATGATATGGCCTCATTGCAACACCACGGACTCCGCAACGCTCCTAACTCACAGTGATGAGAATATATCAATTCACAACGAACGTTATTAAATTATATTTGGAGAATTCATTGGTTGCCAACATTTCTTTCCTATACAAAAATAAACACTCAAAGGTTATCATGCTATTGGTTAACGTGCTATGTTATAAGAAATGTAACAAAAGTAGTATTCGCAACGACATGCCAATTTATTTAGCCGTTGGCAAAGCTTGCTGAATACTGCACGCTGGATTCATTGTATATTCTTTCCTTAATATGTATTGTAGTAGCCAGACTCGTAGATATAGCCTTTATAAGGAGGGGGCCCAATTTTTATCACAGCTCATCACAGTTGCTAGCTCTCTCCCTCCCTAGCCCTACCTTCATCTCAAATTTTTAACAGTAGTTGATATTACCAAAACACCGGCATCTTGTCAAGGGAAAACAAAAATCGTTTATCAAGATATTAAAGTAAGCCTAGATTTAAAATGTATTTCAGTTCTACATTACAGAATTATGCTCAGTCTTCTTCTCTTCGCTGTCATCAGGCTGACGATGTCCTCAGGGTTTACTTTCACATCTCTGTGAATAGAGAGGATAGCTAGACTAGTCAGCCTCTCTTGCCGACAAACTTGCATTCATGGTCTGCAAGACTTTACTGAGTTGGCTTGTGTAACATACCACTTTGTGGAGAATGACGAGTGCCACTATGAATTATTTTCAATTGCCACATGCAGTTGGTAAGCTCTGGTGGCTACATCTCTGTGCGAGCTGTTTTGAAGAGCATCCAGAGCTTCCCGTATCACCGAAAACATCCTTCTACCGCCTTGTGTTTCTCTGTCCATCTTGTCTCACAGAATGAGACGAGGGATGAGTGTGAAGTGCCAATCTCTTGGGCGGTTTTCTTCAACAGATTGTCTCTCAGTGAAGATTGTCTCATGAAATTTGTCACGCTTTTTATAGTGCCAATGCAGTTTCGGGTTGCTGTAATTTCACTAGAGTATGCGAGGACTAGATTTAAACTGTGCGTCACACAGTGCACATACTGTGCTTTCGGATATTTTTCCATGATGTTGGTCCTTACTCCCTTATGTCGGCCACTCATCACTGCCGCTCCGTCATACCCTTGACCAACTAAGTTATGTAAATCCAAGCGTAAGGCTGTCAGTTTTTCCTCAATTGCTTCCGCTAAGCCTTGAGCCGATACCTCTTCAACATCTATGAAGCCTACAAAATCTTCTCTCAGTAATGATTTTTCGCCAGAAGAATCAAGATGTCGGACGCACACTGCCAGCTGTTCACACCGAGTGATATCCTGGGTTTCATCGGCTACACAGAAATACTTGGAGTTTCTCACCCTCTGCACACCCTCTCTAAAACAGCAGTTCCGCAAAGTTCAATCAGTTCATTCTGTATAGTTGGTGGTGTGTACATAGCTCTAGTGTGGACATTTTGAGTCAAAAGGTGATCTCTAAGGTGGTCATCGCCTGAGCGGGCACGAAAGCGTAAAAGAGTTTGAAAATTTCCATCGTTGTGTAGCGGCTCTTCCAATCCTATGTCCCCGTGTTCCTGCTCTCCTCTCAAAGTTATCTCCTGCCTCCCGCACAATATGACTGCTTCCACAATAGCAGTAAGTCTCTTTCTGTTTTCTGCAGCAATTCTCACATTTTCCGCAGACATCCTGTGCTCGGCTTTCAGCTACTGCAATGAAATTTTGAGCCTGTTCCGCAGAGAACTTGTGGTATTGATTTCTTTCGTGAGCATCGAAAATTTCCAAAGCATTTTTCCATTTGGCAAATGATTTCGACAGCAGGTAACCCAACTGCTGTCTTCCGCGATCACCTTCTCTGTCTTCTTTGAAATATTACACAATATTTACACAAAGCGGATAATTCCAAAAAGGAATCAAAATTTAATGTTAACTAAGGACGATATTAGAATGATTTCTTTTACAAGCCGGTGCACTTATAACAAATGAGGCGGCAAGGTAATACTGCAAATAGACTGTAAAGGCGGCAAAACTTATTTGAAGTTTATCGTCGCGTTCAGACTAGCTGGAATGCAAACTGTTACGTTTTCGGCCAATATGTAAATGTTGCGAATGAATGCGAAACCCGCGAACGTTTTTTTAACTATAAACCATCCTCGCAACCTAACTATGGTAAAATCAGCCCTGGTAACGACAGGAAGTTAATATGTTTGCGGATGTTGAAGTTGTATTTATGACAAGTGTTAGAACAATGCAGAAACCAGTGCATGCAGCACTTCTAAACAAAATGTAGTACCTCAATAGCACAATAATAAGGATCTTTCTTCTTTTTTTTTGTGAAAATGCTATTTCTATCTAGTGTAAAACTACTTTGCCTTATCTACGTCCCTGGTAGTAGCACAAATTTACAACATTAAACATAACCATCTTTAACGCCGGCTCCGTGTATAAATGCGTTCAACCCACTGCGTTCCGTGTATGTATATTCACTCACTCAACTTGTAACAAACCGTAGTCCATCCGTAAGAATTTAAAGAGTCCTAAGACAAAGGAAACCACTAACATTATTATCTGAGTGATTTTGTATCAATTCTTTATATTATTTTTCACATTTGTTCAATTTTTATTTTGTCACATATTTTTCAACATCGCGGTATATATATACGATCAATCGCTCTAGAGCTTGTGTAACATTCTATTTTTAAATTGTTCCTACTCCCATACGTCATGTACAAGAAACAATGCGTCATTCAGATATTTTGTATACAGGGTGTTAAAAAAAACGTTTAAATATTTAAGGGGCACATATTACGATCAAAAGTAATTGCATTTGTTTTTTTTTTTAATCAATGAATGCCACAATTTTCATTATCAGTTTAGTGTTTTTTTTTCTTTTTTGGTTGCTTTAGTCATAGAAACCACGACTTTCTCTAAAGTAAAACAATAGTTTTCATTAATTTTATTATCAGTTCGCAGTGCTATGCATACGCTGTTTTCCAAATAAATGCGATTTAAAAAAAAAAACAACAACTTTAAGTAAAACATTTTGTTTTCATATGACATTTGCGTTATTAATCAGTTCGCAGTCAATTCATAAGCTGTTTTCTGGTAGTGAATTTATTTTCGACGCAAGGGAAATTAGTTTCCGATTTACAATGCCTTATTCAAATGCTGAAATGGCCGACATAGTTTTCATGTACCGTCGTGCCGATGGGAATACTTTGGAAGCACGTCGCCTTTATTGCGAGGCTTTTCCCAATCGTCAACGGCCTTCGCATGTGATGTTTGGAAATGTTTACCAGCGGTTGAGGGATAGTGGTTCCTTCAAAAAAACGCGCTTACGAAAGCGGACGTCCAAGGTCAGTGTGTATGCCTGAGGTTGAAGAACAAATCTTGGCAATAGTAGATGAAAACCCCGAAACTAGTGAGAAAAATTTCGGCTGAAGCACCACATCCAACGGGTACAAGCCCATACTCGTCCTGACTAGCGAACAAGAAAGATATTCTGTCAGTGGTTTTTAAGCAAATCTGTTGAACACCAGAATTTTTCTTCTAACATCCTTTTTACTGATGAAGCCGGTTTCACTAAAGATGGGATTTTTAACTGCCACAATAATCACATTTGGTCGTATGAAAATCCGCATGCTGTTCTTGAAGTAAGAACAGCGTTTCAGTCTGAATATCTGGCTAGGCATTTTAGGAGATCAGTTATTAGGACCGGTTGTTTCGCCACAACGTTTAACAGGTCTTGCATATCTTAACTTTCTGGTAAACACCTTACCCGAACTTTTGGAAGATGTCCCTCTAAATCGGAGATTGAATGTTTGGTTCATGCAAGATGGGGCACCGTCGCATTTTACGCTTGTTGTTAGGGAGCACCCCATTACCTGCTAGGTCTCCCGACCTAAATCCCTTAGATTTTTGTATTCGGGGTTACTTGAAAGGTTTAGTGTACGAAATACCAGTAAATAATCTTGCCGAGTTGCAACAGCGAATTGAACAATGTTGTCAAAGAATTCAAGCAAAACCGGGCTTTTTGGAAAGGGTGCAGAGTTCCTTCTTAAGAAGATGTACATCTTGTGTTGAAATGGAAGGAGGACATCTCGAACATCTGTGATTATCGTGTTCTGTAGCGTTAAACGCTAAAAAATGTAAAAAAATAAAAATAAAACAATTGCACTTATCTCGAAAACGGTTGTTTTGCGAACCCATGTTCATTAGGGCTTTTTTACTTGTTTTTGGTCGTAATATATGTCCCTTAAATATTTAAACGTTTTTTTTAATACCCTGTATAAAGCCATCTAGAATTTCATTTAAGAAGAGTTCTCTTCTGACCGACCCCTCGTCGACGGTTTTCATATTGTCTGAACGGCATTAGTTCGCCGACTAGAGTTGTTACCAACTGGATTCTGTTAACTTGCGATTCTAAGTTCCCTTAATTCACTGGTAATAATTTTACTAGTTCATCTTACCGACTTGAGAACGCATTTCCGAGACACCGTTTATTTTCCTTTGTAAGCAAATTCTACTCTTCCACGACGAAGGTGCTTAACATTAGTTATCGTTTCTTGTATGTGGCCTTAGCCGAAACTTTGGGCTTTATCCGATTTAAATTTTATTTAAATTTGCAATCTTAAAATAAAAATTTCATTTCGTTTTATTTTGTTTTAACCCGAATGTCGTGTTTTATTTTTGTTTCTTGTAACTAAATCAAAGCATAAAAACTTACCCGTTTTCATTCCAAAGACTCTGAACGAACCAAAGCTATCTTAGGTAGATTGTTGATGAACGCCGTGCTCCAGATCGCCGTAGAACACTTTACGCTAAATTCACAAACTTAAGAATTAATTATCACCCGCGTGAAAACTGTTTATTTAGTTATACCAAATTTTACAACGTTTTCCCAAAATTAATCTCGTACAAACGAATAAACATTTGTGTGACATCTCTTAGCCAGACGCGCAACTATACATCTCTATATTGCTAATATAGAATCCCTATTAGCACAGAGTATAAGAATATTTTATAGGATGCAAGGAATACAATTAATAAGCAATTTATTTTCTTCCGACTTACAATCACAAAGCAACTTTATTGAGAAAGTAATTAGCAAAATTGTTTCTTCACATCTTGCAATTCTTGTAGCTTCCCAAATCCGATATAGATAGTTAAGAGAGGGAGCACGCGTTACAAACTTCAAAGTCTTTCCGACCTTTTTATCCGTGTCTTCGGCCGCTTTTATAGCCTCGGATTCCCCTCTCCCTGTCCCTGGCGTTTTGTTAATGATATGTTTCTGCCTTCAACGGTGATCTCGGTGAAACGGGTAAATAACTTGTCTTCTCTCCATTTTCTTCACATCCTAAATCTTCATTTGTAACGTACTATTTTCCTACATATAGGCAGAGAATAAATTCAATTGTATCTTTAGCAAAATTTCACAAATTAAATATTACTCGTTAAGAAGTTGGTTAGTAAAAGTCAGTATTCAACGGTTACCTGTAATGTGAAAGATCTAAGATCTAAGATCATAAATAAATAGTTTATTTTGAGAATAAGAAAATTTAATTGAAATATTGTAATTCGCTGTAATTCCCTGATCAAACAATCGCTATCGCGAACAAGGAGGCGGTGGGACGCTAAACAATTTCTCAGTTTAATTAAAATTATCGTTGTGAAAATACGTATTTGGCTAAGTATTCTGATTTTCTAGGTGCTCAGTGTTTAAGTTATATTTTAAATACGAAGTGAAGGTCGATTTTGATAATTTAAAAACACCCAGGGTTGTAAGTTCTTAATGAGCAACCATAGAATTTCTTTTATTATTAGTTTGTTTATATAATGCAATCGCACTTTCTTTTTTTTGTTGGGCAATAAAGAAATTATTACTATTATTATCCGATTAATTTTTGACGAAAGTATATTCTTACAAAAAGTAAAACGTTTCCTTTTTCTATAATATTTGAATTATTTAGAATGCTACCAAATACTTGTGAAAGAGAACAACGACTACAATTTGAAAAAATAAACGAGTTGGTGAGGTGCTAGTTATACACAACTTTTTATCTCCGTTAGTTTCCCTGCAAACATGTGATAATCTAACAAGGGAACACAGGGAAGTGTCCCTCACCGATTTAAATGAAACTTGGTGGGTTTGTAGACTGGTGCAGTGTAAGAACAACGGTAACTTTCATAGATGCGAAATCGCCCGTTTTCGGGGATGGGGCGGCCTACAGCCAACGCTACCTTTCGCTATTTGCTTTAATATCTCCAAAACTATAAGACATATAAAAAAAAAGTTAAGACAAATATATAACTGTTTTATGAGTACTAAAGGATAGCGACAATAGTTTGCCTATCATAGCTCGTGTTTTCCAGAAACAACCCCCACTCCCCGTATTTTTTTTAAATTTTAAAATTTTTATTTGCTGGAAAAATACACAAAGTTATGCAGAATTCACCCATATATATTAAACATGCAATAAAATAACTCAATTTAAAGAAAAAACAATAACATACGAATTGAGTAGGTATACCCCCGTATGTACATATGTATGTAGGTATATATGTAAATAATATTACTTATTGTTATTGATGTGAACAAATCGTAGAGGTACTTATCTAAAGTATCTGTCTAAATATCTTTAATACTTTTTAGATCATTTATACCTTATCAGCATTACATTCCATTATTTATTTTTAAAAGTATTCGATTAGCGTATTATCCGTTATACTTATAAAATTCCTCATTGAAACTTCAAGTGCTGATTTTCACGTGCAGATTACATGATTTCCATAGTATTTAAATTTTATCTAGATTAATGTAAATATTAGGATATCTTGTATACCATAAATGCAATTAGGCTGTCGAAAAGTGTTTCTTGAAGTCATGAGAATCAACGTTGCTAATGTTCATACAATTCTTTTACCTTCACCTTGTGTAATAATATTGAATACAATAAAAATATAGTACCTAAACTAAACTAACTAACTAATGAAAATGAAGATAATTAAATTGGTACCTAATAACAATTTTAATGACAATAATAATATTTATAAGTTTTACGTGTATAGTCTCGATTATCCGAATAGGCTGGGACCTGGACCTCGGTTCCCCCTCAGATAATCCGAAGAAAGGCAAAAATAAATAACAGGCTACTCTGCATAGTTATTGCAATAATGGTCATCTGTGTAGAAATGTTGAAAACAAAGAAATTATTTACACCACGCACAACGAAGAAATACAGGTTTGCCACAAATACTGCACAGTGGTGTACTTTGTAAATCCTTCGGGAAGCAGAATCGGACAGGATTCTCAAACTTCGGTGGCCGAAGATCTTCGATGTATCCACTTTTATACCACGCATACTTAAATAGATTGAAGAACCTCGGTGATGATAATTGATTATGTGTCAAAGATTGTAACTGGATAATAGTGTTTCGTTGATGTAGAGTTAAATCGTATCCTATATGCAGTACGTCTTCTGAAAAAGTGCTAACAAAATTTTTCCATATTCTAAAACCGTAGACGTCTAGAGGCTGTACCATTGAAGTTGTCTTCTTAGGTATTGTAAAAATATCGACTTTTTTGTTCGTTGGTACTAATTGTAAATTGCTCACTTCTTTAGGACAATGCCCACTCCACGACTCCAATAACAAAACACTTTCAGCGTTAGTATTTGGTAAGAAAACATCTGTAAACCAATCTTTAAAATGCTGCGAGGTCAGTTTCCGTGATGTTGATGCAAATATATACACGTTAATAGGCCTAAAAAGTGTTTTTTGTACGTTCGGTCCAAATTGACCTGTTGTTTCTTTTAACACAAGAAAGAGGGGGGATAATAGTCGTCCATTTGACGAAATTGTTGGCATGATTGTGTAACTATGTGTAATAGATGATAATGATTGCACGACCGCTTCCACTGTTTTTGTTCCAATGGCGGACAAGCTTCGACCGGAATGTATCTCTAAATTAAAGCCACTCTCGTCTGCATTGTAAACGTTGTCTTGTCCAACAACGCTAATTTTAGGTTTCATTTCATTAACAAATCTCTCGGCTGTGGATCGTAATTCGTCAACATCGCTATGAGTGGATCGTGTGATAAACTTTGTTATTTTACGAGAAACAATTCTATGTACTTTTTTGAAATGCCATATCCACCAATGACTAGCTTTAAATGAATAATACTCTATTTCATCTTTTGCCTGTAGCTCCCATCTGCGAAGATCTATGTCGTGGATAATATTTCCGCTGTTTAGCGCTTCCTTAAATCTTATCAGAACATATTCTACAACGTATGTACTTTGTTGGTGCCACCCCGGTCAACACTTGCTTCCCATCTCTGAAGTTGCATACTTGATTTTACCTGGAACAAATGGACGCCAAAGATACAAATGCTATTATTAGTATTGATGCATCAAACTGTACAAGATATCTTTATGTACTAGTTTTAGAAACTTTCTCTTACGTATTTAAATGTTTAGATAGAATAAGAAATTTACGTATTATATTACCCTTCTAAATCGATTTTGGACAGATTCTAACGAACGTCGTTTCGCTTTTCCACTTTTCCAAAACTCAACGGCACGCGTTTTATATTCAATATCAATTGAACTACCTCCTTCTTGGGGTACACAGTCTTCACGTTCATAATCTTCATCATATGCACTTCTTGGTTCAACGAATTGCGGTTCCTGTGGACCAGCCAAGTCTTCAAATTCCAGCGCTACATCTGCCTCAAATGCAAAAGATGCCTCTTCTTGAGCTCTCACAATAATATCCGTTGTAGCTTCGTGTAACTCTTGTTCTTCACGTGTTATAGGTGTATCAGCGATATTTGCAACAAGGAATGTTGTACGTAGCAAATTCAGTACATTAGCAACGTTGATTCTCGTGACTTCAAGAAGCACTTTTCGACAGCCTAATTGCGAAACGTACTCGTCGTCAATAAACTGAAGACTGCAAGTACTAATTGTATCTTGCCTTGCTTTATATATATACGTATGCAAAAGCATTCATGGTATACAAGATATCCTAATACTTACATTAATCTAGATAAAATTTAAATACTATAGAAATCATGTAATCTGCACGTGAAAATCAGCACTTGAAGCTTCAATTTGGAATTTTATAAGTATAACGGATAATACGCTAATCGAATACTTTTGAAAATAAATAATGGAATGTAATGCTGATAAGGTATAAATGATCTAAAAAGTATTAAAGATATTTAGACAGATACTTTAGATAAGTATCTCTACGATTTGTTCACATCAATAACAATAAGTAATATTATTTACATATTTACCTACATACATATGTACATACGGAGGTATACCTACTCAATTCGTATGTTATTGTTTTTTCTTTAAATTGTGTTATTTTATAGCATGTTTAATATATATTGGTGAATTCTGCATAACTTTGTGTATTTTTCCAGCAAATAAAACTTTTAAAATTTAAAAAAAATACGGGGAATGGGGGTTGTTTCTGGAAAACAAGAACTTATATATTTGTCTTAACTTTTTTTTTATATGTCTTATAGTTTTGGAGATATTAAGGCAAATAGCGAAAGGTAGCGTTGGCTGTAGGCCACCCCATCCCCGAAAACGGGCGATTTAGCATCTATGAAGGTTACCGTTGTTTTTACACTGCATCAGTCTACAAACCCACCAAGTTTCATTTAAATCGGTGAGGGACACTTCCCTGTGTTCCCTTGTAAGTGTCAGACACCCTACACAACACATCAGAAGAGGCGAAATGAAAGGTTTTTTTCTATTGTAGCTAGAACGAATAAAAGTGTGTATGTTTATATAGTATTTCACACTTTTTTATTCCCAGGAGAATGTAAACGACTCCAACGGAAACAATAAAACCATTGAATTAATGTGTTCGTCGGTCCTAAGCTGTAATTAAAACCGCAAATATAACTTAGTCGGCAGCGGTTTTGCAATATACTCAGAATAATATTAACTTTGTTATTAGATACCGTTTTCCCACTTAATTAATAGGAATGGTAGTATTATTGGATTTAAGTATATTCTATATGGAATTGTATTTATTGTTACGGTACAAAGTAAAAGCAAACTTTGGGGATACCTAATATAGATACATACACACATAGAGGTCAGCAAATATTGGCTTAATTGTAAATGGAAAATATATTGGATATTGAATGTGATACAGTTCCTGGTTAGAATTTTCTAATATACAATCTGTCCCGATCTCCTGTAATTGTGGAATTGTATCTACTGTGTAAGTGGTAGAAGTTTAAAATTTTCAAATAATGTAATAGCAGAAGCTATCTTCGAAAAATGTTTCCGAATATACAGAATGATCGATAAGTAGAGAACCAAGAACCTGCTCCGTTATTTTAAATGGAACATCCGGATTTTATTAGATTTTTGGTTTCCTCATCTTGAAATAAACCAACGCGATATGGATTTCACATGTCTATTTCCAACAAATTTCGAGATATTTGTAATTTTGTCTTCAATCGCCTAAATGTAGAGTAATGTTATAATTTACAACATCGACGTCCAACGCCAACTCCCTCTGTGTTCTTTTTCAGTGACTCCATTCCTTTTATTGCCTACGATCTAGGTAGCGAGTGTGTTAGAAGTTAATGTTATCTTACTATAACAATCATGGTGAAACGGATAAGTAATTAGTCTTCTGTTCATTTTCTCCAACTCCTAAATCTTCCAATTTAATGAAATATTTTCCTACAACAATCTACAGAATAATTTCAGTCGTATCTCTGTCCTAATATCGTAAACTTAACACGTTTGCTGCCCATAAAATTTGCGCAAGCATCCCCAGTGCCGAAGCTTTTTTTTTTATACCAAAACGATATTTACAAAGTAGATACATACAAAATACTGAAATAACTAAGAAGTTGCTTTTCTGGTAAAATTTCAAAAAACGCTTATAAGCGGCGATGGCACATGCGCATAATACAGCTGAACGCTTATAAGCGTTATGGGCAGCGAACGTGTTAATACATCTGGTCGTTGGTAAAGGTTGCTCGTAGTGTCATATATCTGAGATCATCGAGTTACATTTCAAAATGGAAAACCTTCATGACAGTTTATCCTAGAGATTTAATCTATCCTATATCAAATTGAAATTCGAAAGGCATATCATAATTGGCCATGATAAAACAATCGCTATCGCGAACAAAGGAGTAAAGGGACGCTTATAATTTCCTCAATTTAGGTCAAATAGCCGTCAAATGGCAATGTAAGAAGAAAAAACACTAGCCAACGGACATGTTTTGCCCACCCGGCGTCATCAGCATTGCTTTTGCCATGAGTGATTGCATCAACGCCATGAGAAGCTACATTAGCTTTATTTTGGTTATTGTTTCTAGGCGCATTTTGACGTATTTTTGTTCTTGTTTTGTTGTATTATCGTCGGTTAATAAGTTAAATTCGCATTTTCATGGATAGTTCGGTTATTCGCTTTCGTAGGAGTTTGTCCGCAATTTGATTATTGTTAGTGGTAAAACTATTGATAATTTACCCAAAATAACGATCGTCAAAAAAATCAATGTATGCCGTTCTTGGACAGATCTCTTAAATGCAAATTTAACGATATACAATATTATCGATATAGGAGATATTCCATTTCTTCTGAAAAATTTGACAAACGCAGAATTTAACTTAATAAATACCAATATATTCTATCCGGTAAAAATCACGGAATCGATTATTAATTACCAATAAATAAACAGAATTGCCAAGTTAGACTCTTGTTTTGCTTAAGCTAATGACAAATGAGCACTGCAATAAATCGTAAATTTTCTGGCATACTTCACAGCACATCCCGAAGCTTCAATTTCTAGTGCAAAGGGTTTCCATATTCATCAATACAGCGAATATTGCGAAAGAAAAAAGGGCACCAAAGTGAGTTCAAATTTGCTTCAACCCAGGCGATAATAACAACTGATTTCGACAGATGAAGAGAATATTGTGAATGGATTTTAGTCAACATACAAGAAGACCCTGTCTTTCTTTCCAAAGTAATATGGACCGATGAAGCGACATTTTCGACAGAAAGGATTTATAGTTCTGAAAACATCCACCACTAATCCAATCCACATTTAACAAAATCACAGAATTTCGAACAAAAGATTAGTTTTAATGTATTTTGTGCTATAAAAGACAATAAGTTTACCTCTCAAATTTACTAGGAAAACATAAATTACATTAAATATTTAAATTTACTACAAATTACCGTAATGGAATTTATTAACGATCTAAATGTGAACGAGCAAACAGCGAGCACGCCACGGCAGGATTGAACATGTCTGTGCTTGTAGATGCTTCCCACACCCTGACCTCGATGAGCACGGTTGTACGTCGCTCAGTCTCGCTGTAGCAATTGTCCGTTCAAGTCCTTACGCTAGCGCAGCGTCGGAAAAATGCAGAATGTTCAGATCGAGCAACGAGTTAACCTGAAGTTTCTTGTGAAACAGGAGGTTCTAACTACCCTTCGTGAACGAGTGAGAAGACGAAGACTCGATTTGTGGAAGAGCAAATCCTGGATTCTCCACCAAGACAATGCGCCAGCCCATTCCGCCTTGTCTGTGAAGGCGTTCTTAGCGAAATCCGGTATCACCGTACTCGCCCGACCTGGCCCCCTGTGCCTTTTTTTTATTTCCTAAGGTAAAATCGGAGCTTAAGGGGACAAGATTTGACAGTGTAGAAATGGTGAAAGCGAAAGCGACGGAGGTTCTCAACAAGCTGACACAAGCGGACTTCCAGCACTGCTTTCGACAGTGGAAAATTCGTATGGAGCGTTGTAGGGATCGGCAAGGAGGGTACATTGAAGGGGATAAACTTTATAATGTAATTGGTGATCAATAAAATGTTTTGTAGGACCAGTCCGGTTATTTAATTGCCGCACCTCGTATATACATGTTAGATGGAGCTAGTTAGATGGAGCATATTGTACACGTGATGTTACGGATAAACTAAGGCGAAATATTGGTGAAAATTTAAAAGAGTTACTTTTTTTTGAAACCTTGGTCATCATCCCGACAGTTTAGAACCACGTGTTAGTTCCTAACAACCGCCATACTCCTTGGTGATTTATTATCCATAATATCGCCAACCAAAGTGCCAAAAAATACTTTTATTATTTCCAGAGATACTTTTAATAAGCCATCGCCGTGAATGACCCTGTATGTGCAAGAGTCTTCAACAGATGTCGTACATACAATTTTAAGCTATTTATATACATACGTGCTTAAATATGTATATATTTATAACATATGAAGAAAGTTTTAATGGTAACGGTACTCAGCGGTCCAAATCGCTTTGCGCGAAATGGTAGATATTACATATATCTCGTCAGTAGTTAATACCTAAGACAATTTGCAATGCGGTCAGTTGGACGTTGTACAAATTTGTGCTCAACGTACAGTATTGCTTCGGTGAATTATCCACAGCAATATCCCAGAAACAGTAAACATTTGTTACTCTACTAACTCAATTCAATGATATCCAGTTACATTCTACCCGCCCAACAATGTAATGCGTGTGTATAAGGTGAGAAATGCGCACGTTAAGTGTTAACTGTCTTTATTGAATTAACTGTCACTCACCAGCAGATTAAGTTTAAATTGGTGAGAAATGGCCAGTGCCGAAAACGATATCTGCAAATTGTATTCGTATTGCTCTCTTTGTGTAGATAATTGATTACCTTACGGATTCGTTACCTCTTATTTATAAAACTCATTTAACAATATTTCATTTTAAAGGAATTTAAACTCCAGGGATGTTGTACATGAGATACATGTCTACATTTATCTTTTAGGTTAAAATTACTTTATTCAGAAATGAAGTGGTTGTTTTGAATTTAAAGAAAAATGACGTAATCACTTATATAGACATAGAGAATAAGGATCCTAAAATATAGCGGATGATGACTACTGAGACTGCTTTCCTTTTCTTATACTATAAAAACGAAAAAAACTTCACGTTAGAGATATATAACTTTGCCACTTTAACGTTGTCACGTGGTCTCTGCGAGAATGCGGTATTTTTATCTTGCTTACAGTAAGGAAAAGAATTTGTGACTTATTTGTAAGTCAGACTGCTTTTGGTGGTGTGGGTCTTTTAAGCTTATTAGAAATGAAAGGTGTTCGTTCAATAAGTTTAATCACGTTTATTCTAATAGAATAAATGAAAGTAGTTATTCATAGAAAATAATCAAATACTTCTGTAAAAAAAAAGTATAATTTACGGGGCAAGTAAACGAACGTTGCACTTATATAGCATTAAATATTTTGTTTGATAACAGTGATAACTAGTCTGGGCAAATAGCGGTAACAGTCAGTGCAGTAGATATGTGGTGCGAAGTCGGCGATTTTATTTCACGCGTTCACAGCGTCAGTACTAAATCGATGCTGTATGCGAGTAGTTCTGTGTATACGTAGGCTGTCGTAACTTATTTCGTAATTGTACGCTTATGTTTGCTTTAAAAATGTCGCAGTTAGATACGTCGCGAAAACGACCAATGGCAGACACAGTTAAAAACTTTATAGTGGACATGCCGGACTTAATTTTTGATGGAGCTAAAATTCAATGTCTAGTTTGTAAAATCCATTTAATGTGTTAGTCCAGAAGCCATTGTCAACGTCACATCGAAAGCAAACAGCATTCTTCTGCAAAAAGTGGCATACGAGACCAAGAAAGATTTACATTTGATTTGTGTTACTCTTATTTTATATAATCTATCGTTTCGTTTACTAGAGAAAGAAGCATTTGTCTCCTTCTGGAATAAATATGTGGACTGTAAATTACCTAGTCGGACATTTGCTCGTGAACATGTAGAAAAAAGAACGACAACAGAATTGAAAGATAAAAAACTGTAGTTGTGTGTGGACGAAACAACAGATCGTCAAAAACATTCTGTGGCTAATGTAATGGTACGTACAATGGAACCACATCGACCGTCATCCTCCTTCTTACTTGTTTCCAAAAGAGTTATAAATTGTACTACCGATGAGATTTTAAAGATGGTGTTGAACTTATTGAACAAATTTGAAGTTTCAATTAAGCAACTTTTAATATTTATGAGTGATGGTGCCGCGTTCTTTGGCCCGATCTCTTAAAGAACACAGTGGTAACTTCTTACATGTAACGTGTAAAATCCATACTCTAAATCTTGCGGCACAAACGATTCCTACATGTTTCCCACTAGTAAATGCATTGATTACTAGCACAAAGGCAGCGTTTCTAAAGTCCCCGAAACGTACCCGACTATTTCACAAACTGTGCCCTGATTTACCTGAACCACCACAGCCGATTGTTACACGTTGGGGAACATGGTTGCAGGCTGCGTTTTACTACAACAAATATTTTGATCAAGTAAAGAAGGTAGTTTTAAAATTCAATCCGACAGAAGCTGCAGCAATCAAGAAAAGCCAGGAAATATTTCAAAATAGTCAGGTTAAAAGAAATTTACAAACTATTCACAACAGTTACTTCGGACTAGCGGAGGGAATAGAAAAATTACAAAATATTTCGATGTCGCTAGTGGATTCTGTTCAAATTGTGAATGATGTTCACGCACACTTATGCGCTGTAGAAGACAAAACAAATTGGTGTGTAATACGAAAATTTGTGAATGTGCGTGTGAAGATGCATTAAGTTGTTCCAAAGATTATTTTAAATATGCAAATATAACATCGCTAGATGTCGAACGGTCGTTTTCGGCATTAAAAAACATTTATTCCGCACGTCGTACTCACTTGAGTGAAACAGCTGTGGAAACATATCTAATGATTAAAATATTTATGTTACAGAGTTTGTGATTTCACGGAAGACTTTTAAAACGGTAAGTGTTTCAGCACGTTTTATAATTTATTTCTTACCTTCTATTTTATGTGTAAACTTTTATGTGCTCGCCACGCCTCTGGGTGTTACCGCATATTTGCCCAGGTTAGTGATAACTGCGTTTGCTTAACGGGGGAAAAAAAGAAATATGTGAATGAAAGGTACGAACAGAAAAATTTTTAGCGGGATTAATTGAAAGATTATTAGTTGAACGGTTAATGGCACGTCAACTGTAATGACGACTATGCCAAAGCGAATAATGAATCTCCCAATTAATTAGCGGGGCAAAACAAATGTCACGGATTGATAGCCAACTGTAGTGACGGCGTATCAATCGGACCACGGAACTAATTAAATAACAGATTAATTAGTGAACGATTAATGGCATGTCAACGGTAATGACGACGATGCCAAAGCGGGTAATTAATCTATCAATTAATTAGCGGGGTAACGTTGCGGGTTAATAGCCAACTGCAATGACGGCATATCACGTGGATCACGATGCGCAGCGGGTTGCGAAATTAATTAATAGATCAACGAACGGTAAATGGCACATTAATAGCAATGGCCACGATGCTAGTGCGGGTAATTGATTCCTTAATCAGTTAGCGGGGTTCGACAAATGCCACGGATCAACAGCCAACAGCAATGACGGCGTATCATTCGGATAAGAGTTGGGGAACGTGCGTCAACGGTAGTAACGACTACACTTGGTGAAAAGAATAGCCAACTGCAATGACGGCGTATTCGAAGGAAAGTTGATCAACGGTAATGTGACGCGTCTTATTGGGAAGGCGGCCAACGGCATTGACGGCGCGCTTGCGGGAAGGCGGAGAAGCAAGTGATCAACAGCAATGCCGGTACACTCTCCCCGCATCGGTGTCCACGATGCGCTTATATCCTTGCCGGAGCATGGTCTTAAGATGGGTCGTGTGGGAGAAGTGCATGACAGTCTTAGTCGCACGGAGACTTGCTTTCAGTTATTATGGCTAAGGATTTTGAATGTGTATGTTCGTGAATTTAAAATTAACTTGCAAACGTAGATATAACTTAAACGTAACTAATGATTTCTTACAACGTTTACAAAAAAGTTATATTAATTTCATTACTTTGTATTGTATACAAAGTATAAAACTACTAGGCTAATAAATATTCAAAATGTAATATAGAATACCAATATGATATAATATTTACGATGCTTTATTTAAAAAAGGTTAACTTTGTTGTACCTTTCTGCAGATAATTGTCCTGTTAAGTATATTTTTAGCTTTAGGCTATACAGGAATCGTTCAACACAGGGTCGTTTACGACGATGGGCTATTAAAAGTATTTCTGGAAATAATTAAATTATATTTAAGAAATTTTGGTGAGCGATATTATAGATAATGATGCACGAGGGTAAATCAAATATAAACCGGAATGCTTTTCGTACCGATTGTGAGGTGAACAAAGAAGGACGTGGCTTCTGAGGTTTGAGGGCATAAAATTATCAGAAATTTTGAAAAGGCTTGAGGCACAGTTCGGGGATAAGAGACTCAAAAAGACACAAGTGTATTCATGGCACAAACAATTTATAGAAGGACGAGAAGCCGTAGAAAATGAAGGTCACCAACGTCGACCAAGAATCAGCGTGACAGCGGAGAACATTCATACTGTTGGCCGACTTCTCGAAGACGACCAACGATTAACAGTAACCGAAATTGCTTCTGAGGTGGGAATCAGCTTTGGCAGTGCTCAAGCGATTATTGCTGACGACCTCGGGTTTCGGAAAGTGTCCGCAAGGTGGGTTCCTCGTCTTCTCACCGAACATAAAAAATGGAATCGTATGGAAGTGTGCCAACGGCATTTGAATCGCTATGCGACTGAAAATATGTTTTCCCTCCTCTTGTATTACCTATCACAACAGTATGCGAACATGGTAAAGAAAACAAATTTCTGTAATTATTATGACGATCGGCTGATAGGTGGCGCTGTTACTAGAAGCTTTCAAATGAATGTCTCTCAGGAGGGACATTGTGAAGAAACGAATATAGTGTACAATTTGAGCCATTAGGGGTATAGAAAATCAGTGTCCCTCCCCCCTTTATTAATGGTCTAAATGTGGACGAAATGCAAGCATGTTAGTACTAACTAGATGGAGCTCTAGCGCTTTGTACACGCGAGGTTACAGATCAATTCATATGATCGATGGATGAAGAAATTAGGACCTTGGGCGTGGCCAGCCAGGTCCCCTGACCTAACTCTCCTTGATTTCTTTCTTTGGGGTCGCATAAAAACAGTGGTGTACGACAGTCCCATTTATTCTCGGGAAATCTTGGAGGAAAGGGTGAAGGGGACTTTTGCCAAAAGGCAGTAAATTCCATGCACCGTCGGATAATGTTATGTCTGCAATTAGATGGAGATTGTTTTAAACATTTATAATATATTTTTTAATTTGTATAATTTTGTTGAATAGTTGTGTTTATGCCTTTTATCATTTTAAATATTTTGCACCCGTTTTTCAGTTAATGTTATTGTTACTAATTAAACATTTACTAATAATCAACTAAATATTTAGTTTTAATTCAATATTTATTGTACTTTAACAACAGAACCTAAATAAAATCTGTATTGCGTGTGCCATCTGCAAGTTTCCCTCATTTAATTTAAACACTGACATGTTAACGTAATGTCACAGTATTCATTTGTTATCAGCTTAAGCAAAACAAAGCATACCATATTAATTTTGGTTATTTATTGGTAATAATCGATTTCATGATTTTTTTAAATAGCTCGGAAACGAACGAAGTTAGGTACAAGAAGTAAAATATGTTTACCCGCATTTCTTGGAGTAGAATACGGAGACATTCTCAAAAATAGGTATTGCCATTTAAAAAAGTTGAATCTTCTCTATTTGAATATGTTAGTGTTTGGACTAGGTTTTTGGAACACTCTCTATAATATTTTTGATATGTATTTATAGCAATAAAAAGATAAATATCGATGTCAAAAGACAAACATCGACTGACTTTATATTTTAATCATATGTCTAATGCAATCTATCAATAAAAAGAAAAAAATGGTGTTGTATATATGGTAGTACAGATGATACCTATGCGCGTAGATATATAGCGTATAGAATGCTGTATAGTGTACGTATAAGATGGTAGTAAGTAAGATCACAGATCACAATATGATTAATCCTCAGTGTATTAGTTACAATAAACTTTTTTCTTGGGGGTTCAATACTAGACGTAATAGTAGGTAGTGTTGTGTAGTATGTATGTGTAAATTATCGCATTTAAATATACAACAATGTAAAAAGTGGCTTCACCCTTTATTTTGAAAAAACACAATTTCATATCAAAGATCTTAAATATGTTGTTAACATTCCAGGAAGGATTACATTCAATGAACGGAAATTTTTATATTTAAATTAGGTACGTGGGCACCTATCACGTGTTTAAACTCCCTTTTCTCCGCATACTCTTAAATAATAGTTCCACGCGACCGTTCCAGTTTTATTGCCCTTACGAATTTCGACTGCAACGTGGCGTTAACGAACAGATTCACAGCCAGCGACCGGGTTGTGCCGATGAAATTCACCAACCTCCTTTCGCGCACGATAAATTCGCGATGCATTAAGATTCGGTGCGTAGACAAAAACTCGAGAGAAAGAACATCATCGGTCGAGAAGGCGTCGTACGGCAAGCGAGAAAAGGGAATATGGAAATTGTGCGAAAAGTAAGTAGTTATTCAATGGGTAGTAGTAGGAACCCGTGCATTCGACAACAAACATAAAGTTCAGAAAGCGAGCAGCACTTCCGCACCACGGAGGAAAGATAAGGGACACATTTAATACATACAAAGATATTGAATGCCTCTCCGCTTTCGTCCTTTTGCGTGATCCTTTATCCTTGTTCTTAGTTTTAGAGGACGACTGATGGAAGTAGAAGCTATAGCGTCAAGCGGGGAGTAGTATAGAAGTAATAATGGAACCAGTGGCGGCGATAAAATCGCTCAAAACCTCCCGTTTCGTTGTACATGTAAAACAACAAAGGAGTTTGGTAATATCTCTTCAAAATTAGAATTTTAAGGATATATTGTGATCAATTTTCTAATGTCGTTGATATCAATCTCACCTTCTGGAAGTTTACATTTTAATAATATTGCAACGCGATATTCGGCTAACATCCTGAAAGAGTCAATCTTTGATTGCAACTATTAACAAATGCTTATGCAATGGTGTCTTTCTGGATAACTTGAAAAATAAGTTACATACTGCCAGTTCATAAAAAAGAACAACTACCAACTCGTAGTTATAGATCTATATCTATAGCAACTATTAAACCCATCAAACACGATACTATTTATTGGCTAGAATGCAGTATTCAATTTTGATGCTAGATTCTAGTTTCTCTATAAAACTTTCTATAACCAAGGTAATGTTGATATAGCTCATGGTATTGATGGAATCACTCCCGGAAAAAACGATGTGAGAAGAGAAAATCATTAACCAACAGACATGCATCTGCCTACCGAGCGTCATCAGCGTTGTTCCGAACGCTTTTTTCTGCTGTCCACATTGCGTTCGCCTCTCAGTTTATGCCACTAATCTCAAAAAACAGCACTGAAATATTTCCTGGCACCACCTTATACCAAGAGAGCCGGGTAAGCAGAAACATGTCAATTGGTTAGTCCTTTTCTCTTCTCACATTGTTTTTGCCGGGAGTGATTCCATCAATACCATAAGCTATATCAGCATTACTTTGATTATTGTTTCTAAGCACTCTTTGCATGTGAATTTTTAAAACCTTTTATGTTTAAAATTTGGATTCTTTCTTCTTACTTTCTCTCATTGATGAACTAAACTGAATCATACTGTTACGCTGGCAAAGCTATAAGTGCTAGGGGTGGCGAATTAGTTGCTCTCATCTTATCCTGTAGCCCACCGCGCCTTGGCGATGCAGGTACTTGAATGGATGACCGCTTAAATACATATACAATCTTTTGTGTTTGTTGCGTTTCAAAATATTATATCTAACGGCAAAATATTGTATCTGACGACCAAGTTGAAGAAGATGATCTAGACGGGTAAATACTAAATCCCTTCGGTCATCTTGTAACTCATCGAGCTTCCCTATATCTTCTTCAAATAAAACAAAGAAATTACAAGAAAAAGTAATAATAACGAAATAAAATTTATAGCTCTATGGTTAATATAATTTTGCCAATTCTGGGCAGACACGTTTTCATACCTCTCTTCAATAAGTTTTGACACTTCATTAACTTTGAATGTTGAATTGTTGCGTCAAACACAGTTTCTAATTTATGCTCCGGTTGTGTTCTCCGCAACTGCAGGTAAATGATTTTCGTTATCCTCTTCCATTTGAACCGACTACACAATTCCTTTGCCACACCTTAGTACTTTGCCTGCTTTTTAAACTGCATTGAACACATTAATGGTTTTTGTAAGCACGCAAATGTATTTAAAATCATTTGTTTTTCTCTTACAGAATAGCTTTTGCCTTGGTGCCTTCTTTTTTATATTATAGTAATTAATTATTGTACTATATTTACAATAGATGACATTATTATAAAAAAATTGTAGTAGTTTCAAAACAACTGATTCGTTCAAAAATAGATGCAGTTGAAGGGAAAAACACGGAGAAATTGACACTGGAAGTAATAAATAACAAGATAAACGACGAAAAACATTTTACCCCAGGAACAAAGCTCGCCATTTGACTTGGCAATATTCCTTGTTCTAAAAAGGGATAGTTATATTCAAATGGATACAGACAAATAAAAGAAGGCTATACTCCATAAGACCCAAATACTTCGATCTCAACGTCCAAATATAAAAGGAGTTAACGCGATTCTTAAAGTTTAACAGGCGGTTTTCTTAGTTTAAACGTCCAATGGAAAATTTGACGAAAAGAAATTAAATGACAGACCTGTAACGCCGCCACTGAACGAAGCAAGACGTTTGGCGTATATATTCGATATCGTCTTCTCTCTCCGCTGTACCTTACCGTACAGCACTCCACCTCCTCGATTCCAGATGTTTCAGAACGGATGGCCCAAGGCTACGAATTCGATACTATGCGTGAGGGAACATTCAAATGACAGTTCCGTTTTGACGTCATAGTCGTCGTCGTTTCTGAACTTGTCCTTTGGCTATCCCTCCCTTTAATGATTTTAACAATATCATATTTCCTCCGGAATTGTCGATAAACAAGATTTGTTCGCCAACGGCGCTTCATGTGTATAGGACGGATTTCTTCTTTTTCCACTTCCGTTGCTTCTTTCTTTTTTACCGTTGCTCGTCGGCGCACATCGCTTTTCTTCATATTTATAAGGAACACTTGTTGCGATTTCGAGCGCGCGGAATCAACATTCACTTAACAAAGATCAAAAGAATTACCCGGGAGGATTTCCGGTAGGTCTTTAATATGAAATTGGGATTGAATTTCTGCGATTCCAGGTTTTCAGATGTCCTTTATACATTAGAGTAGGTATTTTATTATAGTACACTTCAATTCATAAAGGGGAGACTGGTATATATACGTGTTCATTATACGAGGGATATTTCATAAATAATGCACAGGTTGGTAACACTGCGGAGTGAATGACGCAACGACAGTGAAAATAACGTTTGTTGTAGCTCAAAGCTTGGGGAAGAAGCATGTGTTTTAGTTTCATCGATAGCTTATTTTGTTTGTTAATAACGCGAGCTAGAAATGGAGCCTGCACCGGTCTCAGGTACTGTTACTGTTGAGGATCAAAGATCTTACATTAAGATTGAAACTTTACGTAGCAAAAACCGAGGGAAGTTTGCGGTGAGGTAACAGTGAACCGTAGTACAGTTTCTCCTTGGGCTAATCGTTTTCGTGAAGGTCGTGTGAGCATAAACGACTACCCAAGACCTGGAAAGTCGAAAACATCAACAGATAAACAAAGTGTGAAACTTATGAGAGATTGTCTTCAAGAAGATCGTCGTGCGACATGTGAAGAAATTTATGAAGCCACAGGGATTTCACCAACGTCAGTATTCCGGATTCTGGCAAATGATTTGCACAATAGAAAAATTTCTGCGCGATGGGTCCCTCACTGCTTGAGTGCTGAACAAAAGCGGACACGCCCGAACATTGCGACCTTACTGAAACGACGATTTGACGTTGAAGGTCAAGCATTTTTGTATCGAATTGTCGCTATTGATGAAACATGGATTAGAGACTTTGAGCCGGAATTTAAATCACAGTCCAACGAGTGGAGAGGTCGATCTTGCCCAAGACCAATCAAATATTTTACATTAGACATAATCATGGAATACCTACGACGTTTATTTTTATCTTTACTTTTTTTGAAATATAATCCCGATTTCTGGAAGACTGTAGTTATTCTTAATTGATATTATCCTTAGAACAATAACTTGAAGCTACAAGACGTATAAAATGTATCTTATTTGAACGGTTGGTTTTTTCAAAAGAATTTTCGGTAGTATCCCAAATAATTATTAAATCCCACATTCTGTCCACATCTCTAATTACTATTAAAGTTGAAATGCTACACGCTAACAATATTCAAAATTTAAATTCCCGCCTATTTCAGCATTTTATGCGAGAGCAAACGTCTCTAGTTTGGTTAGTATAAGTCCACCTCTACCTCTCCTTCCCAAATCATGATTCTGAGGTAAAGCGTGACAAACGGTTGCATCCGCAGAGGCGCCATGAAAGGAGCTGTGTTTACTATCTACATACAAGGAATCGAGTGGACGTTCGGTTATTATCGGTTGATTGGTGTGCGTGTACTATCTATAATGTTCGAGAAACTAGTGGAACCGTCCGGGACGTACTGGGCAAAAGTAGACACAGTATTAATAAAAAAATAATAGATTGTTACCTTTTATTGATGTATCGATGACCACTGCGGTAATGGGCGACTGCCATGGTACGCCGCGTAGTACTGCAACATAAGCAATACTTCCATTGTCGATTCGGTCAAGCCTCGACGACGGTCTGAAGACGTTCTCGTATACTTTGCAAATGATCGTTCAGCATCTAATGAAATAAGATTTGCGAAATTCAAATACTCCTGTATCTCTTCTGTGCAGTCTTGAATTCCAGATATAGATCGTACCTTTTCTAAATCCGGATTTTTATTTAAAACTGCACGAAATTTTTGCGCGGCATCTAGTCCTGTAGGATCCGTCAAGCTTTCTACAGCGGCTGCTAAATTGTTGATGTTACTTAACGAGGCTTGTATAGACAACTGAGTATTTTCTAACTGCGAAATAGTTTGTGTCACTTCAGAATAGTTTATGGAAATGTCATCTATTTCTTTTTAAACGTCCGAATCGGAAAAAAGTTGCTGACTCTCGCGAACCGTTTGAGAATTAGAAGAATTAAATTTGAAAATGACATCTTTTACTTGGGAATAATATTTGCGATAGTAATATACTGCCTCGATCCATGTTCCCCATCGCGTCAATACAGGCTGAAGTGGTAGCAGAATTTGCGGATACAATTGCTTGAATACGCGGATATGTTTGGGAGATTTCACAAACACTTTTTTGGTAGATGATATTAAATCATTCATCCTAGGATACTTGCTACGAATTGTTTCTGCTACGAGATGACATGCGTGTATGGGGCATGTTATGTAAAGAAGAGTCGGAAAGCATACTTTTAACATCCTACCAGCTTTCGGCATTGTTGCGGCTCCATCAGAAACTAACATGGTGATTTGGGCTCCTACGATACAAAATTCTCTTAACATATTTTTTATTATGTTTACAACGATTTCGGCATCAGTTCTTTCAATCCTTTTACTGGCTAACAACAAGGAAGCTCTTGGACGATTACGTTTTAAAGGACGCGCCACAGTATGAATCACGCTGTGTTTCTGGGCATCAATAATTTCGTCGACAGTAAGTCAGATTTTTTGATCTCTCAACTCGTCTTTTATACAGTCTTTTACTGTATTTTGCACATGTTGTAAATTGTACCGCAATGGTCTTTTTGTTGGTAGCTTCCATGATGGAACATATTTATCCCAAAAAAGACGAAAGTTTTCATTATCTACTAGGTGTTGTGGGATGTTGTACGTACTCAACATGAAAATAAAGTCATGCAAAAATTGCCAGTACTTAAATTCAATACATGACGTTTACCTTTAATATGACCCACATTCAAATGCCGTGCGACCTAGCAACCCTATACCGCAAAATTTGCAACGAATGTGCGAACCTGTAAATTCCAAACCAGGGAAACGCCAAATATATATTTCTTCACATGCGATGTAAGAAGTGCACCAGGCTTATGTTTTCGAAAACACACAATGAGAATCCGATAAATAACCTAACGACCAAACTCCTCGATATCTACCGCATTACTGAACTCTGCGTCCACATACGTACATACCCCCACCCCCCCGTACAGACGTCTCTGCGGGTGCAACCGTTTGTAAGGCTTTAGTCTGTAGGATCCTAGATCCACGACATGCTATATCATTTAACTTGCACTTAAGCGTGCTATTCAAAAAAT
This sequence comes from Dynastes maya, assembly GCA_029619315.2. Classification (NCBI taxonomy): domain Eukaryota; kingdom Metazoa; phylum Arthropoda; class Insecta; order Coleoptera; family Scarabaeidae; genus Dynastes; species Dynastes maya. The sequence continues at coordinate 33,455,095 of JAROYE020000003.1, forward strand.
CTGTCATACACATTATATATATTGTTATGTTATGTTCAATGTCGTGTTTACGACGACAACAACTTCTCGGTTGTCAATTCGGTACTGAAGTAAATGTCAGGCTGGCCACTCGTTGGCAACCAAATGCCCCTCTTGCGGGGATAATTGGTAATTTTTGCGTTACCATTCCCCCCCTCAGCCAACCGTCCTTGGGGCGAGGTAGGTAGAATTTAATTATAAGTCCAGATAACGACGAGTGCGGGGTATCATGGACAATTCTACTCATTTATCAATTTTCCTATTCAATTACTTCTTCTAAATTAATGTAAAAATCGTCTGGAATAAGCAATAACGTAAATTTCAAAGCACAACAGATAATATGTCGTCAAATCCTTATCTAAAAGGTTTCCATAAATTAGTAGTGGATTTTCTCTTTTAAAGCTTGTTGGTGACAATTCGTACCACAGAATCATCAACAAACAACCTCCTGGTTAAGTCACTGCATTCGTTCTCGTGTACTAATATCATTTTGATTGAAAGTCATCGAAAAGTTAGTTTCTATTTAGGCAAATTATCAAAATTGGCTGTGAAAGAAAACAATCGCCGGTCTTTCGCGATTTAAAATAAATGAAAGAGAAACGACGCCCTCAATTTTCATCAATCTTTATTCGGCCTTTGTTGAATTAAAAGAGAAAAGCAAATTGGGTTAAATATCCAGAACAGGCAGTTCCTGTGGTGTGTATTTAAACAGAGTGTTTATTTACATTGGCGTCGTTCGAAAGTTTAAAGGTTAGTTGATTTTAAAATCTTAAGAATTCGTTAATTTGATTTCACTAAGTTACAAATTCATTCAAAATTGCCACAAGGGTATCTAGGGATACCCCCGAACCAACGAAAATCATTTAATAGAGTTAAATTTGAAAATTTAACAAAATTTAGAGTAGAAACCCTGAGAAAGATATTTCAATATATATATATATATACATATGTCATACAGGTTATATTTCAAATGGTAAAGTTGTTTCTGTTTCCGGTTTAATCAAGGGTGCAATAAAAATGAAAATACTTGTAATATCGATCAGGGGAACTTATATATATACATATATATTTTAAAATACTTTCAGAGATATGTCTAATAAGACATAGTTGTGAATTACCCTGTATATTATTAAATTTCAAATGTTGTGCATTTTTTATTTGTTTTCTAACGTCAGCAAAATTTGAACAAAGAAACGCATTTCCTTTCTAAATCACTTAAGATTTTTCACTACAATGTTTATAAATTTGTTTAAAATATCTGAAAACCGCGTAATGTTGCCTGTTTCAATTAGACAAAGTTCCTTCGGTTGTATTTTATTTCAATTCAATGGAATCCGCGTATGCGTTAGTTAAATTGATTTGTTGTCATTTATGCCCACCAATATTTGTCCATAACGTTGGGGTTTATACATTTTCCAATTGGTGACTATTCAGGAAACGTATCCCGAACATTCACTATACGTATACTGTACAGGTATAGTAACATACTTGTTCACAACATATTTTGCACTTCTACATGCATACATTGTAACCGTTGGAGCATGAAACGGGATATTGAATAAAGTTTATATATGGTAACGTTTGTACACGTTTCCCAACAGAGAGGAAAGGTTGACGTACAAATGTATACGCAACGATTGCGCCAACAAATTCAGAAATGCGAAATGAACTAATAAAACCTTTTTAAAATAACAGTATTGTTCTATGTGTTAAAAGGGTTTTATTTTTTAAAAATTCATCATGAATGTATTGTTTTTCATATTATGTTGCAGTCCAATTTCAAGTTCTCTACAAATCAATGCCCCACAATTGAGTTTTGCACACAGGGGATGTCGCTTGTTAAATCAAGAAAAATCGTTTTTATTAACATTTCTTGCTTAGAACAATAACAATATTGGACATTTTAACAATTTCAACTTAGTTACGGTAACAAGAATTTCATTTTGACTATTATTGTTGACGAAACAGTGGATTTTGTTGGAAGAACAATTGATATTTCATTTCACCTACTACTACTTGCTTCCATTAACATTTTTTTTGTTGTTTTATCAGAGCGCATGCATTAAATCAACAAAAATTATACAACCACTACACTTTATTAAAGGAATAAAAAAAAATTGTTTCGCCGTATACACGCAGAGAAATGATTTCTTGTTCAAGAAAATAGATTTTCTTGCAAAAATCAGCCTCTATTCAAGAAAATATTTTTATTTCAAGACTAAAAATGTATAATATAAGAAAATAATTTCCTTTTAAGCAGAGAAAGAAACACTGAGAAAATATGTCCTTTAATTTAAAACAGTTACTGTATGGCGAATAATTGAAATAGTAATTGTCTTGAATTAAGGCGGACAGCTTTGACACAAGTAGATGTTTCTCTGCGTGTATGGAGACAATTTGTTAATGTTACAAAAACACTGTTGAATAGATACAATTACTGCTTACTTCTAAGGTTAATTTTGTTTCTAAAAGTTGATTTATTTTCTGATGAAAAGTGTATAGGCATTGAAGACCTTACCAAAAGCAAAAAATTATCGTCAACATATTTCTACATAAAAGAATTTGGTTTTTAGAAATTTCCCGAAAGATTTTATTTACAAGTTAATCAATGTAAACCTCCGTGATTAGTAGAGCAACGCAACTGCGCTGAAAGCCAGTGGCGGACGCATAAAAGTTTACACAAAATAAATTAAATGTGGTACGTGCTCAAACACTTACCGTTTTAAGAGTCCTCCGTGAAATCACAAAGTGGATAATGTCTATTTAATATTTGTAACAATAGATATGTTTCCAAAGTTATTTCGGCAAAGTGAGTGCGGCGTGAAGAAAAAGTGTTTTTGTATGCCGAAACCGAACGTTTTACATCTACTGACGTTATATTTGCGTGAGTAAAATAATCTTTCAAATAACTTAACAGTTCTGTTGACGCACCTTCACAAATTTGTCTTAATGTGCCAAAATCAGAGTCTTTATCTAAAACACTTTCAAACCTTTCTAAAACACAAACATTTCTTGCGTCTTCTATCGCGCATAACCGTGCGTGAACATGTTGCACTATTCGCAAAGATTCCACTAACGACACCCAAGAATTTTGTAGTTTTTCTATTGTATCCGCTAGTCCCACGTAATTGTTCTGAATAATTTCCAAATCTGTTTTAACTTGACTATCCTGAAATTTCAAGCGGCTTACCTTAACAGTCGCAGCTTCCTTTCGGTCGAATTCTAAAATCACGTTCATTATATTCTCAAAGTATTTAAGATAATAAAATGCAGCCTCTAACCATGTTCCCCAACGAGTAAGAATAGGTTGTGGTGGTTCAGGAATACCGGGGCATAGTCTATGAAATTCCCGAATACATTTTGGGGATTTTACAAACACAGCTTTTGTATGTGCTATTAGAGCGTCTACCTCGGGATAACATTTTCTGATACTATCTGCTACGAGACTGAGAGTATGAATTTTACATGTAATATGCAACAATGTTTTTTAAGAGATCGACCTGCAGCAAGCATGTTTGCGGCACCATCACTCATAAACATCAACAGTTGATTTATTGAAAGTTCAAACTTTTCCAATGTATTTAACACCAACATTGAAATTACTTCGGCAGTGCATTGTTGTATTCGTCTGGAAGCTAGTAAAATTGAGAGTGACGGTCGATGTGGTTCCATTGTGCGTACCATTACATTAACCATAGAATGTTTTTTACGATCTGTTGTGTCGTCCACACATAACCACAGTTTTTTATCTTGCAACTCCGATTTAATTCTTTTCTCGAGATGCTCACGAGCAGACGGCACAACTCTCTGCAATATTCTCTCACTTGGTAACTTAAAGTCCGAATATTCATTCCAAAACGAGACGTATACTTTCTTCCTTAATAAATGAAATGGTAAATTACATGCAATAAACACCTAAATTAAATTTAAATTTGTCATAATCTCGTGTGGAATTTTTTTTTTGAAACATGCCCTGCACTATTTACGTGCCGTAGACAATCACTTTTCGACCAACACATTAAATCTATTTTACACACTACACATTGAATTTTAGCGCCATCACACTTTAAATCAAGCATTTCTGCAATGAATTCTCTTATTGTGTCCAACTTTGGTCGTTTTCGCGACGTGGGAAACATTTTCAAAACAAACGTAGAACTACGATATAGTATACGACAGCGTAGATGCATACACAACAGATCGGCTTTCAAGTCGCAGTTATACTGACGCCTATACTGAATTGTCCGGGCCGTGTTTATTTTGTGTAAACTTTTATGCGTCAGCCACTGGCTTTCAGCGCAGTTAGCGTTGCTCTAGTGATTAGTCCAGAAATGGAATAGTCCACGCATGGACCACCTTGTAATTGGTAGATATTACTGTTAAAGTTACAAGAAAATTTGTCGTTCGAGAAGCCGGTGAACTTACAGAAGCAGTCATGGGTCTACTGTGATCGTCCACCTTAGATTATACATATTACACACCTTTTTAGACTTTTACTACCACTATGTCTACTTACTTTGAATATTTTTGATAGATCTTTAATGCATCTTTATAAAGTTTTGGTTTAATTTGAAAATATTGTTTTCTGCAAAAAGATCTTACGTCAGGTTTTAACACTTGCCCAACGTTTTTGTCAGCTTTAGTAATTGTTAAATTATTTCTTTAATTTTGTTTTGATTAGATTTAATAGTAATACGTTCAGTATTTGAATATTTTAAACGTTTTTAACGTACCCGTACTGTCTGTGACTTTATTTGTTGTTGTTGTATTAATGGGCGAAGCGTCGAGTTACAGAATACACCTCGCACTTCTAGGCATCGATTACTATGATCATTATCCGAGCCTACTAGAATTTTGCCGAATCCAGAGGTGCTCCAACCTTTGGTAAGGATTTTTAACTTGCCAAACATCGACCGCCGAGACGGTCTCTAGTTGTTGCGTTGTGTTTTCTGTTACTGGATTTTAGATCGTTAATTTTATTCAATTATGCTTGAAAATCTATTATAATACAATGGCTATCTGGATTTGGTGGTGTGGGAATATATTTACACTGTATTAAATGGATCCATTTCTTTGTTGCTGAAATTAATTACCTTTGCTATGTATTTTAATTCATTCGATTGGACTTGATTCAAAGCTGTTTTACTGCATTTTCTGGAATTATTTTTTAATTTCATCCTGCTTTTACAATCACCTTCGTATTTATTGAGAAATGTGGCTGCCTCACTAACACTTCATACTCGATGATATGAAAAAAACCAAGAAGGTAGTAACGTTACTATTTAATTTACATATAAACTGTAAAGAATTTAGGGATACTAACAATAAGTGACTTGAAATATCGGAAATTGTGATGACGTCTCTTTAGTGCTGCCTATAATATTAGGGTGATTTAATTTTGTACATCTAAGTAACTGTTGTTGCAGAGCTTAGTAAATAATTATGCCTAAGAATCTAATCGAAGCACTATTTCAAATCCCCATTACAATAATATGTAATAACGCAAAAATTATGTGACAGTTCAAGCTGAGATAGATTTAATTTGATAAATCTGTTGAAGTGTTTCTGTAATTTTATATTTATATGTTGGCAATTTATGTTCTTAATATTTTTCAGTTCACCAATTCATCTCAATGGTAAGTTGACAATGTAAAAAAATTTATCCAACCACGCAGTAGATGGACACGCTGTATATGTCTAGAAAAGAAAACGTACAATTGGAAAGGGTTGGAAATAATTACAAATTATTTCCGAGCCTGTCTATGCTGCATTTAGAGATTAGTGACATAGGCTGACAGGCAAATAGCAGTGTAAAGTAGGGAAGCACTCAGAGCAACGCTGATGACGACGGATATTAGTAGGCAGAAACATGTCCGTTGGCTGGCGTTTCTCTCCTCGCATTGCTTTTGGCGGTGATTTCATCAACACGATGAGCTATATTAGCATTATTTTTGGCCACGATCTAAAATTTAAATTTTGTGGTGATATGGGCAGCAGCTAGCGTTTTCTTTTCTGATGTCGTATAATATTGTAGCCAACTTTCTGGAAATCAACGAACTTCGACATTATATATCATTTTCTTCACACTGAGGAAGTCATCCTCCAACTGCATTATCATTGGCCTCTATTCTAGTGAAGAATGGCAATTAAAACTTTAGACGAATCAGTAGAATTTTTTTTTTTAAATAACTTCTAACTTCCAAAAATACTTCTTCTTACTGTTACCCACAATTTTTTGCATTCCGTATAAATTTTTTGTAATAATTTAACAATTCTAAGAAACTCTGTAATTTCCACCACTGGTTATGAAACATCTTTTATTTCGTATCCAAAACATGCAATGGATTTCTTGAAAAATTAACATTTTGCGAGGATTAATTTCATACCACTTTGACCCAAAATTACGATACTTTTTTTTTAATGACGACAATGTTTTTATGGTCTTCAGAGAAAATCTACGTAGTGTGCGCAGAAATCTTGGGATGGATGAAGAATTCTTTCCACAGCAAACGTGGAAGCACTTATGGCTGTAGTAATACTAAATCGGACGATCTTAAACTACTGTCCTACACTTTCAATTGAAAATCTTGGGTGTATACCACGAAGAAGAAGAATTAATCAGAAACTGTGCCCAGTTTGGAATATTGGATATTTACTGAAGCTGGTGTTAGAATTAGCAGACAACTCATATTGTTTGTCCAACCTTGTCTTGAATAGTCTAGCGTCCAAACAGATCCGCCGACGTTTACTTGACGACTACCAATGAAGTTACAGCATAATGTTATTAGCATGTCGGTAATCTTCAATAAATCTTTGAGCTAAATGATAGCAATTCATTAATCACCAACTGATGCTTATGCAAACATTAGCACTATAATACTTTTACAAATTCGACTCTAAATTGCAACTGATTTCTATAAAACATCTCCGATTATACACAAATAATATATTGGAAGCTTTAAACCCCGCTAAAATCCTTAATTCACTTAATTTAATAACTGTCATGCATGCCGCCTTGTTTAAACACTGTTTGCAATTCTTTTCTTGACATTTTCCATTCAAAAATTTATAGTTTATTCCTGACGAGATAATGCTGGCGTTTATCTTAAATATTTCATTCATCGCGAGCATTAAACAACGCATTAATATTTTATTGCCATCTCCGGAATAAAATTAAAGTGGCGATTCATATTGACAATATAAGATAAAAGGGAATAATGGACTTCTATCCTTTTTTCACAACGCAAAATGAAAGAGACAAGGAGAAATGGTTTACATCCCCGTTTTCGGAAGCAAGGCCCATCATCGCTCCTCAACTCTAACACAGCTACGTTCATTAGCGCCCGAACAGCTCCCGCAAATGTAACGTGGCGTTAATGAAAAAAAAGCAGAATGCTTAGGTGATTTACAAGTTTATTATGCTAAACATGAATAGTAAATAAGCAAAAGTTAGAAAAATTATAACCCGGGCCCTGATATTTAATATTTGGACGTATTTTAACTGAGATTACTAATCATTGCAGTGAAAAGGCTAACTGCTTTTAACATTTTTGATCCTAATCAGATAAGTTTCTGGGTTTAGTTACAAAAGAATTGCATAGATTTTATTGTGTTTAAAGAAAAATTTGGAAGGATTATATTTCTTTTAAAACAAAATATGAACAAAAACCTATTTCAATCCCTATCCGACAGTTTTAACATTTTGATAACAAACTAAACAAACTTGAATTTTCCTTTTTTTGAATTTTATTATTTGGCCAAATATTTAATTTTTGGTACCTGAGTACTGTTGCTCCTCCCAGCGAAACAGTTTTTCGGTGTCCTTTCCTAAATTCGTAACAGCTCCCGATTTAAAACCATGTATCCTGTTCCTTGGATCTCAAACTATCCTACATCAAATCAAAGGTCAGACGCCGTTGAACCTTCACAGGTTGTTCTAGAAGTAATAAAACCTTCAAAATGTTTAAAAGAAGATAATCCAATCTTCTTAATTCCTCACGAAACGGACAAAAGAAAACAACATCCTTTAGAACTTACGTCTCCAGAAAATCATGCCAAACTTACGTCTCCAGAAAATCATGCCAAGAGGCTAAGTTTTTGCACAAAAATGGAAAAACATTGTCGACAAGGAAGAAAAACAAAAAAATGCTAAAATAAATTCTCTATTTTCCCGTGTCTTTTGCCTGGCCCAATTGCAAAATTCTATCCTTCTTTAAAAATCTACCTCATATAATTCTTGATGTAAGTGAATATGGTAAGCGTAATTCCTTTTTAATATTCTTTGGACAGATCTTTCACTTACATCTGTTGCTTCGCTAATACTCTTCTGGCTGCTGTAAAGATCTTCAGTTAGTTTCAATAAAGCATTTAATTCATTTTTTTCATGTGTAACTCTCTTAATTCTAACCTTCTTTGGATAAGCCCGGCTTCGTTTGTGTGTTGTGCCATACTTGACGATTCAATTCTTCAACAGCGGTAATGAACTATATGTTCTTTAAATCTGGTGCCTATCGCCTGTTTCGTTTATCTAATGTAGACTTTATCACCATCACCGCATGCGATTTTACAAATTGTTGACCTTTCCTTCGTATTCGATTTATCTTTCGGATTTCTAATTGCATTTTGCGACCTGAAACACACTTTCATATCTTGTCCCCTAAAAACTTCACTACCTTTCGACATTCTGTGAAAGGGAAGTTTCACATCTCAGGAGTTACTGCCGGAATTAAAGTCGTGGAATTTCTTACATAATGCCTATGTTGGACTCTCTTAAGGATGCAATCCACATCTATAAAAAAAATAACGATTATAAATAGCTACATATTTTATTAATTTAAGTTCTTTATTGTATTTACTTTTATTCAAGGGGAATTTTACCAATCTGTTAATTAAGAAACTAACCAACCATTTTGTGTTGTCCACAGTGGTTGGAATCCGTCATAATGTATCTGCTAGTGTTAAACCTTTTCTATAGATGTCTATTTCTTGTTTTGTTGTTGTTTCTAATTGCTAAACTGTTTAGGAGCAGGAGATGTGATTCACTTCTTCCTCTATTATATATTTATTCCCTCGAATTTGGATTATTGTTAATTAAGTAAGTATGACCAAGTTCAGGGTAATATAAAAGCTTGATTCATATTAAAATCAATCTCTTATTTACTGCTCTGTGCGATCTCAACTGTTATTCTTGTGATGTACTGTATTGTTGAAAGTGTTTGCTATCATTCTAACTGTGCTCTTCCGGTCATTGCTCTGTAATTGTTCCGACGTCCCTCTTTTTGAAAACGTGTCTGATACCTACCCTTTCATCTATTTTATACTCGTGGCTGTAGTTCTTTTTTTTTTACTTTTACCTTTGACCAGAAGTCAGTACATCTGCTATTATCCCATCTTTGAAAAACTGCCGCAGTTTCAGTATACTAACTGCAAACCCTCTGTCTAGTAATATGATTACTACAGTTGATCAATCTTTTTGCCTTTAAATTAATTAGTAAATTCAGGATTCACAAACAAGAGACCTAAAATTAATATAAATAAAAATGATTTAGAGCGCCGGCAGTGTCCAACTTCTAAGCGTCTTTGATTGTAGTGATCCTGAGGTATTTCCTATAAGTGAAAGTTAGGCCGAAATTTGAAAGATTGAAAGATTTCTGTTTAAATAAATTTTATTGAAAACTCCTTGGAATACTGTGGAAAAGCGTTGACACCTCACACACCGTAACCTGCAGACGATATTTAATTACAGCGGATATTACGAACTGCAACAGAATTAGCGTTTGCCGCTGCCGTTGTAAATTCAATTATAGAGCGCGTCAGAATTTTCGAATTTTGCTTCAATGAAGAAGATGACTCGTTTCTATCTTAATTAATTTATTGATCTAAGGTGAATAAAACAAGCCGAAAATTAATCCAAAATGAATAATTATGTTATTTCTTGTAAATTGTATAACTATCTATATAGTTTCACGAAATACCGCCAGTTTAACACCTACTATGATGAATGTATATGATAAAATACACACTCTATACGAGGTAGGCGCCATAAATTTTCGGCCTGATATAGAAAAAATAAACTTGATAAAATATAACAATTTTTATTTTTCAGCATAATCTCCCCCAACTTCAATACATTTATTACAACGATCAATTAATAATTCTATACCCTTATAAAAATAATCTTCTAAGTTTTTCCCTTAAAATGTTGTATTACAGCTGCTTGCAACTCACTATCGTCCTTTAAACGATTCCTCTTTTGGATAGAGGATCATAATGTTTCCTGTGACAATAGACTCCAAAATTGGTTTCAGGTCGTCTTCACACATTTAAAGCGAGCGCGCACATTCGACCCGACGTTCACGTTGGAAAGCAGAAAGAAGATGCGGTACCTATTTTGCACTAATATTATTCATATCCAAATGGTTATGAAGAACGAAGAACTTGCTTCAGATATGTTAGACATCACTGCTAATCCCTTCACTTTCAAACGGCGATCTGCATTTTCTCAATAATTGAAATGTCTTCAGTTCAATTGGCCGACCGGGGCGCTCATCATCTTCAAAGGGTTCCTGTCCCAAACGGAAACATTTTGCCCACTTTTTTACACAGAATATGAAGGAGATAAATCACCATAAATGCCCTGTAAACGTCATTCAATGTCATTAGGCGTATGCCCTTCTTTTGTTAAGAATTTAATGACCGCGCGGTACTCAATTTTCATTAGCTGAGACATTTACATGCACTAACCCAGTTGTCTGGCTGGCTACTAAAAACTACTACTCTTCGAACCGTAATATATATAGTGTAGGCCTCGCACATGTGCAACTATGACGCAACGGATTTTGAACGCGCTCGAACCTGTAGAAGCCTGTCGGGCCGAGAATTCATGGCATCTATTTCGTATGCTATCAGTAGTAAATTAATTCTAGTCTGTAATAACTGAGTGAATAACTAAGGGTCTAACAATAATTCTATAACGTTAATTGAGTCCATTACTACAACACTGTAAAGGAAAGCTCTTCACTTCCGTCTTTACCAAAACACTTCACTAAAAGTGGACACAGGTTTCGATAGCTAAGTTATCATCTTCAACAGTAAAACTGAATTAATGAAGTAAACTGAAATTACACTATTTATACATTTTTAAATGTTACGGTAGACTGATTGCGATCGTGTTTGATTTAACAAAAGGTAAAATTGGAATTTAAAGGGTCCTAAATGTGAATTCATTCAAGTGTGCTTCTTTTGGGAAAATTTGTATGTGAAGACATACAAAAATAAATTGTGATGAAGATTACAATTTACTTTTACATTACTATTTACCGTCTTAATTAACATTATGTTATCAACTTTATAATTCTTTTCAAGTGTACGTAGAGCGGCATTATATTTGTCAAACGTTCAATACCGTGTTATGAACTTCCGATATGAACTAAATTTTACATTTGTAGCGCCACAGAAATAAAGGGAGGATAAAGTGGTGGGGACAATTGATCGGCGCCGGTCCTGTCCCTAATTGATGGGATGCAGGGTTATCTACGGACACACACGAGGCAAGACTCTACCCATAGTGGAACTCGGCTATGTTTTAGCCTAAACCCAAACAAAGAAACCTAAAATGTAGAAAATAACGATCTATACGCACAAATCTAATAAAGTATGATTAACATAATTGATTACCTCAAACAGATGCAGGGTTCATTTGCAGATGATCGTTGATTTTTCAGTAAAGAAATGACGTGATGTCGTGCAAACTAATACATCCGACGGTGTCGGTAATAATTACAAAAAAAGACTGAATACTAATAATTCACATCACTCAATACTGCAACCCCGAAAATATTCAAATCCTACGCTGAGTAGAGGCAAATAACCACAAGAAGGTTCCTGCTAAATTGACAGTCGCCACCAGAACAAACATCGCGCATACTGTTGCAATGAACTTAGGTGAATTTAGATACAAAAAAGAACCAAAAGAAAAATGTAGAGAAAGGAAAAGAAAATGAAAATTGTTCCATAACCTACTTTTATAATTGAAATTACCAAAAGTAAATAAACCAAACATTGAATGTTATTCATAGAAATTATAAATTTTGAAGCATATTAGAAAAGATAGCGTAACGACATCTATTGTAAAGATAAAACAACCCTTGACAAAAAGAAATACAATTATGTTGATAAAATAGAATTTAACACGTTACACATTTAAACACCATCTCTATCACTTACCGTTCGAAAATTATATATAAAAAAAAAATGAAAATTGATTAATTTTTGTGTTTCATCCCTTCAAAGTAAACTTCGGCCGATAAAAAAGATTTCCCTTGCACATCTGAAGATACTCTACATCTCCACCAAGTTTCCTCAAAATCTGAATTTGACATCTGGAGAGATGTCCCTGTCGGTTATATAAAGCTCTAGTTGTGTTTAAATGTATTTGTAATTTTAATTTATCTGTAAGAGAAGAAAATTACCGTTTACTATTTTTTTTAATCTCGATTGTCATTTGTCACAGGTCCAATTTCTCTTCGGGTTCATAGCAAACGCAAATTTAGCAACTTTGCCAACCCTCTATCTCCAATAATAAGCGAGATCCTCATGGTGAGCGTTGAAAATGGATCAGCCCGTTACCACCGATACTAGAAGGTCCCACCGCTCGTCGATGACGTCACGCTGTTTAGGTGATGCACAATATTAGCCTAAGTGGTAAAGGAATCATTCTTTTGCATTTCTTTTTTAAGTTTTGAAGGGCTTCCAGTTTAAAGATGATGCCAGTCGTCAACTGAGCTCTTCTCCGCATCCCATTCGATTTTATTTTGAAAAGGCGAAGTTTCAAAGCAAAAACCAAACACGTAACCGAGCACCGTTTTCGTGAAAAATACATTTGTGGTTGATATTTAATCGACTAATTATTATTATTTGTAATTTCCTATTTGTGGTGTTTTACCTAATCTATCAATACATTTCCCACAATAATTTTTAAGTAGGGTATTTGTAGAACAAGTTATTATAATTGTTGCAATACGTTCACTGGTGTAAATATGACATTTACATATATCAGTATCCAAAATGGCTACGTTCGGTGATATAATTTAAAATATATTGTATTAAAACAGATCGTTTATTACACATATTTAAAAACATTTCTTCGTGTTCAAAAATATTTTTGTTAAATATAACGTAAGGATATAAAACTATTTGAACAATCACATCTTCACGTTTCTTGCCAAATACAACGGCCAGTTAGGGAATTGAGTTGAAATAGCATCGTTTTTAAGCCTAGGATATTTTAAACTTGCAGTTATAGTTTCACCGGTCCTTGAATCTGTAGCTGTTGAAAAATAAATAATATCTTCTTTTATTTACAAAGTGTAACTCACAAACAAAACATACAAAACAACCGACGCCATGTTAGGTTAGGTTACCTCTTTTTTATCGTTTCAGAAAAGGTTTTATCGCTTATACATCACTAGAAAAACATTGCAGGTATCACCAACAAAGTACGGAAATATCACTACACAATATTTTCTTAAATAAAAGCAGTATAAATAGGATAAACCTATTCAAAACGCAAGAATCGACCTGAACGTATGAAAACAACCGACGCCATGTTGGATTAGGTTACCTCGTTTTTATCGCTTCAGAAAAGGTTTTATCGCTTATTCAACACTAGAAAAACATTGCAGGTATCACCAACAAAGTACGGAAATATCACTACATAGTATTTTTTAAAATTAAACCAGTATAATTTAGATAAACCAATTCAAAATGCAGAGATATCAACGTGTAAACGCGTTTATAGCCTACTTCAAAATACGTCACAACCTGCTGACGTCAAAGCTGTTTTGTCTTGTATTAGCGGTTGTAACGATCAGCCTGTATACAATTATTACATTATACAGAAAATTGCATTTATTAAAAGAATAAATTTCGTTAACTATCTGCGGTAAAATCGTCTATAATTACTTCCAATTTGAATATTTTATAGCCAAACCTTAGTTTCGGTAGGTCACACTAATAGCTAATTATAACTATTTCTTAATATTGCTATTAAATTCTCCATTAATATTTTATTGCTGTGAATATTTGGCGTTTAGTAAAGAAAGGTACATTTCTTCATCGTCAAGTTAATTGAAGTTTTCCCGAAGTGAAAACGGCTTCAAGCGAAATTCTCAACGAGGGCCTTAGATATCTCCTGTCGAAATAAAAACTTCTAAATTTAAAACTGGAAAGTGATCACAAAAGTTATCTAACTTTGCTCAGTAAAAGCTTTAAATTGACTAAATGAGAATGAGTTATCATACAATTATTTTCCATTACACATTGCAGCTCCATTCAGTTTGTGTTGCTGCACTTAATAATTTAGTTTCCCTGGTTACGAATTAAAAATTAATTCAACATTGACTGATGATTACAAATTAATATAACAATTTGCCCGAGTTTCTAATTTTTAATTTCGTGCAACCATAAATAATGGAAAAACCAGCATTTTCACCATATTCAACAACGTTAACCTTTAAATTCCGTTACATTAATTATGAGCTTTAGATTATTTTAACGCCGGCAGGATATTTATTGTTTTTGCATGTTCGGCGTTAATAACATTTGATTTTTGTCGCAGTTAACAGATAATACACAATACTAAAACTTGTATGGATTATGGGTAGGCGGATTTATGTACCTACATATTATTCAAACCGCCATACATTTTAGTTTATTCACACTACTTATATCCAAAATGTTGAATATCAGTAAAACGTTTGAGTTAGCTTCCATACAAACAAAATCTTCAAAATATATCTGTTTGATTTAATATGCGTAATATGTTTGATTCAACAATACAGTAATTTCTGTTAAAAAACTTCATCAGTTTGAAACAAATATATTATTTCGATGAAGACGACATAACCACAAAATAACGTGTGTGTTGTGTGTACAGATACATAAAGATTAAAGTGATACTTGAATATTACAAAACTCACTACCTCGGTAATCATGTAGGAATCCTGAGAATCGCGAACGAGTATCATGACAAAAAAAGTAGGACATAGAACAGCAGATGCAAGATACACGGCATAAATTCTCGGCCTGATATAGAAAAAATAAACTTGGTAAAATATAACTATTTTTATTTTTCAATATAATCTCCCTTAACTTCAGTAAATTTATTACAACGGTCAATTAGTAATTCTATACCCTTGTAAAAATGACACTGGGGAACAGCAATTTCGTGGTCTTAAATCTGTGACTTATTTTCAAATAACTTTTAACCTCTGGATCCAAAAATAACCGCAGCTTTGTCAATCACGTCAACTTTTTAAGCTACAGGATACCCTCAAAAGTCATACAAATTGTGCATATAAAGGAAAATAAAGTAAAAACTTACCAAATATACTGTTTATAAAGAATAATTTTATAAAGACTATAATAGTTACTGCAAGTTAAATTGTATTCATACAAATAGTTGGTTTTTTATCGAACGGTAGTTACATATTAAGGCAAAAATTTTCGCTTATAGCTTTTTCTGGAATGTTTAATCTGTGAACATTCTCGCTTGATGCTCCAACAATAGTCAGCCATCATATGTACATACATCCCATCTACCTTGATATAGTGCCTCCATGGCCTTCAAATCCTGGTGAAATCGCTCACCCTACTCATCACTGACTGCACCAAGATTTTCCGGGAAGTTAGCAAGATGGCTGTGTAAAAAATGCAATTTGGTGCTCATGTTGTAACCTAGCAGTTTGAAACTCTCCAAGAGTTGCTGGACAATTTTGACGTAATTCTGTGCTCGTGTATTTCCAAGATACTCTTTAACAATGTTTTTGAATGACAACCAAGCATTCTTTTCAATTTCTGACATTGTTCCGATGAAATGTTCATCTTTAACAAGCTGCCGTATCTGTGGATCATCAAAAACACCGGCCTTTATCTTTTCAAATGACAAGCTAGGAAATGCCGAAATGAGATACTTGGAACAGTCTCCTTCAATTGGCAAAGCTTTAACGAATTGCTTCATGAGACCCAATTTTATATGCAGAGGTGGAAATATAATGTTCTTTCTGTCGACAAGTGGCTGATGTACAATGTTTGGATCACCAGGTTTCAGGTCAGATCGTGGCAGCCAATTTGACTGCACCCAATGCTTCTCACGAGCTCTGCTGTCCCACATACACAAAAAGCAGGGATACTTGGTATATCCACGTTGCTGGCCAAGAAGGAAGCTAACCATTTTAAGGTCAACACAAATGATCCATTGGTGCATGTGGTATTGCAACAAATCAATGACTAATCTTTATGTCTTCATATTCTTCACTCAAACGAACTGAATGGCCTATCGGGACTGAACCAAATAAATTTCCATTGTGGAGGAGAACACACTTCAAGCTCCGCTTTGAGCTATCGATAAACAGTCGCCATTCAGTTGCGTTATAGGCTAAAATTTCCAACTCTTCTATTAAACCATGTACGTTATGGCAATGCACAAATCCATCATCACTTCGAAAGTATTGTAGAAACGCACTTTCTCTTGATCGAAAATAGGATACCTTAGCTCCCTTTTCAAGCAAGTTTTTCTCGTGAAGTCTTGATGCTAAGAGCTCCGAAGCTTTTTTGGATAGTTCCAAATCTCGTACCAAATCATTCAACTCATGCTGGTCAAATCCATTGCGAACGGAATCATCTTTAATTTCAAAATCTTCATCGTTGGAGTCACTTTGATCTTCACCAGACTCGTATTCCCGTATTTCCAAAGAGGGTAATTCATTGAAAACTGGCACTGGGATTTCGGCTGAATGAGGCACTGGGCGTATAGCTGATGATAAACTAGGATACTCTATTTTACATTTGTTTTTCTTGTTATATCCTGACGTTTTCACTATACAAAAGTAACAATCACTTCAATGATCTCTGGGCTCTCGCCAAATCATAGGTGTACCAAATGGAAGTTTATCACGTGTTCCCTTGGTCCACATCTGTAAACCCTCAACACACTGCTTACACACCTTGTGAGGGGCCCATGATTTATCTTGATCACCTATTTTCACTTTAAAATAGGCAAAATAGACTTGCCTGACAAATGTACTGATGTTTGTCCTTTGACTGGGAATGCTAAAACTGCCACATATGTAACACAACGAATCAAAGCTGTTCAAGCACTTACGAAATGAACTAGCAGAGGTAGACATAAGGAAAAGTTTCAGTTCATATATAAATAAACACTAAACATTGTTAACCTTGTATATAAACAAGAACTCAGACTACACGTCGGAATGGGCTGCACCATTTCAGAGCGACACTCAACGTCTCACTACAGTATCTCAGGCGTAACTGAACAAGTCCAGACAAATATAAATCTCTCGCTGTTCTCCTATGCGTCATTCACCCGGCGCCCATCGGAGAAGGTTTCTGTCAGCCAATAGGGGAGCAATAGCGCTTCCTATAATTCATGCTCGATTTCGAGGAGAGTGGTCACATTCTCATAAGATATAAAGATAAAACTTGACGTGGTAGAAGAAAACTAACTACAGTTTTGAAACCAGCATGCCTAATTAACTATAAAACAGCTGAAAAACCAAACTCAACAGAAATTGTGTTACAAATTGTTTCCCAGTGTAATCTAAGGTCTCACTATCGTTCTTAAAACGATTCCTTTTTGGATAAAGTATTATAATACAGAACCATTGTTTCATCTCCTCTGACAATGGCTACCAAAAACCACTGTTCTTCGAGCCGTAATGTACGAGGCACGCCCAGAAGCTAAGTTCCGTTTGGTAATAAAAACAAAACGAGAACAGGTACAGAAAAACTATTTATTGCAAAAAAAACTGCAAACCTCAAACTGTCTTTCTACATAGCTCCCACCATTTTGTAGGTACTTGTCTTAGCGTGACACAAGTTCTTGTATGCCTTCCTCATAAAACGTTGCCGCCTGTGTTGTCAACCATGGGGTAACATGTTCTTTGAGCTCTTCATCGTTGTTGAATTTTTGACCACCAAGGAACGTTTTCAGGTGACACAACTGCGTTACGCAATACAGAACAAGCGCCAAGAAATACCCACAATCGGTATTGTTTTGATTCATGACAATATCCGACCTCACACTGCGAACAAGACACGACAACTCTTACAGGACTTTGGCTGGGCCCAGTTTGACCACCCTCCGTACAGCCCTGACCTCACTCCTAGCGACTTCCACCACCTTTTGCACCTGAAAACGTTCCTTGGTCGTCAAAATTAATCACATTCTTACTTCTAATATGAACATGTAGACGTTATTAAATCCATTATCCTACTTACTTATTATTTTCTTCATTATCTCACCGCTTACAAACCACCATCTCACATAACCTAAATTGGGACTAGATTGCGATTGGACTGCGTTCACGCAACGGAAATTGCCGACGACGCGCGAAGCGCATGATTTTGACATATATTTGTTTGACTCAACAAAATTGTGCCAAATAAAATCGTTTACAGATTCGTTTGTTGTTCTTAAAAATGTGCTTTCACTAAAGTAAACCTTTGTTGAATTAAATAAATAATTTCAAAGATATATACTTGTTTGACTCAAGGACTTTTTTTCTCTCTGTGTAAACTATTTTTATAGGCAATCATTATGTGAAAATTAGTGTCAATTTTCACAGAAGAATGTACAGTTACTTATTTAGAATAACAGTTGCTGATTTAATGTAGCCAGATACACTTGGATATAGCTTGACTTGTCTACTGAAAATGGTTTTCACTCGCATGCTATTCTTATTGATCTTTTTATATAGGATACACATTTACCGATAGGGGTGATATATGATACATTACCAGCAGGACGCATAACGCTACAGATTTATATTGCTCCTTTTCCTCTGTTACCGTATTTACTTCGAAAATTAAGATAAGGATACTTTATTGAATTCTCGTTCCACTTTTATGTTCTACAAAATCGGAAGTGAGATGAATTTATTCGAAACAACTTTCTAAGATTTAATTTTCCAAATTTTGTTTGTAAAATTCACCGTTCCACGAAATTTAACGTCCTAAATCCGTGAGATATGGAACAGCTACTGTATCGAACTATTAAGTCACATTTCATATGGACTATTCCAAGGGATACCTTTTAAGTGTTTACGAAAACAATGATAGAAAAAATGTTTAATACAAATCGTTTTATTGTTTTTCAAAATTTTCACCATTAGGATTTATACACTTTTGCACGCATTTAAACCAATTCTCGAAACATTTTTTCCACTTTGAAGGTAGTATCCCCAAAACAATGTTTTTGAAAGCTTCAGCAGCATATTGAAGTGACAAAAATCGCCATCCGCGCATTTTTTGTTTAATATTCGGGGACAAAAAGAAGTCATTAGAGGATAAATCAGGTGAAACGGGCAATGACACATTAATTCGATGATTTTCTCCTTCAAATAATCAATTGTTTAATGTGCTGTGTGAGAGCTGGCATTGTCATCATGAAGGATGATGCGATGTTGTCGATTGATCTTCCTGATTTCATCAATGACTTCTGGCAAACAAATTGTTGAAAGAAACGAACAATCATTTTCTCGGAGGTACTTCGTGAACGAACAACTTTCGTTAGATTCGGTTCATCTGGGAACACCCAAACCGTTGATTGTTGCTTAGTCTGTGGCTCATACGAATAAATCTAAGTTCCGTCACCTATTACGAAGCCCTATAAATTCCTCTGTCGAATTATTTGGGCATTTCCTTGCACCAATTGGGACGAGCTTCCTTTTGTGCTTGGGTGAAATTATGCGGAGTCCATCAGGATTAGATATTTTTCACACCCAAATGTTCATGCAAAATCGAATGTACTGCAGTCAGTCCCCGATATGCATAAGGATGCCTATATCTCACGGTACGTCTCATGCCGATCCTCTTCAATCATGTTGCGTACAGCATCGATGTTTTTTGGAGAAACAACCGATTGTGGTCGACTTTCACGAAATTCATCACTAACGAAATTCCGCAAACCGGTTGTGAACAGTCTTTTCTGATGATGCGTCATTACCAAAAGTTGAACGAAGCGAATCAAGGCATTGTTGATGCGGCAGACCTTTACTAACATCGCAAAAAATTTCCAGGAAACACTTTCCATTTTTTCACAAAATTGCTTTCTCAATAGCGCCATCTAGTGTATTACACGCAACTTTTATTGTCGCTAATATATGTTGTACAAAATTTACAGGATTATTAAAATACACGGTTGTCTCGTAGGTATATTTCACACATTTCGACGTTACTGTCAAATTATTATTGCTTCAGGTTTGATTATATCTCAATATTGAAATTAATTTTTGACACAAAAACAAAATTCAAAGAATGATAGAAACCTTTAAGCAGTCTTCCCTCTTTCTCTCTCTTCTTCTTGTGCTCTTTCTCTTCCTTCTCGTCCTTCTCCTCCTTCTCCTCTTTCTCCTTCTTCTTCTTCTCCTCCTTCTCCTCCTCCTCCTCCTTCTTCTCCTTCTCCTCCTTCTCGTCCGTCTTGTCTTTTTCATCCTTCTCGTCTTCCTCGTCCTTCTCGTCCTCCTCGTCCTGTTCGTCCTTCTCGTCCTGCTCGTCCTTCTCGTCCTGCTCGTCCTTCTTGTACTTCTAGTCCTTCTCCTCTTTCTCCTCTTTCTTCTCATTTTCTTTAATCATAATTAACACTAGTTTTTCAATTATGATTACTCTATATGCATTGAGACAAATTTGTCATTGAATGTTTAGGTGATTAAATCAATTCATTGAAAGATTAGTTGATTGAGATGAGACAAGCGGGAACCTCCACAATGAATTTTTGGAAAGCTCAGTTAACCCATATGAAGCAGATTTCTGAGAACACTAACTACCATTCACGAGTTGTTCCAGGTAGACACTGAAGACAAAATATATAGGCACTGCAATAAATTCCTGTAATAAAACTGGTATAATAATAATAATAATAACAATAATATCGAGAGTACTTGTATGGATGAAAGTATCTAATTTGAGATACTTTCATCATACAAACTGCCGAAACTTTTGCAGTGATTACTAGCCACACGTTCTGCGACGGCGGCATGGATCAACCAACGGCTAATGAACGAAGGAAATAAATACTTATAATGAATTTTGGACTACCACCATTCAGCAGGCACGAACATGCGTTTCGCCGTGCGTTTGTGGAAGCCGGATGCCAAACTTCGCATCTATACTTCAGCCAGTTTTGAAATGGTTACGAAAACCTAATTGAATTATGACATTCAATGCGCTTTAGTTTTCAGTTTGAAAGTTATAAATACCTTCATCAGTTCTCAACAAAAATGAGTGATTTCAAACGATTAATTTAATCTTTAGAAAGATGCTGGAAAGATGGAAAATATGAACATTTCATCGAGTAAATTTTGCAACTGTGAGGCACCATCGTTCGTTTCAAAAGTTATCAAAGAACAATATCTCTGCATAAAATGTCGCTCTAATTAGTGTTGCATTTCAGTTCATTGTGATCATGCAATTTAATCCAAGAACGTGTAAGTAAGCAAACGGTTCTTTTTTTTTTCAAACTTAATATAAGTTGTATAATCTTGCAGTTTAATTGTGTTGCTGGTGGATAGTAATACGTTTGTTCTTTATGGAGCACTTATCTCCCAATTCTTAAACTTTTGCTGATAGTTTTGCTACGCTATCTTCATCTGCAATGTGAGTCTACTAGCATTCTTTGCAGCAGCTCACTCCCTCTCTATTGTGTACCTTGTGTTTTATTGTATTTGGTGTAGCTCCTAGATGAAGCAAGTTGTGCCATTACGGCATTTCAATGTTTAGCATAATATGGTAGCGAGATAGTTAATTGTATCCAATATTCTTATTTACTAGTACTCTCAATTTGTTTCTATCTGTGGCTATTTTTTGTTGCAATCCAGGTTAATTCTGGTTGTTCTAATATTATCATCTTCGCTGTGATTTTCAGTTTTCCTCTTACTATTCTGAGTTTAACCTATCCATCCGCATATACATTTTCTAATCCATTCTTTCTTACTTTGTCATTTCCAATAGTGTCTCGTTATCTATTTTTCCAGGCCAAAAGATGTTGCATATAATTTCCAAACATAAGTAATATAAACATCTAAACTACAAGAAACTAGTGATATTGACTACGCATATTTGTCCGGTACATACGTAGCAAAAAGTTGAAACGAAGCTAGATATATTTCATCAATGCAATTTTCTCATATTAAGAAGAGAAAATTCAATAAATGTTAAAACTATTGAATTAAATAGTTTTGCTGAAAAGAGATCTTCGCATTATATAAATGTGTCTGTATTATAAAAGGCAACTGATTTTTTGCAAATTAAACGAAAAAAAGAAGTACGAATAGAATTTCCCGATATGTTGTATTTTATTATGACTTCAAAGGGATCGATCTGCATGCGATCTCGCCAAGAATTCTAATGCCCGAACCCGATGGAATCTTGTCCGATATTCGAGAAATGGGACAGAGTCACGAACGTAAAAATAACAACTGACGAAATTTTTTCAACGATATTGCCTGCATGCTGATGTGGTAAAAGTGATTTTAACGGAATGGAGTTTTTGTCCTGTCCTGCAATTTTACTGCTCTAAACTGTGACGTTCACCTCCTATCGGAATGCGATTTTTTAAATTTTTTAACAAGGCTTGCTAGCTATTTAAAAGTCTCCATAAAAGTGGTATTTGCTATTGTCCAGTCTAAAGAAAAAATACGCATTTGTAAGCATTTGCTTTGTTATTACTACAGACATCAAAATTGTTGTTACTTTATCATTTACGACAGCATGAGTGATTTGCACTAAATACCACCAGGGGGTAGGAACTATTGGAATCTAATGAGAAAACCGTAGATTAAATCATTTATATACTGACATACATAGATAGGCAACTTCCCATGCATTTCAGGTTCTAAGTGGCCCTCTGCACTTCGTAGTGGAACAATGAAATTAATGAGGGTCGTTCAAATGAATATTTATGTATAATAAATTTTGATTCACTTTTTTTCTATTTTTAATACATCAGAATGAGAATATCAAATAAATCACCTTTTATGAATAAAAAAAGGTTGATATTAAGAAAAGAAAAAGTAAAGCACCTGTAACATTTATTATTCAAGAAGTAAACAATGAAGAGAAACCGCAGTGTATGCTCTGTTTAAAAGTTCTAGCGACCGAGTGTATACTCCCAAATAAGTTAAAGCGACATCTCGAGACCATTTACCCTAACATATTTGAAAAATCTTACGAATTCTTTAGTAGCAAACTGTAAGAGTTACAAAAGCGAAACAGTGTATTTACTAAACAAGCCTCAGAACCAAGCAACGCACTGCTAGCATCTTTTAAGGTCAGATACAGAGTGGTGAAGCGCAAAAAACCTCACACCATCGCAGAAGAACTTATTCTACCGGCTGCTCTTGACATGATTAATATTATGCTGGGAAAATCGGCGGGAAAATTAATTTCAAAGGTACCTGTGTTCAACGACACTATTAGTCGAAGAATCCACCATATAGCTCTGAATCTCAATGATAAATTAATAGAGAAAATGAAAGGCACGGAATTTGGACTGCACCTTGATGAGACTATTGACAGTAACAAAGACCCATACCTTATTTGTTATGTACGCTTCCTGGATGATAATATTATTGTTGAAGACCTTCTGTTCTGCAAAAGCATCATTCGAAGCGCAAAAGCTGAAGACTTATTTGAGATGCTTGACAAGTTTATAATCGAAAAAAGCTCGATCAATATCTGGTCGCTATGGAGGATTGTAGGCGCTTATTCGCAGCAAAGCACCGCATACTATGTGGACCCATTGCATCATCCATGGGAAAGCACTTGCATCAAAGTCGATGAGCTCTCAATTGAATTTCGTATTAGAACATGTCGTAGACGTAGTAAACTTGGTAAAAACTTGGCCACTGAATCATACCCGTTATTAACAAGTTTATCTTAGTAGATTATCAAGAAATCATGTTACTTGTAGCAATAAAATGATAATTTGTTTCATTCATTAAATTTCATAATTTTTATTTTAGCATTAAAGAAATTTCAATAAATCTATACACATGTCAAAGCACATTAAATCTTCTTCCAAACTACGAGGATAAGTCAAAAATTACTTACACTTTTAGTTCTACAACTATATTAAACAAAGATAGGTGTACAACAGATACATTATTTTTCGATCTAGTCTCTACCTATAGCAATGCACTTGATCCAGCGAGCCACAAGCTTCCGTATGCCTTTCTCGTAGAAGGTTTTCGGTTGGTCGTGAAGCCACTTTTGCACCGCATCCCGAATGTCTGCGTCTGAGGCAAGTCGACGACCTCTCAAAGCTTGCTTAAGCGGTCCAAAGAGATGAAAAGTCTGAGGGAGCGAGGGCAGGGCTGTAGGGAGGGTGTTCCAGGGTCTCAAAGCCTAACCTGTTGATAGTTTCTATGGTATTATGGGCCGTGTGCGGACGGGCGTTGTCTTACAACAACAAAACTTTCTTTGAGAGTAGACCACGGCGTTTGTTTCGAATTGCTGCTTTCAGTTTATTCGCCAACAGATCACTGTACCTCGCACTATTTATGGTAGTCCCCCTGTCCAAGTAGTCGTCCAGTATAGGGCCTTTTGCGTCCCAAAACACGGTTAGCATCACCTTCCCAGCCGACGGCGAGGTATTGAATTTTTTCGTGCTTGAGGATCCTAGGTGTTTCCATTTCATATACTCTGGCGTTTCGATTCGTGCTCGTAGTGATGAACCCACGTTTCATCAACGGCCACTATTCTGCTGAAAAATGCGTCGCCTTCCGCGTGGAAGTGATCCAGTAAGCGTTGGCAGATGTCCAAACGTTTGGTTTTGTTTTCTGCGGTAAAGCATTCGTGGTACCCATCGCGCACACACTTTACGAAATTTGAGTTCATCGTGGATAATTTGATAGGCAGAACCGTGACTGATGTTTAAAGAAGATGCAACCTCACCTATGATAACTCGCCTATTTGCTGTAACCATCTCTCGAGCTTGCTGAATGTTGTCGTCGGTGGTCGAGGTTGACGGCCGTCCAGCTCCCTCTTTTTGTGTTACGCTCGTGCGACCACTTTGACACATTTCGATCCACAAAAAAACGCTTTTACGAGATAAAGCACTGTCACCGTATTATGACAAAAGTCTCCGGTGAATTTCAGCACCTTTCACACCCACTGACCATAAAAACCGGATCACTGCTCGTTGTCCCTCTTTGGTGCAAACTAATAGCGGAACTGACATGCTTATGTTGTTGTACCTAACAGACAAATGACGCGATCGTGATTAAATTCCGCACACATGACCACAGAGGCGCCAACTGAACGCATGCGCAAGCGGCCGCCACTACGATAACCTTCAAAGCTTGTTATGGCGGAAGTGTAGATAATATTTGACTTACCCTCGTATATAAGTTTTGTTTTGTTTTGAGGTATAATTTCTAAAAGGAATTAAGTTAAAGTCAAAAGCGTGCAGTGGGCCGCATTCTATGCACGTAAGTTTATTTAGTTTAATATTTTCTTCGTAGTAATTTCTACTACAAATTGCAACCTATAGTTACCGAAGTACGCAACTACATTATTAATACTATTGTGAAAAGGATTATTATACTACTTTCTCTGTGCATATTGTGACAACAATTATAAAAAACTAAAATAAAATATGGTACCAATCACACGTCATGCATAAAAAAGTGTTCCCTATTTTGCTACACTTACAATTACACGTACTGTAGGCACCGTCTATATTTATTTCAAAATTCTTACCATGGATTCCGAAAACGGTATATTGGCTCTTTTGTTTGCATGGGCATAATTTAACCAGGTTTAGAACCCAGCCAACAATCGTTAAATAATGACTTCCTTTTCGATTTTCTTCAGATTAGGATACTGAATGCGAAATGACAGGGAGCGACGTGGAAATGGACGGGCATCGTACTTGCGCGAAATATTTTAAACTGAAACAAATTACGTTGCGGCCTTATATTGACAATCTGATTAATGTACAAAATCCCTTAGATACAGAGTGGCTTTCCCGCAATGCGGAAATTGAGAGCAATTAAGTGAGTGGAGACAATATCAGAGCACGTGGTTTTAGGCTAAGGCCCATACTTTTCGCCGCATTACCTACGCATATAGTAATAATTACTCAGCTAATTTAAGATTCGTAGGTTTGTACAGTTTGTGCGTTATAGGATGGCGAACGCTTCAGATGCGCGGTGGAAATACAAGACTTTATTTTATAGTCGTTTTTATTATGCTAACATAATTTAAAAAATAAGTCAAGCTACGCCACTACATGTTGCATTGAAACTTGAATTTTCCCGAACGATGTTCGACAGTACCTTCGGACAGCGCCGGAACTCGCCATCCTACAACGCGAGACCTGTATACATAACAAGTAATGTTGTACGCAAATATATTAGGCACTTATAGAAAAACCTATTATTCTATAAACGATTTGGAAACAATCGGGTAGAATCTATGTTTGTATACGATATTACAGAGATGTTTCTGCAAGATTTATAATTTTAATATAATAATTGTGCGTTGAAGAGGACATTTAGAGGTATTTCAATGTATCAATTACATTTAGACCGAGCGGCAGTAAAATGTTTATAAATTTCAAAGGTTGAGGGTATATTGGTATATTGTTTGACGTGGTAGTTATTAATAATGCCTAAAAGAAGGGAACTGACTGTTACAAAACCTTACCCAAATTGTTCTATTAAGTACGCAAGGTTGTTCGCAAACTGAAATTGCAACACGAATGAAATGTTCGAGATGCGCCGTACAAACTACCTTAAAACGATTCAAAAATACTGATAGTTACTAAAACAGACCGAAATCCGGACGTATATGGCACACAATTGCAAAAACAGTTCGTTACTTGGAAAGAATGGCTCTAAAATTTGATCCGTAGGCTTCCGCGGTCGTCAATAATACTATTACTCTTGATTTCAGGGTTGGAACCGCGTCGTTGTCAGTATGCAGTTACAGCCCTGAAGATGTCACATATTAGTGTGGACGAAACGTCGGCTAAAGTTACGACAACGACGCGGTTCCAATAATGGCGGAGAATAATGGCTCTAAAAGTTAAACAAAAACCATCAAAAGAGCTGAGTAGTGAAGTGGTGTATATTTACAGGTACATCGTCGAACGCAGCTGTCATTTGAGCACGTATAGTGTATTCAGTATGGCCACTCGGTCAATGTGAAATTCCCTCTTGCGGATATTAGCTCTTCTTCGGAAGCCTCTACTCCTCCTCGAGCCTGCGATATTCGGAGTGGGGGCACTAAATAATTTACTTAACTGCAGCCAACGACGATTATGATGGAGAGGAGAAGAAAATCTTCTTCTATACAATTTCTCCATTTCGTAAATCTTAAAAGTCAATGGAATATCTCCCTACAACAAACAACAGTGTAAATTCAGAGGTATTTTTAGCATAATTTCGTAAATTAAATATCTTTAGTAACGGCTTTATGTAGAACGTCAGTAAGATTTAGTATTGTTGGGTTATCGAGGATACTCTTTTCTGTCATCCAGTCGCGTCACTGCATTCATTTCATTATACCAGATTAATAAATAAATTTATTCATCAAAATTCATCGTCAAATTATATTAGGAAAGGAATTATCAAAATTTGCTGTGAATAAAAGCTTGGTCAAGCTTTCAACAAGTTAACTCGCGATTCCAGTTTCAAGTGTTAATATTTCGAATTGTAATATAAATTCAAGATAGAAGTGAAGGTTGGTGATTAAGAATAAGCAGTTTTCCAGTAAATGTAATATAAACGTAGTGTTTATGTTAACATCATCATATAATTCAGGTTAGGTTCAATTCTTAGTTTTCATTTTCTTTAAAATCCCATTTGTTGATCTTAGAATTCGTTTAAATTGCCGAAAAAGTGTTTAAGAACACTTTTGAACCCTCAGTTCATGTAATTTATTTGCGAAAATCTAAACTTTTCAACGATTTACCACTTTTAAAACATTTCAGTAACGAACTGTGGACGCAGCACGGAATTTCGTTATCAGCTAGTGTAGCAAAAAGGCGACTGAAAACTGCTAATTTGCATAGTCGAGTGGTCAGGAAGAAACTACTCAAGACAGGCGCACCGAAAAAGGTGACTTGAATGAGCCAAAAAGTACGCACATTAGTCAAAAATTGGTCCAAAGCGATTCACCAGGAAAACCTGGCGAACCCAGTATACAACATATCCTTTTTAAACGTCTAATATAGACTAATGTCACATAAGCAGCACCTTAGATAATCGGACTTATTCATAAGAGTAAATAATAAATTATGGAGTTTTTTTCTTGTTTCAACGCAACTTTTTAGAAAGCCTGGAGCACAATTCGTACACCGTAGACTAGGAAAAGCATTTCGCGCTGAATGCATTGTACCTGCGGTAAAGCACGATGGTAGCAGCCTCGTGGTGTCAAGAAACGTTGCTGAACACTATTGCACGTTTAATGAACGTTTGCGCCAAGAAATCTTCGAGGAATAGGAGGCAACATTCCGAGAGTTACGTTTTGTTATCTTTTGGCTGCAATGCTTAAACGGCTAAATGCTGTAATTAAAGCAAGTAGTAGGGTTACAAAATACAACATTTCTTAGTAAGTTAGTTTATTCTAAATTCTTCATTTCCATTGGTTTATTCAAAAAGAAAAGGGTGTCTAATACATGTGCACATAGCAGTATTTGCAAAAAGTCGCAAATATTCCTGTAATATTTTATAATATTCTATAATCAACTTAAGAACTTTTAGAACTTCACCTATCAGAATTGCAAACATAATTACTTCTTATGTATTTCTACACAGGGTGAGCCAACAGTTTGGCAAAATTTATATAAAAAAAGTAAATATTTTCTACTCAAAGAGATACACGATTTTAACTACTCCTATAAAAATAGAAACATATTTTTGCTGAATATAGATGTTTTATTGACCTGCTATTAATTGTGTGTGCGGCGTCGTCTACGTTTGAATTAGTATTGAACACATACATAATTACTACGGGTCCAAAATGGCCTCAAATGCACTTAACATCTTAACTATATTAACTAGTTTAATAAATAAGCAATATCAGTATTCCTGCAACAACGTAGCTGTAACGATCCATCATATCGGCCATAACAAAGAGTTTTTACTTAAAATACAATGCGATATAAAATTTAATTCTAGAAATATAAAGAAAAATAGGTTTTGGGGGATACATTAAAATGACGGGGCGAAAAAAGAATAATTTTTTAAATTCCCTAACAACTCCATTGATGCGCCACTGACTTTTTCTCATCTAAAATGTAGAGCTAGCAGCAGGGAACAATCCCTTTTATAAATGAATTCGATATCTCGTCTTTTTCCTGAAATATAGCAAAAAATGTGCTTTCGGGTGCAAGCTTTGAGCGTTAATTGCATCCCCTCAAACCGAAAAAAACCGAAAAAATTTATGTCTAATACTTTTCGGTATACTACATTCCTGCAAAATTTTATCAAAAATTGGAGGGTACAATTGCCTACTTTTGCTTCTCAGTAGTCATCATCCGATATATTTTAGGTTTTTTATTCTTTATGTCTATGTATGTAAGTTGCTCACTACCGCCAACGGGCAGTGGCGGAGGTTCGATACAACCCTCAGTGTAACTGCGGGTCAACATGTTGAAAAAAGAATTAAATGGGAGTTGAAATATAAAAAACTGTGGTTATGTGTGGACGAAACAACAGATCGTAAAAATCATTCTGTGGTTAATGTAATGGTACATACAATGGAACCACATCAATCGTCACCTTCAATTCCATTAGCTTCCAGACGAGTACAACAATGTACTGCCGAAGTAATTTCAAAGTTAGTGTTAAATACATTGGAAAAGTTTGAACATTCAACAAACCAACTGTTGATGTTTATGAGTGATGGTGCCGCAAACATGCCTTTTGTAGGCCGTTCTCTTAAAAAACATTGTGCCAGCTACGTGTACATATTACATGTAAAATTCATGCTTTCAGTCATGTGGCAGATAGTATTAGAAAATGTTATCCTGAGGTAGACGTTTTAATGGCGCATACAAAAGCAGTGTTTGTCAAATCCCCAAAACGTATTCGCAAATTTATGCCTGAGCCACCAAAACCTATTCTTACACGTTGAGGAACATGGTTACAGGCCGCGTTTTATTATCATAAATGTTTTGAGAATATTAAGAACGTGCTTTTACAACTCGATCCAAAAGAAGCTGCGGCGGAAAGCCAGTCGAAATTTCAAGATAGGTTAAAACGTATTTTAAAATTATTCGGAACAATTACTTGGGACTAGTGGAGGCAATAGAAAAATTACAAAATCATTCGGTGTCGTTAGTGGAATCTCTGCAAATAGTGCAACATGTTCACGCACAGCTATACGCGGTAGAAGACGCAAAAAATGTTTGTGTTCTAGAAAGGTTTGAAAGTGTTTTAGATAAAGATTCTGATCTTGGCACGTTAAGACAAATTTGTGAAGGTGCGTCAACAGAACCGTTAAGTTGTATCAAAGATTATTTTAATTACGCAAATGTAACGTCATTAGATGTAGAACGTTTTCTGCATATAAACACACTTTTTCCTCACGCCGCACTCGGTTTGCCGAGACAACTGTGGAAACATATCTAATGTTGCAGATATTTAACAGACATTATTCACTTTGTGATTTCACGGAAGACTTAATACGGTAAGTGTTTGAGCACGTATTATATTTTATTTCTGACCATTTATTTTGTGTGAACTTTTATACGCCCGCCACTGACTGTTGGCGCAAATTGAGCAACTCTAGTGATTACGTCTAGTTTGTTCAATTCAAAACAAATTAGTTGTTACTTACTTGTTTGTTGAATTTGCGCGTTTTCCAAAGTCCATTTAAACTTTCACTAAACGCACACAAGTTTATCCGCAATTGTTGTTAGAGTATGGGTCGATACAAAGTTATATTTAGAGTATACATCCTTCAATTGCATCAGCAATAAACTATCCTCCTAAAACAAAGTGCTCTCAACATAACAAAAGTTTTAAAAAACTGTTTGTTCTATCAATGAATCTGAATTTGAGTTTTTAATGTGGGAATATTCAACCGAGACAAGCACTTAATAGTGAAAATAATTAGCAGGAAAAATCGCCTTACGGAAAATGCGAATTTCTTCATTAGATTATCCTTTTGGGTATTGAGTAGTAGAGCAGTTCATTCAAAATGTAGGATATTGAGACGGATAATCTAGTTCATACCTGTATTTATGTTTAGAAGAAACCTCTGATTGTGAAATGTATATCAGTCTAAACCTTCTTGCTGAACTTGAATTTACATTTCCAATCAAAAACCAACCGTCTAGATTAGGAATCGAGCCTGAATTGTCTGAGAATTAATTATAGTTACTATTTTGATCAATCTTTTGCAGAATAATTGAATAGTCTTCCTCCTAATAGTTTACTTAGAAATTATTACATCAAATCAACAATTCCTTACAACTAATAACCTGTTACGAAGCGCAGATGTAAAAAATATACTATAAAAACACATAACAGTACGTTCGAAATTGAAATTCCCCCGTCAGCTGTATTTACTCTGGTTTATTGCATTTAGGTTCTATGAAAGATAACAACGTAAACAATACATACACAGAGTATCTGAATTATGCGATTAAATGTCAGAATGTCATGCTAAAGTAACGACGTAAATAAACGTAGGCGTTGAAAAGGATTTGCTCAGACAGATCGTCAATATTTCTTTGTAAAAAGCTCCATCCTTGCTACAACGAAAATGTTTCTTTAAAGGGAGAAGTTATGAAGTATTTGTTTGCTTTATGATCGGGGACATTGATACGGAAAATATTACTCAAAATTCATTAACGAACGAAAAATACAGTCAAGGACTTATGAGATTATTCTAATTTTGTGCTATTCTACAATCGTGTTCACGGACGCTTCCAGTCAATTTATAGCACGTCTTACTGCTGGATTTTATCGATTCATCTCAGCGGGCAAGAAAATCAAACAGCTCCTTTCCCACAGACCAACCGCAGCTTGATCAAGTAGTCCAATAGTAATAAGTAGTATCATCGACAGTAGAATTTATAGAAGCTGCATTTAAGTGTCTGCTTTAATGTATTGCCCACTTTATACAACAAATAATGCTATCGTATAATTTTCCTCAATTTACTATCTAATCATTTCAATCTAAATGGATGTGCTTCAATATGTTGCATCTACTCCATTAGAGCTAATAATGTAATGTCTAATGTATTACACAGAGGGCCTTTAGAATAGCCATATTTTGTTAAAAAAATTAATTGAAGAAAATAATGCAGTGTGTTTTAAAAGATTTGAATAATTAATTTTTTTTTTGAGCGCGAGCGAGCAAAATCACCTTTCGGGAATACAAATGCGACTTCGTAACCATGTATCAAACAATATTTTTTCGAAAATTGCTTCGAAATATTGCCGAAATTAGGAAAAAAAGGAGAAAAAATGTTAATATTTACGATAGACCAATTTAACATTTATAGTAAAAATACGAATCAATCAGCTTCAAGTATCCCTTAGGTTGCAAGTAACCATAGAAAGTAGGTAAATAAAATATTAAGTCGTTCAGTTTTGGCCGCCATAATTGTTATATCTTCCCTGAGTTGAGAAATTCGGTGAATATTTTAGGAATTGCCCGCACGAATTTAAAGATCCTGCTGAGCTGGAAAAAAAATATTAAAATTATTAGTAGAATATTATATTGATTTTTTTAAATTATTTTTCAATTTCGTTTAATTTTTATTTTCTTATGTTACTCTTGAGCAATAGTGTTTGACTTACTAATCAATCGTTCTAGAGCTTGTGTAACATTTTATTTTGAAATTGCTTTTGCCTCCATACGTCAGGTACAAGAAACGATACGTCACACGAATTTTAAGTGCAGAATCTCATTTTGCAGGAGTTCTCTTCTGTCCGACCCTCCTTACCTGGCTGGCGGGTTATGTTGTCTGATTCCATTAAATCACTGAGGACTTATGTTGTCCGGCTCCCTTAATTCGCTGACGACTTGTGTTGTCCGATTCCCTTATTTTGCTGACAGCTCGCGTTGTCCGATTTTGCCGACATTTCGCGAGAGAACTCATTTCCGTAATTACCGTTTATCTTTCCCTTGTAAATATATTATTCCGCGACGAATTTATTTTATTTAATTTTCCGTGTTCTCGTACATGACCTCGACCGAAAATTTAGAACTTTATTTCATCTAATTTTGCACTCCGTTTAAGCTAAAGATTTTATTTTATTTTGTTGGCTTGTATTTTCAAATTTTAAATTCTTATTGTTTGCTTATTGCTGTATTAGACATCCTCTTGCCATGCTTGGCATTGCTGCTTGCGAGAGTGTATAGTGTTACCAATGAAAATCGATTTAACAAAATACTGCAAATATTCGATAATCTCATGAAAATTTACAGTAGAATGTATATGCATTTGGGATTTTCTGGAAGAAACGGATATATCTAAATTTAGGCGATTGAGGACAAAATTATAAATAATTGAGGTCAATAAAAGTTTGTTTAATGTCAATAAAAGTTTGTTTAATAATATCTATCAGCGCTACCGGTTTCGAGACAAGACAGGCAACAATATAAAAGGACACCAGGAATAAATATAATATAATATAATTATGTCATAAACTAATTAACAATTTTTTTTTTGTTTTATAAATCATTCTTAACTGTAAGTGTAAGTGTCTAAGAAATATTTTAAGTATATTAATTATTTGTAAATAAATTTTAATTATAATTTAGTGTTTAGTAAAGATGAAGGGAATTAGTTTTTAATATTTGAATTCGATATTTTATTTTTTATTTTTTTATATTATCTATGTAAGAAATGGAGATATGTTAGTGCACATAATACTTACAACTTTAAATTTAAAAACAGCAGGAATTACGATAAAATTCAAGAATGCAGATACTGTAGACTGGATACATATGAAGTAACAAATTAAAAATAGTAATAAGTTAAAATATTTGTAAAACAAGGACTATCATACACACTTTAAAATACCGACATTGTCAATGTAAATCACAATACTAGACTTTTTATAATAAATAATTTAAAGAGAATTTACAAAAATATTACTAACATCTACCGGCGGCTGACTAAAAATAAGACTGAAGACAGTCCACGACAGTACCATCTATTCGAAGAATATTTGAAACGCTGGCGTAGATTCAAAAGTTAACTAAAATTTAAGCAGTTTTCTATATTGTTATACTGCTCTCTCATGATTTCAAGCGCTTCAAGATTTTTGAGGTAATAACCCTTGTTGGCTAAATGCAAAATTTTAAAATTCTCATCCCTCGAAAAACTGTGACCACAAGAGACAAGATGCTGAGCAAAGTGAGAGAATCCAGAAGCATCGGGTTGTAAGCATCTTATATGTTCTTTTATACGGGTGTCGAAATTGCGATCCGTCCTGCCAACATAACAACTCTCGCAATCCCCACAGGTTAGTTTATAAACACCACATTTTTTGAATCTATCTATTCGATCTTTATTATTTAAGATTACATTACGGAACGGATGGATCGACTTAAAGGAGATACTAAAATCATTCTTAAGTATAAAAATTATAAATATCTCGAAATCTGTTAGAAATATACTTGAGAAACCTATATTGTGTTGGTTTATTTCTAGAAGGGTAAACTAAAAGCGTAATAATGTACAGAATGTTCCATTAAAGTAGCAAAATAGGTACCAGGTTCGCTGTTTATCGATTATCCTGTATACACGGATAAATTTTTAAAAGATACTCTGTGAGGTCTATATCACCAGAAAATTTTAGCTACTTACTGTTTATACCATAGGCATAGGCGCAATTTTACAATACCAGAAGGATGGGACACCTAACAAACTAAGAATAAAAAGAATAAGATTTATTCGGCCATTCGGTTGATAATGAGGTTGCCCAGAAGCCCTCGAAGCAGCTGTTTCGGATTAATGTAATTAATATTTTGTGTGGTGAGGCGTGTGCCGATACTTCGTGTTGTGTGCCAAAAGAAAAAGTGGTAAATAAAAGCCATTTCTATTTTGTTTCTGTGTTCGTTTGATAATGTACCAACAAAGAGGTTACCTTCAACGTTTAACATTACACTGTATGGCTTTTCAAACTACAAGTTCTTCGTGATCAAGAATTCAATTTCAATAACTCGCAATAATTCTCAAACAAAATACGAAATGCAAAAATATACAAATAAAATATAAATTTTTTACAAAGAAATGCAAAGAATTTCCATTTGAGAACATTTCTGACACATGTCACTTATTTTATTTTACGTTAACATTTGATTTCGATCTATAAAGCATGGAAGAAACTACCACGCACTAATAACAAAAGTAGCGAAATAATGAAAACGCAATTAAGGCTTTAAGTATTTTATTAACGCCAATAAAAACTAAGAATTATTTTTCAATTAGAGTGCGAAAAGAGGCCGTTAGCGAACGCGTTGGCCTGCTCATCGGACCGGCAGATGTTAGTTTAGGAAGAGACGTGCCATATTATTTTGCTGGAAGATCGTTTCACACAAGTGCGCCACGCAACCACATTTCACAGCCGGTAATGGCGACTACCAGGAAATATTAATTATTTAGATAAGTTCCTACCAGTGCCGTTATAATGTTGAACGTCGTGATGCTATGAATAAACGTCTATTGTCTACCGCCATTCACCCTCCTATTAAAAATGACGCTCGTTTATAGATGCGGGAGAGAAAACAGGTGCCTACAATAAGGAAAATTGATTGCTTTACGTTGAAGAACGTAATGCAATTATTGCAAGTCGAAATGAGAAGAAAGATTAAAAAAATTAAAACATTCAATTAGTCGGTAGTGCTTTAAAATTAATAAAAGCCTTAGTTCTATATCTCTTATCGTTATGATTGTATGACAAATATCAGCAAAAAAGGACAAAAAGTGACAAAACTATGGATACTGTAAAAAATCAGCGCTTCATCATTAATTCGCGAAGGCTAGCTTATTTGATTTTATATCACTACCATCAACATTCATATTAACACCATTCGAGGGCAATCTGAAAAGTTATAAGCCTCAACATGAAAATGGCGTTACTCGTCAGAAATATTCTGGCAATGTAATTGCGCATGCATTGAAGGATACTTTTGAAAATTTCGGTGATGGACACTCAGAAAATTCTTGAATTTGCGTCTTGCCCCTGTTTACAGAAACTCTGGAGTATCATTTGCCACAGTGAAATTTTGGGCAGCTGAATTCAAAGATGGTCCTACCAGCTTAGTTGACGATAAACGTTCGGGGCAGCCACAAACCACAACCATTACCGATAACATCCGAAAAATTCACCAAATAGTGCTAGACGACCGTCGAATTAAGGTGAGAAAGATAGCAGAGGCTATGGGCGTCCAAAAAGAAGATGTTTATCATATATTAATTGAAGATTTGGGCTTGCCGACTGAGGACCAAAACCGCATTCGAATGAACATTTTCAAAACTCTCTTGAAGCAGTTTAAATGAAATAAGTCGGAGTTTTGCCGTCGATTAATAAGTCTAGATGAAACTTGGATACACTAGTACACCTGAAGCCAAGACACAGGCGATACAGTGGACTGCAAAGAGTGAATCGGCTCCGAAAAAGGCGAAGACTGTTCCATCGTCTGGAAAAATGACGTCGACTCTTTTTCAGATAATCACAGAGTTATATTAATCGACTATCTTCAAAAAGGAAAAACAATAACGAAGAGGGATAGTTCGCATCACTACTTGACAAGCTGAAGACATAAAATGCGGAAAACCGGCCGCATTTGAAGAAAAAGAAAGCTTTGTACCACCAAGACAACGTACCATCTCACACTTCAGTGATCGCCATAGCAAAAATTGACGAATTGAGGTTCCAATTGATAAACCATCCACTCCATTCACCACATATGGACCCAGCGATATTTCTCTATTTCTTAGACCCAAGATTCGCTCAGAAGACAGAGATTTTCATCGAATCAGGAAGCCATCACATTCGTGAACATTTATTTTGCAGAAGAAGATATCAACTACTATTTTGACGGATTAAAGAGATGGGAGGATCGCTGGGAAAGATGTATAGGAGAATTATGTTGAGAAATAAAACAGAATTTGACAAAAAAATAGTTGTTTATCTCTTAGATTGGAAACTCCCTCGTATTTCAAGTCAGCGCCGCAATAAAATTCCAAACAAATTATTGTAAATTATTTACCAATATACCTTTAAGCTGAATTTTACAAATCATTGATGGAAATTGGTCCATAATGAATCAGCAGTGTGTGTCACCAAGGACGAAGTCATTAAATCATTTCAGTTCATTTTTGGTAGCAGTTATTTATCCATTTGATAACATACTTTATGCCAACATTTTTGGTACATCAATCACCTCTTGCCCCTTTGGTACAGATTGTGTTAAATATCATATTTAAATTTGAAGCTTTCGGTGCCACTAGATTTGGCATGTCGGTTGAAATATTGAACTAATGGGATCTAACTAAAGTTTGTTATATTCCGAATAGAATTAAATTAAAATTAAACAGTCTTAATGCCAAAAAAGCTTACAGTTTTATTAATATTATTATTGAAATGTTAATGTTGCTTTCTCCTGGTTTGAAGAACAATGCCGCTAGTCGTGTGCTTCGGTGTATCTTCCTTGTGAAGAGCGAGGACCAATTGTTTTTGCTTATTCGTAAATAATGCTTATATATTTGTTCGCTTATTCGGTTGCTCTCTAAATTAAATACAGTACGTAGATATAAAACATAAATTTATTAAATAAACAGCTCCTTTGTACAAAAAATGCAAATATATAAGTGTGGTGTAATATATTAATTCCGTATATGCATTTATATGTATCTCAACGTTTCTAAATGCTGGGTCCACCACCACAACCCTCCGGAGCCTGAGCGTCTGCAAAAATATGCTATACAATTGATGGTTCCCAGACGCTGGTGTTATTTCATGTATTTGTATGATACATCACCTCTCGTATCTATTGCTCCGGCTGTTGGCCCCGTACATAAGTGAAAAAGTGAGAAACCAAAGATTGTGTGGTGAATAGACGCTATGTTATGCGTAGGCAAAGGAGGGATGATTGGCAGTAGTGGTATTATGTATTCCTCCTCGGCGGCAAATACACATCGAGCGCTCGTACTCAATATACGCTAGCAGTAGCTCGACCGTGAAGATGATTATTGGGCTATTTTTAATTGGTGCGTTGACGATTTTGATAATATTTAGGTATATTATAAGAAATTTAATATATTTTTACATTAAATGCGTACACTTTAAAGTTTTAATGAATATAAACATGTAATGTATGAATTTATACCAAACAAAACAAGCGAAATATTGAACTTACAAGAAAATAAAACAAACGATTCACAAATAAGGCACATAAAATGTCGAGTTTATAAAATAGTTAATGTTTTCAAATTTTGTGTATATCTGGCCGAATTAATCAATTTTTACTACTCACTGTACTTCTTCAAGTGACATTGTCGCACAATGTCCTCCGCGAATGTCCCGCCCTGTCTAAGTCAAGTCCAAAATGTATTCGTTCCTCTAATTTTCTCTATAATTTTGTAGTATTTAAATTAAGGAATCAACAAATTATTCAATATGCTTTATTGTAGATATACTCTCATACTTATTTGTAACTAACTCATTCAAAGAATTTTGAAATTTCCGTTTTGTCAAAAATTATTTATCCCATGTTCTTTTGGTTTTCAAATACACATCCAAGGCTTACTTTATGAATAAAATTAGATGACAATCTTTCTGATTCCAATATCCACACCGAAATGTATTTCGCTTCAAGCTATAAGCTATAATTGTAGTGATATTTTTGAATGAATATCAATTACAGTATTTGGCGCCCAACGTGGGGCTTCAGAAAACAAAAAAATGAGCAGAGAGAAAGTAAAGTTTCGACATACAACTAATTTTCAAATTCCTCGATAATTTCTACAAATACTCAAATATAAATGAAATTTTACTCCGAATAAGCTGCAGTAGGACATGTTAAAAGCCTTTCGCAATTGTAATTTGTAAATATCAAGACTCGAAGACCAAGCTTCCAGTCCATCTATTGAAGACCGGTTACGATCCAAAGAAACAGGTGCCGAAGTAATACATCAGCAAACGGATGATGGGAAGACCGTCGCAACATCTGACTACTGACCTGCTTGAATTAAGCAAGATACAGCTTAGGGCAGCAACATGTCTATTAACAGGACATGGCTGTTTGAGAGGCCACTTGCATAAGATGGGGATCTACAAAGATGAGCCCTTATGTAGACTTTGCAATGAGGAGGAGGAAACAGCCCCTCATATTATTTTCGAATGTGCAGCGTTAGCTCAACGCAGATTCGCTATGCGAAGCACAATTGAACTACCAATGAAGAAAGATTTACTATATAGACTCTTAAACCTGATTGCGGGAATAACCTGTTCAAGTAAAACAAAACCGAAGCAGGAATAATACAATAAGCTACTAAGCTTCAGTGTTAGGGATGTAAAGACCAGCCCTGCTTTGGTAGGAAAATCAATCAATCAATCAATCAATCAATCAATCAATCAATCAATCAATACATCAGTGCACAGGTACGGAACATTATAAAAAATTTGGCCAAATAAATAAATAAAATTTTGATTTCAAAATTGTTAAATTTCAACTTAACAATTTAACTTATAAATAGCTATCGGTTAGGGTTTGTGATAGGTTCTTGTACAACTACTATTGTCTGAAAGAAATATAATTTATCTTATTTTAAATTTATATCAAAATTATCACCGTCTCTCTTTAAAATTATTGAATCGTTTAATTTTTCTATCAAATAGTTTGATTGCAAAAAGTCAATAAGTGAGATTTCCCACGTTTTACAAGAGAAAGTAAACCCTGAGATAATTTAACATAATTTGATTCATTTAATTTATAAAAATACAATTTTTAATTGATATTTATTCAAAAATATCATTACAATAAATAGCTATTTCACTATAAGCTACAATGAAATACCTGCTATAGCGCTCACTGGTGGCAGCTGTAATTATAAATGCATGAGAATATTGCATGTTATATTTGTACAATTCAACCCTTATATTCCACACGCGTGTATAAGGCAGCGCTAATGCGTAGTCATTGTTTGGATCTCCGATTTCAGCCGGGCTATGATTTCGATTTTAACATACACATGTACACTACTCCACACGAGGAACTACATCCATCAATACATAAAAGGGTATACGTTGGAAAATTCTGAAAACCTGGTAATATACTAAAGCTAACATGTACTATTGAACTACAATATTTTCATTTGTCTAAAACTTCCGATTATAGCGGTAGTGGTTGTCAGCTTTATTATTTTAAATGAACATCCTATATATTATTACATTTTTGAATTCCTAGCCCAATTTTAAGGTGTGTTTGATGAAACAACTATGTAGCTATTTCTAACCATATTTGAAATATTTACATTTTTTGAAAATGTTTGACGAATGCATATGAACTCTTATAACTGTGAAAGTCTTTCACTTGGAAAATTGAAATTTTATAGAACCATATAGGGTAGGATTAGAAACTGAGTGAACTTTTCGAAAACACTTATACAGCATGTCCCATAATTAAACTTTCAAATGGACAAAATGTTAAATTTAATTTTTTCTAAATACAATTACCTACTTTTCTTTGTCTTATCAAATTGCTCTTACAAACAAATATAACACAATTTTCTTCCGAAAAAAAGGGTACCCACCAATGAAAATATAGCTTGTGTACTTTTCTAAAATGTCATCCTACTTTGGAGATAGTCAAGTAAGCTATGACAATTACGGAACAATCCAGCATTAATGAAAAATATATATCACTTAGTTTTCAATTATAAACAATGCCAGCGCGTTTAAATTGTAGGAACAGAGATTATTTACCTTTGTTTATTATTTATGGAAAATATGCGATTCGAATCCCCACGTAAAAACTGCAAGAGAGTTGGCAATTCAACGTTTCATCAATGCCGGATTGTTTCCTAATGGTCATGATTAACTTAAATATCTCCAAAGTTGGAAGACATTTTAGAAAACTACATAAGCTACATTGTCATTGATAGGTACTTTTTTTTTCGAATATGTGTTACAATACACATTGTCCTAAACATCTTGAAAAGTATCCATTTTAGATGTAATGAATATAACTTTTTTTTTGTTTTTTTTTATAAAAGCAGTTTTCTAAGAAAGAAAAAAATAAGTAGTTGTATTTATAAAAACTAAATTTTGACACTTTCTCCATTTGAAAGTTCAATCCTAATTGTGGGACACGCTGTATCCTGTAATCCTACCCGATATGGTCAACAGTTCTACTCTTTCAATTTTCCAAGTTAAACACTTTCACAGTTGTAAAAGGTCACATACATACACTTATCCATCTGTTAAAAATTTAGAAGAAATGCTAATATTTCAAATATGGTCAGAAATAACAACGTAGGCGTTTCATCAAACAAACCTTCAAATTGAACTAGGAATTCAAAAATGTAATAATATATAGAGTGATCTATTTAAAATAATACAGTTGCTGCTACCAGTACAACCAGAAGTCGTAGTAGATACCTAATTGAAAATATTGTAGTTCAATAGGACATGTATGTTTAATATATATATTACCTAATTTTCAGAATTTTCCAATGTATATTCTTTCATGCAGCGTGTCTTAGAATTGATATCACAAGAGGCGTGCCGGTCTAAAAATTTTTGAATCTCAATTTGACCTTTTAGAACTAACGCCTGCTTAATTTGAAGCTTATTTTTAGTTTACTTTCGATTTTTTAAAATCAAGTAGGCGATGACAGTTGAGCAAAGCTTTTTTCGTTTCAGGTAAAGTATCTTTTCCGCTCACAGTATGCTAAAATGTTGCTATGAAAAGTTATTCATAATAAAAAATTATGGCGTTATACAAATTTTCTGAATGACCGGCCTACTTTGATAAACCCCATCATTTGTCAATTTTGTTTCAGGTAAAGTGCCTTTTCCGTTCACAATCTGCCAAAGCTTTACTAAGTAAAGTTGTTCAGAATGACAAATTATGACCCTATACTTTAGGAAGATCTACCTACTTTGATTAAACTGTCATTTTTGAGATTAGACAAAAAAATTATTGTACTTAGAAAAATGTTTATTCGTAGAACAATAAACGAAAGAAATAGTAATTACAACACGTTTAATTTCCGACACGTAATAATATCATTGGTCTACAATAAATTTATGAACAATAACTGACGGCGTTATCTGCGATACCTGAATTCTTAAAACACCGTGAAATAAAGAAAACAACAATAGGAGGCCATGAAAAGTCAATCGTTAACAATTCTTAAGTCAGATTACAATTTGTAGTATCCCTTAGTTCAAATTTTAATTACTGCTGGACTATGTTAACGTTACAGCAGAGAATTTACGTTGTTTACCGAAAATGCACTTTTCCTGAAACGAAATTGACAAATAATAGATTTTATTCATTCGTTCTATTCATTCAGAACATTTGTATAACGCCACAGCTTTTCATTCTGAACAACTTTTCTTAGCAACATTTTTGCATAATGTGGGCGAAAAAGATACTTTACCTGAAGCGAAAATGGTTTTTGCTCAACTGTCAATGCCTACTTGAGTTTAAAAAATCGAAAGTAAACTAAAAATAAATTTCAAAACAAGCAGGGCTTTGTTCCAAAAGGTCAATTTAAGATTCGGAGATTTTTAGTTCCGCACACCTTTTGTAACATAAATCCTGGGACACGCTGTATATCGATCGATGCAGTTCCTCGTGAAACATTCTGTATAGCAGTACAATATTATCATAAAAATACCTAATCAAGTCGGTCATGTTTTGTTCATCATTTTTTATGTTATTTCAACCACAACTACATCTGACAGCTAAATCTAATAAGATTGGAACTTTCAATTACGTTTGACATTTATTGACAACTTTGACAATTCAACTTACATTTGATGTATCTTATAAAATTTTACTACAGATCGCCAAACATTTATCATTGGAAGCTATTTTCGTAATGGACAAAAGCAACAAAATGGGGAATGGTCTTATTCTATAGAACTGTGTTTAGATGAATTTCATCTTCACTTTCCACATTTTGCAATATCACTTCTTGATTTATATCAGCAAATTATTCGCTGCGTTGTTAACTTTCGTGAAACTGGTACAGTAAATCGCAAACCCGGTGGTGGTAGACTCAAGAAAGAAATTGGAACCTTTTCTAAACCAGTTGCTTGATGACCGTTTGTTTTAGTCTACGCACATCCTCACTGTGATCCAGGAGTTGGATGGCTTCTACATTGATGTGACTTAGTCACCTTTTTTCATGTTTGATAGCGTAATCTTGTATTACCTCAAGTACCCATTTGATCGCCAGGTCGTTGTGGATGTCTTCATTGGTCACATATCGATAGGCATCGGTGATCATGAATTTTGTTTTGACTCCTTTGGATACAAATTGGTTTTGACGGTTTGGTGCATCCCCATAGCTGAATACCGTATGTCCAAATAGGTTTAAAAGTGAATTGGTAGATTAATCTTTTGGCACTCAGGTTAAGTTTGGATTTTCTTCTAATCAACCAGTACATATTGCGGAAATTGTGTCGTATTTGCATAGCTTTCTGTCAGACATGGTGCCTCCAATTAAGTCTTTTGTCGAGGTGTAAGCCGATGTATTTTGCTGATTCTGCTTGTGGTATTGTATTACCGTCTAGGAACACAGGATGGTCGCTATTTCTATGATGCAGCGTGTATGTGACGTAGGTTGATTTTGCTCCGTTGAGCTTAATCTTCCAGTCTTTCGGCCATTGGCTGATGTTGCTTAATGCAGCTTGGAGTTTCTGGGTTGCTTTTTCTTGTGACACATCAGTGGCCATTACCACAGTATCGCCGGCAAATGTGCCCAGAACTATATTTTCAGTTGTCGCAATATCAGCAGTGTAGAGTACGTACAGAAGAGGTTCGAGAACGCTTCCCTGTGGAACTCCTGCTGAGATGTTGTGGAACGAAGAATATGCTTCTTCATGTACTACTCTGAAGGTTCTTCGAATTAAGTATGCTGTTAGCAGTTTGCAATAGAAGGAAAATGCCACAACTTATAACAA
Source organism: Dynastes maya (assembly GCA_029619315.2). Classification (NCBI taxonomy): domain Eukaryota; kingdom Metazoa; phylum Arthropoda; class Insecta; order Coleoptera; family Scarabaeidae; genus Dynastes; species Dynastes maya. The sequence goes on from JAROYE020000003.1 coordinate 33,499,305, forward strand.
ACAATGAACCTCTTACACGAATATTTTCGTAAGTGTGTAGTAGACTGTCCTTTCCGTTATAAAATAATCACGAATAGTGAATAACTGTAACTTGTGAATAAGAAACACAAATTATGTGTGTAATCATGTTTAACGATTAAAAGTATTTATGATTACTGGGAAGATGATTACTTAGGAATGAATACATTTGATGTGGTCACGAATAATGAATAATGTCAATCATGAACACTTGTAATTCCGAATACGGCAGTTGTTAGGATTTTCGGCTATTCCTTATTCGTGATTATTTTTAATTAATGAGCTTTAAATTGCTATACCACATCGTTGTTGCAAATTTAGGTATCGGAATTTCGGTGCTTTCCAGACACTAGGAAGAGCACTTTGAAGCTTAAAATGGTTATAGTGTAAGCGATAGAATACATCGTCACTAAATCACTGATTTATTTGAACACGTTATTTATTCTTACACCATCTAAAGAAGAGGACTATTTTTTTCTATAATAATAGCATTGAAGTCAAGTGTGACAAATTTTACGTTAGGACAGATGGCGCTGTTATCGCACTTACTCTCACAGCAAATATCTAGCGGGCGCTTATTATTATATATATGCCCAGACATTATACGGAAGCTTTTCCCCGTAACTATTTACCATTTACTTGGAAGTCTCAGCAGGGAACTGCATACTCTACACCCATACATTCGTGTTGCACATAACGATTATGGGATCGGAGATGCTGAATACGAACATAACACAGCTACTTAAATAATGTAATGTTCGTATTATCACTAGCTTTTCTACATGTACGTTACATTAAAAAGAAACAAACATAGCGGCATGCTTCCTGCAAAACGTAACTGGAACAGCGGTATTTGTTCATACGAAATGTATAGCATAATCTCTACTTCTCGTTAAAAATAGCACTATACGAAACGCTAACAATTCTAAAAGCTTGCAAAAATACGTACAACAATATTTGTTTTTATTCCGGTATTTTCGCGTGTGATTAAACCAAATTAACGCATAATTATTGCCCACTGTAATATTAAAATTTAGGAATGCTATACGATATGGCATGCACGTTAATCAAATATCAAGTTGGATACATATTACATGTCTATAGGTGTGTATATGTTTCGTTGTCCAAACATACGTATTGTTTCCGTGAACAGAGCTAATAAAGGCGGTTTCGTTACAGACACAACAAATATAAATTCGTTTAATTAATCTATAATGGTTGTTTACACGTAATTAAACCCATCGAATCCTTTTACAATTAAATTGCTGTCTAATGAAAACAAGGCGAGTTTGATTTAGATATGCACTCAAACAGTGCAACTGATACAAACAGAGTAGGATAGAATCCTTACATAAATGACATTGATAGTTTTGGTTTTGATATACCTGATTTTTTTGCAAATCTTATCAACGCGTCGGTAATACAGGATAGATTTCCAGCTGCGCTCAAAACTGCTGCTGTTTCTTTATTGCACAAGAAGGACGGTCCTAGTAATATTGAAAATTATCATCCTGTTGCATTATTTAGCGTTTTTTCTAAAATTTATGAAAAAATGAAACCAAATATAATTTATTCTTATTTAAACAAATACAATTTCATTACAGAAGCTCAATACGGTTATAGGCCTGGTTTTTCTGCTGAGACAGCAATAATTAAGTGTGTTCAACATATGCATGATCAAATTTATTTTATTTAGTATTGCTCTACATGCCTTGGAGGCATTGGAGGCCTTAGGTATATTTGCATTTCATTTGCTACATTAACATTAACTACAAAAGTACTTTTACATCACCACAATAGTCAGTTCAAAATTATTCATTATTAACAATTATTCCGTTTTACTTTTCGGCGGCTTCCTTCACAATTCTTTCCACCTGCCTTTTTCTTCCAGTTCCTGATATTCACCTTTTGTAAGTCCAACTGTAACCCATCCAACTATCTCTTCTTTGGTCTTCCTTTTTTCTTTTTCCAGTTGGCTTTCGGTTCATCACCATTTTTGTCATCCAACCATTTTTCAGCTTTTGCACGTGTTTCAGCCACCTTATCATTTGCGATTTTATAACTGATGTAATTTTTGATTCTTTATATAGAAATTCTATCTCTCTATTGGTTTTCCTTCTCCAACCTTCTCCTGTATTTATTCCTCCATATATTGCTCATAGGATCTTCCTTTCCTACCTTTCAAGGCTCTTCTTCTGATTTTTTCAAGAACCACATTTCACATGCGTATAAAACTGTGGCTCTGATTACCACTTTATAAATTCCCTCCTTCGTCTTCCTTAACACGAACCTTGATTTCATTAGTATTCTCAGACCAACAAATTTCCTGTTGCCTTTTGTAATTCGCGCTCCTACCTCCTGATCCTCGTGACCATCTGCTCTAATCTTCACTCCTAAGTATGTAAATTCTTCCACTCTTTCAAAAACATATTCCTGTCCTTCCTTCATTTGCACTTTCAAATATGTTTCCGTATTTTGTTGAGTATCTTCCATTACCATATATTTAGTCCTTTCTTGATTTATTCTTAGTCCAAATGCTTGCGCCCCCTCTGCTATTTTTCTCACTATTCTTTTTAGTTCTTTCTTCGATCTTGCTAATATCGCTAAGTCGTCTACAAAGTCTGGTGCTCATTCGTTAGTACTGTTTCTTCCTTCTTTACTTTACTTTTTTCTAATGATCATTTCTAACACCAAGTTGAAGAGCGTGGTCTCCCTGTCTAAGTTCCTGCATAACCTTGAAGTCCCCTGACTTTTCTCCCTTCCAGGTTACTTCACTTCTTGTGTGGTCAAGGGTCATTTTACCAGTCTGATTAGTTTATTTGGTATCCCTAAATCCTCATGGCTTGGTACATTTGCAACCTATATACTCGGCCATGCGCCTGCTTAAAGTCAACAACCACATGGATTCGGTAAAATATGTAGCTCCAATTTTGTTTGATTTAACTAATGCCTTTGTTATAGTTAGGTATTCATTTGTAGCCGAAAAGTTGAATAGATTGGCTATACGTAACCCTTTAAATCAGTAAGTCGTTTCCTTCTTGTGTAACAAAAAAATAGTAGTAAAAGTTGATGGTGTTTATTCAAAGCCTTATGGTGTTGATATTGGTACGCCTCAAGGTAGAGTATTTGGCCCTTTATTTTTTTTATTGCTTATTAACCATCTCCTGTGTTATATAACTGAAGGCGAAGTGTTTTTCTATGCGAATGGCACTTGTATTATCGTTTCTACTTGTAGCAAATATGAACTTTCCTATAAAATCAATAGAGCTTTAACTCAATTTGAAACCTGGTGTTCCGCTAACAAATTATTCATAAATCATAAAGAACTATTTTTATTGAATTCTATAATAGATACAGATCCACCTTCTGAATTTCGCCTTCTCATTTAGTGGCGAGGCTCTAGCATCCCCCGAAACGAGTACTTTTCTGGGGACGATGCTCAACTGTAACCTGGCGTAACCCTAGCAAATTGGCAGAGTTTGTATAAAACTGCAAAAAACATATTTCACCTTTAGCTATCTGATGTCTTTTTATAGAACTGTGCAGTGCATTCTTTAGTTTTCACTTTCTTTCGTAGTTGTTTGATTTTTCCTAATTTTTTTTATCAATTAAGTTTAAATATACTTGTGTACGAACCATGAAAATACTGAATGAAGTGAAAATTGATCAATTTCCAAATTCTATAAAATATCCAAAGGCAAAATATTTCTTCGATCCGAAATTTCATATATTAAGTTTACAAATAAAATATTTTTACAATATGTAAACACTATTTATAAACCACCGGCGTAAAAAAAGCTACAGAAGAAAGCAGCCAGTTTTTCCGATAATACCCGAACACCCAGTGGTGGTCTTAGTACAGGAACATATTAGAAAAAAAAGTTATATCGACCGAAGCTCAAATCAGACACATCATTCAATACATGAAATACAGATTCATATGTTGTACTACAACTAAAATACCGTTGACCTGTAAAGAATCCCAAGGGAAGTTTACCCTCACACAAAATAATTCACATCGTCAGATACATACAGATTCGACGAACACAAAACGTATTCGCATGCGTTTCTACCACCGAAGTACGGGGAAATTGCAAGGGATCCCAAGGGTAGCTTACCTACCACCCTTACACAAAATCATTCATAGCGGTGGTAGGGCGCTTTTGTGAAACAAGGACTCTCTTCCAACTTACAGCAACACCACAAACAACAACATTATACAACATTACTGAGTATCCTAATGCATAAAAAACCTCAATTAGATATTGCCTATATATAACATACTTTAGCGAGCTAATAACAGAAGGAGTACTACTCACTTTATCGCATATACTCTCTAATTGCTGATTCCATGAAAATCTATGTGAGACATGAACACCAAACAACCTCACGTCAATATACATGATAAAGCGATCCTCAATTTCTGGCGGAAGTCTCCTTTTATAAAAGTAAACAAAAGAAGTTTTATTATTTAAAGCAAGTCTATCTGATGTACATTACTATCTCAGCAGGAAGTTCTTTCATCCTTGGTTCGCTTCTTGTAGACGACCTGACAGCGATCGCGGAAGCACTTGGGATTGAAGCACAACCGTGTACCAACGACTTAGTCGAATTAAGTAGAATCAGAGGAAGGTAAAGTATCTAGGAACCGTGTTAGTTCATCCCAAGTGCGGATTCCACGTCTCTCTGGATATGCCGTAGACTTTGTGGCAAGACTTGGGAAATGTCCCCCGAGAGAATGTATTGGCTATATGTAACAGTGGTTCCTCCTATAATCATGTATGGCGCCGCCATCTAGCGGAAAAGGGCCCAACAGGTTGCAGCGAAATATAAACTTACCTCGTTGCAGAGACTAACCAGTCCGACAATCACTGCTGCGTTAAGTACCACAGCTGAACTGGCTCCTGAAATTCCCCTGGATCCTATACCTCTCCACATACTTTTAGAAAGGGAAGCCGGGATACCGGCGTCTTACGGTACAACTACCACAGAACATGGCCCTGCGCTAGGACAGAAATCCTTGACAAAATACTTGATGACGAGGTTCTGTATGTGCCTTCAGACATGCTGTGCGCTACAACATCATTGAAGAATTACTTCGATGTATGTTAACCCGACAGGAACTGTTGAGGTAGTAACTACGACTCCTTGATTAAGGCGGACATTAGCCTTTACATCAATGGTTCCAGAATGCACACGGAGGTCGGTACAAGAATGTACTGTTGCCACAGTCTCGACCAGAAATATTTGCTATCAATATAGGTGTCAAGATATTCTTGAGTAGATGTGTCAGACACAGGTCGATAAAAATTTTCTCTAATAGCCAGGCTGTATTACGAGTTGTTGAGAGGAGAAAGACTTCCTCCAAACCTGTAGCTGACTGCAGAAATAGCATTAATATTTGAAGTAGGAATAACAAGGTGACTCTCATCTGGACACCAGGGCACACTGGCATTGGTGACAATGAAGCGACCAATGCGAGAACTGAGTACCCTCCGCTGGCTCCAGATCCTCTAATTGGAATATCTTTCAACACTGAAAAGACGCATGTTGCCTTCTAGGCCGAACAAGAAGTAATTCGAAGCTGGAGTAACTCGACAGGTCTATCTCATGCGAGAGCATTTATGCTGCGCAGCAGAGCCAGAGCCGAGAAGCTTACAGAACTTGACAGGAAGTCTGTCTGGGCTCTAACCGCAATCCTTACCGGCCACGCTCGCTTAAAGAATCACCTGCACAGAATTGGGCTCATGTGCGCATTTTCTGCCACTGCCTTGCCGTCAGCAGAATTAGATTTTCTCTGTTTAACGGAACTCTTGTAACGCCTGAGGGTCCGAGAAAAATTTCGCTGAGCCAACTTCTGGAATTCGCCAGAATGATAAGTCTACTCGGCGAACTCTAAAACTACAATGCCGGCCTACGATAGATCTTGTTAGTCAATGTAGACGGGTGGATTGAGCCACTCACCCGACTTTACACTGTAATCGTAATTGTAACAGAATCCTGCATACACAAAAAGTAGATGAGCAAACAACGTGCAGATTCTGCCAGGCGGGAAAAGGAACTGCGGAAGAGGAAGCATACGGTGCGATTGTTAAAGATTAGCAGGAATACAGCTTTCAGAAATAGGCTGGGAATGTCCAAAGGCCGAAACCTACACACAAGGTGAGATCTGAAAATTTCGCAGGAGGACATGACTAGCATCACCTTTTATCCAATCCAATCTAATTTACTCCATTAACTAAAAGTAACGATACAAATGTATTGTTACAAATGTCATAGTTGTTAATAACCCTTCCATATAATCGATGTCTGAACTGTTTTTCTCCGAACTAAAAAAAGAAGACAAGTTTTCATCAATTGATTAAGTACAAATTAAGTCCAATGTATGTGCTTCTAGGAATTACTCCTCAACAATTGGGAAACCTCTTAACCCGCTTATCGTCTACGTATCTGTAGATCGATCAATACAGGTAATTTAACTTTCTTCCTTCGGGAAACCTTCCATTTATTTATTTTACGCATCAAATGTTAATGCATTCCTTGGTTATCGCTTCGGATTTTAATTGAATGGAACGATACCATTTATCATCGCTCAAACAATTAATCAGTGAACAACAATGCCCTTTCGCCGTGCCTTTCAAATCGCTTTAAATACGCGAGCAGTACCTTTTCAGGAATTAATCTATACGTTAAATACGTACAGAGTGGGCGTAAAGTTAATTGAAATTTATAGAAATTGTGTTTATAGATTCTGTCTAAATGCAGTTAGCTTTTGTGTTTATATAGCTACCTGCTTTTAACTTATATTATGTACGAAGCTGATAAAATATCAGGGCAAACTATAAGTATTGCTAGAATATTATTTTAAAAGTGTAAAAGGAAATTCTTGCAAAAAGAAGTATAGTTTTTACTATACTCCTATAAAAAGATAACTGTCACGGTCGTAGGTGCGAGAGTGTCCTTAGACAGTCTCGGCAATTAAAAAAATTGTAATATTGTAAATAATAATGTTTTGCAGATTAGAATTGACAGAATAAGAACTAACCTCAAAATTTAACATTAACCTCGCGCTCTCTCGTAACACGTCGCGTAAAAAAATCCGCGTTCATTTGAATTATCAAACCTGAATTAAATTTGTAATAGAAGCAAGCTTGAACTTGCTTGGAAAATTAATCACTTGGCCAAATACGTCTTCACTCAAGGCTGATTTGAACTAAAGGTAGATTGTGGTCCCGTCCTTTCGCTCCCGTGTTCTCGATAACATTTGTTAAATATCACGGCCAATTAGGATACATGTTTGATAACAGGCAATATTTTAAATCCCTACAATAAAATTTTCAGTAAACTAAAATTTCCTTTATTTAAAAGTACCATATTACAGACTGTAATATGCCATGTGAGTTCGCGATCTAACATACTGACATAGGCGAGGATCGGCAACCGTAAGATATAAACATTTCCTACCGGACTTGACAACTTATCACCAAGTAATATTTAATTTAAAATAATTTTAACAATTATTTGCAAGGATTACACTTGAAAATAAAATGAAATTATTTAAATATACTTATCACTATACTAAAACACCGACGGAACTAAACAGTAAAAAACTAACTGGGTATCAACAAGCCATGACAGAATACTAAAACATCATGGTTGTGACCAATTAATTCTAAGGAAACCGACTGACATCGTACTAAGGACAATGGCATCTGCGATAAGTGGTAAGTCAACAATAAGCAACAGCGATGATCTAACGATTCCACAGGTACAATTACTGCAAATTCGAATTTATTCCCAATTATATAATTATTCCATGAAACATTGAAACACAATATGGATATGTGTTTCACCTCGCGGAATACACCAAACCTCTTAGACTACAGGAATGACATATTGCGATAAAGTGCACCAAATTGGTAAGCGTTCATGACGCAGCCCTCTTCCCAAGCATATAACTAGAGCTAGCACTCCGGGCGGCGCGACAGAATCGGATTCGCTGTTCTGTGTAGATATATATACGTGGTACGTATGCATCTCCGATTGGCGGTCGATGTTAATATTCGCTTCTCACAGTCGGCTCGCTGTTTGTGGGTGAGATGTAACGGTAACATTTTCATGCTAGTGTCCGGCCGTGGTATTTTTCTATGATTAATTGTTTTCTCCCTTTACTTCTCAGTAGGTGCTGCTCTCTGTGTATTATCTTGCGGTATTATATTGATTGCCGACACTTGATTAGGTAATTTAAGACCCTGCTTAAATAGCATGTCTGTAAATGTTCTCGTGAAATTGAACAAAATTCCGAATAAAATTGCAATTACTGTATCGTTTCAACCTTAATTTCGTCCAAATACATGTACAATTACAAATAATAATAATTAATCGATTAAATATCCACCACAAATACATCTTTCACGAAATCGGTGCTCGGTTACGCATTTGTTTTTTACTTTGAAAGTTCGTTTTTCCAAGATACAATCGAATGGGACGCGAAGAAGGGTTCAGTTGACGACCGGCAACCCCTTTTAAACCGGAAACCCTTCAAAACTTAAAAAAGCAAAAAAAAAACGATTCTTTTACGGCTTAAGCTAATATCGTGCATGGCGATACATCGCCAAAACAGCGTGACGTCATCGAAGAGCTGTGAGGCCTTATATATCGGTGGCAGCTGTCATTCCAGCACGTAATAGTGTATTCAGTAAGGCCACTCGGTCAATGTGAAATTCCCTCTGGCAAATATTAACTCTTTTTCGGAAACTCCTACTCTTCCCCAGGCCTACGATCTCTGGAGTACTAGGGACTTATTATAAGTCTAGCCAACGGCAAACGTGATGGAACAGTGAAGTTATTCCTCTTCAGTCCATTTTCCTATTTTCGTAACTCTACAAAATTAATGAAAACCGTTGCTATAACAAATTACTGCGTAAATTCGGAGTTATTTCTAGCATGATTTCGTAAATTAAATATATTTTGTCAAGTAATTGACGATTTCATCGGTAAAATTTATTTTTGTTCGATTGTCGGTGATTTTCTGTATCACAGGGTAATATATTTTCAGCCATCTACTCGCGTCACTGCATTCATTTTATAATGTTGTTTTTAGAAATAAGTTAATTCATCAAAAATTCATCGTCAATTTGTGTTTGGAAAGGAATTATCAAAACTTGCTGTAGATAAAACAATTGCCATCGCGATTAAAGTAAAGGAGAAGAGGGACGCCACTTGATTTTCTTACTTTCGGTCAAGTTATTCATCGAATTAACTCGTATGTCGACGGCGCTCCCAGTTTCAAACGTTAATATTTCGAATTGTAATATAAATTCAAGATAGAAGTGAAGGTTGCTGATAGGCAGGTTTCCTGTAAATGTAATATAAACATAAAGTTTATATTGACATCATCGTAAAATTCAGGTTAACGAACGAAGTAGGCGTCCAAGTTTGGTTAATGAAAAATTGATTCTTGCAGTTGACGAACTCGTTAAGAAAAACCGTAAGATTACAATATCTGATCTTTCTACGAAATTTCTGGAAATTTCAAGAGCACCTCTTCATGAAATTGTTTCTGAAAAACTTAATTTTCGAAAACTGTGTGCTCGTTGAGTGCTGAAAACTCATAGAGCAGCACTTTTCTATATCTGTACTCAATATGTTTTTATTACCAAACGGAACTTAGTTTCTGGACGTGCCTTGTATATTTAAACGCGCAAACCCTTTTACAACAAATCTTCAAAAGAACTAAATTGAAATATTTTAACTAAATTTTATATAATGCACATGTAACACAAACAACAAAACCGAATGAAAAGTACATAATATGATATTAAAGATGGAAGACTAGGAAGCATAAACAAAAAGGAAGCATTCCACAAAAACACGGCTGAACGGTTGAGTATGGATTTTATATAAAAGTTCCACGCATCATGTATAACATATTTTGTTCGACATGTTTGCTTAGAAGAAACGAGTTCATTATCATTGTTCGAACTTTCGTCTCACACTCGACATATAGGTTTCGGTTTGGCAGTAGTACACCGCTAAACCGGGAAGTAGGCCCTCTTAACCACTGGATATTGACAAACTTATTACTTAGGCTATGTTTTGTGTAATAGATAAAATATTTTTCCTAAAAGATCCTGTTTAGGTACTTGTAGATATCCTTTAGAGTAGTGAGAGAACAATGAATGATCATTCTGCATTAAAATGTGTCATCTAGCTCAAAAAGGACCAACCTATATTCTTTTCTCGAACAGTAAATAAAATACTTACCGAATACTATACGAAAATGTAAAAATGTAACGTCGATATTGATTGAAGGCGTAAAGAAGGAAACTCATTATGCGCATCATTAATTTCCCTATCTACACAAATTCGATGAGGAGCCGGCTGCCACTGTTCATCCGAGAAAGCCGTGGAAAGCGAGCAAAAGAGCAAAAAAATAAATGACGACCGCAGGGATCAGATAGAATCGAAGTGTAGGAACTCGTTCCGTGACACGCTAACAATCCATCTGTTTGATAATCATCGATATTAGCTGATCTTTATCGACTTCACTAATATACCGGGCACAATAGTGGCGAACAAATTTATTTCCGTCTTTTTTTCGGTAGTTTACTTTGGTCAGGCGGAGCCCAGACTTCCATTATGCACTCGTACAAGAATGGATCGTTACATTTATCTGATTCCTTTCACCGACGATTCATATTTTCCGTCGAGTATACAATGAAAAAACATAAAAAGTAAGAAGGAAGAGAAAGAGCGAAATGGGAAGTCCATTATTTAGATGTGTAAGATATCGCCATTCGTGAAAATTATATGACGCTAATTTTACAGAGTGACTGAACAATTCTATTGGCTTTCCATAAAATTTTTCGCGAAGTCTCAATGAGGTGAACGAATATTTCTTTCGGTATGAATACGTGATCATGCTTTCAAAGCTAGTAATCTATTGAAACGAACATTTTACTACACATATGGATGAAAGTATCTAATTAAAGATACCCAAATCACTCAAACTGTCGAAATTAGTTGCCATATCGACCTCTACCGAAGTGAACAACTGGTACTGTGCAACAGTTCTGCGAGGGTAGCAGCGATCGACTAGTGGCCTTTTCGCCAAAGGAATTAATAATGATATAAACTACCACCTATCCATCAAGTACAAACGCGCGTTTCGCTGTTTACGGCTCGTTAGTGTACCTTTCATCATTATTAATTCCTTTGGCGGATAGGCCACTAGTCGCTCTCTTCTACCCTCACAGAACTGTTGAACAGTACCACTTGTTCACTTCTGTAAAGGTCGATATAACAATTAAGTTCGACAATTTGAGTGATTTGGATAACTTTAATTATATACTCTCATCCATATGTGTAGCCCTTAACTTCATATGTATACGACAATTTTACGAAGAGCTATCACCTCCCACAAAGTCCACTGACGTAAACGGCGACACGCGCGTTCGTGTGTGGTGGCTAGGTGGTAGATATCATTAAAATTTTACTTTAATTAAAAAACGAATAATCACACCGTACAATAATATTTCGGGATTTTTGTCTACATATTCTGCACCATTTGGGCTACGAACAAGTTACGAATATACTACGGTTTCTTGTGAGTCAGGTCAAACTTTGCTTATAATTAATTTGTTTCAAAGGAAATTCAGTACTAAATGTCTTTATTATTTTCAGAATTTGTTATAGCTTTTTGACATTTGTTTGGGTTATAATAGTTATATTAAATTTTATACCTCTTAATTTAAACAAAGCAAATTTATTCTTTTTTATTAATCACGAATAATCCTCTTCGGGAGTGTCTCTCAAAACACTCCATGAATATTCGCTAAACATGTTAATAAGATGATTGTCCGAAACTTCTTTTATTATCTAGGAAAAAAACAATTGATTCTGTTACAAATTATTTTTAAAGACATGAAAACATTCATTTCCTTAAAAGCATCTACCACTTTTCTTATTATTTATTTTGCCAGGCTTGTACTTCCTTATGGGTAAATTTACTCTCGAAGGTTTTATCGTGCACTAAGGTCTGCTCCGACCAATAAGTAAAATACTCGAACTTAAAATTAGCTCAATTTGAATTTCTTTCAGTTCTGAGGTTATAATTGTCAAATTGATGTCAAGCCACGCGAATTAAATTTCAAAATGTAAAATGTTATGAAAGCAATAAACGGACCTATGCACTGGTTATGCAAAATATAAAGCATGGAACATTTGGCATTTAAAGAAAACGTGGTACCGGAAAAACAAAGGGAAAGCTAAATGATCGGAAAAGAAACCAAATTGTAAAAATCGCCAAAAATAAATGTGATACAATGGTAAAAATTGGAAGGAAGTTTAATGTATCAGACAAAACAACATTTAAAGTGCTGAAGCAAAACAATATAAAGCGTTTTTGTAAAACAAATGCTCCAAAATCTACACCGGAGCAACAAAAACGACAAATTTGTCGAATGAGAATGTTGACCTTAAGTCACTTAAACCTTGGTAGGATGAAAGACGTTACATTAGACGATGAATCCTATTTCTGTTTTGAAAACTGTAAGCTGACATCCAGTAAATACTATTTTGCTGCAAATAAAAAGAACGCACCATCCTATTATTAATACCTGAGAAAGGAATAAAGTCATATCGTTATATACTTAATGTTTTGGGAAAAAAACAATATCTTCTTTTAATTTATTATACATATAAGGAAATAGTCTTCAAATGCCGTTCTATTCGCATAGAATATGTTTGGTGTAGCCCAACCGTAGAATAAATTAATTATGTACCTTTAAATCGTTACAAACACTCCAATTATGTTGTGAATGTTTTATTTTTCCAAGTACTAATTTTACCGAGTGAGTAATAGGAATAACAGATAGTTTTTTTTTCGCTAATTAATTGCGACTGTTTAGTATAATTAAAAGTTTCGTCATATCGACATTTGCACCTCATTTACTAAGACCATGTTGTTTACTTCACAAGTTCTAAAGAAAGTAGTAAATAGTTGGGTTTAGTTATGCAAGTAAAGTATGTTTAATAAATCAAATCATTTATTTATAAGCCTATATTGAGTTATTTTACCTCATATGATTTCAACATTTTAGTTAATGAAGAATGGGCACTGCTATCCACGTTTTTCCTAAATTGGAAACTGAAAAAAAATTGCCTGTGCGCGGGAAGTGTTATCCGCATACTAAAAGCTACCTAATTTACTATTCCCGAACGCATCAACTGTACTTTTCGTTACTGTTCAATACTAATGGGTCTTCCACGTTTGCAGTGTTTACATAGATTTTAATTTTTAATTGCAGCGAGCGCAGATTGCTTTTTCAATAAGTAATCCTGGAATCAATACTTCGCAATTTCGTCATCAACGTCTATTCATCGGCCGTAAAAAATGTTGAAGTTCGTAGCAAATACATATGTAAACTTTGATAGTTACTTGTTATGGAAAGTTGTATGATGTAAGATGGTGATAGTAAAAGATGTCAACTGCGTTTGTTCCACATGTCGGGTCAGCCTTACTTTCGATGCACGTCATTGATCGTCAATGCCGTCATATATATTGTTGTCACGACAAATCATAATTTGTCGTTTGTAATTGAATATAAATATTAGGTTATGTTATTTATAGTGAATAGTATATTACCGAACGGAAATATTTTTCCACTGTAAATATTTATTAAAATGGTAATCCTAGTACCCTAGTTATGAAAGAAATGAGAAAAATATCTCAAACATAATATAAAGTAAAATTTATTTTTTGTTTACGTTATATCAAGAGAACTTAAGTGTGTGTGTAAAGAGATATGAAAATTTTTGTCACTATTAATCCTAACATGGGAGAGCATATGAAGATGAACGTGTACAATGAAAAATGTTAAAACATCCATTATGTAAAGGATGCTATACTAAATTCTTGTAACAAATATATTGACGATGACACAGGCAATTTTAGAACATGTTTATTATAAAAATTTTCATTTATCGTAATTTATTCATTGCTATCGCAGTCACTCAAGTCACTTTCTCTGAAATATATAATTATTGGACTGACTCGTTTCTCCAATCTGAGGTAGGATATTGAACTTCTAATTTACTATGATAACTTGCTGATTCTCAAACCAGAGAATAAAATTTTCATGATTAATTTCTCAGTCAGTTTTTAGTGCTCGAACAAAATATCAAGAATGCATCCGACACCGCCAGCATGTAAAATAATGTATCTACAATGCAATTTACAGATACTTGAAAAATAAGCTTCTAATCTATGAATATTATACATGTACACACTTTTTGCCCCCAGTTTTTCTTTTCTTAATACTTTGCCAAGTATGGTCCCACCATGAATGGCCAACATGGCCACTTTCAAAAATCAACGCTTCGTCTAAATAGACAAACTGTCAATAATTAATGGGCGAATTTTTAACGTAGGATTGCAAAAAATTGGTTTGCTATGTGTAGCAATTCCATCAATCCCTGTCGAAGATCATCTTTTCTCAAACGGAAACCTATTCCTTTTAAAATAATCTTTAGGGGCGAAAAGCTTCTGTGAAATATACCTCTATCCTTCAAAATTTGTAACGCACAATGTTGTTCTAAAATATCAAAATATGTACATATACTAACTTGATACATTTCATATATAACATTCCTTACAGATGATTTTGTAGCATCATCGATATCTAACACAGGTTTAGGCCTTTGCTGATTTGTTTTACGACCAGTCAGGGGTTCATTGTTTTTTACTGACTCTGATATCGCACTAGCAGAAGATATGCTAATATTGAAAGCTGTAGCAACACGGTAAAATTACATACTTATGTTACAATTTTTTAAACACTATGTATATGGAAACACACTATTTACTTCCCTCACTCCCTCAAACATTTTTTGCGTCTTCTACCGCGCATAGCTGTGCGTGACCATATTGCACTTTTTGCAGAGATTCCACTAACGACACCGAAGGATTTTGTAATTTTTCTATTGCCTCCACTAGTCCGAAGTAATTGTTCTGAATAGTTTTTAAATCCGTTTTAACCTGACTATCTTGAAATTTCGACTGGTTTTTCTGGATAGCGGCAGCTTCCTTTGTATCGAATTGTAAAACCACTTAATATTGTCAAAATATTTATGATAATAAAACGCGGCCTGTAACCATGTTCCCCAAGGAGTTAGAATAGGTTCTGGTGGCTCTGGTATACGGGGGCACAGTCTGTGAAATTCGCGAATACGTTTTGGGGACATTGCTTTTGTATGCATCAAGAGTTGGTTTGTTGAAAGTTCAAACTTGTCCAATGTATTTAACACTAACTTTGAAATTACTTCGGCAGTACACTGTTGTATTCGTTTGGAGACTAATAGAATTGAGGGTGCCGATTGATGAGGTTCCAATTTGCGTGAATGTTTCTTCCGATCTGTTGTTTCGTCGACACATAACCACAATTTTTGATCTTTCAACTCCGATTTTATTTTTTGTTCAATATGTTCGCGCGCAGATGGCACAATTCTTCGTAACGATGTTCGACTTGGTAATTTGCACTCCGAATAGTTATTCCAAAAGCAGATAAATGGTTCCTTGTCTAGTAAATTAAACGGTATATTACATGCGATAAACCTAACGCATAAATTAAATATAAATTTTTCATTGTCTCGTGCGCAATTTCTTTTTGAGACATGCTTTTCACTATTTACGTGTCGTAGACAATGTTGTCTGGACCAACACATTAACGGGATTTTACAGATTACACATTTAATTTTAGCACCTTCATATATTAAGTCTGGAATTTCTGCAATAAATTTTCGGCAGTTTGTCGGACCGCGGTCGTTTTGCTGACGAAATCATCATTTTTCTAGGACAGATAAACAATTGCGCAAATGACCGGCAGCGAAAATGTCCGTACTGCTCCGCAGTCGAAGTAATACTACCGTTCCTCTCGGTCCGAACTGATTCTACGCCGATGCGCGGTACCGCTCGTGGCCAGCGTTATTTATTAGGATAAGTCATAATATATGCTAAACTGGAGTAATCTATAACTATTTATATATTAAACTATTGATTATAAATCAATTGACATACATTTTAGAAGATGACAAATTCGTATTTTAGAGCTGGTAGTGTTACGTCACAGACACAGCGTATATGACGTGCATCGAAAGTAACACTGCCTGCCCTATATAAGTGTTTGTAAACATCTTTAAAAAGTGAACAATAGGTAATGCAGACAAAATAAACGGAGACGCGCTTTTTATGCATATCAGCATGTTGGCCGTTGAACCTAGTTAGTTCAAAAACGTAATCGAGGCTATGTTCTTTTGAATTATTTTTTATGTTGGTTACAATTATATCGGATAGTTAAATCCAAGATTAAAACTTAAAATAACCTTTGACATTTATTCACAAGTTTCGCAATTCAAATTACATTTAATGTTTATTGATGTATCTTATAAATTTCAAAGCATGTTTATTACAGATCAACAAACATTTATCTTTGGAAGCTATTTTCGTAATAGACAAAAGCAACAGAATGGAGAATGGTCTTGTTGTATGCAACTATGTAAGGATGAATTTCGACTTCAGTTTCCACATTTGATTTTTATCAACAAATTGTTCGCTACGTTGCTAAATTTCGTGAAACCGGTGTAGTAAACCCAGTAGTGGTAGACTCAAGAAAAAAACCGCTGCAAGTATTGCAGATGTGAGGAGCCGTATAGATAATTTACCTAAAAGGTCAATTAAAAAGCTTTTACAGGAAACTATTTTATCATAAGGTATATCCATACAAAATTCGTGTTGTGCAACAACTCAAGCCCATTGACCACGTAGTGAGAGTGCAATACTGCAATTGGTTTGAAAATCACATTAATGATGATAATATCTTTGATAAATCCTTATCAGACGAAGCTTGGTTCCACATTAATGATTTTATTAACAAACAAACTATGGGTATATGGTCTAGATACAACCTTCTGAAAAGGTTGGTGTTTGGATAGCAGCTTTTCGGAGAAGAATTATTTGTCCATTATTTTTTGATGAAACGGTAAACGCAGAAAGGTGTCATAATAACTTATTGCAACCTTTTCTAAACCAATTCCATAGTGACGAACTGAGGAATGGATACTTTCAACAAAACAATGCTACGCTAATAAAGCGTTACAAACGATGTACCTCTTCCAAAGATATTTTGGTAACGCGTAGTAGATTTTCCTCCACGTTCTCCTAATCTAACTATTTTAGATTATTTTATTTTTCCTCGCCTAAAAATACAGTTTTTAAAAATACACCATACACAATACAAGAACTTACCGAACAAATCTTTGACACGACAGCACCTCAACATCTCATCAACACATTGTTTGCTATATTTTTATATTTTTCCTTTATTTTTACTAGGGAATATTAAATATCTTTTTTATTCTGCTGGCTTTATTATTACTAGAGCTGGCACTCTGGCACGACAGGATCGGATCCGCTGTTGTGTGTAAATATATATGTGGTATATATGCATCTCCGATCGGCGGTCGATGTTAATATTCGCTTCGCACAGTCGGCTCGCTGTTTGTTGGTACGTATATGCTTACTACCGGCACGCGACCGAAAGTGCCAACTCTAATCATTACTATTAAATATGTCAAACATAATTTGAAGTTTTACTCTCGATGTAATTTAAGCAAGGTTTAACTGTCAGATGTAGTTGTAACCAACATAAAAAAACATAAAAAACATGACCTTCTCGATTACGTTTTTTTGTGATCATATTTTTCCAAACAGTTTATCTACTACATGTATCTCGATAATTTTATTTCTTTCATTTACAGATAATAGGTATACATTGCTAGAGTAATATGAGGTGATAGGTGACGGAATAGCATTATAATTTTAACAAAAATATATGTTATGTCTATTCAAACAAGTGTATCTGTCCAAGAATACATTATAATATATACTGTAGTGTTCTAGTTTACATCTTCGAACTCAACACGTCATAACCGGCACGTGTGTAGTCAGGATGGCCACTCGTTCAATGTTAAATTCCCTCTGGCGGATATTAGCTCTTTTTCAATAGCTCCTCTTTCCCAGACCTACGAGCTTTGGAGCTGGGGTACTAGGGGCTTATCTTAAGTCTAGCCAACGACAAACGTAGGGTAACGGGGAAGAAACTACCCTTCTGTTCAATTTTTTTATATCGCAAATCCTCAAAATTAATGGAATATCTTCCTACAACAAGCAACAGCGTAAATTCGGAGGTATTTCTAGCATAATTTCGAATGTTAAATATGTTTCGTTAAGTTGTTATCTAGAACATCAGTAAGTTTTGTTATTATTGGGTTGTCAGTGGAGTTTTGTAGCATAGAATAGTCTAATTACACATACAATACATCTTTCACTATGCTATTTTTAAAAATAACTTTATTCATCGAAAATTCATCGTCAAATTATATTTGGAAGAGAATTATCAAAATTTGCTGTGGATAAAACAATCGTCATCGCGATTGAATAAAGGAAGATAACACATGTCTGGCTGTGTTCCAAGTTACATACAAAGTGTTTAATATTTCAAATCGTACTATAAATTCAAGGTAGAAGTGAAGGTTGGTGGTTAAGAGTAGGCAGGTTTCCTGTAAATGTCACATAAACACAGAGTTTGTATGACATAGTCATAAAATCCAGGTTAGTTCCCAATTTTCAATTCTAATTATGATTAAATTCCATAAATCGATATTAAGGTTCATTCAAATTGCCGAAAAAGGGTTTTAGAACACTTCCGAACCTTCAGGTCGTATAATTAATTAATTTGCAAAAATTTATTTTTTGTCAACGATTTCTCACATTTAGAACATTTCATGTGGTTGACAGATTCAATACTTTTATTCGGTATTTGACAAAAAAATGATAAATTGAAAGGCTGATATATAAGCTATGAAGCTTGTCGTATCCTTGGGAGTATAGCGTGTAAATGGTACATGTAAAGTGTTTGTCCGTTTCGGACGTGAAAATTTCGACGCGTACGACAAAATGCCATCTTATGAAACTTGTTTTCTAATATAAAATATTTTCGGCAAATTGGATTATTTCACGGCAAACTTAATGTACATACACAAATTCAAATTAATTTTTATATTTTTTCAGCAAATAAAAATTGTAAATGTTTCCAAGAAAATAAGACTCATAATCATAACAAATCTAATTCATGAGATACAAATGCAAGATCCGCTATTGCATTTATAGAGAATTTATTAATCTGTTTTCGCTTTCTTTATCACAAGTACACTGATTTTGAAAATAAATTTTACGTTTCGATTATTGAAAATAAACTAAACTTATGGTTCTAGGTTCTAATTTCATAACTAAAACGATATAATTCAATTTGTATACAATCTTTTATGACAGTTCATCGCTAAACAAATTTAAAGCCCATCCCCTTATACTCATGTAATAGGGTCGTTTACCGTTAGCTTAGATGGTAATGAAGAATAAAGCGAATTTATTCGCACGTTGGATTTAGCAGGTAAACTAACGAGTAAAATGGGAAAGCAAGACAAGCCTTAGCAGAAATCTTTATTTGCCAGTTGTTTAAGGATAATGTGCAAAATATGTACATCGTACTTTACCTTTATATCGTGAGACGTTCTCAAAAAAAAATAAAATTCCGTGCTCAAGATTGCACGACGATAAAACTCCCAACGGATATTAAATATTTAAAACGGGATCGTAATAAATAGTAATTGCCTCCTTGTTGCCTTCTGTATGAAATTATAATTCGCTTTTAATCTTTCAGGGGTTTTTTCTCCATTAGCCATTTGTTGCAATGCCCTGGACCTTTGATCGAGTTTTGGTCATTCTTTTTAACATCTTAATTCAACAGACGGTCAAATTCCGCACTCCATAAAATAGGAAATAAATATTTAGTGTTTCATAAATTACTAGATAATTCATTATAAAAAATTCTGATGTACATACATGTTTTTTCATCATTTTTTAAAGATGCTATTTTTCAATGTAAGTGCTTCAGGTAATTAATATACAGGCTGTCTCACTATATGTTGACTATACTCTGCAAGCTTGTATTTTCCGAACAGCATGAAGTATTAAGATTCGGTTTTTACCCTTGAGTTTTATATGAGTCCAAGCCTTTTATGGCTTTTCTATTCTTTCTATAAAAGCGGAAATAAAAATTGCATAATTTGGCAGGCCCGATAGTGAACTTTTTTTAATGCAACACTTTATTTATCCGCAATAATTTGAAAAGGCGTTTCTTTTAACGTTCAGATGTTGTTTATAAAATTAAAATCGGTTGAGAGATAACAGAAATAAACGTTTATAGAGATACCACTGTAAAATCGGAAATGGAAACAACAAGACATCTAGCGTACAGTGACTGACAGTAGAATAAACAAAACCACAAAAAGTAAAACTTCCGGTTACGAAATACACCTCGCACTTCTAAGTATCGATTACTGTAATCATTAGCCAACTCTACTAGAATTTTGCCGAATCCAGAAGTGTTCCAACCTCCGGTAGGGATTTTTAACGTGCCAAATATCGTATTGACAGGGGGCCTACGAGTTTACTTCCTTATACGAGAAGAAGACATACTCCGAGTTTTATCCGTAATTAAAAACCAAACGTCCCGGCCGGAATATGAACCCGCGTCATTCCAGTCGAAAGGCAAGTACGCTAACCGTTCGACCGTCGAGGCGGTCCCCTTAGTGTGTGATTTTGTTGATTAATGGGTTTCACGAAGCAAAAAACTCTCAAGCAGTACTATTACACGCACAGACCAGGTTCTTGCAAAAACTTAACGAAACGAACTACCTAAACAGAATATTGATGTACGAAACACTGACAGTTTTGTTTAGAAACAATCGACATGCGGCGATAAGGCTACATTTCATTTGATCGGTAGAGTAAATCGTCCTGCAGGATTTCGAGTCAAGAAAACCCGAGATTATTTGAGGAGCACGACAGGGATTCTCCCAAAGTTAATGTTTGTAGCGGTATTTTTCGCGAAAATAAAATATGTTTTCTGGAATAATTACGCGGACATGTTAGAAAAGTTCCTTTATCCACAATTAGAACAAGATGGCGTTTTAGAGAATCCCTGGGCCCCTCCCCATTTCTCTAATATCGCTACAGAATCTGTTTCTGTAAAATTTGGTAACAACTGGATTGGTAGAGGTGGGCCAACAAAATGGGCGCTCCGGTCTCCAGACAATTCTCGACTTTCTGTGGGGCTATATTAAGGAAAGAGCTTATAATCCACTTCCGGAAAACATCTCTGATCTAAGACGCATAACTTGTGTAAATGTTATATAGAGCATTTGATAACTTTCTGGTGAGATTTCATACCTGCATACAGGAAAACGGCAAACACATTGAACATTTCTTATACAGATGTACGCACCTCTAAATAATTATTTTTAGATTCTTAGATAATTGTAGTGTACCATTAAGCTGTAAGTAAATCTAATTTGAATTCCGATTGTGTTTATTCTTCTATCAGTCATATCTTCATAAACGTCTATCTCTGTTATTTCTCAACTGATTTGAATTTTGTAAATAACATTTAAACACTAAAGGAAGCGCATTTTCAAATTACTGGGGATAAATGAAGTGTTTCATTAAAAAATCGCTATCGGGTCTGCCACATTATGTCATTTCCATTTCGGTTTTTATAGAAGAAATGACATGTTCATAAAAGCCATAGAAAAAACTTGGACTCATATAAAACTTAATGAAGTGTGAAAACCGCATCTTAATACTTCGTTTTAAACGTATTGCATAGAAACAAATATCACCTTTATAAAATGCAAGTTGTACAAAAACTTTCAGATGGCGACTTTGACAGAAGGTTGGAATTTTGTGCCTCCAAAATATGTCCAACAGTGGCCTATATTTAGTTAAAAATATTGTGTTTTCTAATGAATCTACATTTTGCCTTACTGGAAAAGTATGTAAATACACAAAATTATCGGTACTGGCCGGACACAAATCCCCATTGGATACGTGAGGGACACGCAAAATCAACAGAAAATAAATGTGTGCGCAAGTATTGTTGGTAACACAGTTATTGGACCCTACTTTTTTGAGAGGTTGTTAACAGGTAATAGATATTTGCGATTCCTAGACGACCTTGCTCCATCTTTAGCGACAGTAAATTCTAACCCAGAAAATCCAGACCTACCGAATGATAGCCTTTGGTTTCAACAAGATGGAGCTCCGCCTCATTCCTATTTAGATGAAGTTTTCCCAAACAGGTTGATCAGTAAGACCTAGTTTATTGAGTGGTTAGCGAGATCGCCAGATCTGACACCTTTAGATTTTTTCCTATGGGGTTATTTAAAGAGTAAAGTTTTCAAAACAAAGCTTTATACCTTGAGGACTTAAAAATTTACATTCGAAAGTAAATTCGACTAATACCTAATCCTCACATAGTGCGTAACAATCAAATGAAGTTGTAAATACACTTGGTTTTTGCCAAGTACGAGGGTAAGTCAAATATTATCTACACTTTCGCCATAACAAGTTTTGAAGGTTATCGTAGTGGCGGCCGCCTGCGCATGCGTTGAGTTGGCGCCTCTGTGGTCATGTGTGCGGAATTTAATCACGATCGCGTCATTTGCCTGCTAGCTACAACAGCATAAGCATGTCAGCTCCGCTATTAGTTTGCACCAAAGAGGAACAACGAGCAGTGATCCGATTTTTGTGGTCAGAGGGTGTGAAAGGTGCTGAAATTCACCGGAGACTTTTGTCACAATACGGGAACAGTGCTTTACCTCGTAAAAGCGTTTTTTTGTGGATCGAAATGTTTGAAAGTGGCCGCACGAACGTGACACAAAAAGAGGAAGCTGGACGGCCGTCAACCTCGACCACCGACGACAACATTCAGCAAGCTCGAGAGATGGTTACAGCAAATAGGCGAGTTAACATAGGTGAGGTTGCATCTTCTTTAAACATCAGTTACGGTTCTGCCTATCAAATTATCCATGATGAACTCAAATTTCGTAAAGTGTGTGCGCGATGGGTACCATGAATGCTTATCGCAGAAAGCAAAACCAAACGTTTGGACATCTGCCAACGCTTTCTGGATCGCTTCAACGCGGAAGGCGACGCACTTTTAAGCAGAATAGTGACTGATGTTTAAAGAAGATGCAACCTCACCTATGGTAACTCGCCTATTTGCTGTAACCATCTCTCCAGCTTGCTGAATGTTGTCGTCGGTGGTCGAGGTTGACGGCCGTCCAGCTTTTTTTGTGTTACGCTCGTGCAGCCGCTTTGAAACATTTCGATCCACAAAAAAACGCTTTTACGCGATAAATCACTGTACCCGTATTGTGACAAAAGTCTCTGGTGAATTTCAGCACCTTTCACGCTCTCTGACCACAAAAATCGGATCACTGCTCGTTGTTCCTCTTTGGTGCAAACTAATAGCGGAACTGACATGCTTATGCTGTTGTAGCTAGCAGACAAATGACGCGATCGTAATTAAATTCCGCACACATAACCACAGAGGCGCCAACTCAGCGCATGCGTAAGCGGCCGCCACTACGATAACCTTCAAAGCTTGTTATGGCGAAAGTGTAGATAATATTTGACTTACCCTCGTAGCAAATGATGAACATTTTCAACATCTAATTAAATATCATTAAATTACCTTTAGAGTATCCATTATTATGCATCACCTACTATTAGTGTTAATACTGTTAATTTTTCTAAAGTTTAGTACTGTTGTTTTTTTTAGTTTATTTCGTTGAAAATAAAATATTTCCTTTTTTGTTTTTTTTGACAGTCTGTTTAAATTCTAACAAATCAGTGGAAGCTCAGTTTAGTTTAATAAAAAAAAAAACAATTCTGATAGTATCTTTCTTCCATGTTCACTAGTTTTAAAGTATGAATGGTAATTGTTGCAAAAAGTTTCCCAATGCCTATTTTTTGAGTAACCCCGTATACTAAAAAATATCAAATTTTGCAACACATTTAGATGTTGGAAAAGATTTTGGGATAATTAATTACTTACATTTTTCCTTTACTGCTACACCGCAGAAAATAAGACTACAAATTAACTTTTAACCATCCATAAATCCAAAACTATATCAGAAGCTAAACAAAAATTGTTTAGAATTTTACGTGGAATCCTAAAATTTCAAAATATATAGAGTGTTCTATTTAAAAAGAGAAAGTTGACTTACGCCCTACATTTTCGGGCCATATTATATAATGAAAAATATGTTTTTAATATGTAGAAAATAAAAATAAAGTTGACATGTCCAAGCGATTTTCCATAAAATGAAAAATTTTTTAGATAATGAATTTATTCCTTACTTTATGTCCTCACTGTATATGAATTATTAGTATGTGAATTATATGTGTACATCTTACAAGGATTAGTTTAAATTTTAGCGTCCAATTTAGGCACACGCAGTTTAGAATATAATTTTGTTAATATTTTGGTTCTTTAATGCATAAGTGTACGGCCTAGAAAATATATGTTACTATATAACTTGCAACTTCGAATGAAAATCGTTGAATTTTTGGTAAAAATAATGTATTTTACAAGTTAGGACACACGCTAAACAATTTTCTACGTATGATTTAAAGAAGGTACGTTTGAAATTGGAATCGTCAATAGAACATCAAATTATTGACAATTTTGTGTAGTAATTTAAGAAAAAAAGTTTCAATAATGCTATTCAGAGAATTGTATTTAGTAAGTGGTATTAAAATGTTTATAAAATAATTACAACTACAATTTCATCATTTGTTTCCAGATTTTAAGAATGTAATTTTTAAAAAAGAAAAAACACGTCATTTTTTTCTGAGGAAGACGAAACATATTTATCGAAGTGTGATATAGTTTTCTTTTTACCCAGTCCATTTATAAAAAAGCTATTAAGACAAAGAATCCAAATTTTAGTGAAATAAGATATTCGTAAAATGCGTGCATTTGTTAATAGTTAATAATTTAATACGCGAATTATATAAGTCCTTAATAGTCAACTAATTGAAGTTTATTGTTATAAGTGTTACATTTGACTTATTCCCTTATTTTTCCGAAAAAATTCAATGCAAATAAAACTAAAATTATTTTCACTTCAAGCGCTTATGTAAACTAAACGTATGTTCTTTACTTTTAGAAAGAGGAATTAAAAGATATGTTTATATTCCGTACAACTGGCTGAAAGAGGCAAAAAGGAAATTGAAATCTGAAGCGCGCCAAACTCCTCTCAGACTACACGGTAATAAAATACCTCGTCACTGTCAAACTACGAACTGATCAAACAACCGGGCACTAATTACAGATCAAGTATCGGGAGTCGAAATCTTTTGGGGTACTCGATAGCCTTGTATTTGTGGATCAAGGGCCCGATAACGATAATAATGGCTTTCCCTGAACGACGCCGTCGGCCGAGTATGGATGACAACGACGCCAATGACTAAGTTTGTTCCGTTAAGTATGCGGGACTGTCGAGCAACTCCTTACAATAAAATGTGTGCGGAGGTACTTCTATTGTTATTTGAGTCGCCGAATTCTTCTGGGCTCTCCGCTTCTCCAATTCTAAAGGAGTATTTCCTCACATTAATATCCCCTGCGCAAGGAAATATGACACCGCCGAAAATAAAGAAATTCCTAAGTGAATATAATTTCGTACTCTAGTAGGTAACTATTAAGATTCACTCTATTTTCAGTAAGGTGCAATCATTTGCTTTATCAAGCATGGACTTCCCGAATATAATTTTTACCTGCATTACAAAATACATAGATAGAATAATTACCAATAGCCATCGTGGTTGATACTCAATTTAAGCTTGTTTACAAATGTAAATTTGATTCTAAAGTTGCAGACTTGTTTCGTAAAATACACGTTAACGTTTGAAAATATGTGGTAAGTGAACGAACTGCACAGATAAGGTTCAAAAATGAAGACATACAGCGTGTCCCAGGATTGATGTTACAAGAGGTGAGCGGAACTAAAAATGTTTGAATCTCAATTTAGCATTTTGGAACTAAGCCCTGCTTGGTTTGAATCTTATCTTTAGTTTACTTTCGATTTTTTTAAATCAAATAAGTCTTGACAGTTGAGTAAAAACTATTTTCGTTTCGGGTAAAGTACCTATTTCGTTCGACATAAACAGAGTGTTTATGTCACAGCATCATACGAATTCAAGGTTAGTTTTTTAATTCAAAAAGTCGTTATTTTCAATTTATTTAATTCTAAATTCACAAGAAAATTGCCTAAAGAGTATCCAGGAATACTCTCGACCTCACAAAGAATTGAGGAATTTAGATTAATTTAGAAAAATTCAAATTTTCCTGAAAAATTCCCTGAGAAATACATTTCAATATATATAAGTGGATCGTAAGGAATCATTTTTAGCTATTAATAATTTACCCTTATGTAAATATCACCCACGTCGGGATTACTTCGTCGCAAATTATAAAATATTGTCGGCAACTGTCGGTCTACGTGTAGGTATGTATATTAATTGGCCTGTACGTAACACGTTGGAACCATTTATTTACAAATACATTTTTTGTATCATTACATCCAGGATATCTGTTACAGTCACATGCACACATGTAAAAACCGTAACCGTTGTTTGTTGGTTCATTTATAACTGAGCCGCTGCTCTAGTTTCGGACAACTAACAAATTTGATAGTGATTACATACCATTTATCAGGTTGACGTAATCGCGAAAATTGCAATTCTGCGAGATATCTACGCAACTTTAAAACCATTTTTGCGAAATTAGACGTAAATGTAGTGGGTCCCCAATTGCTTGATGGGATGAAAGTTTAATTCGTTAAAAAGATAAGAGCAGAAATATGAGTCAGTGTCAATATGAAGTATTCATAAAAACACACATGCCCATGTACAGTGTAACCTATTTGAAATGGAAGCACCCTTATAAAACCTTTATTTCACATTAAAATGAAACCAATTTTTTTTTAATACTTAGTGGAACAAAAAGTCTACTTCCGCACAAAATTTCAGGAGTTCATCTAAATTTTGTGGAAAGTGGAAAATAACAGTTTTATTAGCGATTTTTTTTATTGAAAATCTGACTGTACCGCTGAATTCAGACGGTTTTACCGTGAATTATTTGATAAATCCACTTCTTGTAACATCTAGTGACCAAGGTAGATCAAAATTTATAGAAAAAGCAACTAAAAATTAACTAACCTTGTTATTAAATGCCACAAAATTACAAATAACATTTTTTAAATCTAACTGCAATTACAAAAATGAATGTAATAATATATCAACCAAATTACAAATTTAAAAAAAATACATAAATATACATATCTACTTTGGTTTTTTAAATAATCTGGCTTTACTTTTATTTAATGAATTTTTATATTGCGGTAAAAAAAATTTCAATTGTCAATAGTAATTGTTATTTTACAAAAAAAAAAATTCCTGTAATTTAAAGTAAAATCCAAACTAGGTTATGATGTCGAAGTCAAATGCAGGCTGTGACGTTGACAGCTACTGCATAATTATACATTAACTTCATTGGTAGTTGAGTGATCGCAAACTGGATTTAATAATTGTTGAAGTAAATCTGAATAAGGAATTGCATTTGTTTACTTTTTTGATCTACCTTGGTCAGTAGAATTATGAAATAATGCACTGTAAAGTTTGAAAAATGATTCTCTTTTCATTAACAAACATATTTCAATGAAATTAAAACCAATTCAAGATCGTCTGCATCCAGTAGTGCAGTCGAATTTTTAATAAAAAATCACTAATAAAATTTTGTTATTTCCAGTGAACCACAAATATTTACAAAAATAATAATAATATCCTGTATTTATCCACTAGAGATAAAAAAATACAGTGCAAGAAATAAATAAAGTCAAAAATAACAATACAAAAAGGAATAAAGCGAAACGAAAAATGTAAGCCACGTATAAAGAATTCTCTACATTCTGCGGACGATACAAATACAATATGATGATAAAAAAACATAATCGACAGGGCCTTGTTTTTCTTCGAATTTTTTATGTTAGCTACAACTACATCTGACAGTTAAATCTAAGATTGAAACTTCAAATTACACTTGACATTTATTGACAATTCAAATTACGTTTGATATGTTATTACATCCATTATCCTACTTACCTGTTATTTTCTTCATTAACATCTGACCTCATCTAACCTAAATTAGGACTAGGATTGCGATTGCACTGCGTTCGCGCAACGGAAATTGTCGACGACGCGCGAAGCGCACGATTCTAACACATATTTATTTGACTCAGCAAAATTATGTGAAATAAGATTTGTACATTCAAACAAGTTTAATCTGTTGTTCTTAAAAAACATGCTTTCGCTCAAATAAACCATTGCAAAATACATACATAAAAACCGAGAGTATTTTTGCGCCAATGATGAGTCACACAATTATAACATCCGCAACAAGCATGATCTTCGGTTACCATACCATAGAGTGCAAGCCACACAGAGGAATGCAAATTTTTGGGGTATAAATGTCTATAATAAATTGTCCGAAAGTATCAAATGTTTGTCAAATAAGAAATTTGCAAGGCCATTAAAAGGTCACTTATTAAATAACGCCTTTTATTCTGTTGATGAATTTTTTAGCCATCCAGATTAATTTGTTTTTCAGTGTTTGTTTGTTCTTCATGTATTTATACAATGTCTTTGTTCTGTACTTTATCTTTATATATATATATATATATATATATATATATATATATATATATATATATATATATATATATATATATATAATATATATACACATATATATTTACAAGTAAATATATATATATATATATATATATATATTTGGCCCAAGAACTTTTTTTCTGTGTGTAATTGCTTGCTAAATTCAAAATTTTTTATTTTGCTTACAACACAGAAACTTATTTTCATCAGATGTACTTGCAATCAATATAAAAAAAAAATTAAAAGAACATGGTCTTCTCGATTACGTTTTTTAATAACCATATTGTAGCATAATTACGTAGATATCTCAAAATGTTAAAATAGGGACTAGTTTTGTAAAAAAAAAATGTTTTACTAATCTAAAATTACACAATACTCAAGAATAAATTGCGACTGCAGAACATACACAGAAGAAGGCAAAAAGTATGCTATTCATATAATACACTTTGTGACAAATCCTACTACTGTAATATTCGTTAGTTTTAAATTTTACCGCACAAATTTTCGATTTTATAGTAAGTAAACGGCATATAAACTGTGTTTCTAATTTTATTCGAAACGCTTCACAGCAGACAAAATCCTCCAAACACGCGATAGTATTTCTATTATTCAATTATATCCAGTGGGATTTCCTACGTAAGGAAGGAAATGTTTGTACAAATGCATGTCTACGTCTTCCTTCTGTTCATACAGGTACCGACTATCTCGCAAAAGATAAGGTATTTGAGTTAATTACGTAGGGTACACACAGGAAATCCACAAAGGATTCAGTCTATTCGATAAATAGAAGGTGATGGACGGCTTTACAATATACTGTGCATATGGGTTCCGATTGCATACTAGAATAAGGTATAATACCCATAAACAACCGATAAGAGTAGTAGTTAATCACGGCCTAAAAAGGATCTACGTTACGCCGGTCATTCGCTAGATTATACATTGATTACGCTGAAGTAGATGAACGTTACCCGTCAAAGCAGCATCGAACTATGTCATTTATTTTCTCTGTTTAGCCAGCGCTAAAACCCCGTCATCCTCGTCGAATTTATTCAAAGTAAATTTCGATTACCTTCGGTATACGTAGACCTTGAAATCTAACACATTGTAATTTATAATTAATTTTATTTCTTTTATCCCCATCTATCTAACAAATATTGTAATGATGAATGTTGTTTTTAAATTAAAGAATTAAATAAATGGAATGAATCTCAGGGTTAACGTTATTGAAAAATAACTACGTTTCGTGGGATCTACATAATTATTTTTTGCTAATCGTAATAGAATAAAAAAATTAAACAATTTTTAACGTTTCGAAAGAGACAGTAAGTTTTTATTTAGAATGTAGAACAATTATATTTCTTTTGAACAGAGTATTCTTAATTTTGAGACAAAGAAACTAAGAATTTGAAATTTTAAAATTAATTTATTAAACTAAATTTTCGATTTTTTGATTATTTGGCCAAATACTGAATATCGGTACCTGCACACTGGTGATCTTCGCAGAGTAGCAGTACTTCGATGATAAAAATAATTTCATGTTTACTTGAACTATGAATAAAATTATCGATGAATTTTGAAAATTATCTTCTTCTCGAAATTTGTTTACGTCTCTCCATTTGTTTTTGTTATTCAGCAGTTTACTACCAGTGACGATGTGATCACATAATTGTTATAGAAAGAAATACTTCATATCTCCATGTGTAAGACAAAGAAGAAAAATCAAACTAAGGGAAGTTGAAGGAAAATGATCAACAACACTGCTTCGCCTTGTTAAGAAATAGAATTAAATGTAGTTTTGACTATCAAAATACAACACTTTTTCACATAGGTAAATAAATACCATTACAATATATATTTATAAATGAATACATGTCTATTTATTCATATTTATTTATTCATATTCTCTCTATCTCGGTCGTTTACGTAATTCCTTAATGTTTACCATTGATTATAGTCATTACGTAACATATAATTATATCTGAAAATTCTTATCCTAGCTTGAAAATTGAATTTTACTTCCGACATTCTTCTTCATCGCAACAATTACCTTCCGTTAACAGAATTTTCGATACAACTTCAGCAAAACTAATCACTTATCTCAATACAGTCATCTTTTGAATTGCGGTTGATCCTTTCTTCCTGACTACACTAATGTTCATGAAGCCCTGGTTGCTTTTTCAAAAATCTGATAGAGAAACTGTTCTAGAATTTTTTTATAAACATTTCTCTGTACCTAAAATATGTCGTTCTTTAGTAAATTAAGTATAAAGCTCTTCAGATAAGCTTTTTGCTAAAATACATAGAATGTTATGGCGAAAAATTATAAACTTTTATTTTCCTAAAGATATTTATTAAAAATAATCTGTAAAATTTAATTCATGCAAACAATTTCAACATTTACTTGATTCCTTCTATTTTTTTGAACAGTTACTAACATTTCGGGAGTAATATTATGTGTAATGTCCACGTTACACATTGCCTTTGAAGTTTATCCAGAAAGTTTGTTCATAAACATTTCTGTTTAGCTAAATTGCGAAATTTTTTAAACGACTATCGAAATGTGCTTATTACATTTTTTACTGGTGAAAAACTTTGTGTGCCATGCTTTAAATAAATCGATTCGTTTTATATTGAATTCTAATTAACATTTGTCTGCTTATTTTCGCTATTTATTATTTATACGTTCTTCTTGCTAAATAATGTATGGAGAAGAATGATGATTACTTCGAGTAGATGTTCGAATTATACCAAAAAAGATAACGTGTACATATTGATTTAATGATTCTCTTTAGTGAAACAAAAGTTTATAGTATTTGATCTACCAAAGAACGCTACATTTTAGGTATAGGGATATGTTTATAGAAAACATTTTGGGACAGTTTCTCTATCAGTTTCTAAAGAATATACAGAGTGTTCCGTTTTAAAAAACTTAAATGGCAAACCTCAAACATGGGAACGATTTCACCATTTCATAGACGCTAATATAAAAAAATTTTTGAATGTATTGTCCAAGACTGCAAAAAATACTCATTCGAATCAAATTTGAAGCACTGCTCTAGCGGGTGAGACTTTTAGTATCGCAAAAATTCCAAATTATCTCAGTTATCTCAAACGCTAAAGTAGATCGGTATAGGGAATATTGAAGAAAGATACCATGAATTGAAGAGAGGCATCCAAGAACGTAATAATATATCTGTTCTATTAAAAAAGTCAAACTTGCATCGTGCGCTACGGAAACTGAACAGCCTGTATACTTGAATGTAATTTTATGTTATACAGCATTCGTCCCCGAATGATTTTTATTTGAAATTTCTTTCTCTAAATTGCTCGGGAAATGAATTATCTTCCGTCCATGCACTAGGTGGACACGCCCTCTAGAGACAGTGTGCAGAAGGATATTGGGCAAGAATTAAGTGAAAGTGTGCACCAACATTTCAGAGCAAAAAATTGAGAGTATATCATGTTGAAAGCATAAGATGCCCCTTTACAGATCCCTAATAGTATAGCCTGTAAGGGAACATAGAAATCACGATCCATTTAGAATTCACCGACAAATTTTAAGGAAAGGCAAAGAGCTCTAAAATGAATGCATTTTCTTATTAATTTTGGTTCTAAAAAGGTCTTACTCGAAGAGTAAATTATGATAATTATCTTTTATTTAAGTTATTAGAACTTTAATTAATTTAATAAGTACCCTTTGCCCTAAAGAAAAGCTGCTTTCTTCAAATTGTAGTTGTAACCAGCTTGGTAATAATTAAGCTACGCAGTTAAGAATAAAATGAAAACATGCCCTAAATCTTCATAGCTGCTCAAAAACTTAAAATTTATCTGATTGTCATTCTCAAAATAACAATTTTGCCACTGTCCTCGTCTCATTGCTTAGCGTAGTCAGTCACGCTCATATCATTTGAGTACGCCGACATGTGTCAATGATAAAAATCCAGTTCTTAGTGATAATAATTTACATTGGAATATAACAGGAAAAAGATCCAGCAAAATAAGTGATCGATTGTTGAAATTTTATTTTTTTTCGTGATGTAATCTTTTCCGTCTCCCACTTTTAAATAGATTTATTAATAGTTCTTCTCACATCTCTCAATTTCATCTGCTCCTTTCCCATTCATATCTCCTCTATCTCTTTCGGAAATCGAAATGTAGCGCACATCCAATTAGCACTGTCGATTATTGATTTACCGCTCCATTTAATCCCATAAATTTGAACCCACTTGAAAAATTCTTTACTTAAACACAAAAGAAGCTTTACCTTCCTTAATAAATTACCCTTTTTATTATACCTCTCCGACATGCTTTAGAGGAACTAAAACGTTTTTCGCGGTTATTACAATTTGCATGAGATATCAATTTAGCTGATATATAATTCATGCATTCTCCGGAACCTCGTATAAGTTCGGTAACAAGGGCACCGAGGTGATTTTACAAAGAAAATTGAAAACTTAGTTGACTTTATATTGTCTGTGTTGCTACACGGGCACCATAACTTGTTTTCCATTCCTCGGAGACTTCATGCTTGGTGGGATCCAACATATTACATCGCAAAACTTTCGAACTAATTTATTGTCTTAAGTTCAATAATTTGATTCGATGCATTTAGTCGGACGTACCTTCTGCAAACAGAAGTTTGAGTTACAATTTTAATAGGGAAGTTGGAGTTCTATCGGCGTAAATTTCTATTAAATTAAATTCATATTTGTTTTTTGTAATTACTTTGGGAATGGTTAACTAGAAATGGTGTAGTAATAGTTAGTACTTTATATAAGGAGTATTCACGATGATTGTGGATGTCGTTCAAAGTTATATTGAGACTTACAGGGTGGCACATAACTTCTTAGCTACCCAAAGTTGTGTTTTTTTTTTAAATTGATTGTCGACGTGTCGACAATTTCACGTCGACTAAGATTTTTCCACACATTGCCGAATAAAACTTTATAAGAAAACTCAGAATAAATATTTAACTTAATTTATTGGACGTTTACATATCAGTCGTCAAGTGTATGTCATCAAGTGTTAAGTGTAGGAATATTGCCCCAATCAGTTATTTCGTTCAATTTGAGCTGAAGCTGCAGGAATTTTCAACAACCTTAATATTAACGTTCCCAAACTTGGATGTTGCATCTTTGCAAACCGCCAAAACACTAGCGGGTTAGTTACATTTTTATCAAAAAATTGCATGAAGATTCCTTTTTTTTTTCATTGTATGTATCTCAGTAATTTATCCCATTACTATCAAGGTACTTACATAAAAGTTTGCAGATTATTATTATTATTATTATTATTATTATTATTATTATTATTATTATTATTATTATTATTATTATTATTATTATTATTATTATTATTATTATTATTATTGGCCTCGGTTTATCACCATCACTTTTGAATTCCTAGCTGTTGTAGTTGTTCTATGATAATAAAACACTGGATGGCATTTTAATAATATTATAATTTAAGATGTAAAATACAAAACACGTTACAACGCATTCATCTTAACTACAGCCATCATCATACATGAATGATGTCTGTTGTGCTACCAACCTCGTAGTACTGATATTATAACAGTACCAACCTTAGATATATAATATTACTATAACATCTCCCTTTTTTAAACTAAACTAACAATTTAAAATAAACTAATGATATTAACAGTAACAATGTTTAAAAGTTAGCTATTACACATTAATGTACATAATCTTTTAAATATTGAGGTTTTCTTAAGTGTCTACCACTGCGCGTTACAGTTACAGGCGATGATGTTTGAAGGATTTCCTTTTTGTCTTCCTTTACTCTATCAGAAGTTTCTTCATTTATTTTCTGGTCTTGGTTAGTATCTCCCATCTGTTCAGTCCTGTCATACAAATACTTTTCAAACAGTTCATCGTATATTTTTCCATAAAAGTTGTCAGTATTACATTTTCGTAGATATTTTCTATTTCGTATAAATTCTTTTCCTGTTTTGTCATCTTTTACTATATAACTTCTTGGTCTATACTCATCTCTCTTTATTACTTTTCCTGGTTCCCATCGTTTTGTTCTATAATGCTGTATTGCTATTGTATCTCCCCCTTTTAGTGGTGGCAAATTCTTTGCTCCTCTGTTGTAGTAGTGTTTTTGCTTCTCTTTCACTCTTTGTTTCATAACCGGTTTTACATTAATTAGAGGTTTCAGTAATTTTGATGTTACTGGTACAAATCCTTTGAGTCTTCTACTAAACAATAATTGTGCAGGTGAAGCTGTATCTTTATCTATTGGTGTATTTCGGTATTCTAATAATGAGATAAATACATCTTTCTTAGCATAATGAGCTTTCTTAAATAATTTTTTAATAGTCTGTACATTCCTTTCTATAAAACCATTTGACTGTGGATAATGTGGTGAACTTGTTTTATGTGCTATTTCCCATTCCTTTAAAAAGTTTTGAAAATTTGCATTTACAAATTGAGGCCCATTATCACTGTACACTACATCTGGTTTACCATGCCTCGCAAAAATGGATTTAACTTGATTTATAACAAAATTATTAGTAGTGTTGTTATTACAGCAGATTACTTCAGGATATTTTGAATATATATCCACTACGAGTAAATATTCAGCTTCATTAAAATGAAAAAAATCCATTGCAACTATTTGCCAAGGTCTCTCTGGTATATCTTTCATTATCAACTCCTCCTTACTATTGCTATTTTGAAAGGTGATACATGTATCACATTTTTTTATTGAATCAGTAATTTCTTTTACCATGAATGGCCAATATACTAAGTCACGCGCTTTTAATAAGGTTTTATCAATTCCTTGATGATTGTAATGTAATTTTGAAATTATGTCATGTCTCATTGTTTTTGGAATTACTATTTGTTTGTCTTTAAAGATTATATCTCTCATCACTACTAAACTATCACGAATTTTCCAAAATGGCTTAACACAATTTTCTAATTTGTTTTTACTATTAGGCCAACCCGTTTTAATTACATCTACCAGTTTTTGCAATTCAATATCTTTTCTTGTTTCCTCTTTTACTTTATCAAATTTTTCTGGACTAATACTGATATAATTGATAATATTGACTTGCGCTTCAATATCTGATTCTATAATATTAAATGTATCATCTTGAACAGATGCTCTAGAGAGTGCATCAGCTACATAAAGTAATGAACCTGGTTTATATTTTACTGTAAAATCATAACATTGCATGTTAATTCGTAGTCTCTGTAATCTTAAAGGACATTTCTCTAAAGGTTTTTTAAAAATACATTCCAACGGTTTGTGGTCGGTTTCAACCGTAAAATGTCTGCCATATAGGTATTGGTGAAATTTTTGACATCCGAACGCGATTGCTAATGTCTCTTTCTCGATCTGAGCATATTGCTTTTGCGAGTCAGTTAATGCCTTTGAAGCATACGCTACTGGTAAGTTGTTTTGCAGCAATACTGCTCCTAGACCATCTTTGGAACTATCAACTGATAAGGTAATTGCTTCAGATTCATTAAAATATCTTAAAACTGGCTTATTTGTTAATAAAATTTTAAGATTTTCAAATTCGTTTGTTTGTATGTCTGTCCAATTCCATACTACATTCTTTTTATTTAATTTTCGTAAGTTTGTTGTTAACTGAGTGAGATTTGGTATGAATTTACCTAAATATGTTACCATACCTAGAAAACGAGATAATTCCTTAGGATTTTGTGGTGTTTGCAACATTTTAATAGCCGATATTTTACTATTATCTGGTTTAATTCCTTGGTTGTTTAAAATATGACCCAAATATTTAACTTCTTGCACACAAATCTGACATTTCTCTTTATTGAATCTCACACCAGACATTTCTGCTTTCTTTAAGACTGTTTTTAGAATTTGATCATGTTCAGTTTTAGTCTTAGCATATATAATTAGGTCGTCTATATAAACTTTAACGCCCTCAATACTACCAAATAATTCATTAAAAGTTTTATGAAATATTTCTGGAGCTACAGATAAACCATAAGGTAATCTTAAAAAACGATAACGTCCAGAGGGTGTAGCAAAAGTTGTTAAAACAGATGATTTTTTATCTAATTCTATTTGCCAAAAGCCTTTGTGGGCATCTAAAATTGTAAAATAACCGGAACCTACAATATCTCTGGTTATCTCCTCGAAAGTTGGCAACTGATAATGCTCTCTACGTAATGACTTGTTTAAATGTTGAGGATCTAAGCAAATTCGTATGCTGCCATCTGGTTTATTTACTATTACAATAGGGTTGACAAATTCTGTCGGTTCATTAATTTTACAAATAATGTTTTGTTTGCACATTCTATCTAATTCATTGTCTAATTTCTTGGTTAGACCAAAAGGTATTTTTCTGGAAGGAACAACTGCTGCTTCATAATCCTCTTTTAATTTGAAACTGCATTTTATATTTGTAATTTTACCTATACCCTTAAATAAATGACTATTTTCTGCTAGCACATCACTATTTTCAGTAATAGTATGTATTTTGTTGTTAACTACCAGAAGATTTAACTTTTCTATGATTTCAATACCAAGAATAGGAACAGCTTGTCTACTTTCAGTTTTGACAATTACAAAATTTATGTTTACTTTTTTACCATCTATCAAACAAGTTAAATTACAAGACCCTAACACATTTAAACTGTCACCATTATAATTAGTAATACCTAAATTACTATTAGATAATCTACAATTGAGTTTAAAAGTATCAAAAACATGTTTCGGAATGACATTAACCTGAGCTCCTGTATCAAGCTTAAAGTAAATATTTTTATTACAGTCTAATATAGTGAGTGGAACTAACCAGTTCTTACCCTCCTTAATTACTGACAGCGAACCCAACACATAATCTTGATGCTCTTCAATCATATGGACATTTGACGTACGGCACTGTCTTGCAAAGTGATTTAATTTTCCACATTTCTTGCATTGTTTACCATATGCTGGACAATTTCTTGGTGCATGTTGTCCTCCACAACGATTACATTTTATCTTCATACTTCGTGCAGATGTTTTTCTCTCCGTTGATGAATTCCTTCTGCTTCTTTGTTTGTCCCATTCTTTTACTCCTTTTCTATTATTTTCTCTCTCACCTGTTGACTTTCTTTTTATTTCTTGTACTTCTGCTGTTTTACCCCCTTCTAATAGCTGTTTTACATGACTTTCGGTTTGTTCTGCCGTTTTACATATATCCATTGCCTTCTTTAGATCTAAATCTGATTCCCTTAATAATCGATCTCTTACTTTTACATCTCTAATGCCACAAACTAACCTATCCTTTATTAAACTCTCTTTAATGCTTCCGAATTCACAGTTAGCTGCTATTAGCTTCAAATCTCCAACAAATGAATCTATCGTTTCTCCCATTTTTTGCACTCTTGTATTAAATTTATGCCGCTCCACACTAAGATTGCTCTTGGGTATGAAATATTCCTCAAATTTCTTTAGCATAATCTCTAGATCTTCCTTTTGGGTACTATTTAATTCAAGTGTTTCTAATATTTCTTGACACTGCTCTCCAATTATATGTAAAAATGTGGCTGCTTGAATTTTTTTCTCTTTATTATTTAATCCAGTCGCAACGCTATACAATATGTAATTATTTTTGAACTTTTTCCAATTTATAGCTAAATCTCCCTCCATTACCATGGCTGTTGGTTGCTTTAGGAATTCCATCTTTTCTTTCACTTTTTTTTTTTTACATGCAGAATTTCGTTTAACTTCGCTTTACTGACTGCGCCATGTTGTAGTTGTTCTATGATAATAAAACACTGGATGGCATTTTAATAATATTATAATTTAAGATGTAAAATACAAAACACGTTACAACGCATTCATCTTAACTACAGCCATCATCATACATGAATGATGTCTGTTGTGCTACCAACCTCGTAGTACTGATATTATAACAGTACCAACCTTAGATATATAATATTACTATAACACTAGCCACCCGGATGGACGCCAAGGTAAACACATGACACCCTTCACACTCGGGACCAATCGAGTGACTAACTATTTGTACACACACAAAGGGTAGGCCATCGGAAAAAGGGAATACCCACACAGGATAAACACAGAGGAACTCAACTAAAAAGTAATTTTCATGGTGCACATATATTCATATATCCTGTAGTTAATATCTGGTCTCTCCTGGGCTATTAAAAAATTGACATTGACTGGAAGTTCGACATTCATCTTGATTAGGTCTCGAATTAGCTTATCAATCTCTGTTTTACCTTTATTACATCCCAAAATAATATGATTAATGTCACCGCGCGAATCTTTGCAGATAAATCGTTTTCCAATATCTTTATTTTGTGGAGAGAAGACGGAAATCTTCCGTGGTTAAACGTTATTCTTAAAATTTGTGCCAATACTTTTTTCCTAATGTTGATCTTATTATACCCCCGGTGACTTTTGATGCTTGGAAAAATTGTGTTATAATTAGTGGGATTACCCTTGTAGGTTTCCGTGTATATGGACTGCCAGTTATTATATAGATCTTTCTTTAGAGTAAAATGTCAATATATGGCACCAATACATTTTCACTCCTATTAGCGAAGCATGCCTCTTCAGCCAGACTGTCCACTAATTCGTTACCGGGGATCTCCGAATGTCCTTTGATCCAAATATATTTTATAGACTTCCCCTGTTCTTTTAAATGGAAGTCTAACAGTAATATTTCTCCGATAATAAGAGATGACTTGTAGCTGAAGTTTTCTAGGCTCATGAGGACGCTCTTAGAGTCGGTAAAAATACCAAAGCTCGAGTTGTTGTGCTCTACTACAT
This sequence comes from Dynastes maya, assembly GCA_029619315.2. Lineage (NCBI taxonomy): Eukaryota > Metazoa > Arthropoda > Insecta > Coleoptera > Scarabaeidae > Dynastes > Dynastes maya. The sequence continues at coordinate 33,538,810 of JAROYE020000003.1, forward strand.
ATTCCAGTGCTTTACTAATAGCCATAGCTTCCGCAGTAAATACGCTGGCTTCTTTAGGAAGCGTGAAGATTTTGTTGACTTCATCCTGAGGTATAAGGATAGCACATCCAGTGCCTAAAGTATTCCTTGCGCCATTTGTGAAGATATGTGTGGATTCTGAATACCGATTGACAATTTCTTTAAATAAAATAATATTCGCATGTAGATTTTGAGTAAAGTATGGAAAAACAACTTGGGGTTTATGCTGTATCAAACATTTAAATGGAATACTATCAATAAAAGATCCATTAGTTCTTATAATTCGGATAATTTCATAAGTGGAAGTGTCTGCAAAGGATAATGCAAGTGGTGGAGATGGTTCGCGTAGCCAATATGTACCAATGAGGTTTGAACATTCAATTTGGAGCACTTTGTAATAACTTTATTCCCTGTAGATTTATTTTTAAGAATGAATTTGTCGCTTAGATACTTCCGTCTAAGTGCTAGGGGGGTTCTCCAATTTTGACATACATAGCATCCACAGGGGTGGAGTTCATAACACCCAGGTAAAGTATTATAGCACTATTGTTAACCACGTTTAATCGTTTTAATAATGTTTTGCAAGCAGAGCCATATAGCACGCAACCATAGTCTATCACCGATCTGACTATAGATCTATAAATCAGTGTTGATGTATGCAAATCAGCCTCAAATGAAATTCTACTGACAATACGTTCTCCATATTAATTTACTGTCTATCCACATACCTAAATATTTGGTAACATTACTAATTTGGAATTCCTTGTTGGCTAGTTTAACAATGCGATTAGCATCTCGGTGTCTGGTAAACAATTGTACGCTACATTTGGAATATGCGATTTCAAATTCTTTTGCATCACACCATGTTTGAAATTCTATGATTGCTTGATTTAAGACGCCAACGCACAGATTTGAAGATTTTTGGACTGTGTAAATCACAATATCATCCGCATATTGAATTATATTTGTATTAGGAATAACTAAATCGTTAGAGTAGACATTAAATAAGAATGGACTTAATACTGATCCCTGTTCTAAACCCTTTGATGTTATCCTAGGTCCTAAAAGATTAGCCGTTGCGGTTCTTACCATTATTTTCCGTCGAGTATATAGATTGACAATATTACTAGCAATAATAGAAGGAATACCTATTTCTATTAGCTTGTCCCGTAATGTCTGCAAATTAACAGTATTATAAGCATCTTTAAGATATACAAATATTGCCATTTTTAAAAAAGGTGGACTGAATGTCACCAAATGAGTTAAAGCATGCAGGATGCTATATCCTCTTCTGATTCCGTATTGCTCATCACCATGATACCCACGACTCTCGGTCCACCATTCTAATCGAGCTTTGATGAGCTTCTCTAGAGTTTTTAATATACAAGTCAGCAATGAAATAGGTCTAAGGTCAGCTAGATTTTGAGCAGCTTGGGCCGATTTGTTGATAGGAACGACAATTCCAGTTTTAAGTTCCTCTACGTCTTCGCCATCAATGTATATTTTGATTAAACATGGCCACTAACATTTTTTTTCGCATTATCAGGTAAATGCGTAATCATGGGGTACAAAAGTGTCTTTAACACTTTATCTAATTCAAAATCTGTGAAAGGTTCCAATAGCACATGAGAAGGTTGTTCATGCAAATTAAGCTCATGGGTGCTGTTTTCTACAAGATCTGGAGTTAATTTATATAGGAAATCAAATAAAAGATTTTCCGGAAAAGACAGTTTAGAGGAATATCCTGATTTAATCGCCCTGATCTTTTGCAATATTTTTGTAGCGTGTGTCTCCTTATTTAACTGCTCACAAAAGACTCTCCAGTTAGCTCTGGCCTTGGATTTAAGTAATTTCTTGGTTTCAGCACAAGTTCTTTTATACATTACAAAATTATCCATGGATGGATTTTGTCTATATCTGTTAAGTGATGTATTCCGGTTAGCAATTGCGTTATTACAACTTTGATCCCACCAACACATGATTCTTCTCTTAGGAGAAAAGGCTTTTTTGATTTTGAAAACTTTATTGCCTGCAGCGTTAAGTTGCTTCAAAATGTATTCATATATATCTTTTGCCTGCATATCTGTATTAATATCCTTAAAGGACTTCTCTAATAGCTGAGAGTATTTTAGCCAGTCGGCATCTTTAACATTCCACTTCGAGGTTGGGTATATCAGGAGGGGGACTGATCCTTCCGCAGCATATAGCATGGATATCGGGAAATGGTCCGAACCGAGTGTATCATCAAGAACCTCCCATGTTGTTTTAGCGACTATATTGGGTGACGCAAGTGTGAGATCTATTGCAGATCCTCGATTGGAATAGGAAATGTGTGTATAGCAACCATTATTGAAGACACCCAGATGGAGATCGTTTAATATATCAATAAAATTACCACTAGAACTATCATCGTAATCACAACCCCAACTAGAGCTGTGGATGTTAAAATCACCTGCTATGAAGCAACTGCTTAAGTCACATTGCTCGAAAAGATTTGCCCAGTCTGATTTAATATCCCGTACATTGGGAGGTTTGTATACTGCCATAATACCAAAAGAAGTATGAACCACGATATGCACAGCGCATGCCATAATTCCGTGGTTATAATTGCTATTGAGACTGATTTCAGAAAATGTCAAGTTAGTGGATATCAAAATCGCAACACCACTTCTACCATCCCTATCGTTGCGAATGCAATTAAATCCTCGGATAGAAAAATATGGTTGTAGTTTAAGCCATGTTTCAGATAAGATAATTATGTCAACTTTATTCTGGGCGAGGTAATTTATCACACTGTACCTGTTTGCATTTATAGATCTACAATTCCATTGTAAAATGTTTATTTGAGAAGCCATAAGGAAATATTAGATATTCAGTAAAATTTTTGGATCTAGTACCTGATCAATTACCTCAATTACCGATAAAAAAAAAAACGACTGACTATGTAATTTTAGTACTACTATTTGCGACTGTTTTCGATTCTGTATTTACAATTTGTACCAATTTCTGTTTCACTGATTCTTTGTAGAAGATATAATTGTTATTGCTAAATAATGACTCAATAAATTCTGTAATACATTCAACAAGGTTAGCGCTCCCACCAAATGGCGAGTCCCTATTTATGTCTTTATTAAAGAAATCAACAGACTTGCCATTATTTGACGAAAAAGTAGGCTGAGAAATAATAATTGTTGGTGAGATGGTTTTCCGTTTTTTAAAATTACTGTTCCCGCTATGAATTTTAGGTTTAGCAGTAAATTGCGAAAAGTTATTAGCTTTTAATGTGGGAAATTCTACTTGACTTTCCAAATTAGCAAGAGAAATAAAACTGTTACTGTTCGACCTATTTGCAAATGAATTTGGATTGTTTATAATTGTCTTGGCCTCCTTATAAGTTACCTTATTTTCGGCCATCACTCTTTTAACTTTTCTTTCATTAATATATTTTTCGCACTTTTTAAATAGCCCATTGTGCAAGGTAGATCTACAATGCACACACATGGTCTTCGCATTACATGTCCCTTCATGAGCATCACCACAATTCTTACAACGTTGTTCTTTACTCTTGCAAATTTTCGCAACATGCCCAAACCTCAAACACTTAAAACACTGTACCAGCTTATGATTTTTAAATAAAATCACACATGTTACAAAAATATAACACTTTTCATATGGGAAATCTAGCAAGTTCTTTATCAACACAAATAATAAAAATAAATTACATGTAATCCTTCGGTTGGGAAACCGCGAATAATTCAAAAATGGGATTTACCATTCCTACCACCAGAAGGTTAATGAATATTTTCGCAGCAATTACGCAAATTTAAATTGAATATTATTCTTTTGCTCCAACTGAGCTTGCGGAATCGCATCCGTTCCCATTAATTATAAATCTTCAACTGCCATAAATTATATTTTTATTTGCGCGTTTCTAATTAGCACGAACAAATATTAATTAACCCTTAAATAAGTCGACCGCCGGCGCTAGAGATAGCCGTTGTACAATCGCGGAAATAAAACAGCGCCACCATAGAGCTAAAAAATGTGACGACAACGGCAACAGATAACGACGAATGACCGTTTAAAACGGATACGGAAGTAGCTCGCTGAAGGTAGTGTAGTGCGCCACGTGACTCGCCTCATAATCGTTCGCAGGAAGCTCCTAACTGCGCTCGATTGCGACTGTGGAAAATTAGTTTAAATTGCTCCTTGATTGAGGATTTCCATCCCTTCTCCCTTCTTCATCCTGCAAATAGAACGGCCCCCTTTAAGTTGTTGAATATGAACAATTAAATTAGAAACAACAATAGACTTATCATCGATGTACGAAGATTTACTAATTCGATTTATGGTCCTAATTTTCCTTTAAATACATTTAGTTTAATTTAGGTAGTGTTCAATTAGATTTCAAATTGCTCGTGGTCCCTTTGAATGAAGTATACTATTCCATGCAAATAATCTAAGGAAACTTATAAAGTAAGACACATGCGGTTTTACGCACGAACTAACAGCAACATTTTGAAACGAATCTAAAATGTTACTTTTAATAAGATAAGAATTAGGGAACAAATTATTATTTGTATTAAATCACATTCAAGCATATATATTTACTTACAAGGGAACATCCCGAACCCGAAAATTGAAAAAATTTGAAACTTTGTGAGCAAGTAGTCCACACCCAAGGATGTCCGAACGTATTTTCCATATCGGCCCAATCTCGTTTTAAGAGGCTGAAAGCTTAGTAGATTTTCGGTTTTCTTAAAATAACTCGGCAATGGCTGGAACAAATACATCATAACTATATATCAAAATAATCGTCTCATCGAGCTCTACACGTATACGAAGGTAGCACCCTAGTTCCCTCCCTCACGTCTTCGGTAAGGAGCGTATTCAAATCCCACGTTACGTACGTTACGGAGCTCTTCGAACAGTATAAAAATTATATTTTATTTTATGCAATATAGTTGTAAAAGGTAAAGCCCTGCAATACGTCGTCTTAAATGACTGTGAATCCATATTTTGTAACATTACATTTTATAAAAATATTATTGTTCATAGAATAAAATTACATAACGCTATATAAATAATTTCAAATTAAAAATTTCTTTCCAGACTGTAATATTATCCCAGAGTTTGCCGTCTTGCGTTACCACTAAGTGTCATCACTGCGTATATGCAGCCTGGAAATGTACACATTTCCTAGCGAGCCTGACGACTCGTTAAATAGCTGCATTTAATTCAGGAAAATATGATTTTATACCAAATAGAATTGTCCTCTTCATATTCTGCGAATTTCAACGGGATTATCGTTGACTGTCGATATATTTACTGAACAAAACTCCCGAAATAAAGAAAGGGGACCAAGCAAAAAAGGTCTAGCTATATAAACCCTGCATAAACCTGTTAGACGCCGATGGCCGGATGGCTAAAGAATACTAACCATGCGCTACTCATAACGACTCTAACAGAGGTATTTTTTACATTACAGTATATACTTCTATATTTTAACGTGCCTCAACTCACATGAATGAACAACACTTAGCATGTGCTGATCATACCAATTATTATTACAATACAGATTACATTTTAAAGCAAATCCTAAGTTTTTTCCTAATAATTCTCGATCGAATAATGCAAATAGTAAGCAGAAACACAGGGTGCCCCAACTTTCTAGAATTGTTAAATTTACCTTATTGTGTATATAGGAAGCTATAATTTTCTGATGACATGATAGGCCGCCCTCCACCTAGGCCAAGAGTGCCGAGGATCTGAGACATAATCAACACCAACTGAATCCACCTGGACTGACGAAGATTCATTTGCATCCAACCCTACAGGAAGACACACCTTAAAACTCTAGCGGAGCGGAACAATCTGTTACTAGAGAGTGTGGAGCCTGAAAGCTTGCCACCTGACACCAGTGAAGCGAAGAAGACCTCAGAGATAACAGACATTATAGAGCATCTCAAAAATGTGACCTTATACACAGGGTGATCGCTAAGTAGCGAACCAAACAGCTACTTTGTTATTTTCAATATAGAGGGCCCTATATATTATGTTTTCAGTTTTTCCATCTAAAAATATCCCAACTTAATATTGATTTCATGTCTATTCCCAACAGACTTCCAAATATTTATAATTTTGTCCTTAATAGCTTAAATTTAGATATGTACATCAAAAAAATCCGAAATGCAATTACATTCTAGTGCAAATTTGTACAAGATTAAATTGGCATAAGAAAGCCTTCGAATTATACAGCGTGTTCAGCATTGAACACTAAACTTTGACAAATTCAAACACCAGGAACGTATTTTTTTTTAATGGCACCATATATTTTTCTGTATCCGTCGTATAAGAAATTTATATCCCAAACATTTTTATATAACGATGTATATCTCCAACATTGAAAGCAAAAGAGACATTTACAGTTAGGCGCGAGTCCTGCATTTGGGTATTGTATCCAAGTGGTTTCTGGTAATTAATATTGTTTGATTACGGTAACTACAATAAACAAAACATACTGACGTCGACGTTTTTAAACCCATGATTCCAAATGTTGAGCCAAGTAGCTCCTAATAGTCAAAGGCAAGTCTTGCATTTGGAAATTACATCTAAATGGTTTTCGGTGCTTTCATAGTTTGGTTAGCATGAGAACACTAAACAAAACATATTGACACTACCTCTTAGATTGTTTCGAGCCAAAATTTCAAGCCTAAGTAGAGACGAGTTTGGTAGTAGGTATAATTTATGTATTAGGAAAAAGTAAAAAAATGCTGTATTTTAACTAGCAGGATATACAAGCTGCGCTATCCTGACCGACGATGTCCACAACCTAAAACATTTGTCAACTTAAAACTAAGATTTGGTACTACTGGAAACATTGAGTCTGCTGATTTAGAAATAGAAAAAAGAATTATAATGCTAATAAACAAGATGTTCCACTTAAAATAATCAAGTATGTGTCTGGTTCGCTATTTATCAATTTCTCTGTATATACGGAAATATTTGTGAAAGATACATTATGGTGTCTATTACATTATCTGGAATTGTTGACGTCCTACCATTTACACAATAGTCACAGTACTACAACTCAGAAAGAATGGGACAGCCTGTATAGATGCAGTTTCTGCAACTTCGAAATAATACTAAATTTAAGTGAAATTGATTTTGCTGCAGATATTTGGGGATGCAAAATTATTACCTCCTTTTCTTCATAATCATCACTAGATACAAAGCAGTTGTAGTTACATTTGAATATCTGTCAAGTTCATATATCCCTCAAGGATGCCCAAAATATTAATCGAAAATAAGTTTAGGCGATATTATATTTGCAGTACCCAAAAATGAACTAATTTTGTTTATTATACATACATACGAAATTCAAATTTTATGTGTGGATGAAAAGTAGCAAACTATAGCAAAAGGAACAGGAGAAATCTTCTTCTTCTTTTTCTTCTTCTTCTTCTCTTCTCCTTAATGCATTTTCATGCGTCGGAGACAGGAAATATGAAAATTGTTAGTAAAACAAATATGAAATTTCAAATGTAACAAAAAAGGATTGCGTATAAAAGCGAAAAATAGAGAACAACATTTCAGCTTTGATTTTTCCTTTACCTAGAAATTACGTATCTTAAAAATACCTTTATATAATCCAGAAATATGTATTCAGTGTTTACTTGTCAAAGAAGGTTATTTCCCTTCCATTGTTTTTAAGTATATATGAATAGCAAAATAAAGGCTTTTTTACACGTAGTGCGAATTTGCTGAAATACCAGTTACTACAAAAGGTTTTTCATAGTAGCCCCGAAAGCGAATAAAAACAAACGGATTCCTTAAAATAGTGTAAATCTTCATTCTGAAATGGATAATTTGATATTCAATGCACACAAATTTCAAACAGACAGACAAACAAACCAAGAAAAACACGATCACCAAACAAAACACCTCTGCCCACATAAAAACATTGGATAACAAAAACAAGAGAAAAACAATATTAAAAGTTTCGAATTCAATTATTCTCGTTTGCTGGTCGTATGCTTTACCAAATGCAAAAGATATATCAGATGAACCCGAGATCATTCCAAAGCCTCGGCTCGCTCCTTGGCACGAACACAAAAGAAACACTTGAACTTAGAATCTATTTACTACGATATTCCTGTCAGACGCGATTTTTTATGCACGAAAAACTTTTCCCGTCCAGATAAAGGAATAATAAAAGCTGTATTATTTGATATTATATATAGCCGTGATCCGTTGCCAAATAAAAGAATTTTAGAATGAAGAACGCGCTACGGAGTGTGTTGTATTGGTAGCAACTGCGCCACAGTAGGATAGGGGTTGATAACTTGTAAAGTGTGCATTGATGATCATCTATTGTCCGGCAAATTGGTAGAGGCGGATCGGAGCTGTGATCTCTTACAATCTATAATTTATCGAAAATTGAATTCTTCTTTGGTGCATTTCGTCTCACGTGCTGTTGGTTTGTTATTTTATTTTACTTCGAAGCGAAACTTTGAGAGCACCACAGCGTATTATGAGCTATATAAGGGGAAAATGTACATTTCCTTTAGAAGCTCCGATACGATTTTATGGCGTAGACGTTTGCACTGCATTTAACAATATAATAAAGTTTTCGTATTTACCCTGTCCGATGCACATTTCATTTATTTAATGGATGAAAATTCACGTAGGAAGTAAGAAAATTACATTATACGGGTATTCCTAGAGAATAAGTTTTACAGCACCAATCTGTTCTTCAATTCGGTTAATAACACGACAAAATTAGTTTTGACTCGTGAGATGTAACAATACCTATTTTTTCCCGATAGATATAAACTTCGTTTTAACGTAAAATTCTCTGCACAACTTAATAAGTGATAATCGTTTATTCTAGATCTTACAAGTAAATATTGGATGAGTAAGGAATCGCCATTACTTGTGTCTTGCATTTATGATATTAATTCCCAAAAGATCAATGTCGTTTCAGAAAAGAAATTTACGGCATTAAATACCTGTTCTTGGTAGATGCTTTTAAATGTTGGTACCGTAGAGTGGAGATACTTTGCCACTGCGGGAAACTTTACCCTGTTAAGAAATTTTGGTTTTGAGTTTGACAACATTTATGTTTGTAAACCTGGTTTCTGGTTAGCTTCAGTTATACGCGCCAAACATATGTTACTGACATTTTACAGAATAAAATCAACTGTGCTGCCATTTACTCCGAATTAAACCTTTGCATTGCTAAGGTAGATATACAATTAATTAGTAATACAAGCATGGCAAATTTACTTATTTTTCCTAGAATATAAATAACTCCACTAACAAGTGTAAGGCAACGTGGGATGTTGTTAGACAGATTCAAGGATCTGTAAGGGAACAGTCGTTCGACTTAAGAGATTTCGGCGCTAATGACAGCAACTACAGACAGATCCTAAACAGTATTAATAGCCACTTTATAGATCTAGGTGAATACAGCAAACAAGACGATGAAATAATAACAGAAAGGGTTAAATACATACCTGAGTCTTTAGCGTTGTATTTGACGGACCACCATGAGGTAAGGAGCGTTATTGGTAGCCTCAATAATACTAAGGTGACTGGCGAAGATGGAGTCCCAGTTTCCTTACTCAAGAGTTGTGCCGAGCATTTTGCACCTCCCCTGGCTCACATCATAAATACAGTATTCCAAACTGGCAAGTTTCCTGAAAGGTTAAAATACTCTGTTGTTAGACCTATTCACAAGAAGGGAGATAGGAATGACATTGGTAATTATAGACCTATTGCACTGATGTCGAACATATCCAAGGTTATAGAAAAAGTTTTATATGACAGAATGACAAAATTTATGATCAAACACGACGTCCTGCATTCAAATCAAAATGGAAAATGCTGGAGGAACTATTGATTGGAGTGGCCAACAAGGAAATCACCGCCTGCGCATTTATCGATTTATCGAAAGCGTTTGACTGCGTGCACCATCAGATTCTCTTGCACAAATTGGAAGTAATGAGCGTCAGAGCCGTGTCTTTAGAATTGCTTGAATCCTACTTAACAAGTCGGAAACAAGCGGTGGTAGCTTACGATACAGCTGGTACAGAAATATCATCTTCTTGGAGAACTATCCAGTTTGGTGTACCACAAGGTTCTATTCTTAGACCGCTCTTGTTTTTGCTATATATCAACGACTTACCGGAAGTCATTGACGGCTTGGCAATTCTTTATGCTGATGACACTTCATGCGTCTTTAGAGTGAAAACATGTGAAAAAATAAAAATGGCTCTAGAACAAAATCTTAGTTGCATGCAGAAATGGTGCGAAAATAACAACTTAATGCTAAACGCAAACAAGACAAATATTCTACCTTTTAAAATAGCGCCAGAAGAACTAGTAATCCAGTGTGATGAAGAATTAATTTCTTGTGTGGACCATGCTCGCTTTCTTGGTGTGGTGCTTGACAACGCTCTATCTTGGGGGCCCCATATTCGGGATCTCGCTGCAAAGTTGGGTAGTTTCTGCTACAGTCTGCGAGTGATTTCGCGAAGTGTAAGTGTCGATACCCCATTAAATATTTATCACGCATGTGCCAAACCTCGGCTACAATACGGAATAATATTCTGGGGAAATGCAGCAAATTTCAACAGGATCTTCGTATTACAAAAAGCTTGCATAAGAGCCATCTTCCAACTAAAACCTAGGGACTCATGCAAATCGGTATTTAGAGAAAATAATATACTTACCTTACCGTCTATGTATGTATTAACATCATTAATATTTGTGAAGCAGCACTATAATGACATTTTTAAGAAGTATGAAATAGATCACGAACGCAGCACTAGGTGCAAAGTTAATAATCAATTACTCCCACCCCAAACACATTTGACTAAGGTTCAGAAACAAGCTATATGGCAGTGCATTAAAATATATAGTCACTTACCACAGGAATTAAACCAAATGCCATCAGTACAGTTTAAAATAACTTAAAAAAAAATACCTCTCTAGTCATACATTTTATACTATCAAAGATTTTTTAAATGCGCCGTGTATAGTATAATTTTCTTTTATATTTATATACATGTATGTGTTTGTTTATACTATTTGTTTTATGTTTATCGCTTATTTTTTATATTAACTAAGATGACGTATTCTATGCTATTGCATTATGGAATAAACGAATTTATTATTATTATTATTATTTTTTTTTTTAGTTCTTAATTATATTTCTTGTACTGCAGGTACTCGCGAAGATGCATGTTAGGAAACCTGGCATGTTAGGGAACCTGGTACAAGAAGCTACGCGAATTATGGCGCCAGAGATATTGAGAGTGCCAGAGGAATGTCATCAAATTCATTTTTCTTCCAGCAAAGGCGACCCACATCACATAATCCTTGGATGTAAGTTTTTTTAAGCCATTGGAAGTGTATTGAAGAAGTATTGTTGTAGATTATAAGCAAAGAAATCCACGGAACCAGGTCGTAAATAAAACTATTTTCCCACATTTGTTGAAGCTTCTCATAGAAACCATTGAACCCAATAAAAAAGCAATCATACAAAATGGATTTAAGGCAGCAGGTTTATTTCCCATAAATAGGCAAGAAGTTCTGAAAACAAGGAAGCCAACACAGCCCCACCGCGCTATTCGTAAAAAAAAATTGTTAAACAACCAGGACAATCTGTTTGTTGTTTTGATATGAAGAATTTGTTGGATCAGCGGACTTAGAAAATGAAAATCTAGAAAATGCATCGGAAAATGACCCGGAGAATATAGACGAAGAAGTAATGGATATACCAGAAGTTAATAATGACCATGAAAATGAGGAAACAGCTGAAATGGAAGATGAGATTGACGATGACGAGGATGGAAGTGCTCATGAGGCTAAAGAGATTGAAGCAACAAACATTGCTTCTCTTTAAAAAGATGATTTTATAGTCGTGAGTAAATATAGTAGCAAACATTACGTAGGACAACTAATAGAAACCTATATTTATGATTATACCGTCAAGTTTTTAAGGAAGAAATTAGAGAAATCATTTTGCTTCCCGGTTATAGATGACATAAGTTACGTCCTTAAAGACGATGTAGTGTGTGTTTTACCTTCACCAAATGTCCACAAAGATACTTTTTTTATTATTTTTATGTTGTTTAAACAAGTATAAGTTATAATTTGTTGACACCTACTACCTGTCAATATCTTAGAAAATAAGCTAACAGTAAAATAAATTCAGTTAAAAATAAATCGACTACACATTCATTTATGTTTTCCTCATATCATTTATGTTTTCATGTTTCCTAGTAATTTCTTCTTTTATACACATACGAGGGTAGTTTGACTAAAATCTAGCCTAAGTAAGAAAACGCACAATTTTTGTTCTTTTTCTCATTTATTACACATACTCTCCTTTTACCTCAATACATTTGATAAGACGGTTTTCCAACATTTTTATCCCTTCCGAAAAGTAATTTTGCTCGAGCTCCTCAAAATAGTGTGAAGTTTCGGTCATGACCTCATCGCTCGTTGCAAAACGGTGTCCTCCGAGCCATTTTTTTAGGTTTGGGAACAGGAGAAAGTGGCAGGGGATTAGGTCTGGCGAATACGGTGGGTGGTCGAACTTTTTTGCCAGCCAAACCAGGGTGTTTTTTCGTCAAATCTGCGTCGAAACGGTCCAATAAATCTGCGTAGTACACGCCAGTTATTATTTTACCCTTTTCCAAGTAATCAATGGGAATAATGCCTTTCGCATCCCAAAAAACAGTCGCCATCACCTTTCCGGCCGATCGGGTGGTCTTGTCCTTCTTCGGTGGGCCTTCACCGCTTTTCCTCCACTGCTTTGACTGTTCCTTCGTCTCCGGCGTGTAGTAATGGACCCACGTTTTATCAACAGTGACGTATCGACGAAAAAATCCTTCGGAATGCGTTTTATCGTTGCCAAAAGCTTATTCGAATCCGTCACACGTGCACGTTTTTCGTCGACAGTGAGCAAATCCGGCACCCATCGCGCGGATAGCTTTTTCATATTCAAATGTTCGTGTATGATGTTATGTACACGCTCAGTTGACATGTTTAGAGCCTCTGCCATGATTATATCATGGACTTTGTTGATGGTTTCTGGTGTAGTGACGGTTTTTGGGTCACCTGGACGTTCATCATCAAACACGCTCTTACGACCAGGAACAAATTCAGCTTTCCAAAATTGCACTGTTGCTAACGACGGTGCAGACTCGCCATAAACAGCATCCAGTTCGGTTTTGATTTCTGCATTGTTTTTCCCTTTCAAATGAAGGTACTTAATCACTGAACGATATTCGACTTTTTCCATTTTCAAAAAACACAAAAGTTGCTTGCTTTCGACGACTGTTAAAATTTTGACGGACGTCGTGTGATGGATGGCAGATGTCAAAACCGAGAGCAATTCGTTCTCACGTAACGCCATCTATCGAAGGCTAGATTAATGTCAAACTACCCTCGTATGTATAGCACTGGATCTATACCATTTTATTTAATTTAATTCAATTTATTCTGTGTTTTATATGTGGTGGAAAATTTACCCCAATTGATGGGTAACTTCTAGTTTAATTACTTTAGTTTTTAAAAATAAAAAATATATCATAGGTAGTTCCTACGGTTAAAAATGCTAAGAGATGTACAAATAAGACTCCTAAAAGTATATCAGTCTTATAAAGAAGAACATAAAGCTTATAATAGTCACAGTGTTTAGAAAAAACTTCCAAAACAGGGAAAAGTATCCCCATTCTACGATACTACAATTACTTCAATTTCAAACAATATCGACAATAATTTCAAGACCTTGATCAAAAATAAGTGGAAAAATTACTATATCATATATACTGACGGCTCACGAGTAGAGGAATCTGTTGGTAGTGCATGGTTCGATCCTCAGAAAAACGTCAATCAGAACTTTAAATTAAATACTGTTGTGTCGGTGTATACTTCCGAATTAATAGCTATGTATGAAGCACTTAAGTATGTAAATTCCATTGATCCCTGGGAAAACGTACTGATTGCAACGGATTGCAAAAGTATTGTAACGCAGTTTCAACACTTGAATATCTCATTTAAGATTAGTCCTATTTACACACAGATTTTTCAAGAAATTAAGAGTTACAGTTGAAAGAGAGAAGTTTTATGGGTGAGAGATCACATTGGATTGGAAGGCAACGCAAAGGTGGACCAATTTGCCAAATCAAGTTGCAGAAATTCAAACATTCTGCATCATATTTTATCACCGTCTGATGTATTCAATGCTGTCAAAAGAGTTATTCAAACCGAGTATGGTGAGTACTATACAAGTGCAGGAACAGGAAGCTTCTGTAAAGAATTTATAACTAAACTACCAACAAGAACGTGATTTCAGGAATGTTATATTAGGTGTAATATCAGAAAGAATGCAAAATGCTCTAAATACAGTAGATAACTGGTGTACGAGAAAGGCTAACAGTCAATAGCCAAAAACTACAAATTATCGTATTTACAAAGAAACGCATAATTCTAGGCCTAAAGCCAATTATGCTAGGAAGAGTGGAGATTCCATTTGTCAAAGAAACGAAATACCTCAGTGTATGGTTCGATCAAAGGCTTACACCGAACACTCATATCAATTAAACCGTCCACAAATCTACTGTTGCCTTAGGCAGATGTAGAAGGTTGTGTGGAAAGGCGTGGGGATTAAACCCAAAAATGATACTGTAGTTATACGTAAGGGTCATCGAACCAATGGTAACATATGGCTCGAGGTTATGGTGGACAAAGACATTGCAGGTGGAGGCGGCTAAGCGGCATACAAAGACTAGCATGTCTATGTGTCACGGGGGCCATGAAAACCACGCCAACAGCTGCTTTGAAGGTTATCTTTAACCTAGAACCATTACATGTACATAATCAAGCAGAGGCTAGGCTAACAAGTTACAGACTAATGAATGGCCAACCTCCCATAATTAGATCGCATTGTGCAGATCACCAGAAACTGTTAAAGGAACTCAAGGCAGGGCCGATAACATGCGGTCTCAGCGACGCCATTAGTCCCAAATACAGCTTCGACAAGAACTATAAAACGGTAATACCAGATAGAGAAGAATTAAAAAAGGACCGCCTATTAAAGCCGAATCTATCTGGTACACAGACGGCTTAAAGACGGAAATTGGAATCGGAGTCGGAATTTTCGGAATTAGACCAAAAAGATAGCCAAGTCATTAAGCTGGGGTGTATTGAAGAATTAGATAAGCAAGAAGTCAATTATCGATCTATTGCTATCTATTGAGACAGTCAAGCAATGATGAAAGAACTGGAATTCACACAGGCGAAGCCGAAACTGGTGCAGGACTGCATGAATGCGCTCAACAGGCTGGGTAGCCGAACTATGGTGACCCTAGTCTGGGTACTAGGACTTGAAGGTCATCGAGCGAATGTCAAGGCAAATGAATTAGCCCGAGTAGGCTCATCAACTACTGACAAAAACCCAAAACACTCTGTAGGCATAGCTTATACGGTAGTTAAAGCAACTACTAAACAATGGAAAGACGAGAAATCTTAAAATTTCTGATTGGACAAAGGCCCAAATTTACAGCAGACTACTAAGCAGGGACAGATAGTCCGTTCGAACAATAGTAGGCCTCCTAACAAGACATTGTATACTCAAGAAACACATGAGCAACCTTAGCCTGACAGAGGAAAAAAGTTTACTAATTTTTTCTTAAGAAATGACTGACAGTGTGTTTGTTTAGCGTTACGTAGTTACACTGTTTCCTTCTGTTTCTCCCTTTGTGGGTTTTCCTTTGTACCGTGGTTCTGTCGTATCAATTTGTTTAATCATGCCCTGATGCCCCCCTCGAGGAGTCTATAAAGATTCTTCACTCTTCTGGATTCTGATGGCCCATTGCCTCTAACATAGCGTTGACATCGTTACAGAATACCAGGTCATCTTGTTTTGAAAATAAATGCCGCAATTCTTGCTGTCTACTATCGAATGTCCAAATTCTTGTCCCTTTGTCTAATTGATTCCATCCTTTGTACTTTGAAGTTAATTGATTTTTTGACAAATTCGAATCATTTAGTTTGACTGGCTTATTTTATACGGTTTGTCGGTTTGTCAAGAAAGTCAGGGTCCATTTCCCTATTTCTTGGCCTTCGATGTCACCTATTGGCTCCCCCTCCAGGATACAGAATCCATGAGCCTGCTAGAGATGGTATGGGAAGTTCCGTAATATTGTGCAGCACAGGTCTTATAGCTGAATGGAGCAGTCTGATGAATAGTCCTTTGGCTCTCTCCATATCATTGGAACTGCAAACGGTAGATTTTCCATTCAACCATGTAGTGAGCTGTGAAGCACATGTTAAACACCAGATATGTGGGACCCAAACCTTATCCTGATCTCCAACATCACACCCGAAGTACACTTCACAATTTTCTTTGGTAAATGGGGTCATATTTCTTTTTTGAGGCTTGAAAGTCACTTCACCACACACATAACAAAAATTGTCAGGACTATTCACACAGCTGCGTGGTATTGTAACGTTAAAATACAAATTATACAGAGCTTGAGTGGTTCACAAATTTGGTTAGTCAGAGTGTGATAAGAAATGAACAATTTAGAACACAACGCGTATTTCTCAAGCATGCGTAACATGCCGCAATTACTTTTTGTAGGGTAACCTCGAGTCATCCGGTTAATCACAAAATTCAAATTTATTCAGACTAATAGGTTTGGGTTAATAAAAATGCATGATTAAAGGAACATTGTTTTAAAGCGGCTTCGAAAATTAGAAATTCCCAGAATTAAATACACGGTGCGGCAGAAACAGTGACCTATTTTAAATCGCGCGCCATTGTTGAACGCGGCTTCCTAGAGAGCTCATGTTGGTACCAGTACGTAGTGCAGTTCAAAGCATTGTCAGTCATTATAGAGCGCTGGTCAAGCGAACATCGTGCTTTTGCAATTGAAAGTTTCTTCAAATGTGGTGACAATGTCGTGCGAACGCAGCGTTTGTTCCGGCAACATTTCAACATTGGTCGGGACGGACAAGTTCCGTCGCGGAAGGCGATTACGAGGTGGGTTAGGCAGTTCAGAACTACAGCATCTGCAACAAACAAGAAGCCACCTGGTAGGCCACGTACGGTTCGCACCCCGGAGAACATTGCCACAGTAAGAGCTGCTTTTAGAGCAAAGTCCAACGCGATCAATTCGTCGGAATTAACATCTCGGTCAAAAGTGTGCGACAGATGTTGCATCTGGATATGAATTTCCATCCCTACAAGATGCAAGTGGTGCAATAATTATTGCCCAGAGATTTAAAGGCACGTCAAAATTTCTGTAGACAGTTCCTTGAGATGATAAACACACAACCCGATTTTATCAGCAATTTCATGATGCCTGACGAGGCCCACTTTTATTTATCGGGCTATGTAGATAAACAAAACTTTATGTAGTGGGCACCTAACAATCCTAATCGGATCCACGAACGACCACTTCATAGCGCAAAAGTTACTGTATGGCGTGGCATGTCTACACAGGGTATTGTTGGTCCGTATTTTTTTGAGAATGACGCAGGCCACACTGTCACAGTCACAGCAGGTCGTTATGTTGCAACAGTTTATAACGCAGGAAATGCCTCGTAAGAACATCCATATGCAGTCGTGTTGGTTCCAACAGGACAGTGCTACCGCACACACTGCCTGAACGTCAATGACAGCCCTACGCAGAATGTTTCCAGAGCACCTTGTTTCCCGGTTTGTAGATGTCAACTCGCCACCCCGTTCGCCCGATTTATCGGCTTGTGATTTTTATTTTGTGGAGATTCCTAAAATCCAAAGTGTATGCAAACAATCCAACAACTATTCAGGAATTGCAAAACAACATTCTCACCGAAATTGAGGCCATACCAGATAATACTCTTTGTAAGGTTATGACAAGTGTGTGTGCTCGTGCCGAAGATTGTATCGCCAAGAATAGTAGTCACCTGAAGGACATAATTTTCAAAAAGTAAGGAATGATAGGAAGTATTCTTTCAAACAGTGCACTATAATAATTTGTAATTGTAATTCTTCATTCTTAATTTTAATGTGTAAAATGCCGTATCCTCGTGTATAAGAAAAACAGACAATTACAAAAAAATAGTAGGCGATGGACAAATTATGATGGCATATTCCGACTTGGCAGGCAAAATTACATAAGAATCAGTGAAAACTGCTCCTGAAACAATTAAGAATTAACGTCATTTTGTGCCCAGAAATACTAACTAGCAGCAGAATAAAATTTGAGTTGAAGACATGTTAATCTTACCCTAATTCTACTTTAAGTTTCCTATTGCTTTTCTATATTTTAGCGTACATAGTACAAAGTTTTAGTGCTTGAGTAAGGTAAACGGAAACAAGATATTTAATGCAAAGTGCTTGACAAGTATTGAACTTAATTATCTTACAATGTTATTAAGCTTTTAGACTGTAATGTAGGCATCTACATAAAGACGATCCTTAGTAAAATTATATAAGCGAAATTAGTTTATTGGCTGCACAACACAGTGTTACAGTTAATAGCCTCTAGACGCTATAACTTGTTACTTAAATGAAATGTAAACACGGAAAGTACTCACACATTAGTACGAAATTTCTCTTCGTATTAGAAAGAGGCGTAAAACACGCTTCTTGAATTTGCGAATCGTGCAAGTAATGCGAAAATTTATTCGTGAACGTTGCGTATGAAGTGCAATTTAACACCAAGAGGGACCTCTAAATATCGTACATAGTATTATGTTCAACCGACTCGGAGTGTAATTACATCTGCGCTAGCAACAAACGGCGTGTTTTCGATGCGATTAAAAATTTAGAAAACATCGAGTTTCCTTAAGGGCGCGAGAATTTATAGCCTCTTTACTAAAATTTCGAAACGCCACGTTCAACATTCAGCAGACCGCAGAAAACGACAAGCGAAAAGAAAAACGGAAAATCACCGCTCTCGCTAATTGATCTATACCGAAGTAATGCAGTTTTTGCCGCAACGAAGCACCGCTACGCCGCGCGCCGTCGCATTATTGGTTAAAATATCGGTAATGGATTCGCAGTGTCCAGGGGACTAATTAAACGTTATTAAAGCAAGATAGATTTATATACTTTTTGCGGTGTCGCCGAAAATAAAGCAGAAAAGCTACCAGCAGAAAAGAAAGCGTGACATGCTTTAATTTCGTACACGTTTACTGCCCTCGGAAAGCTAAAGTGGAACAAAAAAAATTAATGACCTAATGAAGGAGCAGATTGCTGGGAGAACCTTACACTTATCTATCTTTACTCTGCGTATTTCCCTATTTTGTTTTCTCATTTGGAGAAACACATAGCAAAACATGTCTTTTTAATGGTGACTTGACTAACACCTTCACATCGAATTAAATAAAAAAGACAACACGTATTGTAAACTTTGTTTAATGAATAGTAGATTAGATTAGTATTCGAGATTGTTCTTGACCTATCCCGCTGCGACCTTTTCAGACCTATTGTGGTTCCTCTTTCATTAGATCAATTGCCTTTTTCACCAGACCTAGCAGTCTTGTGAGTGATTCCCCTAGGTAGGTTTCCTGTAAGTGCTGTACAATCGCACAGCACATGGACGGCAGTCTCTTCTTCCGCCTAGCAGAATCTACTGTGATGTTCAACGTTGTATGTACGACAACAGTCTCGGTTGTCACTTCTGAACGATTAAATGTCAGGTTAGCCACTCGTTAGTAACTAAATATCCCTCTTGTTGGGAAACATGGAAATTTCCCAGTCACCATCTGCCTTGACATTCCCTCGATGACCTTCGTGTCCTGGTAGCCAGACCAGGATCACGTTAATTCGGTTAGCCAGCCTGTTGAGCGCAGTCATGCAGTCCCACATCAGTTTCGACTTCTCCTGTGTGGAATCCAGTACTTTTAACACTGCTTGACTATCTGAATAGATCGATAATTGATTTCTTGCTTAACTAATTCTTAAATACACACCAACAGTGCTATTATTTCGGCTTGAAATTCTGTGGCGCCTTGAATTAGGCTCATTTTTGGTATATAACGAATAGTAAGTGCACATTTAACTAAAATAGAAATCCTACACTAGAACTTAAGCAGTGTTCACATGTATGCATTTTAATACTGCAACTGTCCTGCGGCATCAAAACTACGTACATTATAATTGTCACACTACGCAATTTTTCATTAAACTTTTTGAACAGCATGGAAATGCATGTTTAAGAACATCTTCTATTTATCAAGCATTACTTCCTGCATTTCCAATTACTCCTTTAGAGATATCTGAAATATGCGCCATAATGATAGCAAGTACTGAGGGATGGTATGTGAACCGTACGGTTGACAATGGGAGTCCATGAATTCTCGAAATAGCTGTTCTAAATTAATTGTTTGATTAACTTAGAACAGTTGTTTCGAGAATTTGTGTGGTGTGGAGTCTGCCGATACTTTAGTGTTACGTGCCAATATGTACAATACTTTTTAGGTTAAACAATTAGCAGTCCACTATTATACAGGGTGGGGCAGAATGGAGTCCCTAGCTTTAAAAATTCACTTAAAGGGCGCTAGAGCAGGTAGAGAGGTGAGGCAGGTACCGTTAGGTCGGGGGAACAACGCCATTTTCGATAGTCGCCATGCGATGGTCGGGTGAGTAACGGGGCTTTGTCGTGGAGATTTTCTTAAAAAACGGGGAAAGTGTGGTGGTGACGCAGAGGGCCTTTCGCAGGCGGTTCGGTTTAACTCGCCACGACAGTGTTCCTGACTCTAAAACCATTCGGAAATGGATCAGTTATGTAAGGACGACGAGATCTGCACTTCCTCCAAAACCAGCCGGGCGACCTAAAAGTGTAAGAACTCCCGAAAACATCGCGGCAGTTAGAGCGTCTATCGAACAGTCTCCAACGCATTCTGGGCGAAAACATACCGCTGTCCTTGGATTATCATCGAGAACAGTGAGGCGAATTTTACACACAGACCTTAAGTTACATCCCTACAAAATAATGATTGCTCAAAGATTGAACCCGCAAGATTACGTGAAACGTAGAGATGCTTGCAATGCAATCCTAACAGTTGTACCTCCCCCGGATTTGAGCCCCTGCGACTTTTTTCTGTGGGGTTACTTCAAAGCTGAGGTTTACAAATTTCGACCTCGGACCCTGGAAGCCCTGAAAGTGGTAATTGAGGACGTAATCACCGGAATTCCACAAGATATGCTGGCAAGAGTGGCCGAAAACTTTGTCGAACGACTTAATATGTGTATCGCCCGTCAAAGAAGCCACATGAATGATATCATTTTTAAAACTTAAACAAAAAAATGGCATCATATGTGCTTTCCGAAAATAAAAACCTTTTTCTTTTATCTTGAAGCGTTTTGTCACAATTCACCCGTCAAATGGGGGACTCCATTCCGCCCCACCCTGTATTTAATAGTTCAACAGTTTCTTTTCCACTTCAATTTGGTTTAAAATTGGAGTATTAATAGCCCTGAAACTTATATTTGAATTTTGGGTTGTGTATTGAATGTAATCAAAGTGCTTTCTGCAGGTTGACTCGAGAGGTATAGACCAAATTCCAAGAGTGCAATGTACTCGTGAAAATAGTGTAAAAAAACTTGTATATTCTTATCCAACTTTCATTTATTTTCTCATATAGCGTAATTACAAGTAAACAAAATTTCGTACATTAATTTTTTGTTAATCATAGCGTTCTTTTAATAAATGTTCAAAAATACCGCCATTGACCTCTAAACATTTTACGCTTCGTTTACGAAGGGTCCTGTTGTCCTCCTAATTGCTTCATGTCTTTCTGTAATGTCGGCTGCAGTATTTCTAATACGTCGAATTAGTGTCGACTTTTACCTTGCAAACTTTATTTTTGAACTAGCCCCATAAACAGTGGCCCAGTGGTATGAGATATGGAGAACTTGGAGGCCAACTAATAGGACCTCCGCGGCCAGTCCAAAACCCTGGAAACCTATCGTTCAAATGTTGCTTGACCTAACGAGCGAACTGTGCAGGAGCTCCACCATGCTGATAATACATTTGCATTCTGAACGCTAGTTAACATTTTTTAATCACGCTATAACTTGAAAAAAAAAATTAAAATCAGATGAAAACTTTGAGTTTTTTTTACAATATTTTCACTTGTACAATACACTCCTAGAGTTTGGTCCGTTCCTCCCGACTCACCCTGCATACAATCACAAAAATTAGAAGACACTGGATCTTAAACCAGATATGACGTGCTGATTGTATACTACAGTGGTACGAGTCATGGTAACTTACTGCTGCTTGGTTTGCTGGCCTAAGATCGCACAGGATCATGTGGTAACTAAACTCTGGATAATTAATAATAATAATTTCAATTTAAATTACAATTTGTACAAAATCACTTTTACAACATTAACACTGCGAATCCATTATCCCTAATTCATTACATTTAAAAGTGCACAATAAAGACAAGAAGTACTGTATTATTAATCCACTAAACCATAGGCTTGTCAGATCATGCTAATATAGAATTACAATTCCAGTGCAACATATTCCTCATCTGACACAATTCAAGTTAAGCAGAATTCATATTCATATTAAACCCCCTGCTTAAAAACATATAATTAACGAAAATCACAAAAAATTCAATTAATGAAAATCACAAAGAGTACAAGCGAAAAGGAATCAGGTAGGCGCTTGTATTCAGAATGAGACCAAGCGACGCTATCCTCCAAGCTATACACTGAACAGAACACATTAGTAAAAGCATTAACAATATCATTGGGATCGGTAAAATCATTTCCATGGTCATCACATAGTCTACCCTGTATCCTTGTGGAACGCCGTTTGGCATGAAGAAACTGCCATAGATGGTAAGGTGAGGTTTTTATGGACTCTTCAATATCAGCAAGATAGTGAACATTAATTTGCGTTTTGATTAACTTCCTGATGCGCTTAAATTGATTATAATTTTGGTTTTAATCCATTTGCTGTGGTAAAAATTTTTGTATTTTAAATTACGAATATCTGATGTAAACCAGGGTCCATAAGAAGTATTTGTACCTGGTTTAGAAGGAACGTCAAGATCGAGAATACCATACAAAGAGCTATAAAAAGCATCCAGGGCTTTATTAACATCAGTATAATCAAAAAGAAAGGAATAGTGATAATTAGAGCAACGCAACTGCGCTGAAAGCCAGTAGCGGACGCATAAAAGTTTACTCAAAATAAATTAAATGTCTATTTAATATTTGTAACATTAGATATGTTTCCAAAGTTGTTTTGGCAAAGTGAGTGCGGCGTGAAGAAAAAGTGTTTTTGTATGCCGAAAACGAACATTCTACATCTAGTGACGTTATATTTGCGTAAGTAAAATAATCTTTCAAATAACTTAACGATTCTGTTGACGCACCTTCACAAATTTGTCTTAATGTGCCAAAATCAGAGTCTTTAACTAAAACACTTTCAAACCTTTCTAAAACACAAACATTTCTTGCGCCTTCTATCGCGCATAGCTGTGCGTGAACATGTTGCACTATTTGCAAAGATTCCACTAACGACACCGAAGAGTTTTGTAGTTTTTCTATCGCATCCGTTAGTCCCACGTAATTGTTCTGAATAATTTCCAAATCTGTTTTAACTTGACTATCCTGAAATTTCAAGCGGCTTACCTTGACAGCCGCAGCTTCCTTTGGGTCGAATTCTAAAATCACGTTCTTTATATTCTCAAAATATTTAAGATAATAAAATGCAGCCACTAACCATGTTCCCCAACGAGTAAGAATAGGTTGTGGTGGTTCAGGAATACCGGGGCATGGTCTATGAAATTCCCGAATACGTTTTGGGGATTTTACAAACACAGCTTTTGTATGTGCTATTAAAGCGTCTACCTCGTGATAACATTTTCTGATACTATCTGCTACGAGACTGAGAATATTTATTTTACATGAAATATGCAACAAGTTAGCACAATGTTTTTTAAGAGATCGACCTACAGCAAGCATGTTTGCGGCATCATCACTCATAAACATCAACAGTTGATTTGTTGAAAGTTCAAACTTTTCCAATGTGTTTAACGCCAACATTGAAATTACTTCGGCAATGCATTGTTGTATTCGTCTGGAAGCTAGTAAAATTGAGGGTGACGGTCGATGTGGTTCCATTGTGCGTACCATTACATTAACCACAGAATGTTTTTTACGATTTGTTGTTTCGTCCACACATAATCACAGTTTTTTATCTTGCAACTCCGATTTAATTCTTTTCTCGATATGCTCACGAGCAGACGGCACAACTCTCTGCAATGTTCTCTCACTTGATAACTTAAAGTCCGAATATTCATTCCAAAACGAGACGTATACTTTCTTCCTTAATAAATGAAATGGTAAATTACATGCAATAAACACATAAATTAAATTTAAATTTGTCATAATCTCGTGTGGAATTTTTTTTTTGAAACATGCCCTGCACTATTTACGTGCCGTAGACAATCACTTTTCGACCAACACATTAAATCTATTTTACACACTACACATTGAATTTTAGTGCCATCACACTTTAAATCAGGCATTTCTGCAATAAATTCTCTTATTGTGTCCAACTTTGGTCGTTTTCGCGACGTAGGAAACATTTTCAAAACAAACGTAGACCTACGATATAGTATACGACAGCGTAGATGCATACACAACAGATCGGCTTTCGAGTCGCAGTTATACTGACGCTTATACCGAATTGTCCCGGTCGTGTTTATTTTGTGTAAACTTTTATGCGTCAGCCACTGGCTTTCAGCGCAGCTTGCGTTGCTCTAGTGGTAAGTAATTAGCTTTGCTGAAATTGTATCGGAAAATGTTCACAGAAGGAAATCGTTGCGATAAAGAGGAATATAGAAGGAAAAAGTTAATTTCCAAACTAGGGTGACAAGGATCTTGACTACAATCGGATTTTTCGAATGTATTTAGACTATAACAATAGGAAATAATACTTTATATATTTTTTTTATTTCTCTAACATCCTTTTATAAAAGTACAAGAGATAACTCGTCCCTTTTCACAATGTACCAGTTTCTGTTTCATTGATTATCCGGAAATAACAGTTAATAAAAAATCCAAAACCCGAAGTGCGAACGGCCACAGTTAGCCAACCAAAGTAGTAAGAATGTCGAGGTCAATACTTCATTACACGATAGTACTTAGAGCACAGTATAAGTGCAGTAAGTGCTTACGCGGTAGCAAAATCTTTCCAGTAACAGTACAACACGAGACCGGCTTTTATTTGTCTGTATTACAGTTACGTATAAACGAAACGAGGACTCCCGTTACCTCTCAACTCTGGTAGGGCAGACACTGAAATAAAAGTTTCGGGTAGAAAGAACATAAAGACAGCTTTTTTAGGAACTCACTTTTCCAAGGCAGCACATTTTATTCTTACTATCCAAAGCAATGAAGTGGAAAAGAAAAATGAGGATTGTTGCTATATAAAATTTTCGTTTTATCTTCTTCGGTTATAGTTCGTATAAAGATAGTTTGGAATTGGATGTTTGTAAAGTGGATGCGTCGAAATTTGTTTCCTAACACTAACGTTCACGAATAAATGGTGCTGAAACGAGAAAAATGTTGGTGTATAAATACGTAATAATAGAGATATACGGGGAATGGCAATTAAATAACGAGAAATTGCTTCGAACGCTCAAACTGACAACGCTGGGCAACACGACGTAGGCATAAACTTCCACAGTTTTACTAAATGCGTAATAAGTTTCAACTCGGTCAAGTGCGTTGTGTGTGAAGTAGTAGGTTTGAAAGGTTGGTCTTGAAGCGTTGTATGTCGAAAAAATGTCCGATAAAAAACTCGAACAGAGAATTGTGATCAAATTTTACAGGGGATGAAAGCTGAGTCTTCCAGTATGACCCTGAGACTCGTCGGCAAAGTAAGCAGTGGGTTGAGATAAGAGGAGAGCGTCCTCAAAAAGCAAGAACGTCGCGGTCACAAATGAAGGCAATGCTCATTTGTTTCTTCGACATCAATGGCATTGTCCACAAAGAATTCGTTCCGCAAGGCCAAACTGTTAATTCGGCCTTCTATGTTAAAGTTTTGAAGCGGCTGTGTGCCAGGGTTACGCGGGTAAAGTCTGAACTGAAGAAATCTGGATGGATCCTTCATCACGACAACGCGCCCGCCCATCCGTCGCTTCTTGTTAGACAGTTTTTAGCGAAAAAAATAATTCCAATGCTGCCTCACCCCCCATACAGCCCAGATCTGGCACCACTGGATTTCTGGCTATTTCCAAAAATGAAAAGTTCCATGACAGGACAACGGTTCGACTTCATAGAAAATATCCAGACGGAGACGACGACAGTTTTGCAAGGTCTAACTTCGGGCGACTTTCAGAGGTGTTTCCAGAAGTGGGAAGAGAGATGGAATAAGTACGTGGCACTCCAGGGAGGTTACTGTGAAGGAATGATCGCGTGATTATGTTCAGTTTTTTTTATAATAAAGCTTTAATAAACAAATTCTCGTTATTTAATTGCCACACGGTGTAGTTTCACGAATTAATTAACTTCTTTTTTTGTTTCCTTTTGCTCGTTGAATATTCATTACCGGTTCAGTCGAATTGCTAATAATAAGAATTGGTAACACTGTGTAGTTGTATACACATGCGTAATGTTACATATTAATGGTTTCCCGCGCGAATAATGTCATTCAAAAACATTGCGTAAACGTCAGTAACCGAAAAGTCGCGTGATATTCTGACGGATATCATGACGGAAAAGTGTTCAGGAATATTATTTGGTTGGTTATCAATAAAATCAATAATTTAAACGGTATGTAGTCTTTATTTACATAAAAAGCAGTTTTATTGATGGAATATAAATCAGATAATATCGATAATGGCTATGTTCGGTGAAAAGTCATACGCGAGTGACTTGATCAACTGTTGAAAGACCTCCAGTTGACGTTCAGTAAGTCGATGTTTAAATCGAATGTCGATTTGTCGATAAACCACCGCCGTTCAACGTTGAACGTTTTCTGTACAACTGGCCCTAAGTGTTCATGTATTGGTCCTCATTGAAAATGCCAAGACATGACAGATAATTATTCGTTGTTTTTTTTTGTGGATATCACTCTAGGAGTTGGTCCCGAAAACGACCTCCAAAAGATATATTATCTTCTTAGTAAACACACGCTGAGGAATTTTTCGCTTGTTTAACCGGCTAGACCTCGTAACAACGTAAAATTCCCGCAACTACAATAAAAAATTCAATTTATTTCATTGCCATGCACACTTCACATTTTCCAGTTTGAAATACTGACCATTTGTGATTCATTGGTTTAATTCGGAGACTTCAATATTGTTTTTTAATGCGCATGTTAGTAATACCTTTATTCGTAGTAAACCCAACAATGTCCAATTAAAAATATTTTCAATTATTAACGACAGTCACAGCTGGTCCCCGTATGAATACACAACCTTGTACAGCATACAATGTTATCATAAAATCGTATTCAACATTACATGCAGCAAATACGGTGCAAATACATTGCCGCCGATTGTGAAACAATCAAGATAAGTCAGTTCTACGATGGCGAAACATTAATTTTAAGTCATTCACATTTCCACATTTTCTTCGACTCGACAATACGTGGCAGATCGATTGCGAAAATTTTAAAGTTGCTTATAAATTTTATTTTTCCTTTCTAATAATGAAAACGAAAAGAAAGTTATTCCGTCATATCAAAACAACATACGAGGTAGGCGCCATCAATTCTCCGCCTGACAGGCTTAGACAGGTTCTAGCGTGTTCAAACTCCGTTGCGTCATAATTGCACGTGCGAGGCCTACACTATATATTACGGTTCGAAGAGTAGTAGTTTTTAGTAGCCAGCCAGACAACGTGACTACTGCATGAAAATATCCTCAGGTAACGCAAATCGACTACCGCGCGGTCGTTAAATTTTTAAGGAAAGAAGGGCTTACACCTAATCACATTAAACAACGTTTAGATTGCGTTTATGAAGATTTATCTCCTTCATATTCCACTGTAAAAAAACTGGGCAGAATCTTTCCGTTTGGGGCAAAAATCCCTTGAAGGTGATGAGTGCCCCGGTCGGCCAATTGAACTGAACGCTTCAAAACATTTCAATTATTGAAGAAATGGCATTAGCATTTCTGAAACAAGTATTCGCCGCATTCTCCATAACCACTTGGGTATGAATAAGATTAGTGCAAGATGGGTACCGTAAACGTCGGATCGAATGTGCGCGCTCGTCTTTAAGCATGTGTGGAGACGACCCAAAACCGATTTTGGAATCCATTATCACAGGAGATGAAACAATGTATTGTGATCCTCTAAGCAAAAAGGAATCGATAGAATGGCGGCGACAACTTCAATACGAAAGATATTTAATTTACGAAATTATGACAGAGATACAACTGAATTTATACGGTAAATTGTTATAGGAAAATATTCCATTAAAATTGAATGTATAGGATATGAAAAAAGTGGACAGAAGACAAGTTATTTAGCCGTTCCCCCAAGATTATCGCGGAAAGGAAATGTCTCCTAACACTCGCGGTAGGGAGACGGAAATCCGAGGCTATAAAAGAGGCTGAACACAGAGAAAGAGGTCAGAGGAACTTTAGCGTCGCACGAGTAAAGACACTGAACTCGTTATACGTGGCGCTAATGACAACTCGGTGTTGTAATGAGTAACATTACAATACGTTTTGCTGGAACGTTTAAATACTTTCAATTCTTCTGTGGAACAGTTTGTTTTAATATCTGGTTAAATATTTAATATATCCAGTCAGTTTTATTAAACGTACTCCCACCCTCAAACAAAACTTTCCCTACCTAAGTAATAACTAAACATTGCTGGGCAATCGGAGCAGGCGCTCAAGGCACTCCATTTGCAAATTAAGTAAATATCGTAACCTTGTTCCGCTTCACTTCATCTGATCCGTTTCACCCCATTTGATGGTATGAACTTGTTCTTCCTGCTGGCAAAATTGGTCATAACCAGTGAAAGTAAAACGCTTTGATTACGATATCTTGTATGTACGAGGGCGTATAAAATATAAACGGGACTGATTTTCTTAACAATTCCAGAGGGCTTCTAGACCTGGAAGGGGTTGATGTGCTGGTAGCCTGTACCGTTAAGGAGAGGGGAGAACCGACCGTAACTCTCTCGGGTCCCTTTAGTATCAAAAGAAACCGTGAGCGAGAAAGAAGTGCATGTCTCCGTGGAGCAGCGGATTATCATCAAGTTTTTGGCCAAGGAGGGGATAAACCCAACCGAAATTTTGCGGCGATTACAGACACAGTTCGGGAACAACACCCTGTCAAGAACCCGTGTGTTTGCATGGCGCAAAAAGTTTTCTGGAGGGCGCGAAAGGGTCGAGAACGATAGCCATGGTCGCCGATCAAGGACAAATGCGACCGAGGCCAACATCGAGGCGGTCCAAATTGTCATATAGGGAAATCGGCGCATAACCCTCTTCGGAATCGTTGCGGAACTAAACATCAGTTACGGAAGCATCCAACAGATCGTGACAGATGACTTTGGATTTCGCAAACTGGCCGCTAGATGGGTTCCACGTCTGTTATCGGAGGATCACAAACGACATCGCTTGGAGGTTTCGCAGCGACTCTTCGATCGATACCAGCAAGAGGGTGAGGCCTTTCTGAATCGCATCGTCACCTGTGACGAAACTTAGGTGCACCACTACACGCCCGAGTCGAAACAGGCGAGTATGGAGTGGAGAAAGAGCGGCGAGAGGGCACCGGTGAAGCCAAAGACGCGGTTGTCAGCCGGAAAGGTAATGGCAACAGTTTTTTTTGATCGACAAAGTGCTTTTCACGTTGATTTTCTCCACGATGGACACACAATTAATGCGCAATATTGTTGTGAAATACTGGATGCCGCGAAATTGTCATTTCGAAGGAAAAGGAAGAAGCAATCGGCCAGAAGTGTCATTCTTCTGCATGACAACGCCAGGTTTCATGTGGCTAACGCCACGATGCAAAAAGTGGATGCATTAAGATGGGAAACGCTGTCACCTTGCGTCTTCCATCTTTTTGGGCCCCTCAAAGAAGCGCTTGGAGGCCAGTTTATATTTAATACACCCTCGTATCTGGACGGGTACGAGGTTATGTTGACAAAATCACTCTTCTGCCATTACGTGGTCAGTACAAATTTAATAGGCGAGATTTTTAAATTTGTTTTACATCACTTGTTTCTGTGAAACCGTACCACAAAACTTTAGTTGATACGAATCGATAGTTATCGACGGCGCTCGATTGCTATTTATCCTGTGAGACCGCGGTGCAAAAATGGCCATCGAAACCGTTGGCAAATTTTATTCATGTTATTTTCATTTTTTAAATGGAAGATATTGCATATTTCTCTGGAATGTGATAGTGAAGCTCCTTTGGACATTTTTTATAAACATTTTCACGTACCTAAAATGGGTCATTCTTTAGTAAATTAAATGAAAAGCTGTGTAAGTTGGAATTGACGATGCGATGTTTAGATGCCCCAAAACCGTGTCGTGATCCTTAAAAAGCCTCTTATATTACTTACTTGAAATGTAAACCTTCCAAAGAAATAGTCATTATTCAAATGACTGGAAACAAAGGCAACCTCCAAAGAATAGTAAAATAATTTCTCTTTCAACAAGTAGCTAAATGCATTTCTTAATATTTTATTAATTTCCTTTTAAAACGGTGTACATAAACTATGAAAATATTCTAATCACTATAGGGTTGAGCAAATTCTTAAAAGCCTTCTAGTACACTCAAATAGCCATGTTTTTCATATCTATTACCTACCTTTGGTAACCGAATGCGTATTGATTATTACAATAAAATGATAAACCGCAAAATGTGCATGAAAATTTAAATATCTGCCACTTCCAACTTCGATATACCTAATGTGGAGCATTAGAGATTACATGGTATTAAATATTAAAGTCCTTATTTTACGGATATCACGCTAAGAGATATATGCTAGGTAGAGGTTGTGTGCTCGGAAACTACATGTACACGTATTCATATAACTGAAACAAGAACAAGTTTGTTAATAACGGAACGATTATTGCACCACAGGAGCCGACATCGTTTTGCTGACTTGACACAGCAACGTAGGCTATATCCTCCTGCATCTCCCCACCTCCCACAATCTTGCTTTTAGACACTGAGAGGATATTATACGCTGTGGTGCTCCTGCTTTCTACGCTACTTTGTCGTTAGTACTTAACCCTTTTCTATCCTTTACCCTGGCCCGGCTTTTATCTCCTCGAACCGCTCCAGCAAAATAACAATTTTTAAAATGTCCTCCTTGGACATTCGCATTTTCCGTTCTGTCGTATTATCGGACTTTTTAAATTCGGATATTATCCTGGTTTAATTAAGACTTGATGCGACAATCTCAACGTAGGGAGTCAGATTATATCATGATGCCTCTCTTCCCATTAAAACTACGACGTTTAATGAAATTGTAGAGAATCTGACTACACTTCGTTAATTTATGTCTAAACTAATGCCTGCTTTTATAGTATCTAATGATGTATTGATTCTCACAAGTTTTCTTTGAAATTGATGGATATGTCAGAAGTTATGGAAGGAAAAATTTATACATTGTATTTGAATTTTTAGAATAACCTTTGTGTTTTCTAAAATGTTTAATGTGCTATGTTTCGAACTAAAGCAAAATCGAAACTTCTTTCTACGGCCAAGATCTGATTTACAAATATTTGCAAAACTATTTTCTTGTCTATAGTTCGGAAATAAGTTTCCAAAGTATGTGGGTCTTACATATCCCGCAGCTACTAATAAGGTAATAAAAGATACAAATTTAAAACTGTGTACATGCACCAATTAATGGAATTTTTTGCTGAAACAGACCGCAATATCTAACAATACTGAATATTTTGTCACTTGCATTATTCATGTTCCAGGAAACCAAAATTATTAATTTATTTTACGTACTTGAGCCAATAACTATATGATATTGCGCCCAATTAGGGCAACGCCGGACAAAAGTATGCGGAGGATAAAAATACGCAACAGATGTTTTTACTAGACTAGGATAGGTAAGGATACATTTATAGGCACGAGTCCCATACATATAGCGAATAACGTTGCTGCTTATGCTAGGAACGTCCCCTCCGCTCCTCAGTGCCCCTAGACAAGCACACTCATTCGCAACCCAGTCGCTTAGCATTCATAATCGAGGTAATAGCTCGGCACAGATTTTAGGAAATACGTGATACATCTTATTTGATTTTTGTCCTATTGATGGACTTTAATCGTTAATTATTTCAAAATAAATACTATTGTCGTATATCAAACAAAGAAAACGTCCATAATTTAAAAGGAAAATGACAAATTTCAAAACTATAAATAGAACCTCTCATTATAAAATAACTAGATTACATTTTTTCATTTCCAAATATCCAATATACTAAATGTTCAAATGATAATAAGCGCATAACAAATACTTACATGTTTTCTAAATCTAATTAATGGAATCTTATGGTAAAATGAATCGTATTTGTATGTGTAAAAATCCAGTTGAACAAATTATTATAATAAATGTTCAAATAGACAGTCATTTGCAGTACTGCCTCTACCGTAGTAGTACCATTTAACGACTTCTTAGTTTATGAGAAAATAATTAAAAAGAAAACTATTCCACAGTATAATTTCGAGACACAAATAAAGCAAATCAAAAGTAACCAAGGAGAAAAGATCGATAGAGGCAAGGATGATCAATTAAAGAAATAAACTACGGGTATAATCTATGGCTAGAGTCTAGCGCGATCCTCTCCTGACAGCGATTGAATTCTTGCTGATAGATCCGCATCGCGCGACTTTCCACCCTATACATTCATAGCGGGCAAACGTTGCAACCGTTCATATATTTTAGCAGTTCACTTTACCACAGAACTTACTAACGCAGTATATCAAATCAGTAGCGGCCGATGATGATGTAAATGGGAGATTAATTACAACGCTTCCCTTTCCTCATGTACTTCATTGCATAGTGCAATGTACACGATATGCAACGGAAATATACAGGAGAATCGAAGCATAATGCAGCTCCTCAGCCACTGTATCAAATGTATTTAAATATGAGAACTAACCCGTGACTCTTCTCACACGAAACTTTTAAACGACTTATATACCTTGTCAGTCAAAAGTTATTAAGACGTGAGAGGTAACTGCTCCCAATTTTTGAACTTCTGTCATAAATGTTTTCCATTATTTTATTAGCATTTACTAAGATTTATTAGATAATTATGCACTGTAATGTTTAAAATTACAGATTTAGGATCACTTTCATTAACGCAGCGACGAATGCCGTTCAGCCACGTGCGCTCCGGCAACAACTATCAGACTGACTTAGGGAAATGCTAAAACCGCCAAATAAACCTAAATTTTTGTAAATCATATTAAGATTGCTGACATCCATTTTCATCGCCAATTGAATCGGCGCTAAAAAATAATCTTAAATTATGTTAAACTGGCAGATAAATTTGTGACAGACGATAACCCTCTAGCTTAAGTTATGTCCATTGTCACAATCTATTTAACAACTCAATTCGTAGATGTATTAAAATTCAACTCAAATCCACGGCAAACATAAGGTTTATCGGTGCCTTCGTAACATTGCCACCAGAACCAATTTGTTGAATTTTAAAAAGCACATCATGCGGTTAACGTTAGTTCTGGTTACTTGCGGTGTCATAATCAAAAATAACCTATACTAATAGAGATAGTTGGAGATAGTAAAGTCAACGTTAAAACATCAGACGCCTGCGAAATTTGGTGAGAGGTAATTTTCATTAGTCTCTGCAGTTAGATGGCGCACTAATCCCTAATGTAATGCCACATAGCCATTCCTGTATACATTGCGAGCATAAATGATTGATTAAGTTGGCAATACTTGGAACCAAACTTAGGACGGTAACGATTTTAATATTACTAACAATTTATATTTTGAATAGTTGACAGCGGCGTGTACTTATTTTCTTTCTATCTTGTCTTTATTCCGTACTTCCGTACTGTTTTCTTTTTTTAAACAAACTCTGTAATAAAAATCTAGTGATTGAGGTGAGTTACTTGACGTTGGAATTCTGATATCATTTATGCATAAATATCATACGTAGATTTCATTGAAGATGTCTTTCCCAACGGTGCAGAATATCTTTATTGTGATGGCATATTTCAGTACTGGTGTTCTAAATGAAGACGGTTCATTTTCCTATTCTGTACTGCAATGCTACAACCAATTTCAAGCAACATATCCTGAAAATGATATTGCTTATCCGGACACTCAACAATACCAGGGACGTATTGTTCGGCGTTTCTTGGAAACCGGCAATGTTTCTAAAGGTAAATCTACTGGAAGACCAACAGTAGTTACAGAGGAAGTTGTGGCAGATGTTCAGGCACGAATGGAACAGAGTCCTAATAAACTTCTAAGACAACTATCTGAACAAACAGATACATTCAGGAATGTCTAAATCTCTTAGATAAATAATTGGTTATATAGGTCTTTCATATGGAACGTGTTCAATATCGGCTGTGTGGTTTGAACAAAATATAAATGGACAAGACTTTTTTCACTAATGAAGCGTGGTTTCATCTTTCTGGATATATATATATATATATATATATATCGATCGAATTTAAAGCGCAGTTAATCCATATAATTTTGTAGAGGGTGATTAAAACTGGTGTATGGGTTGCTATCTCTCGTCGTCGTATAATAGGTCCAATTTTCTTCGATGTGACAATTAACACTCAACGATATAGAGAAATAATCCTGGAGCCATTATAAATGAACTGCGAGAGGATGAATTACGGGACGGGCTCCTCAAGTAGCCAATGCTACAATCCAATTTCTACAACAATTTTTTGGAAGAATAATATGTAGAAGATTGTGGCCAGCACAATCATCGGACCTTACACCTCCTGATTCTTTTCTTTCGGCTATTTAAAGAATAGAATTTTTTGTAACCGTTTACACAACTTGGAAGAGATGCAAGGAGTCATTACGAATGAAATTGCAAATATTTCGGTAGAGTGATTACAAAACATTTTCGAAAGATTAAAAAGAAGAACAAATTTGTCTTTACAAAATCAAGGTCAGCATTTCCAGTAGTTTTTGCGAGCGCTGGGAGCAGAGACTGTCTTATTGAAAAAAAAATAAAATAAAATAATAATAATAATAATATTTTATTGTCTATTAGACCAAAAAAATCGGTATAAGATAAATTAAGAATACAAATGAATTGGGTGAAGAAAAGAAAGCAACAATATATCAGAAAAAAGTTGAAAAAACATTTTTTTTCAGTATGTAAGTAAGCCTCCTAGTTATGTTACATAATTCTACTTATTTTATTGCCTTACATATGTTAATGTATTCATCCGTTGTATAAAAAACATTACTTGCT
Organism: Dynastes maya; assembly: GCA_029619315.2. NCBI lineage: Eukaryota > Metazoa > Arthropoda > Insecta > Coleoptera > Scarabaeidae > Dynastes > Dynastes maya. Next base: position 33,574,282 of record JAROYE020000003.1, read on the forward strand.
AAAAACTGTTTCACAGATCTCTTAAATACTACTTCGTTATTTATTGATTTAATTGTTAAAGGTAAAGCATTATGTAACCTTATTCCCATATATTGTGGCGATCGTTCGTAGGTGGTGAGATGGTGACATGGCAAGCAGAAGTCCTCTTTATTACGTGTGTTATAGTGGTGAATTTCACTATGGCTTGTAAAACTGGTCTGATTATTTTTCACATAACAAACTATTTCTAGTATATATAGGGACATTAGAGTTAGTACATTTAACATTCTAAATAAGGGTCTACATGAAGTTCGTCTATTTACTCCCACTATATTTTTTATAGCAGTTTTTTGCAGGATAAAGATTCTTTTCAGAAATGTGGATCAACCCCAAAACATTAATCCGTATCACAGCCTACATTCAAAGTGGGAGTAGTAATACGCCATTAAAATGTGTCTGCCTACCAAGTTCCTCAGTCGAAAAAGTGCGTAGCGTGTAGATGGTAATTTTGATTCCAAATATTTTATGTGCGTTTCCCAGTTTAATCCACTTTCAATATTTAGCCCCAGAAATTTGGTTGATAGAAGTTGTCGGATTGTCTTACCATTTATTTTTAAGAGACAACTTTCATACTGCTTATTTGTGCCCTGTGTGAATAGCATAAATAAAGTTTTTTTCTTGTTCAAATATAATTTATTGTTGGCGAACCAAGTGCACAAATTTTTGCATATTGGCACTGATATAGGCACTATCATCGGCGTAGAGTACGAGATTAGGAAATGGATTTGGCAGGTCATTAATGTATATTATAAATAAGAGCGGCCCGATTACAGATCCCCGGGCTGCACCTCGCTGTAGCTTTAAATGGCGCGACCTATGTCCATCGATATCCACCACCTGCACACGATTCGTTATACAGGCTGGCGGAGACCAAATGACCCACAGTAGGTGGGGGAAGATCGTTCAAGGTCTCATTCTGTGTCCTTCGTTGGGAACTTTAGTTGCCATGGCCCGTTGGAGTGCTCAACATCGTTCGTTTGCCGTGGAGGCGTTCTTTCGTAATAATGAGTGTTTTGCGGCCACGCAGCGCGCCTACCGAACACATTTTAACTTCGCTCCGCGTGCGACCCTCCCGAACAACCGTTCGATTTCTAAGTGGGTTGAACATTTTCGTCAACAAGGTAATATTGCCCCAAAGACCCCCTCTATACGTGTTCCAACTGTGGTGACACCCGAGAATGTGGATCGTGTCCGAGTCTCCGTTGGGGGAAGCCCATGACGTTCAACGAGAAAACGCGCCCTAGCACTTGGAATTTCGCGTCGGAGCCTTCAAACCGTTTAAAAAAAACATTTAAAATTCCATCCCTACAAGATAATAGTCGTCCAGAGGCTCCTTCCAACTGACAACGTTCAACGTGTGCAATTCAATGAGCGCATGTTGGATATTCTTCAGGACGAATTTGCATTGATCATCACATCGGACGAAGCACATTTTCATTTGGATGGTTACGTAAGTACACAAAATTGCCAATATTGGGCAACTGGCAACCCAGGAGAATCGCGCCAGCAGCCTCTTCACAGCGAAAAAGTTACAGTGTGGTGTGCTTTGTCGAAAGTTGGTATAATCGGACATTATTTTTTTGAAAATGAAAGAGAGCAGGCGGTGACGGTGAATTCAGAGCGATGCGTCGCTATGCTTCGCAAATTTTTTATTCCCTACTTGGAGGAACCGCGAGAGTTTCAGTGGATCTCCTCCGTAAAACATTTCCGGGACATCTGATTTCCAGAAATGGTGACGTTCCATGGCCACCTCGCTCGCCCGACCTTACCCCCTGCGATTTCTTCTTATGGGGGCACCTGAAGTCAAAAGTGTACGTTGACAAACCACGCACTATTCCACATTTAAAAGACGCCATACGACGTGAAATCGCAGCAATACCGGTTGAACTGTTCGAGGATGTGATGAGGAACTTTAAAAACCGTCTGCAAGAATGTGTCACCGAGGAAGGACGGCGTTTATCGGACATTCATAATTATTTTTTCTTCTGCATTACAATAAAATTTCCGTTCAGTAGCTACAAATTGTGATTTTTTTCATCCCGATAACTCGAAATTTAAAGGTAAGACGTCCATTTTAAATGTGGTCATTTGTTCTCCGCCACTCTGTATATGACCGAACCCAATCGTAAGCTTTTCCGCTAATACCACAGCGATTCAGCTTTTGCAGAAGAATATCGTGATCTACTATATCAAATGCCTTACGCAAGACCATAAAAATGCTTTCACATTTAAGCCCTTCATTTATATAGTAAATCAAATTAAGAAATTGCGTGATAGCAGATGTGGTAGATCTTTTCTTTAAGAAGCCACGTTGAGAACTGTGAATAAATTTTGTTCTGGATAAAAAATTAATCATTCTAGTACACATAATTCTTTCTATCACTTTAGAAACAGCAGAGAGTAAGAAAACACGCCTATAATTGGCCCATAGTTATGCTTAAAAAATTATTTGCACGCCACTGAATATGAACTGTACTGAATTTAGCACATTTAGTGACCTACCAACTAGCCAGTAATTGCCAACTCAATCAATCATTTATGCTCGCACTGTAGTGTATACTATATGATATAAATTTACGTTATTATTTAACAATTGAAAATATCTAATATGCTTGTAAACTTAAATCGTCTTCTAGCAGTAACACGAGGAATTTGGTATAAATACGTAAAACCGTCTAATTCACTACGTATCTAAACGAAGAGCAGCGCCAATCATTCTTTTGTTGACACTTCGACTCCATTATTTAGCTTTTGTCACATAAACCCAAAATTCTTTTATAAAATGCGTCTGCTCTTAAAACGCACTAAAATAAATTCGAACTACATGCAAGCAGCGAAAATTTGTATTTAAATTTCGCTACGCAAATACGAAGATTTGGATTCGCTTTACATTGTATGTACGTACGTACATACCTGTTTCATATTTACCATAGATTTGACACTCAGTATTTATTGTCGGATAAAATAAATAAACTCAAAACTGCATTCCGCCGCCGGGATGCTAAACTTGCATATTTTATCAGTATATGACGCAGCTTCCTCTCGTACACAAAATATATAAAATTCCTGCACGTGAAGCAGCAGAGTATTACTGCAAGCAACATATCGCGGATGACGTGAATTTGTTGGCGTATTTTTCTATTATGAATCGCTGAAATCGACAGGTATTATTTACAAAACTTACCCACAGGAAATATCTTCTACGAATTTGCTTCAATGGAAACAATTTTGGTTCTAAAGTACCCCCCTCCATGCTAACTTTTGAAGGACAGAAGCTAGCGTTTTTACAAAAAATTAGCCGATTTCTATTTCTTGTGAACTAACTTCAGGCGTTATTGGCAGTTGAATTGCATTTCCGGTATCACCGGAAGTGACGTCCACTTTCTTATTTTAAATTGAATACCCTGTGTATTTTTACATTTCTGGAAAGGTAATTCAAAGTCGAATCCAACAATATCACATAAGATATTCAGCAATAAAAGTTTTGGTAATCTGTTTTTGTTCTTACGCAAAGTTGGCTAGGAAAGAACGCCAAATTGCTTCTTGTGACGCTAGATTGATCTAAAAAGCTCGTTGCTAAACAAAGTAACTACAACAATTGCCAAACTATCAAATCCCAATTCCAAAAGCATAAATCACTCTTGTTATTTATTGTTATCATATCCTGCATTTGTCATACTTTCGTTCTTTGTTCTCATCACTATTTCTCTCATTTAACTTGTTTCGTTGATTGTTGTTTTTTTTGTTAGTTTTTGATAGACAATGTGCTGAAGTTTCAGTTTTTTATGCTGTTGATTTTACAATGGCCTCCGCATGGACCACGTAAGATAAACTTTAAGTACCTAACTTTAATATTCGGTGGATTTTGCAACAATTACCACCAAGCGGAACATAATGAACACTGCCATTGTACAACTGGAAATATTTGAACTTTGCGCTAAGTAAAGATAGATGGGGTAAAATCTATAGAGCGAACTGCTTTAACAGAAAATTAAAATTTAAATTATCGAACAATTTGTTGCGCAACCACAAGAAATAAGGTGATAATTGTTGCCAAGTTTACGTAATGTTAAGGTTGGCCCCCCAATTTTGCACGGTTCGTGCCAAAGCCATTAATTAACTACAATAGGGTTCGAGAAAGAAAAGAAGTAGCAACAATTAACAAAACAAGTTAAAATAAGCGAAGATAATAATGAGTGCAAAGAACAAATGGAGAATATAATAACAATAAACGACAAGAATAATTTACGCTTTTGGAATGGCGATTTAACAGTTTTGCAATTGTTATGCTTACTTTGCATAGTAACGAGCTCTTTGGATCAGTCTGGCATCACAATAATAATATAATAAATAATAATCACAAGAAACGCCTCGTATTAAGGTTACAGTGATCCATGAACAAATTTAGCACTTCCACAGTTTAATGTGGGGTTATATAATAAACCGAGCGTATCAAAACCCTCCAACAACACCAGATGATATGAAGAACAGAATAAGAGAAGCATTTCATAGTATTTATATACACATATTAAGGAAAGTAAGCCGTTCATTTGAGAAACGCTTACAATGCTGTATTGATATGGGTAGACATTTTGAGCATTTGTTATAAAATGTGTTTAATTGTAAATGTTATTTTTTGGAATTATGTTATACTTTGTTATTTTAATTTATATTATTAACAACTTTTTTATATCGAATTTCACGGATAACTTAATGTATTGAAATAATTTCTGTAACAATTTGAAATATCTCCTCGACTGTTGAATTTAGATATAGGGAATACTTAATAGAAATGGAAGTACCTAATTTACCTCTTCTACTTTTGATATAACATACATTGGTGTCCATTGGAAAAAAATGAGTAAATCGCAAACTTCCATTTTGACTTACCCTGTATAAATGCGACACTCATGGAAACAAATTACAGTTGATATCAAAGCAAGAGTATATTCCTAAACTCGTGGCGGTATTAAAACGATTAAGTATTCATTATTTCTCAAGATACGGGTTATTAAGGTTGTCATGTTTTTAGAATAAGATTTACCATAACTTTTCAAATACCCAGTATAACGTCATGAAATCCTATATTTGGAGTATGGGGCAGATGAGCTTAACCAAAATTTAAATTAATATATAGGGTCTCCCAATTAAAAAAAACATAAGTTAGGTTCACCGTGGAATTATGGAACATCCTGTATAAATGTGAATAACTCTAAAATGTTACGTTTAGGAGTGTATACAATTTTTATTAGAGAGTTTTTTTTGATATCACTCTTAATACTGGATATATCGAGCTTTGACACGCTATTGCGCCAGCCTGTATTTATAAGATTATATGTGATTTGACTCACAATACAGGATGACAATCCAACTTGTTCACGTGACAGAAATCACTAATGCAATATAAACCCAGTTTCCCACAGTTTCTATGTGAACACCACAAAAAAAGCAAATTCCAAATATGCAATAAAACTAATCAAGTTTTATTGCATATTTGGTTGTTTAGAATTACTAAACAACGCAGCGTAGCGTACAAAACGCAGACAAGAAATTAGGTTATACCAGGTTATGTGACGGTTTGTCATTCTTTTTAGTTAATATTTAGGCCAATAGATGGTGACAATATTAGAAAGGTCGCTAGGTTTCTTTATCTCTCTGATCCCTGCTTTTACTAAAACTACTAGAATCAGTCAATCGGTCGAAATCGATACATACCTGGTATCTCACAACAATAACTATTTTCATTCTAGTACTTGTAATAGATTATGCATTTGTTAGAAAAAAATGTTGACTGTGAGATGTTTCAAATACTCATACAAATTTAAAATTACGGAAAATCACTTGTTGCCAAGGATATAACCCAAAACCAAACTAAAAGAAGAAAAGTGTTTATTAGGAATTATGGAGTGTGTGTAAAACTATGTGACTGTGTAACATACATCTACTTGTCCACATTGCACGTAAAAGTTACATAAAGAATTTACGAGCTATGCAAATTGAATAAATTTCCGGGCTACATAAGCACTTGTAAACGTAGAATCTTCCCGAGTGAATATATTAAAACAAAGATTGCATACGCTTGTCGCAACTAAGAAAATAAATTACATAAGTTCTTCGAGTGCCAAATCGCTTTCTCGAGACATTATATTTAAGCAAGCATAGATTTCACAGGCAATTGAACAGGCATTCGCTTGCATATTGTGTTACATCTTTCGCGACAACATCGTCAGTCAATTCGATATTTCTTCTTGATCTTGCAGAATGTTGACTTGATTGTTTTTAAGAATGGGGAGTTGCTTCCGTTCGTCATTATCACAAATTTCAGTGGAGATACTAGGTGTGGGCGTCAGTTTGTGCGGACATATTTTAGCGAAGTTTGAGCGGTGAAACTTGTAGTTGCGCACGAGTAAAAATTGGAAATACGCAAATCACTCTAAAACTTCGACGAAAAGCTTTGCTTCGCCTTATTTTCTTTTAAATTTGTTCTTGTGTGAAAAGAGTTTCACGAGTAAAGTGCGATGTGACTGAATTTTGAATACACTTAGAAGTATAGTAGATACTTAAATAAAATAAATAATGAGATCGATACAAAGTGATGTTATTAGCTACCTAATAAACAATAAAATTACAAAAATCAACAACAGTAATATATTTTAGCTTCTGTCGGTGAATTATGAAATATATAAAATGAATTAAATAATTAATTAAATTAAAATGATGTCCACGGCGAGGAATCGAACCTCATATCTGCCCGCCGGGTAGGCGTGTTAATTCTTTTAGGAGCAACAGTACAAAAACAAAAAAGTCCCAAAAGGAGCATTATAATTTTTATCAGAAAAATGAAGAAATCTTTATACATTTTATTTAAACTACAGCCAAATTAGACATTAATTTAATATTTACAGCCTTCCCCTCTTTTTTTTAGTTGTATTGGGTGGTCCAATATACGTACCACCATACCGTTAAGGGGAATAAAAGTTTACAATATTTAATTTTTACATTTATTTTTTTATTATTTTTATTATTTACCGTGATAAGCCTGAAACCATGACTTGGTTTTTCTAAAAAAAAATGGGAGCTTAGCGTGTGGAACAAATCCAGTCTTCTGGTATTTGCCTTGCTTTTAAGCTGCTCACTGCACGTCTCATACGCACGGGTTGAAGACTGCACTCAGAGAAACGTTTACTTGTATCAAGGCTGCCCGCCTCAATTCGAGAAAATTACTGTTTCAATTATCCACAATACAATCACTGTTTTAAATCAAAAGAAATATTTTCTTTGCATTTTTTTCTGCGCTTAAGAGAAGTATATACTATAATGAAATAATTGTATTCCTTTGTTTAAGACATTTGTTAACTTGATTCAAGAAAATTTGAAGAAAGGGATTCTTAATATAGGTAAATGGCCGTTATAACACAAAACAATATTTTCTTAAGGATAGTAAATAGTTTTCTCAATTCAAAAAAGCGTTTAGGTATAGTACATAAATTAATAGTTTCATTTCCTTAAAATAAAGCATTTATTTACTTAGAATCCTTGAAATGCATATTATTTATATCCACATTATTAATTACACTTACCTTGTCTAAAATAGTACGACATATCCGTACATATAGGAGTAAACTATTCTCATTGCTGTGATTTTAAAAAAGCTAAGCTATATTATTTAAAAGTGCCTAGAAACAGTAACCAAGATAATGCTGATATATAGCTCATGGTATTGATGCAATCGCTCCCGGCAAAAACAATGTGAGAAGAGAAAAGCACTAACGCATTTTGCTCCTGTCCACATTGCTATGCATCTCTCAATTTATGCCACTAATCTTCAAAAACAACACTGTAATATTTCCTGGCGCCACCTACTGCCAAGAGATATAGTCATGCCATTCTAGGAAATAGCGACAGAAACCGGAATATAGCTACTATACTTATCCATACGATGATATAACCTTTAACGTACAACGTTTCATAAACATTTTCAAAAGATACCAGTTAATGTAATATGAATATTTTCTTAACTTAAAACTAAATTATTTATTCCCAATGTTAGTGTCGGCGAACTAGTCAATGATTGTTTTTTGGAAATTACAATTTCTGCCACCTAGAAGGTAAATTTTCCAGAAATTGGTTAATCAAATTTATAGTTTGACGCAGTTTATACAGCTTATCTAAATTAGGAGATGAACGATCAGACATAACGGAGTTATCATTAACATATAAATGGGGCAAAAGCCAAGTGAATCTTTTCAGATTCACAATGGAGCAAATAAATGAGTCATTGAGATCTGGTGCACTTGACCAATTTGAATTGAACATTTTCAAAACATACCAAAAGACATCACTGAAGCCTATTGACGTCAATAGGTAACTCATATATTAAACCACCGTTGCTAAACGGCAGTCAAAAAGGTGGTACGTAATTTGAACCACCGTCACTCAAGAAGTTAACCACTACCCCACGAGGGCTATGCAAGGATCACTCACTCCTTAATGCCCAGTTGTTATTATTTTATCTGCAAATATATCGTAATATTTCGACAGACAATTTTTAATTTTATATGCCATGTATACTAATTTAGTTAATATATTTTGGCTTCCGTGGGTGAATTATGAAATATATAATTTTCCTTGGAATTTCCGACGTAATTAATTAATGAAATTAAAATTAAATGATGAATTTTAATTCAAAATCAATTATCAATGAATGAAATGAAATTATTAATTTTAATTTCATTAATTCACTCCGAAGATCTCATGCAACCACGCATGTATTCTATTTACCGCAGGTACACTATTTTGTTCCCTAAAATCGTGGAGATATGTTTATTAATATGCGAGCTGTCAACACTTTTTACACATACTTGTCAATTTGGCAGATCAAATGTCGTTACCGTATCGCCTCTAACATTTAATAATATCTCCTTGTCCTACAGTTACACATTTTCTACAAAAGTCCCACGCATGGAAAGGTAAAATCGACTATTAACACGACATGAGTCCACCAACTCATTCTCACCACTATAACCACATAACGTAGGTAATTTCAATATATTCCGTTAAATTACATTTAAGCATAGCTTGTTACTGCATTATTTCGTTGATTCGATGAATTTCCGAAGATCTCGTACAACCACGCACATGTATTCTATTTACCACCGCGCCGGTACACTATTTTGTACCGTAAAATCGTAAAGTTATGAACTGTCGACACTTTTTACTTACAGATATTGACGCCTGAGTTTGGAATGGAGACTGGATTATTCAAAACTCTTGATTTTTCTTGGTTCAAGATGTGATATTCTCTCTTGGAAAGTTATCTTTTGATTTGCTTTTGCTTCTGGAATAATAAAAATGGGGATAATAAATTTTAGTTAAAGTGTTCACAGTAGGATGACTATTTTATGTTTGACGCTAAAACTTACTTTCTAAATAAGCAAAATAATATGTAAACGAATGCCAGTGTCATGCCATTTAGTCTCAAAAACGCAACACCCACGTCAATTACAACTGAAAAGGTAAAATTAACTGATTTATCGCTGCTGCAAGTGCGGCTGTCAACCTACCTGTTTTTTTTACTTACAATTGAAGGGGCAAGTGAATGAAGGAGTTATGTTACAAAGAACTGTTTCTGAATAAATTAGATTTTAATAGGGCTAGTTCCTATCTTTTATTGAATGATTATTAGAGTAACCAAAACTTGCGGACTCGCATAGGCGTCGGTATTACGGGTTAATATAAGAATACGAAAAATTCATAAATAAACTTACTTGCTAATTATTCAACAAATTAGAGGCATCAGGATGTGAACTACTGTAAACTTGCATCATTGCATATGTTTCCACAGTTACTTCTTTTAACCTTGTGCGTCGACAAGAAAAAATATTCTTATGCATAGAAAACGATCTCTCCACATCTAAGGAAGCTACATTTGCATGTAGAAACTGTTTCTCAAAATCACTTAAAAGTTCACTATTGTTACACTTATTATAAACGGCCTTTAAAATATTAAAATCGGGATTTTTCCTTAAAACATCTGCCAACTTTTGACTAGCGCATAATCCTGGCGTATCATTTAAAGTGTGTAATTTATTTTTTACACTCTCCAGTATGTCTAATGATTCCTGCAATGACAATTCAGTGCATTGTAGTTTTCTGATGGCATCTAGTAATACTGTATAATTGGTACATACTGTTGTTAAATCTTCTAAAAGTTGCTTTGGATTCATTCCGATTAAATCGCATTATAACTGATTGAATTTGTTGAAAATGGACCAAATAGTAGGAAGCTGCGGTTAGCCAAGTACCCCATCGCGTTAAAATTGGTTCAGGAGGTCCTGGAATACCTGGGCAAAATTTACGAAATTCTTTTAAACGTTTAGGAGATTTACGAAACACTGCTTTAGTACTTCCAATCATCCGATCAACGTTTCGGTAATGTTGTCGAACAACTTCACCAACTAAATGCAAAGCATGCAGCACGCAAGTTGTATGTATTAAGTTAGGAAGTATATGTTTTAAGGATCGCCCAGCACTTAACATCGTTGCTGCACTATCTGTCACAATCATCACTTGATCTTGGGCAATTTTAAATTTTTTCAAAGCGTTCATTATCACTTTTTGAATATTTTCCGCGGTACATTGTTGAACACGTTTGCAAGCTAGCAGATATCGAGATACTGTGTTCTCGCTAGATAAAACGCGAGCTATTACATTCACAATACTGTTTTTCTTTATATCGGTCGTCTCATCCGCGGTAATCCATATTTTTTTGGAACACAAATCACGTTTACACACATTTTCTAGCATCTCTTTCATTCGCGGCAAATGATTCTGTAATTGTGTTTGAGAAGGTAATGGGTACTTTGGAACGTATTGTCGCCAAAACGTTTTAAAAGCTGCTTTTCTCACCAACGACAACGGAAGATTACAAGAGGTAAACATAATTAATAAATGTATGAGGAATAGTGTATAAGGTATTTCAACTCTTGCATTTCTCATATGCTTAATACCATTGACATGCCTCTGGCAATCAGTTCTGTCCAATGCAGCCAAACAAACATTGCATATTAAGCAAAAAACTGCACTGCCGTCATATTTTAAATGGGGAAAAAGTGACACATACTTATGTACATTAGTAGCAAATCTATTACGAGGCATTGTTTTCTTAGGTATGTAAATATTAGTTCTATATGAAACGATACACTAATTATGTACTTGGTATAATACTACAACACACAAAAAACACCAGCTATATTTTCGAAAGCGACACGTAAGTACATAACCTTGACCGTTCGACTAATCTCTGCAACAGCTCAACCGGTACTAAAACGAAATCTCTCTCAGCGCGGTTTAACATGATTTATATTCAAGGTCGACACTACATGCCTGCTTCTCTACCGGTTTAGTTTATTTATGAATTTTTCGTATTCTTATATTAACCCGTAATACCGACGCCTATGCGAGTCCGCAAGTTTAGGTTAGTCTAATGATTATTTTCAAATGCAGTTTTTTGATTAGCAAGAACATTTAAGTTGAACATGAAACTTATTCATTACAACAAAAAGTAGTTGTTTTAAAAAATATAACTTAACCCCTTCACTCACTTGCCTCTTCAATTATAACTGGTTACTTCCAGTATTTTCATCACTCAGTGCCATCTATGCGTGTATCAGGTAATCCGATTAATTTAGTCATCTATCGGGAAAAACAATATCTTCTTGATACAGATAATTATCTCCGCGCTATTGGCAATACGCGGATCATATATTTCGGGGGATGGCTGACTAATGGGTATTGAAATGGAATTAGTGAATGATCGATTTCGTGTTAACGTGGAATTCGCCCTCCCGAAATGAATTAATGCCATAAATGCGGTTTCATTATAAAGCGAACGCGAACTTGTCTACCAACTACCGATTCACACTAGGATAACGATTGGTATACGTGTAGGTAGCGTAATATCTAATCTATGTATATCCCGCATACACGTTTGTCAATTAATCACACCCTTAATTTTGTTGAGACATGAATGACTTATGATTCTGCAAATGAACATATTTAATGGAAATTTCAAACTTTTTCAAATATAGGAAATCAAACATTGGAAATTGTCAGTTTTTGATTTGCCTTAATTATTTACATCTACACTACCGGCCATAATTATTTGCCCACCTACATTTTTGCGTGGATTTTAGAAAATTATTTATTTATTGTTATTTAGGGGGTGTAACTATTTACCTACAGGTAAAAGAAAGATATCACATTAAATAATTTCACAAAAGATTCCTCTGATACTTAGTTATTCATTGAATCTCCTTAATCCAATAATTAGGGTCCAAGTAGGGCCATAAAAAGGCCCGAAATGTAATACAATTATCCTTCACCCGAACTAGAACTATAAATTTAGATGTACTGAATATTGTCCTTTTAAACAGTAAATATCGTTAATAAAATTGTAAAATTAGTATCAAAATGCCGAAAACAAGAGAGTTGCCTTTAGAAACCCGCACAATGATTGTTGCTCTACATAATCTTGGCGGAAATGAAAAAATTGAAATTAAGTCGCCGAACTGTTGACTATAACGTTCAAAAATATCAAGAAGCTGGCATATTATTAAATAGAAAACGAACAAGACGACGAAAAGTGACAACGCCAGCGGAAGATCGTCGAATAATTATGACGAGTAAATGAAATAGGCGGACAACTGCACCTGAAATAACGGCTGAAATAAATATTGAGCGTGAAAAATGGGTTAGTTTAACCACCGTGAAAAGGAAGTTAAGGGAGGATGGTTTATTTGGCCGAATAGTGTTGCGTTAACCACTCTTACACAAGCAAAGTAAAATAAAACAGCTGCGGTGGGCTAGAAAGCATCAACATTGGACAGTTGATGAGTGGAAAAATATTTTGTAAGCCGATAAATCCAAATTTGAACTCTTCGATTCCAAGAGAAGAACGTTCGTTAGAAGGTCAAAAGAGGAACGGACAGCAGAATCATGTGTAGTACCGAAGAGTATACATATAAGGAGAGCCCTCGCAATGTTAAAAATTCGTAATAGATTTTTGATGAGAGTACCGGAGCGTCCTCGTCCAGAAGCTCAAGCGCTAGTGTCGCTAAGTTTGTCTGTTGTTGTCTCTGAATTAAATTATTTATTTTTATATATTTTTTTTCTATATATAATAAAATTAGTTTCAACGTTTCAAGCAGCAAGCTAAAACAGGAGACATTAATTTAACCAAAGTACCGCTATTTTTGAGGGCGTATTAAATATTTTAACAACCGATTTGATCTTAGGACTTTAAGCGAAAACAAACCAGAATAAGTGGTCTATTCTGTAACGTTTCCGTTAAGTTTGCTCTCTACCTGCTTCATTGTAAAACCCTTGTTACGCTTTTTTTCGTACTTCGTTCTCCTGTCGTCTCCTGTTGCAAATCGTCAGCTTGTCTTATAAATTGTTATTTGTGTGTTTACAAGTTAATGTAATCCTTTATTAAATATAAATTGTGAAAATCTACCTTTCTTCTATTTAGCGTCTTATTTACACAACTATTGTTTATCAGCAGAATGAATATGTTGCAAAAGTACATACGTGCACGTTAACGAAAAAACTATTGAAAAGTTATTGGACAAAGAATATATTCTGCGCAGATACATATTTCAAATCTTACTACTAAAGAGGGAAAAATAAAAAGGTAATGCAAAATGAGAAAAAATTCAAAAATGCCAATCCTTTTAAAACTAAAAGAATAGATCGTTTACATGTTTATTATTCCACCCAAAAATATCCTCATAATAACTGGTAATCGTTTTTCGGAACTTAGCAGCCGGTTCGTGAACAAATATAAAGGCAATTCTCCTATTCATTCAATTTCTTATTCGCTTCATCTTACCTTTTCTATCTTATGCTTGGTTCAGTCAGCTTTCCTTAGTCCTAACTTAGTATTAGTATTAGTCCTAAAAAGTTAGGTGATACGAAAGATGCGTGAGCGTTCAGGTAGCGTTCCTTATTCTTATCTTAGTCTTAACATTAGTCTTTGTCCCAACTAGGTATTAAGGAGAGACCTTGAAAGTTCGTAAAATTTAACTTTTAGGACTAAGACCGAACAAGTGCGCATGTCTGGCGAAGATTTAAATTGAAAACCCATGTGTAGCTCTTTATGGAAAAGTTTGTTTAGTCCAGTTTAGTCATTGAAAATAGAAACTAGTAGAAAGTTGTTAGCAGTAGATTGTTTAGATAGAAATATAAGTCTTAGGTAGAATGGCCGATTTTGACGACGCTAGGTTGATAGAGTTGGTTCGAGAATTACTGGTGTCATCCTTGTATATTTAAAAAATTGAAGGTAATCTAGCTCTATCGACTGCATATCCTTTAATAGAGTTGCAAAATGCCCATCTGTTATATCTCGATATCAAATGGCGCGAGTAGTACTCTGTAACGAGCTGTAGGCGGAGAATATTCTATTATAAAAAGATAGAATATAGGGGAAGTACAAGGTAACGCCTAGATACGTAAAGTTACTTGTAATCATTTTTGTAATGTTAAATAAAGTCGTTTAAAGCAGTGTGGTGTTTTTCCCTCGAATCCACGTAAGTGGCTACCTAACACCATCAATATGTCTTTTCCTATTCATCGGACGTACTTTAAACCGTCTTTTCCGTTGTGTATTTTCTAATACACATACCGATGCTGCTACTAACGATATAAAACATGATACAGCCACTTTATTTTTAGTAATCCTGTCCATTATCAGTAATATTTATTGGATTTCAAACGAATACCTTCTTAAATTGGAGGTTATATATGTAATTTAATTTCTATTCTAGAGCGCATGCGTAGGGTTTCTGTATGAACGCTATGTTGGTTTTAGGACTAAATAAAGACTAATACTAATACTAATGCTAAGTTAGGACTAAGGAAAGCTGACTGAACCAAGCATTATAGGTACGCGTCCAGGGAGTGACCGGTTCTTTGCGTTCGTAACTTGTTTTCTCAATACTAGATGTCACATCGTACGAAATCGTAATTTACTTCCTAGTTTTGCCTGCAGTCGCCAGATCGCATTGATCGTATTGACACGTTTCCCTATCTCGTGGGCTCTCTATATATGTATACTCTTTGGTAGTACCTACAAAGGGGCCAATCGGTAACTGTTTAGGGTTATTTTGGCGCTGCATCCGTAGGAGACTTGGTTAAATGTTTCATCTGCATTAGAGGTGGTACATAAAAGTCACCTGGGTTTCGATAACGATCTCTACACCAATGTTGATATGTTGGATCTGTCAAAGGCTTTCAACTCCGTTACTCCGGAGATTCTTATCCAGAAGTCAGTATTATGGTAACAGGGGTAACGTGCTTGAATTCTTGAGGTCATATGTAACCAACAGAAGGCAGGCGACTTACTGGAATAATATTCTATCTGAAACTCAAGAGATAAATTACGGCGTAGCACAGAGTCTAATAATTAGGCCAATACTATTCATAATTTATATAAACGACTTACCAGCCAATGTGAGTAACGCCGAACCTTGTCTATATGCTGATATACACGTTGCGACACAGATCGGCTGTACATACAACAGGAAGAAAACAACACAGTTCGACAACAGCGCATATATCGATTATATTCGTCAGCACGAGTTCGTGTGATAGAGCCAGGGCGGATGCGAGAGGAGATACAGCTAGTAACGTTGTTGTAGAGCGGTTTAGAATTTTTATTTATTTTGTACAGAATTATGTAGAGTATTTATTTTTCTTTTCTTTTATTTCATCAGAATACTTTTCATTTCGCTACGCAGAGATCAGTGGATTACTGGGAGCCAAAACTATATAACGTATTACCATCCGTACTGAAAGTATTGTCCCCAGTTCGGTTCAAAACAACAGTTAAGCATATATTGAAAGCATTGGAGCGCTATAGCATCGATGAATTTGTCTCGGTTTACAAATAAACATCGTATACGTCCCTGTTCCGTGCGTGTTCAACACTAATTTATTAATAATTACTATATTTGGAATTTGACATGTTTATAATGGCTTAATTGCAAATCAATTATTATTATTACTATTATTATTATTATTATTAAAGTAGAATTTTAAGAAAAAAGGGCTACCCGAAAATTTTGGAAACAAATGCTATACCATCTGGAATGAGAATAATCGGTGACTATTTTATATTTCAACATGATAATGATCCGAAACACACCTCTAAACTGTGTCGCGAATATTTAGAATCGGTCGAATGCAAAAGCAATATCAAAATAATGAAATGGCCTCCTCAAAGCCCAGATGCTAGCCCCATAAAGCTTTTGTGGGAGGATAACAGGTGAAAATAAATCCTACAACTTCCAAGGAATCGTTGCGGAAACAACTACAAGAAACCTGGCTTAACCTTCCTGCTACAAACGTACCCATATTTTTGTTTTTTTTAGATAATGTTGTACTACGTGGCTTCTGCAATTTCGTATTTTATTTTATCCTCTATTATGCATTCCTTTAATCGTTGCTGTTGTTGCTTCTAACTGCTTCTATTATTTTCTCATGAAAACCCCAAAAAATGTGTTTGGGGTTCATTTGTGCCACTCTTCGTAAAACTTGTAACTGTGTCATTCTAATCAGGTATTGACCTGTCGCTGTGTTTGAACTTGTCCGGACTTGTCTGCGCAGGCATATTGATTTGCAAACTCGCACGAAATTGTTCAGTCTAGGTAGGTCTGTCGTAGTGTGTACATGCAAACATGTCAAAGACGCATAAAGTGGATCTTACCAATGAACGTGATTGTGAAATTGCTCTTCAGTGGTTAGAAGAAGCAGATGAAGACTTTATTGATGACGCATTTGACTCTGACGTATCCGAAATAGAAGACAATGAGGAAATTGACGAAAGGGATAATGACTTACAGGTATGTACTCTAGTGGAATTTTTTATTTGTGAATCTCAATATCAGGTTTATTTTTTATCAGACTCTACTTGGAATAAACTTCTACTTGGAGTAAACTTCCGCCAAGTGCAAGACGCATAATGAAGGAAAGTATAGTGAAACTGCTTCCAGGTCTAAACAGGAAATTGAAATACGTCTCTGAAGTGGATGAGCTTTTCAAGATTTTAATAGACGATGAAATCGTAAAATGTACGAAAGCCTGTTGTGTGACAGAAATGTATTCAGTAATAGGACTTCTTATTACCATGGGTGCGCTGAAGGCCAATAGAGAACCGTTATACTTTTTATGGGATAAGGATCCATTATATACACGCAGTATGTTTTCTGCAACAATGCCGCATGAAAGGATGCAAGAAATTATATCCTTTATGAGATTTGATAATGCGAGAAGACCGCCGTAAAAAAAGATAAACTGGCTGCATTCCGAGAGATGTTTGAGAAATTTGTGGTCAACTGCAAATCGAATTTCAATCCTACCTCCCACCTCACTGTTGATGAACAATTGGTACCCTTTCGTGGTAAATACCCATTTAGGGTATACATGAAGTCAAAACCAGCTAAATACGGCATCAAAGCTTGGGCATTAGTTAACGTTCAAACCGGATGCGTTCTAAATCTTCAAGTATATACTGATAAAGAAAACAAGAAACCAGAAACGCAGCAAGGAAAAAGAGTGGTGCTAGATCTGACAATATTTTCTTCTTCTTTCTTTTCTTCTAGCAAGAAATTTAACTTTATGTGGAACCCTCCGTAAAAATAAACGGGAGATCCCTATGGAATTGTTACCGTCTCGGCAAAAACCTATAATGTCATCGATGTTTTCTTTTCAAGAAGATATAAGTTTGGTATCATATATTCCAAAAAAAAAAATTCAAGTGATGTTTTACTAAGCACGGAACACCACAACAGTTCAAAGGCAAACACATAGGTGGCCGTTTCTCCTATTTCAAAATATGATCAACATACCCGCCTTGAATGCATACACGTTATGGACTACGAAACATGGAAACGTCAACAAACCATTCCAATGTCGTCAGTTTCTGCCGAACCTAGGCAAACATTTACTCAAACCTTATGTAGAAGAAAGACTCAAGAATACACATGGAATTCATAAACAAATTGTGGACAATATGCGCCTAGTGGCACCGTTGAGTGCAACTAACACGCCGCAACCAAGCACATCAAAAAATTTACTAGGAAGATGTGTAATCTGTCCTAGAAACGCCGATAGGAAATCTCGGCAAACCTGCAACACATGCCATAGATTCGTCCACAAACAGCATCAGAACGCTGTACGAACTATTCTTTGTAAAGACTGTGCTAATAAATAAATTGTAGAATTAGCTATCTTACGTTAGTATTACGTTATTACATTAGCATATATGTACGTTTTGTAGCGCAAACTTATCGTTCCAATAAAAAAAATTATGTTACATCTGTTTCTTTACACGTGTAATCGAATAGTTGATCACAATTTGTTGCCATCGCTAAAAAATACTGTAAACACTTTAAGAGGGCAAAATCGTAGCCAGCAGATAACAAGTTTTACTTAAACAAACATTAAAATATCAATTAGCATTGGGGTGCAAATGTACCTCTCTTAGTATAATTTACTATCATACCCCTCATCGTAGCAGGAAGCTTAAAATAGAACCCGCTACTCTGACGAAATTGATAGTGAGAATGCCGCAAGTGTGTGCCGCAATTATTAATAGTGGGTGGACATTTCGACGAAACGATGATTTAATGTTTTTTTTGTAGCAAATAAATTTTGTAATTGAATAAAGACTATCAATTTCTTGGTTGGAAGAGTATTTTATTAAATACAAAACTACAATTTCTTTTACAGTTAGCACTTTATTTATGCGTATTTCTTTGGACGGGCAAGTAATTATGGCTGGTAATGTACGTACCAAAATACTCGAAATTAAACATTATCCAGAGACAGATGCGAGTTTATTAAAATAGTGTAAAATACGAATTAAAGTTGTTATCGGGTGAATATCGAACAATTTCTATCGTTAAGTCTACGAAAGCATTTACCCATCGTCTGGTTTATCGTACCTGAGCACACAAAATTATTTCTAATGTTCGTTAGCGTGAGAAAAGCAACACTGTACTGTTACGTACTGTGTTTACGGGACACCGTAATATCTAACGTGTTTAAATTTTATGGAGGAGACCGGTTCAGATTATCCTTTGCGCAACGTAATAGACGGTAGATTAGAGTCGGTACGTTAGCGGAATAACCTCTCTCTACCCGCTAACTTGATCCTATTTACTTTCTTATTTTACAATTTTCCCTAAATACGCTTAAGTTGCTAGAACTAATGGAAGTGAGAGCGGCTTTCCTCGGAGCGTTACGATGGTTTATTGAATAAACTATTGGCATTGTTCGTGTCTGCTAATTTTTTTTTGAAAAAGTCGGAGATCATTTGTTTAGGAATGAAAAGAGCTTTTGATTCAAGTAAATAACTGGAGCAATGTTGTACATTGAAAAACCGATATGGTTAAAATTACTAATCTGATTGAGAAAATTTGAGTTGTTTTCTAGTCGTAATATTTCAATAAAAAGCGAAGTTGGTATTCTTGGTGATATCGACTTTATTGAAAATAAATTCAGTTAACTTTACGTTTCGACAAACATAATAGTCTTCATCAGAACCTAAAAACCACATCAAATATAGAATCGAAATGAGACAATACCAACATATTAAAACAATTAAAAGGTTTTTTATAAAGTCATAAAAATTCAATTACCATTTGTTGATGGAAATCACGTCTAATTGTCAAAAATGCAATAATGAAAATTCGGCACATATTTTATTTTGTAAAATATTTAAAAATATACGTTACAAAATTTTATTTAACCAGCAAACTTGAAAGTCACCCCCTGCGAACAAACATCGAATCGGGCAAAACGTTATGCTAATGTGTTTTACAGTTTTCTTTGTAACGTTTTAAAATGGAAAATTGAAGAATTATAATTAGTCTGGGCAAACAGCAGTAACAGTCAGTGTAGTAGATATGTGGTGCGGGGTCGGCGATTATTTATTTCACGCGTTCACAGCGTCAGTACTAAATCGATGCTGTATGCGAGTAGTTCTGTGTATATGTAGGCTGTCGTAACTTATTTCGTAATTGTACGCTTATGTTTGCCTTAAAAATGTCGCAGTTAGGTACGTCGCGAAAACGACCAATGGCAGACAGTTAAAAACTTTATAGTGGACATGCCGGACAAGCGCTAAAATTCAATGTCTAGTTTGTAAAATCCCCTTAATGTGTTGGTCCAGAAGCCATTGTCAACGTCACATCGAAAGCAAACAGCATTCTTCTGCAAAAAGTGGCATACGAGACCGAGACAAATTTACATTTGATTTATGCGATACTCTTATTTTATGTAATCTATCGTTTCGTTTACTAGACAAAGAAGCATTCGTCTCCTTCTGGAATAAATATGCGGACTGTAAATTACCTAGTCAGACATCGATACGAAATGTAGTGCCATTTACTCGTGAACATATAGAAAAAAGAATGAAAACGGAATTGAAAGATAAAAAACTGTGGTTGTGTGTGGACGAAACAACAGATCGTCAAAAACATTCTGTGGTTAATGTAATGGTACGTACAATGGAACCACATCGACCGTCATCCTCCTTCTTACTTGCTTCCGAAAGAGTTATAAATTGTATTGACGATGAGATTTTAAAGGTGGTGTTGAACTCATTGGACAAATTTGAAGTTTCAACTCAGCAACTTTTAATGTTTATGAGTGATGGTCCCGCAAACATGCGTTCTTTGGGCCGACCTCTTAAAGAACACAGTGGCAACTTCTTGCATGTAACGTGTAAAATCTATACTCTAAACCTTGCGGCACAAACGATTCCTACATGTTTTCCACTAGTAAATGCATTGATTGCTAGAATAGAGGCAGTGTTCCCGAAACGTACCCGACTATTTCACAAACTGTGTCCTGATTTACCTGAACCACCACAGCCGATCGTTATACGTTGGGGAACATGGTTGCAGGCTGCGTTTTGCTACAACAAGTATTTTGATCAAGTAAAGAAGATAGTTTTAAAATTCAATCCGACAGAAGCTGCAGCAATCAAGAAAAGCCAGGAAATATTTCAAGATAGTCGGGTTAAAAGAGATTTACAAACTATTCGCAACAATTACTTCGGGCTAACGAAGGGAATAGAAAAATTACAAAATGTTTCGATGTCGCTAGTGTATTCCGATCAAATTGTGAATGATGTTCACGCACAGTTATGCGCTGTAGAAGGCGAAACAAATCGGTGTGTAATACGAAAATTTGAGTGTTTCAGAGAAAGACTCTGATTTTCTTATATTAAGACAAATTTGTGAAGGTGCATGTGAAGATGCATTAAGTTGTTTCAAAGATTATTTTAAAAATGCAATTACAACATCGCTAGATGTCCAACTGTCATTTTCGGCATTAAAAACACTTATTTCGCACGTCGTACTCACTTGACTGAAACAGCTGTGAAACATATCTAATGATTCAAATATTTAACAGATGTTACCCAGTTTGTGATTTCACGGAAGACTTTTAAAACGGTAAGTGTTTCAGCACCTTTTATAATTTATTTCTTACCTTCTATTTTATGTGTAAACTTTTATGCGCTCGCCACGCCTTTAGCTGTTATCGCATATTTGGCCAGGTTCATTATAATACATGTTACTAGATATTAACACGTTGACCACCGCGCCTTAAGAAGTAGTTTTCCCTGTATACCATTCGTAGTTTTCTCGATTTCTGGATTCAGGCTTGTGTTATTTACATGCTTTACTGAACTGGGGTCTTTACCGAAGTTGTTCTTTCTGTATGTAACTGAAATTCATTATAATCGTGCATGTTCGGAAAATCTTCGGCTCCATTTAAGATAACGGTGTCATAACGGGATACCGGCCGCGTCTAGCGAACATACCACTATATATACATACATCATACAATCAACCTGCTGTGAATGTATGGGTTGATTGTATATGTACAGCATTGAGTTTCTACAAACGGCCACCAGATGGCACTATTAAGATTTGACATTACTATTTTCCTAAAATTTTAAAGTTTTTATTGTTGACGTTGTTAACATAGTGACAGCACAGAAATCGGAAGAGTAGTTTGTTTACAAAGAGCGTTTAAAAATAGCAATTTTGAAATTTCAGGTGAAGGTTTTCATCGGATGATTTTTTATGATTTTAGTAAAGGCCTAATACACAAAAAAAATGCATGAATAGCGATTTTTATAACCACAATAAGCTGTTGAAGCCTTTAAAAAGTATTTTTTGGGGAGACCGCCTTCAGAGTGAAATAAATGTTTGGAGAATTGGTTCGAACGCATACAAACGTGCATAAATGTTAATGGCAAATATTTTTCAAAACAATAAGACGATTTGTACCAATCTTTCATAGTTTTTGCAAAAGCGTGAAAGGTAACCCTCGTATATAGATTTTATCTTATTCGTACTCGTTCGTATCTCATTCGTATACAATCCATCGCATATATGTATATTGCATTTTGAAGGAGATATAAATTATAGCATCGACTAATCCATTGACTGAATTCAAATAATGCTTCAATGATGCATGTATTACATCCATAGATGTCAAACGATCTTTTTCAAAATATAAATATATTTTTTCACCACGGCAAACCTCGTTCAACGAGACAACTGTGGAAACATATCTAATGCTGTCAACTTTTCACGACTCTTATCCAGTGGGTGATAATACTGATAATGGTGCTTCTACTTTTAATGTTGGGTAATTCCGATGCAACCCGCCAACCTACGTGATAACGCTGCTTAAGAGGGTGGGTGTTTCACAACCTTTCAGATATTACAATTCTTGATTGGTTCTGTTATTATTATTCGATTTACTACTTATTTTTTGGTATTGTAGTTACTGAAGGAAGCGCACGCCTATGCCATGCAGAGACATTACCTCGCTTTTATTATTATAATGTACGTCTAATGGCCTTTATGCCCATTTATTATGTTTAGCGATTGTGATTAGTTTCAGATATTTAGTGTAGAAGCGGTTCGGTAGTCCAGAGGTAAAAGGACCTGATCCGATTACGGAAATTAAGACCCTTGTGTTCGAAGCCTGCTCAGGGATGACGGATCCAGTAGTCACCATTCGTATTTTGGAAAAATTAAATGTGCTTCACCCTTTGTGATGAAGCTACACTACGAAGGTGCTTTGAAATGTTCGCGAAATGAATCACAGATGGCCGCATCAGTTCGATTAAAACATACGCAATGGATGGCGCCAATTGTTTTGTGCACAAATGTCAAATATGATATTGTTCTGTCAAGTAGTATCAATTTTGTGCCGTTGTGAATAAAGCTAGTTGTATGAATTTTGCAAAATGGATAAAACTGAGACGCGCGCTGTTATCAAATATTTTGTGAAAAAAGGTTGGAAGGCAACAGAAATTCATAAAGAGATGCAGAATACTTTAGGAGATTCTGCTCCATCATTTACGACTGTACATAAGTGGGTGGCGGAATTTAAACATGGTCGTGAGAGCCTAGAAGATGACCCGCGGAGTGGACAACCAAAAACTGCCACGACGCCTGAAATCGTCGAAAAAGTCCACGATATGATTATGCAGGATCGTCAATTAAAGGTCTCCGAAATTGCTAAGGATATACGCATCTCAGATGAAAGAACATTTCATATCCTAACTGCGGAATTAGAGATGAAAAAGCTTTCGGCAAGATGGGCATCACGCATATTGACAATGGATCAAAACCTTCAGAGAATGAGAATTTGTCAAGAGAGTCTAGACCGTTTTAACTCAAATAAAATCGATTTCATCCGACGATTTGTTATAACAGACGAAACTTGGGTTCATTATTATACCCCTGAGACCAAGCAATAGTCACAAACAACGGAGACTTAGGGGTTCTCCACCACCAAAGAAGGCAATGTCCGTGAAATCAGCTGGAAAAGTTATGACGTCAAACTTTTGGGATGCTAAGGGAATATTACTAATTGACTATCTTCCCAATGACCAAACAATAAACGGTGAATATTACGCTAACCTTCTAGATCAAGTGAATAAAAAAATTCATGAAAAAAGACCTGGCTTGCGTAAAAAGAAGATCATTTTCTATCAAGACAATACACGTCCCCATACAAGTGCGTTTGCAATGAGAAAATAGAGTGAAGTGAAGTACGATCTGTTGCAACATCCACCTTATTCGCCTGATTTGGCTCCTTCGGATTTCCATTTATTCCCACGACTAAAAATTTTCCTCGAGGGAAAGAATTTTCCACAGAAGAAGAAGTAAAAGCCGCTGTCGACGACTATTTTGGAGGACTTGAAGAATCGCACTTTCGTGATAGCATAATAGCTTTGGAACATCGTTGGATGAAGTACATTCAACTTAAAGGAGATCATGTAGAAAAATAAAACGGATTTCAACAAAAAATTTTCTCATTTTCCCTTTCATTTCGCAAACATTTCAAAGCACCCCCGTATTTACATAGACTTGAGAGCTTATAAATTCCGCTGAATCATTCACCCTACAGACAAAAAAATAAAAACCTATATTATTCGAAGAGAAAAAACCAAAAGTAACTTAAAAACAATTAAGGAAGATATACTATTAGGTCTTCCTGGTTGTATGAACAATATTAATTATTATATCAACCTCCGAACTAAAGGTCCCCTAATATAAACCGTCCAATTGTTAGATTAGGAGAGGCACATCAATTCTAAAGTTTTTCTCCAACAATTAATCCAAAACCACATATGAAATCGAAAACCAACATAAAACATTGTTACCATAGTACATTATTATTTAATATTTTGCTTCCGTTACCCTCATTAAATAAACACGTTGGTGCGCTAATAAAACATACTACTCTATTTAGTACTTTGGCAGGGTTTGTTTATCGAAAAATGTGTGTTCTTTCATAAATTCATGCATATTTGCGTAAATTTTTGTATAGCGGAACATTTTACAGAATTACATATTAATGTTGCTCCGTTGGTTTATCAAACTTTCATTTCCATTAAAATTTAAGCTTAGAGGGGATATCGGTTGTCTATTTATAAACCCTACAACGGGAACAATTTATTTCTCTCGTATTCATCCAAATATTCTATCATTAAATGCAATCCCTTAGCGATTGATAACGCCAAATCGTCGAACGTGCAGTTCGGAAAACTGAATTTTTATATAATTCGAAGAATGAAAACTGGCTACCGGATTAAAATCCTAAAGCAAAACTGAAACGGATTTGTAAATTCGTTAAACTTTTATCTCATAGGATTATCTGTGATTTGGTTTATTGGTGTCATTTTGAAAAGCGTTGGGTAGAGGAAACAATACTGGAGAGAAAAGCGACACTCTCTATTTGAAACGTTAAGACTAAGAACTGAAATTTTCCCGTTTTCGCTTTTGTGAATAAGTAGCGAACGTTTATAGATACTACGTGGGAATAAACTGTTTAAAACGAAGTAAATGAGATTTGGACAAGAGGATTATAATGCCCGAATGAAGGTTGTCGGGGAATATCTCTTTCGTTTTGAGGAGAAATGCTAAAAATAAGCATAATCGATTTTCTTTTATACGCTTTAGAGCCACAGTACGCATTAACAATAACATGCAATTTACGAAAAGAATTCTTTGAGAGCTACTGTTCGTTTCATCGATTAATATTTGAAAAGCAAAGAAATTTACTCTGCTAGAAGCTATAATACCTACATCAATTACGCTATCTAATTCACGCATTTTTTTCCTAATTTAATAATTTTTTTTCCATTTGGCAACAATAACATTTGGATGCCTGTAACAAACGCCCTGTAATAATTTGAATATTGTGTTTCTTGCTGTCATTTCGTTTTAATTTGGTTACATAGAGGCGCTTAACATATTTAAAGTGCTATCGAAATACACCAAACTTGATGCAATAGGAGCTTAATAGACGTGATCCCCGCCGCCCATTCCTATGTCCAAATGGGTCTGTATCTGTTTTTATAATAATGTTCACTTTGCATACAATTCGAAATGGGCCTATGTTTTTTGTATTAGCGCCTTCATTAGTACCATGAAATAGCCATAAATCTGAAGACGCAGAATACACTTACCTGTATTTCTACTGCAAATAAGACAATTACCAACAATAGTTTTCACATTCATTTATTACTGATCAATTACATTTCTTAAATTATACAACCGGTTTCACGACACCCCATTACACGATATTTCATCACGCGACATCTCGTCACAGTCATTTTATCACGGCGACAAATCATCACTGTTACACTTCAACACACGATATCTCATCACTAGAGACGAGATTTTAGGACGTAAAAAACAGCTAAAAATGCCCTTTTTTAGGCCTTAAAAACTATGTATTTAGGACGAAAAACTGTGATTTAGGCATGTTAGGCAAATACTTAAAAAAAACGGTAAACACTAAAATCATTTTATTTTTAAAAAACATGAATAAGAAGACGATATTTAATGTAATTTTAGGTACATTTCAGCCATAAAAAGAAATAAAACATACAAATTTTAACTAATAACTAAAATATGTAGATTCATTTGGTTTAAAATAATAAATAAATTAATTAATCGCCGTGTAACACGTCCTCAAATTTCACGTTTGCGTAGCACACAAGATGTTTTTCCAAGTTGTCGTTAGTAAAATTTGTTCTTCGGTCGGAAAACAGCAGTTTGTACGAAGAAAATGAACGTTCTACGTCACACGAGGTTGTAGGACAAAACTTAAATATGGACCAGTCAGCTGTGGTATGAGCGGTAGCTTCAACTGCTTCGCCACTGAGCAGCTCAGCAAACTCTTTAACCGTTTTGAAACCTGGATTTTTCGAAATCACTTGGTTAAACTTTGACAAAATTATTTTGCCAACTTTTCCTGAGGCATTCTTGAGAGCTGCTTCGGCATTATTAATTACTGCAACAGAATCTGTAAGAGGAAGGCCGAATGTTTCTAATCTTTTGATGTTATCAATGAGAAATTTATAATCGACTTGATGTATAAAAGATCGTTTTTGAATTTTGATTGGAAAAATATTCTTGCGCTTGCTCAATACAGTTAGCTGAATCTTGTCAAACGATATTACAACCTAAAACATAAAGCGTTAAATAAAAACAATCTTATTTAAAAATTTTGCTAAAAAAGTACTTACTGATTTCATTGCTTCGAAATTATTAGCATAAAAAACTACCGCCTCTAACCAAGTTCCCCAACGTGTTAAGACAGGTTCGGGAGGCAAAGGGAGATCTGGCAGATTTTCTTTATACACTGCCACACGCAGTGGAGCTTTTAAAAAAGACTCTCTTGGTATTTGAAATTAAACCATTAACATTAGCATATTGATTTCTTAGACATTCACACACCAAATTGAGTCCATGTGCAAAACATGTTAAATGATTAAGATTTTATAAAAAATCTTCAAATTTGTACCACATTTGAGCATATAAGAAGCACCATCCGTGACTAAAAGCTTGACTTTTTCGTACTTAATTCCATCTATTGGCTACAAAATACCTAAAATACGAGAGTTGCCTTTAACTTAAATATCTAGCATTAAATTTACAATATTATTAAAGTAAGTTTTTTGCATAATATATCTTACCTAAAGCTTGGTTCACGAATCTTGCCATTGTATTGCAATTTGTTCTTTCAAGTTGCTTTGTAGCCAGTAAATACGGTTTTCCTGGTATTTCAGAACAAAGCTTACCCACAATCATATTTGCCATAATACGACCTTTAGAGTCAGTCATCTCATCTATAGATATCCAAATATCGTTGTTACCAACTTCTTCGCGAATAGTATTAATAGTCTTAAAAAATTAATAAAAATATTATAGGTGTAAACAAAATCTTAATGACACTCAAGTATGAAAATACATTTTTAAATTATTATTTATTATATTAATTACCTCATTGTAACATTTTGTTACACATGTTGTTCTTAAGGTTTTCACGCTTGCCACATTCTTGTTGCAGTATTTAGTGAGAAAATTTCGCAGTTTTGAATAGTTTAATCTGTCCAGAGGAATATTTGCAGACATGAAAGCGTCGCATAAATCTCGATTAAAAACGTCGATTTCTCTTGAATTTTTGGTGTCTATTAACATTTGGTTCCTCAACGGTTTCCTAAGATTTGCCTGATATCCAGGAGCAGTAGCATGTTGCTCTAAATGATTTTTCTTTTTCCAAGTTAACTACAATAATATTTTTGAAGCAAGTTAGGAAAGAAAAACAAAAACGTCCTTTACCATTTTTCTGCACCCTTTACAAAAACAACTCTTCACTGTTGCTTGGATTCAACTGAAAGACAGTGGTGCCTCCAATTGCCTTCAGCCATTTTTGAACTTTATCGCTATGTGATTCCTTGGATTTTGGCATTGTTGTAGATGGAAATACACAATACACTGAGTAGATAAACAAGCACAAACCGACAGAAAACTACCGAAAAATATTCGTTGCAAGCTACGATATAAATGAAAATTCAAAGTACGTCTTTCCACTACATACTGATTCGTCAATAGTCCACCTCGCTATAGGAAACACACACATATACGCTCCAGAGAAACATTAAGAGAATAAATATAAAATCTAAACTGCAATATCAAGATGTCCATTGTATAAAACTATGAATGGGCATCGTGTATTCATTAATCACGTTAACAGGGAGAAGAAATTTGCTTATATGGTTTAAATTACAGGGCGTAAACAAGCCGATAAGGATTCCCGTAAAATAAAAACGTGGGTGCAGGTAAATGAGCCCGAGAGCGATAAGCCGATAATTGAGGATATCTTCAATAGGGTAGTAATATAAATTTTACGGCAAGCAAATCCAAACTTTGCCCCTCACACAATAGACGGGAAAACCCATCGTTGTATTAGTTTATAGCATTTTAGCTGTAAAACTAAAAATTTACATTTAAGAAAGATGCAGCTGTGTAAAAACCATATTTATTTAAAATTAAAAAAAAAAACGTTTAGACCAAATAAATATGATTTTAGGACAAAATAGGCGAAAAACCACGATTTAGGCTGTTAAAAGTCCAAATAGGCAACTAGGCAAAATAAAACATAGCTAGATCGCTTTGATTTGTCGAGAAACATATAGATTTTGTATTATTTTTAATTTGCCTTGAATCTAAACAAAGAGGCATTTTGCCTAAAATCCCGTCTCTACTCATCACTTCACCAACCCATCACACACAATCTCATCACAGTAATTAGTAAGATTCGTTTTTAATGTTTACGAAAACATCTTGATTACATTAAATAAACAAAATGTAATATATTAAACAAATTAAAACAAATATGGCGCTCTAAGTAAAGTGAGTCTATTTCGCGCTTCGTAATTGTCAATCATATTCTGTAATCCAACTTTTAAAGATCTACTCTTCATCGGAATGCCTTGTCCAGATATATGTTGCAAATAATGTGTGTGTGCTAATTCGGTTTCTCTCACCACGCCGCTAAAAAAAGTCCACATTGTAGGATGTGCACATTGAAAAAGAGACTGCAAGCCATTACACCATTCTTCAACGCAATTTGTGGTTCAAGCAATCCCTTCAGCAGCAACGTCCCGTCCCGCTGATACCATATTTGCATCGGATACATAGCTTCTCTCCTTCTTCTTGTACGTAGCTGGTCACCACGGGTAAATGTAATTTCAAAATAAGCGATTAATTCTTCATCATCCTGGGAGTTTCCTGGGAACGTCTCTGATACTTCTACAAATGAAGCCTCAACTTCTTACAGTGGAAGAATACATAATTGTGTTTTTTTATAAACAATAAGAACCTATTAAAAAATCTAAATTTTAAAGTGTGACCTTGTTGAGGGGTTGACAAGTGGGGGGATGCACGCGTTTGAAATGTCCCCCGTAAAATATCGCCTGAAAAAATGTCCGTGATGGAATCGTGTGATGAAACTCCCGTGATAAAATTCGGGACACCATAAAACCTATATCCAAACCTTTTTCATGCATCATGTAATGATCGTGCCATAATTCACACAGTGAGATTAGCTGGGAAGCCGGAACAGCAATGTAGTAGATATTTTTCGGAGTCGGCGATTGTTTTAATTTCACGCTTTTCACACGTCAACTAATGATGCTGTATGCATTTATTCTGGTATACTAGGTTGTCGAAACTTTTTTCGTAATTTTACGCTTGTTTTTGCTTTATAAAAATTCGCAGTTAGGTACGTCGCGAAAACGCCCAAGGGCAGACATATTTTAAAAATTTTTATAGGGGACTCCC
The DNA here is from genome assembly GCA_029619315.2 of Dynastes maya. NCBI lineage: Eukaryota > Metazoa > Arthropoda > Insecta > Coleoptera > Scarabaeidae > Dynastes > Dynastes maya. The sequence continues at coordinate 33,604,554 of JAROYE020000003.1, forward strand.
GGGACTTAATTTTTGATGGAGCTAAAATTCAATGTCTATTTTGTAAAACCCCTTTAATGTGTTGGTCCAGAAGCCATGTCAACGTCACATCAAAGCAAACTGCATTTTTCTGCCAAAATGGCAAACGGGCCAAAAAAAATTTACAATTTTGTTTATTATGCCGTTTAAAGGGAAAAGGGGGCTTCGTCTAAAAAATAGTTTGAATCTGTTCTCTTTTCTCATTAAAAAGTGCAACCATTTGGCGACAAAAGTCCAACGGAAAAACAAACTTTATCTCCAATTTTTCACCTTATATGGATGAAAATCTAAATCATGGTAAAATCCACGAGTGATCTATCAGAAATATGCAGGGCTAAGGCATCCGACAGCAAGGCTTTGGGACTAACTTTGGATAGCAGCCCTACTTTCCCGATTTTCGGGGGTCTTACCTTCTTTTGAGCACCTGGCGGTTTACCTACGGGACTAACCGTTCTCTTCAAAATTCTTAAAACCCAAAGTGTTGTTGAAAAGGGCTGTGGTACACTCCCCACGACGGGGAATTTTAAAATCGAATACAAAAAAACGTTGTGCGGCTGCGACAGATTCCCCCCATTTTTTAAAAAACGCTTTGACAAAAATGCTCTGCGGACTTGACCACTTTTCCTATTTCTAAATACCCCCATCGAAAAAACAAATACCCAAACTACTTTCAAGTCTTTTCCCCGAACGTACCGAAGTAAGCCGATATAAAAATTTCCCTTTTTCCCTGCCGCAGCCTTAAAACTTTTTTTCTTCAAAACGACGGGAAATTTTCAATTAAATAGATGTTTGAAAATGTGATTTTTTTCCCTTTAAAGTGAATACCCGAAAACTGCAAGTTTCAACCTAAAAAAATACATAGCAGACAAGTTTTAGAATTGGGCATAAAATTTAAAAAAATTATATATATAGGATGTCCCGTTTAAAAAAATACAACCTTTGGTTGCTCTATTTTTTTTTATCGCACCCTGTATTTTTTAAATTTTTTTTTAAAAATGTGCGGATTTTCTAACCAAACATATATACATTTTATCGCAAATCATCATGGTCAAAAACTACTTACTCTTCGTTTATTTCCTGTACTTGTCAAAGAAAATTGTTTCAAATTTCCATTTTTCAAGTTTAGTAATTTTTTAAAAATCAACTCTGTTTGTAGTAGCATTAAAACAAGGGGAAACAAATTAACGACATTATAAGACGAAATTTTTCATTTACATAAATCGTGTCAACGGTGTGAGACATTAGGAACCCATTTTCGTGTCAATCTACCTCTAAAATTGGTCGTTTTTTTGCCAATTTCTGACTAATTCTGACGTCGTTTCATTGTTTTTTGTTGTTTGGGGCATATTTTAAAGAGCGGACCGTTTTTTTAATGAGGTACAGCAATATAAATAAAAAGGGACGTAAAAAGGGTAAAAAAATAAAATAGAAAATAATAAAGTAATTGTAAAAAAACTTTTTAAAACGGGGTGATAAAAACATTAACTCCCTTTATTAACCGGTATAATTATCTATTTTTTTAAAGTACAATTTCCTAATCCGATACATTTTCCCCTTTTTTTTAAAAGCATTCCCAATTTCTACGAAGATAAAATTCAGGTGCGTTTTAACCTTTAACGTTCTATACACTAAAACACAAAATTTTCACCGCGACAATTTTATTTGCGCTTTTTTTATTTCAGCGATTCACGTTCGTTAAAGTCCCTTTAAAAAGAACACGTCGTAAAACCCCCTCCTCGGATTTCACTCGAAAAAATGTTAAATTTTTTTAAAGGTCCCCTTTTTTTTTCACACTCGACGTTTAAAAAGGGTCCGTGCCCCTATGACAAAAATTTTTGCTTTTTTTTTTTCGTAACCCGATTAGATTTGGTCGGAAAGCTTTTGAACGAGCCCTTGCGCTGACCGAACTTTACTCAATTTTCCCCCACAACGAACAATTATATTTGCTGCAAAATATTGATGCATAACAAATTAAACTCGCCACTGCTTTATTCTCACGACTTCTATATAAAACCGAAAACAAAAAAAAGCATATATTTATATATCACGAAAATATCTAAGAAAAATCTGCTGAATAATGGTGAATTATTGGCAGAGGTGATATTGGGGGTTTTAAATTTTACCGTGATTCCTTCAAATTTCTTTTCGGTTACAAATTAAATCAGGAAGAACCTTCACCGGTTTTGCATTATGCAGATATACGGGTTTTTACTCTTTTTTATTGGGGGCATTCCCTTAATTTTTTGCCAAAGCTTAAGGGCTTTATGTGCTTTATGAAAAAAAAACCTAAGAACAAAATTTGTCTTTGAGGTTAGGTTTCTTATTAAGCAGAAAAATAAAAAAATGTAAAAAAAACGATATTTCCCAAATTAGGGGGGTATGACCATATTAAATTTGATATTAAAAAAAATTTTTCAAAAAATTTTTTTTGCGTTTTACAAAGCGTATAAAAAACGTTAAAAGGGTTAATAACAAAAAAATAAAATAAATTTTGAGCATTTTATCAAAAACAAATAAAAAAAAAAAATTAATTGTTTAAGTGTCAATTTTTATTTTATCAACATAATTGTATTTCTTACTATCAAGGGGTTTTTTTTTACAATAGTGTCGCTACGTTTCTTTTTAATATGCTTCAAAATTTTAATTTTATTTTGAAATATTTAAAATTTGGGTTTATTTCTTTTTTGTAATTTAATTAAAAGGGAGGTTATTGAACTTTTCTCACGTTTTTCTTTCCTTATCATTGATTCGTAAATTAACCCCGCTCTGTTTCTGGGAGCCCCGGGCAAAATAAAACGAATGTTTTTTTCCCGGGGAAACTTTTTTGTACTCTTTTGCCTCTATCAAATTTGGGTTAAGGTGTTCTGATCATGGCAGTATTGGTACTGTAAATTGTTTTTGTATTCGTCTTTTTTTTAAATTATTTCCGCACTTCGGGTGTGTTCTTTATCAACGGCACAAATTCTTGCACTTTAAAAATCACAAACTCTGCTCCTCCGTTTGAGACAAACAAATTTTTTTAACAATTTATTTAATCTATTTATGCTTTTAGATCGTTATTTTCCCCCCTTTTGGTTTTTTTTTTTTTTAGGCTAAACACCCTGTTCTACTTAGGTGGAGCCTTACCGCAAGTTATGCACCTTTTAACAATGTATGCATTTTCATCAAGATTTATTGCCCTTTTAAAAAAGAAGAAATAAAAACCTCCTTAAAGAATTGGGAAAATTTAAAAAACAATAATTTTAAAAAATAAATTTTCCAAAACGCAAATAGACCCCCTTTTCCCTTTTAAAAAAAGAGGAAAACATGGAAGTCATTTGTAGTGGCGATCAAAAAGGTCAAAAAGTAACGCAAAGTTTCTTGATCAATTTTGGATTCCGAACTTAATTTAAAAAACTCATTTTGAGGAACATGAAAGGGAAAAAATATCTTTTTTTATATGTGATCAAAAAAAAATAGCAAGAACAAAAAGAATCAACCTGCCCAAAACTTTTATGCAAAAAATGGGGGATTCACGAATGCGCAAAAAAAGGGCAAATGTTTTTGGAAAAATTAAGTTATATTTGAAGATTTTCAAATTAAAAAAAAAAATGGGGTTTTAAGATCCTTTTTTAAAAAAAATTAAAAAAAGAGAGACTCATGTGTCCAAAATTTTTAAAAAATTTAAAAAAAAATATTACCATGCCATGCCTCTTCATCAAACGAATTTTCCTACTTTTTAAAGAAAAAACTATATGAGCTTTTTCTCCACGCGGTAATTTCATATCTTACAGTGCAAGGCTTTAATATAGCTTGCCCCATCTGAGGTTTCCCCCAAAACTACGTCATCGAGTGTCCAAGTGATGAATTTTCTAACAATCATTTTCCCTTTTTAAAGTAAAAAAATAATATAAAAAAAATTTTTTAAATTTCCCAATCTTAAACAACTTTTTGTTACCAAATTGTTTTTATTGAAAAAAAAAAAAGGGATTTTTTTTTTTTTTAATGTCCCCACACTTATGTAACATATGTCTTACTTGAAAAATGCCCCTTGATGACGTATTCTACCCCCATGTTTTTTGGGGTTTTGATGAATAAATTTAATTTAAACTTACTTATCGCGTGGTCCATAGAAAACCCAAACCATAAAGGGGGGACAAAACCCGGCGCCGATTAATCCCCGTCGACCCAGAAAAATGGACAACTTTTTTATTTTTACTGATAAAATTTTTTTTGGCATTTTTTCAAAATTAAAAAATTTTTAAAACCTAAAAAGTTTTTTCATTTTTATTGGGACTTTTAAAAAAATTTTTTTTCTTTCTTTGGTAAAATAAGTAATATTTTATTCGTTTTTAAATTTTATTGTACAATTTTTTGGAAATTATTCTAAGGGATTATTTTCTTTTTTCTTTATTTTATTGCGATTTTTTTAATGTAATCTTTTAAAAAAATTATTCTAAAAAAGTGTTATTTTTCTTTTTTTTTAATTCCCCATTTTTAATGTGAGTAATTTGAATAATTACTTTTTTTATATATTTTTGGGATGTAAAAATCATGCGTAGGGGACCCCCAAACGTCGATCCCTTATTTAAAATTTTTTGTTCGAAAAATTTCCCTACCAAATTTTTTCGTCTAGTACATATCCCTGCACAATTTCCCACATAAATTTATTAATTTTTTTCTATTTATTGCCCTTTAAAAGGGAATTGTGGGAAATTTTTTTTCTTTACTACCTCCTCCATCTAAACTTTCCCTTTTTTCGCGGGCTATTTTTCCCGGGAAAATTCAAACGAGTGGCGACTTTTTTTGTTAGTAATGTTTTTAAAGGGGAAACCAAAACTTGGGGAAAACCCCCCATAGGCGTGGTTTTACGGGTTAATATAAAAAAATACGAAAAATTTCCCTAAATAACTTATTTGCTAATTTTTAAAAAAATTTAAAGGGGGTTTCAGGAGTGTACTGTAAACTTCCCATCATTGCATATGTTTCCACAGTTTTCTTCTTTAAACCCCTTTTGCTGACAAGAAAAAAATTCTTTTTACCTAGAAACCCATCTCCCCCACATCTAAGGAAGGTTTCAATTTTCATGGGAGAAACGTTTTTCAAAAACACTTAAAAGTCCACTATTTTACCAAAAAATTTAAAAAGGCTTAAAAGTATTAAAATCCCCGGGTTTTTCCCTTTAAAAAATCTGCCAACTTTTGGGCTAGCGCATAAAACCTTGGGGTATCATTTTAAAGTGTGTAAAAAATTTTTTTCCCCCCTCCACTATGTCCCAATGATTCCTGCAATGGCCCAAATTTAGTACACTGTGTTTTTGATGGCATTTTAGTAAAAACTGTAAATTGGTCATATTGTTGTTAAATCCTCTAAAAAATTGAGGAATTTGAAATTCTCTTTGAAATTTCTTCCCCAAATTTCTTTGAATTCATTCCGATTCAAAACGCATTTTTAACTGATTGAATTTTTTGAAAATGGGGTCAAAAAAGTAAAAAAGCTGCCCGTTAGCCAAGTATCCCTCGCGTTAAAATTGGTTTTAGGGGGTTCTGGAATACCTGGACCCAAAAAATTTCGAAATTCCCTTTTAAAAAATTTTTTGGAGATTTTTCGAAACATGCTTTAGTACTTCCAATCATCCGATCAACGTTTCCGTAAAAGTTTATCGAACAAAATTCCCAAAATTTAAAAGCAAAGCTGCAAACAAGCAGGTTATATGTATTGTTAGGAAAAATATGTTTTAAGGACGCCCAACACTTAACAAACGTTTCTGCACTATCTGTTTACAAACATCCCAACTTGATCTTGGGGAATTTTTAAATTTTTTTTAAAGCGTTCTTTTTAAATTTTTTAAAATTTTTCCCCGGGACATTGTTGAAAAACGTTTTCAAGTAAAAATATCGAGATGCTGTGTTCTCGTAGATAAAACGCCCAGCTATTACATTCACAATACGTTTTTTTTTTATATCGGTCGTCTCCTCCACGGTAATCCATATTTTTTTTGGAAAAACAAATCACCCTTTACACACAATTTCTAGCATCTCTTTCCCTTCGCGGCAATGATTCTATAAATTTTGTTTGGAGGGGAATGGGTACTTTGGGAAATATTTTCCCCCAAAACGTTTTTTAAAAACTGTTTTTTTTCCCAACGACAAAAGGAAAATTACAAGAGGAAACATAATTAAAAAAGGGATGAGGAATAGTGTATTTAAAGGTTTTTTAGTTCTTGCCCTTTTTACATATGCTTAAAAACCTTAACAGCCTCTGGCAATCAGTTCTGTCCAATGAAACCAAAAGGACATTTTCATAAATTTAAACAAAAAAAAATGCACTACCGTCCCTATTTTAAAAGGGGAAAAAGTGACACATAAATTTTGTACATTTGTGCAAATCTATTTTCGAGGCCAAATTTTTTTCTTTAGGTATGTAAATATTAGTTCTATATGAAACGAAAACACTAAATTTTGTACTTTGGGATAAAAACTACCCCAAAACCCCCAAAAAAAACCAGCTATATTTCAAAAGCGAAAACGTAAGTACATTTAAACCCTTTACCGTTCGACTAATCTCTGCAACAGCTCAAAAAAGGGAAATAAAAAAGAAAACTCTCTCACGCGGTTTAACATGATTTATATTTTAAGGGGGACACTACATGTCTGCTTCTCTTTCCCGGGTTTTGTTTTTTTTATTAATTTTTTTTGAAATTTTTATATTAACCCTAATAACCCACTCCTATGCGAGTCCGCAAATTTAGGTTACTCTGTAAAGAACTTCACCCCTGTCATTGGCTAGCGGGCCCTTTATCAGGAAAAACCCCGAGTTTAGGGAGGGCTAAAAATTTCTTTTATTGTTTTTTTTTTTTGGAGCGTGCTCGAGCGTCCCCACCTCTTTTTTTCCCCCACCCACTTCTGTTGGGGTTACATTTTATTTTTTCATACGCTTTTTGCTGATCGCGGGGATACTCAATTTTCGTTACCTGAGACATTTTCATGCACTAGTGACGTTGTCTGGCTGGGCTACTAAAGACTACTACTCTTCGAGCTGTAATATATAGTGTAAGCCACATGTAAGCCACATGTGCAACTATGACGTAACAGAGTTTGAACACACTAGAACCTGTATAAGGTCGAGAATTTATGGCACCTACCTCGTATCATGGCGAACATTATAAATCCCGTATTCCTTATTAAGTAAGGCCCAATTGGATTAACACTTTATGAAGGGGAATTTTTAGTTATTTCTTTAGTTTGGCTAAAATTGGAATCTATATTTTTATGCGTCCATTCCGTCTATGTAAGCAAAATGCATTTTTCCTAGATATATGTACATTGCTATTGGTTTCCTGCGGAATTTAACAAGGAGTTGCGTATACAGCTTTACAGTTGTCCATTTGCTAATAACATGCACTAGTTAATATTATTCTGATAACATATATATGTATATGATTTATACTAAGCATTTCTGAAACATCGGAAGTAACACATGTGCATATTTACTACATGTGCTAGTTGCTGTTGTCCGAAATCATTAGTCTCTATGAATATATAAGTGGGCATTCACACTACATGTGTTTATGAATAAACATGGAACAATTATATTCGGCGTGTGTGGGTAATTTCCTTTCGGATACTGCTCTGTTAATGTTGCGAGAACATTATCCAGATGTTCCTGCTGCTGCATAGTTAAGTACTAATAATAATCGAAACGCAATTGTAGAAATGGGAATATTCTTTGCCACACTAAAAAGGCAATTATATTTCTAATAGCGCCGTTTCAGAACCGCCTTGTTTGCAAGTTTACAAACGGGATAGTGCACGGGAACTGTGTCTGATCTAGTTCAACGAAAGAGGGTAAATATACCCGTGGTGTCAGGATTTTGTTTATTTCGGGTTAATATTTAACGAAGTCAATTCCCACGCTAGGAATTTAGATTGCTTATTCGCTTTCTTAAACAGGAAACTACCGAGATTTAAATTTAATTGCAAGTGTATTCTAATTTCAAAATCGAAGGAGTCCTGCTTTACATACAGTCAGCCACAAAAGTTTTCGTAACCTACCTAATGTCAAAGAACATAAAATCTAAACATTCCATTATGATGCAGTATTTTTATATCTTTTTAATAAAGTTAGAAAACTCTAATTACAACATGAAAGCAATTATTATTTGAAACTATGACAGAATATAATAATTGCTATAAAATAAAATGTCAGGAATGTCCTCGTATACTGCGTTTAATGCAGCGACTCTCCCAGTTGGTAAATAAATATGTTAGGAATTCGGTAAATCCCCTTTATATACAGAGAAAATGCATTGTTAAAATAAAGACAAATATTGTTGTGTTTTTTTTAATATTTTCTAATACTATATGTGACAGCAACACTATCTTGTAATCATACAAGAAAATTGTCGTTAAGTTGTGTATTTAAAATCAATATACTTTCTCTTTAATTAAATTTACAACATAATATACTAAAACATACATTGTATGGCTTGTTATTACAACAAAGTTGAAATCTTATAATTAACAACTGTATGTTGTACGCATTAGTAAAAGTGTTTACTAAAACGTAGTAAAATTGTATTGTTAAAATGCATTATATGGGTATTTTTAAATTTAAAAGCGCGATATGTAGGAAAACGAAACCCATTACTTTATATAACAATATTACTTAATTTTAAAAATAATGTATACTTTGGTGTAGTATGCTTTATTATGAGCCTGTGCGATTGCGATTGGAAAACACGCAATTTTTTTATTCCACTGTAATAATATTGCATATGGTTTTTTTTCCCAGTACAGCATATCATGCTTGAAACATAAGGAATCAGCTATACTATGAAAAGTTCAATGGGTTAAATATGACATTCTAGGATGTATATATACATATGTATTCTTCGCACATAAAGCTCTAGTTATAGTCAGTAGTCGCTGGTGGTGACACAAATGGGATGTCAAGGACAACGCTTCGGTTTCCTCGTGTATTTTTTGTCATGTAAAGATGTACACGATATACAACGGAAATGCACGAGGGCATCGAAGTTTTCTCCTTGACCTCCCATTTACGTCACCACCACCCACGACTGATACAGTGGTCCTCGGTATAGCTTCCCAATCACTAGCATTTATGCTTTGGGAGTTACACCAGAATAAATACATATAACCATAAGCTACTTACCGAGCAGTAAAAACACTTTCTATATTCACCTGATGTGGAAAATATCATGTTTCTAATTATTGGGATTATGCTATCAACAGAAACACATTAAAAACAAATAAACAAAGTTTTAATTAAGAAAATGTTCATAATAGGCGTGGATACCATATGTTATAAAATTTATAAATACAAACTATATAAGTAAGAATATAAAGTTTTCGGTTACTATTTTTGTAATTTGCATCTTGTCTTCTCAAACGATTTTCTCAGTCCAATAATGATTTACCTTCCACATTCGTTTTTCTGCAAATGAAACGCTCTGTTAATTGTGCAATATTTAATAACAAATACAACATACGAGGGATTTTCTTTAAAATTCCGGACCATTAGGGAGAGGGGAGAACCGACCGCAACCCTCTCGGGTCCCTTTAGTGTCAAAAAAAACCATGCGCGAGAAAGAAATGTGTGTCTCCGTGGAGCAGAAATTATCATCAAGTTTTTGGCCAAGGAGGGGACGAACGCAACCGAATTTTGCGGCGATTACAAACACAGTTCGGGGACAACACCAAGACCCCGTGTGTTTGCATGGCACAAACAATTTCTGAAGGGCGTGAAAAGGTCGAGAACGAGAGCCATGATCGCCGTCCAAAGACATGTGTGACCGAGGCCAGGTGTTTTTGATCGGCAAGGTGCTTTTCACGTTGATTTTCTCCACGATCGACGCACAATTAATGCGCAAATTATTGTGAAGTACTGGATACCGCGAAATTGTCATTTCGGAGGAAAAGGAAGAAGCAATCGGCCAGAAGTGTCATTCTTCTGCATGACAACGCCAGCCCTCATTGGCTAACGCCACGATGCAAAAAGTGGATGCATTAGGATGGGAAACGCTGGGACATCCACCCTATAGTCCAGACTACTTACCTTGTGACTTTCGTCTTTTTGGACCCTCAAACAAGCGCTTAAAGGCCAGCGTTTCGACGACAACGAAGCGGTGGAAGCGTTTGTGCTCCACGAACGTCAGAAGAGTTTTTACGATGATGGAATAAAAAAGTCCCCAATCCGATGGGAAAAATGTACTTCTAGGTCAAGAGAGTATGCATAAAAATAATATATATTTGTAAGCTGAGTTAAATAAAATCAGAATTTTTTAAAAAACGAGTCCCGTTTATATTTGATACACCCTCGTATTGAAAGAAAACGGGGGTTCCTGTGTAGTTCACAGAACTAAAAGAAATACATGCAATTGTAGGAATAACAGTATTAAGTTCTTCTGTATTTGTACAGTGAACAACGGGCAGTGGTGGTGGCATAAGTCATCTAGTTCGATTAAAGTAGTTTTTCCCTTTTATACGGTTAGTGTTGAAGTTAAACTCGAAGAATTATTTACCAAGGGTACATTAACATAAAATTATTGTACTGTAAAATGTTGTACAGCGTAAATCAACTTCCTGTCGACAAATAGTCATGAAATTTTTTAATCAATTAATGGGCTTATGCAGTAATTTTTTTTCTTAGGCTACAAATCATGATATATATAATTGTCTAGCCTTTAGTACTTTTACCCCTTGATTGGATATTTTCAGTATGTGTATATATTACTCAAAACATGCAATTATAAGACCTTAAAAGTGGACCTAATATAATGGACAAGGACTGTACAGCGTTTATTATAATTACATTCTTTCCGTAATTTGGTCTACAGCTGTATGTGTACAAATATGAAACAAAAGCATTTATACTTTGGTTAATACAATATAAAATTAACCCATTTCTTCCATGACTATACCTTTTCATTATAAAAGCACTAACAACAAAATGTTCGTCAAATCCTAGATTGTCTCGTTTGCTTGCAGTAAATGATGTTGTACACATTCAACTAGTCACTTTATTTTTAATCTATTGTCGATAAACATCTTACATAAACGATAACGTATAAACGTAAACATGTATACGTTAGTATTCAACATAAGCAACAAAATTAAATGAGAATCATATGTATTATGTATATAAACTACATACCTTGAAACGTCGCAAAAAACTCCGGAAACTTCACTTTCACTAACAAATCTTCTATTTCAAATAAATTATTAAAGAAAATGGCAAAATTGCCGGGAACTCGTATAGGGTAACGTGACATTATTATTGGTTGCAACGCGAACCCACATTCCTTCATCACAGATTAAAAATAATATTTTGTAAAAATTACAATTCAGGTTATACTTACGTTTTAAATAAAGAAATACTTTTGTTATTTTAAGTATGTAGATGTGTAGTATTGGAGTAGTGTTACAACCTATTACAATAACATTTAATAAGCGACTTTTTATTTTAACAATTTTATTCTTTAATTTCTTTTACAATAAAAATGTTTTTATGAGTAGTAAATCAGTATGTTATTTGTACAAGATATTTTTGTCAGAGTAAAGATAATTTCTTAACAATACAAACTTTACAACACAATTTTTCTCCGTGTAGGTCCGCGTACTTACGAAAAATAAACATTCAATTCATTTTCAAGGGTGGATCGTAAAGGAAAACACATGTCCTTGATACATGTGAACTAATAATAAAACTATGCACAAAAAATCATTACTCCAAATACCTAAAAGATTGGTAACCACGCTCTACAGTGCTGAATGCAATAAAAAATTCAAAATATCGGGAACGTTGAGACTGCATCGCGAAGTGGACATCCGAAGATTTTAGATAACCGCGAGGAGAACTGTAACACATCCAGTTGCGGGACCTATAAGAGGATTTATCGAATTCCTAGCATATTTATTTCCCAACAACAGGGAGTCACTGCATTAAACGCAGTATACCAAGACTTTCCTGACATTCTATTTTGTAATATTTATTATATTCAGTCATAGCTTTAAATAATAATTGCTTTCCTGTTGTAATTAGTATTTTCTATCTTTATTAAAAATAAATAAAAGTTCTGCATAAGCGATGTCAAGATATGAGAGGCAGCTTTCAAAAATCTTGCAGTCAGCGAGGGGGTCATGAAGGTTGTGTAGTGACAAAAATGTTACTTATTGTTACAGTGCCAACGAAATTCTGGTGAAATGTATCAAATTTAATTAAATATGCTGTTGATGCACAAAGCAGAAAAAATCTCAGTACAACAGTTGATCTTCATGATGTGTTTGTCCAGCTGCATCTTTATTTTTTCCCTGGTTTTAATCCTCACCACTGTTAATCTAAACTTAAAATTGCAAAGCAATTATCGCCCTTCCGATGTCACATTTCGTTTTGATTTAGGATAACGTAAAGGAATTTTCTGTATCGATATTTGTAGAAGGTAAAACTATAATTCATCGGAAACGTTCGGTAAAACAGAAATGTTCGAATCTACCATGGCCGATTCAATGCATTAAGTTTTGAAAGTTGCGGCTTCGAACTTAATTACGTACCTTAATCGACAGCAACTTTAGCGCCGGAAAACGTCCAGTTGTCGGTTTGTGCTAATTAAAACAGCATTCGCCGATCACCTAACAGCTTCGCTAGCGAGTTTTGTTTATCGATTTATAGACGTGCTATCGTTGATGATAAATTAGTGCAACATGAACATACCATAAGCATCAATACATGGGAAACATGGTAAACACATTTATTAGATATAAAATGTCTTTTGTTTCAAAAATGAGATAATCAAGGTAAAAGATACACACTGCACATCTTTGCGATTCAAACAAATCCTCTACATTTGTAAGTAAGATAGATACCCAATTTAGGATATATTGTATTTCAACTTTGGTATACTATCGCAAATAAACGCTTGGTTTTACTTTTCATAATGACCTAGCTGGATTCCTGGATTCCTGGTGCTTTGCTTTCATTGTCTATATTTTTGTGATGTAATCATTCTTCGATCGGTGACCGGCGTCATCGAGCTGACTGAGTGTCTGGATAATTGCTTTGTAAGATTATGATCTCTCGGTCAATTCGAGGACGTCGGACTGTGATACTCCCGATCAAGCAACGGAAGGACAGTTTGTTTAGTAAACGAGAGTGACTAGTTTATAAATATAGGTAGTGTTGAATAAATATGGAATTTTTTGTGGACCCGTAATGGGCAACCTATTACGGGAACAGGGTTGTATGTGATATAGAGTGTGAAAAATTCAGTTCTAAGTTTCCTTTTTTTGGTAGCACACTCGTCTAAGAGGTATAGTAGCCCCAACTGCACCAAATACTGCACCAAATACGTACCAAATACAAAATTTGTCATTGCCGTAGATATTTTGAATAATATGGGGTGTTCAAAAACCAAAAAAAAAAAAACTATAAATTGTGTAGTTTTTTACCTGTACAAAGCTATCAAATGTGTTGAAAAAAGACATAAAATGAAGGAATAGAGAAAAATGAAACGCCTAAACTGCTCTAAACCCTCTAACCTCTTCGCAAACAGTAACGGTAAGCTACTGAAGTACCGTCCACCCCGATGATATGTGATAATCAAGTCGCCCGACTAAAGTAAGCCATCTGCGCATATGATTTAATGTGTACTTCTCTATTGAAATTACTATGACGTATTTCTAATTACTCATAAGCGAGTTCTCTACTAAGAGCTATCTCAACCACAGTAGGCCGTGGCAATATTTTTAAATATTTTTAAAATGCCACCGTAAGGTGGCATTTCAGTTTTACAGTATTGGTGATGTATTGTAGGAAGTACACAATACATATTTAGGTTTGACATTCGCTGGGTGTTAAACTGTTCGTAAAAAACACGAATTCAGACGAATAATTTTGTACAACGGGTGTTTGTAGGTTTGCGTCATTTTTTTAAATACATAAAAATAAACAGCTTAACTAAGAAATTTTTTAAATAACGGGGAAATGTTCTACAGCGGTATTTCTTTGCATTCTTAATTCTAGCTTTGAATCATTCCAGAGTCGATGGCCTCTCTAACTTTTTTAGATGCCCCAAAAAGAAGCTCATGTTTTCAAGCCTGGAGACTTAGTTTAGGGAAAATTCAAAACAAAAATCTTTGGGTTTCCCAAAATTAATCAGTTTTTAGATGTTTTAAACATTGATTTATTTCTATTACTAAATAATGTCGGAATATATTACATATTATTATAATTTATAACATGGAGGCGGTAGTAAAATAAATTGTGAGAAAGGGAAGAAGGAGGAGAAGGAGAATAAGGAGAAGAAGGTGATGAAGGAGAAGAATGCTAGAATGATAAAGAAGGAAAGGAGGAGAGAGAGGAGAGGAAGGCGAGGGAGAAGAGCAAGGAGGAAAGGGGAGGAAAAGAGTACGAAGATAAAGGAGAGAAAAGGGAGAAAGAAGAGGAAGGAAGGAAAGGAGAAGGAAACGAAAAACAAGAAGAAAAGAAGGAGAATAAGGAGAAGAAAAGGAACAAGAAGAGGATTTAACATTGGATTTGGTTGATAATTTTGTGTTCAATCATTATTCGGGCTAATTTTGCCGAACATTACCAAAGGCCAAGAAGGATATTCAATCTGACGCCCGTTGCACATGCAATGTATAATTTACATTAATTTTCTGTTGCTACATTATTTACATTTGTTATTTGCTTATTTATTTTTTAGAAAACTGACCACTGCGAAAATCATTTTCATTGAAAATAATAAAAAATGGTCAAAATTGTTTGCTATATTACTGTAAATTAACCATATTTACTAAATAATATTTATATAATTATTTTCCGTGACTTCTTATTTTAAAAAAACAGCTTTACTTTTTCGTATTTCTGAAGTAAGTCACTTTTAAATAGCGCAAAGTTAAGCCATCAGCATACAACATGCTAACATGCTGTAAACATCAATGATACAAAACAAATACACCTCTTTGTAATATCACGAAATGTGGAAGCAGTTTGTATGTAATTTTTGCAATACACTTTCGCACCCGGCATATAACAATATAAGTATAAATAATAAATATATAAAATTTGTAGAGATGAAATTAACGGATAAGTAATATAAAACTTCTTTAAAATTCTATAGAAAGTGCTTTTATCAGAAAAGCTCGAAGAAAAAGAAAGCATTTTTGGTGTTTTCTATTAAAAACTATTCTATACGAAAATAACCTGTTTAGAATGAACACTCCTTCACTGAGTGAAAGTAGTAAATGTTTGAGATGTAAGATGGATAGAAGTAAAAAATTATTCGTAAACTTGCAACAATTATTAGCTTCTCAACACATAACGGTGGTTCCTCTTTTAATGCCCTTCATTTTACTTATAATTAAAATCCTTTTAAAAGTAAATTAGAAAAAAAACCTGTATACATATTTATGACAAAGTTTGGAAGAAAACGGGGGTAAAATCTGCAGCTTGTTTTTGATATTAAAATATGCAAATATTCAACAACTTTCTGATTGCGCATAAACGCTCTAATCGAGAGCTTAATTAAGGACGTAACCGAGCTTTTCAGGCAGTCGTATGTACTTCATAAAATCAATATTTATTTTCGGTCACATAAAAAAAGTTTAAATATTAGAATTGCACGCGCAAACGAAGCTAATGTTAGCCATTTATAATTTCAATTTCATTTAGGGGCCTTTCAAATGTAAACTAAAAAAAATTTTTTTGGAATGTAAAAAATAAAACGTAGAATCATTAATGAAATTTATTCATTGGGAAATTAAATAATAGATAATAGATAATAATAGAATAAAATTACCTAAAATGCGCAATTAAATCGGTTCGCGTGAAAGATTCGCATTTAAACAGTTTATTATAATTACAATCATGACTAAAATTACCAAAATTAAAATTTTTTCATGAAATCACGGGCAAGCATACAAATTCGTCATACAGCATTCAAATTGTTGAAAGCGATTGTTAGCGATAATAAAAATTAAAGTTGATAATTTCGGGTTTTTCCCCTTTAGCTAATGCAGCTTTTTAGCAGTTTTTTAATTATACCGTTTTATCAATTGTAGAGAAAAAAACTAATATAGAGATACAACAGTATAATTAAAACAGTTGAACATCATTCGCGAACGTATTTAAACAAAAAAACCATTTAAGAATTTATAACAATTCAAGACCGTTTTACTTTTCCAAAGAAATTCGGGCTGATATTAATAATAATCCTACTAGAAATTTTGTAGTAGACAAGATATAAGTAATTCCTTCCCTTCTTTCAAAGTCCCGCTCATTATTTATGTAAAACAAAAAAAGCGTTCACACGGGTAGCAGGGGGGTAAGGGTGGGGAATTAAGAAGTTCGCCAATGCATTAAAAATATGACCTTTTTCAAACAGCGGTGAAAGGAAAAATTAAAAATTTGGGTGTCGGTCAAACTATACCCACGTTAAATTATAGTCTACCAGGGCCCGTTGTAAAACCCCTACTTGACATAATTTTTTTATTGACATAAAAAATTTTTTCTTTTGCTTTTGTGAATGTTAGAAACGTGGGAAAAAAATTTAAAAAATGCTAAATGTTTGGTTTTGTTAAAATTTAAAAAAAAATAGTTGTAAAAATCAATACATTGGTTCTTTACTTGATAAAAACATAAAACAGGGGATTTCTTAAAAAAATGGAAAAAGGATAAAAGCACTTTTTATTATTTTTTTTAGTATAATTTATTTTTAGTAAATTATAAATTCATAGAAAAAATTATTTTTTTTTTGAGACATAGTGTACCCCACATTTGCTGTATTTGACCCAGAAAAAACTTTGCATTTGGAAACTTAATCTCGCCTTTTGTCGTCAGGGAGGGGCCAGTCCCCAAACAGCGTCATTCTTACATCTTGTGACGGGATATAAGATGTTGTCGCGAATTTTGGTGACTTTCTGCCATCGATTTTTGTATCGGTGCATTGAACATTGCCAAGAAAACTGAAATTTCGGCTCGGAAAATCCCTAAATTGATGGCTGGTTACGTTGTTTTGCTTTACTTTTTTTAACAACAGCCAACTGTTTATAATTGCGGTCAAGAAGAGATAAATAACGCATGTACAGTGGAAATCCGCTTAAAGAATAACGATTTTCGGCAGAATTATTCTAATAAACGGCTATTCCTTTACCCGGGTTTGATCTGCACGTGTACATTAAATATAGTATTTAATATAGAAAAAAAACAGAATAAACAAACCCACCGCACATTAATTTTGAATTATACTGAATTAAAAAAGATGAAAACAAAAATAATGTTTTATGTTATGGTTTTATTAAACAACACACATTGACTATAAACTTACTTGCTGACCAAAAATTTAAATAGCATCAAATTCCTAAATATTATCATTTCCAAAATAAAAATCTACAATATATGAAACAACATATACAAATTTTTTTTGGCAAAATAATCTGGGAAATTTTTGGGCTGCTTTTTTTTCGCAAAATAAAATATTAGTTTTTCTATGCCAAAGTGTAATAAGGGGTTTAAATCATATTAGACTTTCTCTCAAGAAATTTCAATTAATCACAAGCTGCTCTCACTTTTGTGAGTGGAAAATCCGGAAAATCTTTATTATCCTTCCTTTGGTTATAGCGTCGTTCACCTCGCCCTTCTGATTTACAGTGTCTTCAACGTCTATGTCCTCAAAATCTACATGATTATCAAATCAACAAATCGAGAACTCCTTTCGCTTTATCCCTCTGGACAGGAGGAATATTTCTACATGCAGTACTCCCAAAATTTTTATTACAAATTTATATTTGATAAAACAATTCCTTATGCAATTTTTTAGGGACGTATTCCATGGTTATTAAAATGTGAATTGTGACAAAATAGATTTTTCTTTACATTTCAGTAACGGTTTTTTTTGATGAGGTGGTATATACACATCCATACTTAATAAAAAATTTTTTAAATTTAAATCTTTTCGTAATTTCTTTTTAAAACGAAATTTTTCCTTTATCCATCGGCTTTATCAAGAAATCGTATTGACAGGTGATAATGTACTGTGACATTACTGAACCTAACTACCCTTTGTGTGTACAATTTTCCCAAACAAGAGAGCCTTTCTATGCATTTTACCATTGCTTACAAGCTTATGAGCCAATCTTTTTAATAAGTTTGCAAGCATTTTTACTGGGTCCCAAACATTTTTTCTGGGAAGCGTCTTCCGGTAAAGTTTTTACGTTTTTTAGACCCTTGGATTTTTGAATTTCCTATAACTAGATGGGAAAACTTGAGAATTGTTACCCATTTTTTTTATTTTCCCCCCAAATCCTTTTTCTGCGGAAAAATAAAGTTGCCTGGTGTACTCGTAATAGAGTGCAGTTTTGTACAAATTTTAAATGCAACTAGCGCATATCTTTATTAAACCGGGGAAACACTTCATTTTTCCCATTCCCGCTCCATTAGTCTGCGTCTTTTGCTTCGCCCCTTTAATTTTTTTGATGAAATTTTAGAAAAGTTTTTCCCCTTGGAACCACCCGCTCGTAGCTTTAATTCTTCAATTTTTTTTCTTAGCTATCTGTCCTTTTTCCTTTTAAAGTGGACTATAATAGGAATGTTACAGCCGTTTTTCTCTAAAACCACCCTAGGACTCTTTTCAATTCAGATTCTTTGCCGCTCCGGTACCTTTTTTGTGTCGGTTTTTAAAATTTTTTTTACCGTGGTTCATACTTCGCTTTCCTTTTTAAATTGCTCACTTGAGCTTGGAAATTCCCAACTTCTGAGCACTTTTGATTGATGCATTTAATTCTTTTTGCATAGTCAATCACCCCTTTTTTTTTTTTATGTAAGGTCTTTTCTCTTAAAAAATTTTAGAAGCCATTTTTTCCTACACGCAAGAGGAAGCATATGTCCCAAAACACTCCAAAATACAGGGGAATCGAATAAATGAGAAAATATCTTACAGACTAAAAGTAAAAACCAAAAACCTAAAAAATCTTGTTTAATGCAGTTAAAAAGGAAACACAGTTCCCGGAACACGGGTAATAAAACTTTTTTTGTTCCACGAACTTCCAGCCCCTTTTCCTTTAACCGGTTTTAAAAATGATTTGTAATACATAACGGGTTTCTCTATTATACGGGGATTATTTAATTTTGCGGTATTCCCTTTAAACCGGGAAATTTTTTTTAAAAGTACGATGCAGCTGAATCGGGGAATAAAATTTTTAAATTTCCCAAAAACAAATATTTTTATATTTGATATTCCCAAAAAACGGTTTCACTTCCATTCTTTGTTTTGAATTTGAATTTTTAACGCCCCAATAATGCTACATTTTCAAAGTTGGGCCTCGTGGGTTTTTTCTTCGTGTCCCTTTTTCCCCGGGAGCTTCAATTCAGAGTTCTATTTCTATGGACAGTTCCCCCAAGGAAAAAAACACCTCTTTTAGAAAATTGACAAAAAGAGCAGAGACTATAAAATTATCAAATAAGTTTGTAATTTTTGTTTTTTGGGGACTATCCTGCAAAATCGAACCATATATTTGCGCTTGACCCCCAAATCGGTCGTTCGAAGTCGAAAATTTTGAACGTTTTCTTTGCCTGTATAAATTTCGAAGTTATGGCAAATACGTCAATCAATAATACATACGCTTGAAACCCCCCTTTGGGGGTTTGTGGCAAATATTGTTTGAGGTTTTTTTAAAAAGATTTCTAATCTGCTACGTTTGATCAGTAGGGTTAAAACAGCCCAATCACAGTGCAGGGGACGGTTCGTGTCAATTTGTAGGGATGCTTTTGAGGTTATGATATTCTCTTGATTAACTTTGAACTTTTAATTTTCCTGTAACAAAATAGTACATATATCAGATACAAGTGGATTCCGAAACTAGAATGACCACAAAAGCTCATCAAGAAGATTTAAAAGTATTATTTATATAACAATAGTGCAGCTACAAGTGACATGGATTGTAAATCAACAAAACCTGAGGCTCAAATTCACCTAGGAAATGTAAGCTCAAAATAGCTCTCAAAGCCGAAGGTTCAGAAGACTCCAAGAAGTGTTCCTGATATTATTTAGTTGTTACGAGTATTTATTGCATATTACACAATCTGTCTAAAATACATAAAAGATCCGCCTTTTGGACACATCACATACATACAACACACAAAAGGGTCATATGTGGAGCTTCGATTCGCATTTAATTTGAAGAAGATGGTACATTCTTTGATAATCAGCGGATGTCTGTAGGTAGTTATGCTATCACGATATCCTAAAAAACGTCCATCTTTTTTGAAAAATAGACATTCTATGGATATACCAATTGATGACCTGTGAATACAATTCTGTAAACTTGTGGACGTCCTGTATATTCGAATCTGTACATCCATGGCTTATATTATGGACATATTTTATAATTGTGTTGAAAATTAACGCACCACTTAGTTTTTTTGATTTATTTTGACGTAATAAACCACAGATGTGTAATTATGAAACTTCCAAATGTTCGTGACATAATGTGGTGAAGAGGTGGTGCAAGTATTTCCGCCTGAACTGTCTCTCCGGAGACATTACAACAAGAGAATGTTCCACAAAGCGCCTCGTGTTTACATGTCCCGAAAGTTTGAAAATTCATCCATTTGGTCAATAACTATTTATTTACTCTTCCTTAAAACAAATTTCAAAAATTATTTCCTATTTTGGCGTAGCAATAATAAACATTTAAAGGCATTAATATTAAATAAAACATATGCATATTCTCTGCGAAAGTTCTAAGATAAAATTTGTTAAATTAAGTAAAACGTTTCATAAAGATGGAACCTCTTGTATTTCCATTGCTAACCTTACCATACAAATAAAATATTTTACAGATGTTGAAACAAATTACAAGAAGAACTTTCAAGTAGTTTTTCAGTTTCTTGCATCCTTTATACCACTAACAAGAATAATTCCTTAGCGTTTAAGCAAGCTACAGTAAACTGACTGGTGAGAATAAGAAAACACTAAATTGCGGAATACTCCTTTAATAATATAACAAATATTTAGTACAACCACTCAGTGTCCAAGGTTGGTAGAATGTATATTGTTAAGGTTGCCTCGGTTTAAAAACAACCTGCGCAAGTAATGTCGTCGGTGGTTACAGAATATAGAACATATTATATTCATCAAATAAACGTTGTTACGAAGAAGTATAAGCGTAATTTACGTTTATTTTACTTGATCTTTAAAATTAAAAGTTTCTCAATAATTTTAGTACAATTCTCAATGAATTAGTATCTTATCGTTATATATACAAAAAAGGATCTACATATGATTCTACTATTTCATATTATAGCAGACATTGTGCTCAATTAGAGAATAACAACTATCTATAATGTATTTTACTAATAAAAATAAAAAAAATAATAATTTTCGGTTGCATAACTGTTGCAATGAATTTCGTGATGATCTAATGATGTCTTAATAGCAAATGGGTGCATGCCAGATGTTGGGGAAGCGCATGGTGGAGAATTACGAAAGCAATATATAAATAATGTCATATTTATATAGACAAACAAAATTACGAAAATTACAACTAAAAACGTGTTGTGTTAAAAGTTACTTAAAGAATAAAAAAAAAAACAACAGAAACTAAACCAACAACTCAGTTTTCTTTTCGGCGATTGTCAAATGTAAATCTGTTATTCGAAATGCAACTTTCTTAAATAACACGAGTGCTATCTATCTCTTAATGTAAACATACCTAAGGCTACTGATTTCTTGGCAATACTTTCGCGCCCTCTCCTATACGCACTTAAGTATGTATGCTCTCACTTGCTCGCCGTAATACCCGCATTTTTCGCCGTACGTATTCGTCTTACGGTTCGTTGCAGTAGCCTCTCTACAGGGTACAACCTCAAGAATCTTCGGGAGATCTCCCTTTAACGAGGCTACGTCATTACTTTATTTGCCGATTGTACTACTTGCAATTGTCTTGATTGATGTGTTCTATACCATGTACTTTGGTTTTGATGAATAAACTTACTTACATACTTACTTAAATGCAGTCTTTTGCAACTATTTCTAAAAAATATTAAATTTTATAAATGACGAAAGTCTTGTGACAATTTTTATTTAACTATTTGGTAATCTTTTTTCAAGCACCTGTTATTCTTAGGACTTCATTTTCCAAAAGCTATAAATATTTTTTTTCCCATTTGATGTCAACTTTTTAGCAGTATATAGTAACTGTATATAACAATAATATGTAATTCAAATTAAATTCTTGATTGTAGCAGCTTTTTTGGAATTCTTTAAAGGTTCAAATAAAAATGAAATCATGATTACGTTTCGACAATTATCATCTTCAGTAAGATTCTTTATTATTTTAAGGAAATGAAACATAACAAAAGAAAATATTCTGACGACACTTTGTCGAAACGTAATCATGATTTTATTTTCACACATGTGGACCGTGAACTTTTAAGAAATTCCGAAAAGGCCGCTACAATCAAGAATTGAAGTTGAACTGATGTAAAAGAATGACTAAGAAAGTTACTTTCTTTTTAATAGCAATAACTTCACCTCACAAATCTCCGACGACACAAAAAATAAAAATTACTTTTTTTAAAATTTCTTTACAAAAAAACATTTTTTTATAAAATCTCCTTTTATTAAAATACATTTTCATTTTCAAGTATAACAACTAATTCTGTTATACATACCATATACTTTTTTTTTCTTAAATATGCCGCTCTATTATAGTTACGAATTTTTTTTCTTATCCTTCAAATTATTTTATTTCTTCCCTTTTTCGTAATAACTAGGCTTTTAGAATTTTGACACTATCAAGTAATCAACTCTTTAGCCCAAGTTTTCGGGAAAATAGATTAATGTGTATCAAACTCGAAGTCATGTATAAAATCAGGAGGGCAATGAAACTGGTGATAATTAGCGGGTCAATAATTATTGATTACTTTAAAATGGTGTTTGCCATAATTAATTAAGATTTCCATTAAGGATCAAATTATCAGGACTGCTTTGATTGTGAATTTCTGCTCCTGTGTGTATTTGTTGTGCGCACGTCAAGGATATATCCGTGTGTCTCCTTGCGCTGCGCGGGAGAACTGAGCGACTACAGTGGTGGTCTACTTCTTAAATTTAACGAGCGAACGCGGCACTCTTGCAAATACCCTTCTCTTACGAAATTTACTAATTAAATAATGGACTCCTATTTGTTAAGGCGCCTCCGAATCCGCTAACAAACAAATAAAATTTTATACGTTTTAGGGACCATGAGGCAAGAGAAGGAGGCAAATAGATGTTATACCCCCGCGCAAGCTTTAACACATAATCCTGAAAGTATTTTTCATCACTAAATGTTCTTATCCTTTTCTTGTTTTTTTGCAGTTGTACGCAGTATAAATCAACACAAAGTAAAAACGGGCCCGCCTGAAAATTAATAGAATTTGTGAGAAAATTGGACCTGCTTTTTATTTTCCTTCATTAAAGTAATATTCCTATGCTTTTTTTAACCCGGGAAATGTTAGGCATTAGATGTAAAAGCAGAAAGGTTACTTTACATTTAGATTACCCTCAACTTTTTTTTAATAAGTTATCGTATATATTTTATTTTAACTAAGGTTAAAACTCTAATTCTTATAAAACCATTTCAACCCTTTTAAAAAAAGATCTTGGTATTTAAAGACCATTTTTAAATAGTTACGGTTTTTAAATGAATATACTGAAGTTGTGAAGCCGGTGGGATCACCTCAATTAATTCCTCTAGATTGTATTTTAAGGGGATTTTGTTAAAAATAATATTTATAAATGCATAATTTTATTTTGCTATATAAAGGTTTTTAGTTTTCAATTTTACTTTTTATTTTCAGTCTTGCGCTGATGATGAACTTGGCTATCAAAACTGCGTTCAATACAATTAAGTGTTGTGGTAAGGGTTTTAGTAACTGTTTCAGTGTTCCCCCACAGATTTAGAGACCCGTTTTGTGATGGCCCCCCCGGGTCTATTTTTTACTAAACCTTTTCTTGAAGGTAAGAAGTAAATTATCTATAATGCTGATATTAAAATTTCTGAAAAATTGTAAAAATTTAATTTTTTTTTTCCGAATTTTCTTTCAATTAACTGCAAAGTAAATAAAGTTCGGCAAAAAAGGCTATTTCTTTGGGGCCAAAAGTTGTTGGTTTAAAATTCAGAAATTAAGTATCGTTTTTTTTAAAATTAGTTAGAGTTAAAGCAATGTTTCATTTACAACTAGTAACAACCTATTTTTTAGAATATTTTGAGGGTTAAATTATCTAAACAGGATTGAAGACTTATTGCTAAGATAAAAAAAGGTTCTCAAAAAAAGGTTTTTTCCAAATTTCACCACTAACAAGCCAAACCTGCCGAAAAATTAACCCCTGCATTATTAAAAACAGTCACATGAGTCTTTTGGGAAGAAGAGATCGACTTTTTAAAAAGGTTTAAAATACAACCTGAAATTTAATAAGCCCCCGGGTTAAAGAAATTATATTGGCATAAAAACCGATCAGAATTTTGATGAACAAAAAAAATTATTCGTACCGCTTGTAAAAGTAAAATTTTTTGGAAAAATGCAAAAGAATACCCCTGACTTGCACGAAAGATCAAATTTTACTAGAAACAAAAAAAAACAAAATTTTTTTTTTTAAAATCCGACAAGGGGTACACTGTAGTCATCTTAGAAAAGAATTTTTTTAGTCGAGTAAACACCATTTTTGTCACAAAGTTCTTTTTAAAAATTATAAAAAAAATCCTTTTCAAAAATGATTACAGAAACCAAAAGACCATGTTAGAATGTAAAGCTTTCATTACGACGTTTTAAAGTTTAGAAAATGGTAAAAAACCCTACTACCGGGGATGTTTGTTTCCAAAAAAATACAAAACCCCGGAAAAAGCAAAAGACCCCTTGCTTCGAATATCAACGTCCAATTACTTACTTTCGGGTGGTTATCTAACAAATTGAACCCAGTTACCTGTACATTTCCAGATTTGGCTTTTAAAAAATTTTTACGATTTATTGAAAAAACTAAGGACTTGATTTTTACTGACAAAAAATTTTTAGTATCGTTTGCTAAGTTCACTTTTTCCGGGTTGATTTAATTTTGGGAATATTTAAAAACCCTTTTTTGTTAGAAAACCAAAAGGAAAAAGAGAAGTTACTAGTTTCATTTCTTTGAAAAAACTTTGATAAAAAAAACTTTTTCCAAATTAAAAACATTTTTATAAACAAAGGGGAAGGAACAACAGGGGTAACAGCTTTCCCCTTTTGGGGCTAACCCTTTAGGGGTAAATTTAAAACTGACCTGAAAATATTTTGGGCTTTTTTCCCTCGGTTTTGGATCAGATACTCGATGACTTTTTTTTGGCATCTTTGCATCAGCAAATGTTCATAACGGTTTTCATAGAACACCTTACTCAAATTTCCCCGTATCAAAATTTACCCAGAAAAAAAAAAGACACAGGTTTCCCTTTTCCCGACAGGGGTTAGAAATAAAAAATAAAATAAGTTAAAATAGACGTATATGGGAAAAACCTACTAGTAAAAATAGATTCATCTTCAGGATTCAATACTCATATAAACACAAACTTTGGCTTTTAAATTTTTTGGTGCACCGGTTTACTCAATTTTCCTTTAACAAAAAGATAGATATCAAAAAAAACCAAAAAAGAAATCATCAATTTTTAACTTTAACGGTTTTCTCTGAAATGTCGTTTAATACTATTAGGAAACATAAAAATGTTTAAAAAATTAAAATTAAAGCACATTAAACGCATTGACGGCCGTAATAAAAAAAAAATATGTTAAATTACCCTTTTATCCTTTTTACCAAGGTCTTCAAAAAATCTTTTCTAGGGTTGACCAAAGATTTTTTTTTCTTCGGCAAAAAACCTTAAAAATTTTTTAGGAATTTCCAAAACCCAGGGGATAACATAAAAATCAAATCTAAAATTGCTTAAAAATAACCAATTTGATAAATAAAGTTAATTAAAAACGTAAAGAGTACTGCTCAATTTTAAATTTTTTTAGAAGGATGGAAATTTCAAAAAAAAACTCACTTAAAATTCGACTTGGACCACTAAATTCCACCTTTATCCTTTGTTACATCATGTTTAATTTTTATATTTTTAAATTTTTAAACCCTTGCTGAAACCCTTCTTTTTACTAGGATTTAAAAACTCACGGCTCTACCAAACCCCGAATTAATAATTCAGGGGTTTTTTAGATTTGCACTTTAGGCTAATTATAATCCTGGACAATGAGCGGTTCATTAGATACACTTAAAAATGAAAAATTTTTTAAATTTTTTCGATTTCTTTAAAATTTTAAATTTAATTTGCTAATTTTGTTTTGCTATAAAGGTTTAGTTTTTTCACTTAGCTTTTTATTCAGTCCTTTCTGCTGAATGATACTTGGCTATCGAAACGTGCTCCGTACGAAATTAATGTTTTGGTAAGGGGTTTAGGAATTGTTTTAATATTTATAAAATTACTTCATGTTCAAATAGGGATATAGATAAGAAGATGGAAAAAAAAAAGACCGCCTATTAAAAAACCAAACTACTAGTGCACGACGGTTTCAAAAACGGAAAAATGGGTCGGAGCCGTTTGCGGGGTTAGACCAAAAAAAACTAAAACGCTAAGCCCAAATTTAAAGCGCCACAGTAATTTTAAGAATTAGAAAAGCAAAAAGTCAATTACAGTAAAAATGCTTATACACTGCTATTTACCCCTTTCTTAAAAAAAACATTTCTTCTTGCCCGCAGTCTTTACCCAAAAAGATCTACTGTAACCAATCTATGTCTTTTTTCTCAGTTTTTGTCTCATGCTATGATTCTCGGGGCGCAAGTTGATGTTTTATATATCGATTTTTACCAAAGCACTTGACCGCCTCACCTTCTTTAATTCCATACAAATTAGTCTTTTGAGTGTTTTTCGGATTCGCTTGTGCACCTGGTTTAAATCATATTTTTCAATAAAAAAAACTTCAAGGTGTTTTTTTATAAGGCTTCTGCTCTCTCAAATACGTTGGGGGCCCCTTCGGGGAAACCCCTCGGGTCTAATCTTGGATTTTATCTTCAACTTATTCATTAACGAATAAAAGTACATTGTGGTTTTTTCTGGGCGTTGATCCAGTGGGACCGTGTTTTTGTGAAAAATTTTTTTCCTCTATCATTTATTGGTGAAAAATAATTCTTTGTTTTTTTTTTTTGGGGGGGGGGGGGCAGTAGAACGTCGTTAGGATTTTGGCAAATCGTATTAGATAAGTTAAGTAGTTTATTATTAGTTTTTTACTTGGGTTTTTATTTAATTTTTTATTTCTTTCCTTTCCCTTTTTTGATCCTTTTGCATACATAAGGTCGCATTGTGCTGTCCCCGTCCTTCTTTTTCTCTTTGTCTCCGCGCGCCAAATCGCGTGTGGGGCTGGTGGTTTCTTGCAAATTTGCGGCGATTTTGCACCGTATGTCCCTTCTAGCGCTACGTTTTCGGGGCTGAATAGTAATACAATGTCAGATTTCGATTATTAAAAAAATAACCGCCTTACTTCCGATAAAAGGGGGTAAAAGTGGCAGTACCAAGTTTCGTCTAAATTCCCATTCGTTGATAACAATACAAAATTTCCCCAAAAGGAAAACCCAGTCTTTTGCATCCATAATTCACAAAAAAAAATTTCCAATTGTAAACAACAAATTTTTTTTGATGCATTAAAAAATCAAAAGAAAAGATTATAATAAAAAGTGGGAAATCTTTTTGGTCCTCAAAAACATTTTTCATTTAGAATGTCAAAAAAAGGACTTGCATATATTTATGTTCTAAAAAATATTGTTCACAGATTTTTTACTACTATAAAAGGGATAACTTTAAATGGAAAATTTCATTTTTTTTTCACCTTCGAAACGGATCTTCTGTCAAATGTTCCACCCAAAATTCCCCATGAGGTTATTGAGGGAAAACTCAACGTGAAAGGGTAACGGGTCTCTTCTATTACTTCAAATGCTGGGAATTAACCTCCCCATTTTAAAAAATATTAAGCTTTTGTCGGCAAGCTATTTAATTTTGAGGCGAAGACAATTTCCCCCAACTCTATCTGTTTTGTATAATAAATTTCTTCGAATTTTTCTATCTACTGACAAAATGAAATGTTTCATTTTCAAAAAGTGGGGGCTATGCGAGTAAGTGTCCTCATACAACATTCCAATATTAAACAATTTCGGCAGAAATTCATACAAAACCAAAAAGTTTTTATAACAAAAATAATCTCTCACGTCAAATAAATACAGAAGAAAAAAAATTTTACAATTTTTCAAATGATCATAAAGGTGTAGACAAAAATGTAATCCCGGAAACATGTAATAGTAACCCTCAATCAAAAAAGAGAGTGGCTACATCACCGGCAGAGTTGGATAAAATAAATGTTATATCTGACCCCCATAAACATACCGATAACTTAGAGGAGCCGGAATTACAATCTTCGGCACAAACATTTATTAAACCAACAAGCCGGAAAAAAGCTTAAACAGGAGGACTTACCTTCTGATGATAGACTATTCCCGGAATTTAAAGACTTTTTTGTTGGCAAGCAAATTAGCTATGATACTTACTGTTCTTTTTTACAAAAAAACTAAAGGAAAGCAGGATGTAGTCACTGTAGCAAGAGACTTAAAACTAAATTTGTACGATTTACTTAAACTCTTAATTGAAACTATTCCTACCGTAAAAAACAACTCTCTAAAGCCAGATTAAAAAGAATTGCAAAAAAACTGAAAATGCAATGCGATTTTGATACCACACACTCTCAGGATGAGACTTTTGATTTTAGTGTTTCACAAGAGTACCTAACAGATTGTTCAGACTTTTGATTTTTTCTTTTTTGTCTATTTTTTTCCTTATAACTCTATTAATGGATAAAAATAAGATCATTCAAGGGAATGCACAATCAGCAGTTGCTAAAAGGATTCATTTGGAGTATATAATGACAAAATATAGTGCAGATATAGTAGTTTTGTGCGAAACATGGTATAAACCACAGCAAAATGTGTTCTTCAAACGCTATAATGTCATTAGGGAACTTTTCTCGTAGCAGAGTCAGTTCCACTGCCAGTAAATGTGACATTTTTGTTGGGTCTAAATAAAAAACAGTTATGCGACAAACTTATTAGTTTCTTAAAGCAAGCACAGTTTTATATTTAAGCACACCGTCTTTTTCTGTCCTCTCAACAGATTGTATTAACTGACTGCTGGCAAATGGGCATGAAAAAAATACATGTGTATCGTAGAATGCATTACTGTTCGCTAACGACTTGAAGCTGTATTGCAAGGTACAGGTAAATATCTCTAAATGATGTACATCAAATAATCTACCTCTGAATATCAGCAAATGTATGGTTATTTACGAGCTACGAGCTTAATCAAATTAACATCGAACGTGTCGAATTAATTAAGGATCTAGGGTTTTTGTTTAATAGCAAACTCACTTTTACGCAACACATTATCAGCATCTCCCAAAAGTTAAAAGTTAAAAGATCTCTTGGTTTTATTGTGCGAAATTGGAGACAGTTTACCAATGAGGTAGCATTGACATTTTTATACTACGCTCTTGTTAGATCCCGTCTGGAATACGCGTCCATCATATGGTGCCCTAATTATTTAACGCATAAACGTCAATTGGAATTGGTCCAACGCAGATTTGCTAAACTCCTCTGGTTCCGGCAAGACGGAGTGTACCCACCTTGGGGCGTTGATCATATGTTACTGTTGTCCCGATTTAATGTACCTTCTCTTAACTTTCGGCGCATATCCTCCGGTTTGGTGTTTCTCTGGAAATTGTGTAATGGCCGTATTGACAACTCGGTACTACTTCAAAGATTACAATTTATAATCCCACGCTCTGTTGTCCGGTATTCAAATACGTTTTATCTACCTTTTCCTCGAACAAATGCTCTCCTTGTACAAACTTGAATATCATTTTTTCAATGTGATATTTTTCACGATTCTTTACATACAATAAGGATAGACACGGCCCTTTAGTTTAATAATTTTTTGTAACTCTTACTTGTTTTTGTACTCGTTTTGTAATTTATTAAATTAACTACTGGTCCAGTCTGGAATTTTCTGTTGGGCAATAAAGCTTATTATTATTATTAATTATCGATCTACTACTATCTACTCAGACAGTCAAGCAGTGATAAAAGCACTGGACTCCACACAGGCGAAGTCGAAACTAGTGTGGGAATGCATGAGTGCGCTCAACAGGTAGACTGGGTAGCCGAACTAAGGTCACCCTGGTCTGGGTACCAGGACACGAAGGTCATCGAGGGAATGTCAAGGCACACGAATTGGCCCGAGTAGGCTCGTCAACTGCTGACAAAAACCCAAAACACCCTGTAGGCATAATATAAGGCATGTATATAAATATAAAGCATAATATAAAAAACTTTCATTAACATGGTTGAAAACAGAAAAATTACTATTTCTGACACTGCCAAAATACAATATCGCCCCGAAAAGAAATAAGAAAGTAGGTGACGACCAGAACGAACTAAAACATCATATAAAATTTCGAGTCCATCATTAGTAGAAGATCGAAAGTAGCCATGTAAATGTGTGTTTTAGTTTTTCTCTGCTATGCCAAATAAAGGTACTAGAGATAAAAGAAGGAATGAACTTGTTTCTTTTTTTTAATCTCGAACGTCACTTCTCACAGGTCCATTTTGTCTTCGAGTTCATAGCAAACACAATATTTAGCAACTTTTCTAAATTTAAACCTACCCTCTATCTCGAATAATAAGCGCGAGATCCCCCTTGCGAGAGTCGAAAATGAACTAGCCTGTATACATATATTTACATTGGTTATATGTATACATTGATGAGATTACCATAGTTCCCTCCTCATTAAATTTACCTTTTCAAGAAAAAAGAAGGCAGAAATCGACGCAGAACGTATGAAGGATTCTAACCGAATTAGATTTCTTTGTGCCGCTTTCATCCCGCGTCCGGAAAAGGAAATGTAAAGGGAAAAGGTTATTCGAAACTCAGACAAGATAGAAAATCTTGTGATCATCTTAACCGTAATGTCGAAAGCTTCTTTGAGTTACTGTTCATGTAAGATGCAAATGTTAACAAAAAGCGATCCCGTTTGACATTTGTTACTTTCAAAATTGAACAGCATTTCAAGATATCATCCTTTGAACTTCCTTTAACGGCCCCTGGGGAAAACTAAATGTCTATTTCATGCCGCTACTTATAGATAAACAAGAATATACAGTACGTGCATGCGCATATGTTGATGTTTAAATTTTTTGATTGGAGGATTTATATCAATACAGAGTGTATTATATAGTGTAGCAAAATGTATTTTATAGAAAGTGGATAACTTAGAACGAATGTAATAAATATGTAAGAATCTACAAAAAACAGATAATACCAGGTATGGGAAATATAATATCTTTTAATATATCTGATCCGTTTGAAGATGGTTTTTATGTTGTTCCTGAAGAGAATCTTGCTGATGTGATCGTTGACACCATAAATGTAGGGTAGATATGTTTGCCCACGGAAATTAGGGTTAGATGAGAGGAGTTGCTGTGGAGAATGGTAGTGTATTAATGGCAGTTTGAATATCTTTCCTAGAATAATTATTGCGGATCAAAGTTTCAATGATATGGTTCAGTTCTTAAAGAAGCGAATTGGGTTCTGATATGGAAATGGACCTTTGCATAAGAGAATTGATAACACCGCGTTTTTGAGCTGGATGATGATGTGAGAGGCCATTGAGATATCTATCCGTGTGCGTGGGTTTTCGGCAAACGGAATGTCCCAGTACGAGAACATCTAGGAAAGGAAGGCACCCGTGTTAGGTGTTCTCCTAATTTTGGTGATTTGCTGCTGGGGTTCATCTTCCATCGAGACACCTTCTGTAAAATACGTTTCTTCTTGAGGTTCCCAAGGAAATGGCTCCATGGCCCCATCCTATACTGGTTGATGTGGTTCATTCAAAATGGTGTTCATTTGCGATATCGGCTGGATCTAGGATCTACATCCATGGGTTATTGTCTGGGTTGGCTTCTATCCACCAGTTGTCCAGGTGTCTCAACAAATTTAAATGAAGAGGATTTTGCGAATTGTGGTTTGACAGCATTGAAATTGTTTTAGTTGATTATTTTTAAAAACGTTTTGTAGTTGATATTTTGCGAAATTTGTTTAGATTAGAAATGGATTGTGTGTTTACTGTGAACATATATACCGATTAGGAAATTGCGAAATTAGCCATATCGCTACCTCCTCCTCGCTCTCAAGCGGGCAATAGATGGCTCAAGCTTACCGATGTAGTTAGTTACGAGGTAGAGTGTCTTATGTGCGGACGATCTCAGTAAGAATTTCTAGAGTACTTATTTTTCTTTTCTTTCATTTCATCAGAATCTGTTTTTATTTTCGTCTTTAGAATATCTTATTAATTTCGTCTAAGCTTCGTAGCAACAACAAAATAAATATGCGAAACTCTCATTTCCAGACAACCATGACTTGAAATGATTACGTGCATGCTTGCACTCAGTAGGTCTACGCCCCAAAATTGTCACAAGCATACTAATACACGACTCGCATCGAATCGATCAGGTTTCATTCAGTCCCCTCCACGCTCTTTCGCATGTACGGCAAGAGAGCTCTCTCGTGTGAACGGCGAGAGAGCGAGGAAGAGATACCGATATAGCTAATATCTCATTTTCCCAATCTCTATATATACAGTGAGGACCTAAAGTAACTCCCGATAATACCAAAAGTTAGCACAGAAAAAACGCTAACGTCAGTTGTTCAAAAGTTAGTGGGGGGGGGGATACTTTAGGTCCTCACTGTATAGGTATAAATGAAGATGTATTTTCTAGTACTTTAGTCATTGCTTCTCCTAGTGTTGGTAGGTTTTTAATATAGATTACTTCTCCTAATCTGCCCAGCCTCATTAGACCTCTCTTAAAGATTTGTATAAAGCCGTGTTTTTGTATAATTCTGTTTTTAGTAGTATTAACTCTTCGCGAGTGCCTAACTGTGTTTTTGTTAGCGATAAATTTAATCAATCTTTAATTCTCTGGCCAAAACTAGATGAATTAAAATAAATAAATAAATAAATCATTTAATAAACAGTCTTCGGATCTGTGATCTAACAGATTTAACTCTAGCAAAGATTAGATTTCTTGCCAAGTATTTAATTTTCGTTTTCCAATTAAGGCTAAAGCTTAACCACTTAACTTAGATTTTACAATTCGAAATAAATAGGTTTACTAGTATATATTTCCTAAATTATACAGAAGAAGTAGTTTCAGTTAAATCGTTTGCTGTTGAAGTAGTCAAAGTTGAAAGTTTACTTACAGAAGCAAGAGTATGGTTTCCATTTGTTTCAGTTTCTTGTTTGATTCTATCTTCAATTCTTATCGTTTGGCGAGATTTAATTGCTTCCAGACCCTATCTAAAACGATATGGAAGCTCTTAGACTGATTTTGAAGTTTTCATACTTCTTCCTTCCGCAAATGTTACGTCGTTGAAGAATTGTATCCTCGAACTATGTATACTTGCAAACTTCTTCTGATTCCAAGGGATTGAAACCCAACCACACGTCTTCAGCATTGCTAATCCTCCAGCGGTAATAACCAGAATCCTACTAACTGCACCAATTAGCGAACGGAGCTTGTTATTCGCTAAAAAAATTATTTGTTCGAACAACACAGAAGTTACACGCAGAGAAATGGTTTCTTGCAGCAAGAAAATAGATTTTCTTGCAAGAATCAGTCTCTATTCAAGAAAATATTTTTATTTCAAGACTATAAAAATGTATAATATAAGAAAATAATTTTCTTGAAATTTTATTTGGATTAAATAAGTATTTTCTTAGGGTTAGAAAATCAAGAAAATTCAAGACAGAAAAATGTTTCTTCCAAGTAAACCATTTAGTTTTAGGTTAATAAAATATTCATATTAAAGGTAGGAATGAAAAAATGGTCCAGATCTCACAAAGTTCTATTGAGAAATTAGGCAACCAGTTTCGTGTTCAAAAAACGCATAATCAGGCCAGCTACAAGGATATCCAGTAAAAGAAAAATTAAACAGTAATGAAAGTTCAAATAAAAAAAATATGTACATATAAAGAAGAAATATGACTCTAAATCTCTTTAAATCCAGTGGTAATGTTATAAATATCAGATCCATAGGTTATCTATCATAGCCAAGTAAAGATACAGAAGGGATGACGTGAACCTTATTTTCCTTCTTTCCTTTCCTTTTTCACATTAAAAAGACGTTCTTGTTTGTTTGCCGCAACCCAAAATAATTTAATTTTTAGAAAAATATAGGTATTTGCAAACTAAGATAACAAAATATTTTGTGTTTGCTCGAATATGTCGCTATACGATTAATTTAAAAAGTATTACAGAGCCCATGGGACGGATCCGGGAGTAACAGATCCTGTACATTTAAACGGTAGTTAAGTCTGGTTTGCAAATTTCGGACAACTCTCAAGAGCACAATATATCTTCAGCGTTCGTCTTCCAATTTGAATAATTTTTCTCTTCAAATGCGACTTACAATACAACGTTGTTTGGCTCATGATCCTATTCGAAATCTTTTAGTAATAATCTAAAATATAGTCTAGACAATTATTTCCAAATTAGTGTTATTACCGTTCCGTAATTCTTTCTTGACACAAGGCGCTTAGATTCCAGGAAAACGCTACTACTTTTGTAAAAAGTGACACAACGTCGAAGCTCGCTCACTAATATATCGTCCGGGCCGAGTTTCAAGCTATTGAACTTGCTGTGGCTGTAAGACCGAAGGCAGGTACGCTAGTTATTCTGTAGGTGAGCCTATTGCGCTTACAATGGGTCTAAGAGGAGTCCCTCCTTTGTGAATTTTTGGTAAACCGTAGAGGCGTGGCGGCAGTGCCTCACTACTAATGAGTTTCTTCTTGTCCTCTTCGGCGATCGAAGAACTCTTTACCAGATTGTTTGTTAGTCGGAAAATCTTGCTGGTGGGATCCCAAGGTAGTGTCTTGTAAGTAATTGGGTCAAGTAAGTCTAGTATATGTACGTTTATCGTAGTTCGCTTCGTTCATGATGACGGTGGCGTTTCCTTTGTCTGCCCGGAGTACGAGAAGTCTTTGTTCGCATTCAGAAGTTTGATGGCGTCCTTCTCTTTGTTGGAGATGTTACTGCGGGGCAGCTTGGCGGATCGTATTATTTTTGCAACATCTCTTCGAATATCGTTAGCTGCTTCTTCAGGTAGACATCGTATGGCTGACTCTAAGTTGGCTATAATGTCCTCGCTTGGGAACCACCGTGGTGTAATTGCGACATCTCCACCTTTTGAGAGAATGCGGATGGCCTCTGGTAGATCGTGGTCTGAGAGGTTGATAACTGTCCGACGGATATCCATGGGAGTAATGGTGGGTTGAACCCTGCTGCAACAACAGTCGCACTTTGTTTTCTGTCGATCGGTACATTTTATACGGGTCGATTCCATTGTGTTAATCGTGAGTTTGTCAATTTTGTCCCAGTGCTCCGGATGTAAACGATTACTGAGACGTAAATATAATCCTAGCAGCTCGCGGTCATTAAACGCTAAATTCTTCCGTGTATCGTGTATTCTCTCACGTAGTAGAGCTCTTTCCAATTGTGAGTGCACTCGATCTGTCTACGACGATTTTAGTGTCCTACGGACCCATAGAATGTTCGGGATGATCTTAGTCTCGCGACGGCGTGACAAGAAAGTTAAATCGCTAAGGAGGTGCGATTTCTTCTTCCGTTGCGTTTCCAGTTGACGAATCAAAAATTTGATATCTTCCCCGTAGAGGCTGGTTAAAAATAATTATAGGCTTTCACGGCCGGTGTCTGAACCATTGTCAACCGTACAACAGAATGATGCGAGAAAAAATCTTTAATTCTAAGATCCATTGTTCTATCCCTACTTTAAAGGATATTTTTACCTGTACCTACTTTTACCGCCTAAATACCCTAAACGTAAAACGATACTCGGAACTAAAGGAATAAGTGGTGGTCTCTAGCACAAAAAGATAAGCAATTGGTCCTCCCTCTTCACAAGGAAGATACATCGAAGCAGACGACTAGCAGCATTGTTCTTCAAACCAGGAGAACATAACAGCTATGAAAGAAAACAGCGGATTACAATGGGAATCCACGAATTCCCGAAACAATTGTTTCAAATTAATCAAGTAATTTGTGTGGTGCGGAGTGTACCGATACATTAACAAAACGCGTCAGAATTATAAAAGAATTTCATCACATCACATTCTGAAAATCTGATCGTAGCATAAATTTATTAACTGCTTTAACACGTTACCCAGTCTGGAGTACCATACGATAATTAATTGATCCAAGTTTTCCAAAGAGCACCGCGTAAAATTTATGGAGCGCCGATTCTGAAACACATGAATTGCAAATTCTAATTGACCCACACAGCGACGCATCGGTCTCTCCGGTCCGGTTAGTAATTGATTTATTCCCGAAACAACACACCTATTGTATACAAGAACCGGTGGGCGTTATCGAGCCACTTATTAACGCTCCATTAAATCAAGTTGTGTGTATAGAAACCCCCTGCCGGCGCTAGCGAAAAATATGAACAATAGGCGAAAAAACAGATGTGCGAGCAGCCTTTTTTGTTGAATTTTCAGCATCATATGTGACGGTATGATATACGCGTGGGTACGAACGTGAGCCAGAATATCAATGAAGTCGCTTGAAGAAGAGGAAAACGCGGAGAATCGAGCGTAGTTCTGTTTTGTGTGTCTAGTTAATATTTAAAGCCAGATGCTATCAAGAGCTCTACTACATAGTAGGTACGAAACTTTAAATTTTAAAATAACTCGGCACATCGTAGGTCTTAAATCATGTCGTGGATCCAAGTAATCCCAAAGCGATGAACGTTTGTAATAGCCAGTTATAACCTTTCATTAATCACACGCACGAAAACACATTTTCAAATTAAGGAAAAATATTTTAATAGGGTTAAAATACCAATAATATTTTAATGTAGATAAAAATTTCTATTCGTGTAAAGAATATGAAGGTAATTAAGCCGAAAAAAAAAGTTTTTAATAGTAATCATTTTACCTCAAGAAATTTTGAAGCAAATTGCAGTAGCCTAATTTTAGAACTGAATTTAACTGTATTTCTCTAGTGCATTTACAACGGGGGAGTGGGATACAATATTTTTGCTAGCATGCTCTTTCTCTGGACTTTTTTTCGGAAACTTGAACGTTCGCAAGATGCGAAGTTCTAGTTCTACCTATTAATCTCTTAATGAAACTTACTTTATATTTGCCCAAAATATGAAAATAAATCGATTTTTCTATTTCAGTGTAGTCTCGATAACGTGAACAGTTTATGTACGGTGGTGTTCACGTTTTCGAGAAGTTCACGTTATTGGATAGGCAGACTGCAATGCATGCTCTGATGTCTGTGCAATCAATGATGTTTCAGAAATATTTAAAAAATGGTTAAAGTAATATTTATTCATTAAAAAAATATGCTGTACGTATATAAACAAATACATAAAATGTGTTTCTTCTGAAAATATCAACAATGCATATTTTATATAAGTACATATGTACCTGCATATGTATGTATGTAGTATCACTTTTTAAAGAAAAAGTCAGACAATTTTGTATGCGCAAACTTCACAGTGCTTGAAGGTCTTCAAAATCAGCATTATTTTGTTCTACCTACTCTAGGCCTCGATTGAAAATCTTGATTGCTTCTACATGACTGACTTGAGTAGCCCTACTGAGATCCATCTCGTCTCGAACTACAACAAGAACTAATCAGTAACTCGTTTAGAAGTGAATCGAGTAAAAATCTTAAAGAATTATGATTGCGCAACCTTGCCCAATGCATACCTATTTGTCATTTGTTCACGTTTTGGAGTATAGAAATTTCGTTAGTTGGTGTTTTTGAATATTTAAAATATCAAGTTAGGTGTTCATGTTTTTGGATGTTCACGTTATGGGATGTTCATGTTATCGAGACTACGCTGTATTTACCTATAGTTTGTATTCTTCCTTTACCAAATACTTACAGGAATCTATATTAGCGACCTTAACAATATAGATGGAGATAGTGGCGTATCCAGCTCATAGATGTCGCCAAAGGGAACAATTTTAAGAACTGTCAAAATATTTAGTTTATCTAAATAGCTAATCACTACGAGGATGTTAGTTACTTATGCTGATTGCAAACTTAATGATTCAAAAGCGAATTTACGGCGGTGTCTAGCACGGCGTCCATCAACAATCTACCGGGATTAGTTATTGTGTATAATCTCCGAATCTCCTCGGTATCTGAAAATTGAACAACTGTAAGAGATGAAATTCGTATGACAAATTAATAAATAGAAAAAATACTTTTACTGTTGCAGGTCAGTTCATTTTTGTTATTATCTGCAGATGTTTAGATTTTGGGAAAATTTTTAGTTTAACTGAACTAGTTCTACATAAGCGCTGATAAACGTTAGCAGCGAGTTCACAGTTTTAGTTCAAGTTCAGGCGACAGTTTAATTTTTACTTAAACCAATACTGAAAAATTGGACATAAGTGATTAATTTTCTAAGCAAATTCAAGTGTTGTAGTGTACGAATTTTACTTATATTACAAGTTTAATTCAAGTTTTGATTATTTAAAAAAACGCTTGGTTTTTTTATAGTATGCGTTACCAGAAAAGGAGCGGATAACGTCAAATTTTATGGTTATTTTTTATTTCAAATACATTACATTTTAAAGAAGGTATCAATTATATCTTGGAAAAATATTTTCTCAGTTGTTTGGAAATATTTTTGAGGGGTCATTCACCAATTGACGTGATAGAGAAGCCGACACTGTTAAAGATTATAAACATATTTGTTCATTTTAGAAATGCTGAAACAGTTCACTAAAACCCTTACCACAACACTTAATTCGTACTGGACGCACGTTTCGATAGCCAAGCTATCATCATCAGCAGCAAGACTGAACTGAGAACAGCAAGACTGAACATTTTAGAAATGGTATTTATATTTTATAAGCTTTCATTTTATGCTAATGACATTGTCAGTCACATATATACCGTAGAAAAGTGCTTGATGCCTATGATTTCCATTTGTTCCGACTACCTTTCTTATTCATCGTCCTCCACGTCGATTTGTTATTTTCCCAGTTTCACTGTAGCGTTTGATTGTTGTTTAAACAGCACATCGCGAACATTTAACGTATGAAGTTACGAAAGTCTCTTTGTGTGTAATGGGGTAATTTTTTGTCTTTCATTTTCTTTCAATTCTCTCATTTCTGGCGTTGTAGCTTTAGAGACCTTTATTTTAAATAAAACACAACACAAAAAAAAATTCTTAATAAAAACAAATTCTAGATTTACAACTGAACGCATATTCGCTAATCTTTTACGGCATTTTTTAAACATCTGGTATAATTTAGGATTTTTTCTACTATGCTCCACTTCTAAACATAATCCTGTTTTCCTGTATGGTTGATCACTTTTGTACTTGCGTAGATTGGAAAAGGTAAATAAATCATTGGTACCTAGTAAATTGGTTAACAAAGTTTGAAAACCAAATTCTCATCCCCAGTAAATAATGTGAGTAATACTGTAATTCAATTTATGTATTATACTATGGCAAGAGTGTATTCGAAGGAGTTTCATCTTTCCTTGCTGCGTATCCCTTAACTGATCTCAAGGTTGCAGACAGAAACATCATCCTACTAAAATTTAATATATAACAAATTTGTAAAATAGTAATTGCCTCCTTCTATTGTAATCTGGTCAAATTTGAATATTTGTGAATTTAGTAATGTAAGAAATGTTTATATACTTACAATTGTGCAAAAAACATTTGGTGTGTAGTTATTGTTAATAACAACAATTATGTAAAAAGTAGAACTTGGAACGAAATGTAATAAATTTTAAAAAACGTACGGTGGACATATACAAAACACTTTAAAATACAATAAACGAACATGTCACTAGATAAAATTGTTTCTTTTTGTTGTGATAATGTAATTGTGTTAAAATTATGGCCAAAAATGTTTTTTGGGTTACGGTTACATATTTATTTGTTGTTTTTTCATTGGATCCTCTAGCTGGCCTGATGATGTATTTTTGAACACGAAACCGGTCGCCCTAGATTCAATAGAATTTTGTGAGAAGAGAGGACCAGAGTTTTATTTACCTCTATATTACATTATGACATGTTAAAGCATGTGATGTTTTGAGGCTATGTGTTTTAACAATGCATGAAAAATATGTTTGTAACTTTGTGTCGATTATTATAAGTGCCTAATAATAGAATGTATACACACATTTTGTTATTATTTTACTTTTATTAAAAAAAGTGTCACTTGAAGTTTTTTGTAATGATAAGTAGTCTGGGCAAACAGCGGTAACAGTCAGTGTAGTAGATATGTGGTGTTGAGTCGGCGATTATTTATTTCACGCGTTCATAGCGTCAGTACTAAATCGATGCTGTATGCGAGTAGTTCTGTGTATATGTAGGCTGTCGTAACTTATTTCGTAATTGTACGCTTATGTTTGCTTTAAAAATGTCGCAGTTCAGTACGTCGCGAAAACGACCAATGGCAGACACAGTTAAAAACTTTATAGTGGACATGCCGGACTTAATTTTTTATGGCGCTAAAATTCAATGTCTAGTTTGTAAAATCCCTTTAATGTGTTGGTCCAGAAGCCATTGTCAACGTCACATCGAAAGCAAACAGCATTCTTTTGCAAAAAGTGGCATACGAGGCCAAGAAAAATTTACATTTGATTTATGTGTTACTCTTATTTTATGTAATCTATCGTTTCGTTTACTAGACAAAGAAGCATTTGTCTCCTTCTGGAATAAATATCC
The DNA here is from genome assembly GCA_029619315.2 of Dynastes maya. NCBI lineage: Eukaryota > Metazoa > Arthropoda > Insecta > Coleoptera > Scarabaeidae > Dynastes > Dynastes maya. The sequence goes on from JAROYE020000003.1 coordinate 33,645,446, forward strand.
GGACTGTAAATTACCCAGTCGGACATCGGTACGAAATGTAGTGCCAGTTGCTCGTGAACATATAGAAAAAAGAATGAAAACGGAATTGAAAGATAAAAAAATGTGGTTGTGTGTGGATAAAACTACAGATCGTCAAAAACATTCTGTGGTTAATGTAATGGTACGTACAATGGAACCACGTCGACCGTCATCCTCCCTCTTACTTGCTTCCAAAAGAGTTATAAATTGTACTGCTGATGAGATTTTAAAGGTTGTGTTGAACTCATTGAACAAATTTGAAATTTCAACTAAGCAACTTTTAATGTTTATGAGTGATGGTGTCGCAAACATGCGTTCTTTGGGCCGATTTCTTAAAGAACACAGTGGTAACTTCTTACATGTAACGTGTAAAATCCATACTCTAAATCTTGCGGCACAAACGATTCCTACATGTTTTCCACTAGTAAATGCATTGATTACTAGTACAAAGGCAGTGTTTCTAAAGTCCCCGAAACGTACCCGACTATTTCACAAACTGTGTCCTGATTTACCTGAATCACCACAGCCGATTGTTACACGTTGGGGAACATGGTTGCAGGCTGCGTTTTACGACAACAAATATTTTGATCGAGTAAAGAAGGTAGTTTTAAAATTCAATCCGACAAAAGCTGCAGCAACCAAGAAAAGCCAGGAAATATTTCAAGATAGTCAGGTTAAAAGAGATTTACAAACTATTCACAACAATTACTTCGGACTAGCGGAGGGAATAGAAAAATTACAAAATGTTTTGATGTCGCTAGTGGATTCTATTCAAATTGTGAATGATGTTCATGCACAGTTATGCGCTGTAGAAGGCGAAACAAATTGGTATGTAATACGAAAATTTGAAAGTATTTTAGAGAAAGACTCCGATTTTTTTTATATTAAGACAAATTTGTGAAGGTGCGTGTGAAGATTCATTAAGTTGTTTCAAAGATTATTTTAAATATGCAAATATAACATCGCTAGATGTCGAACGGTCGTTTTCGGCATTAAAAAACATTTATTCCGCACGTCGTACTCACTTGACTGAAACAGCTGTGGAAACGTATCTAATGATTCAAATATTTAACAGATGTTACCCAGTTTGTGATTTCATGGAAGACTTTTAAAACGGTAGGTGTTTCAGCACGTTTTATAATTTGTTTCTTACCTTCTATTTTATGTGTAAACTTTTATGCGCTCGCCACGCCTCTGGCTATTACCGCATATTTGCCCAGGTTAATGATAAGTCTTCTAGTATATCTCTTGTCTAATTAAAAAATTTTAATGTTATAAACTTTTTTCTGCAGCTTATCGATGTGAATAACAAGTTGTTCATAGCCAGGGGCGTCAAATTATATACAATGTATATAAATTTACGTAAAAGGAGCAAGAACAAACCAAGTCAAAACATTCGGTTTTGAATAGGATTGTTGAAGCAACTGGTGTTTCCAAGAGTAGCGTTCAAAAAATTGTTAAAGAAAGAAAAAGTACATCTGAGGCCTTTTCGGAAAACTCTAAGATCTTTAAATCGCCTAGAAAATCTATCAATCAAATCTCGACGGTTTTCAGGAAGACATTATAAGAAAGACGATACACACTTTTGCAACAATTCATCGCAGTCGACCTACAATGCAAGCAATGTACAGTGATGTTAAGGAGGAAATTAATTTCGGAGGGAGACTAGCTTCATTTAGAAAGAGAGTGAAAAAATTGGGGTTTACATGGCAGAAGACCAATGATAGAAAAATATTAATGGAGAAAACAGATATTCGAGCAAAAAGGACGGAATATTTAAGAAAAATTAAGAAATATAGAGCTGAAGAATATGATGTTATTTATACTGACGAAACATATCTACATAGCAGTCACTCCACATCAAAAGCATGGGATGATGGTCCAAACAATTGCCTGAAGGTTTCATTTGCCAAAGACCAACGACTAATAATTGTGCATGCAAGAGGAGAAAAGGGTGAAATAAACTTCTTTTAATGTAAGTAGTAACACATACATTTTATTATTATTATTTAAAATGAAAATCGAGAGAACTTCTTACAAGTAGCAGCTTTATTGAATGTAATTAATACTCTATTTATTTACATCTTTACATTTGACGTCTATTTTATCAATTACGACTTACCAACTATTGTAATATAATGTACTTTTATTTTCCTTCATCGCCTTTTTTATAGTCTTAATGCATAGTAAGACAGCGGACATTACTCCGACATGCGTTCGCAACAAAAGCAATGTCAGCGTCTACCTTCTTGATGTCAATGCACTACAAGGAATTTGTTTCAAATTGTATTTTAATATACAAATCTGGACAGCAAATGGGGGACTATCACAATGATATGAACCATTCAAACTTCAAAAAAATAGATTGAAGGAAATTACTTCCAAATTTACATAAAAAAAAATTTGTTGGTACTAGATAATGCGTCATACCGTAATGTAGCTTGTGAAGCCAGTCCTACAACTTTGTAGAAGAAAAAGGGCATGCAGCAATGGCTTACTAAACGAGGCATTTTTTTAGAAAATGAAATTAAACCAGAACTTTTTGAAAAAATTAAGATACATTAACCAAAATATGAAAAATATGTTATTGACACAATAATGGCTGAATATGGTCACATTGTTCTACGATTACCTCCATATCATCGCAGTAATGAAGAATTATGAAGCATCTAAAAACGTAGCCTTTCGAATATCAGATGAACAACAGTTGACAGAGGAAAAATTTAACAACGTCGAGGCTGATGTATGGAAGAGGATTTACAACCATATGATTGCAGTAGAGGATGAGTATCTGAAAAATGAATATTTAATCGATGATGTGGCTGAATTAATAATTAACATGGAAGATGATTCTGACAGGATGTGGATGGGCAGCGATGATAAAGATGACTTGGGATGTCAACCTTTATAAGATAATAGTTGGCATTCATTTTGTCATATTATTGAAATATTTATTTATTGGTTACATTATTGTTTATTGTTAAATACATACCTATTTAAATTAAGTATGAATTCTTGTAATCTGTTCATTCTCTAATAAATATTTTACATCAGACATAATTATGCCACGACGTTTATTTTTATTATTTTTTTTTAATATAATCTCGATTTCTGGAAGTTTATTCTTAATTGATATTACCCTTAAAACAATAACTTGAAGCTAGAAGAAGTATAAAATGTATCTTATTTGAACTGTTAGCTTTTTCAAAAGATTTTTTGACAGTATGAAGAATAATTTATGTCTTAAATAATTATTAAATTCCACATTCTGTCCACATCTACAATGCTACACGCTAACAACGTTCAAAATTCAAATTCGTGCCTATTTCAACATTTTATGCTAGAGCAAACGTTTTTAGTTTGATTGGTATAATTCCACCGCTACCTCCACTTCCTAAATTTTAGTTCCGGTTTCGCGCAGCGCCGTGGTCATGAGTCTGAAGGATCTCCAGTATGCAACGGAAATACACGAGGCAATCGAAGCTTTGTCCTTAAACTGCCATTTACTTCACCACTAGCCGCTATTGCTGTTATCCATGAAAATTTCATGAAGAGATAAAGTGAAGCCAACTACTACTGCACCGCTAAAGTCATTCTGACTTATCCGAACAAGTGGACAACGTTAGGATACCTGAGATTGTCCAAAAGGAACCTTTAAGTTTTATAAAGATTTTGACTTGAGATTACCAATTAAAGAAGCACCTCTTCAAAATGGAATTAATGCGAGACCTGTCATGCGTTGACTAGCAAGCCAAGGATGAAACAGCGTAGTACTTCTGCAAATGTCCCACGCTGGTATACCCATAAGCAACGTCCTGACCTATGCCAAAGCACAGAAGATGCATAATAATAATAATCCAGTTGATCATAATATATGATATAGCATAGCTTCTGAACGACAGAAGCTAGCGTTTTTAGAAAAAATAGACGATTTCTATTTTTTGTGAACTAACTTTTGCCGTTATCGGTTGTTCAATTGTATTTTCGATGTCACCGAAAGTGACATCAACTTTTTTTTAAATAGACATGTACATTGTTACATTTTTGGAAAGGTAACCGAAAGAGGAATCCAGCGATACCACATATGTTATACTTTAACTTAAATATGACGATATGCAGCAATAAAGGTTTTAATAATCTGTTTTTGTGTTTATGCAAAGTTGGCTAGAAAAGAGCGCCAAAATGTTTCTTGTGACGCCAGACTGATCTAAAGGGCTTGTAGCAAAGTAACAACTGCCAAATTGTCAAATCTCAATTCCAAAAGCGTAAATTTGTTATTTATCGTTATTATAACCTGGATTTGTCATACTTTCGTTCTTTGTGGTCGTTGTTATTCTATGTCATTTTAACTTGTTTTGTTAATTGTTGTTTCTCCTTTACTTTATCGAACTTTATTGTAATTAATTAATTGTGGTAGGTTTGTTTAAATTTGTTAGTTTTTGATAGGCAATGTGCTTAAGTTTCGGTTTTTTATATTGTTGATTTTACAATGACCTCCGCAAGAACCACGTAAGAAAACTATCAAGTACATAATTTGAATATTCGGTAAATTGTGTAACAATTACCACGAAGCGGAACATAATGAACACTGCCCTTGTACAGCCGGAAATATTTGAACTTTGCGCTATAGACAGTATAAAATTTACAGTGCGAACTGCTTTAACAGAAGATAATATGATTTAAATTATTGTACAATTTGTTGCGCAACCATGGCAAGTAAGGTGATAATTATTGCCAGATTTAGATAATATTAAAATTGACCCAACAATTTTACATGGTTCGTGCCGAAGCCATCATAAAAATAATAACACAAAAAGGCTAAGAAACAGAAATATGTCTATCAAAAACATGTTTAAACAAACTTATCAGAATTAATTAATTGCAATAAAGTCCGATAAAGTAAATAAATAACAACACCTAACAAAACAGGTTAAAATAAGAGAAAATAATAACGAGAACGAAGTAGGAACGTACAAATGCAGTACAAATGCAGAATATGATAACAATGAACAATAAGAATAATTTACGTTTTTGGAATTGAAATTTGACAGTTTGGCAATTGTTATGATTACTTTCATTAGCAACGGGCATCCTTAGATCAGTGTGGCGTCACAGGAAACAATTTGGCGCTCTGACGTCAATTCCGGTGAAACCGGAAATACAATTGAAATGCCGATAACGGCAGAAGTTCATAAAAAATAGAAATCGACCTATTCTTTCTAAAGACGCTAGCTTCTGTCGTTCAAAAGTTAGCATGGGAGGATACTTTAGAGCTTCACTTTATATAAATAAAAACTATAAAATAATAAATATAAATAGACACACGTATATATATACGGCTAAATCAGTTATGGCGAACTGGCGGTAATCAGTTCATTGTTTCAGCTTCAAGTACTCATCTACTAAATATGCTAGATTATTCAATAGAAACTGTTTTATACTACTAGTAATGTGTATGTTCCTTTATATAAATTTGTAGTTTATTGCACATGTACATGCTTGCATATGTAATGTTTTTCTTGAACAAGGAAGTTCGATGTTTTTCAGTTCTGACATGATCGCCATATCTCGTGTATTATGCGATTTATTACTTTTGTGAAACGTGATATTTTTCCTTACATAGCAAATGGTTTTAAATATGTAAATTCCTGGCAGTGATAGTATTCTACGCTCCTTAAAAGTATCTCTACAACTATCGCGTGGACCTAAGTCATATAGCAATCCCACTATCCTTTTCTGGAGAAAAAAAACTTTCTGGCTGTCGACTGCTGCACCCCATAACATTCTATTATAACTTAATGCCGAATATGCAAGAGCATAATATATATTTACTAGGACATCTCGATGAATTCCAACTTACATTGAAGTCAAGCATAACGACCGCAATCTTGGAGAGTTCAGGGAAGTTAACCTTAGTATTTGCAAATGTAGCATGGATAAGATCTAACTTCCTTTTATTAAATATATGCAAAGCTACTGTCTCGTCTTATTAATAATTAGACGATTTAAGCTGCACCGTCAGATGTAAATTATCTTCTAGTTCGTCGGAAGCATTTCACGTTACTATTATAGTGCAGTCGTCAGCATATAGGATTAATTTACCGCTGTTTATGTACAGAGGCAAATCATTTATAAACAGGGAGAGTATAACTGGACCCAATATTGAACCTTGAGTCACTCCGAGATCTACATTGTAAGTTTCCGATCTAAAATCATCAACTTTAACAGATTAAAGCAGATGATCTTATTGTTCATAATGATTGATCTAAATAAAATATTGCACACTTTTTAACTTTTAAATTAGAAAAAATAGTGCTACAACCATATCCTGTGCATAATGAAAGTGAACACCGCGGTTGACGATAGATTGTAAATATTTGTAGACAATCAAAAAATTATTTATTTATTCATTGATGAGATTTTCCACCTACATATTAATAAATCAGGATCAGTAATTGTATTCAAACGAATTCAATGTTGATGGCAAAAAATAACAGAAAAAAATCGTCAACATACAAAAAACCTAGACACTCCGGCAAATGAATGCCATCTAACATTGCATAATTTCCATTTTGATGAGGAACAATTTACTTGATAAGGCTTCGTCCGTAATTAAATGTCAGCACTTTCCTTCTGGCAATTAACAAAATAATTCACACAATTATTCCCGTCACGTTCGCTATAACGCGGGAAATTATATAATACTAAGTATACCGCGACGAGTTAAAACATTAGGTTCCGTTGCATAAATATTTAGGCCCGTACGTATACTCGCAATTAAAATTTATAGCAGCCCCCCCTCCTCCTCTGCCACCAGACGGATGGCGGCTTATTTCCCCTGTCAGACGGCTTATTTGTGCAATTGTCCTCACTGCATTTGAGAACTACTAAAATTACTTACTCCATTTACTCCTACGCTCGATTACCTGTATTAACATTAACATCTAACAGGCGCTCTTTACGTTATCAACAACAGTTGACGCAATTTCTAACTAAAATGGAATTTAACGAGCTGCTCTTGCTACGTCATCTAGCATAATATTAAGTTAATAAAATCTTTACACGTTAACTAGACGTGATTACATAAGTTCGATATCTCATAGCGTATTATCAAACTTGTACTATTGCAAATTGTTTTACTAAAACTTGCTGCTTAGGAAATCGAGTTAAGGCTTTATTACTACTAGCAATGAAAATAAAGTTCCAAACAGAAATTACGAAGTTATCGGGATATCAACTTGAAGTATATAGAATAAATCCCCGTTCGACTTCTAATTTCACGAAATAAACAAACAGTTTCTTATCTACCGCTCCGCATATTACACACACAGTTTAACCAAACTTTGAACTTTCTAACGGCTCACGCTATAAATATGGCTATTATTTATTATTGCACCTTCGTAATAATGCTAGAAAATGGATCCCGTCAACCACAAAACTGGACAGACGAAAAGACAAAAGGCTGCCTAAATTTAATTCTTTATTTGTTTTTCTGCCAAATAAACATTGAACTATTGAGTACAAAAGTTAAAACATTTCGTTGTCAATTGTCGAAAAAGAGAATACTTTAGAAATTTGCACGAGACATTCTAGAACGTCTTATTTATTACACTTTAATATTTATATTACACAATAAGAGTGAGAAAAAGGTATTATGAAAAAAACAACACGTAATAGAGGAACCAGTTGGAAGGATAATTAATTATTGACTTAACTAATATTATTTCGCAACCGCACTATTCTGGTACACTAATACACCCACCCTCAAAATGTTAATAAGCCGGCGCATCCACCAAAAAGGAAACTATAATTTGACAATAGTAATGAATAACCTGGGCAAATATGCGGTAACGGCCAGAGGCGTGGCGAGCGCATAAAAGTTTACACATAAAATAGAAGGTAAGGAATAAATTATAAAACGTGCTGAAACACTTACCGTTTTAAAAGTCTTCCGTGAAATCACAAACTGCGTAACATCTGTTAAATATTTGAATCATTAGATATGTTTCCACAGCTGTTTCAGTCAAGTGAGTACGACGTGCGGAATAAATGCCTTTTAATGCCGAAAACGACCGTTCGACATCTAGCGATGTTATGTTTGCATATCTAAAATAATCTTTGAAACAACTTAATGCATCTTCACACGCTCCTTCACAAATTTGTCTTAATATAAGAAAATCGGAGTCTTTCTCTGAAACACTTTCAAATTTTCGTATTACACACCAATTTGTTTCGCCTTCTACAGCGCATAACTGTGCGTGAACATCATTCACAATTTGAACAGAATCCACTAGCGACATCGAAACATTTTGCAATTTTTCTATTCCCTCCGCTAATCCGAAGTAATTGTTGTGAATAGTTTGTAAATCTCTTTTAACTTGACTATCTTGAAATATTTACTGGCTTTTCTTGATTGCTGCAGCTTCTGTCTGATTGAATTTTAAAACTACCTTCTTTACTTGATCAAAATATTTGTTGTAGTAAAACTCAGCCTGCAACCATGTTCCCCAACGTGTAACAATCGGCTGTGGTGGTTCAGGTAAATCAGGACACAGTTTGTGAAATAGTCGGGTACGTTTCGGGAACTTTAAAAACACCGCCTTTGTACTAGCAATTAATGCATTTACTAGTGGAAAACATGTAGGAATCGTTGTGCCGCAAGATTTAGAGTATGGATTTTACACGTTACATGTAAGAAGTTACCACTGTGTTCTTTAAGAGATCGGCCCAAAGACCGCATGTTTGCGGCACCATCACTCAGAAACATTGAAAGTTGCTTAGTTGAAATTTCAAATTTGTTCAATGAGTTCAACACCACCTTTAAAATCTCATCGGCAGTACAATTTATAACTCTTTTGGAAGCAAGTAAGAAGGAGGATGACGGTCGATGTGGTTCCATTGTACATACGTAACATTCCATTAACTACAGAATGTTTTTGACGATCTGTTGTTTCGTCCACATACAACCACAGTTTTTTATCTTTCAATTCCGTTTTCAATCTTTTTTCTATATGTTTATGAGCAAATGGCACTACATTTCGTATCGATGTCCGACTAGGTAATTTACAGTCCGCATATTTATTCCAGAAAGAGACGAATGCTTCTTTGTCTAGTAAACGAAACGATAGATTACATAAAATAAGAGTAACACATAAATCAAATGTAAATTTCTCTTGGTCTCGTATACCACTTTTTGCAGAAGAATGCTGTTTGCTTTCGATGTGACAATGGCTTCTGGACCAACACATTAAAGGGTTTTTACAAAATAGACATAGAATTTTAGCGCCATCAAAAATTAAGTCCGGTATGTCCACTATAAAGTTTTTAACTGTGTCTGCCATTGGTCTTTTTCGCAACTTACCTAACTGCGACAACTACTCACATACAGCATCGATTTAGCACTGACGCTGTAAACGCGTGAAATAAATAATCGCCGACTCCGCACCACACATCTACTACACTGACTGTTACCGCTGTTTGCCCAGACTAGTAATGAATCTATTAAAATTAAATCTGTAATTAATTTCCATAATTTATTAAACTAAAATACTTCGGAGTAAATATATTAGAAAAACATAGCTGACATGCATATGTACGCCGGACAGATGATAAACAATAACAACGTAACATCAACAATATGTCTATATAGTTCTAGGAAATTAATTTAGTTGATTAAGTTATGTTCTAAATGTGTTTTGTTAACTTTGAAGTAACGAGAATGCCGACGTAAAATAATTACATTTCTAAATTGTTTTTTGTTGTTAAACGTTATAGCCCTCATCACTGTCTTATATCACTTGATGCCGGAGTAATATCTGGTTCGTCCAATAAATCCACAACCTCTAGGAGCAAATTCAGCAGATAATGGTTTTTACTTGTTGTCTTTCTGTGATTGATGGAAAAAATAACTAGATTTGAAGACAGTAGCAAATAATTGATCAAACCTTCATTAGTTGAAATGGAAGTGGAAATTTTTCTTGTGCAATATTCTCTGGAATATCTAAAATCCTTATTTTTAGCTTCTTGGACCTTCTCGCTTAATTGTCCAATAAGAAGCACTACATGACTTACAATTTGTACTCCGTGAAGAAGTACCTTTTGCATACTAGCAGACATATTATACCATGCATATTTAGATGCAAATAGGAATAGGTCGACCTTTATTTGTGTTTAGTGAAGTCTTGTAAGCTTGCTCATATTTTTTTGCTCGTCCAGGAGATGTAGAAGTTACATCGTCGATTACAAATGCAGCAGTACGCTTACTAGATTTGTGTAGGCTCATTTGTGTTGCAAAAAATAATTGAAGGACACTAGCTTCAGCAACATTTCTTTTTTTTTGATCTGCCTACTTCTTATACTACATTCTTCAGACTTCTTTCTTCGTCGACCAACAGTTAACGGAGCCTATTCACCTTACGACTGTACCTTTTCCAACGACCTTCTGGATTTTTTATAAAATCCCTTAATGCCTCTTCAACTATATTATAGGAAGTACCAAATTTTCTAGCAACAAACCCTTTAAGACGATTATATCGTCCCGTTTCTTTCAAAGGTTTACGTCTATACCATTCTGCGAAGAGGTCGGAATGTGTAACACCTGATGTGCCTGTAAAGAAATGTATCTACAATATTTGATCATAAACAAGGGCACTTTATTTTTTGTAGGCAATTAGTATATGCATAAACAAATCTATATATTGTATTGTAAATGCATGGAAACGCTTGGAATTTTTTATAGTTCTACCAAAACCTTAATGCAGCTTAAAGCACACACCTTCGCTTCAGTAAATTAATTTCAATAAACTAGAATAAAATATTCGCGTAGTAAGTATGTAATTTACCTGTTGAAATGTACCCGTTTACATATAATTAAAAGAAAAATGAAGGAAAGTAAATAATGATTTTATTTAAATGAAAGTAATACATTTAATCATTTTTCAATGTAATCGCCGCCATTGTTGAGACATTTGTTGTATCTTGAAACCAGTTTGTTTGTGCCTTCCGCGGAAACATCTACCGCCAAAGTAGCCAGCCAATGCTGTACACCTGCTTTTAAGTCATCATCAAGTTGGAAACGTTCTCCTGACAAGAAATCAATTTGGTCAAGGAATGCATCGCCCTGTTGCTCGTAACGAGTCAAAAACGTCAACGCTGCACTCATGCGGTTGGCCGTGTACTCGTCGGTAAGCATTTTGGACACCCATCTTGCGCAATTTTTCCTGTAATTCAGATGGTCCGTCATGATTTCATGGAGCAATGATTGTGAAGTTTCAAGAAATTGCTTACTCATTTCTTTCAGTTTTACGCGTCGATCTGCGCAAATGAAATCATCGACACGTTTCTTCAGACCGTCGGTGATAAGGGACGGGCGACTTGACCGCTCTTCGTCGTGTACATTACCTCCTCCCTCTTTGAAATTTCGAACCCAGTGCCTTACAGATGACTCATCCATTGTTCCCGTACCGTACACTTCAGTAATTCTGCGATGAATTCCGCTTGGACGGACGTTTTCTGCATTCAAAAAACGGATCACGGATCGCACTTCGCATTTCGCGGGATTTTCTATCTTATGCGCCATTGTAAACAGTCATAAAACTCACACCACGCACCGGAAGAACTTCAACTCTTTTTTCCCGCAAAGCTATGCTGTTGCTATTGACATCAGCGCCACTTTGCTTCTAATTGGAACAATAGCGCCATCTGTATGACTAAACGGGTACTATTTTCTGGAATGCCCTCGTATATTAACGAAAAATTCACAGATACTCAAATAGCACGTTTTTTGTCAAAGGATAAACAACGTCTAAACTAAATAAATTCAACGTATTTTGTGCAGCTGCATTTCTTATTTCCAAGAAATAACCCGTGTGCAAATTACTTGGAAGTGTTCACTACACTAAAGAACAAAGAAATATTCCAACTAAAAATAGTGGATTTTGATATATTTGCTAAATATGCATTTTAAACCACTGTGCAACAGCTACGTTTCAATCAATGCGTAGTACTTTAAGTTGCTTAAAATTTAAAAATTCCGTAGCATGTCTAAATTTACCTATCAAAGAAAGGATCCTTAACAAAACAATATTTATATGAATGTTTCATCTCAAGTGGTTATCTGTGCTAATTCCTAAATATTTAATGTTATCTGTTTTTATTATATTTGTTTCATTATCAATATTTAAAGGTCTAAACCTTCATGATTGGTTTTTATTAGACGTGAAGGTCATATATTTTGTCTTTTTTATATTTAACGTGAGGTGATTATAATCTAACCATTCTTTAATATGACGAAGATCCACCTCCTTCACACTTTCTTTCTTATATTAAATGAACATATCAAATTATAACTGCAATAGTAAGGTAAGCAGAGGAGCGTTTCGGGAACTGTTGATAAAATCAAATGACCACTGGTTCTGCAGTTTCTATGTTCTTTCAAAATTGATTTAGACAAAAAATTATATTTTTCGTAAATTATATCTGATTATTGCCCTCTCCGACGTTAACTATAACGCATGCAATTCTATTTGCACACTTGGTCATCACTCCGTTTCAAAAATAAAACAGTTTATTAAAAATCGAAACGAAAAAACAGAATGTAATGACGAAAATTGTACATGTGCTTTTGACGTACCCCTAGGACATTTAGCATCGCCTGCAAAAAATAAAAATGTGGGAATCTATCTCGCGAGTGCCTCGTAATAAAACTTTTATCTGGCGTTTTTTTTGGCATGCGGTTTTTTATACGATGCCTCATACTATATCCGCTCCGGAAAAAGTGGCCATACAATATTTTCTCCTTAAAAATGACTTCACATAGGCATTTTCTCCCGTGTTCATTTAAAAATATCCCCAAATTCTATCTAAACATCATAAACTTTTAAGTTTATGAATCGTAAAAAGTCGGTGAAAGAGAAATTCTCCGGGCCAAAAGGAAGAGTATCGTAAAAAATACCGAGCAGAACGTGGAAGGCACAATTTGCCCAACGCCAACTGCGAAACGAAATAATTCGACGCATGTAAGATACATCAGTTTCTGTTTATTAATGCAGAAGATCTGAATCTGAACGCCTTTCTGCGGCGGATCTCCGCGAAATATATACGCGGACTTTTTGTCTGATACCATCAATTTATATGGAAATATTGTAGGGGAAATACGGGAACTTGGCGGTGGCGCAACTAGGAATAATTATTTTTTTAATTGCTGGGATTATATACGCTGAACCCTCTGGAGGTATTAAAAATAATAAAAGTTGAGGAATAAATAACCAAAGAAGTGTACTTTTGTATAATGCTAATGCGTTTCCGGACATTTAACAATGGCAGAACGAAGAGCAGGGATTAGGTTTGCATGTATTAGTTACTCATGTGTGTGAGTGAAAATTAAACCGATATTTTCAAGCATTTAAAAAAACTATAATTTAATGAAACGGAAATTTCAAAAAAAAGGTTAACTTGCTAACTGTAAAAACTATACTAGACTTTTTACAGGGTTTTTGGTATATGCTGTGTACCTAACAAGAAATGAAATGTAGATCTAGACTATACAAGCAACTTTAATCCACCAACAAGGATTATTTGTTTTAATTAAAAAAATTGTGGATGGATTTGCTGTAGTAGGTGATGATTCCCAGAAAACTTTTTAGCTTTTTGTTATTGAGGACCTTGGGAAGTCTTTAAATTCTTTCAGACAATCTTCTTCAACGACATGCCTTCATCGCTGATCCTGTAGCCCAAATTGGAAGTATATCTCTTGAAAAATTTATGTTCATTCCTGTGTTGGTTAAGCTGCAGATAACTAGAATGAGATAATGATATAATGGAAATGTTCATCAAGAATATTTGTTCTGTTAATTTCTTACAGAGGCTATTAATATGTTTTTCCCAAGTTAGTTTATGATCAAGAATAACACTTAGATAATGTACATGCTTATTGCGTTGGTCGTCATTGATCGGTCGTAAACTATGCATTTATTCGCTTACTTATAACTCCTTATCCTACTGGTTACCTTATCTACAACTTATCTACAACTCATCTACAACTAATCTACTCTTATTCTAGTTACTGACTGACTACCTATCTATCTATCGACCCCGATCTTCCTCGCCCTTTTCTGCCATTCTGCAGTTTGTAACTGTGTTACGCAGTTGTGTAAGGAGGATCGGTTTCGATATAATAAAACCTAATTCTATAATGGAACTTTCCGTTGCAGTATCATCCGTGAAGAGAATAAATTTTGCATTAGGGTCACAATATTCTATCATTTATACAGTGAGGACCCAAAGTACCCCCCCCCCCTCCCTTATTGTCGATAATTACATTGATAAAATGTAAAACTTTTACATATCCGTTAATAGTAACCAATTTATTCCACATTATGTGAATAAACCTTTTCACAATACATATCCGGACGTACCGCATTAATTTCTGGTTAGAGAGTAGAAACTTCCAGTTTGTCACGAACCCTAGCGACTCTGTCTTGTAATACGGCAAATAGCACGAAACGTACTTAAGAACACATGCATGTGCAAATGAACAAAATGGTGGTTAATAGAAAATTTAAATATTTGGTGTACACAAAGGCAGCACAAATTCTTTTATAACCTTACAGTATTACACTGGAAGCTAATGGGCCGTATTTTCTGAAATTAGTTCAATTTTAACTTGCTTTATTCGGGGACGCCATAATCCTATTATGCAAATGTTATTTACGGTCGATCATTACCTTAGCGCACGGCCAAGCGATAAAGTGTAAGGACCATAATCGCTAACTTTAAACTGCTTAAAACGTACATTACATATGCATGCCCACAAACGACGTGCTACTTTTACTCAGTTGCATAATTGAGATATCCCGAAAGAATTCTACCACCCAGCTCCTCATTGTGTTATAGCAAATAACGAACGACTAATAAGCCATCATCGCGAATACCCCTTTATACAAAGTGGAGCAATAGTACGAGGTTCTTCCATACAACTGGAGTAACCAAAACTTGCGGACTCGCATAGGCGTCGGTATTATGGGTTAATATAAGAATACGAAAAATTCGTAAATAAACTTACTTGCTAATTATTCAACAAATTAGAGGCATCAGTATGTGAACTACTGTAAACTTGCATCATTGCATATGTTTCCACAGTTACTTCTTTAAACCTTGTGCGTCGACAAGAAAAAATATTCTTATACATAGAAAACGATCTCTCCACATCTAAGGAAGTTACATTTGCATGTAGAAACTGTTTTTCAAAATCACTTAAAAGTTCACTATTCTTACACTTATTATAAACGGCCTCTAAAGTATTAAAATCGGGATTTTTCCTTAAAACATCTGCCAACTTTTGACTAGCGCATAATCCTGGCGTATCATTTAATGTGTGTAATT
This sequence comes from Dynastes maya, assembly GCA_029619315.2. Taxonomy (NCBI): domain Eukaryota; kingdom Metazoa; phylum Arthropoda; class Insecta; order Coleoptera; family Scarabaeidae; genus Dynastes; species Dynastes maya. The sequence continues at coordinate 33,660,845 of JAROYE020000003.1, forward strand.
TATTTTTTACACTCTCCACTATGTCTAATGATTCCTGCAATGACAATTCAGTACATTCTAGTTTTCTGATGGCATCTAGTAATACTGTATAATTGGTACATATTGTTGTTAAATCTTCTAAAAGTTGAGGAATTTGAAATTCTCTTTGACTTTCTCTAATTGCTTTGGATTCATTCCGATTAAATCGCATTATAACTGATTGAATTTGTTGAAAATTGGTCAAATAGTAAGAAGCTGCTGTTAGCCAAGCACCCCATCGCGTTAAAATTGGTTCAGGAGGTTCTGGAATACCTGGACAAAATTTACGAAATTCTTTTAAACGTTCAGGAGATTTACGAAACACTGATTTAGTACTTCCAATCGTCCGATCAACGTTTCCGTAATGTTGTCAAACAACTTCACCAACTAAATGCAAAGCATGCAGCACGCAGGTTATATGTATTAAGTTAGGAAATATATGTTTTAAGGATCGCCCAACACTTAACATCGTTGCTGCACTATCTGTCACAATCATCACAACTTGATCTTGGGCAATTTTAAATTTTTTCAAAGCGTTCATTATCACTTTTTGAATATTTCCCGCGGTACATTGTTGAACACGTTTGCAAGCTAACAAATATCGAGACGCTGTGTTCTCGCTAGATAAAACGCGAACTATTACATTCACAATACTGTTTTTCTTTATATCAGTCGTCTCATCCACGGTAATCCATATTTTTTTGGAACACAAATCACGTTTACACACATTTTCTAGCACCTCTTTCATTCGCGGCAAATGATTCTGTAATTGTGTTTGTGAGGGTAATGGGTACTTTGGAACGTATTGTCAAAACGTTTTAAAAGCTGCTTTTCTCACCAACGACAACGGAAGATTACAAGAGGTAAACATAATTAATAAATGTATGAGGAATAGTGTATAAGCTATTTCAGTTCTTGCATTTCTCATATGCTTAATACCATTGACATGCCTCTGGCAATCAGTTCTGTCCAATGCAGCCAAACGAACATTGCATATTAAGCAAAAAACTGCACTACCGTCATATTTTAAATGGGGAAAAAGTGACACATACTTATGTACATTAGTAGCAAATCTATTACGAGGCATTGTTTTCTTAGGTATGTAAATATTAGTTCTATATGAAACGATACACTAATTATGTACTTGGTATAATACTACAACACACAAAAAACACCAGCTATATTTTCGAAAGCGACACGTAAGTACATAACCTTGACCGTTCGACTAATCTCTGCAACAGCTCAACCGGTACTAAAACGAAATCTCTCTCAGCGCGGTTTAACATGATTTATATTCAAGGTCGACACTACATGCCTGCTTCTCTACCAGTTTAGTTTATTTATGAATTTTTCGTATTCTTATATTAACCCGTAATACCGACCCCTAAAGTTGCATATCACGGTTCTTCTTTTAAGTGAAAATGTAATGTCTATTAGTATATAATTGGTTTCTACTGAAAAACTTGGGTTCACTTTCTACTGTATGGTTACCTATACCTATAGTCAACTATTTCCGAAATATTTACGAAAAATGGTTTTGGCATAGTGCTTTGCAAACAACAATAAGATTTGATATTTTGTTTTTCACTTTGGGAATTAATTAACCTATAGAGCTGAAAACATTTTCACTTAGAATAAAGAAATATCTTGATCGTAGGCCATCTCTGATAACGTACTAAAAATTTTCTTTTTCGTGTAACGTTTTCGTCGTTATTTACAATAGGACACCGTGTATACGAGGTGTGGCAATTAAATAACCGGACTGGTGCTACTATCGACAAACAGCGAGCACGCCACGGCTCGTTGCCTCGTAATCAAACATATAAAAATGCGAAAAAAAAGCAAGATAATAAATAATAAGAATGATTTACGTTTTCAGAATTGAAATTAGACAGTTCGATAATCGTTATGATTATGCTGTCTAGCAACGAATTCATTGGATCAGCCTGGCATCACAGGAGACAATTTGGTGGCTTTTTCTAACCAACTTTACGTAACACCAAAAATAAATTACCAAAACTTTTATTGCTGCATATCGTAATATTTCTTGAGCTAAAGTATGACCTACAGTGCGAGCATAAATGATTGACTGAGTTGGCAATTACTGGTTAGTTGGTAGGTCACTAAATGTACTAAATTCAGTACAGTTCATATTTAGTGGCGCACAAATAATTTTTGAAGCATAAACAGTGAAATGTAATAAATAAATATAACCTCAACGTATCAAAATATGTACAAGTTTAAAGGTTAAATTAACCTTAAATTAATGTCATTTCTTTGTGAAACATCGTTGTGGTTATATATATATGTTAGTTTATTTCTTGCAAAAAGACAGCAACTAATGGTTTGGCCATTGTGTAATTAATTGATACTTGTTTTCAGAAGTATTCTTTTTTACTTTTAGAGTAAAAATGAGACAAAATAGTTAAATATAGCTATTTTACAGATATGCACCATTTGTTATATGGTTTGCTACAAGTCGAAATTACTAATTACTGAACATTTATGATTAGAAACATATTTATATATCTTAATATTAATATAAATAAATTATAAATGTTGTTAATTTAAAGAAACTAAGAAACTTTTGAACAAAATGAGCAATTGATTATCATTAAATTGCTTATAATAGTTTTTCAATAAGACTCTTTTGTAGGCACTACCTAAATATTTGCAATTTCATTCGTAATGACTTCTTGCATCTCTTCCAAGTTATGTAAATGGTTACAAAAAATGCTATTCTTTAAATAGCCGAGTAGAAAAAAATTAGGAGGTGTAAGGTCTGGTGATCATGCTGGCCACAATCCTCTACTTATTATTCTTCCTGGAAAAAATTGTTGTAGAAATTGGATTGTAGCATTGCTACATGAGGAGGTGCTCCGTCTTGCTGAAAATACCCGTCTAGTAATTCGTCCTCACGCAGTTCATTTATAAATGGCTCCAGTATTATTTCTCTATATCGTTGAGTGTTAATTATCATCGAAGAAAATTGAACCTACTATACGACGACGAGAGATAGCCACCCATACACCAGTTTTAATCAGATGCAAATCACTCTCTACAAAATTATGTGAATTAATTGCGCTCCAAGTTCGATAGTTTTGGCTATCTATATATCCAGAAAGATAAAACCACGCTTCATCAGTGAAAAATGTCTTGTCCAAGGTGTTATTGTCATTTATATTTTGTTCAAACCACTGGCATTATCGAACACGAGCTATGTAATCGACAGGGAATAAGTGTTGTACAACAGACATCTTATACGGCTTTTTTTAAGTACCTTCCTACACGTTCCATATGAAAAACCTATACAAAAAATTTATAACCAATTATTTATCTAAGAGATTTAGACATTCCTGTTCAGATAGTTGTTTTAGAAGTTTATTAGGACTCCGTTGCATTCATACCTGAACATCTGCCACAACCTCCTCTGTAACTACTGTTGGTCTTCCAGTAGATTTACCTTTCCCAGTTTCCAAGAAACGCTTGACCGGATAAACAATATCGTTTTCAGAATATGTTGCTGGAAATTGGTTGTAGCATTGCAATACAGAATAGGAAAATGAACCGCCTTCGTTTAAAACACCAGTACGGAAATATGCCATCACAATAAAAATATTCTGCACCGTTGGGAAAGGCATCTTTAATGGAATCTGCGTATGATATTTATGCATAAACGATATCAGAATTCCAACATCAAGTAACCCACCTCAATCACTAGATTTTTATTATAGAGTTTGTTTTAAAAAAAAAAAACAGGTTTTGTACGGAATAAAGACAAGATAGAAAGAAAATAAATACACGCCGCTGTCAACTACTCAAAATATAGGTTGTTAGTGATATTAAAATCGTTACCAACCTAAGTTTGGTTCCAAGGATTTCCAACTCAATCAATCACCCTTTTGACATATTTTTTCTAAAAACGGTAGCTTCTCCCGTCAACAGTTATTATGGGCGAGGAATACTTCAGGACCTCATTGTTTACTAGCGCTATCGATGTCGACTCAAAAACGTCATCTTCAGGATAATCGTAATTGAGATTACCCTTTTGAGTCGAAATCGATAGCGCTAATATACAAAATATAAATTCCTGGTATTGAAATCCAGTCCGTATTTTTCTTAATAATAATTCAACGCCTAGCTAGCTGTTATTAATGTGAGTGGCGTTCGGCCATTTACAATTAATCAGTGGCTTATATAGCCTCAGATGCCCCACTCCCTGCCCCTGGCATTTTATTAGTTAATGTTATCTCCATTCACCGATCATCCCTGGAGAAAAGTAATATTACCCGTCTTCGCTCCATTTTCTTTATGTCGTAAGTGTTCATATTTCATATAACATTTTCCTAGAAACAGGTACAAAATAAATTCTATTTTATCTTTGTCATAATTTCGTAAATTAAATATCATTCGATAATAAGTCCTCAAATCCCGTAGATAATGTCTATACTTCCATGTCCATGTCGTTGAACGATAGAACACTAACTCAGATGGCATATTAGAATCTGTAATATAATATTTTTAGACAAATTAAATTTTTGTTAATAGGAATATAATTGAAAAAATATAAAATATTGTTTATTATAAAATGTGTTTCGTAATTGGCTCAGACGAGCGAAGGGACGCTACCATAATTTTTCTAGTCAGTTCAAATCGCCGTTGAATAAAGACACATTTGCGTGTTTTATTTTCCAAGCAAATTTAAATGTTTTAGTGTTTACATTTTACTTCAAGACTAAGGTAAATTGAAGTTGTGAGTATTCAGTTGTGAGTATTTCAGTGCGTGCCGCGTTAGCATAGAGAGTTCGCGTAACGTCAAAATTTTGAGGTTGGTTTTTCTTCTATCAGCTTAATTTTCGTAAAACGCTATTATTTGCTATTCACTTTTATTTAAACAAGGGAAAGGGTGTCCTCGGATCAAGAATTATGGAAAAGCGGTATAAAGTCGAAAACCCAATCAACATGCTTGATGAATATTTCTGGAGAATTTTAAAGCGTTCCCTAGACTATCAATATCAATAGTTCGTATTGCAGACTTCTTTATGAAGTCATGGTCGGCTGTGGTTTCCATTAAAAAAACATATCACAACTCAAAAATTATAGCTGACATAAAATATTTATATTAAACTGTCTTATTAAGCACATAATTACCTACAACATTCTCCTTTACACTTTTTCTCTGAAGCCAATAATAACAGAGCCATAGGCACCGAGCAAAATACAAAAAAAAAGTTTTTTCAAGATATCTAGTTAGCCGTGCATTTTTTTTTCAAAAACAAATGACTCGTTCAGTGGAGCTCTTAAAATTGTAATTCTTTCCCCACTTGGTCATCTCTCTATTTCCGCTAGCTTCCGAGATCACCATACCAAACATCAGAAAAAACTCACCCTGCATATTGAATTTTCTTTGAAGCAATTTAATTATAAGCAAAGTTTGACGTAGCCCGCAAGAAACAACAACATATTCATAACTTGTTAGCCAAAAACGTCCAGAAACTATAGATAAAAATCCGGAGTTCAATTTGATTGTACCGTATTATTTTATTGACATAAACAAATTTGCTTGTTAATTTCGCAAACACCGTAAAGCATTTTTCAAGCTGCTAGTGACGTGCAAAAACTACGTAATCAAATTAAAACTAAAGAAAACATATCGCATTACCAGATCCTTCTTTATTACCGTCTCGGCGCGGCGGAGAGAAAAATGAGTCTTCGCAATATCGTCTAGAAATTAGATGTCAGATGGAAAACTGATGGTAATCGGCCGGTCGCTGCAAAAACTATTTGATTAATAGAAATAATTCGCCAGGGGAATCTTTTCTGATTTTTTTTCCTTTCGACGCTATTTAAGAAAACTCGGATAACTTTACTCATCTTTTTTACACGCATACGTTGTATATCGTTGTAATCCAGTAATTATTTACGCTGTTAGAGTTAATTTATTTTACTTACTTTGGAAATTAATTTGGTGACAAATTTTCTTTACAAATTAATTTAATAGTATCAACAAAGCACTCTACAATCCCTAACCTAAGCCTTTGCCTCTTTTTCGACTATTGAAATCATTAATATCTACAACTAATTCAATAATTTGAGATGTTATACGTTTGAATAAGAATATAAAATTAAGTCCTTTTATTTTCAACAATCTACTTACAAACATTTAGTACATTTTTACTTACAGCTGTAAGTTCCCCGTGCGTGTAATATGCAGTCTCTGGCAATTGAATTAGGACCATTTAAAAATATTATGATTTTAGGGTTAAATTAAAAAAAAAAACAGTTGGTAATATTGGCAATATTATTTGATCTAATGTGACTCTGTGTGAGGAATACATATTAATGGTGGTTGAAAGCAAAGTCCACTCTCTCACAATAACTCGTTTAATAAAATATGAGCGACCGGTTTCGGGACAATTATCTCATCATCAGGCCCGCTGAAAGAATCCAAAATACACAGTTGTAGTACAAATAAGGTTGATAGATATTACGAGGCTCATCCGAAAACTAGTACCCATTTGCCAATTAAATCGCAACCAATAGAGATATCTGAACAAACTTTTTATTAAACATATACATACATGTACTATACATTACTTTTCTACATAATCACCTCGTAAATTAAGACACTTGTCGTATCGTGGGATGAGATTTTTTATGCCGACGTCGTAATCCTCTACCGCCAGTGTGGCGAGAAATGTAGTGACCGCTGCTTTGAGGCCGTCATCAGTGCGGAAATGTTTTCCGCCTAGAAAATCTTTCAATTTTGTAAAAAGGTGGTAATCCGACGGTGCTAGATCTGGGCTGTAGGGTGGGTGATCGAAGACTTCCCAGCGAAACTGCTGGAGCAATTGGCGTGTTGTTGCAGCAACATGGGGACGGGCATTGTCGTGCAGCAATACAATGCCCGACGACAACAGGCCTCGTCGCCGATTTTGAATTGGCCGCCGCAACTTCTGCAGCATATAATACTAAAAAAGAAGTAATAAAGCGAATAATAATAAAAAAAAACTAATTAAGAATTATAATATCTGTAAGGTTATAAAACACTCACCCTCTTAAGCAGCGTAATCAAGTAGGCTGGCGGATTGCATTGGAATTACTGAACATGAGAAGTAGAAGCACCATCATCAGTATTATAACCCAGTGAATAAGAATCGTAAAAAAATTATAGCATTAGATATGTTTCAATAGTTGTCTCGTGGAACCGTGTTCGCAGTGGTGAAAAAATGTGTTTATATTTGTAGAAAGATCGTTCGGCATCTACCGATATAATACATGTATGATTAAAATAATCTTTGAACTCAATTAATGGATTAGTCGAAGTACCATTACAAATTTGTTGTAATGTGATAAAATTGGAATCTTTCTCTAATAATATTTTTCGCGTCATCTATAGTGCGTAGCAAACTATGTACTTCGTCCACTATTTGCAGTGACTTCACTAACGACAACGCTTTATTTTGTAATTGTTCCAGTGCGTCATGTAAGCATTTATAGTAGCTATGAACACTTTGTAAATCTGTTTCAACAGAAGTATCTTCAAATTTTGATTGGCCCTCCTTAATAGCTACAGCTTCGGCAGGATTGAATTGTAGAATAACAGCTTTTACTTTTTTGAAATGTTCAGCATAATAAAAAGCTGCCTGCAACCAGGTTCTCCAACGTGTAAGAATCGGCTGTGGTGGTTCACGAATACCGGGACATTGTGCGCGAAATGTTCGAAGACGTTTTGGAAATTTGAGAAAAACTTTTTTTGTACTTGATATTAATGCATCTACCGCGGGATAACATTGTCTAATAGTTTGTGCCACAAGATATAAAGCATGCACTTTACAAGTTACATGTAAACAATCGCAACCGTGTTCAAGAAGAGAACGGCCTACCGCACGCAATGTCGCTGCACCATCGCTCATAAACATCAACACTTGACGTGTTGAGACTTGAAAGTTTTTTAAGGTAGTATCACAATCGTAATTGCTGCACCCTTGTAATCTTTTGCTAGCTAGTAACAGTGGAAGTGTCGGTTTATGTTGATCCAGCACACGAACTATAACATGTATAATAGATTTTTTTTACAATCTGTTGTCTCGTCAACACACAACCAAAGCAACTGATTTTTTAATGTAGATATGATTTTATTTTCCACCTCTTTGCGTACAAATAAAACATGCTTACGTGCTGTTGCCCTAGTTGGCAACTTCAACTCCGGGTTGTATTTGTTCCAAAAGTTCTTAAACGATTTCTTATCCAGTATGTTAAGTGACAAATTACATGTTATCATCATGACAAGTAAATCATTTCTATTTGACGCGCCGTTTTTTCTATTTCTATGTTTTGCACTATTTACATGCTTCCTACAGTCGTTCTTTTGCCAGCACATCAAAGTTTTCTCGCACAGTTTACAAACTATTTTAGCACCGTCGTACAACAAATCTGGAAACTCACAGATAAAGTTTTTTACTTTATCAGCAAAGGGTCGTTGTTTAGCCTTGCGCACACTGGACATTTTTGATTAAAAATTTCCTTGAATAACTAGTATTCTGCTCGCCTGATTTAATTCACACGCACACGCCGTGCTAGTGATGATGAATGTGTACGAATTTGAACTGCTTTGCCATCCCGCAGATGTTTGCGCATTGCATCAGACAGGCGCGCGCCGAGTTCCGTTGGCTGCTCCAGCTGTTACGGCTATGCTGGGACGACACGATTATCTTACCTTAATTATTACTCAAACAACAATTAAACTGATAGATTTTCGAAATTAAATTATATTTAATAAATATTCTTATAAATTTAATATTTCTCAAGTGATTCTATTTCCATGGCCAAAGACTGTATGTGTAAATAAAATTCTTGTTAAAATCCTCTTCTTTTGCTCTGTGAACGTTGTAAATCCATTTTCGATTAGTCGCCTGATGTAAAGTCCCAAAGCTCTCTTTAAGTTCATAAGCTGCTTTTTAGTTCTTTTGTTTCTTTCATTTCTTTCTTCCATTTCTCTTCTTTTAACATTGTTTAATGATCTAAATACTTTCAATATCTGTTTCAAAATTAATTTCAAAATACTTTTACCGAAAAGCTTCTGTGACAAAATCTATATTCTGTCTGTCGTCTCCGCAGGAATGCCAATCCAAGGACTTCCATACTTTTATGGTTGGCCTATAGATGATCGTACGTGAAGTTACAAACTACATAAAGCATTTTGATGACTAGATTCCAATGTAGATGACAAACTATTAATATTAAAAGGTAAATTCTTAAAAATAACATAACTTCAATTATTCCCTATAAGTTAATTTTAATTGAATTTTTTTTTTAATAAAGAATTTATAATATAAATTATCAAAACACCAGGTTTGAATAATAATAAAAGATTATCAAAATTCTGAAAATATTATGTTAAATTTTGATATTAACTGAAAATTCAAAGTATAATGTATATTAAAAATATTAAGTGCCACGCACTTCACCCCAATATCCCACTACGATATCTTTTAAATCCATGATATAACCGCCATAGTGGTTCCTTATGAAGTAGTTATCAATATCACTCACCAGACTGGAAAATAGCAAAGGGCTTATCGGGTCTCCCTGTAATAGTCCCTTACTTGCAGGCACTTCATTTGAACACCCGCCATTACATTGTACTTATAGGACCGCTGTTTTATACACATTACTGATGAACCTCATCATTTTTCCACTGATTCCCGATTGATTTAATCTTAGCCATAGAATAGCATGATCGACGACATCGAAGGCCTTTTTGAAACCAACAAAAAGTGCGTACACCTTCCGTTTGGAAAACCGAATATCGTTATGTATTGCAGTATTGTCCAAACAATTGCACCATTTTCGAAAACCAGGTAGGATATTTGTTCTTTCTATAAACTTTTCAAGTTTGTGGTTTACTATCCAAGTAAAAAGCTTCGGCGAGTGCTTGGGTTACTCTTTTCAAAAATATATGTAGAATTCTACATTTACTCCAAGACACAGGAAATTCTTCTTGCTTCCAGATTTTATTAATCAGTAGTAATAGGCACTGAGTCCAATCTTTGCTTGCGGGGTTGATAGCGCTACTTTGTGGATAATCACTCTGTGTAATTACAAAAGTTTTAAGGTTGTGCCCTAATAACTACTACCATATAGGTTTTTACATCAAATTTTAATTTTATCTTTGAAGAGCAAATGTCTTCTACCAAACCATTGATTCAGCCTGTACATTTGTATATTCATTTCAAAAAAGTTGTTTCAGATATATGGAGCAAGCAGTATTTGATTGAAAGTAAATTAAATACTAATAGATAGTAAAAATAATAAATAAGATAATTTGTTGTCGATTATTTGATTCTATTTATTGTGTGATCAAGAAAACAGAAATTAAAATTTAAAAATTATATCTGTAACATTCTGGTATTCTAAAATTCCTAACAACATTTCATAGAGCTTAATTAAGATAAACGAGTTTCGTGCCGTACAACATAAAATCTACTTTAAATAGTTAATGAATTACATAAAGATTTGTTCCGCAGTACCGCCCAGGTAACATCAATTTGGACTGAGCAGATAGGGCCGCGTTGGATGAGAACGGACTATCGCATGTATGTCGGGTGCCTTGATTGAACGGGGAAATCAATCACATCAGTCACACACTCCACCTAACTTAATCTCCCATTTTTGGAGAAACTTTCACCTCAATTTAGAAGAACGATTAACCGTAGCAATTTCACAATTGCTAAACTAGTTTAAAAGTTCTGTAGAACGAACGTTTGAAAAAAGACCATAATGTAGCGAAATTTATTTAGTAATTTCCTGAGTTTTCATAGGGATATTATTCCAAAGAAAGAGGTGTTTTTACGATTAATAAATATTTTTTTTTATTTTAAAAAATCATGCAATCAGTAATCTACCTACCTTTATACTAGGTGTGTCAAAAAGTACGCACCATATGGGATTTTTTTTGATACGGACTTTTACAAAATTATAGTATTGCAGACAGTTTGAGCACCTTTTAAAACCAACTTGACACCCATTAAGCGAAATTTATCTTCCACTGTACACGGTGTGAGCATTTAAAATTGAAAGAGGCTCAAGAGCAAATTACCCTTATTTTTAAAAATAGAGAAAAAGTTGTTCAGAATTTACAGCTATACTAAAATATGAAACCCTTTATGCACTCCGCACTTACAACATCTAATCTGCTTAATGTGTTTGTAATTGATATAACGTATAAAGAAACGGGAATTAGTGGTACTCCTTAGATGTTTTCAGTTGTTATCAAGAGTTATTGAAATTCATTTTGTTGACTTCGTTTTCTCCTATTGGTATATGGAGTCTTTTTCCATTGCCATGAATTTATTATTTTACCATTCTTCTTTTGCGTAGCACAGTAATTTTCGTTGTTTATTTCGTCATCGTCATCACTTGAGTTGGTGTCACTTTGTTCTGAATTTGAATTTCCTTCTCTGCTTTCAACACAATCTGAAGCTTCTGTATCAGTTACGTCATCAGTAGAGTTGGCTACGCGCGCCAACGGGCAGCGGCGTTGTTTCGATTAGGCCTCGGGTTCTACTAGAGCTATTGTGTGTAGATGTTTGCTGTCGTAAATACTTTCGCGTAGTTGTTAAATAAAAATAAAATAATGCGTGCTCAAACACTTACCATTTTAAGTGAATAATGTCTGTTAAATATCTGCAACATTAGATATGTTTCAACAGTTGTTTCGACATACCGAGTGCGGCGCGAGGAAAAAATGTGTTTATATGCAGAGAACGAACGTTCTACATCTAGTGACGTTATATTTGCGTAATTAAAATATTCTGTGAAACAACTTAACAACAGAAACCATGTTTGCAGCACCATCACTCATAAATGATGAGTGATGATGCCGCAAACATGGTTTCTGTAGGCCGGTCTCTTAAAAAGCATTCTGTTAACTTGTTACACATTACGTGTAAAATTCATGCTCTCAATCTTGTGGCAGATAGTATCAGAAAATGTTATCCTGAGGTAGACGCATTAAGAGCGCATACAAAAGCAGTGTTTGTCAAATCCCCGAAACGTATTCGCGAATTTCACAGACTGTGCCCCCGTATACCTGAGCTACCAGAACCTATTCTTACACGCTGGGGAACTTGGTTAAATGCTGCGTTTTATTACCATAAATATTATGAGAATATTGAGAACGTGGTTTTAGAATTCGATCCAAAGGAAGCTGCCGCTATCAAGAAAAGCCAGTCGAAATTTCAAGATAGTCGGGCTAAAACGGATTTAAAAATTATTCATAACAATTACTTCGGACTAGCGAAGGCAATAGAAAAGTTCCTTCGGTGTCGTTAGTGGAATCTGTGCAAATAGTGCAACATGTTCACGCACAGCTATGCGCGATAGAAGACGCAAAAAATGTTCGTGTTCTAGAAAAATTTGAAGTGTTTAGAGAAAGATTCTGATTTTGGCACATTAAGACACATTTGTGAAGGTGCGTCAACAGAACCGTTAAGTTGTTTCAAAGAATATTTTAATTACGCAAATATAACGTCACTAGATGTAGAACGTTCGTTCTCTGCATATGAACACATTTTTTCCTCGCGCCGCACTCGGTCTGTCGAAACAACTGTTGAAACATATCTAATGTTCTGGCCAGTGGCGTCCGCCAAAGCCATTTAATAATAATAATAATATCTAATGGTACAGATATTTAACAGACGTTATTCACTTTGCGATTTCACGGAGGACTCTTAAAATACGACAGCAAACATTTACACACAATAGCTCTAGTGGAACCCGAGGCCTAATCGAAACAACGCCGCTGCCCGTTGGCGCGCGTAGCCAACTCTAGTCATCATTTATATCGGCATTATCTTCGTCACTCTCTTCGACCATTAGGATGTTTCTAAGTTCTTCAATATCTTTTTCATTGGTAAAGTCATATTTCTTTCTATAGACCATTGTAATTCCTTCAATAAAACGAAAACGTAAGTAGATGCGGGTATCTCCCAGATACATTGCAGTTTTTATTTACAACCTTTAGCTGTTGTAACAAAAAATGTTAAAATATGTGAAACTTTAGAGATATCTTCCGATAAATATGTGAAAGTAACTAAAAAGTTAAAATTTGTAAAACTTACCTCAATAGGCGCAGTATATCTGGGAGATACAATATGCGGTTACGGCTAAACACTTACTCGTATAAACACACAAATGTAACTGTGCCAAATGCGCAGTATATCGGACAGATACACAGCCAACCATTAGTGCCATTTATCGGGGTACTAAGTTATTAACGTTTCTAAATTTACCGGTATATGTTAAATACCCGCGCCTACTGGAAGGTTAATAATGAAGCTTAACTATTACCACGAGTGATGTTGTAACCCGTTGTAACCCGTTTATTTCCTTTGAATTGGGAAATGCCTTTAGTTGACAACTTTTCAAACTGGTTAATATGCGAAATAATAATATTGTTTCTATTTTGAAAAGATAAGTTCTAATACAGCACTAGACGTCACTCTAGGTTTAGTTAATTGTGTCGGAAGCAGTAATTGATAGATTACGTCAATTAATAAATGAAGGTTCGCAATTATGTATGTAAATAATGAGCATGTGGTCCATTGGCAGAGATTGATGATTTTGTTGCTAAAAAAAAATTTTTAAGCTCTCCACCACAACGATAAATTTTGTCCACAACAATTATTTGTTAATAATTTTTGTAGACCTTTTCCTTTGGTGTCATGTATAAACACTGTTATGTTCAATATTTACTTCCAAAATATCAGCTGTCAATCTAAAATGTATAGGGTTTTCAGTATAGCCACCCGATAGTTATGAAAGTCCCTCTGGCGGATAAAAGCCATTTTTCGAAAGCCAAAATTTTAGGCCTAGGCCATCTGGCCTTGGAGTGTGGACATTGAATAAAATATATAGTTCAGATAACGACAAACGTGGAGAAACGGTGAAATCATTCCTCTTTAGTTCATTTTCCTATTTTCGTAACTCTTGAAAATTAATGTAAAATTCAACGCAAGCCTTATAAAAATACAATTTTGGATAGCTACGAACTTATGAGACATCCAATAGGTTTCAAAATGATTTTAAACAATGCTCCCAATCAATCCTAATAACAAGAAAAATGCCGTTTTTCCAAGTCCTCGGTGATGACTCATCCTGTATATTACAAACTTCTGTGAGAATTGTTTTTGGCTTGCGTTATTAAGGACTTATAATTCGATTAGGATTATTACAGGTAAACACAGCCGAATTCATTTATGCAGCATTTCGTCATTGGTCTTCGCAAACTTTGTGGGAACGGTGCAATATTTCACTGCAATTAGTCTAAAGTTTCCGACTGCTTTATGTTTAATCCACGAAGTAAGCGGGCATTATTTTACGGCCGAATTATACGCTTCATTACTACGCAATCTAAATTTATTAATAGATTTAATTATAATGAATATTTTCAACCGCAATATCAAACTACCTTTGTTTGTTCTTTACACATAGAAATTTAATACATTTAATGTTGTTTTCTCCTTAAAAGAGTAACCCAGCGCTGCTAACAGCAAGTACTAAATAAAATTTGCCGGAGAGCTATTAATTTGATTTTCTTATGAAATAAACTCATTTAATGTTCTGTGTTCTTAATTATTTGGTAATTTAACTCAAAATATTACGAAGTCGTTCTTCTTTGTGTCTATCACTTAATTATAAATTGATGAAATAATAACTGGACTCAAATGCAAACACACTCTAGATATCTACAACGTATCTACTCGCCTGTTAAAAGAATTCAAATTGGAAATTAGCGCTGTCCTAGCAACAATCTTCAAAGCTTGCGTGAAACTGGGGATTTTTCCGCCCCAACTTAAAGTAGCAAAAGTGATCCCTGTTTCCAACAAAGGTGACGCAAATGAATACCAAAACTATCGCCCCATAAGCATCTTGCCTACTACGAGGGACACGCTATATATTTTGAGATGCCACAAAAGTAGAGAAGTTTGAGCTGGCAGCACTGCATTTCTAAATACCACCATCCTTAAGTAGTAAACTCTGACTGTCAGTTGGGTCGCTGCTGTCATAGAGTAAACGTGGTAGGTGCGATTTGTCATCGAAACATGGGTTTCTCAAGAGAACATGTACGCGCAATGATTTACTACGATTTTAAGGTCGGTTTAAGTGAACAACAAAGTCTTGAACGATTGCAACTCGCATTTGGTGATGAAAGTCCTTCACGTGCAACTGTGTTTCGCTGGTATAGTGAATTTAAAAGAGGACGGATATCGCTTGGTGATGAGGAACGTACCGGTAGGTCCTGTTCTTCAGTTACCGCTGGAAACATTGAAAGTGTGAGACGTATGATCGACGAAGATCCAAGATGCATCTATCAAATGATTGAGCAACTTTTGGTGTTGGATCCGCAACAGTAAATTCAATTTTTGAATGATTTCAATGATGGTCTTCGGATGAAAAAAAATGTTACTCGTCACACACGCTTACCGATTTCCAAAAAGCAGAGCGAGTAAGAATCGCTCGGGAAACATTGGAAATGTCAAATAATGGTGGACATCGCATTCTATCAAAAATAGTAACAGGCGATGAAACTTACATCCTATTTTACGATATTCCTACCTGCCAGGAGAGCCGCGTGTGGATCCACGAAGATGCACCAACACCAACAATGGCCAAAAGGTAAAGGGCTGTCAAGAAAGTTATGTACGCAGTTTTCTTCCGTAGTATCGGATTAGTAAAAGCAATGAAGCTGGAAAATCAACGTACAGTCGCAGCAAACTGGTACACCACAAAATGTTTACCTGCAGTTCTTGAGTCAGGCAACATTCGCGGGTTAATGTTGCATCACGACAATGCATCATCACACAATGCACAGCAGACAGTTGAATTTTTACGTGAAAATAAGGTAAAAGTCATTGAACATCCACCCTATTCGCCTTATTTGGCCGTATGTGATTTCTGGTTGTTCTTCAACCTAAAGAAACATTTACGTGGTCGACGTTTCACGACGGAGGATGAGATAGATGAAGCAATTCATCTATTTTTTGAGAGCATTCCAAGAGGATACTTAACTTACAAACAACATGGGCATAGAAAAGGACGCTCCGTTTCATCGGCAATACTAGAAATAATAACCAAGGCTTACCTGGGTTTATGTTAGATCTGTCAAAGGCTTTCAACTGCGTTACACCAGAGATCCTCATCCATAAATTGAAATATTATGGTATTGCGAATAATGTGCTGAAACTCTTGAGATCTTATATAACCGACAGGAGACAGGCGACTTAATGGAATAATATACTCTCTGAAACCAGAGGAATTAATTGCACAATTTACATAAATGACTTATCTGCCAATGTGGAAAATATTGATGATACGTCACTGATTGGACAATCAGCTACTAATCTTCAGGAATTGTTCTCAATCTCCGGATGCCTTTGCCGAGTCGTGTAATTGGTTTAGAGCCAATACTGAAACAGTTCACTACAACCCTTACCACAATACTTAACTCGTACTGGACGCACGTTTCGATAGCCAAGCTATCATCATCAGCAGTAAAACTGAATTCAGTTTTCCTGCTGATGTTGATGATAGCTTGGCGAGTTAAGTATTGTGGCAAGGGTTTTAGTGAACTGTTTCAGTGTTCCAATGCCACCGATTAGAGCAAATAAATTAAAACGCAATCTTTAGTATTGACCACAAAGAAAACGGATAATTCCTCGGCGGGTTTTCTCGGTGTAATAATAGACACTAAACTAAAGTGGCAGGCGCACATCGACGTCCCAGCATCCAAATTATCATCAGCTTTGTATACTTTACGAAGACACATAGTAACATACGAGACAGTGAGAGCAGCATACCATACTACTTTCCATTCCTATTTAAATTATGGTGTGCTATTCTAGAGCTCGTCTAATGAAGTGTACAAAATCATTCTGCAAAAGAAAGCAATTGGAACACTGTGTAAGCACCGTAACAATACAGTGAGAGTTGCAGAACGCATTTCGGAAGGGAAGGCAGGCATTTTTACTTTTAACGCGCTAGTATACATATGTACAACTGTAACATGGATAATTTCTGGTTAAACAGCTATAATCATAACTATTCCACCAGAAACGGAGAACAATTAGGATCCCACTCGATCCAATGACCACCACACAGAAATCGATTGACTACTGGGAACCAAAACTATACAATATAATACCATCCGATATGAAAATATTATCCCCAAATCGTTTTAAAATGTCATTGAAACAAACACTAAAGGAACTGGAGTGTTATAGTATAGAAGAATTTGTCTCAAACTATAAACAGATATTGTATGCATATGTATATATAGTCCTCGTAATATAGCAAACGACTTACGTCATCAATATTTGTGACGTTCAATGTAAACAGAGTTGCCGGCATTCGTTTTGTTGACATACGAGTTGTTTATGGATGAAATTGGGTTATGTATCAGAATTGAAATACGATATGCAGAAAGGGTTTGTCAATAAAGTGATGTTTTAAGAAAATCACAAGAAACACTTCTGCTAACTGATTCTATAGAAAATTGGAGTTAGTTCTCATTTGTATAGATGCTGATTTATTCAGCAATATAACAGACATAATGTCATAATGTTTGAACTGTCTACAAAAATAAATATTAGGTAGAAATAGTTTTCGCATTATATAATTAATATATTTAAATGGAATAAAGTATCACACAATTCGGAAATAATATATTACAAATATAAACATAATAATATTTTATTATTAACTACTGTCAGAAGTATCGTCTGACATATCGTCTTCCAAGTCAATTATAATAGGATTAATATCTCTTCTGTCAAAGCCTATTTCACGATCCCACCATTGCTGTATATCTTTTTCAACGTGTGTGATGGAATTTAACCATATTTCTGGAGTAATACGTTGCAATGCTTCGTCCCACATATCCAAACACGTCTGTATGGTTTTTCCACTTCTGCCGATGTGTCGATTATAATAATTTTTACTTATTCCCAAAATTAATTCAATCGCATTAAAATTGCAATGATAGGGGGGTAAACGCAATACTTTGTGGCCAGCTTCTTCGGCTAAGCGATCCACTAAATATTGTTTCTGTGGTTTGTTTCTAAAATTTTCAATGAATTAATAACGTAGCATGTTAAATATATAAATAATAATTAGAATGCAACTTTTAGCAAAAGTTCTCTTTTCAACAAGTTTGGATCATACACCACATTATTTCCATTCGACCAATCTGTAATTTTTTTTTTTGTTGTTTGGAGCTTTTGAGATTCAAACACTATGGTATGGTGCGTTGTCCATTATAATTACAGATGGGCGAGGTAAAATGCACAACAAATTCCGAAACCAATTTGAAAAATTGTCATGATTCATTTCTCCATGATAGTCACCATGACCTGTCGATGAAAAAATTAATTTGGCTCCTGGTGATTGATTTTGATTGATTTTCTACCAGAGCAGGGCTGGTCTTTACATCCCTAACACTGAAGCTTAGTAGCTTATTGTATTTTTCCTGCTTCGGTTTTGTTTTACTTAAACAGGTTAGTTCCCGCAATCAGGTTTAACAGCCTATGTAGTAAATCTTTCTCCATTGGTAGTTCAATTGTGCTTCGCATAGCGAATCTGCGTTGAGCTAACGCTGCACATTCGAAAATAATGTGAGAGGCTGTTTCCTCCTCCTCATTGCAAAGTCTACATAAGGGCTCATCTTTGTAGATCCAACTCTTATGCAAGTGGCCTCTCAAACAGCCATGTCCTGTTAATAGACATGTTGCTGCTCTAAGCTGTATCTTGTTTAATTCAAGCAGGTCAGCAGTCAGATGTTGCGACGGTCTTCCCATCATCCGTTTGCTGTGCTTTTGTCCAGCTGCATGTTTCCAATTTAATTGGTGTTGTGTTATAATCCACTCATTAGTTGCACCACGCACTGCATTCTTGGTAATACCTAGACCCGGTTCAGGGCCTACATAATTCATTTTTGGACCTTCCCCCGCTAGCTGGTCTGCAATTTCATTGCCCGCTATGCCCCTGTGCCCTGGCACCCACACCAGTGTGACCTTGTTGTGTTTAGACAGAGCCATTAGGGTTTGCAGGCACTCCCATACTAGTTTGGAGGTTATGCGATAAGATGCTAGTGCCTTTAAGGCTGCCTGACTGTCAGAGAGAATGCACATCGTCTCACCCTGGGGTCGCCGACGCAGACTCTCTCACGCGCAGGTTTGTGTAGCATATATTTCTGTTTGAAATACCGTGGTGTATCGCCCAAGTGATACACATACTTTGTATCCCTGGTTTTCCTCATATACACCAACGCCAGATATAGTGCCCGTTTTGGACCCATCTGTGTACCAGACTAGTGCTCTTGGTTCTCTCCCCTCTCCATCCCTCCATTCTTCCCAATTCAAGAAAACTTTGAAAGGTTTGTCATAGGAGATCCTGGAGATTGTTGTATCACTACCCATATCATAGATAGGGTTTGTTACTACCGCTTCTATTCTGGTGTGCCCAGATCCACTGTGGGATCTCCAGTTGCTAGTATTTTTCAGTCTGTATGCCCCCATTCTGGCTTCTCCCTTGATATTAATCTTAAGAGGAGGTAGGTTTAGCATGGTTTCCATAGCAGTTGTTGGAGTGCTTTTAATAGCTCCTGTTATACAAAGACATGCCAGTATCTGAATTTTCGAGAGACTAGTTATCGCTGGCTCCTGGAATAATGCCATTATTATTTCCAGCATGCAGAATAATGTATCTACAATAAAATTATAATTATTAGCACATTCACATTCAAATAAATTACTGTTTAAACTAGTTTCTTCATTATATACATGTATTACAAACCTTCTTCCATCAACTTTGGTAGTTTTGACAAAACGTAGGTCACCATCTTGCCATGATCGTGATACAGTGCCATTTTGAAAAATCCACGTTTCATCCAGAAATACAAAATCATAGAGCTGTTCCTGCCTGTATTGCTGATATAATCGCAAAAAAGTTAAACGTTGCGAAATGATATGCGGCAACTCCATTAAACCTCTTCGAGGATTATCCTTCTTCCATTTAAACCCAATACTTCTGAGCACTGTATGTAGAGACTTCTGGCATCCACGAAAGACGCCTGCCTCAGTAACGTTCTCCCAAAACAATTTTAAAGTAATATGCTCCTCTGAAATAATATATTCGCTAGCATAACATTAAATCAACAAAAGGTATTTATACTTACGACATTCATACATCTCATAAATGGTATTCCTAATAGCAACTTGTGATGCATCGTCAACTGATGTAATGGGCTTCGAACGTTTGCGTTTACGTTTGGGAGAACTTAATTGGTTGTTGTTTTCAACGCATTGCCAGACAGGGGATACAGTGCTTATGCTTAAATTCAGTACTGCTGCAACTCGCTAAAATTGTAAAATTATTAATAAAATATTCACTGTTGTCAATAATTATACTACCTCTCTTACAGCACTTAAAGGTATAAATGGGCCCGCATTATCACGTTCCTCCTCAAAAAAATGTATTAAAGAAGCAACCTTCTTCTTTTCCCCACAACTCAATGGCTTAGGCATTTTAGTGCTTTAATGGAGACTATTTTGGAATGTTTTTTCTAAAAAGAACACTTTTGAACAGCTATTTTATCGCAAACGATTAGTGAAACATGAGCAACTACTAATGTCAAACCGGTAAGCGTCTAATGTCTAATGTAAACAAATCCAGCGCGGCAACGCTGAAATAGTGAAAAACTTAACCACCAAAAATGTTACTAAATATCAATGGCTTCCCTTCAATGACTACTTTACTTTTACATTGGTATGAATTTACGTCACGGATGTCACGTGGGTCGTCTGTTATATTACATGAACTATACGTCATATTCCATGCGCTTCACTGCTTATCCTAACAAGGGCAATATAGCATCTAAATATCCTGATCGGGTACTCTAAATCTGTGGTACTGGAACACTGCTACAGTTCACTAAAACCCTTACCACAATACTTAACTCGTACTGGACGCCCGTTTCGATAGCCAAGCTAGTCTAGTACGTGTTAAGAATTGTGGTAAGGGTTTTAGTGAACTGTTTAAATATCCTGAGTTTATGAACAAAATATTGTGTGTGTTTACAAAAGAATTTTCAAACAATCCACCATCGTGTATGTAGTTGAATCTGTATTTTAATTTCCAATTCTTTCAAATTAATACATTTTTAGATTGGGACTTTGCAACTAATGCCTTGTTGGCCCTTTTGCATATGTTACCGCCAACTGCCAGAGGACGAGGTGGTATAAAGAAAACCGTATCCGGTAAATTCACCGAAAACAATTCACCGAAAACAATTCATCTAAAACAGTTCACCTAGGTAACAATTCACCTACCTAACAATTCACTTAAGTAACAATTCTGTTGTTCAAACAAGTTGTAAATTTCTCTTGGTCATTATACAAAGCCGGTAATTAAAGAAAGATTAAAGAAATAGAAAGCCGATAAGAGATACATAAGTTAAGGGCTACAATTCACCTACGTAACAATTGAGTTGTTCAAACAAGTTGTAAATTTCTCTTTGTCATTATGCGAACCCGGTAATTAAAGAAATAGGAAGCCAATAAGAGACAAATCAATTAAGGGCTATTAAGAGCCGTAGGTGCAGTTCGGATGCTTATTGGTTCTTAATGATTGGGTGTTTCCTATATAAAGAGTATTTTCTTACGCCTTGACAGTTTACACTGAACTTTCATGCGAAACACTTGAGGCACATTATGCCGTTGCAATTTGCTGAAAGTAAGAAGGGGAAGGCAAAGTTGCTGCTGAATGGATATTTGTACTTCAAAAGCAGAGCCTCTGCCGAGAAGATGTACTGGTGCTGTACAGAATATCAGAAACTGAAGTGCAAATCTCGGGTTGTAACCGCAGGTGATGAAATACTCAAACATTTCGGGGACCACAACCATGCTGGAGATGCTGCGCAAATTGAAGTTGCTCTTTTTTCCAAAAATGTGCGAGATGCCGCTCTGCAATCGCGGGATCCCTCTCATTATATAATATCACAGCAATGCAGTGGTATTAGCGATGCAGCTAAAGCAAATCTTCCTAGTGTGCCCGTCATGAAGCGAACACTCAGAAATATTCATCAAAGACAACATGCAGGACCAATTTTGCCTTCAAAAAGAGAAGATATAATTTTTCCGGAGAACTATAAGGTGACATCAACAGGGGAAGATTTCTTATTGTTTGATTCAGGTGCAGAAGTGAATCGCATTCTAGTGTTTTCGACTAAGAAAAATCTTCAACTCTTGGGGCAATCTAATCATTGGTATGCTGACGAAACATTCAAGCCTGTTCCATATATATTCTGTCAGTTATATACCATTCATGGAGTGATATTTAATACCGTTGTGCCGCTAGTATACGCATTGCTACCAAGTAAATCAGAGGACACGTATGTACATTAGAATGTTGAAATGTAATGCCACAAACGATCATGACTGATTTTGAAATGGGGTTTATAAATGCGATGGAAACCAAATTTCCTAACACGCGACATCAAGGGTGCTTCTTCCATTTTTGCCAAGCTATATATCGCCATATTCAGCAACACGGATTAAAGCAGCGATATGACAGTGATGCCGATTTTTCACTGCGACTTAGAATGTTAGCTGTGTTGTTCCTGAGGCTCATGTAGAAGAAGCATTTCAAACGTTGTGTGACAGCCAAGAATTACCACAAGAAGCTCAGGAAATTGTCGACTACTTTAAGGACACATGGATTGGGCGTCCACAGCGACGAAATAGAAGAAGAGAACCACGATATTCCTTAAGTGTATGGAACTGTTACACCAGAGTTGATGATAACTTGCCGAAAACCAATAATTCCGTAGAAGGATGGCATCGCGCCTTTGAACAACAACTATGTGCCATCCAAGCATTTGGAAATTTGTGGATGCATTAAAGAGAGAGCAGTCAATAAATGACCTTAACATATCGCAGTACTTAAGTGGTCAAGACCCGCCTGCGAAAAAGAGAAAATATAAAGACTCCGCACAGAGAATGAAAACAGTAATGCATTCATACGATCCACAAAACACGGTATCATACTTAAGAGGGATTGCTCATAATTTAAGGTACTAAAACATTAACAAGATATATTAAAATAAAAAAAAATTAATAAAAATCAAAAAAAAAATAGAAAAATTAAAAAAAAAAGACAACTACTTCAAAGAGAAGTACGCCTATGGTGAATTGTTTTGGTAAATTTTTCTAAAATCAACGAAAACATCTATATCCGAAGCAATAGATAAATTTATTATTTTCCATCACGTAGGTTTATAATTTCTAACGCAATAGATATGTTTCTTTTAACTGTTTTATTTCAGGTATCTGTTCCACTAGAAGATGGTGTAAAAAGAACAAATCCTACTACCCGTTGGTTCTTCACAGAAGGTTATTGCGGATTATTACGATAACAATGCAAATTTTACTACTACAAGATTTAAACGAAAAACTAAAAATCTTCAGTTACAGATTAATTGATCGAGCTATTAAGCATAGCGCAATTGTGATGAACAAGATAGTTTAATTAATCAAAGAGCCATGCAAATAGAATGTTTATTAAAATACTTGCCTTTTACTGGCCAGTAAGTGCAGTTACTTGTCACTTTTAATTTACCGAGATGTGAATATACAAATTTCTGCGCTATTCTGTTAAAGTAAGCTTACTTTAACAGAAGGTGAATAGACCGGCCCTAAATATGTTATATGACAATGTTTGTGATAGCTTGATTTCGAATAAAACGATATTATTATTGTTATTAAAAAGTGAATCACTTTTCTACGACAAGAAAACAGTTTGCTGGTCCTTAGTTAACATATTTTAGTTATCCCACTAGAATAGTTTGTTTGCAATAAATGAATAAATTTTGCTGCTATTAGCAACCTAGTGAAGTAGTCTACATAACGCTATTTATTCAATGTCACTATGTCAATGTTACTTGTGGTTATTAAAAATTTAATTGTGGCTACTGAACATTTTCTCAGTGCAGTATTTGTGCTTGTGCCTTGACACTAAGTTGTCCAAAGTGTATTCTGCAAGTAAATTTGTGTAGCTATGCCACTATAATAAAATATTTTTAAGTAGCTTCTTCGGCTTTATTCAATCTGTTAGTCTAACAACTAAATATTCTATTAGGTCATTATTTTCTTCTCGTAGCAGTTACCTTTTAGCCATATTTTTGATTATAAGGGAAGGAATATGTTAGCATCCTCTCGTGGGCATATCGCCACTTTTGTCTACTTTACGACGGAATAGCTTTAAAATCGAACGCTCTAACCGCAAAATGATTTTCTCCAGGACCGCGCGAAAGATTCATCTTTGAAGATTCATGCATCATACCGCTGATAAATTGCTTTTGGTGCGAAAAAATCTTCCCGAAGTGTTTTAAAATTTATCAAGTGTTTTAAAGTCTGTAAAATATCGAGAGAACTTTGAAATAATGGAACGAGAGAGAGAATACGCCTCTTCCTCTTGAAGGGAGGAAAGTCTCAGGCGCGGGATGATGGTATTAGCACGGATATTAAAATCTCATAACTCACGAACGGACAGTTTACCGATGTCGGGTGTACATTGGCTTCTGTGTGAAGTTATTCACATTCCCTCTCCTTTTTGTCATTAGCACTCTCTACATTTTCACATCTGCTATTAAATTATTTTATGCATTCTTTGTGCGGAAGTTCAAAGCCGTGAAATTTATTGCGCTTCTTTGGAATTGCTTTCCGCCTTCGCCGCGATCGGTGTCATCATCGACCGCTCGTGGTAGATACATGAACATCTCCTTGTCGAAGATACTTATTTCCTATATTCCGCGCTATGCCGGAAGATGTGGGTTTATAAAGCAAATACCCTTTTATAATCGATTAGCAATAAATTTTGCACACGCACTATTCCAACGAACGTAGATACTTCCTACTCAGCATGGTAATCAAATAGCATAACGATTATCCCTGTCGTTTAACAAAATATATTTAAATTCAAATGAAATTGTATAACAATTTTTATTTTTCAGTAAAATTCCCCCTAATTTCAATACATTTATTACAACGACTAATTAATAATTCTATACACTTGTGAAAATAATCTAAAGTTTTCCCTCAAAATGTTGTATTACAGCTGCTTCCAACTCACTATCGTCTTTAACACGACATCTCCTAAGGTCTTTCTTTAAATGAGAAAATAAATAATAATCACTCAGAGCCATATCCAGACTGTACGGTGGATGTTCCAATTCTTGAAAGCCGCATTTGCGGATGGCAACTTGTGAAATGGCGGCAGTATGGACGAGAGCATTGTCGTGCAATAATCGAACACCTTTTGTCAATTTTCCCCGACGTTTTGCACGAATATTATCCCTTAATTTATACAGCAAAGACGCATAATATATGCCGTTGACAGTTGTATTGCACTGTTTAAAGTCCATGAGCAAAATATCCTCACAATCCCAGAATATTGTGGCCATCACCTTTTTCGTTGATTGAACGACTTTCGCCCTTCTGGGACGAGGTTCATCAGATCGCCGCCATTCCGTCGATTCCTTTTTAGTTAAAGGATCATAACATAGAACCATTGTTTCATCTCCTTTGACAATGGACTCCAAAATCGGTTTCGGGTCGTCTCCACACATGTTTAAATACGAGCGCGCCCATTCGACCCGACGTTCACATTGGAGAGTAGAAAGAAGATGCGATATCCTTCTTACACCAATCTAATTCATACCCACATGGTTATGGAGAATTCAGCGAATACTTGTTTCAGAAATGTTAGACGTCACTGCTAATTCATTCACTTTCAAACGGCGATCTGCTAATACTATTTCTTCAATAATTGAAATATTTTGAGGCTTTATCAGTTCAATTGGGCGCTCATCGTCTTCAAGGGATTCATGCCCCAAGCGAAAACATTTTGCCCACTTTTTTACGTCAAGCGGAGAATTTATGGGGCCTATCTCGTATATCACTAAGCCAAGTTTTGCTATAAAACCGTAAGGACTTGGTTTTTTGACATTTCTGTTTTAAATTCCTATAAAAATTCGAAACCGATTGCGAATAGGAAATTTGTTGTTTTCTTCTTTTTTATTCTTATTGTATTGTCTTCTCTAATTGGTTTGGTGGTTTTTACTTATTGTTTGTTACAAAATTCATTATAATATTCTGTCGATTTAAAGTGCCATTACTTCTAAAAGTTACTGTAAAAAGTATGGTTGAATGAGATTTCAGTTTCAATTTATTTGTATACGTAGTAGGGGAGATCGGGCTGCAACAAAAATATACACAATTGATTGTAAAGTTTTAAAATCTTCGTAGTACAGTGAGTATTGAAAATTATTGCGTTTTAATTACTTGAGACAAACATAGTCGGTTTAGGATTTCAACATATTTAATGAAATGAAATGAAAATCAGGAAGATATGCATTTCTGAGTTGCATTCAAGAGTTTTTATTCTTTTCCTTCGTAAATATATAAATTATACCTAATTTATAATAGACAAAATAGTTTATCCGGCTATCAGTGGAATTCGAATGGAAATTTTACAGAAGATTTTCATTGAAACCTCCAATAAAAAGCAACCAAAACAATCAGCAAATAATTTAAATCTAAACAGACATGCATGGCGACTAACGGTAAACAAATCCAGCACTGCTACAATCACACGTTCACATCATACAAGTTAATTATAATTTATAAATTTACAATTCGCTCGCATGCCATAATATTAGACGTAATGGAATAATGAGAACATTATGAATACACGAACATGTCGAAAGTTTATACTGTTTTAATAACTTTATGTATAAAGCAGGTATACGCATTTCGTATTTATCGCGCTGACCGATCGTATTACATTGGATTTCCTGGTTGCTATTGAAATTAATGTAACAATCAAGCGTTCAAGCTATTTCTTTATCCTACCTATCTTTATTACCTATTATAAGGTAAATAATAAATTATTTTATATTTTTCATTTGGCTTACATGAAGTAATCGTTCTGAAACTTCTTTCATACCACACTCTATTCCTAATTCTTCGCTACAACACTTTGAATCGTTGCAGATAGTCTATGTTGCAAATAATAAAGCTTAAGGAGGGAAAGGTGGCCCTTCTGCCAAAAGACACAATAGGTTCCTCTTTTAAAAAGAAAATCTTGTCAGTGCTTGACTTATATGGTTATTGATATATTTTGGCTTCCATCGGTGAATTATGATTCCTCACTAGGACATTTTTCAGTAATTAATTACATCGGAAATGTCAAGGAAAATTATAGCTTTTCATAATTCACCGACGGAAGCCAAAATATATTAATTAAATTAGTGTACTTGGCATGTAAAATTAAGAATTATCTGTCGAAATATTGTGATACATTTGCAGATAAAAATAACAACTTAGGTATTAAAGAAGGAACGATCCTTGCATAGTCCTCATGGTGTGGCGGTTAACACGCCTACCCGGTAAGCTGGAGATGTGAGGTTCGATTCCTCACCGGGGCATTTTTCCAGTAATTAATTACGTCGGAAATTCCAAGGAAAATTATAGATTTTATATGGTTATTGTTCACTAAGAAAAAACAAGCGGTAAATTTTACAGACAATACGTGAGCAGCACCAAAGTAATATTAGTTATTTTATTAAGTTATGAATAACAGGAAGGTAAAATAGATCTCACAGCATTTAAGAGCCCTTTAAGCTATCAACTAACCTACTACCTTGGCATAGGTTAGGATGTTGCCTAGAGAGATTGCCCTAATCTCGGCAGGGCGTAGACTCTGCTCGCCCAGCATGATCCTTTTAATTGACGCATGTTACATTCTCCTGGTTTGAAAAACAATGCCGCTAGTCGTCTGCTTCGGCGCAGCGTATCTTCCTTGCGAGGAGGGAGGACCAATTGCCTTTGTTTAAATATATGAAATACTTGCTTATTTGCTCAATAGCTCAATGACTCTCGAAATGAAACACAGTGCGTATGTATAAAAATAAATTTATTAAAACCCTTTTAAATATAACAGCAACAAAAAATATTTAAAAAGGTGTGAGCTATCCCTTTTATACATATAGATATAAAAATTACATATACCTAAGTATTGTATACATATTATAATGCAGTTTTCTTTGTTTATATACATATTTTGTGTATGTATTTCTTTGTATATTTGTATAAATGTGTCTTCAGTATATATGAAATCGCAACGTTTGTATGTGTCTTAATTTCGCAACATTTATCGGTATGCATAATTTTAAAAGCACCTAGTTCAATTGCAAGGCATTTTACTAGCTTAATGTGTCGCAACGTTTATGTATGCATGTAATATTAGGGCCACCACCAAACCCTATCGGAACCTAAACGTCTGGTCGCGGAGATAGTAGCAGATAGAGGACGGCTACCCAGACACTCTCGTTATTTAGTATATTTGCTGTACCACCTCTAGCATCCACTGCTCCATACTGCTGCCTCCCATAGAAGCGACAAAGATGAAAACGAAGCGATGCATGACGCATAGGCAAAGGAGCGGTGGATAACAATGGTTACATCAAGTAACGCTCGTACTCCCCCAAAGTTTCGTTCTGAAACTAATCTGAGGACTAATATAACCTAGAATAATAAAAAGCAACGGTTTTAAAATAGCAAAGGTTTCCTTCCTAATGAAGTAAAACCCATTATAAGCTGTTAAATTAAAAATGAACAATAAAAATATACCTTTAGGGATAAGCTTTTCGTTATTACTAGAGCAACGCAACTGCACTGAAAGCCAGTGGCGGACGCATAAAAGTTTACACAAAATAAATTAAATGTGATACGTGCTTAAACACTTACCGTTTTAAGAGTCCTCCGTGAAATCACAAAGTGGATAATGTCTATTTAGTATTTGTAACATTAGATATGTTTCCAATGTTGTTTCGGCAAAATGAGTGCGGCGTGAAGAAAAAATGTTTTTGTATGCCGAAAACGAACGTTCTACAACTAGTGACGTTATATTTGCGTAAGTAAAATAATCTTTCAAATAACTTAACGGTTCTGTTGACGCACCTTCACAAATTTGTCTTAATGTGCCAAAATCAGAGTCTTTATCTAAAACACTTTCAAACCTTTCTAAAACACAAACATTTCTTGCGTCTTCTATCGCGAATAGCTGTGCGTGAACATACTGCACTATTTGCAAAGATTCCATTAACGACACCGAAGAATTTTGTAGTTTTTCTATCGCATCCGCTAGCCCCACGTAATTGTTCTGAATAATTTCCAAATGTTTTAACTTGACTATCCTGAAATTTCAAGCGGCTTACCTTGACAGCCGCAGCTTCCTTTGGGTCGAATTCTAAAATCACGTTCTTTATATTCTCAAAATATTTAAGATAATAAAATGCAGCCTCTGTTTTATGTACTTCGTTTCATAAGTAGCTTTAACAGTTAAGAACAGCAATGTCAGTATGTTTTGTTTACTGTTGTCATAGTAACCAAACAACACCGAAAACCATGTGAATGCAATGTCCAAATGCAGGACTCGCGATTAACTATAAACATCTCTTTTACTTTCAATGTTAGACATACCGGCTGGAAAGAAATGACCCGAACGCTGTATTTGAACGCTGCACTGCGAGGCTGCCGCACGCAGCATTTTTGTTAACTAAACGTGAGAGACTCATCAAAAAGAAAAATTATTCGAACTAATGAGCTAATGCCTGAATTAGTCTTTTTATTACTTTCTAAAAGGCATTGTTAATTCTTGTATTTATAATAAAGTTACTTGTTCTTCGAACCTGGGAATCATAATTTATTTAACTACAAAGCAAATTCCTATTTCAATTTTGTTGTACGCAGGAACAAATAAATTATTATTATTATTATTTTGTTTATTGCCCGACAGTATAATACCAAATTAAGGACAATGTAAAACAAACAAGAACGTGTTGGAAAAATATGTATAACAAAAAATTCGAGCAGAGTACATACGTTACATATACATTTTATGACTGTGAAATCGCAAATGTCCAACAAGCATATTTATTATGAATCTAACCAAAAAAAGAAAAACACTCGCGATTCCCTCACATATCAAATGCTCATACAGGCAATTTTGCAAAGGACAAGGTTTTCAGTGAATTCGGTAAGGAATTGTATTACGAATAAATGCTATAACTGGAAGAACGTTCTAATAAGGAGATGTGCACATTCGCCTAATAAGCGAGTTAAACATTAAATTGGTGCGTACCGACAGCGTGTAAAAACTATTTCACGCAGTTGATCTTGGAAAAAGAAAATTCAATTTACTCAACAGAAAAGGGGAATCGACTTTATTGTTATGTAATTTATGCAAGAACGAAAGCCAAGCATTACCGCGTCTTAGTTCTAAAGATACTGCAGAAAAGGTGTTTAATAAAATGTCGTACGCAAAGCCTCTGCAAGTATAAGTGCTATTTTCCCTGAATCAAAGGTACTTTAGAAAACGTCTTTGCACACTTTCAATTTCTTTCTTATGCACATTATAGTAGAGACACCATATGATCGCAGCGTACTCGAGTTTTGGGCGCACAAAAGAAAAGTATAGCGTCTTCATGAAAGATAGATTTGTGAACATTCTGGTGTTACGCAATACGAAAACCATGGTTTTTGTAGCGGTGGAAACGATTTCTTCAATGTGATCGACAAAAGTGAGCTGGACATCCAACAATATTCCGAGATCCCTGCTTCGGCGCAGCGTATCTTCCTTACTTTAGTACAGCGAGCCAGCACATCAGAGTCAATAGAGTAGTCAAACAGGATCAAGGACTTTTTCCCGGTTAAGTTAAGTGTTTTGCATCCTGCTATGTTCAGGTTTAATCTATTGCAACTGCACCAGTTAGATATCAATTCTAGGTAATTTTGTAGCCTCAGAGAATCATAGTGTGAAGTTATTCTTGAGAAAATCTTGATATCATCAACAAACATCCGAATTTCCCAATCCACAGCTTCAGAAATATCGTTTATAAACAATAAGAAAAGCAGCGGTCCCAAGTTGGATCCTTGTGGTACTCCCGATGTAATTACTTTATTTGCTAAACAATAACCATTGTAAGACACATAAAAACTACGATCGATTAAGTAGGAATTCATTAGTTAAACAAGACAAGTACTAAATCCAAGACTGCGCAAGTTGCGTAGTAGAAAACCGTGATCAACCGGTCGAATGCTTTTTTGACCTCGAACACCCAATGCCTCCGCAGCGTATTGTACAAGGTATACTAAATTAGTAGTAGTCAACCTCTTATCAACAAAGCCCCGCTAAGCACCAGAGGTATATTTCGCTGCAACGGGATATAGCTTCTTATAAATGGCTAATTCAAAAACCTTTGAGTTTGATAATATAGAAATCGGTCGATAATTACAAATATCAGATTGAGCACCACTTTTAAATATTGGACAAATCCTGGCGAGTTCCTAAGTGGATGGGAAAGTGCATGTTTTTAAAATTAAGTTAAAAATTATGCACAAAGGATGAAACAAAACACTGGCACAGTCTTTCAGAAGAAAACTTGAAACTTGCTCAGGTCCAGATGTAATCTTGTTTTTTAGGGATTTCATCGCCAACAATACACCATGGATGGATAGAGCCGCATTATCATTTATTACTATTATTATTATTATTAAAATACTTAGATGTGAACCCTATTCATGACTTCTGAAACTAATCTGAGGACTAATATAACCTAACGTTCTACATCTAGTGACGTTATATTTGCGTAAGTAAAATAATCTTTCAAATATCTTAACGGTTCTGTTGACGCACCTTCACAAATTTGTCTTAATGTGCCAAAATCAGAATCTTTATCTAAAACACTTTCAAACCTTTCGAAAACACAAACATTTCTTGCGTCTTCTATCGCGCATAGCTGTGCGTGAACATGTTGCACTATTTGCAAAGATTCCACTAACGACACCGAAGAATTATGTAGTTTTTCTATCCCATCCGCTAGTCCCACGTAATTGTTCTGAATAATTTCCAAATGTTTTAACTTGACTATCCAGAAATTTCAAGCGGCTTCTATTCTAAATTCTAAAATCACGTTCTTTATATTCTCAAAATATTTAAGATAATAAAGTGCAGCCTCTAACCTTGTTCCCCAACGAGTAAGAATAGGTTGTGGTGGTTCAGGAATACCGGGGCATAGTCTATAAAATTCCCGAATACGTTTTGGGGATTTTACAAACACAGCTTTTGTATGTGCTATTAGAGCGTCTACCTCGGGATAACATTTTCTGATACTATCTGCTACGAGACTGAGAGTATGAATTTTACATGTAATATGCAACAAGTTAGCACAATGTTTTTTAAGAGATCCACCTATAGCAAGCATGTTTGCGGCACCATCGCTCATAATCAACAGTTGATTTGTTGAAAGTTCAAACTTTTCCAATGTATTTAACACCAACATTGGCAGTGCATTGTTGTATTCGTCTGGAAGCTAGTAAAATTGAGGGTGACGGTCGATGTGGTTCCATTGTACGTACCATTACATTAACCACACAATGTTTTTTACGATCTGTTGTTTCGTCCACACATAACTACAGTTTTTTATCTTGCAACTCCGATTTAATTCTTTTCTCGACATGCTCACGAGCAGACGGCACAACTCTCTGTAATGTTCTCTCACTTGGTAACTTAAAATCCGAATATTCATTCCAAAACGAGACGTATGCTTTCTTCCTTAGTAAATGAAATGGTAAATTACATGCAATAAACACATAAATTAAATTTAAATTTGTCATAATCTCGCGTGGAATTTTTTTTTGAAACATGCCCTGCATTATTTACGTGCCGTAGACAATCACTTTTCGACCAACACATAAAATCTATTTTACACACTACACATTGAATTTTAGCGCCATCACACTTTAAATCAGGCATTTCTGCAATAAATTCTCTTATTGTGTCCAACTTTGGTCGTTTTCGCGACGTAGGAAACATTTTCAAAACAAACGTAGAACTACGATATAGTATACGACAGCGTAGATGCATACACAACAGATCGGCTTTCGAGTCGCAGTTATACTGACGCTTATACCAAATTGTCCCGGCTGTGTTTATTTTGTGTAAACTTTTATGCGTCAGCCACTGGCTTTCAGCGCAGTTTGCGTTGCTCTAGTCATTACTAACGCTGGCCACGAGCGGTACCGCGCATCGGTGTAGAATCAGTTCGGACCGAGAGGAACGGTAGTATTACTTCGTCTACGGAACAGTACGGACATTTTCGCTGCCGGTCATTTGCGCAATTGTTTATCTGTCCTAGAAAAATTATGATTTCGTCAGCAAAACTTCGAAAATTTATTACAGAAATTCCAGACTTAATATATGAAGGTGCTAAAATTAAATGTGTAATCTGTAAAATCCCGTTAATGTGTTGGTCCAGACAACATTGTCTACGACACGTAAATAGTGAAAAGCATGTCTCAAAAAAAAATTGCGCACGAGATAATGAAAAATTTATATTTAATTTATGCGTTACGTTTATCGCATGTAATATACCGTTTAATTTACTAGACAAGGAACCATTCATCTGCTTTTGGAATAACTATTCGGAGTGCAAATTACCAAGTCGAACATCGTTACGAAGAATTGTGCTATCTGCGCGCGAACATATTGAACAAAAAATAAAATCGGAGTTGAAGGATCAAAAATTGTGGTTATGTGTCGACGAAACAACAGATCGGAAGAAACATTCTGTTCTTAATGTAATGGTACGCAAATTGGAACCTCATCAATCGGCACCTTCCATTCTATTAGTCTCCAAACGAATACAACAGTGTACTGCCGAAGTAATTTCAAAGTTAGTGTTAAATACATTGGACAAGTTTGAACTTTCAACAAACCAACTCTTGATGTTAGTGAGTGATGGTGCTGCAAACATGCTTTCTGTAGGCCGGTCTCTTAAAAAGCATTCTGCAAATTTGTTACACATTACGTGTAAAATTCATGCTCTCAATCTTGTGGCGGATAGGATCAGAAAATGTTATGCTGAGGTAGACGCTTTAATAGCGCATACCAAAGCAGTATTTGTCAAATCACCGAAACGTATTCGCGAATTTCACAGACTGTGCCCCGTATACCAGAGCCACCAGAACCTATTCTAACTCGTTGGGGAACATGGTTACAGGCCGCGTTTTATTATCATAAATGTTTTGACAATATTAAGAACGTGGTTTTACAATTCGATACAAAGGAAGCTGCCGATATCCAGAAAAGCCAGTCGAAATTTCAAGATAGTCAGGTTAAAATGGATTTAAAAATCATTCACGACAATTACTTCGGGCTAGCAGATGCAATAGAAAAATTACAAAATCCTGCGGTGCCGTTAGAAGAATCTCTACAAATAGTGCAACATGTTCACGCACAGCTATGCGCGATTGAAGACGCAAAAAATGTTTCTGTTCTAGAAAAATTTGAGTGTTTTTGAGAAAAATTCTGATTTTGGCACATTAAGACACATTTGTGAAGGTGCGTCAACAGAATCGTTAAGTTATTTGAAAGATTATTTTACTTACGCAAATATTACGTCACTAGATGTAGAACGTTCGTTCTCTGCATATAAACGCATTTTTTCCTCATGCCGTACTAGTTTTGCCGAAACATATCTAATGTTGCAGATATTTAACAGACATTATTCACTTTGTGATTTCACGGAGGACTCTTAAAATGGTAAGTGTTTGAGCACGTGTTACTTAATTTTTATTTATAAGATGAGCGAAATTATTTGCGGCAGCAAACATCTCTATTAGCAGAATAACTCTAGTGGAACGTGAGGCCTGGTCGACTCTACGCTACTGCGCGGTATCGCTCGTGGCCAGCTTTAGTTATTAGTATTACCCTTCCTGCATTCCGATGGATTTTATAAATATAGATTAGCAGTTTTTAAAATCAATTAGGCAGGCACGTACTCTTTATCGTGAAAATTTACGCGTAACGATATCCTTTGCGCACGAATTAAATAGCTTTTAAAGGTTACAAACGTATACAATCAACCTACTCGATGGCATATTCACCGCTCTACATACATACATATATGCATGCAAACTGTGCGGTGCTGCTTAGTAATAACGCGAAAATTATGTTGCATGATATGACTCTGAAAATATCTGTATATATATATATAAAAGTTCATATATGTATATAATACATACATGCAGATATTGATATGACTCTACTGTATCTGTATAGTAGTCGCTACGAGTGCATTCTCTTTTACACAGGAGAAAACGTCAGTCGCTTCAGGATATTAGGTTTCAAATTTGCCAGCGCATCGGGCCCGGGAAAACATAATACTGCCGCATACGGCGTGGCTAAGTGGTAACTCAAGAACAATGCATCTGATCCACCTTTCTCTCTTATAAGCTGCATACAATGGAGTTTCTTTTGAAGTAGCTCGACGCGGGTGCTCTATAACACAGACGTATAATAGAACCGAACATTTTCTAGGAAATCAATGACACGCATTCTGAATATGCATCTGTATAGACACGTACTAACGTACTCTCCAGTGAAGCTTCGTTGTATGTAAAAAAAGTAAAATCATTATTTGATTCTAAAACACAAGATCATCGAATAAGAGTTGAATTTTGTCAGTGGCACTTACATCAATGCCACAGATATAGAAATTTTACTAAATTTATTTTGGCAGCCGCCGAAGCTACTTTTACAAAAATGAAGCGAACAATTTCCACAGCGACCATACGTGGGTACTAGAAAGTGAGTGGAAAATTGCTTACAATTCGATAATAAAGTAACAGATTGTCAAAACAATAGAATAATGAATTTTAGTTGTACAAACTTAACATAATTGAAAAAAAATGGAAAATCAGTAGGAAAACACCGGTTTTCAAAAAAGGCGATAAGGGAGATATTCTTAACCACAGACCAATTAGTATTCTCCCTGATTGTGCTAAAGTTTTTGAGCAACTTCTTTATAATAGGCTGTATAATTGTATCAAACCATATCTCTCTATTCATCAGCATTGCTTTGTTAGTGGACGGTCAACTGTTATTAATTTAGTTGAGGTCACTCACTGCATCAGTGAAGGTCTCGACAATCGCCGACAAGTAAATGTCATCTACGCGTTTTTTAGTAAAGCACTCGATACGATAGATCATTGCATTCTAATAGATAAACTATTTGCTATTGGTTTTTCTCCTAGCGTTATTACTCTAATTCAATCCTACCTTCACGACCGGTCATGCTATGTCCAATACAATGGATTTTTCTCACAAACATTCGTTATTTCCAGCGGCGTACCTCAGGGCTCTAACTTAGGTCTGCTCCTCTTCAACATTTACATAAATGATCTTCTACTTTCTTGGATTGTAATAGGCTTGCTTACGCAGACGATCTAAAAATTTACAGTACCATTAACTCTCTTTCTGATTCATTAACTTTACAGAGAAATATTGCAGTATTTGACGATTGATGCTGTACTAACAAAATTCATTTAAACATTAATAAATGTGCTTTATCCGGTCATCAGACCCGCAATTTCCATTCCATGAGTGGACGTTTTCAATGATCTTGGAGTTTTATTTGATTCCCAGCTCTTGTTTTCTCCACATATTGATGCCATGACCTCTGCAGTATCTAGATCGCTCGGATTTCTATTCAGAACCTTTAAGAATTTTTACAACAGCTGCGCGTTGAAGTCTATCTACCATTTACTCGTCTGCTCCAAACTAAAATATGCGTTAGTTGTTTGGTACCCATATTACCACTACTATCAATTGAGCGAATCCAAAAGGGGTTTCTTAAATATCTTTCACATAAATCTGATGGCATTTATCCTCTTCGGGGTACGGATTATACCAATTTACTGTGCAGACATGATTTCGACTCGCTGTTACATCGTAGAGATGCTGCAAGCGGGAAATTTCTTACAAAATTAATGAATCAACATGAACAACTTACGTAGGAGATAAGATTTCCAGCAATTAAGAAAAACTGTTAACATATCCACATTTACAAAAATATATTAAAATGATTTAAAATAGAACAAGTTGTAAGTTACAAACAACCCACGAAGCGAAGACATGGTTATGGTATGAAGATAATTGGCGAGAAAAATTGACAGAAGCAGGTCGGCAGATCTGTCTTCGCCTCGGGGGTTGTTTGTATCTTGTTTTAACTTAAATAATTTTAATGTTTTTATAAATGTGACTATGTTAATAATAGTTTTTCTTAATTGCTGGAAATCTTTTTATCCCCTATGTACGTAACTGTTATTGTTACCTTTACTTTATTCTCATAATATACTTTTGCAATTTCAGTTGTTTAATTCTCTGATGAAGCATAAATAAAATATGCGAAAGCTTAGAATACCATGAAAGGAAGTCTTCTGTTTTATGATCGACGGCAATCCCCAGCGTTGTCTCTTCCATTATCTCTTGGCTGTGCCAACGTGTAGAGCCAGTACAGTTCTTTTTGACTCCTTTTCTCGAAAAAAAAGTTATTTGAGTTGAAAGTTCAATATAATTATTGTATCCTGGAGGAATAACCGGATATCCTCTTATTTCGATAGGATTCATTGTACACTTGAAGTATTTCATCGTCATGTAAATTTCTTACCTAAACCATCCATAAAAACCCTTTCCTTACGTATTTATTAACGGTGTACGTGCCTTGAAAAACGGATACAATCGTGTACCCTTCTAAAATTTCACTAGTGCGTGATACATGCATAAAATATATTGAAGGGTAACCTGACTAACCAGACGTTTGCACATTATTTAAAGCGTAGGCGGGCATACGGGGGAAATATCGAAAT
Source organism: Dynastes maya (assembly GCA_029619315.2). Lineage (NCBI taxonomy): Eukaryota > Metazoa > Arthropoda > Insecta > Coleoptera > Scarabaeidae > Dynastes > Dynastes maya. Next base: position 33,698,692 of record JAROYE020000003.1, read on the forward strand.
AGTCGTACCGGGACAGCCGAGAAATAAAATATCAACATTAAGATGTTATACGCGTTAGATTCTCCATAAAACAATGAACATCTACGTGGGATCCTACCGGTTTACGGTCGGTAATTAATTATTAAAGTCGGCTCGGGTAGCCGTTAAACCAACACGTTCAACAGCACATATCACTATCGCGCTTTACTCCGGTTGCTGCGACGCGAGTGTTGTATAGTGGAGTGTATGTGATAAATCTCGCGCAATAATGCTGGTAATACTTAATAAAAAGAACGTAAAAATGAAATTAACTGATTTTTTAACATTGTTTACGATAGTATACTTCGTAGTACGCGCATAGTTTGAAAGTAGAAAATTTGGGCAAATAAACCTGGAATAAAATTTAAAATATTGGAAGTTTGTTAAAGAGTCGTAGATTTTTCTCAAACTTTACAAAACTTAAAGCCGAAGCTACATTCCGCCAAAAACGACATTCTTATACGGAAAAAAATTGTTATAAAGAACAAATTGTAGGACAATTACTCGATTGTGGTTAACAAATTGTACTTCTATTAAATACAATGTTGTTGTAAAAATTTAGTCAATAATCTGTTACAAAGGTTGCTACAATAGTGTACAAATTTTAGTTACACACGTTTAAGAAAAAGAAGAACAAGTAAAACGCAATGACGATAACTATTCTTATGTTTTCGCATTTCCAACAGCTTCCCAATTTACAGCTAGCATTGGTTAGCCACGAGAATGTTACCCAACACCTCTGCTGTTTCGCAGGGTATGTGAAATACCATTCCCTCCTCCAAACATTCGACAAATTTAAAGTAAAAGGATAAACTACGGAAGACTTTATTCCGATGAAAATGATTTGACTATATAAAAACAGATGATTTATTAGAAACAAATTTTTTTTCGTTGCGACTTCGATAATAAAATCACTTGTACAGATAAGTGATGGTTTATTTATAAACTCGCTCATTTTCTATTATTTATTTTGAAAAAATTAGGAAATTTTATGTAAAAAATTGCCACAATTTTGTCCCGCACATCTCGATACAAAGATTGTTGGAAAAAGTGATACATTTATGTGAAACAATGGAATAGAAACTTGACCATAACTTTGATTGAGTATTATCTCCGACAACAACATGTAATAATTAACAAAAATCTGGGTTACATAATTGTATTAATGACTACTACAATATTTTTCCTACAATATTGTAGTACATTCTATCAAGTGATCTTTTTCCGTGTAGAATTTAATTTCAATGAAATCAGTTATTCTTAAAATTGTAAAAAAAAGCGAAAAACAGTTAAATGGTAACACAAATGAATAGATCAGTGATCGCCAACCTTTTCAATGTGTTGAGCTACTTTGATAATTTTGGAACAAACAGTGAGCTACCTAGTCGTAAGCGACGTAAACCAACCTAAATGAAATAATGCACAGTTATAAACTAATAACTAATACATAAACAAAATTTTTATGCAGCCACAATGGCATGTCACATACGATTTAATAAGTGAATAAAAATAACAAAAAAGTAACGCACTATTTTAAACAAAAACATGTGCAGATAAAAAATGCATGTTCAATGAGAAGGCTGACACTCAGACTCATCGATAATTTTTTTAATGTTTGCACTATAGTTTGATACAGCCATTCGAATACAATTATCCAAATGTTTATCTATAAGTCGATTGCGGTATTTGTTGTTAATTAACTTCATATTGGAGAAAGAAGATTCACACAAATAGGTTGAACTAAATAACGCTTTCACTTTCAAGGCAACACGACATAGAACTGAATATTTGTATTTGCTTACTAAAGGCCAGATACATTTTGTATTTGAGACTAACGATTTTAAAGCTAAATCATTTTGAAACGCAATCACTACCATTTCTGTTGCAACGATGTCTTCGCCAAAGTTCTGAATAACACAAGATGCAAACTGTTGGATATCAATTTCTATGAAGGGTGAAACAACAAATTGCGCCACTAAATCAATTTCGTTGAAATCTTTAAAACGAATTTTGAAGTTATCCTTCAAGTTAGAAACTATCATAGGGTTCCAATGGATTTTCAGATATCTTTTCTGAAAGAATACGAAAATACTTGGTATCGCGGTTAATTAGGTTTTGTTCCCAAAACTCAAGCTTTTTGATAAATGCTTGTATATCAGAAATCATTTCCACTAGTTCTTTGTCTCTTCCCTTAAGCTGCAAATTAAGTTCATTTAATTTTTCTGTAATGTCCACAAGAAAACCAAAATCTCTAAGCCAGATTGAATTTTCCAGTTCCGGAATCGGTTCATCGCGTTGTTTGAAAAATTGAACCATGGCAGATAGGACATCATTAAAACGTTTCAGCACTCATCCTCTACTTAACCATCGGACTTCAGAGTGAAGAAGTAGCTCCCCATATTGACAATCAATTTCATCGGACAAGGTTTTGAATAACCTTCTTTGTAACGCTGGAGCTCTAATTTTGTTCACAATTTTTACTACCAATTTCATAACGTTGTTTAGTTTTAGAAAATTTCCACATAATGCTTGCTGATGGATAATGCAGTGGTAACAGAGAAATTGCGGAAATCTTTCATCTTTACGACATAACGCCACCAGACCCTTATCACAACCCACCATAGCTGGAGCGCCATCGGTTGTCAAGCCTACCATTTTCGATATTGGAATTTTCTCAGAAGAAATATTTTTTTTTATATGAGAAAACAACTCCAGTCCAGTAGTATGTCCTTCCAGTGGAATGAACTTCAAAAGATCTTCTTTAATCGTAAAATCACTAAAAACCATCCTGACGAATACGGCCATCTGGGAGGTGTCAACCACATCTGTTGATTCATCCAGTTGCAGTGAAAAATAAACACAGCTATCTAAGTCACTTCTTAACTGTAAAAAAATATCATTGCTCATTACTTCTACTCGTCTCATCACTGTGCTAGCAGAAAGTTGCATAGATTTTATAGCAGACACTATCTCGTCTTTATTTCTAAAGTTGGCAAATAACGAATCTGTAGCTTCTAAAAACGCCTGCTTTATAATTTCTCCGTCTTCATAAGGTTTCTTCTTTTGTGGAATTATTTGGGACACACGGTATGATGCTTCAGTTGCAGCCTTATTTTTGTCGACTGTTTTTAAAAATATTGACTGTTGTCCAATGAACTGATTTTTTAATTGTATCAGTTTTTCCTTTCTGGTGGCAGAATGTAATGGGAATTATTTTTCAAAATTCGAATGTAAAGTTTTATGATGCCTCTCGATATTTCCTTTTTTAGCAACGGAGACAGAAGTATTACATAACAAACATACATTTTCACCTTTAACTTCTGTAAAGAAGTATTGTTCTTCCCATTCCGAATGGAAATCGTATGTCTCTATCTTCTTACTACTGCTTGGCATAATATCTTTAATTGCAGGCCAACTGTAACGCTGAACCTTTGATTATGACGTTCAGTTTTCAACTGAACACAATGTCGCCGCGAGTTGCGTATATATCCCCTTCAACGCAACCCAGATCGTTCTCGAACACTAGCACGCTGATCGGTTCTAGACGATTCTAGCGTGGTGACGTCGGCGGCAGATCGCTCACCGCAGTATTGCCGCAGCTTGTGTTTATTATGAGAATTTGCGAGCTTCTATGATTTTTACACCTTTGTATTTTTAAAATATGTTGTAAGCTACCAGAATTGCCTTCGCAAGCCACCGGTAGCTCGCGATTGACGGGTTGGCGACCACTGGAATAGATGATAATATGGGGATATTAACAGCACGAGTGCTCTTCTTTACTTCTGATTACTGCACTTATACACATGGCATGCTTCAAATTAAATTTTGGATGGCTTCCTGTAGAGTGTTGTATTCTGCAGGAACTGCATTTTCAAGTTCTCAGGTTACCAGGTGCAAGTATATGACGTCGCGCGTTTCTTTTAAGCATGACCCATAGATGTTCTATCGGATGTATTTCTAGATTTTTTGATGGCTACTCGATAAACGGTATATGAACATCATTCAGACAATCCAGTACATCTCTAGCCACGTGAGGTCGGACAATACCTTGTATATGTTCAACTACAATGTTCTAGAGGTAAAAATTTGCATTCATCGATCTCGATCGAATAGGAACTAATTCTGTACAAGAGCTATCACTAAAAACTACCACTTGGTTTCTCTAGCAGTGGCATCACTACGGTGGTTTTACATATCTATAAAAAATCCAGATGGGTATGGCTAAACACCTGCATTGTTGCGTACGCCTCTGCAGTTATTTCTTTAAAATTCATCCGCTGCTGTGTAAATATTTGTTTATATGCAGAAGATGCACGACATTTATCGACGTTCGCATAGTTAAAGGAGTCTTTGAATGTGCTGAATGAATCTATCGGAGCACCATTATTATAAATCTGTTGTAATCTAGTGAAATCTAGATTTTTACGTAATACAGTATTACACTCTCCTCCGGCACAAACTCTTTTTTCATCACTTAAAGTCTGTAGCACTATTTCTACGTTAGTAACAATTTCTAACGGTGCGATAAGGGCAACGAAGTGTTCTGCAATCTTTTTATTACATCCACTACTCGAACGTAATTGTCGTAAATGATTTTTAAATCTGCGGCAACTTTGGAAATAATAAAATGCAGCCTCTAACTATGTACCCCATCATGTAAGAATTGGTTGTGGCAGTTCTGGCATGTCAGGACATTGCTATATTGCAGGTATATCTAGATCCTCCAAACCGTTAAAATGCTTAAACCTAAGAAAATATTAGCTATAATTCTTGTGGAAGGAAACAACTAATATATGCATCTCATTTCATAAACAATGAAAGCGAATTAATAAGGGATATGCATAAATATATTATCTTGGGGTTACTAAATACTCCAAGAAAACAAAAGGGACTCTAAAGACAATGACGAGATGTGATTATTTTCGAAACCCTGGCCCTACATGGAATTCCAACCCGAAATTTCTCACCAGCAATCGCTGTTATGGTGAACGTGAATAATATGAAGTAATTATATCTGAATTTCAGAACAAATTACTATATAGTACAATGTCCCGACTTACTTACCACTCTGATATCGTAGAGGATATGCGGTATGTCCCAAATTGAATAAACTATCGCGGGTACCTTCCTTATTATCAAATGTACACAAAGATTTACTTAAATTGGTAAAGTTGAATGCTAATTCAAATCCCGTCAAGAAAATATATATTGGCTTCCGTCGGTGAAATGTGAAAATCTGTGATTTCCTTGGTATTTGCGACATAATTAAATTTTCGAAAAATATTAACTTCGATAAGGACTCGAACCTTTATATAATGCTTTTCCGGATACAATCAAAGATACTAACAGTTTAAAAAAATTCAAACAAAAATTAAAAACTTATTTGGTATCTAAGTTGTATTATACTGTAGGAGAATTCTGTACTGAGCGTTGACGTTTTTTTGTTGTATTACAATATGTTTGAGGTTTATATACCTATATACGAGGATCGTTCGGAAACTACGTGGCCTAACAAAGAAAACGCAATTTTTTTCGACAACAAACATTTTATTTTTCAATACAGTCCCCTGCTCGCTTATATACGACACTTATTCCAACGATATTCCAAATTAGCAATACCTTCCTTGTAGGTCGATGAATCCAAGTCCTCGAAATAACAATTTATAACTGCGATTACCTCGGAATTAGACGAAAATCTCTTACCGCCGAGCCATTTTTTCAGGTTTGGGAACAGATGATAATCGCTGGGAGCCAAATTTGGGGAATAGGCCGAATGAGGCACTAATTCAAATCCCAATTCATGAATTTTGGCCATTGCAAACGCAGACTTATGGGCAGGTGCATTATCCTGATGGAAAAGCACTTTCTTCTTTACCAAATGAGACCGTTTCTCTTTGATTTTGTCGCTAAGTTGTTGCAACAAAGTGGCATAATACTCGCCATTTATTGTTTTCCCCTTTTCTAAGTAATCGACCAAGATAATTCCATGCGAATCCCAAAAAACAGTTGCCATAACCTTTCCTGCTGACAAAACCGTTTTTGCCTACTTTGGTGACGGAGAACCTTTGTGTGTCCATTGTTTGAACTGTTCTTTGGTTTCGGGAGTATTATGGTGGACCCAGGTTTCATCGACGGCTATAAAACGGCGTAAAAAGCCCTTCGGATTGTGGCGAAAACGTGCCAAAAGGTCACGAGAAGCACTCAAACGATTCAGTTTTTGCTCCGGTGTGAGCAACCGCGGCACCCAACACGCCGAGTATTTTTTCATTACCAATTCTTCAGTTAAAATTCTGTGCACACTATCACTTGAGATACCCACTATGTCTGCTATCTCGCGCACTTTTACTCGACGGTCATCCAATACGATACGGTGGACTTTTTCAATCATATCCGAGGCGGTTGGTTTTAGGACGTCCACTACGGGTTTATCATTTGTGCTCGTACGACCACGCTTGAATTCGGCAACCCAGTTTTTAATCATTGAAAACGAAGGAGCGGATTCCAATAGTGTTGAATCCAGCTCTGCTTTAATTTCGATTGGTGTTAAGTCTTTCAAATGAAAGTACTTTATCACTGCTCTCAACTCGCTCTGTGCTGTCATATTTAATCTATTAAAAGATGATTCTACAGAATGGTAATGAAAATTCCTCCGAATTCGCGCCATCTCTGTGTTAGGCCACGTAGTTTCCGAACAATCCTTGTATGTACAAATATTTACATTTTATGATGTTTCACATCCAAGCAATTGGCTACGTGATCAAAAATAAAATAAAAACAATAATAATAATAGTAACATATCCTGTTCGCCGGACACTTTTTAATACCTAGATCTTACTTTTGCCTGCAGACAAGGGCGTCGCCAGCCAATAGACCGGTGGCGGGGGAAGAGGGTCAACATGAGAGAGAAGATGGAGGGAATATGAATTGTAGGTGCAATAGATACAATGTTGTCTTTTTAAGTTTTTAATACAAGAAAAACAGATTTGTAAAATTAAAGATATTAAAAAAAATATTTAATTAAAACATAGTCTTCTCGGGTTTTTCGGAAATTTATCGACCACTTTATTAATAAAATCCTCTAGGCTGTCGAAAATAAGCTTTCTATGAACACTCATCATTGCTAGGCCATTGAAACGACTTTGTGCCATAGTGCTCCTCATCCAGGTTTTTAATCTTCTTAAGCTGCTAGAGGATCGTTCCACAGTACATGTTGTGCACGGTAGAGCAACCAACATTTTCAAAGCTTTCCTCGATTCGGGGAAGAAGTTTTCCGTCTCTTTTATAACATCAACGACGGTTAGTTCTGCTGGGTTGTTTAATGTTTTGTCGTGTTTATTCTGCCACAATTTTTTCCAAAGCTCAACAACATTTTTTACGTTTGGCAAATCTTAAAATTGGGCGAAGGATTCACAAGCTCCTGTTAGATTTTCCACTGACAGGGTTAGCATTTGCGCCGGGTGTAATTTGAATAATGCGAATGATGGAGTGTTTTCCTCGGCAAAACGCACTTCAAGAGAAGTAATGATGGAGTCCAAATATGGAATTATTAAAGATCTCCTCCAGAATTCAGAAGGGCTTCCTGCTGGGTGATTGTTTCGATGGTGTTGTCTCCCAACTATGCGCGGCATTGCTTTAATATTCTCACCCAGTCCGATTTTTTCCGCAACGACGGTAGCATCCCTCATAGTTTCATATGTAACTTTTCCAGGATTGTCATGGTGGCTTTTAGGCAGTTGCATAATGCGCTTAATGTGCTTCGAGGCTTTGACTGCGTCCAAAGATATGGACTGGAGCACATTTACAACTGGTTCCATCAATGCCAAATATTTGGCCCTTAGAATAAGACTGAGAATAAATGAAACTTTAGAAGTGGCAGCATGTAGCTGAAAAGCATTTTTTCTGGTCGCACTATTTGCTTTTTGCGATAATGTTTCTAAAGTTTCCATTACAGCAGGAAAATTCTCCTTAAAAACTCATGTTTTTATGTTTATCGCCCCATCTTGTTTCGCAGAGCCTGGATATATTAGGTATCAACTTCCTTCTCAAAACTGTTTCCCGAAAAAATGAAATGATGTCTGATGGTTTCTACGGTGTTCCGAACTTCAGGAAGAGTATTGAGGTCATTGATCACTAAATTAAGTTTGTGTGACAAGCAACGGAAAAACAAAGCTTTGGTGTATTTTTTGCGCAGCATTGCTTGCACACCACCTTCTTTACCAGACATCGTTGAACAACCGTCAAATCATAAACCAACACGTTTTTCGGGATTCAGATCTTCTTTTGTTAAAAATTCATCAATAGCCTGCGCAATGGATTTTGCGTCCAGAGCTTTCAGCTCAACAAACCCGACGAACATTTCTTCGTTTTCGTTGGTTTCTTCATGGAAATATCGCAACCCAATTGATAATTGTTCAATTCCAGAAATGTTAACTGTTTCGCCCGCTAATACACTATATGCTCTTGCTTTCTTCACTTTTTTTATAATATCTGTCTTAAGCACATCCCCACAAATGCTGATAATTTCATTTTGGATATCAACCGATCGATAGCTTGCATTTTTTCCCATGCTCTAAGTGCTTCTTCAAAATCACGTCTCCCGCGTCAATTCGCAGCTTGTATAACTCCTCGAGAATTCCTTCACCATAATGTTTACCTCTCAAAGCTGAGTCGTGGGACTCGCAAAATATAATACATGTAATAATCGAAGTTATAATTTTCCTGTTTTCTTCAAGATTTCTCTGGGAGTCTTTGTTGATTTGCACATCCACCGGTATACTTGCAAGAAATGATCTAGCAGCTTCCATTGCCGCCTTATGGAAGTGGGTTTCCATATGCTTTTTGCACTGCTCGTGAAAATTTTTGAACTTGCAAAATGGCCTTACGATAAATGACCCCAATACGCCTCTAACAGAACTCAGATTGGATGAAAACAACATGCAATATTTACAAAAAGCTCCTTTTTGGCACCGGGAGTATGCCAACCATGGAAAATATGTTTCCAGCCATGAATAATTAAATTTTCTCTTTAAATTTTGGGCGTCTTTCGCAAAGTCATACGTCGTAGCAGGGGCCCAACGATTTTCAAGCAATTCCTTCTTCTGTTCAGTCGATAAAATCGAAGTTCGACCAAGAAGTCGGCCGATGTCGTATTCGTTACAGTCATTCATCGAAGAATTTGAATTCGGGTCCAAATCCAATTCTAAAAAAAATTACACATATTATGAATTAACACAGCAAAGCAAAGGAAGAGTATTGAAGACTAGTTCTACTATGAAAAGAGTGACTTGCATTATATATCAGCTTGAGGACATCCGCCACCCCATACCCCAAACATAGCTTTGGATGAGCTTGGTCTCAATAGGTCATACACAGAATCATCACAAGGACATGCACCAGCTCCAGGGTCTTGAACGAGTTTCTGAGGCTGGGGATCTCCTGTTACAATCTCCATTCTGTTCCCCTTTTCCACTTTTTCATCCAGCTCATCGCTGTCGCAACTGTTGCTACTTCTTTCTTCGCTTAACACAGTCTTATATTTGAAAATTTAATGTAATGGCTCACCAAAAAAATTTTTGATGTCCATGTCCCAAGCTCGTAAGCCTAATAGGTAGGTATTGTAACGTTCTTGGATCCGTTGGCAACCACTAAACTATTTATTCAACTATTAACAAAATTTTATATACAACTTATTTTACACTAATAATAATTGACCGTCTATTTATTTATGTCACTAATTTATTTTCGCGTTCTAATCACTTTAGCACACTTCCACCTTCCACTGTAGACTGATCTCAACTAAGTGTCGGTCCACGCTTCCCCCATCCCTTATATGTCTGAGGGTGCCGACTTCCAGAATCTCGGGGAACTTCCAGACATTCCCAGAAGTCAGGCAGCTTTCTCAGAAGTGAGGCGTTCGCGAACTCTCCCGAAATGTAAGCGGAGTGTGCGTCACCCATGCTCCCATCCGTATTCTCCATTTCATAGATAGATAGATAGATAGATAGATAGATAGATAGATAGATTTATTTCATGTTTTTACAAAAGTATTACAATCGTCATATATCTAAATTAGTATCTAAACCAATGTCAAATGAATCACATCAACACAAAAGCAGACCACGAAGAAACAACTCACACAAGAAAACTAGGTGTTAGGAAAGATGTAAATAACAGGAGGCGTGTCTAAGTACTCTGCAACAGAGTAGAAACAGTGCGTAAGAAGGTAGGTTCTAATTGTTCTCTTAAATTTATTCATATTCAACTTTGTAATATGCAATGGCAAATGATTATATAATTTAATATTTACATATAATAATACGTAACAATAATAATAATATTTATTCAGTCCAACAGATGATATACGCACATCCAATTACAGGACAGGAAACGAATACAGGACATAACTTAATACATAAAGCAAAAAACTATAATATAAAACTAAAAAATATAAGTAAACCACATAAACAAAAATCTGTTTGGAAAAAAATGATATATAAAGTAAATTATAGAAACAAATGGCTATCCTACTAGGGATTAACTAAACTCTCTGTTGTTATTAATAAAATGGGAGCAAATTCTACGTAGGGTCGAGTACTGGGGGACAGAAAAGTAAAGACCATTGGTAAGCGGTATTGCATCAATAATATTATTCATTAAATTATATAGAAATTTCATGTCGGTTATAGTGCGTCGTTGTTCAAAAGATTAAAATTCATATAGATTTAACAGAGTGGTATGATCATAACCACGCTGGGGACATATGCCCTGTTGTTTAAAATACATATATTTTAGGAAACGTCTTTTCAAGAGAATAGGAATGAGTTTTTTAAAACAATGACCAAATCAGAGAAGCATTCTTTAATTTAGAACTCACATAGCAAAAATAAATGGATGTATTGGATGTAATAGCGAGAAATGTTTTGTGTTGCGTATTATAAAACCCAGAGACTTTAAAGATAACGCAATAATGTTCTTGATGTGTTCATTGAAGGGAAGTTTACAATCAAAAGTCACTCCTAAACCCTTTATACTATCACAACGATTCACTGCAACGTTATTAATACAATATTGGTAGTCGATTAAGGTAGATTTACGTGAAAATGATACAATATTACATTTCGATATGTTAAGGTTGAGACCGTTGTCAACACACCACCGATCAAGTAAATCTAGCTGATTTTGGAGATGCATGCAGTCTTCAGGAGTACTGATTCTTTTGTTACAATAAATATATTAAGGTCGCAGTGACTAAAGGCGTCTGTGCCATAATAATAATTTTACACAATTTTATAACCCGACCGCAGATTTTTGTTAATTATTGTTGTCAGAGATAATGCTTCAAAGTTGTAGTCACGTTTCTATTGTATTGTTTCGTATAAACGTATCATTTTTTCCAACAGTGTTTGTACCGATACGTACAGGAGAAGATTGTGGCAATTTTTGACACAAAACTTCCTAATTTTTTCAATATTTTTGTTTCTAAATAAGTGGCCTTATCTAATGCCCGGTTTCTGAAACCTCTTTTTATACAATGGATAACGATCCACAGATAAAAGTTAGAACGGGTTTCTAGAAAGTATCTACATATAGCTATCCATAGTCTGGCTATCCGTTATATAAGCAGTTCCGAAAATGATTAGTAGATGGCGCTAAAATCGTAAATTCAAATTTTAGCGGAAAATCAAAATGTGCAATAAGTGACCCCCACATTGTAAATTATTCTACAACTTATTTTGAAATCTACGTGAGTATCGGCAAGTTGTAAATCGTAATCGACAATAATATGGCAGACAAAAAACAAAGATTACGTAATTTTACACAAGGCGAAAAAAAGATATTGTGAGAAATAATTATTTAAACATAATCGAAAATAAGCAAACAGACGCTGTGAGTGTGCAAAAAGAAAATGGAAGCTTGGCAAGAAATAGCAAAAATTTATAACAACCACGCTGAAACGGGTATAAGGACTGCCAAGCAATTACATGCGTTATACCTAACTATCAATACCGTCGCTTAAATTCATGATCGCTGTGGTTTTGAAAAATTATTTATTAAATTAATTATCTCTTCGTCTGATGAATCGGAAGAACTGGTATAATTTAAATTCATATCTTCTGAAATTTATAAAAATGTTCGTTGCAATTCACTTTTAATTAAATTTTTACTCACTTTTAAATATACTAAACGTTTGTATCTAAAGAATATGTATTAATATAATGCAGAATAACAAGCTAACATTAACCTTCGCAAACTTTGGAATTGTTTTTGCATTCACTGTCAAATGAGATTCCTTACTACAACTTATTGCTCATGCACGAAATATCTTATCCTGCCGATCGTCCTCGGATAACTTGTTGGTAGTTTATGTAGCCGTTATCCCTTCGCAAACCTTTCAGAAACACTTATAAATAGCTTATGCAATACATAAAGTTATCAAGTGGTTAAATGCTTTCCAGGAACCGGGCATTAATGCACTAATGGCAAATTAGAGCGGTAAACACTAATTATATGATACGTAGATATTTATAGAGATTACTGTGGCTGCATTCATTCTCTCCAGTCTTCACTAGCCGTTATTCCAGTACAACACGATCAAAAATTTAAGATACACGCAGTTTAGTCAGTTTAGTTTGGCATATTTGCGCACCCATTAAGCATAATTTGGGGCTGTTTTGGAATCGGATCATGGACAAGTTTGTTATAAATAAACTGCAAGAGTGGAAACTAAGGAACCCACTGGTTGTCTTTAAAGTTAAGATAAGAAGTGAAAGTTTAATATTCTTCTAATATTATATCATAGTGTAATATATCGGCAACATATTTCGCTCAAATCAAGATACGTACACACGTAGTATAGATTTATTTGCATTTATTTAGAGCAGAGGTTCCCAAACTTTTTTTTTCTCGTAGACCACTTTCAAAATTTTAGTGATTTCGATGGACCCCCTGCTGCTACATTTCTACCATATTCCCAAAACTCGTCAAAAAATGTGAAAATTAGATCTAACGATGGAAATTTGCGTCGCGGCTGAGTTCCAACCCTAAATTCGGAGTGGTATAGATAAAAGGAAAAATAGTATATTTTCTTGTGTTCTATTTATTAAAATAATATGATTACAGACCTAATAGAATTAAAATTAAACATGAATAACGTAACGTAACTTCAACAATGCAAATCAACAATTAAAAAAAAATAATTTTAATGGGAGGGATGTACTTGTTGGATTGCCAGCAAATTATCAATATTGGGCTTCAGTTTTGTGAGAAATAACCGCAAATCTCCCCGTTCTGTGATGTTTAATCTGCTCCTTTTTTTTTGTTAATAGGTTTGTAACGACACTAAAACTTTTTTCGACAAGGTATGACGAGGGAAACGCTATCAAAAGTTTTCTCGCAATTTCCCACAGCCCACGATATTTTTCGGGTATTTCTGCCTGCAGCCAAAATGTTTGATAGCCTTTTTTAAATTTCACCTTCAGCTCCTCAATGGTGCTAAGCTCGAGTAGCTCCTCTTGTAATACCACATTCGCCACTTCCGTTTCATCAAATGGATTTATGATCCATGGTGGTATTTCCATCGTCAGAATATCTTCAAATCTATTTTTAAAGTCATCATGCACGGCATTTAAATCTTGAACGTATGTCTGAATATCCTCATCAAGACATTCTGCCTGTGACAAGTTTGGAAACTAGGAAAATTTCCGCCGACTAATATTTTGCTTCATAAATTTCAATTTTCAAAGAAAAACCGAAATTACACCTTTTGTTTTTATTAAATTTAGGCTGTCCCCTTGTAACTCCAAGTTAATCTCATTAAATTGTTTGAACAAATCTGTCAAATACGCTATGTCTGCTTTCAATTTGATCAGGTTTTCCTTTAAATCTGGATCTTTACTTTCCAGAAACTCTAAAACTGATTCAAAAAGTGAGTAAAATCTTGTTAAACATGCACCTTTCGACAACCAGCGTACTTCAGTATGTAAGAGCATTCGTTGGAAGTCTTCATCATTCTCGTCGCACAATTGCGCAAATAAACGGGTATTTAATGCATTGCTTCTTATTTTGTTAACTGCTTTAATCACAAATTGAAGCGATTGGTGCAATCTATCACTCAAATTTTTCGCTACCAGGTGTTGTCGGTGGATGACACAGTGAATTGCAGTTACTCCTGGTATAATTCTTTTAAGATGGCTTATAAACCCACGATATCGCCCGAATATGGCAAGAGCTCCATCTGCTGCCACCGAAATAATGTTTGTAAATGGAATCGATTTTTCCTTAAAAAGCTGACCTGAAAATACACTACTCAAAAAAATTAAGGGAGGTTTTAAAAAAAGGAAATTAAAGCTAAATAAACAGGCTATCTGATCCATAGGCCGGCCTAACTGAAAAAATTTTTTTCAAGCCCGTGGACAAAAAAAAAACAAAATTGCAAAATTATTTTTTCGCGCTATCAGTTAAGATTGCATGAGAACCGTAGCACCTAAAAATTTTTAGCCAAAAAATCTGAAAATTAGAATCTTAAAGCTTCAAAATGCTTTTTTAGTCTTAATACGACCATTTTTCACCGAAATACAGCCTGTCAAAAATTACCGAAAAATTCGAAATTTTTTTTTGTTCCCTTTTTTTTGAGTAGTGTATTATCTGCCTACATTGATAGGTAAAGCTAAGCCAACATTTTTGTTCTTTACTATCGAAACCAGATAAATTTTCGTGGACCCCCACTTGTGCACCCCCATTTTTTTTTCATGCCAATGTAGAACCCCGCCGAATCTCCCGTGGACCCCTGGGGGTTCACCTGGACCACTTTGGGAATCACTGATTTAGAGGTTAACATACATGCCATCATGTATATCGCAACATGTATAGTCGATAATGAGTCAGATTCTGCTAACAATAATTACGAGTATAATTTCTAGACTTTGCTTTATGATAGAAAACCTATTCGTGCTATCTAACCTTAATTAATTTTTGTTTTAGATAACGAAATAAATGAAGAATGCGTCAATAATTTAAGTTTAGATGAGACTAAGGAACTTATCCTTGTACTGGGTATTAGAAAAATATTCGGGGCCAAATTCAAAGAATCCTTCTCAATTATTCAGGTGCTTTATTAACTCTATAACTAAACACGCAGTTTAGGTTATTTATTAAAAAATATGTTTATATATGTATGTTATATCATAATTACTATTGTTCATATATAAATAAAACTATGCATTAAAACTCCTAGGACTCCTTACTATAAAATTGTAATATCTTGTCAAGCAATAATGTCGAATTTTGTCATAAAAGGGTGTGGTAATAAACACAATTTCTGATATTCCTTATACAAATGTTGCAAGCAATCTTTAAAACAATACTGTTGCATTTTTTTCATACAGAAGTGTAGTAAATGGCAAGAAAATTCATATTAAATCTTACTTCTTGATAAGTTCTTGATTCGTTAGAGGGAATCTTCGTTTTTCCTACATGATATTTGTTTGTAGTCATACTTTTAACTTATTGTTCCAAACTAAGGGAACAGATTGTTAAATAAATTGTGGATAAAAAAAACTTCAGCAAACAAATAAACTAATTTTGGTATTAAAAATACCAAAATTGAAATTGATTACGAAACGTTTTATATTCCAACATATTTCCTGTATTGTATGTACAAAGCACATTGATCACAGCTCGTTTACTAATTGTACTGAATGTCATCAATAAAGCTGGTCACGAGCGGTACCGCGCAGTAGCGTAGAGTCGACCAGGCCTCGCGTTCCACTAAAGTTATTCTGCTAATAGAGATGTTTGCTGCCGCAAATAATTTCGCTCATCTTTTAAATAAAAATTAAATAACACGTGCTCAAACACTTACCATTTTAAGAGTCCTCCGTGAAATCACAAAGTGAATAATGTCTGTTAAATATCTGCAACATTAGATATGTTTCAACTGTTGTTTCGGCAAAACTAGTACGGCATGAGGAAAAAATGCGTTTATATGCAGAGAACAAACGTTCTACATCTAGTGACGTAATATTTGCGTAAGTAAAATAATCTTTCAAATAACTTAACGATTCTGTTGACGCACCTTCACAAATGTGTCTTAATGTGCCAAAATCAGAATTTTTCTCAAAAACACTTTCAAATTTTTCTAGAACAGAAACATTTTTTGCGTCTTCAATCGCGCATAGCTGTGCGTGAACATGTTGCACTATTTGTAGAGATTCTTCTAACGGCACCGCAGGATTTTGTAATTTTTCTATTGCATCTACTAGCCCGAAGTAATTGTCGTGAATGGTTTTTAAATCCATCTTAACCTGACTATCTTGAAATTTCGACTGGCTTTTCTGGATAGCGGCAGCTTCCTTTGTATCGAATTGTAAAACCACGTTCTTAATATTGTCAAAATATTTATGATAATAAAACGCGGCCTGCAACCATGTTCCCCAACGAGTTAGAATAGGTTCTGGTGGCTCTGGTATACGGGGGCACAGTCTGTGAAATTCGCGAATACGTTTCGGTGATTTGACAAATACTGCTTTGGTATGCGCTATTAAAGCGTCTACCTCAGGATAACATTTCCTGATACTATCCGCCACAAGATTGAGAGCATAAATTTTACACGTAATGTGTAACAAATTAGCAGAATGCTTTTTAAGAGACCGGCCTACAGAAAGCATGTTTGCAGCACCATCACTCACTAACATCAAGAGTTGGTTTGTTGAAAGTTCAAATTTGTCCAATGTATTTAACACTAACTTTGAAATTACTTCGGCAGTACACTGTTGTATTCGTTTGGAGACTAATAGAATTGAAGGTGCCGGTTGATGAGATTCCAATTTGCGTGCCATTACATTAAGAACAGAATGTTTCTTCCGATCTGTTGTTTCGTCGACACATAACCACAATTTTTGATCTTTCAACTCCGATTTTATTTTTTGTTCAATATGTTCGCGCGCAGATGGCACAATTCTTCGTAACGATGTTCGACTTGGTAATTTGCACTCCGAATAGTTATTCCAAAAGCAGATAAATGGTTCCTCGTCTAGTAAATTAAACGGTATATTACATGCGATAAACGTAACGCATAAATTAAATATAAATTTTTCATTGTCTCGTGCGCAATTTCTTTTTGAGACATGCTTTTCACTATTTACGTGTCGTAGACAATGTTGTCTGGACCAACACATTAACGGGATTTTACAGATTACACATTTAATTTTAGCACCTTCATATATTAAGTCTGGGATTTCTGCAATAAATTTTCGAAGTTTGTCCGACCGCGGTCGTTTTGCTGACGAAATCATAATTTTTCTAGGACAGATAAACAATTGCGCAAATGACCGGCAGCGAAAATGTCCGTATTGCTCCGCAGACGAAGTAATACTACCGTTCCTCTCGGTCCGAACTGATTCGACGCCGATGCGCGGTACCGCTCGTGGCCAGCGTTAGTCATCAACGTGCAGAAAATGGATCTTAAATCCCAAGTTGCTACCCGGTTATAAATTCCGCCCGAGTAATAATCCGTTACACATTTGTATCCGGTCGGTGATTGCGGATCTCCGTTTTAATTGCTAGGTACCAATATACTATAAAATAGATCGCAAAATATGCATGTGTGACATACGTTATGTGGATACGAATATGCAAATCTTGTAACGAGCGTACGTTCCATTAAATAGCGATTTCTAAAACGTATTTATATTGTTGTGGATGGAGATAAATTTACAAGAAACAGATTTGAATACATTATTGTAATGGTAAAATCAATCTCTTTCAAGGGAAAATCAAAATACATAACAAAGTTAGTGAAATCTTAAAAATACAAATAATAATACAATTAATGCCGACAGCAACAAAATTTAAACGCCAAAAAGAGTACAAAATTTATTCAAGTCGAAGAAATAACTCTATAGGCCTTCCAACATTTTTAAAATATTATAAATGATTTTCCAATATTTAGTAATTGGCCAAAACGGCTATGTCATTAGCGGCACGTATATGTGTGTTCAGTATGGCCACTCTTTCAACGTCAAAATCCCTCTGGTGGCCATTAGCTCTTTTTCTACTCCTTTTATGGCCCCCTCTCATTGAAGCAGGGAATTAATATAAGTCCAGCCAACGATAAACATAGAGAAACGGATAAGTTACTCTTCTTCTGTTAATTAGCTTCATTCCATAAATCTTCAAATTTAATGGAATGTTTTCCTACAACAAGTGACAGCATAAAGTCAGAGGTACTTCTAGCATAATTTCGAATATTAAATATCGTTCGTAATGAAATCGTCTAGTACGTCAGTAAATTTTATTACTGTACGATTGTTAGTAGTGTTTTTGCTAGTTGCGTCACTATACATGGATTGCATTATGCTAGTTTTAAAAATAATCATTATCAAATTATATTTCGAAAATATTATCAAAATTTGCTGTGTTTGAAACAATCACTATCGCGATTAAAATAAAGCAGCAGAGGGACGCTAATTAATTTCTGGCATTGAGTCGAGAATTTCATTTTCTAAATGTTTAACCTTTAAATCATTCCATAAATACGATGTAGGAGGCAAGTTTGATAGTTGAACAATGGGCAGGTTTCCAGTAGATAACATATAAACATAGTGTTTATATGAAATCGTCATAATTCCAGGTTAGTTTTTCATTTTTTAGTTTTAATACTCGTTATATTTATAATTAATTAACTAATTAAAAAAATATATATTTTTATTATTTTTATTTAATACTATCTCATTTAAAACATAATATATAACAAAATGTGCATATACCTTATAATATTTTAAATGAATATTAATGCAATATACAGCATGTCCCGCTAAAAATAGGGGCCGACGATATCTTGGAAACTACAACAGCTAGGAAAACAATTTTCATAACTAAAGTGGCAAAGGGAAATCTAGTGAAAATATTTTCAAATTATTATTATATTAATTAATATATTATTCAAAGGTACGATTGGAGTTTTTATTAAAAATTTAATTCTTGTATCTATAAAGATATTTATTTCCAATGAAGGAAATTACTAATTTACTGAACATTGGAATCATTGTTAATTATAACAAACGTTGTTTTTGTTTGTTCTTTTGGAAGCAATAGATTAACTGCAAACAATTACCAACATGCCAGGTAGGCGCCATAAATTCTCGGCCTAACAAGTTCGAGCGTGTTCAAATTCCGTTACGTCATAGTTGCACATGTGCGAGGCCTACACTATATACACATAAGGAAAGAGAATGTCTAGCTGTGCGAAGCGTAGATGCGACAAACGGATTTACATGCGGAGGGGTTAGCGGCAGTCGACGGCTCACAACTGTCACCAATGTGGTTAGTTACAAGGTAGACTGCATGATGTGCGGACGATCTTAGTAAGAATTTCTAGAGTATTTAATTTTCTTTTCTTTCATTTCATCAGAATCTGTTTTTATTTTCGTCTTTAGAATCTCTTAATTAATTTCATCTAAGCTTCGTAGCAACAACAAAATAAATATGCGAAACACTCATTTCCAGGCGACCACGACTTCAAATTCTTACGTGCGCCTCCTCGCTCTCTCGCCGTATATATAGTGATATAGTCAATTTCACATTTTCCCAATCGATATATTACGGCTCGAAGAGTAGTAGTTTTTAGCAGCCAGCCGGACATGACTAGTGCATGAAAACCTCTTAGGTAACGAAAATTAAGTACCACGCGGTCATTAAATTTTTAACAAAAAAAAAGAAGGGCATACGCCTAATCACATATAACAACGTTTAGACGGCGTTTATGGTGATTTATCTCCTTCATATTCCAATGCGAAAAGATGAGCAAAATGTTCCCGTTTGGGCCTAGAATTCCTTGAAGATGATGAGCGCTCCGGTCGGCCAATTGAACTGATAACGCCTCAAAGCATTTCAATTATTGAAGAAACGGTATTAGCAGATCGCCGTTTGAAAGTGAAGGAATTAGCAGTGATGTCTAACATTTCTAAAACAAATATTCACCAAATTCTCCATGAGATGAATAAGATTAGTGCACCGTGGTGGTACCGCATCTTCTTTCTACTCTCCAACGTGAACGCCAGGAATGTGCGCACCCGTTTTTAAGCATGTGTGGAGACGACCCGAAACCGATTTTGGAGTCCATTGTCACAGGAGACGAAACAATGGTTCTGTATTATGATTCTCCATCCAAAAAGGAATCGATGGAATGGCGGCGACGCGATGAACCTCATCCCAGAGAGATGAAAGTCGCTCAGTCAACGAAAAAGGTAATGGCCACAATATTTTGATTGCGAAGGTATTTTACTCATTGACTTTAAAGAGCCCAATACAATTGTCAACGACACACATTATCCGTGTTTGTTGTATGAATTGAGGGACAATATTCATGCAAAGCGTCGTGGAAGATTGACAAAAGGTGTTCGAAAAATAAGAATTGTTATATTTTACCAAGTCTATTTTTTTATATCAGGCAGAATTTATGGCGCATTACTCACGCACCCGACCTAGTCCCCCATTTCTACATGGTATTTATTTTCATCACAGGGGAGAATTATTGTGAGGAACTTGTGTTACAAAAATCAACCATTTTGCGTTCGTGAAAATGTTTGTGACCTCTTTTGCTCAATATACTGTAGACTTCAATGTTTTCTGTAGTAACAAAGTAAGTAATATGAACACACATATTTTTTACAACTTTTTGATAACAACCGTTACTTCTTTAAACTTACGCCAATTTCTAAATGCAACATATACTCTTGTCAACGATCTTTACAATTCATCAGTAATAGATTAAAAAGCTTCTTTTCGCACATGCTACCTTTCTTCCTAAAAAAACATGTCAAAACACGCGGCTAATTTTCTTGTACTCTGTGTTAAATGTTTTTCTTTTCTTGTTGTTTATTAATTGATGCTTTGACTTCAGAACTGATACCACACTTTTTGCTTCAATCGTCTATATGTACGTTACTCACTATACTAGCTTTTAAACAAAAGAGGTGCTTCGTATTAATTGCCTTCATTGAAATAATCAAAGAGAGATTAAGCAATCACTGCATTATTGACTCGTTTAGACTTGTTTAACTTTCAGAATTCAGCTTATGAATACCAGTACATACCGTATTTGAGCAATATATGATTGTTATTATCTTCTTATCTGCCAAGTAAAAATCATTTTATTTTCTTCGGAATAGCTATACCCCAATATTGTTACACTACATATGTATATTCTACTTGAGAACGTAGATAGGAATGCTCATATACATACAAATAGGCAAGGCCGAAAATCCCCAAGAAACTAATCCAATTGCGTAGACGTTAAAATGTTCCATATTTACGAAAAAAAAGAAGAAGAAAAAAGAAAACAGCGGAAGGAAATCATATTTCCATTCAGGTTTTCCCTGCATGCACTTAAAAGGCTCTGGAAAACCTTTCATGAATAATTCAACGATACTTTTCGTGTAAGTATATCCGTACGTACAATTCCAGACATCGAAGGCGTACGCGGGATGCTCCTGCTATCTGAAAAGAAAAACAACTGAAAGGGAACGGATAAATGGTTAACAGGCGTCTCATCTGACCAGTTAAACGTGCAGCAAAGCACACCCTCGGGACCTATAGATTAGCAAATATACACAAACTGAAGTACAAAATACTTCGGCGAACGTATGGCTCGTCTTTTAAAAGACGAATGTAGTATCCACGATGGTTTAGGTTTCTGCCCAAATTTATGGCTATATGTTGATAAAATATGTACGAAGACGGAATGCTTTGAATAAGATTAGTGGTGTTCGTATTAAGTTCAAGTATATGTAATCTACCATACCGAAAACCCATAGACAAGTTTACCAACGAATAAATGACACAATTGATACAAATATACAGCTTTCACGATTGTAAGCACTTACAAATTAATGCTTGGAGTAAAGACAGTTATCTCCCTCTCTGAACATCAATAAGTGCACTGTGGTTTCCTGTAATAACACTCACACTATTATACACTACCAGGTTAATGGTACCGCTATACCATCCAACATCAAAACCTTAGATCTTGGTATCTTGTTCGATAATAAATTGTTATTTGCTGAACATATTTCATCAATGCGTTTATCTGCTTCCAAAACTCTTTCGTTTATGTAATGGTTGTGTTCGTTTCAAGCTTGAATATGCCTGCATTATTTGGTATCCCCACTATTTATATCAAAATTTCATGAGTATAGAAAATCTATACTCCATGTAATATTCAGAATTTAAGTAAAGGAATTAATTATAAATTAATATTGATAATGTTTCAAAAAAAACTTTTTGTCTCATGACTTGCAAATCAAATAAGATTTTTCAAAACGTAAGATAAACTTTGTTTCTGTTATTTCTTCTAATAAACCAATAATTTATTTTCATGTTTATTTCCAATTCAACGATATATCTCTATATTTCACTCTTCATTGCATTTGTAGACGATTATTTTTACTGTTTCAATTAATGAAAACCGAAAATGTTCTATTTTTCTTTAATGATACAACAGTTTCTTGCAATCTTCTAAATAATACTAATATAGCTCATGGTATTAATGGAACCACTCACGATAAAAGCAATGTGAAGAGCACTAGTAAACGCACATGTTTTTACCTACCCGGCATTATCAGCGTTGTTCGGAGTGCTTCTCTACCTCACTCCGCTATTTGCCTCTCGACTCATATCACTAATTTCTAAACTAGCAATCAGTACATCTCCTAGCACCATCTCGTGTGAAGAGATAAAAGCCACGAAATACTTGTCCGTTTGCTATCAATACCAGGAGCTTATATTAGCATTATTTTTAGTTATTGTTTTTTTTAATGTATTTTCATAGTAAACCTGTCGGAATCATTTATATGTGCAGATACCATAACACTATGTGCTGCCATCTCAGGACTAGTACCCCAAGAACTGCTCGAAAGGTGGTTTTATATCTCTTCCTACTGGATGGCGCCGGAAGATATACTGCTTGTCAGTTTGGAAATTAGTGATATAAGCTCGGAAGTAAACGAGAAGTAGAGACTTACTAAAACGAAAATAAAAACAGATTCTGATGAAATAAAAGAAAAGAAAAATAAATACTCTATGAATTCTTGCTAAGATCGTCCGCACATAATGCAGTCTACCTCGTAACTAACCACATCGGTAACCGTAAGCCGTCGACTGCCGCTAACTCCTCCGCTTGTGGTGAATCACCCATTCGCGTTTACCGTTGTCCCATGCACGCTTTTTCGTATAGCTACACATTTTCTTTCCTTATATGTATATATATAAGACCATGAACTACACTGATTACACTTTGTTGTTATTATGTTTTTTTTTATGTAAATTTACAAACAGGTTTTTTACAGTTTATGTATGCAAATCTCGTCTTCCTGTCGTCTTTTCTTGAGCATAGAGCACACCTTTGTACACTCTGCAATTTAGATATTGGATTATTGCTCCAAAGCTCATGCAAATTACTCTTTCGGCAGTCAATACTTCCTGCAGCCCTCAAAATATCTACTGCACCACATAATTCGTTACGTGTTACGGTTTCCCAAATTTTTCTATTATCTGGATATTTATTGCTGTGTGCTTTGTTTGCGCTTCCCTGTTGGTTTCTAAACATAATTTTTCTAAAATCTCTGATGTGAAAAATAGTTTGAAAGAATCTAAGATATCACTCACTCCAAAACTAGACTGTGTTAGCCCTGGGACAATGTTGACAATGTTGTGCCGCTTGCTACGAGACGATATTGGAGGATTAGCGGACCCCTCCATTTTAAACTTAGATATGAAGGTGGCAGAACTCAATGGTTCATTATTAGAAACACTTGGAGAAAAATTATCGTCGTTATCAGACTCTTTAATTTCTTCTGCCATATCTTCCTCGCCATTGGTCGCGTTCAATTCACTGTAATTATCAATAATTTCCTCAATTTCCTCATCACTGTCTTCAAGAGGGCGTCTCTCTAATTCGTGTTCACTAAGGTAACGACGAGAAAACATAATGGTCAGAAATTCACAAAAAAAAACTGTAATGTGAGCAAATACGTCGAGTACAACAGGAAGAAAAATGCACAATATTTTCAATATCAGTATTACACAATAAGGTAAGCCTGCACTGTACTTACCAAAATAATTATATAAAAAACGGAATTATCAAGAAACAAAAAACCAACTATGTGCACTACACTCGACAATTGTTAGACCGTGTGTAGCAACGAATACGCGAAATAAAACAGTAATTCCCCGATAATCTGTCAAAAAAAGAATAACATAAACAGCCAAGTGGGTTTCGATAAGTACCCCATATTAAAAAATTATACTAGTGCGGTATACCTACTACAAAACATTTGAAGAAGGATTAGATAAGAGGTCAATGCGATAAAACGTTAAACAAAAAAATGAGGGACGAAAATGTGCGCTTGGGGTATCAAAAATGCCCCCTTGGGCCAGGAAGGGTTAATAACGCGACCTAGATCCATTGCACATAACATAACAATGTGCGAAGGTTGTTTTCTTTGTTTTGCATATAGCCATAATAACAGTAGAGGTGGGTGATGACGCAAACGGGAGGACGCGGACAACGATTCGATTTCCTCGTACATTTCCGTTGCATAGTACAATGTACACAATATGCCAGTAAAATACACGAGAGAATCGAATCGCTCTCCACGCCCTCCCGTTTACGTCATCATCCATCCCTATTGCATAACAGCAAACAGCAGGTCGACTTTATTATTTTTCGAAGTATTCTCCATAAAGATTGATACACTTTGTCCTTCTTTCAAACCAACTACTAAAGCAGTTATACCTGTCATCAATTGGAACAGTCAAAATTGTCATTTTAAAGGCATCGACTGCTTCTTCCGGTGACTGGCACCGTTGACCACGCTGGGCCTTAGATCAGGACTGTAAAGAGAATGTTTTGCTGCTCCAAAAGCTCAATCGTCTTTTAAGCTCTCTGTGAACTCTCATTGTCATGATAAAGTATGATTCGCGTTTTTCAAGGGCAGACCACACCACCTAAATATGCATCTCTACTTCAACGGAGGGTGTCATTAAGCAACACCCGATGGGGTCTACAAACCAACAATGTTTCATCAGAATCAGCGATATACATTTCGAGTACCTTCTTTGTAAGGTAAATAAAGCTTAAGCAAAGGAACACCAGTTGCACTATTTGCGTTGAGGGCCTGGAAGTTTTATGTTTATCTCTGTTAATTTGAAATTGCATCTACGAGCGCAGTCTGAAAATTTTCAAGCTTCAACAAGAAGGTGGCGCTACTAGTCAAAACTATTCTGGTAACTATTCTGCATAAGTATTGAAAAATACTGTTGAAAATTTCCGCCATGTTGGGCGAGCGCTCAACATGTGAAAATGTAAAAAAAAAAACGAATATCGAGCCATTACTAAATTCTTGCATTTGAAAGGCAATACGCTGACGTAAATTAAAGTCGAGATGGACGCTGTTTACGGGAATCGTGCATCATCATTTGCCACAGTCAAATTTTAGGCAGCTGAATTTAAACCTGGTCGTACGAGCTTGGTTGGCGATGGCACGACCAAAACTGCAACCACTACCGATAACATCGGAAATGTTCACCAAATGGTACTACACGACCCTCAAATTAAGGCTAGACAAATAGCAGAGGCCGTAGGCATCTCGAAAGATCGTGTTTGTCATATATTGACTGAAGATTCATGAAAATTCATGAAATTCACGTTCCCCAAACTGAAAATTTCACTCGGAGAACAGATATGTTCATCGAATACGCAGGACAACATCGCTGAGAAAAGACTTGCAAGGAGACTATGTTAAGAAATAAAACTAAAACTAAATTTGAAAAACACTTGTTTCTGTGTTGGGCTGGAAACTTTTCAAACTACTCTCGTATGTTTATTTTGTTAACTCCATTAATAGAAGATTTAAAAAAGTAAAAACATTAACGGGATATAATCTCGAAATGTATTAATAATAAGAAATGAAAAACAAAGGTGAGCGTAAGATTCTTTATCAACTGCACGCAGAGAAACGTTTACTTGTATCAAAGCTATTCGCTTTAACTCAAGACAATTACTGTTTCAATTATCCGCAATACTGTTTTAGATCAAAAGAAACATTTTGTAGCGTTTCTTTCTCCGCTTAAGAGAAATATATACTTGTGATAAAATAACTGTATTTCTTTAAGACATTTGTTAACTTGATTCAAAAAAATCTTGCAGAAAATTTGAAGAAAGCGATTGTTAGTATAAGTAAATGGCCATTATAACATAAAACAATATTTTCTTAAGGATAGTAAATAGTTTTCTTAATTCTAGAAAGCGTTTAGATATTGTTCATAAACCAATAGCTCCATTTTCTTGAAATAAGACATCTTTTACTTAGAATTCTCGAAACGCATATTATTTGGATGCACATTATTAATTGCGCTTACCTTGTTTAAAACAGTACGACATATCCGTACATAACGCAGCAAATTATTCACATTGCTTGTGATTTTAAAAAGCTAAAGTAGAGATTATCTACAGAATAATGTTGAAACAAAAGTGAACTTAATACAGAAATGCACATGAAAAAAGTGCGTAGAAACAATAACCAAGATAATGCTAACAAATAGCTCCTAGTATTAATGGAATCACTACCGATAAAAACAATATGAGAAGAGAAATGCATTAAAACTTCTGGCTCTTGGCCTCATTCCTCTTACATCTCTCAGTTTATGCCACTAATCTTCAAAAACAGCAACTGAAATATTTCCTGCCGCCACCTAGCGCCAGTAGTTATAGTCATATCATCCTAGATAGTAGCGACGAAACCGGAATACAAACACCATACTTACTCATACAATGATATACATTTCATAAACATTTACCAAATATACCGGTTAACGTAATATTTTTTTTTCTTTTTATTACTATCTACCATGTGTACTAATTTGATTAAAGTTTTTTTTTAAATATATAATAAAAAATAATAATATAAAAGGTATAAATAAGCTTAAATATTAACTAATTAATTATTAAACTACATAAAAATAATCCCTAAAACTAAACTTTTTCATTAACGAATTCACTTGCTCCTAATTTTAATCAAGAAAATCCAAGACAGAAAAATGTTTCTTCCGATAAGAGAAAATTTATAATAATGGAAAAACCCTGAAGTTAAGGTTTTTTCCATTATTATAAATTTTCTTGGAAAAAACCTTAACTTCAGGGTTCTTTCCATTATTATAAATTTTCTTTTATCGGAAGAAACATTTTTCTGTCTTGGATTTTCTTGATTTTCTAACCCTAAGAAAATATTTATTGAATCCAAATAAAATTTCAAGAAAATTATCTTCTTATATAGTACATTTTTATAGTCTTGAAATAAAAATATTTTCTTGAATAGAGACTGATTTTTACACCAAGAAAATCTACTTTCTTGATGCAAGAAACCATTTCTCTGCGTGTGATTAAAAATTATAACTTATTTTCGAAAAAAGGATAAAATAACTCCTTTTCTTTATAGACTTCTTTTTTTCGATATAAAATGTTTCTGCAGAAGATCTGCTGCGTAATTTCTTTCTCTATAGAAACTGTAAAAATAAAAAAATTCCAGACGATCAAAGCTAATTAACCACAATAAGAATAAAAGTAAAATAAAACCAGCAAAATGATGATATCTATGTACGCATCCAACGCGAAAACGTTATGCCGGACAAATGATTAAGCAGTCCCGAATTTAAGCAGAGACGCATTAGGTAAGGAATTTGCAAGTTTACTCTGTTGTTGAAGTCCGTCCTAAATATTGCGCTCGAAGAGTACAAGCTCCAAGGGTAACTGCTTTGTTAGCATCTAATGAAAATCTATGACCTCTATTGTGAAAACTTGTCTGTAAAAGCGCGCAACACCGGGTCCTCCAATTTATTTAAATATAAGCGAAGCACGCGCACGTATACAACGAAAACGAAGCGCCTAACTCCTTCGGATCATATGTTCCTTCTTCCGCTGTGTTGTTCGCCTGCCGCCCGCTATCCCACGTACTTATTTAGAGTATTCGCGCGGAACTTGGGTTAAATTAGGGCCCAAAAATGTACGCCACGCATAAAAGCGGTGCCGACGTTAGGTAAAGGTTGAAGTGATTTATTGAGTTAATTATCTGTTGTTAAAATGCTTACCAATAGTCGATATATGCATATATTGGATATGCTTGAATGCCTTCAGTTGCGATGAAACTTAATTGACCAATAATAACAATTAAGATATTAGCCTTGTTTATACGATGAAGTCCTAAGTGAGACCAGAAATACAATTGAACTGCTGATAACGGCAAAAGTTAGCTCACGAAAAATAGAAATCAACCTATTTTTTCTAAAAACGCTAACTTCTGTCGTTCAAAAGGGTATAGTGTCGCCCATTTGAAAATACAGTAAGGTGGTAGTAAACGATAATTTTTTTTTACTATGTTGAGGAGCATATACCTTCAATAGACGAAGAACTGTCTCCCTCAACTTCTGATGAAATAAAACGGAAACGCTATGTGGTGTATATGAAAAATTATAAAACCATCAGGCTATCGAATGTATGGAATAATTTGGAGATCATATAGGGGCACGATTATTTCCCTAGACACCGTTGAACATGCGCGGATCGTTAGACAGATTATTAGCCTGCACACTGATGACATTGTTCGCATGTTATTTACAATCCAATACGTTCAAAAAAAAACACCTTCACTACCAAACGCTTTTAAATTCTATCCTGCTCGCAGACACAGTTAGGGATTTTTGTCGTGCGCCATGTGGATTCCGTTTATTTCCACATACACGCATCCGCAATTAAGTACTGAACAAACGTTAAAAACAGTCCCGGCGTTAATCAGATCCATCACACGTTAATGTCGTTAAAATTAACGGTTTTGTTTGTACATCTTCTGTTGTCACGCATGAATAGGTCTACGGTTAGGCACCATAGCGGCGCCCACATTCTTTTGAATCGGCGATACGTAGATATATGTCTCGGTTCACCATAATTAACAAACGCTTTCCGAATAACAATAAAATACAGTGAGATTAGAGTACACTGACGTAGGGGCGATGGGACCAAAGTAAACTGGGACGACTGCAAGCGACGAGGTACGAGGGAGCACCATAAATTCTCGGCCTGATAAGGCTTATACAGGTTCGAGCGTTCAAACTCCATTGCGTCATAGTTGCACATGTGCGAGGCCTACACTATATATATTACGGCTCGAAGAGTAGTAGTTTTTAGTAGCCAGCCAGACAACGTGACTAACGCGTGAAAATATCTCAGGTAACGAAAATTGAGTACCGCGCGGTCATTAATTTTTTAACAAAAAAAGGGCATGCGCCTAATTACATTAAACAACATTTAGACGGCGTTTATGGTAATTTATCGCCTTCATATTCCACTGTAAAAAAGTGGGCAAAATGTCTCCGTTTGGGGCAGGAATCTCTTGAAGACGATGAGCGTCCCAGTCGGCCAATTGAACCGAACGCCTCAAAACATTTCAATTATTGAAGAAATGGTATTACCAGATCGCCGTTTGAAAGTAAAGAAATTAGCAGTGATGTCTGACATTTCTAAAACAAGTATTCGCCGAATCCTCCATAACCATTTAGGAATGAATAAGATTAGTGCAAGATGGGTACAGCATCTCATTTCTGCTCTCCAACGTGAACGTCGGTCGAACGTGCGCACTCGTTTTTAAACATGTGTAAAGATAACCCGAAACCGATTTTGGAGTCCATTGTCACAGGAGATGAGACAATAATTCTATATTATGATCCTTTATCCAAAAGGGAATCAATGGAATAGTGGCGATTTGATGAACATCGTCCCAGAAGGGCGAAAGTCGTTCAAGCAACGAGAAAGGTGATGGCCACAATATTCTGGGATTGTGAGGGTATTTTCCTCATAGACTTAAAGAGCGCAATACAACTGTCAACGGCACATATTATACGTCTTTGCTGCATAAATTGAGGGACAATATTCGTGCAATACGTCGAGGAAGATTGACAAAAGGTGTTCGATTATTGCACGACAATGCATCCGTCCATACTGCCGCCATTTCACAAGCTGCCATATGCGGCTTTCAAGAATTGGAACATCCACTGTATAGTCCGGATATGGCTGCAGGTAATTATTGTTTATTTTCTCATTTAAAGAAAGACCTTAGGCGACGTCGTTTTAAAGACGATAGTGAGTTGCAAGCAACTGTAATACAACATTTTCAAGGAAAAACTTTACATTATTTTTACAAAGGTATAGAATTATTAAATGATCGTTGTAATAAATGCATTGAAATTAGGGGAGATTATATTGAAAAATAAAAATTGTTATATTTTACCAAGTTTATTTTTTCTATATCAGGCCGAGAATTTATGGCGCCTATACCTCGTACATATCTAGCAAGTGGTGTAAAATTAGAAAATCTTGCAGAAAATTTGAAAAAAGCGATTCTTAGTAATAAGTAAATGGCCGTTATAACACCAAACAATATTTTTTAAAGGATAGTAAATAGTTTTCTTAATTCCATAAAGCGTTTAGGTATTGCTCATAAATTAATGGTTTCATTTTCTTAAAATAAAGCATTTATTTACTTAGAATGCTTGAAATGCATATTATTTATATTCACATTATTAATTGCACTTACCTTGTTTAAAGCAGTACAACATATCCATACATAATGCAGTAAATTGTCCACATTGCTTGTGATTTTAAAAAAGCTAAAGTAGAGGTTATCTACAGAATAATGTTCAAACAAAAGTTAACTTAATGTAGGAGTATACAGGGAAAAATGCCTAGAAGCAATAACCAATATAATTCTAATAAGTGGCTCCTGGTATTGATGGAATCACTATCAGCAAAAACAATATGAGAAAAGAAAAGCATTAAAGTTCCTTGCTCCTGACCACATTGCTCTTACATCTCTCAGTTTAAGCCACTAACCTTCAAAAACAGCAAGAGAAATATTTCCTGGCGCCACCTAGTGCCAGTAGTTATGCCGTTCTAAATAGTAGCGACGGAAGCAAATCACAAATACCATGCTTACCCATACAATGATATAATCTTTAACGTACGTTTCATAAACATTTTCAAAAGATACGAGTTATAGTAATATATAGTAAATAATAATAATAAAAAAAGGGATAAATAAACTTAGATGTTAACTCATTAATTATTAAACTACGTAAAAATAATCCCTATAAGTTAATTTTAATGGAGTCTTTTTTTTAAGAATAAGAATTACCGTACTCTTTTCTTAGGTGCCTTATGAAAATTCTTCTTCAAATCTATAAAAACCATTTTTTTTCTATTTTCCCGCTTCGTACAAAGACACTTTAAAAGGAAACCATTTTCAGAGATAAAAAATAAGAATACTTTTAATAGCTTATTCTTTCTAATTCTATTGAAAATATCTCCTAAGATAGTTTATTTAATTTTCTCGTAATAAATACATAAAGTAAACGGGCAGAATATTCACATAAATTTATTCATGAAATAATATAAATGCTAAACGAAATGTGTAAGACATTTTAATTTTCCACTCCATTAATCGAACGCCGATATCACGTCAAAGACACTCCATCATAACAAGAAAATATATCCATCATATTAAATAACAGTTATTACTAACCAGAAGTTCTTTAAACCTGATATAAAAGCGTTACGTCATTTACTCGCTGTCAAATGTAATGCTGGATCAAATTAACTTTAACATATCCTTACCACCATTGTACTGTTTTTTCCCACTGCTCTTTTTTAGAGTAATCTATTAATGCAACCAAATATTTCACTTACCGAACAGCAATATACAAAAGAGAAGTACAGCGGACTCTCGTTATAACACTGGTTTAGGGTGATAAAGCAAACTCGCGTTATAGGCTGAACCGCGTTATAAGGAGCAAATGAATAATGAAATATAATTTAACAATAAAATATTTATCGATTACAATCTAATTCTCAAGTAACATTATTGTGTCAAATGCAATACTTCATTTAATAAAGTCTGTAATACATTTTTTTCAGATTGCCAGTTTGGTTGTTGGCAGCGGATTATTAAGCATTTCCTTCTCCTGGTTGATTTCTTCCTATTCTTCACCTTCACGATAAACTGCCTCAGTAATCATTTTGTCAGTCATTTCTTGGCAAACGTCTTCTGTTGCGTCCACATCAATCCACTTAAGCTAAGGTTTTGGGAGGTAAGATCTTGATTGTAATTAATTTCTAACTCTTCTGGTTTTGAGTTGAAAAGTAGGATATTAGTTTTTTGGGCGTTGAGTTTTAAATTATTGACTGTACACTATTCCTCTATAGACTTTAAATTATCCTCTAACGCAACCTTTATTTGTTCACAGGTGCGCTTCTGTACAACGTATGAGGTGTT
This sequence comes from Dynastes maya, assembly GCA_029619315.2. NCBI lineage: Eukaryota > Metazoa > Arthropoda > Insecta > Coleoptera > Scarabaeidae > Dynastes > Dynastes maya. The sequence continues at coordinate 33,731,082 of JAROYE020000003.1, forward strand.
ATCTGCATATAAAATAACGTCAATGACATCTGGCAAATCATTAATATATAATAGAAACAGAAGTCACCCCAGTGTAGAACCCTGTGGAAGACCACAGTGAATGATTCGCCAAGTCGATGAAATTTCATCCCCTAGGCATTATTGATTGTTGCCTATTCGGGAGATAAGAATTTAGTAGCTCTAAAGTATGTCAATTCGGGTTCGTCCAATAATTCGCAGATACGAGTATAATGTTGTTGTCATTAAATTGATTGTCTAATGTTGCCATATTAGAATTTGAAATCACTTCGGGAAGAGTGTCTTGATCTAGAAATTGACTTTTTCCAGCAATTACGAATTGTCTGTGCAATGAATGCTTGCCAAGCAAGTCGAACACCGTAAGAAATCTTTACGATTCGTGCTTTTTGAAAACATGCCTGTGATGCTAGTAAAATTTTCGGCATTTCTCTTCAGTAATTCGTCTTAGAAACACGAATTATCCCTGCATCTAAAGGCTGTATAAGAGCAGTAGTGTTTTTTGGAAGAAACATTGTTTTAGTTTTGCCATCCTTGGACACAAAAGAGTCAGGGGATGGGTGTGCTGAATTATCAAGAAAAAGCAAAACATTCGGTTCTTGATTCATGTCCTTCAGAAACGTTTGCACTGTGGGAACAAAAGTGAAATATGTTTGATATCACACATGCATTTGCACTACTTCTGTAATCAACTGGTAGAAATTTTATATTGATTGATTGATCGGGATTTGCAGCTACCAGATTTATTCACACAAAACAGTTATTCGATCCTTATTTAGCTTTAATCCTTTTTTCTTCAGTATTCCTTTTTAGGTCTGAAGTTTTACTTAGCATTATTCTAAAATACAATACAGTTTTGTCGCAATTATAAACGCCTCGTAACAGTAATAAATATTGCAAAGATACACCAATATCGTTGGAATGAATTATACTAAAACACTTTCCAAGAATGTATCACAGAAAGCAATACTGAAACCTTTTTGTGATAATAAGAAATAAAAAAATGTTTAACCAATGAGTCAGAAGGAACCACTATGTAACACTTTTTACCTTTTCTTTGTCATTGTACAGAGCCATCTTATACAAATAAAGTTTAGGGTGAAGTTGAACGTACCGTGTACATCGATGTATGTCACAACGTGTTCTGTTATGTTATGAATGTAGGCAAGTTTATGTTTGTCAGTTCATTTAACGCTTATCCGAGTGTTTACAATCTATTAAAGTAGATGAAGCGTTCCTCAAAATATATTCAATATCGCCAAGTCATATTACTTGCAAATACGTTATGCAGATTACGCTGGGTCGATGAATGAAAATGTTTTATATCCAGTTTAGGGTATCGCGTGATATCGGTCTTTCGCACATTTTTTCCAATGGAAAAGCCGAACTTGTTATGGTACATTTATTGTATGTATTCCGCATCATTGGTCATTGATGGGTTTTCATGCGGAGTTTTGTCTTCTGTTACAACGAAGGCTGATACGGTTTGTTCGTTTTCATATATTACAATTATGTACAGCGGAATTGACAAGATAATGAAAAAAATTGTTTTTCTGATAGATTTCAACCGTTTGTGAAGAGTAATTTTCAACAATATCACATTAAATTATATTAGAGATACTCGTATTATTTATTAGAGACAAACTATATTCTTAAAGCACTCTCATTTTCATTACTTTAAAACTTTACCACGGGAAATATTGCAAAAATGCAAATGGGTCAATTCTAATAGCTTTCATTATTAAAATTTCTTTGTTAACGCCTAAAAACCTAAATTTTGTTTTTATTTAAATTGCAATTAATTTACTGATATTTGTTATCATCTAAGCAAGTGAAACAACTTTTCTAAATCAAGTTTTTCAAAATTTTTTGTAATTTTTGAAAAAAATCGTGTGACATTAGGTAACACTGGGCACTTACGGTACAGTAACATGTTTATAAAAGTACCGTATTCTATTATTTGGTGTGAAAATCATAGAAGCACTCAATGCAGACACCAACATTGCACTTGGTACGAAGAACCGAACTACAACCTTCCGCTGCAGAATGTCTTCGTTTGTTACGTCGCACTGGAACTAAATGATTTATTCTATTGTAGCGTAGATTATCCGAAATTATGTTCAAAGTTACACTAGATTTCAAAGCAGAGAGCCTGCCGCTGCCTTTTAGTGGTAGACTATAATTTTGTAGGTATCCTGTAGCGATGTCTCTGAAATTCCAGCTGAGTGTTGGTACCATCTTTTTATGTAGCTGCCACGAATTGTGAATGCAGACATCGAGTAGCCTTGAAAATATGCACCACCACTATTTTTCCCTCTGATTCTTATCCTGTGCCGAGAGCAATTCTCGTACATGAGATCAGTTCCACTCATGTACGAATTGTACTAACCAATCACACCTGCTCTTGGTACTGTAATAACCTTTTCCTCTGACTGAGAATAACGCTTGACATGACTGATGGGATGAAGTCCATGACATAATGATGCGGGCACAATTTCATTATCCACCCAGCGCACCAAAATGGTTCCGTGATCCTTGTCGATAGACGATTCGCATCTTCTCCGAGATTGTTTCTGCAGCATTTTTTTTATCAAAGGCCAATTTTTGGGAATGCAGTTTTCCCTAATGGTACCTTAGGTACAATTGCACCAGTTCCATCGTAGCTCCTTTCTTTTAAATGTCTTAGTAAAAGTAATTCCAGTGAAGAGATTATCAAAGTACAGTTTATATGGTAGCTTTCGTTTCCATCAAGTAGCTCATCTAACATAGTCATGAATGGATCTGATGCTTTTCCATATAACTGTTCATACTCAATTGATCGTTATGGGTTGTTCCGTTGCTGCATTTCAAAATCAACTAGGTAATCTGACTCTGTATTCAAGCCCCACATTCTTATACCCAAACCGGATGGGTTTGCCCCTAATAAATAGCTTGCAATCATAGCGACCATAGTATTTCATCATACTTTTATCGTAATTAAGTTGCTTCTCCGGTTGAAAATGTTCCAAACATTTGTTCTTGATTTTATCCATCAACAGTCGTACTTTCCATATTTTGTCCTGTATTTTGAGATTTCCATTGTCTGCACAGTGTAGAAATCTTGCAATTTAAAGAAAACGATCTCGCCTCATTGAATTGTAAACAAGACCGTTTCTTACGTCTTCATCGATATCCCAGCGATATCTCTTGCCGGGCATTCGCTGTAGCCACTCACTATCATGATTGCCAAAAAACATTTCATCTCTTCTTAGGTTACTTTGGATCACCATATTTTTTAAACAATGCGTAATGACTAGTTTCGATTACTAAAAACAAAATTATGTTTTCATCGATAAATTGTTCGAAAAACTCAAATACAGATAAGTTTTCTTATCTATTGAAATTAGGTTGAGTAAATATGGAAAAATTCTACGTTTTTCGTAGAAATTTTAGGCATCATCCGGGAAGTGACTGCTCTATCAGGCAAAGGAAATGCAATAGGCATGGGTTACTTATTAGTAAGTCTCACTCCTGCTCCAGCTAGAAGTTGTTTTGCTGGTAAATTGTTGATAAAACCTCCACCATCTTCATCCCCATAACGTAAAAAACGAACATAAAACTTGATGTAGTAGATGTTCAAAATGCTCGCCTCGGACGTCTTGGCACTATCCTAATCTTAAATAAAACTGTCTTCTAATGTTATTCAACAACCGTGGTGTGACCGACCTAGTCGCAAGCGTTATTCTTCTTCTTAAGTCAGCTAAATCTAGCGGTTTAGTTTTGTATACAACACTTTTCACATATTCCCATAAGAAAAAGTCTAATAGCGTAAGGTCAGGTGATCGTGATGGCCATTCTATCGCTCCTCGCCTCCCTATCCACCGATTTGGAAATATTAGATCGAGGTTCTGCCCGACATTGATTAGGTAATGTGGCTTACCATTTGCAACATTCTACCTTTGCAATCCGGATTTTCTGCGGTGGCTGCTTTGAAGACAAAATATAGATCTCGGATAAATATAGAAAAAGAACTGAGAGTGTCAATTTCTAATATTAAACCCTTTTTCGAAAAACTTTGCTCTGCAAGGCAGGCCCAAAGCAGTCACTAATAATTATCGTATTAAACTTGTTTTTAATTTAGTATTGATAAGCTAATTATGAAATACATTGTGCAGTACTGATACAGTCCTATTTATAAGTGTATTATATGAGTGTAAACGTGTATTTTATTTTTTATTACGTCAGAATGTATTCTATTGCTCTTCTTTCAGTAAAAATCAAATAATTTTTTTTAATAATATTTTTTCTTATTTCCGATATGATCGCGCCCCACAGGTTAAGAATCGCTGATATAATTGGATCAAATCGAAATATCTAGATATGAAAAGAAGAGAATGTAAATAACCTTTCAACCGACAATGTTTCATTGCATTATAAATTTTTCTTCAACATGGTGGACTGAACAAATGCAAGCGGTACATCAAAAGTATCGCGAACCGACCATTTATAAAACCGAAAATGATGTTGATGAATGATGAGCAAGATAGGTAGTACGAGGAGAGATAAATTATCCTACTTGTCCAGGTGGATAACTTCCGCTTTCATCGTTCTCCTCGCTGTCGTCCTCACGATAATCACGCATGCATCCACTTTTATGGTGTTTGCTCGCGTTGAATCCCACGGCATCCGCGCTTCCTTTTTTACACGACATAATGCAGAATAAACGTGATACTAGAAAAGATCACATAGTACGTGATAGCTGCACATACCAGAGGCGCTGTTTGTCTTTCGTTTTGGGATCTTAATTTGTATTTGTGCCTCATTTCCCGCTTTAATATCGATGTAATCGAGATAAATAAACTGTGATCGCTTAATACTTTGACGGAAATTGTGTGTGCTCACGAGTGCATTAATATAATGGATGTTTGTCATCAATCATGCGTCTAATGTAAACCTGTGCGTGTGTAAAAAGTAAATTAAAATAAAGAAGGGAAAAACTTGCCCACCAGAGAACACTTGTTACGGAACCTGTTAAAGCTACTGGCAGGAAAAGCAGGTCCCAACAACATACAATACGCTGTAATTTATTACGATAAGGGTTTAATATGAAAAAAAAACAATTTAATCTTGATTGAATATGCAATCTTATGACTATTTTGTTTTAAAAGTATTACCATATTTTAATTGAAAACAGAATTTTTAAATTTCTAAGGAGAGAACTAAATGAATAGAAAACCAAAAATTATGCATTGACAAATAGCTAATACATATGTAGGTACAATAGTGAAAATTTACAGCCAAGTCTTAGGTTAAACACTGTCGTTACTGCAAGATATATTGCTTATCTTATCGTCAATCGCCCTCTATTGCTTTCCCTTACCGTTGCTAACAAGTGAACACAGGTAAGTATCCCTTATCAATTTAAATGAAACTTTGTGGGTTCATAGACCGATATAGTGTAAAAACAACGCTAACTTTCTGAGCTGCCTAATTTCACATTAGCGAGGTGTAAGGTACTCTAAGCTCAACACTACCCCCCACTGATTGACTTTAATAACTCAGAAACTACCACTCAGATATCAAAAAAAAAGTTAAGACAAGATTTAAACTGCTTCACATGCTCCAAACTATGGCGTAAATACTTTCCCTATAGCAAATATTTGTTTAGGGGAACAACCCTCCACCCCATATATATGTATGTATGTATTACATTTGCCACGTAATATTATATGTGTAAAAAAATTCATAACTGATGTGCTATATCTACAGTAATGAAGGAAACACGTAGGTTGTTATAAAACGATACTTATTATTAATAAAATGTGAGCTTAGAGTTTACTGACGACTGTTTAAGAAGTAAGTTATAAAGTACATTACGATGCGTATGTTAAAAACAATTCCGAAAATGTTGAAAACAATTGCGTACACCATGCACAACAAACACAAGCTTGCCACAAATACCGCATTGTGGTGTATTTTGTGTATACTTCGGGAAGCAGAATCTTACAGAATTTTCAAAATGTGGTAGCCGTTCGGCGATGTACCCACTTTTATACCATGTGTGATTGATTATGATTTAAAGATTGTAACTGAATAATTCTGTTTCTTTGGTGTAGAGTTATATCATAATCTATAAGTAGTACTTCATCTGAAAATGCTCTCATACAATTTTTCCATATTCTAAAACCGTCAACTTCTAAAGATTGTGGCAGTGAAATTATTTTCTTTAGAATTGTGAAAATATTTACTTTTTTGTTCGTTGGTACTAAATTTTACACATCACTTGAACAATGCCCACTCCAGGAATCCAATAACAGGATACTTTCAAATCCAGTATTTGATAAATACACACCTGTAAACCAATCCTTAAAATGCTGAGAAGTTAGTTTTCCGGATGTTGAAACAAAAATATAAATACATTAACAGGCCTAAAAGTTTTTTTTTGCATCTGCGATCTAAACCGACATGTCGTTTCTTTTAACACACGGAAAGGGGGAGATAAGAGACGTCCATTCGCTAAAATTATTGACATGATTGTGTAACTATACGTGATAGAGGATGATTGCACGACGGCTTCCACTGTTTTTGTTCCCATGGCGGATGAAGTTCGACCGAAATGTATTTCTAAATTAAGGCCATTCTCATCCGCATTATAAAAGTTGTCGTCTCCAACATACCTAATTTTAGGTTTCATTTGATTAACAAATCTCTCAGCTGTGGTACTTAATTCGTCAACATCGATGTGAGTGGATGATGTAATAAACTTTGTTATTTCACGAGAAACAATTTTATGTACTTATTTGAAATGCTATACCCACCAATGACTTGCCTTAAACGAAGAATAGTCAATTAATTCTTTTGCTAGCAGCGTCCATCTGCAAAAATCTATGTCGTGGATAATACTTCCGCTGTTCAGGGCATCTTTAAATTTTGCAAGAACGTACTCTGTATCTAGGATTTATCCCTGTTATTCGTTGTGCATGATGAAAGCAATTCCTTTGTTTTCTATACGGATTACCATTATTGCAGTAATTATATAGCGTAGACTATTACAAGCAATCGATTTATGAAATATGTTCCACATTGTGCCATCAAAATGTATATACAGTACGACGCATTGTAATGTATTTCTTAACTTACTATTTAAACAGTCATCAGTAAACCCTTCATTACTATAAATATAGCACACCAGTTATGAATTTTTTGCACAAATAAGAATATTTCCTAGTAGATGTAATATGGTTGTTTCTCTAAAGAAATATTTATTATAGGGAAAGTATTTACGCCCACGTTTAAAGCACTTAAAACATGTTAAATCTCGTCTTTTTTAAGTATCTCTTATAGTTTCTGAGTAATTTAATCAAACACTGAATGGTAGTGAAATTGGGCATCTAAGAAAATTACCGTTGCTTTTATACTACAACAGTCCCACAAAGTTTCATTTAAATCGGTGAGGGACACTTACCGTGTGTTCCCATATAAGCGTATTCAGCTATCGAGTTGGGATCTGCTATCGTTACCGATTCTACAAAATGTAGGAATTACTTATCTATTTTATTTAAAAAGGGACCTTGTATTCTGGGAAGATGAAATCTTACCTGAAATTAAACGGTAAAGACGTCATCTTTAAACAACTAAAGTTGAAAAGGACGAAGCTAAAAAGTAGTGTGCATTGAAAATGTTAAAGTTTATTGCGGAAATGGACTTTCAAGAATCAGTTCTTCTAAACTTATTTGACAATATGTGTTTCAGCTGTTCTTGCGAGAGAAGCTTTTCAAAGTTGAAGTTGATTAATCATCAACAATGAGCCAAGTAAGACTTAACGGTTTGGCAATCTTTTCCATTGAAAATGCAGTAGCTAAAAGCATAATTTTGAAGAAGCTATAAAAAAAGTTTCAGAAGTCAAAACTCGAAAAAAAACGGTTTTAGCTTTTTGATAGAAAAGTTAAAAACATTTTTATAAAACATGAAAAATGGCAAATTAATAAGCTTTTTAAATATATGATTGTCTGCTAGACGTAAGTTGTTTTTTCTTTAGTCTTAGGTTTTTTTGTTTTCCAAATTACTCAGTTTTAAGCAAATAAATGTTAATTATATATTTGGCATTTTGTATGGTGATCATTCCAATAAGGGGGGCTCGAGCCCCTGGCCTCCATAGCTGTAGGTCCGCCACTGTAACAGTGCACAGTTCGTCCCTTTATCAAATAAAATGCTATTTGGTTGGAATTTATATGTAAATACAAGCAAAACCGTGTCTTAAAATAACCATATTAATGTAAACAAAACTGAATTTAGGACCACAATTACGTAATCTACGAACAATACACCAAAAAAGAAAACTAAATACATAACTAAGTCCTTAAAATAAATCACTACACTCAGGGAAATGGTTTCTTGCATCAAGAAAATAATTTTCTTACAAAAATCAGTCTCTATTTAAGAAAATATTTTTATTTCAAGACAACAGAAATATATAATGTAAGAAAATAATTTTCTTGACATTTTATTTGGATTAACCCTCGTAAGACGGTGCTTAGTTTTCTTACGTAATATTTCATTTTTTTTATGTGTAAACGTGGGGAAATTGGTTTAGAAGATAATTAGAACTTGTTCATTATATATCAAACATGTATTACATAAATTAAGCATTTATTTATTTAAAAAAAAAATAATTTTCATTACAAGGCAAACACATGAAATTTTTAACAGAATGATCAACACAAACTTTTTACATACAATACAGTAATGACAGGACTTTCGGTCTTTTTTCCTCTGGCATCGACCTTGTCCTGAAGCTCTGTCATCTGCAGGTGGAGCAGCAGGGTACCAACTGTTCGTCTATACATAAATGACCTTCTGGATGAAAAGCCTTTTTTCAATTTTCAATACACTTGTCAAAAATTGTTCTTATTGGAGCCATTTTATCATCTTGCCTCCTCTACATTCTAAAATAAAAACAATTTATTAAAAAAGAAATGTGCGAAAAAGAAGGTCTGGGGTGCAGCTGCACCCCGCACCGTCTTACGAGGGTTAAATAAATATTTTCTTAGGGTTATAAAATCAAGAAAATCCAAGACAGAAAAATGTTTCTTCCAAGTAAATCATTTAGTTTTTAGTTAAGAAAATATTCATATTAAGGTAGCAATGGAAAAATCATCCAAAACATATCATCAGGCCAGGATATCCAATAAAAGAAAAATTACAACAACGGAAAAGAACCTAAGTTAGTAATTAAAATTAAAAGCAAGTGAATGTGCCAATGAGAAAGTTTTTTTTATAGGTTGCAGTATAATTAAATTATCTCTTTAACAATGTAATTAAAATAGGGATTATTTTTATGTACTTTAATAATTAATGAGTTAATATTTATGTTTATTTATCCCTTTTTTATCATTATTCTTTATTATACAGCGTGTCCCAGGATTGACGTTACAAGAGGTGTGCGGAACTAAAAATCTACGAATCTTAATTTGACCTTTCGGAACTAAGCCCTGCTTGATTTGAAACTTATTTTTAGTTTGTTTTAATTTTTTTTTAATTAAGTGGGCCATGACAGTTGGGAAAATAACATTTTTGTTTCAGGTAAAGTATCTTTTTCGGTTACAGTATGTCAAAATGTTTTTAAGAAAGGTTGTTCGGAATGAAAAGTTATGGCGTTGTGAATGATCGGCTTACTTTGTTAAAATCCATTATTTGTTGATTTCGTTTCAGGTAAAGTGGCTTCTCGGTAAACAACGTAAATTCTTTGCTGTAACGTTAACACAAATAATGGATTTTATCAGAGTAGGTCGATCATTTAGAAAATTTGCACAACTTTTCACTCTGAACAACTTTTCTTAGTAACATTTTACCATACTGTGAACAAAAAAGATACTTTACTTGAAACGAAAAAAAAGTTTTTGCTCAACGGTCAACACCTACTTGATTTAAAAAAATCAATAGTAAACTAAAAATAAATTTCAAACCAAACAGGTCTTAATTCCAAAAAGATCAAATTGTGATTCAAAGATTTTTCGTTCCGCGCACCTCTTGTAACATCAATCCTGGGACACGCTGTATATTAGAAGAAAACTATAGTTAAATTAGTACACATGGTAAATAGTAATAAAAAGAAGAAGAAATATTACATTGACCGGTATCTTTTGAGAATGTTTATAAAACGTCCTACGTTAAAGGTTATATCATTGCCATCTATATTCCGGTTTTTATATTCGCTACACTCTAGGTCGGCATGACTATAACTCTGGGACTACGTGGTGGCAGGAAATATTTCAGTTGCTGTTTCTGAAGATTAATGGCATAAACTTAGAGATGTAAGAGCAATGTAGCCAAGAGCAAGAAGCTTTAATGCTTTTTCTCTTCTCATATTGTTTTTACCGGTAGTGATTCCATCAATACCAGGAGCTATTTATTAGCATTATCTATCTTGGTTATTGTTTCTATGCACTTTTTTTCATATGTATTTCTGCATTAAGTTCACTTTTGCTTGAACATTATTCTGCAGATAACCTTTTCTTTTAGCCTTTTTAAAATCACAAGCAATGTGAACAATTTACTGTATTATGTACGGATATGTCATACTGTTTTAAACAAGGTAGGCGCAATTAATAATGTGCATATCAAGAATTCTAAGTAAAAAATGCTTTATTTTAAGAAAATGAAACTATTGATTTATGAATAATACCTAAACGCTTTCTGGAATTAACAAAGCTATTTACATAACGGCCATTTACTACTAAGAATCGCATTCTTCAAATTTTCTGCAAGATTTTCTTGAATCAAGTTAACAAATGTCTTAAACAAAGAAATACAATTATTTCATTACAAGTGTATACTTTTCTTAAGCGGAGAAAGAAACGCTAAGAAAATATTTCTTTTGATTTAAAACAGTTACTGTATTGCGGATAATTGAAACAGTAATTGTCTTGAATTAAGTATGATAAGTATGTCTTTGATATAAGTAAAGGTTTTTCTACGTGAAGACCTACGAAATATCTACAAGATGAAACTAAATAACATATAATTCGCAAAATAAATACATTGTGTTTGATAACCCCGTTTACAAAATGGGAATTTCAATTTTCGGGAGTTTCGTAGCTCTATATTATCTAGTCTAGCGTGCCGATACTGTGTCACCGTCTAGCGGCCATCAGCCAAACTTCTAGTATGTTTACCACCAATAAGCGTTACACAACAAGAAGCCGTAAATCCGGCTCTTTGACGTCCGTCATATACGCCTAGATCCATGCGTTACTTTTAGCGTCGGGCTCCTGCCCTGGTGTGATGTGCTATCTGCGTAGGAAGTTGATCACCTTTAATTCTTATACGGTAATAGTAATACTACCGTATTCCTTAATAGCTAAGAAGACGTCTCTTCATCTCAAAAATTGTTCCACTAATTGTATTATAACGTGACACGTAGACGCAGGTCAATCATTTATTTGCCAAAGCTGGGCTAAAAAGGGTTAAGAAATACCCATATCGAAGCTATAAAAATTGATTAATAATACGGGTATGATTATCATATGTAGGTAATTTTGTAATTCAGGACCTGTGAAAATCCTGAAAGTGTAATAAGCACACCTTAAATGAATCATTGTAGAATAAAATTTCCCTCTTAATTAATTCCATACATGTTATGGAATGAATGAGCTTGTTAGTGTGAAGAGGCTAAAACTTGAACTCTTCAACTTCCACCATTAGAAAATTCTCATTTAATAAAGGAGATAAAGTGAGCTTATATAATTGAAATAACCCGGTGTTAATATTTTCCTGTATTTATAGCGTAGTATTATTACGAAGCGCTCCCGAAATTTCCATGTTAATTAGGTAATAACGTATTATAACCGACCCCTAAAACAATTTTGTAAAATGTTTGGCGTTAAAATTGATAATTATGAGGCTGTGTAGGTAGCTCTTTTATGTATGATGTACTATAATAGTATAATCCCCCAATTCTAGGTTCGATAAACATTAAATGCTGAAATTTAATGTATCTCACACATATGCAGTAAATTGACATGGATATGCGCCTTTGTAAGTACTATTTCATTTAAAAATGATACATTTAAACAGAGGTCAAACCATACCTCTCAAAACAATTATGGAATTATAGCTAGAATGCAAACTTTTAGCAATAATGTTTAGGTACAAATGAAATAAAGCAAATGTATACTCCGATATTTGTAAGTTTTAATGCACGTCATTAATAAACTGTGACGTCATATTACGCGCAGTTGTCACTATTATACTCACAGTTTACATCTGGTCTATATCCATATGATTGGAGCGTTTTGAGGTTAAATTTGAATAAAGGTTAGGAATTTGTGAAAGTCGTTAGATATTACTTTTATAAATATATGATATTTAGACAAAGAAAGATTATAACTAATATGAATATTATACATATCGAATTGTTCATCGAATGTTCAATTACACGTATGGAAGGGAAATAGATAAAACCCTTTAAAAGGCACAAAATCAATCTTTTCTTTCACATAAATTTAGAACTGCGATCATCAAATATACGGCAAAGAGATTAAACTTCACTCTATACAACATTCACCTTCTTATTAATTTATATATGAAATAGTGCATTTAAAAAATAAGCTGTTATTCACAGTCTGTGTTACTACAACTGTATTGATCACATGAATCTTGGTTCAAATTAATAATTAGTTCTGGAATTTCCTCTCTCTCGAAACCAACTTCCCTTTTCCACCAGTCCTCAATAACCTTTTCAGTATGATGAACTGTTTTCATACACACTTCAGGCGTTATAGTGCCAAGTGCTTCTTCCCACATCTCTATATACTTTGCTGTTCCATGTCCATCCCTACCTAGGTGTCTGTTGTAATAATTTTTGGTTATGCCCCATATATGCTCAATTGGGTTGAAAATGAATGAATTTGTTTGAGTGTACAAATATTTTTATTTGACATAATTTTGTTGAGTCAAACAAATACATGATAGAATCGTGCGCCTCGCGCATCGTCGGCGATTTCCGTTGCGTGAACTCAGGCAATCGCAATCGTAGTCCTAGTTTAGGTTATGTGAGATGGTGGTCCGTAAACGGTGAAATGTAAATAAAGAAAGTAATAGGTAAGTAGAATAATAGATTTTTATATTTTTACCATTAGATAACTAACGTTAAAATTCTGTATAACAAAAATAATAAAATAGTTGCCACAGACTGGTGAATATCAGAATTCCTGTTTGTTTAGGGATTAGCGAAAATTACAAAAATCTCGCCGATATCGTTTTCAAAGCCAGTAACACCAATGTTAGCAATTTAAATAAATTGCGATTCAACTCACCGCACATTTAACAATGCTTTGCTTTTTCCGTTTTCATATTTTGTAACTAATTGTTAGTATATTTCCTCTTTTTTTGATATAACAAGTATTTCAGCAAAGGCAAGTGCATAAATCCGTTGATGTACCTGCTGTTCTATCTCTTACCCTTTTTATCATAATACCTAGCACCCTTCTAGCACCTAACTATATAGTTATCCCTGTCACTCGTTCGCGATTCTCAGGATTCGTACGAGATTACCGAGGTAGTAAGTTTTGTAAAATTCTTTGCAAACAAAAGTGGTACAAGTATCACTTTAATCTTTATGTATCTGTACACACAACGCACAAGTTATTTTGTGGTTGCGTCATCTTCATCAAAATAATTTTGTACCTATACAATTACAAGTTACAATTACAAGTTACAATTACAAGTTACAATTACAAGTTACAATTACAAGTTACAATTACAAGTTACAATTACAAGTTACAATTACAAGTTACAATTACAAGTTACAATTGCAAGTTACAATTACAAGTTACAATTACAAGTTACAATTACAAGTTACAATTACAAGTTACAATACAAGTTACAATTACAAGTTACAATTACAAGTTACAATTACAAGTTACAATTACAAGTTACAATTACAAGTTACAGTTACACATGGGTAATTTTTGTTTTTACAGATACCTATATAAAAGTACATACCTTTTAACAATTTTTTTGTCGACGTATTTTTGTAGCAATATATTATAACAATTTGGACATACTGCAGTCTGTTTAAAGTTATCGGCACACTATACCTAACTTTGATGTTATTAATATTGTTAAAATCAGGTTACAACTTCGAGACATCGAGACCTAGCCTAACCTAACTAGATTCACTTTACAAGTTCCTGGAAAATGTGACCAATCTCGAAGAGACTCGAAGGAAATCTGTGAGATTTAAAGTTTACCGTTTTTGTTTGCGACCACGTAGATCTTTAGGAAGGCCTTGATATTACCTTGACGTAATGGAGAAAGTTAATGGTATTTTAGGGAGCTGGGGTTTATTTACAAGAACAAAAGCAGCACGTCACTACCAAATCGAGATTAATTCTCGGCATTATACTTTTTCCTTATGTACTTTTGCTAGTTTATCCTCAAAGTTTTTCAAAAGATTGTGTATTTTTAACACATTATTACCCTATGTGCTCATAAATGGATGCTTTTTTCTCTAAAAAGAAGAAGGCATCTATCGCACTAACCATTTCAGTGGAGTAATAATACCAACAGAATAAGATTTGTCAAACTGACAACATACTTTAAATCACAGAAATATTTTGTTAAGCAAATACATATTTATCCAACCTTTTAATGGCGAATGTTCCTAGATGGGAACATAAAAAATCGAATTTTGATTGAATTAATCATATTATTTGCATAATTAACAATTAAAAAAGTTTACATCAACGTATATTTTAAAACATATAAAAGTTTTATGCAAATATGATTAATTCAAGAAAAAATAGATTTTTTAGTATATTCCCATTTTGGAAACGTTCACCATTAAAAGGTGAAGTCAAATAAATGGTAAAGAAAAATATGTTTGTTTCAAACTGAAGTTCTTTAAAACAAAGAACAGTATTGTTGAATCAAACACATTACGTATATTAAATCAAACAGATGTATTTTCAAATGAAAATTGAGGTTATTTGTTTCAAGAGATCATATCTTTAAATCAAATAATGTCAAAAAAATTATTTCTTTAAATTAAAAAAAACATATCTTTGCCATTTAAAATTACGATTTGGTTGACTGAATGCATATTTGTTTGAGTCAAGAACTTTTTTTTCTCTGAGTGTATAAAATCTGACCACCAGCACTGATGCCAGCTCATTAAACTATCGCCTTCATAAAGAGGTAGCTCACAAACTTTTTCTGGAATATTTCTTCTTCGAGTCTTACGCCAAATTAAAATGTGTCTGTCAAGCTGCACACTGAATCTCGACTCATCCGAAAAAATGGATCTACTTCAATTACGAGCCCTTTGTGCGTAACTGAATCATACCAAAAGCTTACAAGCGAATAAACCTCCTCCGAGGTAATGATTTCAAATACTTTTACTATTTTATATAAAAATAAGTTTTAATTTTTACAAAACATTGTTTTCATCTCAATTATTATTCATTTTATATTCTCAGCAAAATGAATGCATGTAATCCTGCATTGTTAACTTTCTTATTTGTGGACCAGTAGATAGTATGTTTTTATTTGTAAATAACTGAAAATTATAAGTAAAAGTAGCCACCACGCCCAAAATTTTACTTTCTATTTAATAATTTTCAATGATACCAAGTTAAAAAAAAGAACTACTTAAATTATTTCGTTTTTATTTATATGTATGTATAAGTACACACATACTCGTAGATATGCATATATACATATCTAATTCTTGTGTAACTTTATTTTTAAAATTCGTTAGAGGTAAGGTTTTGAACACCTCCTGCAATTTATTATATAATTTTATTCCCCAGTAATCAATTGCTTTCTGGGAACTGGCCAATCTGTGATACGGCACTCTTAGTTCATTTCTTGATCTGGTGGGGTAACTATGGAAATTTCCATTTTGGAGAAATGTTTCTTTGTTTTGGTGGACGTGACTGACAGCTGCCAAGATGAATACGGATGGAAGGGTAAGTATTCCTTCTCTTTTAAAGTATGTTTTACAGCTGTCTCCAGGTTGCACAGGAATCTGATAGCCTTCTTTTGCAGTATAAAAATCCTCTGCGGTATATCACACATAACAGCGAATCCGATCCTGTCGCGCCGCCCAGAGTGCCAGATCTAGTTATAAGTACTAAAATTGCCATTATTTGTTAATAGATTTTCTTAACAACATACTACTTAATATCTATTTTTTTTTCCGTGTAGCCACTCTAACTTTAATTTTACATGTCGTATTGTATTTATTATAGACTAACTAACGCAGTTATTATCTACAATTCCACAAAAGGACGATCAATAATTTTCTTCCAGAATGATAATAAATATTTTATGTACCACAAGTAACTTATCCATCCAATAATATCTATTATATCCAACCCAGGATTTATTATTACGATCAAGTAGCATTGTCCATGTATGATCTGAATAATACATGAAAAAAACAGATGTACAAAGCGTGATATTTTATGATTTACCCACGTATTTACAGCACACAGATTGCGTTGGAAAATTAAAAAAATCTTTTTACGGTTATCTTTGTAAAGTATATCCAGGTCGTAATATATTGAGTTCTTTTTGTAGTACTTGACAAAGAAAGCGTGAAGCGCTAAAATGGTTACAGTTAGCACATTTTTTCCTTTCATTTTCTCCAGAACAACCCTACAGTAAATCATCTACACTCCACGTCGCAAAGCGATACAACCAAGCTTACCGCATAGAGTTTATTTACCGCTTTCTTTTTGCAATTTACGAGAAAATCAGATGAAGTATAGCTTTCAACATTCCAGATTTAGCAGGGTTTAATAAAACCAGCTTAATATTTTCTAAAGCAGTGGTTATTAAATTATTTAAAATTTTAAATTACTTTAAGTATAGTTTGATTTAACAGTTAGTGTACAATATACCTAATACCCTAGTTAGTTTATAAAACATATTACTGTTTATTAAAACTGCAACACCATTAGAAGTAAATGGTATTGCACTGACAAGCAAACTGACAGAACTGACCCCCTCCGATTTCGATGAAACTTGGTATATTGGTAGGCCATCAAAAAGTAAAGGACACGTATTTTTTTTATCGGCTGATATTCACCTTAAGGGGGTGAAGAGTGCGTCTGAAATTACCCCCAAAAACGCACTTTTAAACATAACTCTGGAACTGCGCAAGCTATCGGAATGAATTAGAAACCAAAATGTTCTACTTCAAAGGGCCTTTCAAACGGACCATAGATACCCTCCCCCCCTTAGTGGGGCAGAGGGAGGCAAATTTCACCCCTTTTCACCACCCTGGCTACAATTTTCACCCTAGACAGGTCATGCAAACTACATTTAAAAATAAAAGTCTTTTCGTATCTTTCCTCGGTTACATATAATAGAGGAAATATTTTTTATAAAGTGCGACCTCGCACATACATATATTCCGTTGTTATATCTATCTGATTGGTCTTCCGTTTACTATTTATGTGCATTTGGCATCTACTACGAACGATCTATTAGACAGTGATAAATTCTACACTTCAGTTTATTTCTAACAACGAGAAATAACTTTAAAAATCGCAGAAAAATGAAAATAAAGAACTTGTGATTATATAATACAGTACGAATATATATTAAAAGTGCGTCATAATGTCATTAAAATGTCGTCTATTTTTTATATGATTATATTATTATATTTTCAGATACACGTATTCAAATTCCTTAAAATAACTTTGAAATTGTTCCAGGAGTTGATATTAGTACCAAAAAAATTACTCGTATATAAAGGTGAAGGGCCAAAAAAAAAACAGTGTCTAGATACATTAACCATGGCTGAATTCGCTTTAAATTCACTTAACATCTTATCAATATTAAATAACAAACAACACATTTTTCATCTTACATATTATTATACCAAAGAGTAATAGTGAGAATTTTACATTTTTTGTTAATGAGGTTGTGAGTTTGCATTATTGATTGTATGTCCACAGTTGTGGTATTCAACGAAAAAATGTTTTGTACATAAATATTTTTTACACCATCCGCACCTGATTATAGCTGGTTCTCCACATTTGTCACAGTGGGACATTTGGGAATCCTATAAAGAGAATTTTAATGGAGTCGCGAATTTTGCAGGACGCTCCTCGAGGTAACCACTTTTATACCAGTCATATTTACGCATGAACTTATATCGTGGTGAAGAAAACTAGCCCTTGCAAACGTATAATACATTTGATATAATTGGATGGCAATGGCAGATAGAGCGATAATATCGGACAACTGTCGAGTAAATTGCTTCCACGAGCGGAAAAAGTACACGTCAAGAGGTTGATACCTGTGGCACCCTTTGGAATAGTCATAACTGTAACTTAGTGGTCAGTAGGCACAGCTGCAGAAATGTCCTCAGGGCTTTGTCCTGACCAAGAGTCCATAAGCAGAAGTCTCTTCTTGCCAACGTATGGGGCATATACGTCTTTGGCCCACTGTGTAACCAACTTTTTAGTTAATTTTCCGGACTTGGTGGCCACGATGTACACATTTGGTAGACAGAACAGTCTTTGTTGCACAAATGGTCCCAGACGGCCAGTTGCCTTTTTTAAACACACAAAAAGAGGAGACATTAATTTGCCAGCTGCTGATATAGTGGGTTAAATGATATAACTATGCGTGGTCGCTGTAATTGACTGCGCTGCGGCTTCTACGGATGTGGATCCACGTTCAGCCCGTGTTCGACCCGTATGCATTTCAATATTAAATCCACTTTGGTCGGTGTTATAAATGTTGTTTAATTCATATTCAGACAATAAGTTATGTATGCTCCTAACAAAGGCCACCGCTTCTGCAGCAACATTTGCAGCTCCACGAACTTGCATTCTTGTACGAAATTTGGTTATTTTGCGGGACACAATGTTATGTTTGTTTTTAAATCTTTGTATCCACCTCTTCAATAAAGTTAGCGATTTACAACTCTTTTTGTGCTTCCGACGCCCATCTTCTCAAATCATAATCATGAATAGAGTAACCAAAACTTGCGGACTCGCATAGGCGTCGGTATTACGGGTTAATATAAGAATACGAAAAATTCATAAATAAACTTACTTGCTAATTATTCAACAAATTAGAGGCATCAGCATGTGAACTACTGTAAACTTGCATCATTGCATATGTTTCCACAGTTACTTCTTTAAACCTTGTGCGTCGACAAGAAAAAATATTCTTATACATAGAAAACGATCTCTCCACATCTAAGGAAATTACATTTGCATGTAGAAACTGTTTTTCAAAATCACTTAAAAGTTCACTATTCTTACACTTATTATAAACGGCCTCTAAAGTATTAAAATCGGGATTTTTCCTTAAAACATCTGCCAACTTTTGACTAGCGCATAATCCTGGCGTATCATTTAATGTGTGTAATCTATTTTTTACACTCTCCACTATGTCTAATGATTCCTGCAATGACAATTCAGTACATTGTAGTTTTCTGATGGCATCTAGTAATACTGTATAATTGGTACATATTGTTGTTAAATCTTCTAAAAGTTGAGGAATTTGAAATTCTCCTTGACTTTCTCTAATTGCTTTGGATTCATTCCGATTAAATCGCATTATAACTGATTGAATTTGTTGAAAATGGATCAAATAGTAAGAAGCTGCTGTTAGCTAAGTACCCCATCGCGTTAAAATTGATTCAGGAGGTTCTGGAATACCTGGACAAAATTTACGAAATTCTTTTAAACGTTTAGGAGATTTACGAAACACTGCTTTAGTACTTCCAATCATCCGATCAACGTTTCCGTAATGTTGTCAAACAACTTCACCAACTAAATGCAAAGCATGCAGCACGCAGGTTATATGTATTAAGTTAGGAAATATATGTTTTAAGGATCGCCCAACACTTAACATCGTTGCTGCACTATCTGTCACAATCATCACAACTTGATCTTGGGCAATTTTAAATTTTTTCAAAGCGCTCATTATCACTTTTTGAATATTTTCCGCGGTACATTGTTGAACACGTTTGCAAGCTAACAAATATCGAGATGCTGTGTTCTCGCTAGATAAAACGCGAGCTATTACATTCACAATACTGTTTTTCTTTATATCGGTCGTGTCATCCACGGTAATCCATATTTTTTTGGAACACAAATCACGTTTACACACATTTTCTAGCATCTCTTTCATTCGCGGCAAATGATTCTGTAATTGTGTTTGTGAGGGTAATGGGTACTTTTGAACGTATTGTCGCCAAAACGTTTTAAAAGCTGCTTTTCTCACCAACGACAACGGAAGATTACAAGAGGTAAACATAATTAATAAATGTATGAGGAATAGTGTATCAGGTATTTCAGTTCTTGCATTTCTCATATGCTTAATACCATTGACATGCCTCTGGCAATCAGTTCTGTCCAATCCAGCCAAACGAACATTGCATATTAAGCAAAAAACTGCACTACCGTCATATTTTAAATGGGGAAAAAGTGACACATACTTATGTACATTAGTAGCAAATCTATTACGAGGCATTGTTTTCTTAGGTATGTAAATATTAGTTCTATATGAAACGATACTCTAATTATGTACTTGGTATAATACTACAACACACAAAAAACACCAGCTATATTTTCAAAAGCGACACGTAAGTACATAACCTTGACCGTTCGACTAATCTCTGCAACAGCTCAACCGGTACTAAAACGAAATCTCTCTCAGCGCGGTTTAACATGATTTATATTTAAGGTCGACACTACATGCCTGCTTCTCTACCGGTTTAGTTTATTTATGAATTTTTCGTATTCTTATATTAACCCGTAATACCGACGCCTATGCGAGTCCACAAATTTAGGTTACTCTAATCATAAATGATCATTTAACGATCAAGACCAGCTTTAAGCTGATTAAATACATATTGGGAGAGCTGAAACCACTTTTGGCATCTCGTTCCGCCGGAAGATACTTACTGTTCCCGCCGCCGTAATTGTTGTAATGATGTAACTTTCTTGTAGCGATTCACTACTGTTTTTAACGAATATCGACCTTTTCTTCTATTTTTTCAATACTCCACGGCAACACGTCTATCTATGTCTATTGTATCTTGTTATTAGTCAATAACATCCATTTCCTCTTCGATGTTATAATTTACGTTATCATCTTCTTACATGTCCACAAGCTGCGCTCCGGGATATTCTGATGTCGAGCTCAAATCGTAGATTACTTCTTGTTGTACTTCAAAGGCAGGATTATTAACGCTGCTCAGAACTGTATTGAAAAGTTTATCTGCTAACGTCTGTTTGGCACCATTAACTGGACCTATAATACTTTGCGGTGGGTAACAATTATTTGTCAGAGTAGTTAATATCGTTAAGTGGATTTAAAGCGAACCCAGCCATGGCTGATGTATCTAGACACTGTACCTTTTTCGACCGTTTTACCTTTATATACATACATACACGTAATTTTTTTGGCACTAATATCAACTCCTTCTGGAACAATTTCAAAGTTATTTTGGGAATATGAACTCGTGTATCTGAAAATATTCTGAAAACAGAGCCAAAATATAGGCAGTAATCATTTATCAATCATTTATAAAAAATAGACGACATTTTACTGACATTACGACGCACTTTAATATATTTTCGTACTGTATTATATAATCACAAGTTCTCTATTTTCATTTTTTCGCGATTTATAAAGTCACTTCTCGTTGTTAGAAATAAACTGAAGTGTAGAATTTATCACTATCTAATACATCGTCCATAGTAGATGCCAAATGTATATAAATAGTAAACGGAAGACCAATCAGATAGGAAAAAAATGCAAAAAGGTGTGACTTTTATTTTTAAATGTAGTTAGCAGAAAAAAATTATGACCTGCCTAGGGCGAAAATTGTAGCCGAGATGGTGGAAAAGGAGTGAAATTCTTCTCTCTACATCTCACTAAAGAGGGGAAGGCATTCATCTATGGTCCATTTGGAAGCCCCTTTGAAGTAGAACATTTTAGTTTTTCATTCGCCCCGATAGCTTGCGCGGTTCCGGTGTTATGATGAAGAATGCGTTTTTGGGGGTTACTTCAGACGCACCCTTCACCCCCTTAAGGTGAATATCAGCCGATAAAAAAAAAATTCAATATTACACACACAAGACTACAGTACATAGCAATTGGTGTTGAATAAGGAAACCGCATTATTTTATATGCAATGTTATACATGTACAGTATGTCTCATTTTAGACGGCACCACCCCATTATTTTTTTTTTTTTTTATATATATTATCGATTTAAAACATTTCTTTTTTCCACCCCACACTAAATTGTACTTTTAGGATATGTTACTTTCCCTTCACGGTAAAATGCTAGTCTTCTACGATTTAAAATAAACAGCAAAATTGAAGAAGTCGTATTAGGGGTTTTTTATCAACAAATCTTGTTAATAAATGTTGTTCAGAATCGTTCAAATAAGCTAAAATTTCATTAAAAACAAAACATCTTGAAAATCTCAAAAAATTTTTAAGTCCAGAAAGTTCGAATAATAATCTTACAAGTTTGCCATGACTTTTCATTAATACGTCAGAAGCAATGTATTGCTAATCTAACCATATGTCATTTCTCAAATTGTGTGCAATTAATTAAAATCCTGAAAAACAAGCTAATATGGCTGCAAATGTAACTTTGGCTGGATAAAGTTGAGATAATAAGATTATTAGCGGGTGATATTGTTCGTTCAACTCGGAAAGTTGCCCGTGAATTTACTATCAGGCATCCACGCCGTCCTCTCGTTACACATACGAGTGTTCTAAGAATTAGTAATTTATTTAATCTTATTATTTTGAATTATATCACTGAAAATACTCTATCTATTCAAATAACCATCACATTCGCTGTGCAAAAAATTTGGGACACTCGGTATATAATTTTTTCGGTTGTGTTGAATTGGTGCTTTCCTTTTGTTTAAACTGCGACGGTTTTTTTCTTTTATTCTTGACGCAAAATTGTACACGTATTTATTTTTTTTATCGGAGTTCCTCAATAGGTATAAAACTAGACGATTTGTATCGAACCCATTTTATTAACAAAGAACTACTTTTTTCATTAGTGGTGACAATTTGATCCATAGTATCACTCATTGTCATTAAAATAGAATGCTATCATTACTACTTACTCTATATACTACGCAGTTACGTTGAATGCATATATATCCTACCATTATCTCATTACAGTTTCATGAGAACAGCTAATTCTTAATCCTAACTGTTTGGTAATTCGTACGCTGCCGCATGGAAATGGAATTTATAAAGCGTTCGTAAATAATTGAGCTTAAGCTTAAGGTCATATCAGAGCATCTTTTCTATGCGTCTTTCTATCAATGTTTACCCTTCTTCGCTTATCTTCCGGAAACTTATTAATAAGTAAGTCACAAAATTATATTCTTTGGTAATTTTCAATTTATTATAAATCACTTCGAATATAGCAAATTAATAACTATTTATTATTGGTGCTACGTTCTTTTAGTTTGAAGAACAAATGTCGTTAGTTTCTTATGAAGAGGAAGTAATCTCTTTTCTATCTTTTCTAAGAATATGCTGACAAGTACCATATGTTTCATCTGAAAGCTTTCTAATTGTCTTTTTAGGTGAATAATCTATTTCTTGAGTCTATCAGTATTGGATTTGCGACTTACTGCACCAATTTCACGAAATTTAGAAAGGCAGCGATCAATTTGTTGATGTATATGAAAATGTGAAAACTGACGACGAAATTCATTCCATATAGTTGGATAGAATAAGACCATTCTAAATTCTATTGCTTTTGCCCATTACGAAAATAGCTTTCAATTTATTAAATGTTTGGTGATCTGTAGTAAATATCCTTTAAAATTTATCTGACAAAACTGGCAACTAAGCGACTATTTAACCTATATTATTTATATTTCTATCTCTCAGCTACAATCTTAGTACAATTAACCTCACAAATTGTGTTATTAACTAACTAATTACCTATCTTCCCGCTTTTTTCTCCCGCTTCCCTTTTCCTTCAACCGGTTCCTCTTTATCGATCCTTTCCACTCCATAGATCTTGTGAAAAAGGACCATGCGTGTGGTTGGCGACATTTATAAGATACGTCGATAAACACAATGTAATTTGAATTGTCAAACTTGTCAATAGGTTTGTTTCTGCAGCCGATTTGTAATAGTTTGATCAGAGGTCAATTTGGATTAATCTACGCATGCCCAAACTTAAACTGATTTAACAATTTAACTGCACGAACGCTTTTTCTACAATTATCAGGCGATATATAAGTTACAAGCCTATTTAATACACTTAAGAGAGAAAATATACTCAAATATGCAGATGAAAACAATAGACTTATCTTACATTCAAATATTACAAAAAGAGGTAAGCGAAAACAGAAATAAACGCGAAATGTTTAGACAGAATTACAACCTTAAACGAACTGTTAATTCCTAACAAAACCACTGACATGAATAAAACACGCGTGAGATGTGAACATATACAAAAAAACCTATAACAACTTTTCACTTCACAATATAACAATGCGCACGCGTCTGATGGATCACTGGACGATAATCTTCAAACTAAAGCAACTATCAGCAAACGGTTAGAAACGGTTAAAGATCTGCACGAACGCCAAATTACGTCAAACTAGTAGTCAGAGTTTGGTGTTTTAACTGCACGAACACCATTTTTATAATGCGCATGCTATAACGATTTCAAACGATTTTAGATCGCTGCAGAAACAAACCTAATAAATGTCAAACATAATTTGAAATTTCAATCCTGGATGTAACTATCAAATGTAGTTGTAACCAACATATAAATAATTAAAAAAAAAAACACGGCCCTCTCGATGATGTTTTTATAATCATATTGTATTTTGTGTTTGACCGACTGATTAGATATGGAAATATATTATTTCGCCATATAGAGTGAATGCCTTTAACTGTGATACTTTATTATTTTCGATTCATTGAAAATAAACAATTTATACAGCAAAAAAATGAAACTGACATTTCAATCAATGTTATGAAAATAATTACAATCCCGGATTTTAAAATCATCCAAGCATCAAACATAAAATAATGCAAAATTTAAAGTCAAAACTTCATCGTAACTAAACACGCTTGTTTTTGTTTGAAGTTAACTGATAAATATAAACATTAATAGAATGAAAGATATGAAATAAATGTGTTTAAGTAGATTCACAACTGTAGAGTATTTTAGTATTAAATTGATTATACTGTCTTTCTTGCATTTATTTAAGTAAAGCTGGATTGCACCATTCTGTACCTACCTATAAATAAATATATATTTTTTGCACATACAGTACTGTGCATAATTAAGAGACCACTATATCTATTACTATCAGTACAATACAACAATATTTATTAGTGAAGAGTAATTGTATTACATTTCGGGTCCTTTTATGGCCCCACCTGGACCCCTAATTATTGGATTAAGGAGATTCAATTGGGAAGTTATTTCATGTGATGTCTTGCTTTTACTTGCAAGTAAATAATTATACCTCCTAAATAACTATAAATACGAGGGTAAGTCAAATATTATCTACACTTTCACCATAACAAGCTTTGAAGGTTATCGTAATGGCGGCCGCTTGCGCATGCGTTGAGTTGGCGCCTCTGTGGTCATGTGTGCGGAATTTAATCACGATCGCGTCATTTGTCTGCTAGCTACAACAGCATAAACATGTCAGCTCCGCTATTAGTTTGCACCAAAGAGGAACAAGCAGTGATCCGATTTTTGTGGTCAGAGGGTGTGAAAGGTGCTGAAATTCACCGGGGACTTTTGTCACAATACGGGGACAGTGCTGTATCTCGTAAAAGCGTTTTTTTGTGGATCGAAATATTTCAAAGTGGCCGCACGAGCGTAACACAAAAAGAGTGAGCTGGACAGCCGTCAATCTCGACCACCGACGACAACATTCAGCAAGCTCGAGGGATGGTTACAGCAAATAGGCAAGTTACCATAGACTTTCATCTCTTTGGACCGCTCAAGGAAGCTTTGAGAGGTCGTCGATTTGCCTCAAACACAGACGTTCGGGATGCGGTGCAAAAGTGGCTTCACGACCAACCAAAAACCTTCTACTAGGAAGGCATACGGAAGCTTGTGGCTCGCTGGACCAAGTGCATTGCTAAAGGTGGAGACTATATCAAAAAATAACATATCTGTTGTACACCTATCTTTGTTTAATATAGTTGTAGAACTAAAAGTGTAAGTAATTTTTTGCTTACCCTCGTATATAATTTTCTAAAATCCAAGCAAAAATGTGGGTTTACATATAATTATGGCCGGTAGTGTATATCTCTAACACCTCTGTATAATGAAGCCCATGTCTAATATTGAAAGTAAAAGATGTTTACAGTTAAACGCGGCTCCTACATTTAGACATTGCATTCCAATGGTTTCTAGTGTTAGTATTGTTTGGTTACCATGACAACCGTAAACACAACATTGCTGTTCTTAACTGTTAATTCGGAATTTAAGCCTAAGTAGCTACTTAAACAATGAATTACATACAAAAATACTAATAATAAAATACTAATACTAATTTATGCATGAAGTTAGAGGAAATGCAAGTATTCCGGAGTGCAACAGCCATTAGTGTGCTAAGAAAAATGCTGGACAGTTTTTACAAACAATTGCGCAAATGTACTCAAGCGGAAGAAAGGAATATTGAGCGTTTACTGTAGATTGATGGTACAATAAAAATTATTAAGTTTGTTGACAGTGTGTTAAATGTTGTCTTTTTTTAGATTTTTTTGTTTTGATTTTTAATTTATGCTGATATATTAATATTTATAGTACTTATTGTTAGCCCGTATGAACTTTTGTTAGGATATTGTTTTCCTTATTTCTTTTCGCTAAAAAGATGCATTAATACTATAATTCTTTTATTTATTTCTACATCAATGAAATTATTGTTTCCAGCAGCATCAAATCTTAGCTTTAATTTGACAAATGCTATCGGTTGTGGACATATACAATTTCTTTCACTTCTTCCTTACATAAATTATACCTATTACTGAGGAGTTAAGTAATAGGTATAATTTATGTAAGGAAGAAGTGAAAGAAATTGTATATGTCCACATTTAAGTGAGAAATGTTGAATCCACAGTCCAGGATAGTCAATGTCAGTATGCTTTGTTTGCTGTTGTCATAGTAACCGAACTATATTAACACCAGAAACCATTTGGATATAATTTCCAAATGTAAAACTCGCTTATCAATACTGCATATCCTGTATGTTGCAAAGGCATTTTAATACCATGTCTACGTAGACCGAAGTATGTAATTTAACCTCGTTAAAATTTATGCTAAAATGTATTTACATTTGGAATATTTTGAAGTAAACAAATATTTAGATGATTGAACACAAAATAAATATCTCGAAATCTATTAGAAATAAACACATGAAATCCATATTATATTTATTTCTAGATGGAGGAACCAAAAACGCAATAATCTACAGGGATCCGATTTAAAATAACAAAGAAGATGCATGATTCGCTATTTATCGAGCTTGTATAGACGGAAATAGGTATTTTTGAAAGACTTTATGACATCTATTATGTTAGAAAATCTTAGGTTCGTACTGTTTATACAACAGGCGCAGTTTCACAATTCCAGAAGGTTGGGACGCCTATATATAAATTTAGGTTCAAATAAGTAATTTTGACATGCGTGCTATCCCAAATATCATTACGTCCTATCAAAAATCTATTATCTTTAGATTAATCAACAGCCCATTCTCGTGATCCAAAAATATGAAGGATAATTATTACAGGGAACAATGATAAGCTCTAAAAACAAATTTATTTTATATCTAGGTTTATATGTGTATAGAAAAAGAGTCGTCAAATAAGGGTGGGCATTCGTTTAATTTGGTTCTTTTCTTCTATACACGATACACAAACTATACTTTATTACATCCATTTCATTCAGTTGGTTACGTTATTGAAAATATCCGGCCGTGTCTCCCTGGAAACTCCATTATTTCAGAACAGGAATCACGTTTCTTATTGCCTAACGCCGACGAAACTTTCTCAAAGCACATATGTATTTTCCTTATTGTAGTTTAATATAGGACTTAATAAAGATAAATGAGACCAATGTAGTAGTATCTTGCTCTTGCACACCTTAAATAGATATTTACTTAGAACCCCATTTCTGTTTTCTTAAAGTCGATGCAACGGTATAGCTGGTTTCACGTTGAGATCAAAGTATTGGGTCTTATCGAATATAGCCTTCTTTTATTAGTCTATATCTATTTGAATATAACTAACCCTTTTTAGAACTAGCTGTGCCAAGTAAAAGGCATTCCTAGAGTAAAATGTTTTGTTTATGTTTATGTCACCTGCCGACTTCTGTTCATCGTTTGTCTTGTTAATACTTCCAGTACCTATTTCTCCGCGTTTTCCCTTTAATTGCATCTGTTTTTGAATGAATCAGTTGTTTTAAGAACTACTGCAACTACTGCAACACCTACTCAACATTCAAAGTTAACGAAATGCCAAAACTTATTGATAAAGCGGGCACTTTGAATTTCGCCGATGATTTAAGTTGGTAATTCCGGCAATAAATGATTAGAGTAACCTAAACTTGCGGACTCGCATAGGCATCGGTATTACGGGTTAATATAAGAATACGAAAAATTCATAAATAAACTAAACCGGTAGAGAAGCAGGCATGTAGTGTCGACCTTGAATATAAATCATGTTAAACCGCGCTGAGAGAGATTTCGTTTTAGTACCGGTTGAGCTGTTGCAGAGATTAGTCGAACGGTCAAGGTTATGTAATTACGTGTCGCTTTTGAAAATATAGCTGGTGTTTTTTGTGTGTTGTAGTATTATACCAAGTACATAATTAGTGTATCGTTTCATATAGAACTAATATTTACATACCTAAGAAAATAATGCCTCGTAATAGATTTACTACTAATGTACATAAGTATGTCACTTTTCCCCATTTAAAATATGACGGTAGTGCAGTTTTTTGCTTAATATGCAATGTTCGTTTGGCTGGATTGGACAGAACTGATTGCCAGAGGCATGTCAATGGTATTAAGCATATGAGAAATGCAAGAACTGAAATACCTTATACACTATTCCTCATACATTTATTAATTATGTTTACCTCTTGTAATCTTGTTGTCCGTTGTCGTTGGTGAGAAAAGCAGCTTTTAAAACGTTTTGGCGACAATACGTTCCAAAGTACCCATTACCCTCACAAACACAATTACAGAATCATTTGCCGCGAATGAAAGAGATGCTAGAAAATGTTTAAAGAAGTAACTGTGGAAACATATGCAATGATGCGAGTTTACAGTAGTTCACATCCTGATGCCCCTAATTTGTTGAATAATTAGCAAGTAAATTTACTTATGAATTTTTCGTATTCTTATATTAACATACTAGGGTAGGTAAGGATTCATTTATAGGCGCGAGTCCCATACATGTAGCGAATAACGGTACCGCTTCTGCTAGGTACGCCCCCTCCGCTCCTCAATGTCCCTAGACAAGCAAACACACTCGCGCCTAGCAAACGTAGTCCAGGGCGCTAAATGTTAAATGGGAGAATTTTCGCCGAGCTCTTATCGGTTATTACCATCATGTGATACATTAAGTGCTGCTCCGTGAATATGGCGGCGCTAAATTAGCTGTGTTTACAACCAATAGTTGGCATAGAACTGTAATACCGACAGTATCAAGTATTGATTATGTCATGGTTATGTGAATGGAAGCCATTTTGTATTGTTCTGTATACGTACAGTAATGGTTGGTGTTGGGGCAGTGTAATACTTCTATAATCTATGGAGTAATCTATATCAGTCCGTATTGTTGATTATACATATACATGAGAATTAGCGGACGCAGGAGTTATTTGCTCAATAAGTAAAACGAAAAACCGCTGTGCTAAGTTCGTAATATATAGTGGTATCTAAGCAATCATATATTACATAGTTTACATTGTGTGCCAAACAAGCACCCACGAGTAATCTTAGATGTTGTGTGGCAGGATGCTGTGTGAAGAAGCGTGACACTGTGCTCTACTTATTTGCAAATCCAGTAACGGATATTTCCTGATTTGTGAAATGGGTTACAGCATTGTAGCAACAGGAAATCCAGAATTGTTTAACCAGAAACAAGATCGAGCCACAAGACACGCAAAATATGCCAAAAACATTTTAGTTTACTGGAATGAATATAAAAGTGCCGCCTATACCTACCTTAAGGATTATAGAACTAGATTCCGTTCGGAGTGTAAAGAAAGTAATTTAAAAAAAGTGAGGTTCATACAATGTGATGTTTGTGCTTATAACACTGTTGATGTACAACAGGCAAATGGCACTTCCCTTCAATATTGTGTTTGCATTTGCAGAATCGGTTTTTTTGTGTATTCTCATATTTTTCATAAAAGACACATTTTATCTTATATGATACCTGTTACAAAACAAAATTTGGATATTTCTTTTGTGCATTGTGACCATACAGATACAATATTGTTAATAATACATTGCAGGTTTATCTATCTATTTGCATTAACCCTTGAAATATTTCAAACAAGAAAATCACAAATGTTTTGAATCCAGACAGCGTATCTTGTAAATGGTGTTAATTTTGCTTTTATAATATTGCATGTATCTATATGAATACGCCGTAATACAATTAATATACATGGATATTAATGAATTGATGGAGTTTTTTTTTTACTTATTTATTCCTGGAACAACCGATCAAGTATTCAATACTTAGTATTTGGTTCCACAGCAGCTACATACTAATTACATATTGATCATAGCTTACGTTCTGACAGGACATTCAGGACGCATGCTATGATCGGTGTATAATTAGTTCGTATCTGTCGGAACTTTGTTACAATATATAAATAGAAATTAAATTTCCCGCTGCTTTAGAGTAGTTCTGCCGCATGAGTTTGCTGGCGTAACTGTCGCGGATTTTAATGACTACAAAAAAATACCGGTAGATTACGGGCCCTGACGTAGTCGAGATAATAGCTCGGCACAGATTTTAGAAAATACACAATGCATCTTATTTGATTTTTATCCTATTGATGGACTTTAATCGTTGATTATTTCAAAATAAATACTATTGTCGTATATCATAGGAAACGTCCTTAATTTAAAATGAAAATAAGGAATTCCAAAGCTAAAAAGAACCTCTCATTATAAAATAACTAGATTACATTTTTTTCATTTCCAAATATCCGATATATTAAATGTTCAAATGATATTAAGCGCATAACAAATACTTACATGTTTTCTAAATCTAATTAATGGAATTTTATGGTAAAATGAATCGTATTTGTATGTGTAAAACTTCAGTTGAACGTATTATAATAAATGTTCATTTGTAGTACTGCCTCTACCTTTGTTTATAAGAAAATAATTAAAAGGAAAACTATTCTACAGTATAATTTCGAGACCCAAACAAAGCAAATCAAAAATAACCTAGTAGAAAAGACCGAGAGAAACAAGGATGATCAGTTAAAGAAATAAACTACGGGTGTAATGCATGGCTAGAGTCTAGCGCGATTCTCTCCTGATGGCGATTGGATTCTTACTGATAGATTCTCTTCGCGGGACCCCCCACTATACTTCCAAAGCGGGCAAACGTTGCAACACTGTCCATATACTTTAGCTCTTCACTTTACTACGGAACTTACTAACGTAAGAAATTGGCGTATACCCCCCGCTCTGCTTGTATTAATAAATTTTATTTTGGTAGATTAATCTTGTATAATCGTTCTGGAGGTGTTCGTCTACCTGATAAAATAATTGATTGAAGTCATGCGTATTTGCATTTCAAAAATGTATTCGCATGTAAATATAAAAATAAGATTGACGGCTGAAATTTGGAACCTTTTAATAACAATAAAATTAGCGTGAGTACACAATACCAACCTGCTATATCAGGGTATTTAATAGCCTAAATCTGGCAACGCTTACTGCTGTTTACATAAGCGCAATACTTCAAAACTAGGGTAAAACGCGTTATAGTAACAAGCTTTCACCTCAACATTTATAAATAATAAAAATTATATACGTATTAAAGTCTATTTTAATAAGAGGCGTATAAAAAGTTTTCGGTCCAAATCTAAATAGTTTTGCTATTAGAACAGCGAAATTTAACAGCTATTATAAAAAAAAAATAAACCACGATGAATTTCAGCTTTTATATTCTAGCATTATTTGAATTATTTCAAGACCAACTATGGAATCACTTCTTCCTCGTTTTCAAAATTATGTGCATAGGTATTACCAAGATGCTATATAGAAAGTATTCTACATATATTATGCGAATAGTTTAACAACATCGTTGTTATTTAGTCAACTGTACAGTGAAGTCCTAAAATCGGTAACTTCTGTCATTAAAAAGGTAGTATTCAGAAAGGATACTTTGGGCCTTTATTGTATGAACGAGATATTACAGTGGACTTCCGATAGTCTGGCATCCAACGGTCCGCAATGTCCGATAGTCCGGTAACAATGAAGAATATACGAACCATTGCCCTATGCTTTAGCCAACTAAGCGAATTTAAGCTTACTCAGCGTGGTCCGAGATTAGTCGGGAACGTTCGGTGCGGTTCGGGATTGCTAGAAAATGATCGACGCGCTTCCTGTTTTTTCAGTAGAACTCAGCAATTGTTGACAATCCACCATTTTCTCGTGCGTTGCATAGTTCGATACAATAGTAGCATCATTATTAGTTATTGTGATGAATATGTACATACAATAAGTAAAAGTGTAATCTAAAGTATATTTTGAACATTTAATGAGAATTTAACAAGCGTTGATCTACAACTTTGTGTTGGGAGATACCGCCCAATAATCCGGCATTTTTACAAGCTGATGTCGCTAAATATAAATGAAACATGTTTTCTATTTGCATTAAACTACACATATTTCGGTTATATCCTCGTACAGTAAGCGACATCAGTTACCTAAAATGTGCTCCTCTCTGTTAATAATATATTTGTTTCTATTTACTCATAAACAGGGATTGGCATTGAATTATTATTATTGTTTGATTATGGCGTTTATATAAATTTGTTAGATGATAGAACGTTTATTGTATGCACAATTTTATGGCATCCGATTAGCTGTAACCGGTAATTATTTATCTATATGAACACACTTATTAGTTGCTTCACCATCGATCGATTTTCGTTTAAAAATTTATTTTAACATAAGAGTTTACAAAAAGAGTATCAAATATAATATTAATAGCTCTGTATTACATTTAGAAAAAAATAATAAAAAAAAAAAATAAATTCCATCAACAGAAACCAAGATACATAAAATTTGAAACATTAACTCGATAAATATCACAACGATGAACTAAATCATGGATTGTAATGACTGTATCAGTCAAAATATACAATACATTATCATATACAAAGTTATACGATTAACAACTTATTTTACTCATAAACACCATATTTAATAGTTACATAATATTGGTACTTAAAAGTATAATAAAGAAAACTGTCTTGAACGTTATGTTAATCGTTTCTTTCAATACTGCATAGTATACGTGTAATTTCGAACATTATCCCACTATACTATATACTTATTAACTAACTGTTCCCAGCTAATGGAATTGAAAAATGGATGTGTTTTGATGTCCTCTGTGCCCCTAGCACCACATCCTAATCGTTCTGAAGCATCATACGCCAGTAACTGTAAAGCAGTTTTCTTTTACTTTTTAACTTTGAATAATAACAATGTATACTTATACCTGCTTTAGTAGAGATCTCCCTTCTGGAGATACGTACTTCGGCACCTTTAGTACAGAGTAGCTAGTTATACCTTCTGGATGTACAGACTTCAAAGGCTGGAATGTAAATACGAATTGAATTTCTAAAAAAATTGTAGTGTATATAATTACTAGTACCATTAGTAAATACTAGAATACTATTTATAGCAATACTTTTAATTAACCCATTGTATGAATCGATATTTTTATTTCAATCATAAAAAACACCCTTTCAGCAACTGTATAAGCTTATACAGTTGCTTAGTCAATGGTTACCCAAATTCCATTTATTGCTCAAATAAAGATAACATTAAAATTTTACATATATGATAGGCATATCGTATAGGCGTATATAGGCTGATTCATTTTCGACGCTCACCATGGGGATCTAGCTTATTATTGGAGATAGAGGGTAGTAAACATCAACTTTTTAAATATTATTTTTAACAGCTCCCCATAAAAAATAATCCAGAGAACTTAAGTCAGGAGATCTCGCCGGACATACAACAATTCTACTATTTCCAATAAAACGGTTTGGAAACTCTCGACTTAAGTGATTCCTCACAATTGCCGCATTGTGAGCAGGTGTGCCGTCTTATTGCCACCATAAATGTTGTTGATTTAATGGAATATTGTTATTTAAGAAGTTAGATACGTACGTAAGAAGAATTAATTTAATGCTTCTTCACATATAGTGGTGGCCATCAAAATAGAGCCAGTTGGTTACAAAACGAACATCTATCGTAATAGTAATGCAGGATACGGTGATAACACCGCCACCTCTGATTGAGGTCTATAAACATGTTTACAAGTAAAAGTTTCCGAAATCACCGTGAGATAGCGTAGGCATGTTGGGAGAATTCCCGTTTTAGTGAACCCCGAATCTCGTGCCTGATGGTCATAATAATAAAGCCGCTTGCTCAACGCAGATCTAGTGATTTAAGGATAAGGTTACTGCACATTTTTTTTTGCTGTAATTATAGGTATAGGTAAGGGTGCTTTTTATTAATAATTGTAAAATTACTATTAATCCATTACATAGATTTACTTAAAATTGGACGAGCGCGTCATTGCACGTCGACTGGAAAGACTCAGATTTTAACATTGCATAACCAAGGAATGTCGCAACGCAAAATAGCAGGTATTGTAAAAAATACATTAAGACCAGCAAACGTTAAAGAAAATCGCGGATTGAAGCGAAAAACTAGGCCGCAAACAGATAGAAGGATTGTCTATGTTTCGCGCACAGATCCCTTCAAATCATCTAGGGACATTAAAATCGAATTAGAGTTAACTATTAGTGCACGTACGATTCGCCGACGACTACAGGAAAACAACCTAAATGGAAGAGTCGCCAGAAAGGTGCCGTTACTGAGCACCAAAAATATAAAAAGTCGACTTAGATTTGCGAATGAACGTCTGAATTGAAGTGGCACGCAAAACATTAACAAATGGAAAAACATTTTGTGGGGCGATGAAATCAAAATAAATATTATGGGCTCCGATGGTAAACTCTATGTCAGAAGACCACCACGAACGGAATTGCTGCCAAAATATACGAAAAAGATCATCAAACATGACGGTGGTAATATTAAGCTGCGGGGTGCATTTTCGTGGTCTGGAACCGGTCCAATTTACTGGATTAGAGAAAATATGGACCAAAATGAGTATGTTAACATACTTCAAAATGTTATGTTACCTTACGCGGAGGAAAACATGCCGTTAAAATGGATTTATCAGCAAGACAATGATCCCAAGCATACTACGCGTAAGACAAAAAAAATTTTTGAGGAAGAAAAAATAGATTTATTATCGTGGCCCTCACAATCTCCCGACCTAAATCCCATAGAAAATCTATGGAGGGATTTAAAAAGCGCAGTCGGGAGATACAAAATAAAGAAAAAGGCTGAATTGTGGGAGATAGTCCTAAAAGAATGGCCTGCCATTCCAACAGCAAGGTGTCGACAGCTGATTGAATCTATGCCAAGGCGGTGCGCAGCTGTCATCTCTAGCAAAGGGCAAGCAACTAAATATTAAAAGCTTTAGTCACAAAGATGATTCTTAATTGTATTCTGTTGTGGCTCTATTTTTATGTCCAACAGACACCAATCAACTTTTAATATCTTTTAGTATTTTTCATTGAAAACACTATTTTACTTAACAAATTTTGTATTTTCTTCTTTATAAATAGAGTAAATATATTTGACATTGTTTGCTTTTGTCTCAAATTCTATTCTTTTTTCCCCCCAGAGAAAATTGTTATTTTCTTCAAAGTGGCTCTATTTTGATGGCCACCACTGTACATATAAGACGATTTCCCAAAATACCCATTCAAATGTTTAATCCTAAACGATGTTGTGGTTTCCTTGCCCTGTTTTGTCTGGGATTCTATACTACCCAATAGCACTTCGTTTTTCTGTTAATGCATACAGATTTGATAAATTTTGATTCATCTGACCAGATGGTTTAAACTTATTTCGATGTAAAGTTCTCTGTACTTGAGTTTGGCAAATTTAATGCTGACGCCACTACGCGTATAGATGTTGATGGATTAGAAGAATACTTAACATACCTCGTTTCTCTTCTTTGGTGTATGACATTTTTCTATTACTAATGAACGATACTTGGAATGTTTAGCAGTTTGAAATTTCGTGGCTACCTTATTTAATCTTAAAATGTATTCTTCGTCAATTAAAACATAATATTGAAAACTTTTGTTAATATGTTATACATGGTTGAAATCAGAAATTTTTTTTTTCTGACGGTGTCAAAATTAAAAATGGCGCCGATGTGAAATAAGAAAGTTGATGGCCAGAAAGAACCTAAACGTAATATAAAAATTTCGAGTACACCATTAAATATGTGGTTTTAGTTTTCCTCTGCGAGGCCAAATAAAGGTAAGAATAAAATAAGCATTTTTCGTTTAAAATAAAAAAAGGACATTTTCACACATAAAATTTAGGAACTTTGCCAAATCTAAACCTCCCCTCTATCTCCAAAAATAAGCGAGATCCCCATGATGAAGGTCGAAAATGAATCAGCCTGTATACAGTTCTCAAACAATTGTTTTATAAATGCCAGCTATGTAAGGTAATTTTTGTATTATTTACCGTTTCAAGTGTATGGAGAAAGTAAGAAAATGAATCCGATAGTTACCGCAACATACAAATTGACTTTTTCTAAATTAAAACGAATTCGACTATAGAATTGATATTAGAATAAATTATTCAGGTTTTCGAATCATTTATTGGGTATGTCGGAAAGTTCTGTCGTATTTTTTAAATAAAACAAATGTGCAATTTAGAATATATTTATTAAATAATTAATCTACAATGTACTGACCATCATTTTCTACAACTGCTCTCCATCTTTCAGGTAGCCGATTAATACCGTCAGCAAAAAATTGCCAGGTTTGGAATCGAAGTACTCGGTTAAGGCCGTTCGAACGTCATCTTCTGTATGGAAAGTTTTTCCATTCAAAAAATTTTATAGAGATCGAAAAAGGTAAAAATCTGAAGGTGCCACGTCAGGAGAATATGGAGGATGTGGCAAAATTTCCCAGCCAAAATCTGCCAATTTTTTTTGAGACATCAAAAAAGCATGGGATCGCATTGTGTTTCACCATGACAATGCTCGACCCCATGCTTCTTTG
The DNA here is from genome assembly GCA_029619315.2 of Dynastes maya. NCBI lineage: Eukaryota > Metazoa > Arthropoda > Insecta > Coleoptera > Scarabaeidae > Dynastes > Dynastes maya. The sequence goes on from JAROYE020000003.1 coordinate 33,768,516, forward strand.
ATGTTTCAAAGAAAATTGGCAGGTCTTGGCTGGGAAATTTTGCCACATCCTCCATATTCTCCTGATTTTCAAATTTGTACCTTTTCCGATCTCTACAAAATTTTTTGAAAAACTTTTCATACAGAGGATGACGTTCGAACGGCCTTAATCGAGTACTTCGGTTCCAAATGAAGGAATTTTTTTGCTGAAGGTATTAATCGACTACCTGAAAGATGGAGAACAGTTGTAGAAAATGATCGTCAGTACATTGTAGATTAATTATTTAGTAAATATATTCTAAATTTCACTTTTCTTTTATTTAAAAAATACGATAGAACTTTCCGACATACCCAATAAAATACGTAACTTGTTGCATTACTAGTTGAAAGAAACATTAGACCCAATTTTCATTGACATACCACGCCTATAAGAAGTTCATACAAAATAGATCCATAACTCCACCAATCAACAGCACTACTAATTTTGTCAAAACTAAATAATTCGGGTGCTAAGCTGAAATCAGCATTGGTTTTGAATGTTTTCTCATCTGCTATAGAACACATGTATGTCAGCACTAAATCACCAGTTTCGTCGATCAAAAGATTATTCATATTGAGATCACTAAAAACAAAATTATCAGTATGATGTTAACGTGTAATGGTATCAGCGCGTTACCAGCATACAACTCCCAAAACATGTAATTTCTCTAGCGCCAGGAGTAATTGAGCTGCCCATCTTGTAACATCTTTACTGTTCACAGTTACTGGTTTAAATTCAAAGTCATCGTGCAACGACCGGTCACTTAGTTTTCGTTCAAATACGTCATTTGTTTTTGCAATTTCAGAGCCATCTATTTGTAATGGCAGTGACGCAGATTCCGGTACTTTGGTCAAAGCTTCTTCAATAGTGCTCAAAAGCTGTTGTGATTTCATAAGCATGCCGTCAATTTCCGAATTGTTAGGAGTATCTTTTACTAAACTAGTTCTGCGAAAATCTGCACTAATCTTCGTAATATTTTTATCCAAGTTATTTCCCGTAATGTTAGTTTTAGATGTTTGTAACTTACTTGCAGCATATTCGTTTATCAAATCGCTATAACTTCCTTCAGACTCATTATCAGACTCCATATATTCCCCGTTTAAATCAAAAGAACTACCATTAGCGGAATGCATTTGTTGTATGTAATTTAACAATTTACTGCCACTGTAAATATATATGTATTGTAAATACAATTTATTCAACTGTTAAGGTTTGTTTACACAACACCTCAAAGCAATCCGTGATTGGTCGATACATACGCGGTGCTAAATGGATATTCCAATTAGTTTGGACTAGAAATCGCTAATAATTAATCACATATTCCAACAAAACAACTTATGACTTGCAGAAGAATTGCTAAACGTACTATGCAATTTCATTCTCAAATGAATTTTATTGTTAATCGTAATTTACTAAACTACTTTATAAGTTTCTTCATTTTAGTATAGAATGTAATGTAAATTTTTAATTGTAATGTACATAAATAATACTGGCAAGCTAAATAATTATTTTATTTTGATTATAATTTTTTTATGAGTTGCTATTGAAATGAATATTTATTTAGGTTAGAAAATCAAATTAAATTGTCTTCGACTCTCTTTCTTATTCATCTAATTAACCCATTAACGCCCACTGTACTCGCTTGAGTACGGCAAAAGTGATACCTGTGCTGCTCTCTATTACTGGTGTTCTAAACGATTTTGTTGATGTATATGATGGAGCAGATCTTTAACATACCGATTCAGGCGAATTGTTACATTTTATTTGTATACTGTCAGTTTTAGACTGGAGTTGTAGCTTGACCGTCACACCATTTTAGACCGGTTTGTGTGGTGTTATCAGAAATGTTCAAGTTCTTTATTGTTAGTGGCCTAAAATTGTAAAGAACTTCAAAATTATTATTCCTGTGAGATCACTGAAGGTAGGTGTGTTGATTATTTGTAATAATTTTGGGCCTAAGAATATCTAATCTTGTTGAAAAGTTTGCTGTACTCGAATGAGTACACTGGTCACACGTGTAGTCATGCTGAATATTCTTTTACAGGCAGGTATGGAAATGGATTTTGAAATAGGTACGCGGAATTTTTATGGTAGGAAAAAACTCAACCACTTAGAATGTGTCTCAGATTTTGTATCATCATGTCCTACTCAAGATTTTGATGTTGTGATAATACCTCCGGATCCTGATCAGCTCACAGATGTGGAAGAAATTGATGACGATGATTTAGATAACGACGAGCTTCCCAGTGATGTTCCTGGTACATTAGAAATTTTCGGAATGCTACCGGAATTCACATCTGATGCAGAACATGATTCGGATTGGGAATCCAGCGACGATGAAACTCTAGCTCTAAAAAGACGGAAATTATGTGAGAACAAGAATAAGAGAAAAAATCGCAAGAAGAATGAGTTACCTGGAGCAAAGTGGAAAACGTCGAATCCAAGTTACAGCACTTGGCAGACACAACCCAACGTCAGTGGAGTAACTACTAGATTAGAGAAACTAACTGAAGATGTGAAAGACTTAACTCCAGTAGGGATATTTGAGAAGCTGGTAGATGAAGAACTATTTCAGCATTTGGTTGATAACAGCATATTATATGCTAGGCAGAAAAATAATTCAACGTTTACTGTCACAGTGAACGAAATGAAAAATTTTGTTGGCATCTTACTGCTTACTGGCTACCATAAATTACCTAGGGAACGCCTCTATTGGTCCAACGATGAAGATTTACACGTAAATTTTGTATCGCGATGCATGTCTCGAAATAGATACTTGGAAATAAAGAGATATTTTCACGTAAATAATAATGATAACGTAAATGAAGATAAGATGTTCGAAGTCCGGCCTTTAATGGATATGCTGAATAAAAATTTTCAACGGTGGGGATTTTTTCACGAAAATTTATCAATAGACGAGGCCATGGTCAAATATTTCGGACATCATTCTGCAAAACAATTTATTCGTGGAAAACCGGTGCGCTTTGGTTTCAAAAATTGGTGCCTTTGCAGTTCCGATGGCTATTGTTATTTCTTTGATACCTACTGTGGAAAATCAAACTGCGATAAGGAAAACAAACAGCCCCTTGGAACTACAGTGGTATTGTCTTTACTAAAACATGTAGCTCAGCCAAACGAGCATGCTGTATTCTTTGATAACTATTTTACCGGATTGCCTTTATTGAATACATTGAAAAATCAAGGTTGTGACGTTCACACGACTTTTTGAATAACGGCAGCTCTGTTTTTCTTACCAGGAAGAGCGGGTCGTGGATTATTAAAAATATTAAATAAAGATCGTAATATAAAAAAAAAATTATTAGTATTGGGCGCCACTGACTAATGAAACGGTGTAATCAAGTTGTTGTTACCCCTAGTCAGAAGGGTGATAAACAAAAAAAACTGATGGTACATAAAAAAAAAACTCAAGAAATTGAGTACTATATACAATATAATTGACGGACTAAGCAGGTATATGCAATCATAAAAAAAAGGTTTACTGTAAAGCGCTACTAGGCGGTATCTTATATTAAAAAATACAAGAAAATTCCTAGCTTAAAATTTAATGCTTAAAATTTAATGCTTAAAATTTAATGCTTATTGCTTTGCAAATCGATAGATGAAATGTAATATTAATTCAATACTCATTGAAGGTTAAGGAACGGCCAGGAAACACCTTGTGGTCACCATGTGCGCCTAGCGGATCCGATTCGGTTTTTTATTGAAACAGATAGGGAATCCTTGGGTCACGGCTCGAATTTCCTTTGTTTCGTTTTCCGGCAAGCTTCGAACTAGGATTTTTCAAGCTAATTCCGGCTCAAGCGACCAAAAAATATCCGCGGAAGCGGGTAAGGGTGCCTCAGGCTGATAGCTTCCGTATATTGTTCAATAAGAGAACAGGAACGTAAGAATAGTTCAATTTCGGACTATTAGCGTTTTCTGAAGTAATAAATAGCAGGGAAGGGTCAAAATTAAAATCTGGAAAGAACAAAAAAAAAAGGAAGATAAGTAGACGCGATCAAATATTAAGAAAAATAAGCTTACCCCGAATAATTTCTGGGATTTCACTCAACTAATAACTTAGCGAAAAACTCTATTTCCGCTTGACTAAGAACGCTAATACGTGATAATTTAAAGGTATTCACTACCACTCGTGCACTTTTCTGTCTGTTAAAAATCATCTATTCTCTCCTACAACAACTTCGAACACGAAGTCCATGACAAAAAAACAAACGCAAAAATCACGGTAAGAAATCGGGGACCAAAATAACAAGAGCACGACAACTTTGAGAGTAATAACGGAAAGAGATAAATAAAGGATCCGCTACGGCTATCATTTACTGTAAACTGAAATTCAAATAATAATATTCATAAGCATTAAATATTTGAGTACCCCTTAAATACATACAACTAAATCGAGGTAATGCAGAACAATTGGATTGAATGCAAACAGCTAAAGTAGGATAACATTAAAAACAATTGTAGCATTAAACAATTGCTACAAGGTTTTAGAGCAACTGGTACCTTGAGGCAAAATAGAACAGAGCAGTGTCCAATAATGCCAGTAAAGTTAATGGAAAAACAAACAAGATCCACGTATGACTTTTGCTTTGATTCGAATAATGAATTGCTTCTAGTGCGATGGAATGACAATAGCGTTTGTTCAATTGCAACTAATTACGACTCTGTTGAACCACTGCAAAATATAAAACGGTGGTGTAAGGAAAAAAAGGAAAAGGTAAATATGGTTCAACCTAACGTCTTTAGGTCATACAATAAAGGAATGGGGGGTGTCGACGCCAGCGATCAGGCAGTAAATGCCTATCGAATTGCAATTCGTGGCAGAAAATGGTACTGGGTTCTTATTACGTACATGTTAAACGTGGCTATGGTGAATGCATGGAAACTGCATTCAATTGCATCAGAGGAGAAGATGGACTTGCTATATTTTACTCGAAATATAGCAAGGTAATATCTTCGATTTTCTACAAAAGAAAGTAATAAAGCAAGAAATAGTGCTACGGTTCCACAAAGCATGATCAAAGACAATATCGGGCATTTTCCAAAAAAAAACCCCAATCAACTTAGATGTGCTGTATGTCACTCTCGCATAAGATGGCAATGCAAGAAGTGCTTGATAACACTCTGTATCGAAAGGAATTGTTTTGAAAAGTTTCACACGCAGTAGTGCATTTTACTCCTAATGCGCCCAGTGTACTCGCTTGAGTAAACAATTTTTTTTAAGGACATTAGAATGGTTTTTTCTTTTTTTTTGTGAAAATATGTTTTTATAATATTTGTTTCACTGTTTCACTTACAAAAAAAGAGATTTAGTAATAAAAGTCCTCCTAATTACATTTTGGGCGCTAATGGGTTAATGAAGGTCAAATGGCAATTTAAAGCACTATAAAACTACATGTGGAAAGCATGCCTAGTAACAATATATTCATGTGTTTGCTATTTTCTCTGCTACATTGTTTTTGCCGGGAATGATTCCACCAATACCATGAGCTAGCATTAATTTTTGGTCACTATAAAACTGTTTCAGATAATGATATCTTTGGTTTTAGACTACCCATGCATGCGCATAAAACAATACATGCATTTATGGGCGACTAATCACGGATTCTTGTTATGACAGCTTTTGCATCAGTTGCATTCCGATTTAATACATTTAGCTCTACTTTCTACGTTATCTTCCAAAAGAGTATAAGAATAGTCTGAAAAGTTTGAAACCTCAAGATGAAGATAGCGTTATTCGTCAAAAACTTTTGAAAATTTCAATCGTGCTGGACGCTCAGTTGTTTAATGTCGTTTGTGTCAGTCGATGTTGATGTTTCTGCAAAAATGCAAAAAATCGAATATCGAATCATCATTAAATTCTTGCAGTTTTTGGGCGTCTCGAACGTTCATCGTCAACCACGCCGGTATAACCACGTTGAAATTCCGTTGCGAAGACGTAATTGCAATAAGCCTACACAAATTAAAGCCAAGATGGACGATGCTTACGGAGACTCTGCACCAAATTTGGAGCAACTGAATTTAAACGTGGCCGTACCAGCTTGGTTGACGATGAACGTTCGGGGCGAGCAAAAACTGCAGCCGCTACCGATAACATGGTAAAAATTCATCAAATGGTGCTAGACGACCGTCAAATTAATGTTGTGGGCATCGCAAAAGAACGTGTTTTTCATGTAATGACTGCAGATCTGGGCATGAAAAAGCCAACCTCGCGTTGGGTGCCGCGCTTGCTCACTCAGGACCAAAAACGTATTCGAATAAACATTTCCAATACCCTGTTGAAGCAGTTTAAGCAAAATGGTGAATGTTTTTTTGAATAGCCATAGAGTTGTGTTAATCGACTATCTTGAAAAGAAGAAAGATAACAGGGGCATGCGAAAAAACAGCCGCATTTGAAGAAAAGAAAGTTTTATTCCACCAAGACAACGCACCTTCTCACACTTCAGTGGTCGCCATGGCAAAAATTCATGAACTGCGGTTCGAATTGATAGACATATTCACCAGATCTGGCCCTCGGCGACTTTTTTCTGTTTCCTATGCCCAAAGTTTCATTCGGGAAAAATGAATAGGCTTACAAGCAGACTATGTTGAGAAATAAAACTGAATTTGACAAACAAAATACTTGTTTCTGTGTTAGGCTGGAAACTTTTCAGACTACCCCGGTAATACTGAAACAGAATTTTTCCTATCAAAAACATACATACCAACAATATTGCAGAATTAGAAACACTGCATTTTCACAATCATAGTAGTTGTTTAATTTTATCATGTAAGGCACATTATCTGGTAAAATCAGGTAATCACTTGAGTACTTGCTAGTTTTATGAATCACCTAAGATCGGAAATGTATAATTCAACCATTTAAAAGAAACAGGATCATAATTTGCAGAACGTTACCTTGACAAAAAATAATTCCTGCGTCTCAGAATGAATAACAAGCATTCCAGATTCAATTATTTTTATCGCTTTATATTTGTATAGTTCAGCTAATGGCTTCTGTACAGTATTTTGAGATTCAGATTTAGTCTAGAAAAATGTGCTTGTATTAGTAATTTTGGTGTACAAAGAATTAATTACATTACTATTTCATTAATCTGTCTGATTTCTGGCGATAAGTACACGTTGTATATCTTCTCTGCCCTTAACAAGTATCGATCCACTTTAAATCGGACCTTTTCTCGTCGGTCAAAATCTGCATCATCTTAAAAAAAAACAAAAAAAAATGGTGCACATAGACAAGTAACTGAAATACTTACATTGAACATTACTAAGTAATATATCTATTCCCTGTTTGTATGCAGAAAATGCTTTCTCGTAATCTTTTGCCAATTCCATTTCAGTTGCTTCGGTTATGTACGTAGCAGCGTCAACTATATATTCATTAGAAAAGTCGGCATTGCTTAAACTTAACGTTTCGGGTTGTAATGATGTTGAATCAACATCTTCAGATACTGGCGCTAGAGAATCAATGTTAACCTTTTTAGATAATTTTGTCAATGAGGTTGTACTTTTTCTTAATGGATCAGCCAGTAAATCTACTACCTTGAAATTTAAAAAAGCACATTAAATAAACAATGAATACACAATTTTCACAATAAACTTAATTGTTAAACAATACATAGTTAATAGAGGATTGCTCAGATATACTTCCTTCACTTATAATATACAGGGTGAGTTTTTTTCGATGTTTAGTACAGCGATCTCGGAAAGTAGTGAAGCTAGAGAGATGATCAAAGAGGGAAAAAAGAAACTGACGAATGCCTTTTATTGCCGGAACTTCAAATTTAAATTATCCGCGAAATTTAAAAAATGCCAAGTGGGACACTTTATTAAAAAATATTTTACTTTATTTCGTAATTTTAATCAGTTACGATTATAAATACACTACCGGCCATTGAAGTTAGGACAACTAGTGAATTATTGCAAACGTGAATAAAAACGGTAATAATGCAAAAGAAAATAAATATTTATTGCTAGAAATAAAAACAAAAAATAAGAAGATAACATAAAAACAAAACAAAACATTCTCATTAAAATATTAGGCTATATCTTTTGCTCATCGAAATAGCCTCCTTTGGCTTGCAATACTCCCCGGACCACTCGTGGCATGCGTTCTATTAGTTTGGTTAAAGTTTCACCGGAAATGTTGTCTCACTCGGTGTGGAGAAGTCACCACGGTGCTCTATCGAAGTTTGACTGACTTTTCGTATTCATCTGTCGATGTCATCCCACAATAATTCGATGGGGTTCAAATCCGGGCTCCGCGAGGGCCAGCGCATGATTTGCAAAACGTTCTCTTCTGCTTAAGACGTTAGATAATCGTTACAAATTCGTGCTTTACTGTGAGAAAGACGCAATCGCGCAACATCCTTTTGTCTTCGAACTTGGATTCGTCAGTCCAAGAACATTTCTCCAATTTTCTTCTTTCCACGACGCAGCAACGGTTTCCTTACCACAACGTGATCATAAAGACCGGCCTCTCTGAAGGGGTATTTAGTGGTGGCTACAGAAATCGGTCGTTCGCGTCCTCTGTTGATTTCGGCCGCGATTTCGAGCGCCGTTGATCGTCGGTTTCGTTTACTTAGGCGTCGATCTTCCGCACGCGTTGTCATTTTTGACCAACCTGAGCGATTACGGTCTTCTAATGTCTCGGTGGTTCGGTATAGACGAATAGTATAATGCAACGTTGATTTTGTAATTTGCAATTTTTCCGCAATCACAGGCTCGGAATATCCTTCCTCGTGTAATCTGAAAACAACTGATCCCTTTTCTACAGTTATAAGCTTTCTTTGAGGCATTTTAAAATATTACTTCCACAAACACTGCAACCGAACATTCGTATCGAAATTGGTTTACTAACAATCATCGTATTTTAGTAGAGTATTTTAATCGGAGACACGCAAGTAAAATGTTACGACCCCTTAGACCCATTTTCTCTTTTGTAAACATGTTTATAAGGCATTCATTAAATATCGTTTCTAGTGATTTTATTACGTGTTATTAGGACAAATTGAAATTTCTCTCTATAAAATTTATTCTAATGAGGATTTCCATCTTAAAACTTTACTGTTATCTCAACTTTGTTGTAGAAGTTTTTACAGTAATACTAAGGGTATTTAATATTGAAAAAATTCAATCTTTTAAAATTCTAATAGTTGTCCTAACTTCAATGGCCGATAGTGTATATGCAAGCTTGAAGACCCGTGTGTGGTGACTCTAATGCGATACGTAGATTAAGGCTGCTTTATACGATGCATAATTCTTGGCAGAATTATGTGTATAAAAATTACGCATCACGCAAAACCGTAAACCAACTCTGGGCAAAGTTATAAAGAAGCCACATGGGCATTTACACAGAATTTCCGAATGACCCACACAATGAATATGATCTTAATAAGTAGAGAATTCAAAAATACAAAGTACCCATGCGCCATTTATAATTATATTCATAACTACGCGTCGTGTAAAACAACTTTTAGTATTTTTAAAACATTAATATAAAATCACAGATAAAGGAGCTTCACAGATACCCAATCCTATCCTATTATTTGGACACGCATTTTTGGAGACGAAAATGCTTTAGTTTGAAGACAAGGCATTGGTAATAGAGGCACTAGTGTTATATTTCTGGATTTCTGCAGCTTTATATGTTTGCATTTCTAGATTTCTGCATTGTCATGTATGAATTAGACAGAGAATACGTTTCAATTTGAGCGTAAAACCATCTTCTTTTATAAATAAGGTTAATAATGGGTAAAATCCACTCAAATCTACTTTTAAATCGGAGTACACAGACTACAACGCCCGTGCCGGAGGCGCCACCTCTACCTGCGAAATCGGAGTTATTACGGAAAGCAATTGAAAAAAAAAACCATTGCGCCATCTTTTAAACTTCAAATAAGTTATTAAAATGTGTGTCAAATTAATGTTCTCTCTTCTCTTTTATCTGTGATAAAATAAAGTGGTATACTAATCAAAGATTTCGTTTTAATTAAATTTCAAATTAGTATTAAGAGTAAAAACGTAAAACAGTAAAAAGTCATTTGTGTCTACAAATACCGTGGAATAATATATTATAAATAAAATATATTAAAATTGTTGGCACCATCGCATGTAAACCCACTGTTCCTTTGACGCCATCGTGTATAATAGCTGTGAATTATTAACGATAACCGTTTAATATGATAAGTTTCCATAAAGTATTCACTTTAGCCTTTCCATTTGATACACATGAAAATAGTGCCTAGTAACATTTCTGCCTACCCGACGTCATCAGCGTCGCTTCGAGCACAATCCCTTCTCACCGTTGTTATTTGCCTCTCGGGTTTATGACACTAATCTCCACAAACATATTTATTGGTGCCACCTAGTGCCAAGAGATATAGTCATACCGTCTACAAAGCAGCGACAGAAACCGGAGTACAGATGCCAGCCACTTCTCGAGCAGCTCATGGACTGCTTAATGCAAAATGGCGTAGCGCCTGAGCGCTACGCTATCTGCACATGTACATGATTCCTCCAGCTTCATGATGTATTAAAAATACACATGAAAAAAATGCCTAGACGGCTTGACTATATCTCTTGAAATATATTTTAGTGCTGTTTGTGGAGATTAGTGGCATAAACCCTAGAGGCAAATAACAACGGTGAGAAGGGCTAGCGCTTTTCTCTTGTCACATTGTTTTTGCCGGGAGTGATTTCAAAAATACCATGAGCTATATTAGCATTATTTTTGGTTTTTTCCATTTGACAATTATTAATTCTAACAGATTATTAATAACAATTACCAACTAATTATTTAAACTGTAATACAAATTGATCCGATATATTCGGAGCGAGGGAAGGAATAACACTCAAGTAACGTTCATGGCTAGTCGCGACTGTCGGTTGCTTAGAGTTGATGTTTGGCGTATTTATAAAATAGATATTTTTCCTTACAATAAAAAAAAAATCCCAAAATCTTATCACCTAGGCCGCAAACGAGGGTGCGCTATAGTCATCGGATGGTGCAGAATTAACAGTAAAGAAGGCACAGGCTAAGAGTTTTGCTATTTTGTACGTGATACATGTTTTAAACTAAAGTAATGAATACTTAAAGTGTAATAGAGGGATTTTTAACCCTCACTTTTTTGGGCTTCTCTACATGACTTAGTCAAGCCTTGTTATTTGCGCATGTGAAGATAGTTAATCCCTGTTAGTCGAGTTCTCCGTCAGTACACGCTCGTTTCTTTGAAAACCTGGTAGTAATTGTGCGTTGGGTTTTAAAAATACCCCAGAATGGTAATTACGTTATTACTATTATTATTGTAATGAATTACGCTTTTCGGTGTTTTCTAAAATAGCTAAGGGTATAGCGATAAATGGCATACCTTTGAAGAGGTTATGCAAATAATAAGTATTTCTAGCGATGAGGAGAACAATACAGGTTCCGTACACAGCAACCACTGTACAAATTCTGAAACAGAAGAAGAGGAAAGTGATGCAACTGGAAGTACCTTAGACGAGAGTGAAGATGAATTACCGTTGTCAGAGAGTGTAGCGATACAAAAATATTTATATGGACCTAATAGATTTAAATGATGTAAACAGCTTCCAGTATCTTCTAAAACTAGACGACATAATTTAATTTTACATATGCCCAGGGTTGAAGGGAGAAGCACGGGCTAAAAAAACAGATAACCCTCTAGAAGCGTGGTCGTTGCTTATTAGTGACGACGTATTGAAATTAATTGTCCACTATACAAATAAGAATATTTTCACTGTTAGAGACAAGTACAAGTCGACTACAAAATATTTTAAACAATTTCGCAGTTACAGCTCTTACTGAAATAAAGGCCCTTATGTATTTACTTTATCTGTCTGGTTGCTATAAATCAAATCACCAAGACGTTATATCTCTTTTTGCTACGAACGGTACATGACGTGATATTTTTAAAGTAGTAATGTGTAAGGAGCAATTTTTGTTCTTTCATGTATAAGCTTTGATCATGGAAAAAAGATGGAGACATGTAGTAGCTCTATCTCAGATATTTGACTTTATCAAAAAATCCATGAACAATTACTGTCCTAAATATACAACAGTGGATGATATGTTGGTCGGCTTCAAAGATCGCTGTTCCTTTAGAATGTACCTGAAATAAAAGCCTCAAAAATATGGTTGGAAAGTAATGTGTTTATGTGACTCTAACACACATTATCTAATCGTCTTCATATAATGTGGAAAAGATGACAACAAATCCTCAAAAACTCTCAGTGCCGAGGGGGTCGGGCATTAACAGAATTGTAATGGGAGATAATTGGCTTTCAATGCAACTGATGCAACGACTGACCGTTATTGATTTAGCTTATGTTAATACAATGTTTAAGAGTGAACCTGGGGCTCCTTCTTCCTTTTTACCACATCGAACCTACGCTGTACATAAGGTGCAGTTTGGCTTCACAAGAAATTACACCACAGTATTTTATGTACCAAAAAAAAAGAATAAGTCACTGCTGTTGGTATCAAGTATACATCATGATGCTGCAATCAACGAACGAAGTCATATGCCAAAAATAAATGAATTCTATAATTCGACGAAAGGAGGGAGGAAGATGATCAAAAATATGCCCTCCTGTGCGATGGAGGACACATTTCGCAAAAACGTTTTTAAATGTGTTTATTTTTTTTTAATTGTATGTAACTTTTCATTTTTTAAATAAAGATTCTAAAATTCATTATAACATTTATTTATAAGCCTTTTCATATTCGGTAATGGAAGAAAATTTGAATAAAAATCTGGCCTATTTGTAGCCTGGGGTCCATATGAACCAAATAACAGTAGTTACATTGTCTTAATTTGGGGATAATAGTTGAGGTGTAATAAAAATAAGGGTATTAATGATTTGAAAAGTAGTTTAAATTAATAATTCGGTGTACACATTAAAAGAAAAATTCTCTAGTGAAGTCTTGAAAGCCAAAAATTTACTTGTTTAGAAGAATAAGTCAAGTTTAACACACCGTTAACAAATTTTCAAAACGAACTTCAAATTCAAACGTGCAAAACTCCAATCTCTATATACAGCGTGTCCCACTAAGCGTAGGAAAAAGATATCACTATGCGGTTTTCGCCACTACTTTAGTCTGTTGAAACTCTTCAAACACAACATAAGAAAAGCCTATTGTTACATTTGAATTTTTAGAGATGATTGAGAAAAACTCGTACAATTAACAATAACGCCATCTGGTAGATTTCTTGAACATTAACAGGTGGCACAAATTGCGACGTCTAAAACAACGCTGAATGCCCTTTCAAACAAGTCCACATTTCTTTAATTCGGGTAAAAACTGCAGAAGTTATAGCAGGTTTAGTTTTACATGATTCGGCAACGCCTACTACACCTATAATTCACAATATGACAAAACGTCTTTAACCAAAGTGATGCGTAATTAACTAAGCTTTCTAAACTCATAGTTAACCCTGGCACTTTTGCTGACTAATTTTAAATTTACTGATGACCCTAACAACTGCGCCCCCTAGCGCTCATGTTTGGAATTTAAAAATATTTTAATTAAATTTTTCTTTACCACTTTAGTTATGAACATTTTTTTCCCATCACTATAGCTATTGTAGTTTCCAAGATATCGCCGGTCTCCACTCTTAGTGGGACACGCTGTATGTGGTAATATTCCAGGTAGATTGTTTATTACGCAACCAACAATCTATCGTTAGCTTAGAGCACGAGATCTGTCGTGTAGAAACCGAAAAAGAGTTGCACGAGTTGCAGCGTGGCACGAAATGGAGAACACTACTATACGAGAAGTGCACAAGTGAAGAAGGCGATGGTAAAGGATGCGACAGTCACGAAAGGAAACTGAAATGCAACTCCTAAAAATATCGCGGGATTTTCTTAAATGGGGCAATAATTTTGACCTGCGCTAGGTAAGGCTCGGGCCAATGAGAGGCGAGAAAGATTATAGAGAAATTAAAGAAATCTTAAAATATTTAATTAATGTGGGAACATATTTAATTAAGAGCATCATATCAAGGGCCACCTAATGATTGTATTGGAGTTACCTTTTCTAGGTAAAAGAGGAGGAAATGATTTTGCTATTGGTTTGGGAATGAAATCAATTGAAAGCGATATGAATTAAAATAAATATGAGAATAAAATTAACGAAATCGATACATGCAGAAGTGGTCTACATAACTAGGGGAAACCATTCAGTGTAAAGAATACTTTACTTCCTTCGAATAAGACTAATTACCAGTGATGTTGGCTTTATTGTTGAATATTTGGAAAGTACAAAATCTACAAATTTCTACCCCTTTTGAAATATACTGACAAACAAGTATACACTCAAAAATATTTAAAGAAGGGTTGAACGGTACAGCTATACAAAGTGTAACAAATCTTAGCTTGCGGCTCTGTAATATTAGCGGCGTTATTATCCTGAAACCTATGAATTGTGTAACCCGAGGGGAAAAATCTGTACGAAGTATAAAGAAATATGTCAATTCTCAAACAAGAACTGTAAGCAACTGACACTAGTAACACTTGAATCAGCAATGACCGAATATGCCTTGCCCCATTCCAAATGCAATCAATCACGATAGGTATATACCTCCTCATTTAGAGCTAAAAAGCTAAAGAGAATTCCCAATAGGATTTTTATGGTGATATAGAATTTAAGAATATATTCTTTTTACATGGCACAATTACCTGAGTAGATGCATTTAAACTACTTAGTGTAGAAATTGAATCGGTATCACTTAAAGTATGTTCATCTTCGGAATTAATAGAAGAATAAGAAAAATACTCTGGTTCACATGGTAGATGCAAATCAGCTCTAATTGAATTAATACTTCCACTTAATAAATTACTAGGCATATGGCTGGACTAAAACATAAATATATTTAATTGGAATACCACATTAACATTAGTACTTATTACCTCAAAGAACTTAACAAAAACATCACAAGTAAATAACTCCGGTTCCTGTGCTATATACTCTAGGAAAATTAATATTGCTACTCTTCTTTCCACTATTACATCTGCATTAAACCTAATAAGCAAATGTTATTAATATTTTCACCGATAAAAGGAATCTATACCTTTTGAAAAATGGATGATTTGGCAGTGTTGGAAATTTATGTACAAGACGTAGACTACGATGTTTTGATTTTAATTCTCTATGTAACTTCTTGAATTCACTATATCTTTTCCAAACTGTTATTTTAGTAACTGCATCTGGACAACTTTCTGGGTATAGCTAACATAAAAAAAAAACATACAAAGGGAATCAAGAAATGAAGGATGAAACCATACCATTGATATGATTTTATATATAGTAAATCCTTTCTTATGTTGACTAGTTTCTGGAATGTCATAGATTCTAATCCATTTATTGGCATGTGATACCATTATGATGGAAAGTGGGTAAATAACTCGCTTTGATTACTCACAAGCCTCTAATATCAAAGTAATTATCAAATTCCAGACCAAATTTTTATGAGGCATGATTTAATCCGTATAAGCGTTAGACGCCTGTTACATTGTTACATATATGTGAAAATATTATACTTGTTGCCATTCGAACCACTTCTTTGTTTTATTCACATATTCTTCGAAAAATTCTCCAAATACCACAATCTGATAAAGTTTAAAAACAAAGTTTGACAACCTTTCAAAATTTGACAGAATACTGTAGAGATGATTGCTAACTTCAGAGAAAAGCATTACCACTCAGAAATTAAACAAAAAAATGCTCCGCCCAGCCATCTATACCTCTTTTCACAAACTATACAGGCAATTCCATGAAAAAAAGATTTCTGTAAAAGATAGTAGGTAAAAAATTTTAAATTGAAAATTATTTATATATAAATAATTTAAAAAGCAGCTCTTTTCGCAACGTATATAGTTCTTGAATAAATGTATAAAGTAAATTGAGATGCATTTTCAATAAAATTACTTATTATTGTTTTCACAAGTGCTTAATAAACCAGTAGGATATTGAATAGAAATTTTAATGTTTTGTCTTATAAATGACTAGAATAAATTAGTTGAAATGAAACATAAATACAGTAATAAGTAAATAAAAGTGATATTGCTGCAGATATAATCGCATAGCAGACAACATAACATTTCAATGGTACCTATATTACTTACATTAATTACACAATATAAAACAAAGTGTGAAAGGTCGAAAAAGACAAATTCAAAGTAAATAAAGTAATCATAATGAATTTGAAAGCAAAATGTAAGGAACTATTAAAATAAAGAAGAACAATGTTGTCTAGGATGCCGAGTTATTTAAAGTACTAAAACACTAATAAAACGACCGATCGTTTAGTAACGTTTATTCCCCCATTACGTACTCTTTCCCGCCAAGTGCGGTCATCATGAAGTTAGCTATAGGTATTTATTTTAAAATATACAACAAGGATGCAATTATAATTTTTATGAAGGCATATACCGTACGAGCGAGCGTGCTATGATCACGCGATTTTACACGAACTCAGCGCATCTAAACGTGTACTGTGTTGAATGGCACTGTGGAATGTCATTTGCCTGACAAAATTGCGTAAACGCAGATTCATTTGCGCACCTTACTCACGTTATAAACGTCGTATTCGTTCACGTACATGTGCAAGCCACGACTTCACTCTTGCATTTCCGAAAACACCTTCCTCACGTTGTAAACGGCATATTCGTTCATGTACACGTGTAAGACACGACTTTGCTCTCGCATTTCCGAAAAATGCCGATTATGCTGGCTGATCATAGTACGCTCGCTCTTACGGTATATCTAAACATACAAAATGCATAATTCGTTTAAGCAGTAGAAGTAATGGACAACATAGTAATGTCTATGAATATGGGGACGTAGTTTTGAAAATAGATAAACGGGATTACAATCAATTTTATATCCTTTTAGAATCGCCATCTGTACATCATAGGTTGTAGTATGTACATACTTTTTTTATTGCGAGGCAACGTGATCCAAACTACGCGAGGCAAACACCCTAAGGCAACTTTAATGTGCGACCAAAAATCGACTGACGTTGACTCACTTGAAGCCTGAGCCAGGTCGTTACCTACGATATACACAAGGCCTACGCGCTTTAACTTCAGGCTGTGACGTATTTTGATGTATGTAGGCCATATAAACGCGTTTACACACCGAGACCATCTCTGCGTTTTGAATTGGTTTATCCCAATTATATTGGTTCTACTTAAAAAAATACTGTGTAGTGATATTTCCGTACTTTGTTGGTGATACCTGCAATGTGTTTCTAGTGTTGTATAAGCGATAAAACCTTTTCTGAAACGATAAAAAGAAAGTAACCTAATCTAACATGGCATCGGTTGTTTTCATACGTTCAGATCGATTCTTGCGTTTTGAATTGATTTATCCAAATTATATTGGTTTTATTTAAAAAAATGCCGTGTAATGATATTTCCGTACTTTGTTGGTAAAAACAAAGTAACCTAAGATGGCGTTGGTTGTTTTGTTGGTGAGTTACACTTTGTAAATAAAAAAAGATATTATTTATTTTTCAACAGCTCAGATTCAAGGACCAGTGAAACTATAACTTTAAGTTTAAAATATCCTAGGCTTAAAAAAGATGCTATTCCAACTCAATTCCCTAATTGTCCGTTGTATTTGACAAAAAACCTGAAGATGTTATTATTCAAATAGTTTTATATTCTTACGTTATATTTAACAAAAAAACACGAAGAGATGTTTTTAAATGTGTGTAATAAACGTTCTGTTTTAATACAACATACTTTAAATTACATCACCGAACGTAGCCATTTGGATATTGATATATGTAAATGTCATATTCACAGCAGTGAATGTATTGCAACAATTATAATAACTTGTTCTACAAATACCCTACTTAAAAATCATTGTAGGAAAAGTAATGATAGATTAGGTAAAACACCAGATAATAGGAAATTAAAGACCCTGGTTAAATAGCATGTCTGTAAATTTTCTTGTGAAATTGAACAAAATTTCGTATAAAATTGCAATTACTGTATCATTTCAATCTTAATCGCCCAAATACATGTACAATTGCAAATAATAATTATTCTATTAAATATCAACCACAAATACATCTTTCACGAAAACGGTACGCGGTTACGTGTTTGGTTTTTGCTTTGAAACTTCGTTTTTCTAAAATAAAATCGAATGAGATGTGAAGAAGGGCTTAGTTGACTATTGGCATCCTCTTTAAATCGAAAGCCGTTCAGAACTTGCCGTCATCGAAGAGCTGTGAACCTTCTATAATCGGTGGTAACGTGCAGGCTCGCTAGTGAGGTAGAAGCCGTGGCGAAGCAAGTATGAAAGGTGGAATCAGAGATAAGAGAGGCCCTCTCTTATCTCTGGGTGCAATTACAGGATATTAAAAGTATTTAAAATTCACCAATATTGCTCTGAAGGCCTAAATAGAAACAAACCTATAACTTTTGACAAACAAATGTGCATATGTAAACATTAGTTTGATAACCCCATTTACACAATGGTGGCATAAGTATAAAGTTACGCAATTTGATTGAATTTGATTTCACAATTTCATGCATATTGCATGAAACCGAAGACGCTGACAGAGAGTTTCATATTTGTGTGATGGGGTCAATTCCTTATACGTTTCTAATTTCATGACAAACTGTATTTGAAAAAGGTTATCAGTTGACAATTCTAGTCATAAACAATCACAATCATTCTTATTTTTAGAAATGTAGTGCTTCTTGTAGTAGATTGAAGAAATTAAACTTACTTGACCAATGGATTACCGTTCACCTTTGGAAAATATAATAAATATATTTGGTTCTCTACCTCAAGGTCATGATAAACCAGTGAAACAAGCAGTTTACAATGCATTAGCTTTGTTTTTATTGTTTCTTGGTTGTGCAGCAGGATGTGCTTTATATTTGATCTTGGAACCATTTATAAAGCCTTTGATGTGGGCTTTACTTGTTGGATCTGTATTGCATCCGTTAAAGTATAAATTAGCACAACGTTTTAAATCCTGGTTTGGTTCCTTGGAAGAGTCAAATACCCCTGTAGTCTTTGGATTAATATTGGTTCCAGTCAATCTTGTTGATAATATTTCGGAATTATTAGGCAGCAAGTTATTAAACCATCTTAAGATTATTATAGCAGTTCTGGTGATAATTCCTGTTCTCCATTTAATTTACTATTATACACCAAAATTTCTTATAAGTCTTGTTATTAACTTCGCCCATTGGAGCAGTTATTTTATCTCGTTCATAATTGACCATGCAAGTACAGCACTGGTTAGTATAGTATTTTTTAACTTTTTCTATTTTTTAACAATTTATTTTCAGGTTGCGATTCTTTTACTTGGATATATCACCGCTGTAGTGTTTTTTTGGACTGCACAAAATAACTTTAAATTTCATTGCATTTCAACATTGACTTGGTTTCTATTAGCTTGTTACTTGGCAAATTTATGTGGTTCATTAAAAATTGCAGTTTTTGTTATGCTACAAATGATTTTTTTAGGCGGTTTTATCTTGGAATTATATTATATTCAGCAATACATACAGTCCACTGGTAAGAAAACTAGAAATAGTAAAATCCAACCATAAATTCAATATTATATGCTACCCACTGTGGCCTGCTAATTTTGCTTTGCTTCTGATCTTCGAAAATGTAGACATTTTAATATTTATTTTTAATAGTCATACAAAATAATGTAACAGTAAACATAAACGATTTTAAGTGATTTTTACAAGGAAAAGTTAGTTTGTCCTTTAGGTTCCAAAAAAATATTTGCAATTTTGGCACTTTACGTGTTAATGAGAGGTAAAATTATCATAGTTCCACATAACTTTAAATGGTTGCTCCTTCTCCATTCGAAACATTTTTAATTATCAATCAAATTTATTGGAGAAAAACTACTTTCAATCTAAACAGTTGCAGGGTAGGAAAGCTCACTTCACCTACTTTGTTTTAAATAGCCCACTATCAAGGCATGTACAAAATACAGAAAAATTCAAACTCCTAAACTATTTGAGATTGGTTAGATATTTTTAATTGAAACTAATCAGATAATTCAAAATGTTCCATTTAAGTGTTTTTTAATTGCTCGAACCTTTGATTGACAGTTCAACCAACACAAATGCGTTTTTCATGTCAAGTAAAATATATATAGTACCTAATATGTCAGCGCTTCAAGCCTAGTGGCCCTTGGCTTCCAGATCTTTCACTCTTCTTTTCCATTTTGTTCTCTCTTTCGCTTCTACTTGCCAATCCTTAACTTCCACACTTCTTAAGTATTCCTTTACCTCTGTTAACCATTTCTTTCTGGGGCCCCCTCTTCTTCTTTTTCTTCCTCCTATTAATATTCTTTTAACCCATCTGTTATTCTGCATCCTGGCTGTGTCCCAGCCACCTGGCTCTTTGTGCCCTTGCTATTTACACAGTACCTGGTTAGCTATATAACTTCAAGATTTTTGTTTGTTCTCCTGTATTCTCCACCTATTTTAATTCCTTCATATATTATCCTTAAAATGTTTCTTTCCCAAGTTTCAAGGTTGCTTCTATCTTTTTTGTTCATTGTCCATGTTTCACAAGCATAGATTACTGTTGGCCTTAATATTGTTGGTAGGCTTTTATCTTAACTCTTAAACAGTTCACTAAAGCCCTTACCACAAAACTTAACTCGTACTGGACGCACGTTTCGATAGCCAAGCTATCATCATCAGCAGTGAAACTGAATTAACAAAGTAAGTAAAAAACTAACCATATATAGCAAATAAATTATGCAGAATGTAAATTTAAAATAAGCATAGTAATCCTTAATTATATAAATACCCTTCTACTTTAAGTGTTTCTTGATGAGCCGCTTCATTGTATAGGACCTTAATTAAGCCTAAAATGCAAATCTAAAGATAAATAATCCTTAAATTAAAATGTAAATGGTGGGGTTGACATGAGTTATTAAAATCCTTGTTTTCCGATGAAGCAGTTCAACTAAAAGAAATCATCAATATTGTTAACTTTAACTTTTCTCAAGTTGACCGCAAGATTATTTATTCTTCAAGCAATAACCTTAAAAACCTTTTAGGATGTTCCAAAGACCCAGTAGATAACGGATAAATCAGGAATTTACAAAATTTCATGTAAAGATTGTGATCAAGGGTATATTGGGCAGACAAAAAGATCAATCAAAATTAGGAACAAAGAACATTTGGCTCATCTCAAATTCAGAAGGTTTGATAAATCTAGCGTTGCCCTACATATGCTTGAAAATAACCATAATGTTGATAATACAAATTTAATTAAAAATATAAAGAGTATTGCTTAATTAAATTGTTATGAAGGCATGGAAATTTACAAAGACAAAAATCACTTAATTAATTCAGATTTAGGACCACTAAATTCCAGCCTTTATCCTTTGTTACATCATGTTTAGTTAATTGCAGCTGTTATTAGGTTTGTTTCTGCAGCGATTTAAAATCGTTTGAAATCGTTAGAGCATGTGCATTACAATAATAGTGTTCGTGCAGTTAAAACGCCAAACTCTGACTACTAGTTTGACATGATTTGGCGTTCGTGCAGATCTCCAAATTAATTTCTAATCGTTTGCTGATAGTTGTTCCAGTTTGAAGATTATCGTCCAGTGATCCATCAGACGCATGCGCATTGTTCTATTGTGAAGTGAAAAGTTGTATTATAGGTTTCTTTGTATAATATGTTCACACTTCACGCGTGTTTTATTCATTTCTGTGGTTTTGTTAGGAATTAACAGTTCCTTTAAGGTTGTAATAAATTTGTAATTCTGTCTAAACATTTCGCGATTATTTCTGTTTTCGCTTACCTCTTTTTGAATGTGAGACAAATCTATTGTTTTCATCTGCATATTTGAGTATATTTTTTCTCAAGTCTGTTAAATACTCTTGTAACTTATACATCGCCTGATAAGTGTAAAAAAAGCGTTTGTGCAGTTAAATTGTTAAATCAGTTTTAGTTTGCGCATGCGTAGATTAATGCAAATTAACCTCTGATCAAACTATCACAAATCGGCTGCAGAAACAAACCTATTATAACCATGTGCAATGAACCGCTTCATTGAAAAACAAGGATTCTAATAACTCACGTCATCCTGCCCATTTACATTTTCATTTAAGAATTATTTATTATTTATCTTTAGTTTGCGCTTTAGGCTTAATTATAGTCCTGTACAATGAAGCGGCTCATCAAGAAACACTTAAAGTAGAAGGGTATATATATTTAATTAAGATATAATTAAGGGTTACTATGTTTATTTTAAATTTACATTTTGCATAATTTATTTGCTATATAAGGTTAGTTTTTCACTTAGTTTGTTAATTCAGGTTTACTGCTGATGATAGCTTGGTTATCGAAACGTGCGTCCAGTACGAGTTAAGTTCTGTGGTAAGGGGTGAACTGTTTCAGTGTTCCAGTGCCACAGATTTAGAGTACCCGATTAATCTTTACTCTTCTTGTAATCGTACTTCCTTTTGCCAACATTTACCATAGATTAGGTCATTAGTTCTTGCACCGGTTTTTCTCAGGATCACTTCTGGAACGAGGTTGAAGAGGGCTGAGGACATTAGGTTGTCTTGCCGGAGTTGCCTCTTTACTACAAATTCTTCTGACACCTTTCCTCCCATCGTTACTTTATTTGCTGTTTGCCTAATAGTCATTTCCACCAACTTCTTTCGCTGTTTCGGTATGCTTAATTTTTTAATTGTTTCAATTAGTTTGTTTCCTTTTGATAGTCATATGTTTGTCGATAATCGATGAACACTGGGTATATGCTCAAATTCTGTTCATATGTATTTTGCTGTAATAATTTCGTTGTAAAGATATTGATCTTGTTGATCTTCCCAACCTGAATCCTGCTTGGTATTCTACTACCTGTTCGTTAAGTTACGTATCTAGACGTTTCTTTATTAGCATTGCCAGAATTTTTTACGCCTCATCCAAGAGTGGTATTGCTCTGTAGTTATTCACATTTTCCTTGGCCCCTTTTTTTATGTATGGGAATTATGAGTGCTTTATTCCAATTTTCTGGCATCTTTTCTTCCCAGATCATCAATATAATCTCATTTGAATTGCTTCCTCTCCTTGTTTTAAAATTTCTGCTGTAAAACCGTTCTCTCCAGGACTCTTGTTATTTCTTAACCATTTCCGAACTTCCGTTGGTGCGCTTAGACCTATGTCTTCTACTAAGTCCTCCTCCTCGCAACTGTATTCATTATCACTGCCCCTTTCGCCTTCCTTTGGTAGTAGTTCCTAATCTGTTATACACTTCTTCTAATTCACATAATTCTTGCTCTAGCTGTTTTCGGTTTTGTTTTCTCTGCATATCATTTCTGCTACTTTTTTTGCTTGTTCATATTTAGTCGAGTAAAATAGCTGCGTTTTAGAATCGTTTGAACAACTGCTCCATCATGGGTTTGAGCCGTTAAGAAACACAATCTATATGCTGCACCACTAGCAATTTTCAAACTTCTAGTTTTAGTTCGTTTTGTTTTATTGATTTGGCATTGCAACATTGATATGATATAAAATTTTATTCAAATTTGGTTTTCTTAGAAATCTTAATGAAATTTACGTAGAATGAAGCAAGTTATCGAAAAATAATAGGATAAACCGGATGTTCCTTTTAATGTAAGCACTTTGTCATGTACTTCCGGTATAGCCAGAAACAAACAGAACTATTTTTATTGAAAAAATCATTCTGGAAAACCCGGAAATACAAAATTTCAGATTTTGATTGTGATTATTTCTCCCAATTCTGGCAACTTAAGCAATACGCCTTGTATACATTCCTATTCCAGAAGCCAATTAATTCAAAAACAAATATGAACCACTAATAAGATTTTAATAAATTTAACATATTTCAACGTATTAATATTGTTCCTAGTGTCACATCATATTCCAACTAAAAGATGTCATTATGTGTACAATAATTATAATCTTGACTACATACTGAATAAGTAAAAATGCATTTAATTTTAGGAAGTGGTGTAACTCTATGCGATTATTTAAAGATGTGCTTTCAACAGAAGTCTTTTATTACTTTGGATGCCTCTAAAGAACAAGATGATAAGGAGGGGATGAAAGAAGTAGTAAGTATTTTACGACTTGTCTAATTTATTAATTCCATTGTGCTCGAATTGGAGATTTTTTTTGCAACAAGCTGAGCATCGGGGTGGGTGAACCTTATTCGAGTATGCTGAATCCAATAGTGCTAATCGTTTTTAAAAGTTAGCTCGCGTTTTCAAGCAATTTCAATTTTAGGCCCAATGACCCCAAAAAAGGTAGTTTTTATAATTTTTTGACCATTTATTGAATTTAAATTGATGGAAATCGATCGAATACAAATCGTATCGACGAATACACATCGAATAAAAACTATTTGAAAAAAATTGAATCGATTCAATCAATTTTTCATTTTTTTGCAAAAAAAACATTTTTCTTGATTTTTTTCATTTTTCGTTCTCTGATTGTCCTGATTCGTCTGTATCGTCATCTTTTTCTTGTAAATTCCAACAAATGTCACCCAAAAGAGCATGTAGCTTTTTGCCACTGTACCAATGTTCGAGCCTCGCCGTCACTTGATGACAACGCTCTTGGATCTAT
Organism: Dynastes maya; assembly: GCA_029619315.2. Classification (NCBI taxonomy): domain Eukaryota; kingdom Metazoa; phylum Arthropoda; class Insecta; order Coleoptera; family Scarabaeidae; genus Dynastes; species Dynastes maya. The sequence goes on from JAROYE020000003.1 coordinate 33,793,183, forward strand.
GCAAATCATCGGAACACCAAGTGACATAGCGGTTCCGGTTTTTGTCCATTTATTCAAATTCAAAACGCATGTTGTACAAACAATAGACGGCGTCCACTACACATCAGTAAAAACATTTTGTGAGAAATATTGTTGATATAAATCAGCGGTTTCAGCACTTACTTTACGCCGAGTGGTCTCAATTACAAATTTTCCACACACGTAACAAAAAGTACTCAATTTAGGACATTTATCCATTTTTGATATTTCAAATTAATTGATTTTACAAGCCAATACAATGAACAATCTCGAGCTTTTCACTATTCACTTCGGTTTGGGTTATTTGCTTTAATGTTTAGATGTTAACACTTTGACTTCTGAAAACAGCGCCGCTTATATACCCATTTGACCAAGTGGCAGTAGCGGGGATGGAAGTTTCTAGAAGGTTCACGAATAGTCCATGGAAGCTTCTCGAAGGTTCCAGAAAGCTCTTCGCCCACTGATCAAATTTTCCAGAAAATTCCAGAATGTTCCAGATGGTTCTTTGGACCTAAAATGTTTAAATTGAAATTGCTTGAAAACGCGAGCTAACTTTTAAAAACGGTTAGCACTATTGGATTCAGCGAACCCAGATTAGGTTTACCCCACGGGTGCCCAGCTTGTTGCATTTTGCAACTAGCACAGTCTTCTCATTCACCACCCAAAATAAATTTATTCTTCATTATTCTTATACTTTGACTGATTTTGCAAGCTTATATTTTCCCAACGGCATGAAGTATTAAGATGCGGTTTTCACCATTGAGTTTTATATGAGTCCAAGTTTTCTTATGGCTTTTATGTGTACGTCATTTCTTCTATAAAAAACCGAAATGAAAACGGCATAATTTCGCAGACTCGATACTGATTTTTTTAATGTGACATTTTATTTATGCACTGTAATTTAAATAGGCACTTCTCTTAGCGTCTAAATATTATTTACAAATTATTCCATTTTCATTTCGGTTTTTATAGATGGAATGACATATTCATAAAAGCCATACTCATATAAAACTCGATGGTGAAAACCACATCTTAATACTTCATGCCGTTCGGAAAATGTAAACTTGCAAAATCAGTCAAAATATAATGAGACACCCTGTATTTTAGAAACGCGAAACTAGTGATTCCCCTGTTGAAACAAAAGATGACGCAGAGAAATTTAAATCTGTAGATCCCTGGACTCTGGAGCTATTTCAAAAAAATTCAAATGAATCAAAAGATAAACACGCTGGAATACTCATAACTGATAAGGGAAATATACATGTAATAAAGCAACCAGAAAACGAACATTTTGCTACATTTTTAGCACCAAAAATCAAAAGATCTCTATCCCAACCATCAGTTTCATCAGTACATAGAGCCAGATATGGAATATTAAACTGGAAACATGATTCTGGTCCGTTGGCATTAAACAAACTGAATGAATCAAGTAGCCATTTTTACTTATACTCTGTGTTATGGGCATGTATAGCAATACTATTTTGGAAAAATGTTATGTTACTACCAATTTTACCAATACCGATAATAATTTACATCATAAAACACCTTGGAATATATTTGGGAGTGTGGCAATGGCTACTAAGCTACTGGCAGAAAATCACTTTCGTATTCACCAAGTGGTTTAACGATAGATATGATGCGCTTGTACCAATACATGTAAGAGGTCTGTATAAAGTTACATACAATATCAATTACAAAATTAAGCAAGCAATCAAAGAAAGTATCGATACAGTATCCAGTTGCGTCGTTATTTTTGGATTAATAGTTTTCGTCACCTGTGCTTCTATATTTATCGCAATACAGGTAAATAAAACTAGTAAATAAAACTGCTGAGTTAAAAATTGTATTTTTAGATATACGCCGAAGGAATTATGTTAGTCCAAATGACCAGCAATGTTATTAATCAAACAGTTGTTCATAATCCCGAATTAAGGCAACTTTTGCCTCCGACTTTTGACGACACTGTTGATTCGTTATTAGATAATGCTTATCAATACGGAAGAGAAGGAATCTCAAAAGTGGTAAGATATGTTTTCTAAGTGCGTGCAACTAATACCGGAAGCATTTGTCTGTTTCCTGTACACTTAAGAGCTGCATGGTGCTGTAACTATATAGGAAAACAATTGCAATTTCATGCATTTCATTTACTATACCATTTGGACTACCTATTAAAAAAAATCAGTTGCTGCAGTCGCATGGAGAATGTAATTTAACTTTCATAATTCCGTTGCCTATTTGAATGCAGCAACATGCTCTGGAATTCTATTAGATATGCTTCCAAAATAGAGTATTGTTATAAATATACAAACATACCTAGTCTAGCCATAAGTTCTGTCCTTATTTAAAGAAAAAATCGAATAACAAAATCAAGCGTCAAATGATCTTCATTTGTTTTTGTGTCATATAAATAAGCTCTTAGGTCTCAGAAAATTCCCACTATTTCTACAGAACCTATTGTAAACATGAAGTGGGGTTTGAAAGAAAATCATGTCGCTGTTATTGCGCTGCATAAGTGTAACAAGGCGCCAGTCGAAATTTTCAAACTTCTGAAACCGCAGAAAGGTATTGCGAAGAAATTCGTTTACCGATCGATCAAATAACCTGGGAACGGGCGGCTACGAGTTTCAAGAACACCGTCAGCCATCAAAGCTGCGGCTGAGCGAATTCGACGAAATCCTCTCCGAAAACAAAATCATGGCTAGGGAAATGAACATCCTATCTAGAACCATGTCCCGCATTGTCAAACAAGACCTGAGACTCCGAGCTTATCGGCGAAACACAGGACATCGCTTGATAGCAGCACTGTGTTCCATTAGAGGAACAAGAGCGAAGAGGTTGTGGCAGCGACATGCAAAGGCTGGATATCGAAAAATTCTGTTCACCGACGAAAAAATTTTCACGGTAGAAGAAAACTTCAACCGTCAAAATGCTAGAGTCTACGCACATGCATCTCGAGAAGCTTCCCGAGGGTGGAAAGAGGCCATCATCCAGCTTCAGTCATAGTTTGGTGGGGAGTGTCTTGCGAAGAGGTAGCAAAGCTTCATTTTTGTGAACGGGGGGTAAAAACAAAGGCTGCTACTGATACTTTGTTTGTCCATAAACACTGGGTTTTTCAACAGGACGGCCGAAGATTGGCCCTCTGGAAGCCCCCCTAGACTGTCGATTGTGAGATGTGCAATATCGAGGCTTTAAAGGCTGATTTAGTGGCAGCAGCAGCTTCGATACCTCTCGAAACAGTGCGTGCGGCGATAGACGAGTGGCCGGATCGTTTGGAGAAGTGTGTAAAGTCAAGAAGTGGACATTTTGAATAGTTTTTATCTTTTATATATTTATATTCACAGCTTAATTAAATACATTAATTTGATCAAACTTTTCTTTCTTTTTCTGGCAAATTAACTCCACTTTATAAGAGGCATAAATTATGGCATGACTAGGTACATAACCTTTTTTAAATTTTTTTATAGTTAACTTCTGTGAACTAATGCTAAAATGCACATTTTTGTGAAAGTAAAAGCAGTAAACGTCCTTCTAAGTTTACTGACTCATTAAGTGGTAATGTCAACAAATTTTTAAGTCAATCACAATTTATCTGCGTTAATAGAATTTGATAAAAAAAGTTTAATTGAGTTTGACGTAAGAGGAGCGGTATTTTTATAGAAAATAACTTCTTTATATTTGTTGTGTTAAATACATATTTTTTGGTCGTCATTATTTTAGTGTTCATATTATCAGGCGCAAAATATTTTGTAGATGGAATCCTAGTTATTTGCACCGGTTGTCAACCAAATCTAATTTAATAGCTACATATGTATCTAACGAAGAAGACAACATTTTATAGTTATACATCACACGGTAGGCGGTACCACCTAACGTCCCCACCACAATATTCTTTTCTCTATTAGATACCTAGTTACTTAATGTTTTGGTTTGCAACTGGCGTACACATATGTATATGTATCTTGCTATATTTTTGTTGAATTCCTTTGTTTTTGAACTCCTGTTGAACGTTGCTATCATAGTTTAAAATATAGTTATCCATAAATTCAGGTGTGTGTACATACATGAACGAACGACTAACCCAAACAAAAATTTTTAAAATTCGTGGACAATTTAAGTTGGTAGTTCCGCCAATAAAGATCAAATTCGCAAAGAAATTGGCGAACATGCCATTTTTATTATAACTGCCAATCTAAATTATCTGCTAAATAAAAAAAAATTACCGGAATAACTGCAAATGTTCTCTTATTAGGTGAAAAGTATAATGAGCGACGTTGATCCAGCAAAATCTGAAAAATTCGAAAGACAAGTTTTGGAACTTTGGGATAGGATATATCAAACGTGGATGACAAACGGCCACGATCAAGGACCGAAAGTAACGCAAGAAGCTGTACAACATTCTTGGGACACGTTTGTGAACGATATTCAAAAATCTCCCGGTACAAAATACTTTTACTGGTTATTTATTTCTGTTAACTGTTGGTTTAATTTGCAGAATTATTTAACTTTAATGGAATTGTAGCATTCCTTAAGCAAAACATCGGCACTTTATTGTCACTACTCGAATCGATTTGGGGAATTGTGAAAGGAAATATGGGTTTACTTATTGGATCTTTCAGTGCTTTCATGTCGATTCTGTTGGGTGGAGGAACTGCAGTCCTGAACTTTGTATTAAATACGGTATAAATACTTTGAATGCCAAAAATATTAAAAGTAATGCGTTTTTTTGTTTAGATAATTTTCCTTACAACGTTGTTCTACCTCTTAAGTTCAAGTAACTATTTATACAAACCTGTTGAAGTTATGTCGAACTTTTCTTCGAGCAGTAGCAGGTTCGGTTTAGCATTTGGTGCTGCAATTAATGGTGTTTTTACTGCATCTTTTAAAATGGTGGTTTTCTACGGCATGTGGACCTGGTTTATACACAATTTATTTGGAGTCAGAATCGTTTACATACCAACAGGTGCTTTCAAATTACTAAAATAAAAATGTTATACTAGCTGTTTAAAATTTCAGTTTTAGCCTCTGTATTAGCAGCGGCCCCCTTTTTGGGTACATATTGGGCGTGTTTTCCGGCTATTTTAGATCTATGGCTGGCCCAGGGAAAACCGATTTATGCAATTTTAATGGCGATATTCCAATTTTTACCGACATCTATCGTCGATACGACAATTTACGGCGAAATTAAGGGGTAACATATCACAGTTTAATTATAAACCCTTCGTTTAATGTACGTATTAAAAGTTAAGCTTAATAATGTCGTGGCATGTTGGAAGCATTGGAAAATTAACAGATTTAATTTTGATAAATTTATATACTTCTGCATTTGCAAATTACATGCCCATCCGGGAATTAAGGATTCATGGTTATATAGTGTAAAAGGACAAAAACTATCCCCCTACACTAACTTTGGAACGACAGGAGCTAGTGCTTTTAGAAAAAAAAAAGGTCGATTTTTATTTTTTGTGGACTAATTTTTAGTGTTATCAGCAGTTCCGGTATCACCGGAAATTATGTCAACTTTCTCTTAAATGGAAGATTCTGCATATTGTTACGTTTTCTAAAAGACGATACCACATATGTTACACCTTAGCTTAACAGATATCGGTCTATGCAGCAATAAAGGTCTGGGTAATCTGTTTTTGTTTTGCAAAGTTGTCCAAGAAAAGAGTCAAATTGTCTCTTGTGTCGCCAGGTTAATCCAAAACTCGTTGCTAGGCAACGTAACTGTAACAATTGCCAAACTGTCAGATCTCAATTCTAAAAGCGAAAATTATTCTTGCTAATTATCTTGCATTTTTCATATTTTCGTTCTTTATTCGGTTTTATTTCCCCTTATTTTTGCCGGTTTTGTTAATTGCTATTTTTGCGCTTTATCAAACTTTATGGCAATTAACTGATCATGGTAAGTTTGTTTAAATTTGGCACTTTTGGATAGACAATGTGCTTATGTTTCAGCCTTTTACATTATTATTTTTACAATAGCCTACATGTGAACCATAAAAGATAAACTCCAAGTAATTTTTAAATTCGCTCAATCTGGCAAAAATTACTACGAAGTAGGACATACTGCTACACGTGGAACTGGAAATATTTAAACTTTGCACTCAGGCCGGATAATAAATAGGATAAAAACTGCGCTGCGTACTGCTTTGATAGGAGATAATTAATTTTATTGGACAGTTTGTTATGCAGCCGAAGCAAGTAACGTGATAATTACTGCCAAATGGTTTGTGCCAAAGTAATAACATAAAAAGCCTGAAAACAGGCATACTGTCTACCCCAAAAAAAGAACGAAAACATGAAAAATGCTGGATATAATAGCAATAAATAACAAGAATAGTTTTTTATTTTTTCTTTAGATTTGACAGTTTGGCAATTGTTATGATTACGTTGCCTAGCAACAAGCTCTTTGGATTAACCTGGCGACATACCAAACAATTTGGCGCTTTTTCCTGGCCAACTTTGCAAAACAGAAATAGATGACAACATTTATTGCTGCGTATCTTAATATTTGTCTTCCCGTTGTCTTTTCAAAACTGTATACAGGATATTCTACTGTGGGGATCCCAGATGGGATGAACCCCTAAAAACCTACCTTTAACACCTTCCTTACATAGCGCGTTGCTACGTGGGTTCTGGAGCCGGAAGCCATCTTATTCGGTATTTCATTAAGTTTTGAGGTGTCAAATAAAAGCAAAAGAAAAATGAGAAAACCTATGAAAAGAAAATAAAGCAAGAACCAAATCTGCCCTTTTTAGTTTGTGTCAGGTTTACACTTTGAAATGTTGAACAATTGTAAAAAAAGATTAAAACTAAATTGAAGCGCATTCGTAGTAAGGTATAAAATTTGGTATCCACCTCGGATTACCAGATGTTTTTACTCTCGGGCCAAATACCTTCGGGTTTGTAAACCTTGTCGCCCTCAGAACATACACATATACTTAGTGCCCTCGGTACATAAACAACTACTCCCTCTGTCCCATAATAATAGTAGCAAGTGAATATTTAAACGAGAATTATTGGCGAATACAGCTGTAAGTTATGTTGTCATTTTTCAATGTTTGGTTTAACCTAATTTATTAAAGGCTATAAGTATTTTTCTAATTTCATCCGCTGATCGAAATCAATTGATTTATTTCGGTTGAATATCAACCCATTATAAAATTAAGATGAAACAAAGAGAGTTTTCAAGTAAAGATCGAGTTGCGATTGTTCAGTTCTTGATGATTCGAAAGAAAAACGAGAAGTTGCAAATAGGTGCAATTACGTTAGCTGCAAAAACAATTTAAGTGTAACAGAATGACCATATCAAGGATTTGGAAACGTGCTTCTGAAAATAATTGTCAAGGTGAATCTTATGCTAATGTTGATTCTTTGAGAAAAGAAAAATGTGGACGTAAATGCAAAGATTATGGCGAAAAACTTGAAAAACTTAGACATATTCCTCTTAACAGAAGAGGCACTATAAGATCAGCGGCTCACGTCATTGCAGTTCCCAAATCTACATTATTCCGAATTTTGAAAAAAGGAAAATCCATAAAACGAGCTTCAAGCACCGTCAAGCCATTTCTTACAGAAAAGAATAAGAAAGAACCTGTAAAATTTTGTCTATCAAAAGTACATCCTGACGGAAAGTTTATAGACTTTAAGGATTATATTCACATTGATGAAAAGTGGTTCTACTTGATAAAATGCAAGCGATCTTATTATGTGCTTTTAGACGAGGAAACTCCACATAGAACTTGCAAAAGTAAGATATTTATATCAAAGGTAATGTTTATGGCAGCAGTAGCTCGCCTCAGATGGGATCCACACAAAAAATGCCTTTTTGATGGAAAAATTGGCATATGGCCATTTGTAACGCAAACGCCAGCCCAACGAAACAGTAAGAACCGAACAAAAGGAACACTTGTTACAAAACCTATAGAATCTGTTACTAGTACAGAGATACGGAAAATGTTTTTTGAAAACATACTGCCAACAATTCGCAAAAAATGGCCAAGAGGATCAACACATTGCCCCATATTTATTCAATAGGATAATGCAAAACCACATCTAAAAGATGATGATCCATTACTATTACGGGAGGGATTTCGTGATGGATGGAAAATACAAATGAAATCACAGCCACCAAATAGTCCGGACTTGGGCTTTTTTAACTCGATGCAGTCATTACAACATCAAACCTCGCCAAATAATATTGATGAATTGATAGAAGCAGTAACCATAGCATTTGATAATATTTCTCCAGAAATACTGGATAACACGTTTCTGACACTTCAACAAGTTATGCTGGAAGCAATAAAGAACGATGAGTCAAGACAACCTACCTACAAATTCAGAATGCAGTAATGAAATTATTGAACAATCTAGAAACTATCTGACCACACAAACTGAAAATTGGGAGTAATATTTTTAATCCATTGTTTGATTTAATCTCGTTTTTTTGATAATAAATGTTGGGTTCTATATTTATTTTCTTTTGCTACTATTATTATAGGACAAATTAAATTCATTAAGTGTTACTACGAGGGTGCTTTGAAATGTTCGCGAAATGAAAGGGAAAATGAGATTTTTTTTTTAAATACGTTTTACTTTTCTACATAATCTCCTTTAAGTTGAATGCACTTCATCCAACGATGTTCCAAAGCCATTCCGCCATCACGAAAGTGCGATTCTTCAAGTCCTCCAAAATAGTCGTCGACAGCTGCTTTTACTTCTTCTGTGGAAAATCTTTTTCCCCCGAGGAAAATTTTTAGTCGTGGGAATAAATGGAAGTCAGAAGGAGCCAAATCAGGCGAATAAGGTGGATGGTGCAACAGATCGTACTTCAGTTCATTCAATTTTCCCATTGCTATCGCACTTGTATGGGGACGTGCATTGTCCTGATAGAAAATGATCTTATGCAAGCCAGGTCTTTTTTCATGAATTTTTTTATTCACTTGGTCTAGAAGTTTAGCGTAATATTCACCGTTTATTGTTTGGCCCTTAGGAAGATAGTCAACTAGTAATATCGCCTTAGCATCCCAAACGATTGGCGCCATAACTTTTCCAACTGATTTCACGGTCATTGCTTTCTTTGGTGGTGGAGAACCCCTATGTCTTCATTGTTTTGGCTGTTGCTTGGTCTCAGGGGTGTAATAATGAACCCAAGTTTCGTCTGTTGTAACAAATCGTCGGATGAAATCGGTTTTATTTGAGTTAAAACGGTCTAGACTCTCTTGACAAATTCTCATTCTCTGAAGGTTTTGATCCATTGTCAATATGCGCGGCACCCATCTTGCCGAATGCTTTTTCTTCAATAATTCCACAGTTAGGATATGAAATGTTCTTTCATCTGAGATGCGTATATCCTTAACAATCCTGTATAGGCTCTCACGACCATGTTTAAATTCCGTCGCCCACTTATGCACAGTCGTAAATGATGGAGCAGAATATCCTAAAGTATCCTGCATATCTATGATTTTTTGTTGCCTTCCAACCTTTTTTCACAAAATATTTGATAACAACACGCGTTTCAGTTTTATCCATTTTGCAAAATTCACACAACTAGCTTTATTCACAACGGCACAAAATTGATACAACATACTACATATTTGACATTTGCGCACAAAACAATTGGCGCTATTCATTGCGTATGTTTTAATCGAACTGATGCTGCCGTCTGTGCTTCATTTCGCGAACATTTCAAAGCACCCACGTATTATTATGGGCCAGAGGGAGTATTATTTAACAAGTATTTCAAAACCACTCGTTTCTCTTACTAGATAATAGTGTTTCATTTATTTATTTCTTAACCAATCTTCAATTAGATAATGTTTTATTCGTAAATATTTCATTCTAGTGGTGGACATCCATATTTGACAGGTCTAGCAATAGCAGGAGGAATCTTCTGTCTTGGTATAGAAGGAGCGATTATCGGACCTCTGATATTATGTGGTTTATATGTTGCAATCGATTTGTCTTCCACGCTCTTCAAGGATTCGCCGTCAGAAGAATCGATTAGCCTACATCATTTGTCGAGGTAGTTCCGCTTCGGAATGATACTAACGTACTCGAATACTAGCCTCATGCTTTAACACTACAAAAACGCTTATGTATAGATCTGATTTATTAAATTGTTATCTAATTAATAATAGATGATATTTATTCGCACAATTATGCATTCAATATATATTAATGTATGTATGCATACGGTAATTATAACATTAATTTATACTTATTTAAAACACGTTTTTATTTTATTTTTTATATTGTGCAAGATAATTACATACATTTTATGAATGTTATCTGTTGTTTGACTTACACATGCGAATAACACCATCTTAGCTAATACAATTTACGCCACTAGAGTACTTATTCATTATAAAGGAATAACTTAAACATACACATAAAGTAGAACTAAATGGGAGTAGTGTGCGAAAGGACGAATGAAGCATTGATTCTAGTTCAACCGTAGATGAAACATGCAATTGACCAACACCTAGAAAATAAAGCCTCGGTGCTTGCGTGTGACATCAGTCGCAGTTTGGCACTTACGTGCATGAGTATAACGAAACAAGATATTACTGCTGAAAAGGAACCTGCACGGTGAAATAAGTAACAACTATCCTAAAAATTATTTACTTTAAAGTAAAATATAAAATTATATAAAAATAATCACCAAATAAAACGGAATAATACCTACAACGATAAATACCTAAACACTAAATAAAGACTTCAATACTCTCTTTTTGGGGTATTGGAAATAACTAAGATTTTATTATAATAAATAAGGTTTTATTAAAATAAAGATAAGAATTCTAATCAGAAAACTAGATCAATCACAGCTTTAGGAGCATGAGATGATTCGCCATAAGCGTTTCGCCGTGGGTCGTTTTACCGCGGTGGTAATCTGGTTGTAACGCACAACTGGATTTGCGTTGACGTAATTTTGACAAGAACATTACATTTAACACAGATATGGATTTAGATTGTTCTGATGAACGCAGGATCGAACGTGGCAAGATCGTGATTCGATCGCCACTAATGTGCATATGTTCTATTAGATTGTTGTTGTGATCGCCACCGTTCTGTCCGGCGCTTAAGAGTTACCTTTGCATTCGGGCACACTGCATTACTTACTTGGCATTGTAATAACTAAATGACTGATAGTTAATATACGATTATTTTCACTTGAAAGCACCAGAATAACACAAACACCCCGGATCTCGACCTACACGTCGTCGCGATTTGACAGATCGATCGAAGTCCCGATGTCTTGCACTAACCTAGACTGCGACACGTGGCATATTCTAAAAATACGTCATCAGCACTGCGGCCTTATTTTCCAAAAGGTGTTAAATTGACAAGAAACAGATGGAGGAGATCGTACGTTCCCCATCTGAAGTAGTCTCCATGCACTCTTTCCACTTATTTCTGCTTCCATGAGCGTGCCGGAAACTACTGAAAGCATTTTTAAAATAGATTACGAGCACTGTGATGAAGTTGTTTCGCAACGCTAAATTCATTTTCATCAACATTTTTTGTGGAAGTGTTAACAAACACATATAAATGCCACTTCAATGAAAGCCTACCTAGAATATTTAACAATATATGATCACTTGCTTTGGAAGAATGGGTTATGGTCTGCATTTCTCGTATCCAACGTGTACCAGATGTTGCACAAAATTTGGTGTTGGTTTAATGAAAAATAGTTCTCACTACACAAACTATGCACTAGAAAAGGCAAGAATTTCTAAACTTCGATGACAAATTATTTGCAGATTTATTTTCGCAAACGACATGGTTAAAAGGTAAAAGGGTTAAGTAAATAATGGTCTATGAAATTCAATGGACCGATTCCAGACGTTTCCAACTAGTGATGAATTAAATTAGCATTTCTTCAATCCTGGCTACACCTAACCCATATCCGCCAATACATCTTTATTATTAGTTGCATTAGTTATTTCCTAATCCATCTTGTATTTATTTGATATTTGATATACGCAACGTTTAATGAATACACTTCCAGCAAATGTCTAAATAAAAACTATTTTTACTGTAACGAACTAAGAGCAATTTTACTATATTAGCAACAGCAGCGGCTGATGCATTGTAGCTGCGGACCTGCATTACAACGCTTCGATTCCCTCGTTTATTTTCGTTGCATATCGCTATAAAACGGAAATACACGAGGGGCAAATTTAGCGAAACATTAACTCACAATTAGTATTACAATAAAAACAATCGCAACTGAAACCACAAGATAATATATTTACTATATTACATTCGCACCCTTTAAAGTGGTATAAGATTTTATGGAATACTGCCCATTCCTTCTACTGATTGAATATATCCATCCTACACTTTCGTTTTACGCGCATTTGCGACATTTTTGCAGTACGTCGCGTACTGGATTCGCCACTTCAAAGATACCTATATGATCACTAACGAATCGATCTAAGTGTTATGAAATTATCATAAACTACACGATTCAACAAAGTTTTGTCACCTGAGTCAGACATATCAGGTTTGTTCCAGCCACCGACTTCTGTACGGTACGCATATCAGTTCACACATTGATTACTGCCCGTGTGTCAGATATACATCGTTTGTGAATTAGTAAATGGTGTAGATGTTCGAATGCTTTTTGGAAGCGATTATGTATCGATATTAAAAACGAAACTTATACACAGGGAAGTAACATGCAATATGTATGTGTTCTACTGGTGCAGATACACATTGCGTATGCCAGTACAAATGGTTCTTGTTTGATACGATGTACTGCTATGACCGTACAGCAACTGGTACTTGTACGATACAAAGTTAAGTTGGAACACTATTATTATCATCCCAGATACGTCACATAATGTAGTTGGAACATTTTGTTTGCACTGAGCAGGTACTGGACGGTAAATTTACGGTTTTATAAGCGTATCGGAATGAACCTTGTACAATTTTTGATGCTGAATCCGAATCCGGCTGCAGAGTGGCTCTAGCACGTAAAGATTACGAGATATCCTAATCTCAAAATTCCAAAAAGACAGTTCGGTATTATTTGAGAATGTTATAAGAACAACGAAGTTTTTTTGCTCAATTCTGCTTATGTTACAATAGTCTCTTCACAGTAACGTTAATATGACAATACAGCGTTAGGCGAAATTAGTAGTAAGGGAGCGCATATTCCTTGTATTTAAAAAATGTCCGCTACATCGTCCTGGGCAAAAACCGTACAGTAAACGTAGACGTAGTGTCAGTCGGCATTAATAAGTACCTAGTCAAGTGGAACAATGTAGCATGTTTGGTTAATTTTGAATAATACTGAAAACGCCAAGATGGCGTATTGTTTAGTATTTAGTTAAAATGATTTACTAGATAATTTATACGCATACGCAATATACCTTGCCCAGATAGAGAATTTGCCTTAAAAATAAATAAAACATCTTTTATCTTTTTAGTATTATATTTTTCGTAATTTATAATTATTTGCATATGTGGAAATCATTTTAGTTTCCAATGTATCCCTTTAAGTACTTTATATTTTCATGAAAGAAGCTTTCTTTCTTTTCTATATGTATGTACAGTCGCGGTCATTGAAAAGTCGTACATGCGATTTTGACACATTCTCTTAAAATTTAAAAAATTGCATTATGTATTTTTAACAACTTCACAACTTGAAAAACGTTACTTTTGACAAATCAGAAGCGGATGCCGGTGGTAAAATTCAAATGGTCGTTGATTCTGATCGTGCCACAATAAAATATTAACTTGTTTTTTCATTAGTTTCTTATTTAATTTAATGCTCAATAAATTTTGTGTTCTATCTTGTGCCCCTGAATCAAGTTATTGTAGTGACGTTTTAAAAATGTCAATAATGATTAATTTATGAGAGAATTAACAAATCCTTTTTTTATTTGTCAAATCATATTTTTTTATATTTCATAATAATGATTAATCCATTCACAAATTGTACAATTAGATCATAAAGTTATAGAGGTAATATCAATACTAAGAAATCGCAAAATGAATTAGTTTAATATTCTTTCCACAGAAAAACACATTGCTCATAATAATTGCTACAACTCCAAGTAGTGAAAGGAGTATGGGCAAGCTTAGGTGTATTAAAAATATTACATGAGGAATTCTCTGACAAATGACCGATTACACATGAAAAAATACCTAATAGCAGGCAGCAGAAAAGAGTGCTCGTAGCCATGCTGATGACGCCGAGTAGGGAGAAACATGTCCGTGTGTTAGTACTTCTTGCTCTGCTCCCATTGTTTTTGCCGGGAATGATTCCACCAATACCATATTAGCATTATTTTTGGTTTTTGCTTCTAGGCATTTTTTCATGTGTATTTTTATACATCATGGAGAGCCTAGTGAATCATTTTTATATACAGTTACCGTAGCGCTTAGGTGCAACGCCACCTTGTGTTCAGCAGCCCATGAGCTGCTCGATAGGTGGCAGGCATCTGTACTCCGGTTTGTGCTACTACGTTCTAGGACGGCATGACTGTGTCTCTTGGCGCTAGGTAGCGCCAGGAGATATTTTCAGTGCTGTTTTGGAAATTAGTGGCACAAACAAAGGTAAACGCAATACAGGCAGCAGAAAGGTGTGCTCGTAACCACACTGATGACGCCGGGTGGCAGAAGCATGTCCGTATGTTAGTGTGCTTCTTTCTCTGCTCGCATTGTTTTTGCCAGGAATGGTTCCATCAGTACCATGAGCTATAAATGACCGATTATTGAATTTAGAAAAATTGTCCTTAGAAAAAGAACTATTAAGCGAAATGTCTAATGATCACACATTTAAAGAAATGTATTTGATAAGATGAAAAGAAGACAAATTGAACTTCATTATAAACAGATAGCACTTTTATCTTACGTTATAATCTCTAGTCTCCCCAACATAAATTACACACTTCGCCATTGGTAATTACTATCCCTTTAAAATCAGCGCGAGAACAATCCACAAATGTATTTACTTTGCTTTATACTATACAGCATTTTTGGTCAAGTAGAAGGTATAAAACCAGAAAGAAATATTTGATTAATACTTGTAGTCGCACTTAGATTTGTTACATTCGATGTCTATGGCATGCTCTTACGTCAGGATTAACATCCACATACTACACAGACTTCAATCGAGATTATTTTTTAAATATACACTCTGTGAGGACAACTTATGGCAAAATTTCATATGAAGGTAGAACAGACAAAAACTAAACCTTATATGAATTTTGTTCCGAATGTAATCGTTTCATTACAAAAAAATTCCAAAGTGCGACTTTTCAAACACTAATTACTCCAGTAATAAGTAAGCAAATGTCCCATAACTTTAACAACGTGTAGAACTCATAAATATCTTTAAAAAAGTCCAATACATTAAATTGATAATCAGAACGGTTTGGCAGTAATAAATTTATTAAAATTTGATATTTGTTCTCCGTTAAAGCGATCTCCAACTTGGCAACATTGAAATCATATAATTCTCTCCCGATTACTAGGTCAGGAGAGAATCATATACGCGATGCACTCCAGACGTTTCTAGAGCGAATGTGACATTGCATTTTTTTGTTCGATAAGCAACGTATGGGAGGTAGTTATTCCTCGAAGGTCGCCGTTGTAGGTCTAGTAAAATTTACAATAAATAACATTACCTCGCTCGTTCGGTTCAAATAAATATTTACAGCTGCCACCGATCTCATTTCTGTTTGTATTATAATTCCTTCCTGCTTCGTGGTTAACGCGACAATATCCCTGACCCACCACACATAGCACATTGTTGCTGACTCTCCGTCTTTCGTTACTGTAATAACCCACAAATAGATGGAGTGACACAATGATAATTAAAACAAATACTCTTCGTTTAATATTATCTACATCTGCTTTCACTTTTGGGGTTAGAACCTCTCACACCCTGTATAATCAGTCAATTTAAATAATTTGACCTAAATATTAGGTCTCAATATTCGGGATAAATTCCTAATTGCGAGCATTAAAATTGCATGGCTTCATCAAATAAGAACGAAGCATGTAAATAAATTATTTAATAACATACATATAAATACATTTAAAAACCTCTAACACTCTGTATTGCTTTGGATTCATCAATAGGTGACATTTTTCTATATTCTAGAAATTCCATGGAAAACGTTCCGGTACCAGACGATATCGTTCGTAAGGAAGAGGAATATCCCAACAATTCTGATAATGGTGCCTCTGCACTAACAACCTAATGCAAGATAATATTTGAATTGTACCAGATTTATGAACATGTTAAAAATGTTCACCTTATTTGGACCTTTGATTCCTACAGTTTGTATAGATGCTCTTCTCCTAGATAAATCTGCTAATATAGACGATACGTATTCTTCTGGAACTGTAATATCCAAGCTCATAATTGGTTCTAAGATAAAAGTGCCTGATTGTTTAAGTAACTGAAACGCAAAATATTATACAAAAGAAAAACTTTCCGTTAATAAGCATTTTACTTTCTGTATACATTGTGTAGCTGTAGCTTCAATCACAAATTCAGTGGTTCCTTTTAAAACGCTTAACATATGTAACATAACACTAACGTTTATCACCTATAATGTTTAAGTAATGTTAGACTACGTTGTCTCTACTTTAAATATGGATAGAAAATATAATACCTGAGATCCTAATTTTGGTCCATGCATTAAACCAACTTCAATTCCATGTCTCACAGCAGCTAAATGTTTTGGAAATATATTAGAAATGTTACTAGCGAATTCAGATTTTCGATCTAGAACTAAGATGCCTTTATCATTATCTTTTTCTACTGGAATTACACTTAAGGAGATCGAGGCCGTTTGTTTACTACTGCCAACTTTCATTTCTGTTGTTAGATCACAAGATACTCTTTCCATCGGTGCTTCCCGATAAGCTATTTGCAATTTTCCGAGATACGTTTCGATTTTATACTCCTTTAATATGCGATCCTTGATAATTTCCAAGTGCAATTCGCCCATACCTAACAAGATCATAATATAAATTTAGTATCGAAGAAATGTACAATTATACAGGCTGATCCAAATTAACGGGCCATTATTGCTACATCCGAGATTATATGTCCTATGAAATCGGTCAAATTAGCAAATTAATAGCGTTTCTGCAGCTGATTAACATGCAGTTAACGGAAAAACAGCAGAATTACGCATTTGTGTAAAAGGAGAAAATTTAATATGTTTTAAAATTTTGAATATTGGTTCAATTTTTTATACGGACCGTTGTTCAAAAATTCATAATAAAGTTATAGCGAACTTTAGTTTCCAATGAAGTCTAGTATTTATAATAGGCTATTATAACCGTTATAATAAATATGTAGTTTACATATGGTTTACATCTTTAAAATATCAAAGAGGTGCACAACAAATACTTCTGATGTGTATTTCGTTAATAATAGTTGGTTATATGATATTTATTTCGTTTTTTGTTACCTTTAATTCTTACTGTTCGTTTTAATTTATTGCATTTTCATGTTTCCGCATTTGGAAAAGTGTGGGATGTTGGAAGCTTTTATAGTATGTAACGAGAAGGTTATTCAAACAGAGTTTGGTAAGGAATCAAATGCCTCTGTTAATTCTCACTCTACTTAAGTGACGTCATACCCGCATTTCTTTGAGGGAGCGTGATGAATACTATCTCAGCCGGCGTCACGTTTCGGCCGTCGCGATAGGTTGAAGTGTTTCGTATTCGCGATGTTCCTCACGTCAAAGCTCTACGCCATTCGTCGCGCAGAGTATTCGACAACAATTCATTGTGGGGCTCCGGGCTTCTGGGGCGGCCGTATCACCCAAACGAGCAGGAGGGTCATGCTCGCCGTCGGCGACGGTCTAACGCGCCGATAACCTTCCCCGTAGACGTTTATTTGCGGCTCGTTTATCCTATTTTTCCTCTATCCCTTCGTCCTTCCCGCTCACCATGACTTACTGTAACGCGGGAAGGATCCCGCTAATCAGCTTTTATTATATTAACGTGTTTATCACAATCAGCCAATATTATATATTAACTGGATGACTTATCCAAACCCTCCCAAGAGTTTGGTAAGGAGCAGTTATCGAGTTCTATACACATAGTAATATCAGATGCAGTTTACCCATCCCAGCACATTTTCTTTTAAAAATCCGGACGCTATGATCTAAATTAGTTTTTTCTTCAAAAATTAAACTGACGGTTATATTGTTAGATTCTGTAAAATTAAATAATAATGTAAATAAGGCCTTTACTTTAGTAAGAAATCTAAACATAGCACAAAAAATAACAAACTTGTCTGCCTTAAAAAGCTAAATTTATAGCACCAAACAGTAAGAAACGAATGTCAGGTCTTTGACAACCCAGGTGAATTTTCCCGCACGGTCCAATCATCCCCGGCCGGACACCCCCGAACATACTAAGAATCCAGACATGTCCGGGGAAATCCGGACGTCTGGTAACTCTATATACACATAACAAATAGTGAAATCTATTAAATATTTAACCTCAACGTGATTGAAACTGAATCCGATAACCTTCCTATTTTCTGCGTTTGTTCTATCGCCATAACTGTATACAACTACTAAATAGCAGTGGTAGGGAACGGTTGTTGAGCAGTATGCAAATACCAAATAATGAAATATACCAATCAAATATCCCTTGAACGTCTTCTCATTCTCACTCTATTAAAGTCACACCTACGTCGCCTGCAATATCCTCATTACTAAGGTTCGACAAACGAGTGCAACGTCAGAGGCGTATCGCGCAAAAGCAGGTACGTGAGATACAGTAGTATTAAAAAATAATATATTCTTACCTTTTATTGACGACTTGATGTCCACTGCGACAAAATACTACTGCCCCAAGACGTCAATAAAATGTAAGAATATATTATGTCGAACCTTGCGAGAGAATAATGAAGGGATACATCATTAAAGAATTTTTTTGTCATTCCATCAGCCATTCCAGCCCCGTCGACATTTCTATATCACACATTTGTTGTAATTAAAAAATAAAACCAATCAATCAAAATGTATCTGTAATACAATCACTCTAGAGATTTTTATATTTATTTTAGAACAAAGTATTTACTTCAGATATTGAACTAATTTTCATAATTTTGAAAAAAATATACAGGATATTCATTTAAAAAATAGGAAATTTGATATTTTGCGAAAGAGCGTTGTTCAATTGTTTTTAAATTGACTGCATATTGATTAGTAGCAAAAACATTTCTCGTTTGTTAATTTAACCGATTTTGTAGCGTCAATAATAACGGAGATAGCAATAGTCGCCCATTAATTTGGATCAAAATTTAATGAAAACAAACCAAAGAAGAATTTAGTTGCTTCAAAGTAGTAGTGCGGTGTGTATTAGTAGCGATGAGCTTAGCATATGGAAATACTCTTCGGAACTTACCTCCTAGAACGATTTGACCAGTTTCTGTATCGTGTGACACCCTTAGACTTGGATCCTCTCTTTGCAACTGAGATAACGCTTGTTCAAGGACAGATTGTTTCGATATGCTCGGAGGTTCGATTGAACAAAAAAACACAGCTTCTGGAATTTTTGGACCTTTTCCAAATAAGTGTTCCATACAATTTTCGTCTACTTTTTTAGATGACATTCTCTGAAGGATGTTTCTCTTAGCTGAACATACTGTGGCAGCTGAATTAGATATTAAATCACCTGACTGCGTATGCTACTTGAAGAGAAAAGTAATTTTACGGCGCTGGTACTTTAAACGTATGCATACCTTCAAGCCAGTTACAGCAGCTATAGTTCCTTCGCCAAGCTTGTCGATTTCGCGAAACTCATCCGCGAACGTAAGATACAATTTCGATGATTGTTCTGAACTATTTTTTGGTATATTAAATATTTTCTGTCCTTTAACAATCTCGCCGGAATATATTCGAAAAAATGTTATGGCTCCTTTTTGTTTGTCGTGGATGATTTTAAAAGCTCTTGCAGACAAATCTTCTCCGAAGCATTCATATACATCGTTTCTTTCCCTTGGATTTGGTAGATACAATAAAATTGCATCTAATAAAGGTTCTACACCGATATTTTTATAAGCGCTTCCACAAAATACCGGCACAACAGTCTGTAATGAATTAAGAAAAAATACGTATTTTATTAACATTGAAATATTATAAATTTACTATTTGTAGTGTCAATGTATATCAGAGAGAGTATAGAACGAAAAATGGATGCACTCTACAAAATGCGATACCTGCATTTGTTCACATTGAAGGTAATATTTATTGAAATGGAACGGATTTATCGGCCTTGTCGTCCGAACATCCTAAAAATGTTCTTGTTCAAGATGTCTTAAGTAGTACATTATAACGGAAAACAACGCAAAAGAAGCAAATAATTGCCAATAGTTCCTAGTGTTTTTCGTTTTTTACGTGCGCTAGTTTAGTTTTAACAATTACCAGAATGGACTTTACCCCAGAAAATTTAGAAAAGGTTATCTTTAAACTCAAGAAGCTTGTTGAATGGACACTTTATAAAACAAAATACAGAATTATTTTCTTTGTAGTCTGGCTGTTGTAGTTATAACAATTCAGGTTTATTTATGAATTACGGTATTTGCTGCTACATTTTCTAGGATTGAATATTATACTGGACGTTCAAGATGATACAATATTATTGCCACGCCAACTTCACTCACAAATTACTTTGTTATTTGAACACTAGGTAATGTTAGGCTATAAGTACTAACGATTTTGTTTTCTAAAGAAATACATTTTTACGGTCGGTAGGTCCGGGAGTGTCCCTTGACACTCTTTCGACAGTTTAAATAAAAATAAATAGCAAATAACACCTTACGAAAATTAAAAAATTTAAAAGTTAATTTGAACACTACAACACTAGGATTTGCATTCTAAATTAGTAACTTGGTCAAATACGTCTTCACTCAACGGCGATTTGAACTGAAAGATTGTCGTCTCGTTCCTTCACTCCTGTTCCTGATAGTACTTGTCAAAGCTCACGGCTAATTACGATACATATTTCGAATATACAACCAACTGCACCACGAAGTTTAGCGTGCGAACTAGAACTGACATATAACGTGCGAACTAGAACTGACATATTTGTTTTTTTTCTTTTGGTTGAACTTTTTACGTCAACGACATTCTGCGTCTTCGACATTCTACATACGAGCGAGAATCCGCCTTACATACATGCAAAGGTAATTGCAAGTTTCACTTTCAGTTGAAAGTTAGAATATTCGATACAATAAAATTACATTTAGCATATCCATGTCAAATGCCATTTGCTTGTCAAAATCACATGAATGTAAATTCAAGGGCGCGTTCGAAAATTCAGTAGGTAATCCCCAGTATGCCCCTACCCGTTTGAAAATAGCGGATAACTTGCTCTGGACAATGTTTACCGCACTTTTCGAATGCGGGCAGATGTTCCACTATTACCGACCTCCGGACGTCGGGAAGAATTGCCCGTCATGCGCAGTGTTACTTCAATCTTTCAAAAGCCAAAACAAAACTATTGTTGGTTATATATTGGAAGGGTATTTGTTATAATATACATGTTTATATAAGAATATAGGTAATTAATATGATAAGCATTATGCTCTATTTCAATAAAAAAATAAAAATAAATATAGAGTTGTACAAGAAAAAAGCTTTTAATAGAAACAGAAATAACATGTAACCAATGCGCCAATGATTACAACCCGCTGTTTTCTTTGCAAATCCATATTGTATCAAATTATAGAGGACATACAATTAATACATTTCAAAATATTGAAATCTAACCTAACTAACAATATTTCAAGCTACACCCCACTCCAGCACCCATCACCCATTTGCGTTCGAATAAGGGTAATAGAAGTCACGTGACCATTACCTCTATTACCAGTACCCTACCTTCACCCAGCTTTTTCGAACGCACCCCAATTATGCATTACAACCTCGGCGAACCAACGGTGAACAGTCCTCGCTGGCGAATCGTCCCATCCCCTACTTGGTCCGATTATTGTAAAAACGTTTCTGTTTTTCACTTTCATACCGTTTGGAAATCTTGGCGGAGTATTATACACTATGTTTTTTACATAGTCCCATAAGGAGAAAACCATAGAAGTTAAAACTAGAGATCTAGGATGCCAATTAGATACGCAATCTCTTCCTATCCATATTAGAGCTTCTTGAACACTGGACATAATACTCAATCCTAGAAAATATTAATCCATTCCAGCGACATTCAATTTTTTTACGAACCCTACATTTTCAAAAAAAATTAAAATATCTCGGAAATCTTGAGATTCATAGCCCTATTTTTTCACATAGAATTCAAAATGGAATGAATGTACTGGGTGTTCAATTGGAAAAAAACATTGATATGCCACCCTATTTTTGAACACCTTGTATATTAAAAAATATTTCTGGAACGAAAATCCAAGCGGCGTAGATGTGCCCAAGAGGTTGGTTTTCGAAAAAACTACATGGCTTGCTCATGGTAAACCGAGGCGTTACTCGTAAGACACCTGTGTAGTTATAGATGCAGTAAGTAGCTATTTTGATTTGCTAATTCACTTACTAAACTAAATATAAAACGAAAACATGTTCACATAAAAAACATATTCTAGTGGAAATTTCAATTCTTTTTAAATCATAAATTAAGACAGTGTACAGCGGACTCAAAATGAGAAGTACATCTGACGTCATATGCGCAGACTATTTTCGCCGGCGCGTTTATTATTACGCGGCATTTAAAAAATAGGGGTGGAATGATACCAGCTTACAGCTTGTTATCTTGGATAGATTTTAGTTGTTTTGTTATTCTAGGTTGTTATCGTTCCATTTTTTTTTTCAAGGCATTTGAAAGGAGTATATTACTACTGTAGTAAGTTCAAATATAAATAAATAAAATAGGTAGATATGTATGTTATATTAATTGTACAAATTGTAGCGATGGCGTCGACATCGAAAGAAGTTGGCGTCAAAGGGAAAGTTATCCACAGCCAAGGCAGAGAAATTATCGCCAATATTTTGAAATTCATGAAACAAGAAGCAGAACATGATAAACCAAGTATTCCCTTGAAACATTACAAGGCCAGATTACTTGCTACGATAGGTATATCTGAAAAAACATACAGAAGTATTGCGAAAGAGTGTGAGAATATACACTCAGGAAAGGCTACTTATTTTTCTACTCCTATTAAACCACGTAAACGTCGAGTAGTCGAAAAGTACAGTTCGTGGAGAAGATACTGCAACAATTCGGTCACTTATTCATAACTTTCACAACCCAAAGACCGGTAGGATGATAGCTTGCTAGGGTTGAAGGCACCAATTTCAAAGGGAAGCCGCTTAATTATGCTCCATGCTGGTGGTAAAATGGGTTTTATACCTAACGCACTATTACTATTTCGTTCAGACACTGCTTTATTACTTCTGTAATACTTAGAACATACGATCACAATCTTAATAAACTTATTACCTTTATTATTAACATAGTGTATGTACTTTTTACAAAACTTATTTGATTTTGCATCTCTATAGGTTCTAAGTCTGGCGACTATCACCATGAAATGAATTTCAAAAACTTCTTTACTTGGGTAAACAAACAGTTATTGCCTAATCTTCCACCACGAAGCATACTTGTTCTTAATAATGCATCACATCACAACGTCAAGGTAAAACAGGATCCAACTTCGAATATAAAAAAGCTGAAATGGTGCAGTGGCTTATGGCACGTAATATGCTCTTTCAAGAAAACATTAGAAATGATTTAATAAAAAGACATAAGACAGCTAATCCGCAATACAAGCTTGATACTCTCCTAACATCGCATGGCCATAGCGTGTTAAGATTGCCTCCGTATCATCCAGATCTCAACCTTATTGAAAAAAATTTCAGCTAATGTTAAGCAATGGGTTGCAGCAAGAAATGTGACATTTAAGCTGGCAGACGTGGAAGCTCTAACGAAAAAGAAAGGTAACAAAGAATGGAAGTCTGTTTGTGGACATGTTGACAAAGTAGTCCATGAATATTTAGAGAAAGAAGACTTACTTTGACAATGTAACAGGGGAAATCACGTTTACGGTAAAAATAGGAGAATCAGAAACCAGCGAAGAAGATTCTGATGGTGACGATGACCAAGATGATGACGTGGATGGCGACGACCTGGGTGTTACAACCTTTGCCAAGCTTTTAACGAAATGCATATACATGCCTGAATAATTATTTAAGCACATAATTTCATTCTTATTTGTGCATGTTATTGTTATTTATATTTACATATGAATTTAAACTACTACTACTTCCTATTTTCTAGTTCCATTTATGTTTTTGTGTCTGCCATATATATATATATATATATATATATATATATATATATATATATATCTATTATTACTATAAATGTCCATGTTTTATAATATCGTGAAGAAATAAATATATACCTTTACAACTATTTTTTAATAATCCTAAACAATATAGTAATAAAACATTACACAAAATTGAATAATTTGCAAATGTTTTACGAGAAAAAGACAATTTTATAATTGGAATTTTATGTAAATTATTTAACAAAACAAAAATAAGTCCTGGGGTGGGTATAATGATAATTCATTTCATTTCTTTGAATCTTAATACGCAGATATTTTTATTCTAGGTTTCAATGAAGCAAGAAAATTATATATACTCTTTCCAGGCTAAAATATTATTTTGAGATGAAAATGTATCAAAGTTTGGGTAAAACTTTATTAAATGAGGTATAGCAATATTTTCATTTATTATTATTTTTACCCTATTAAGCACCTCTATTTGTTCAAACTACCGACGCCGCTGGCACATTTTTTTCGCACAGCTAACGATGGCGACATATGTACTTCTCATTTTGGATGAGCTCTACATAATATTTGGCGTGTGCCAGTTCACATAATGAGCTAACATACCTGTTCCATAATTGTTGACTTTAGAGAGGTAACAAGGGCACTGGTTGAAATAGAAGCATACGAACCAGAATTGATAACATTCTCTGCTAAAACATCGTCGTACGTTGTTAAAGTATCGATAATGGCACATCTCGCTTTTTGCGTATCTTCCCATAATTTATCCTCATTATTTTTGCTCAAAATTGACTTTCTTAAAGTATTTGCTGACCAGTCATATTTTTCTAATGTTAGCACGTCTATTAAACCTGGAATTTTTATAAAGAGATATAGTGCAACGTCAATGTTGACTGAAACAGCAATTCTAGCAAATATTTATTATATATTTTAGTGTAAAACCAGTAAAGAAATCACAATTTTTTTTACATTACGGCAATTGTATTGTAGTTTATAACTATTAATCCTGGCCACTTTAGCCCCTATGGAGAAGTTATGGATTCCATGTGCATCTGTATAAATGGATGTAATCACCAAAGAGAAATAAAATTGTTTTAGTGCAATACTTTTAATTACTTCTACATTGTTCTGTTTTAAGCAAATTATAATTGTAATACAAATACACAATAAAAATTACAGTAAAAATCCGGATCAAAATCTGGAAATTTGAAGCAGCAAGAGAAAACAATCTGAATAAATCTTAATAACCAGGAAGCAGTGGCGGCTGATGGTGACGCAAATGGGAGGTCAATAACAACGCTTCAATTTCCTCATGCATTTTGCACAGGGGAACGAAGCGTTATAATGCAGCTCCACAGCCACAGTGCGCCAGCCGCCGCTGCAGATAAGTATTTGAAAAAAAAATGTAATAGAAAATTATGCACAGAAATACCAAAGAAATCTGAAGACAAAGCGTTGGTCCAATCGAACTTTTGTAGCCGAACAAGCCGAGCGATTACCGTAAATGTCAAAGATTTCAACAACACAACCTCAAGCTGTATTGATGATTGTGTCGATTTCGCTGGCGAAAATGGACGAAGTTGAAAGGTGTCATTCTATAAAAATTAATGAAAGATTCTGTTTCATGAAGTCACATTTGCGTACTTAAATTATTAAGTGCGCTTTCTACTTTTCTATTTCTAATAAATAATTTTGGGCGTTTTCGTTTTTTTTTTTAACTTATAATGTAAATAGATATAGCACAGTACTTTCTTTCGTTGTCGATTCATTGCTCATGACTAGTTCAAAAAGAAATTTCGATTTGATAGAATAATTTCATAGGTTTTGTTCTCATTTGATGGGCTCTGCTCGTCGAATATGAAAATGTCGCTATGAAAACAAGCCGAGCTGGGCTAAACGGGCTTTGCAAAGCCGCTAAGACGCAATACCACAGATTAGATAATATACAGACACAGATAAAAGAGCTTTAAAACCATGCGAGCAAAGAAAAGAAAGCATTAACACACGGATATATTTCTGCCTACACGGCGTCATCAGCGTGGTTACGAGCACTTCCCTTTCTGCTGTCTGCATTGTCTCTGCCTTTCAGTTTATGCCCCCAATGTCCACAACAGTACTAAAAATATCTACCACGCTGATGACGCCGGGTAAGCAGAAACATGTCCGTGTGTTAGTGCTTTCTTTTCTCTGCTCGCATTGTTTTTGCCGGGAATGATTCCACCAATACCATGAGCTATATTAGCATTATTTTTAGTTTTGTTACTAGGCATTCTTTCATGTGTAAACTTATTTAGAGTTTAAAAGATGGTGCAATAATCCGTAACCGTTATTTTTTGTTTCTTTCCGTAATAACTCTGATTTCACCTATATAGGGGACGCCTACGGCATAGGCGTTAGTCTGTGCACCTCGATTTTAAAACTGGATTCTACCGGATTCTTTGTTGGGAGTAAACACAGTCGTAGAATAGTTGTTTTTACCCACACATTCAAACCTATTCTCTGTTTAATGCGCACTTGATAATACAGACATCTAAAACCGCGAAAATCTAGAAATAGAACGATAAATTGACGAATACATCCTTTACTGCCGGAACTACCAACTTAAATCGTCCGCAAAATTAAAAAAATGTTTATTGGGTATTTCCCTTATTTTGTTCAATATTATTTGATACTGGAGATATACAAAAATATATGAAATATTTTTAATTTCTTACCTGAAATCCTGTTATTCTGAAGTATTGGAATTTGTAGGCAAACAACTTTTACATCTAGTTTATTTTCAATTGTACGACAACACATGTCAAAATCAGCATCCACCCTATCCATCTTATTTACAAACACTATCCTTGGTACTTTGTATCTATTTGCCTGATGCCATACTGTCTGCGTCTGTGCTTCAACACCTACACTTTCAATTTGAATTTATAAACCCTATAATTACTACTATTACCTGCCGAAGCATCTAATATTACAACAGCACCATCTAAAACATTTAATGTCTGTTCTACTTCCATTGTAAAATCGATGTGGCCAGGTGTATCTATTAAATTAATCTGATGGTGTTTCCACAAAAAAGTTACTGCTGCCGATCGAATAGTTATTCCTCGTTCACGTTCCTGTGCCATATAATCTGTGACAGTATTGCCCTTATGTACTTCACCCATTTGCTTAATTGACCCTGCATAGTAAAGCATTCGTTCCGTTGCAGTCGTCTTTCCTATTAATTAACAAAATTGGATGCAGATTCTTTATTTAATTCAAGTAACAACCTGCGTCGATATGGGCTAGTATCCCAATATTACGAATTTTATCTACTTCCACATTTTTGAAGGCAATGTCGGATACGTAAGAGCGAAAAATTAATGCGACTTGAGGTTTATGAATAATCCTTAGCAAACTAAAACACATTTCTGCTAGAATACACTCATCCTAACCTAAATCCTACTCAGGAAATGTCAAATTTTAAATGTTGTAATTATTGCCAATAGCCACATTTAATAATAATTAATTACTACAAACGACAATTTGTGGAAATACAAACTCAGACATTATATATTTTGTACCGAATATTGCAAATTACCCTAATTACACATTATCAAATAAATGGTCAAAACATTTTGTAACCCTATTTAATTTATCAATATACATAAATATATAGCACAATTGCCGGGACTACCAACTTAAATCACCCGCGAAATTTAAAAAGTGTCCGCTTTAATAAGGTTTGTTTTTGCAGAAATCACAAACTAGTCAGACGCAATTTGATTGACTAAAAGAAATCTCAAACTATTTTCTGACTGATTTCACAATTGATTGGCTCTGACTAGTTTGTGATTTCTGCGGAAACAAAGCTATAATTAACGGAACAAATTTGTAGTGAAAAGGTATTACGGTACATATAGTGCCTACCATTTGAACAATATGCAGGCACACCATGTTCATCAATCGGTTATATGAGATCGCGACGAACGATATACATTGCTTCAGGGAAGTTAATGTTCCACAGGAACGTCGCGAATGTAGATCGCGACCTTTCCGGCGATACACGACCTTGCCCAGCGCATCGTTTCAAAGTAAGAATGAAAATGTTTATTGTTTCAGCAACATTTCCGTTCCACAGCAACGTCGCGATTGTAAACTGTTACCGTTCCAGTGTCGTGCGACAGCCCATCGTTCCAAAGTAAAGAGTTATTTTGGTATTGCGGAAAGGATATGCTGCGACAACAAAATACCGACCCACTACTATTTAAGGCGAGTTCGGGAATTCGTTCGGAGTAACTCCATTTACTCCAAATACTCTACTCCCGCTCTTTCGCGTTCGGAAATGTCATAGAGTTACTCCATCCATTCGTTAAAGAGTGTGGGTTGAGTGATCCACTCTTGCTCTACTCCTAATCCCCTTCACGTGCTGTGCTGAGGGATTCTGTTTCACAACCCAATATCAAGCGAGTCGAAGTCTCGACTCGAAAGCCGAACTCACATCGGGTCGAAGTGATTCTGAAGTACCTTCGACTTCGTCTGTTTCCCTTTCCCTTCTGTGAAGTCGTAACAGTATTTGTTCACTATTATTATTGGATATTTAGAAAGCGCGGGTTATTTGAAGTTAAATACTTTAAATATAAATATCTTTTTTTGTTTGAGTCACATTTATTCCGTTTATAAAAGTTAGCTTGATATACATTTGAACTTAATATACATACATGAATTTATATTTTTTAGAACAATGTTACCGATTTTTCACCAAGTTCGGCGTCAACAAAAACGCGAATCAAGGAGAATGCTTCGCCTACAAAAGTCTTTCTTTCTTTCATCCCCTGTTGTTAGATAATTTGAAGGTCCTGCTTTAACAGAATCACTTCTGTCTGTATCGCACATAACAACTGCCAGCTATAAGATGAAATCATACAAATTTTTATTTGAAAATCATGAAAGTGTATTACACTATATTGTTGTAAATAACATTAGCCCTTGCTCTGGAACACCACAGCCTTGGTAAAAAGTCTGTCCAAGGATTCTTAAAAATCTCTCTTCTTGAGATGTCAATTTTTTGTGGTCTCGGGTCTACCTCCTGTTTAGGATTGTGACCTTCTTATATCAGCAGCTTTTTTTTAAGTGCACTTATAATAACTCCACATCTAAAATAAAATGAATTATTGCACTACTTTCTAGGTGTTATATGTGTTCAAATAATTTGTAATTTACCTTTTGCCACTTTTCAAGAGGCTTTTCCCCCATGCCCTAATAAGTTTAACTCACATGTTAATTCTTCCCATAGCTGCCTATATTTGTCCCTTCCTGTTGAAACATTTAATCTTCCACTGGCAAAATCTGGATGCTTCTCCAGAAATTCTATAATAACATCCCAGTGAACTTTTTCACTTTAAAATTAACCCTATTATAACGTTACATATAATATAAAATTAATTTAAAATTAAGAAAGTACTAGTTCTCAGGTTCTCACATCATTCAAATTTTAAATTTGTATTTCCGCAAATGATTTTCTAAACAAAGGTATTAGTAGTATTAAAAAGAGATAACCTGTATCGTTTTCACAACTCGGTATCTCCGGAGGTATCGAGTGAAATTGACAGTTCTAAACGAAACCACGTGACCTTTCGAGTCGATACGAAACCAACGTGAATCGCTCGAACCCGGAAAAATGGCGTAAACAAAGGTATCGAGTAAAACGATAGTAAACAGAATCCCACCACTGTACTCTTGATCTGCTGTGAACGAATACCCGAACTCAGCTTTAGTTGGTTTAGAATTCAATTAATGGTTAGTATCTCAAATCATATTTATCAAACTTTTTAATATACTTGTTATTTCTTTTAGAGCAATAAAATGTGCAACAAGCAAAATAAAATTAATATAGACATTAAAATAACGGATATTGTAGTAACTCCTTTAACATGTACTATTTTAGTAAATGAGATTATAAAATTTCTAGTTTATCAAAAATCTCAGATACCTTATCCGTATAACTGGTTACAAACAGTTGTTACGAGAAAAAGAAAGAGTATGGAGTCAGAAAACATCTCAACAAGTAATAATCTTTCTGTGGAACGTCATTATAAAACCGTATCTACTGCATATGATACAATAGAAGCAATTATGAAAGGTATCAAAACAGAGTTTAAAGATTCATTCCAGTACATCAAAGAAGTGTTAATTGTATTTGGAACTACTCTATATACAGCTAAAGAGGTTTTCAGAATCAATGTACCAATATTACAAGGTAATCATATAGAGGCAAATCATATAAAGTTTATACCAAAAAATCAACAGAAAATCTTAAGGTAAGATCACGTTGCGATTTACTTTATTATTAGACAGATATAAAGAACATTTAAAACATTGTAGGCACATATTTCTATCTCAAGACTGGTTGAAAGCTATGGAAAACGTTTGTCCGACAACAAACATGTACGTTATGTTAAAAAAGTATTGTGAACATACTAATGAAGAAAGTATTTTTATACCTACCTCAAGCTATGATATACCTATTCATTCAAATTGTATTACAATTAATTTAGATTATAAAAATGAAAATGACCATATATGTTGTTCAAATATAACTGTGTTCAATGACGGTATAAGTAGCACTTGTAAAACTTCTTGTATTAGCACTAATATGTCGCACAAATCGGAAGAGGTGTGGTATGAGGCAAAGGTTTCTTTAAAAGGATTTAAAGACTGTTTTATCAATAAAGTATCTGCAACTGAACTATTTTAGTATTCACTTAATTATATGAGAAAATGTTTTATCTATGTATATTATGTTGTTTTTTTTTTATGTATTTTCTAATATTTTTACTTTTTACAATTTATCTAATAAAATATGACAATAATCTTGTTCAGTTTTATTACCTAATCTATTAGAAAAAAAAATCATTTTCTTTTTATGGAACAACCTCTATAATTATTACATTACACTTTTGTTATGATTGTTCAACATTCCCTATTCCTATCTATATCATATAGCTTTTGGGATAATAGGGAAGTTGCATGGAGTTTTATTTAATTGAGTTGTATGTAATGACTATTTAGGGATAAAGATGATTTTCTGAGTGTTAATTCAAATTTTATTATATTAAGAGAAAAAAGCATGAAAACCATAATTCAAATTTTAGTCAGGTGGTTTAAAACGCATTAGTGATTAGTGCGTCATTCGCTCGCCGAGATACCACTTTCCTTTGGCCGCAAATATCTACGGATTATTTAATTTCGTTTGTTATAGGTATGCTCCTTTTACAAATATGGTTTAAATATACAATTAAATTATTTTGTTCTTCCTTTTCTTTCAAACAGTAACTCGACACTAAATAATAGCGATTTCGGCATTACGATTGAATTTAATTTAATGTCATATGAATGTCAAATTATTATTATGTGAAAACGTTGTAAGAAACCAAAATAACTTTTAAAAATTCAAATTGGCGCGGCGAGTGACGTAAGCGAGGGCAAGAGGAGAGATGAAATGGCGGGAAGTGGTGTACGTGCGTAAAGTAATGTTGTATTCGAAGAGACATTTTGTTTTACTTGAGTTGTGAAGTAACTGTTATTGTAAATTAATGTAACTTTTTATTGTTTGTTTAAAATAAACTTACATCTTCAGAAGTGGGATAGTGAATGCCTAATTGGAACAATAGAGTGGTGAGGTTAGAACTGTTTCGGTGTATCAAAATAAAACGAGTAAAAGACGAAATGTCCCAGGAGGAAAACTACGATAGTCTTAAGGGTGAAGGAGTAGAGGTAAATGAAAGAATGCAAAATCAAGGATCAGATATGTTCTGTATGCAGCGAATGCTGGAATTACTTATTGCCGAAGGGAGAAAACGCGATGAAATGTTCGCCGGAATGTTAAACAGATTATCACCGCAAACCAGTAACACCGGGAGTGAAACTGGTCAAACATTTCATGTGATGCCAGATCTATCCAAGGTGATTGGGTTCTTCGATGGAGATAAGGATATCCCAAAGGCCGAGGAGTGGATCAGAAATATCGAAACGAGCGCGACATTGAATCGGTGGCCCGATGTGTATCAGCTAGAGACGGCCCGAGCACATTTACGAGGACCGACTGTACACTGGTACAAGACTAAAGTGGAACGCATACATTCGTGGACCGATTTTAAAACGGAATTTCTTTCAACCTATAAGGTAGGACGCAAATTATCCGATAAATGGGATGAAATGAAGCGAAAGCACCAAAATAAAGGTGAGTCAGTTGCAGCGTACTTTTATGAAAAACTACATTTGTGCCGAGAAATCGGACTGACAATATCCGACACGAAAGACGAAATATTATCTGGGCTCTTTCGTAAGGAGATTGCCGTTGCTTTGGCCACGAAGGCGTATATTGATTACGACGACTTATTGCATGATATTTTGGAAATTGAAAAAATAAAAGCATCGTTCTCAAATCCGTACAATAAATTTCGAGATAACTCGACAGAGAATAACAAAGAAG
Organism: Dynastes maya; assembly: GCA_029619315.2. Taxonomy (NCBI): domain Eukaryota; kingdom Metazoa; phylum Arthropoda; class Insecta; order Coleoptera; family Scarabaeidae; genus Dynastes; species Dynastes maya. The sequence continues at coordinate 33,825,978 of JAROYE020000003.1, forward strand.
GGATTGCAAAGGAGGCTAGAACAGACAAGAAATGCTTCAAATGTGGTCTTCAGGGACACATTGCAAAACAATGTAAAAATAACATCATTTGTTACAATTGTAAAAAAGAAGGACACATTTCTAGCCAATGCCCTAGTAAAGTAAATGACAAACCGAAAAGAACCGTACAAATCGTTGATCGTAAAACATCTATTGTGACGAAAGATGATATCCAAGTCGACGACAATGCAAAATTTTACAAGAATATTATTCTTAATGACAATATTTCACTGGTAGCATACGTAGATAACGGAAGCGCTGTCAGTACAATTAAAAGAAGTGCTGCGCTTGGACATAATTTATCTTTTGAGAAAGATCGTCAACCGCTATTTGGATACGGGAATTTGGAGGAACCAGCGTTATATACAATTGGGAAGATGTCAGCTAAGATACGAGTAGATAGTGTAGATGTAGATGATGTTTTAATTTTAGTTGTCCCTGATCATGCCCAAAATACAGACTTGTTATTAGGCAGAACTTTTTCGGAGAGAGATCAACTTGCATATATGAAGAAGGTAATGCATTATATTTTGGCTTTGCTGGTGACGAACCATTCAAACACATAGATGTAGAGGACCTTATCGAGAAGAGATGCGAGGTTATGGAAACCATTAACATACCAAGTAAGAGTATTTGTGAAGTAAAGGTGAATGCAGGTAAAAATGTTATGATGAGAGTTTTAAATGCGAGTGAACAAGACCTGATCTGCGAAAATGGGCAAATATTAAAACAAAACGAGATTGATGACAAAACTCTTGGCGAAGACAATATCGACGATGTTAAGGGAGATATTACCTTAGATATGGTTCAAGTAGGAAATGACGTCACCGAGGAGCAACAGTTAGAATTAATGAATATCATTCGAAACTATAGGAACTGCTTCGCATTAAATTTACGAGAACTGGGCTGTACGAATTTAATGACAATGGATATTGTAGATGATGGAAAACCTGTTAGATGTGCACCATATAAGACTTCTGTGGAGGATAGAGAAACGATAGCTCGATTGGTAAATGAATTAAAGGAATGTGGAATTGTGACAGAAACGAATAGTCCATACGCGTCTCCAGTTCTACTAGTCCGTAGAAAAAACGGCGACCCTCGTTTAGTAGTAGATTACCGGAAATTGAATCGTCAGACGGTAAAAATAAATTACCCGATACCCGGCCTAGATGAACAATTCGAATATCTGGCAGGAGCATCTATTTTTGCTACTCTAGATCTAGCAAATGGATACATGCAGATACCGTTAAAACCAGAAGCAGCTTTAAAGACAGCCTTCATAACAGCAGATACAACTGGGGAATTCAAAAGAATGGTTTTTGGATTAACCAATGCACCCTATGAATTTGTAAAATTGATGAACCTTGTTTTGGGACCTTTAAAAAACAAAATTTGCAGTTGTTACTTAGACGACGTAATTATACCTGCTAAAAATTGGAAAGGACTAATGGAACGACTAGAATTGGTTCTGGAAGCATTTCAAAAGGCGCGATTGAGGCTTAATGTAAAGAAATGTGAATTCGGGAAGAAAGAAGTAGAATATTTGGGGATGATTATATCGGAAAGAGGACTGAGACCAGGATTGAGGAAAATTAATGCGATAATTGACTTTCCAATACCAAACGACGTCCACGAAGTGAAAAGGTTTTTAGGACTTACCGGATTCTTCAGGAGATATGTGAAAAATTACGCAGTAATTGCTAGACCGTTATCTGACTTAACTCGAAAACATGTTAAATTCGATTTTAATGTAGACTGCAACAAAGCCTTTCAGCAGCTAAAGCTATGCTTAATGAGTGAACCAGTATTGAAGTTATATGATCCGAAAGCACCTACCGAATTGCACACCGATGCCAGTTCTGTTGGACTTTCTGGAATATTAATGCAGCGAGATGACAACAACCAACTCAGACTTACCTACTGCGTCTCTAAGAAGACCACCGAAGCAGAAAGTCGTTATCATTCGTCGAGACTTGAATTGCTAGCGATTGTTTGGAGCATAGAAAGATTAAGAGGCTTACTTATTGGAATCCCCTTTAAAATAATAACTGATTGTCAAGCGATCGTGTACCTCAACACTAAGAAGACGATGCATCCCCAGACTGCTCGATGGTTTAGTATATTGCAAGAATACAATTATACCTTGGAATATAGAAAGGGAACGGCGATGTCCCATGCCGACGCCTTAAGCAGAGCACCCGTAGAACCAGCAGAGGATACTTACGACGATGTGTTGGTGAAAAGACTTGATGTACTAGTCACATTTAGTGAAGACGAACAAATAGGAATTATTCAACGGAGTGATGAACGTTTAAAACATTGCATGAACATTCTTAGAAATCCGTTGCGCGAGCGAACTGCAGCAGAAAAAGAGTTAGTGACAAATTATAAATTAATAGACAGTAAACTGTACATTAATAAAGTAGTGAACGGTGAATCCAGAGACTTATTCGTTGTGCCCAACTCGATGCGAAAAAGTGTGCTAGTTAAAAATCATGACTTAGTTGGACATTTCGCGTTAGATCGTACTGTATATCGAATTCAAGAAAAATATTGGTTTCCAGGATTGCGTCGATATGCGAGAAGACATATTGCTAGTTGCATGGAATGCCTTTTGAACAAACCAGCCACAGGACGAAAACCGGGATTACTCCATCCGCTTCCAACGCCATCTGGACCCTTTGAAAGAATACATATAGACAACTTAGGACCGTTTGTGAAGTCGACGAGGGGTTATACATATTTATTCATTATTATTGATGCTTTCAGTCGTTTTGTAAACTTATTTCCAATCAAAACTACGAAAAGTTCAGCGGTAATTAAATGTATGGACAAGTTTATATTAGATTATGGAGTACCGAATACAATAGTATGTGACAGAGGGACTTGTTTTACCTCACAGTCATTTAAGGACTACATTGACAAGAAAGGAGCACGGTTAATATTTATTTCACCGAGACACCCGCAGGCAAATGGAATGGTGGAGAGGGTAAACCGCACCATAGTACCCGTTTTGCAAGCAGAAATGCGAGATCAAACGCATTGGGATACATCTTTGAAGAAAGTGCAATTTGATTTGAACACCTCTATCAATAAAACCACCAGACAGACGCCATATAAGATGTTGATGGGTTTTAATCCGTCATTGGAACACGCAAGAATGAATGCGTTGATTAGTCGAAATACCTACAGAAGTTATGAAGATATTAGAGCAAAGGCGAGGGAAGATATCGAAAAGCAACAACGAGGACAAAAGAAGCAGTATGATAAGAGGAAATATGTTGGGCACACATATGAAGTTGGCGAAATAGTCGTTATAAAAGCAGCCGTACAGGCAACAGGTGAGAGCACCAAGTTACAATCCAAATACAAGGGACCGTATGTTGTCTTAGAAGTTTTACCATCCGACACTTACCGAATCAAAGAAATTGATGATAGACGAAAACGCACTATAACTGCCCATGTGTCCCAAATGAAGAACTACTACAACCACAACGAAAGCGAAGACGATGACACAGAAGAAGAGAAAGAAGATTATACCGATCAGAACAACACGGAAGAAAAGGGCGATGAAGATGAAGAAGAGAGAGAAGATAGAGAAGAAAGAACTGACGAGGAAGATCAAGTAGACGAATACGCAATAGAAGAGGGTGGCAGTGAAAGAGAAAAGAAACAAAACCGAACCGGTGAAAATGTCGATGAGATGAAACCAATGAGGAAGAAACGACTAATTCAAAAACCAGCGAGATTGCAAGACTACATGTGTGAAACATACGAGCGAGGACGCTCTACTTGCAGGGTGGCCGAGTGTAAGAAACCAAAATAACTTTTAAAAATTCAAATTGGCGCGGCGAGTGACGTAAGCGAGGGCAAGAGGAGAGATGAAATGGCGGGAAGTGGTGTACGTGCGTAAAGTAATGTTGTATTCGAAGAGACTTATTTTGTTTTACTTGAGTTGTGAAGTAACTGTTATTGTAAATTAATGTAACTTTTTATTGTTTGTTTAAAATAAACTTACAACGTCATATATTTATTTTCACGTTAAATTATTTTTTTACTGCCAAAAAGAATAATACAAATACACTTCTATCAACGTCAAATAATGAAGTGCCCGCTATATTGACTCCCTATTTCTATATCAAAACTTAGTTTAGTTTCAAACCTAGTAGTTTTGCTACTATACAGTTTGTGCAATACTTTGCGATTGGTGAAATCAATTTATTATGGTATTTTGTTTGCGAGAATTCACATAGCAGACAGCCGCCAAGGTTGGTAAAATGCATGTATTCTAAAGGTTGTCTCAGTTGGAGGTTGGTAGATTACATTTACTCCAAGGTGGTCTCATTTTAGAAATAGCGTACGGAATGAGGTCAGTGGTAGTGAAATATAGAATATAAGGTCCATCAATTTAATCGTTGTTACGGACAAGTATATCTATAACTGCTTTCGATGTTTTATTAACTGTACCGTACCGTTCCTCAAAGTACTGTACTGAACGGTACTGACAGTGAGTTAAATGGAACATGCATTTTTTGCACTGGACATAAATATAATCATTCTAACCTAACTTTATATATTGAGAAATGTAAATAAATAGAAATTCGCCGAAATAAGTCCAGTATGTAATGTAAATCAAATTTCGAATTATGAACACAGGTGTAACCCTAAACCTAACCTCAGTGAGTGTAAATGTCGAGAATATCAATAAACCTATGTTTTGCGCGTGCGTCAACAGAACAATATGGAATGTACCAAATATTTGGTAGGGTCACCAAGGGAAAGGGGATTTCAAAAAAGTACGGCTAGGAACTATCCGTTCTTTTCAAATGGAACACATATTTGAAATTTCTACCGTACGAACGATTCAGTACAGTACTTTGGATCAAATAGAAAGCAGCTTATATATTACTACCAATGACGTCAAAATATGCGTCCTTCATCCCACCGCCCACAAAACTTTCGATCAAGTATTGCACTGAGACAACCTTTAGAATACATACATTTTACCAACCTTGGTCTCAGTTCCTATCTTGCAATACTTAACCAAAAGTTTATGGACGGAGGGGTGAAGGACGTATATTTTGACGTCATTGGTAGTAATAAATAGATATACTTGTTCGAAACGTTTAAATTGATGGATCTCATGTTCGATATTCCACTACCACTGGCGTCATTGCGCACGCTATTTTTAAACAGAGACCACCTTTAGAGTAAATGTATTCTAACAACCTTGGCGGCTGTCTGCTGTATGGATTCTCACCATCGGTGATTGGTCATGGTGTCAGTGATTGGTACATGGTGCATTACCTCAATGTGGTGCGTCATTTGGTAACAATAACGTGCGTGTGTGTTGAGCGATGATTTACAATCTTATCTAACTTACTAGGTAATTGAGGCAAATTAGATCTTAGCTTTCTTGACATTAGCAATTCAGCTGGCGAAAATCCCGACTCCAATGGTATTGTGCGATATGCTAAAAGTGCAATGTAAATATCGTTTCTGTTTTCCTTTATTAGATTTTTTGCTGTTTGCACCGTCCGTTCGACCAAACCATTACTTTGTGCGTAATACGGACTGCTAGTAATGTGGGAAAAATTGTATTCTTTTGAAAAATTGTTGAATTTTCCTGAGAATTGTGGTCCATTATCTGAACGAACAATTTCAGGTATACCGTATCTAGCGAAAAGTTCTTTTAATTTCATAATTATTGAAAACTCATTCATCGAATGAAGCTCAAAAATTTCAAAACATTTTGAATAATAATAAGATACCATTTATCTAATTTAAACAAATCTAGAGCAATTTTTTGCCATGGTCTCGATGGCATATCGTCTTTGTGAAAGATTTCTTTTACATTAATACGGTTTTCTACGCAATCCGGGCAATTTTTAACTAAATTCTCTAATTGAGTCGAAAGGCCTATCCACCAAATGCATGTTTTGGCTCTTTCTCGACACTTCGTTATTCCTAAATGATCTGTATGAATAAACTCAAGACATTTCAGTTGTAAATTTCTTGGTATTACTGTTCTTGAACTTTTGAGTAGTAAATTTTCACTAAACGACATATCATGCCTATACTGATGATAAGGTAACATTTCGATTGGTAATTTCGATTTATTTGGCCATTCTGTTAAACAATAATGTTTTAATTTTTGTATAACCATGAGCTTAACCAACATTTAAATTAGTATATAAGTGTCCCATTTAAAAAAACATAAGTTGGGTTCACCCTGGAATTATAGAACAGCCTGTATATATGTGAATAACTTTAAAATGTTACGTTTAGGAGTGTATACAATTTTTATTAGAAAGTTTTTATGATATCACTCTTAATAGTGGATATATGGAGCTTTGCCACACTATTGCGCCAGCATGAATGTTCTATATTCCACTACCACTGACGTCAATGCGCAGGCTATTTTTAAACCGAGACCGCCTTTAAAGTAAATGTATTCTACCAACCTTGACTATATATGTTGCATTTAATTTTTCGTTCGAAATAAATTCCCAGTATAGAATCTTCAAGCAAAAAATCGTTTTTTTTTTTTAATTCCGTGGGTTCTAATGGGTTAATAATGATATGAACTCCAAGTCATCGATATTAATCTAATTTTTAATACTTGAAGCTGGTTACGCACATAAATGCATGCGCATTAGTTTTTAATATACCCTTCACACGGTATTTACAAAGTAGCTTAAATAAATATGAATTCAGGAGTGGGTAACAAGAATCAGCTCCAAAGAGCGATTGATGTAGTACTACATCAATCACGTCTAATAATTACTTAATTATTTGGGGGTACGTGTTCGTACCTCTGTTGTGAAAAAAAAACAATGCAATTATACGTGTGACTGACAAAATTTGTGTGTTTTGAGGGAATAAGTGGGTTTAAATAATACGCAAAGATTACGTATAATTCAGTTATTTACTAAAAACATTGAATTATCCTATTTTAACGAAAATAAGCGATCACTTGTTACTTAACACAATGGAAACAACATCATCACCTCAATTTACATCTATAATATTTTTGGGATCTCCAATAGATAACCTTGTTTTTAAAGTCCTTTTTAACAAAAACTAATATTAAATTAAAAGTCAGATAGATCTGACTTAAATAAATGCGTCTTTTATATGGTATACAACTTGTTTTTAGTTAAAAGGCGTATAATATCAATTTAAAGTAGGTTGGCAACTGTAAATTATCAAACGCATGCGCCCATAGAAAAGAGATGGCCGGTATATGTGTTAAATCTGAGAGCGATAGCTGTGGAATGTGACTGTGGAAATGTGTTTTGTTCTTATAATTTGTGTTGTAACTTCACTTAGGCCCGGTCTTTTAACTTGTTTTTAAAGCCCTTTTTAACAAAAAGTAATATTTAATTAAAAGTCAGATTAATCTGACTTTTAAAGAAATACGTCTTTTATACGGCATAAAACTTTTTTGTAGTTAAAAGGCATATAATATCAATTTAAAGTAGGTTGGCAACTGCAAATTGACAAACGCATGCGCCCATAGAAAAGAGATGGACGATATATGTGTTAAATCTGAGAGTGATAGCTGCGGAGTGTGACTGCGGAAATGTGTTTTGTTCTTATAATTTGTGTTACCTTACTTCGTCACGTTACTTTATATTGCCACATAACCGAAAACGATTTTTATTTTATTTGAAAAGTTTCGAACACAATTACTGAAAGACAGAAAAGAAAACGTTCAAAGAATTTTACAGAGTTACTTATTTAGTTATTCACGGATCTAAAAAGTTGTTTGCATATTCAAATAGTCACACTATCTATAAGTAAAATAACTTACTTTCGCGAGGCACGTGTCGTTCAATTTCTTGTAAAATATTCCAAACCGAAATCTTTAATAGTCGAAAACGTCTAACAAATTCTTTGTCATCCCAAACATTCATGTGATTGCTTCGAGGTAAAGTATATGTTCTACTACATCCGCTTCAATCAAAATTTGATGTTCTTCGTCAATTAGTTAAATACATTTTACTTTTAATGCTCAACAAACTTTTACACTACTGTTTTGATGATGGAGTTGTAAGAAGTTAAAAGCAGGTTGGTGGTACCCGTAAGTTACAAACCAGTTAAAATTCCTTTTAGTAAAATTATCACTTAAAAGGTAGTTAAAAGACGATTTTTTCAGTAACAAAGTAGATAAATCTACAAGAAACTTTAAAAGTAAGTTAAAAGACCGGGCCTTAATGACATTAATTATATTATTGGCATTTATTCGTATATAACGCTATGACCACATTTGCTTTACTTTCGTACCTATTTGAAAACATTCATTTTATATTTTCGAAACAATCGCTAAGCTTTTTTTTGGAAAATCACCATTTTTTTAACAACCACAACCGAAATAACTAAATAAAAATATTCTCAAAAAGCATTTAATCGAAAACATCCATCACAGTTTTGATGAACAATTAGAGCAGTAAATTGTTTTTGTTTCTTTTTGTATTTAAAATAAATACAAGCCGTCGTGTCACTTATGCACTGTCGCTCTAAAACAAAATTTGTGACAACCTCACATAGAATAGTGTTGTGTTGTGGTGTTTATGTCGTTTTGTCGGGAGCAGTCGGGTGTTGATAACGTTGAGTGCAGTATACAGTCGTATACCCAAACGACGTAAACTCGATTGGGCACGACGCGACGTCTCAAACATCAAAAACAATGTCACTTTTCTAATGCAACACATTGGAACGTGCCGTGCAGCACAAGTAACACGATACCATTAACGGGTGCACTATCGCAAAATTATAGAATCAGAAAAGTACTATTGAAAGTTTGGCGTTTCGACACGACACTGTGAAAAGCAACACTCTCGAATCTTACAAAATAACCCCCCTGATATACATGTAATGACACAGTACCACCAACACCTTGGGCTTTCTTTTGCTAAAATTTGTAGTCCCTACTCTTTCCAATCATTTTCGTTCCCAAAATGGGATAGTGTCACGTAATCACAAATCTATTTTGGGATTTATAATGAATTTGAATCCAAGTTTCTCTAATTTCTCCATTACAGAGGTGTTGGTAAATGCAGCACCCGGAGAATAATATCCACCGCTAAAATACAAATAATTAAGCAATTCTTTTAAATGCGCAAAGTAAATAAGATTTCTTACTTATCTGGCATTTGGTGGCCTTCCGTTAAGATCATTATTGCTGAAATCGCGGCAAAAATACATGTAAGTCCATATGGGTCTTTACCCGATACATCGGCAATTATTGGATCTTGTTGTGGCTTTGATTTCCCAGTACATTTCCCTATCAACACTACGCGAAATGTAGTCTTCTCCTGTTTTTCTTGATTAGGCCCGCCGCGATTGCTTTGACCACATGTGAAGAACCTTGGATACTAAAAAAATAACTAACATTGGTTTAATTTTTAATTAGGGTACTGTGTATACGTCTACCGGTGGAATTTCTCAATACAAGTGCAAAATTTCGCCGCACAGCGGAATTGATCATTGTTTGTATTTTATTGTGTAATATACCTTTTGTAAAATATTTTTTGCGCAACGGCATTTACTCATGAGTAAAATAAGAGGTGCCATCGAAATGAGTGATATAAATTCTCCAAATTTGCTGAAGCCTATGTGATCCCTGACGATGACAGGTTTCTGTCCGTAAATTTCATTCATATGTTTTTGCGTTTTGTTTAAGAGTGACTTCTCAAATGCTGGAAATAATATATACCATGCATTAAGAGCTCTTCTTTTAACATAGATATCTCTAGAAGAAGTACATTAAATTATGAAGTAAATGAAAGCTGCATTGCGTACTTTATGCAAGATGGTGAAAATAGCTTCAGGTAGTCCCCAAATTTTGCATTGCCTCCATATCCATGTAGGTATGAGTCGTATGTGCCATAATTGACAATTGGACCCGAAGTTGAGTCTCCTTCCGAAAAACATAGATGGGATTCTATTGAATCTATGTTACCTATTTGGGACAATAAAAATATTTTGATATTATGGACCAATAAAAAGCGCGATAATAAAGTGCGAAATACAAATTCCTAATTGTTGTATTTATTCTTTTCAAGAAAATCGTTCGGACACGTCTATTTTTAATTCGAAAATGTTATTTGCTGCTATCTTCTTACCGTTTAAAGGATGAATAAACAACATTAATACCCGACATAACAGTTTTTTAAATGAAAACTGCCCATTTACTGTAATAAAATAAAATCTAAACTACAGTTTGAGAGTTAGTACATCACCATAATTGCTAGTGTTGGTCAAAGGAAAATCCTAGTTAAAGTCGAGAAGCCCACAGTCTAATGGGCCGGCGCTTTACAGTACCGCACTTTTTGAAGGAAGCCCTGCTTTGGCTTGTTATGTAGGTACATTTTTTTTTTATTTGAGTTGGTGCCTTGGCTATTTTTTCTCCTGATAAGACGTTAATATACCCCACTAGAGTATTTGGATTCAGTGAATGTTTTGGTGGGGTGCGAATGGCACGTCAGCTCATTTTCTTTTAGAGGTTCATTAGTATCCTCATGCAAAATTTCAGGGAAGAAGCTTGGGACGATGAAGACCAATTTAATGACTGGCACGTTCTCCGGATTTAAACTTAATAGATTTTAAATTATAGTGTCATTAAAATCAAGAATCTGTTTTAATAAGCCTAATACACTCGAATACTTAAGGAAGACACGTGCAGTTCAGTGCCAGCAGTTAAAGAACAATTCCAAGAGAGTTCTATCGTCAATAATTGGGCTTATTTTTTTGAAAATGTGTTGATTATTATAAAAAATTGCTATTTAAAGACATTGTGTAAGCAGTAAGCTTTATTTTCAGAAGATGGTATTTAAAAATAAAAGCGTGTCCGAGTACTGCTCTTAAAAGTATTATATACAACAATTATGACTTTTGTTACATACTTTATTATCACCCTGTATGATGTTCTGCGGTTGATGCGAATTTCCCACTTTGTGAAAAGTAATTACTTTTTGAGATAACTAATAATGTCAATCGAGAAGTTTACCTCCAACATATTTTTGTAAAAGTATCGCTCCTAAATCAGCAGCCATGCTATCAATAGCGCAACCGCTTACTATGTAAATTCCTTTTTCTTTAGCAAGTTGATGATATTTCGTTTGGATTTCTTCTATGTATTGTGGTTCTACATATGATCCAGCACAAATATCGACCTGATGTGTTCCGGTTTTTAAACAAGCTTCAATTACTATTTCACCGTATAGACTGTACGGTCCAACACAATTAATAATAACTTTAGTTGCAGCGGTCATCTTTTCGATTGATTGCACGTCTTTAATATCAGCATGTATTATGGGAATTTCACTGTAATCTTCTCCTATGAAGAAATAATAAAAATATGAGAAAAAAATGAAAAATTTATGTAATGGGAATAGATTAATACTGGATGCGGCAACTATCCATTCATTTAATGGAAAATGTTTGGAAAAAAATTGCTTAAAATCAATAGTGTTAGTATCGTTTGGTTACTGTGACAACATATATTTAAAAATTATATTAAAAAAAATTCATTTCTAGTAGTTGAATTTGGGAGAGTTTGGTGACCAATGACCATGACGTTCTGATAACATGTTTAGGTAGAGCTAAGAATGTAATTTAATCTCGTAAAAATTTACGCCAAACTATATCTGTATTTCGGATTCGTTCAAGGAAATAAGTATCTCCACGTCTAGGCAATTGAAGACAAAATTATAACATCTCGAAATCTGTTAGAAATGGATATACGAAATCCGGTTTATTACTAGTTGGAGGAACCAACAACATAATATGTTCTATTTAAAATAACAAAGTATCATGAGTAGGGGTGAAGACGATCGGCTGGGGTGAAGCGGATACATGATGGAATTTGTAATATTTTCATCTGAGTATCAATATTTAAAGTATTCAATGTAGTGTTATTTGGCAGAACAGATCACTGTCTCTACTGTGATACGGTTTCAACGTTATAAAAGTTGATACTAAAACTTTTACAAAAACTTTAGATTAATCGGTAAATATACACTTTGTGAAAAGTATAAAAAGAAACTGTTGTAGAGCATGGTTGGTAAAATATGTAAGCAGCCAGTAAGTCCTTGTTAATCAATATAGTTTTACAAATATGTTACGACTTCAACAATTTTTCTAGGTTATAATTGAATCGATTTATCAATATATTTGTCTTCAGTGACCCACCAGCGGGGTGAAAAGGATCATGCCTCGAATTTATAAAAAACAACTAGGAAGTGATGGAAAACGCAATTATAATTTGGATTATTTACATACAACTGTGAAACATGTTAAACTAAGCACAATATCTATAAGGGAAGCTTCTACAAGATACGTTGTGCCCTATACAACACTACAAAGATGGGTAAAAAATCCAAATTTAAAGAATTACGGCGGGTAAACTGCTTTAACAAATGTAAAAGAAGAAATTCTTGTACAAGGACTTCTTGAATGTGCTAAATGGGGCTTCCCCTTACAAAGAAGAGAGAAGAGACATTTTGAATATTGTACAGTGCTATTTTAACAGAGGTGGAACACGAGTACCAAAATTTAAAAACAATCGCCCAGGAAATGACTGGTTTATTGGGTTTGTAAAAAGGCACAAAGAATTAACTTTAAGTGAGAGCGAACATTAACAAAGAAACAATTGCGGGCTATTTTCAACATCTTCAGAAAACATTAGAAGGAGTTCCTAAAGCTAATATATATATAATTACGACGAAACCAACTTTTGTGACGATCCTGGGATCACAAAAGTTTTGGTAAAACGTGGGAATAAACATGCCGAGCGAATTATGGATTCCTCCAAAAGCAACACCAGTGTAATGATGGCTGCTTGTGCAGACAGTCATGTTTTTCCCCCATATGTCGTTTATGAAGTTAAACATATATATTCACGATGGACGGAAGGTGGCATACAGGGTGCTGCGAATAATAGAAGCATATCGGGGTGGTTTGACGCAGAACTATTTGAAGATTGGTTTAATACAATTTTGCTACCCTACTACAGACGTTTAAGTGGCCCAAAGGTCATGATTGGGGACAATCTGTCCAGCCATTTTACAATGAATATTCAGTCATGCGTAGAAAATCATATTAGATTAGTTCTTTTGCCTACAAATTCTACGCATATCTGTCAACCCCTTGATGTGGCTTACTTTCGCCCACTTAAACGGGCATGGCGAAAGGTTTTAGAAGGGTGGAAGAAAAAGAACAGCGAGGTTTTCCATTAAGTTTCTAGAATATATAATTTCTGTTGTTTTTTATTTGACTTATATTTTAAAGGACAGAAATCCTTTAAAATATAAGTTTTATTGACTTTTTCGAAAAATATATTTCAATCTTAGTTAAAATAATTTTTTTTTTTTAATATTTTTATTATCCGCTTCACCTCTTATACAAGTCCAAGTGATTTTTCATTAAATTTAATAGGCGATCCATTTCATCCTAGACTATGGGGCGAAGCGGATCATTAAAAAGTAAAAAAAAAGACCAACATGCGATTAAAATTTATGAATACTTTTTTCACAGAGGTATAAAAGAACCGTTAATTATTCTAGTTTAGTTTTTTCATGTTGTATTCACGTTAAATTTTTGGAAAAACGTAAAAAATTGATCCACTTCACCCCGTTTGACGGTAGGTGTTTGGCTCGCTACTTCGATTATCCTGTATATACGAACACATTTTTGATAGATACTTTACGATGTCTATTACCTATGTTATCAGAAAACTTTACAATTCCAGAAGGTTGGGGCGTCCTGTGTAAACGAAGAACAAAAAAACTTAAAAGCAATTGAAAGCATATACATTTGGTTAACTTTTCTAAAAATAGTAGTAGTACAAGGGGGAGTTTTTTATGTTATCTACCTTGCTATGAAAACAACGAGTGTTGTTCCAACTTATTCGAACGTTTTCCTAATAACGCTAAAAAGGAATTTTTTGGTAATTCTGCAAAATATGACTCCGGAACGTTTTCCGAGTCATCATTCGATAAAGAGCGACGTTCTCTCAATTGGTTTTTGAGTTTTGGAAAAAGATAATCATGGAGGGGGGGGGGGGGGTTGTAAGGTGGATGTTGTAATTCCTCAAAGCCGCTTTCATGAACTACTACTTGAACAATTCGTGCTTTATGTATCCTACAGTTGTCGTGCAGAAGCAGAGGTTTTTGAACATTATGGTGTCTTTTTTCGCTTGTAGCCGCTCTCAAGATCCTTGTGCCTTGCAGACATTCTCCGTTATTGTAGTCCCTTTTGGCATATACTCAATTAAGACAATCTCCTCCACGTCCCAGGAAACCGTAGCCATCACTTTCCCCGCAAAAAATTGGGCTTTCGCTTTCTTGGGTAGTGGAGAGCCCTTATGAGTTCATTGCATGGATTCTTGTTTCGTAGGCAGGTCCTGGTAGTGTACCCAGTTCTCATCCCTGGTTATAATGCTATAGAAGCCTTCCTCTTGGGATAAAACAGTCAAATTCTCCTCCAAAATTTGTCATCTGCTCAGTTTTTGTTAGGAACTGAGCAGCCTGGGAATCCATCGTGCCGACACCTTGGTCATTCCCAAATCTTCATGAAGAATTTGAAAAGCACTTTTTCTGATATTCCTATTTCTCTAGCAATAACTCTTACTCGGCGTTCAGTCAATACTAAATCTTCAACTTTGTTGATGATTTCTTCAATTGGTGCTTCCAGAGGTCTTCCATACTTTGGGTCATCATGAATGGATTCCCTGCCCCATTTGAACTGCTTGCACTAATATTTGACTTGGAAATGGGACGAACTATTTTCTGCATACACTCCATACCACCATTCTCTCAATACTATAAACATTGATCGAGACAGCCTGTATACATCCTCCCAAAAAACAAATTTTGCCTGTTAGCCATGATTCCTCAATTTTAAAGATAGTGGATCAGTCTTTCATTTTCGGTTAGTCAAACAACTAAAAGCACTTATACGTATGCCTGATAGATAGGGCATCTCAAAACACCACCGGCAAATGATTTCTAAATTACTTAATCATCTAAATTATTCAATTTTAATTAGAAACGCATAAAGAAGCATTTAGTTTCGCTGGTGCTGTATAAAAGCCTGTATAGCCGGTTGTTCAGATGCTGTTAACCTTGTTACTAGTAAAGAATCTTGATTTTAATTCGCTTGTGATGCGTAGCTATTATTGATGCTGTGTAAGAAACTTCCATACACAATCACACAGCGTAGCATGTAATTTTTGCTTTAGTTTTTACAAAGAATTTCCTTTATATGTATGTTGAAAATGGCGTCAATTTTTTACGTAAAAAAATTATAACTTCTTAAACACCTTGATGAGCAATATTTAAATGACCTTACAAGGATTGCTTAATACGGCCGATTTGTTTGCTTAAGGGCAAGTCGCTCGTGACGTCACCTTCGTTCCATTACCTTTTATTCCTATTCATTATATACGTTAAAATGCATCTTTTTTTAGAATTTTTGCAATTAAATTGAAAAACTTGAAAATAATAGTAAACATAAAACAATTTGCAGTAAACAAACAATATTGTCGTGTAAATGGTAATTTAAGAAGAAAGGTAAATACGCTAAGTACTAAAATAGGTATATTACAAGATGAATATATCAAAAAGTTGTGTAGAATGTAAACATATACTTTGAAAATAAACTGGTTGAAGATTTGACTTCTAATAATTTAAAATCATGGCTAATTATTTTTTCTATTGCAATTCAGCCAACAAACTAGGTTTAAACTTCCTACATCTAGAGCAAAAAAAATTACTAACCTGTTTTTTGTTGCATTTCCAACAATGTATTTTTCAAAGTACTTTCTGATCTTCCTGCGACACCCCATGTCAACGTTAAATTTTGCGATTTAATCAGTTCAGTTAATTTAGGAATTATACGCTTTCCTGTAAACCCACTAGCTCCGAACAAAATTATATCCAAGCGATCTGTAGAATTCATTTTGGCGCAAAACTCAACTGTGTCACGCGAAAACTTTCAAGGCAGTGCAAATTCGTGAACGAATCGTTTTTCACCTTGACTACTTAATTGCTGAGAGAATATAAATTAAGAGTTTTTGTTGTAAATTCCAATATTGTATAGAGTTTTATTAATATGAAAATGAATTAAAGCTTCAATAGTTTCAATAAATTAATATTTGTCATTATGAAGAAATTAGTAAATAAATAAACCAATCTGAAAATGTATAAACTTTGTTTACCGAGGAAGAAATAAGCTTTGAATCTTATTATTACTCGTGTATTACCAATTTGTAGCAAATTACGTATGTAAGTTATGTTTACGTATAGAAAAGCTTTATTTTTCTCGAGTGCTAATGATTCCGCATCTTGCCATTTAACTGTAACAGACAAATACATCGTAAACTTGCCAAGATATGTAGAGGGGTCATTGAACTCTAACAAGAAACTGCAATAGAATGGGCATGAACGCATGAACCGCGCTTGATCGTTACCACCGAAACCAGAAACTTAGCGCTGTTCGATGACGCAGCGTGACGTCAGGTGATATATCATCATGCACGATATTAGCCTATACGGTAAAGGAATCGTTTTTTTTTGCATTTCTTTAAGTTTTGAAGGGCTTTCGGTTTAAAGAGGATGCCAGTCGTTAACTGAGCTCTTCTTCGCACCCCATTCGATTTTATTTTGAAAAAACGAAGTTTCAAAGCAAAAACCAAACACATAACCGAGCACCGTTTTCGTGAAAGATGTATTTGTGGTTGATATTTAATTGACTAATTATTATTATTTGTAATTGTACGTATATTTAGACGAAACTAAGGTTGAAATGATACAGTGATTACAATTTTATTCGAAATTTTGTTCAATTTCACGAGAAAATTTACAGACATGCTATTTAACCAGGGTCTCTAATTCCCTATTATGTGGTGTTTTACCTAATTGTGGGAAAAGTAGTGATAAATTAGGTAAAACACCACATGTCTGTAAATGTTCTCCTGAAATTGAACAAAATTTCGAATAAATTACTGTATCATTTCAACTTTAATTGCGTCCAAATACATGTACAATTACAAATAATAATAATTACTCGATTAAATATCCACCAGAAATACATCTTTCACGAAAACGGCGCTTGGTTACGCGTTTGGGTTTTGCTTTGAAAATTGGTTTTTCCAAAATAAAATCGAATGGGATGCGAAGAAGGGCTCAGTTGACGACTGGCATCCCTCTTTAAAATGGAAGCCCTTTAAAACTTAAAAAAAATGCAAAAAAATACGATTCTTTTACCGCTTAAATCTGGGCAGATTTATTCGGTAACTCGGTTGAAAATGGGGGCCCAGTGAGCCTTTGAAACAGCTGTTCCGAATTAATTAATAATATTTTGTGTGGTGAGGAGTGTGCCGATACTCTGTGTTGTTTGTCATACTACCCCACAGTCCTTGCTATCATTAGTGATTAAGGAGTTTATTAGGGCTAATCGCTAAGTATTTCAGACGTGCAAAATAAAACACATTTATTTTTAAGTTGTAATCTATTATTAGCATTCAAGTTGTAATAAATTTTGCTGTAATATATGATAAATCACAATTTTGAATCGGGTCAACGGCGAACTGGTCCTACGGCGAATCGGTGACGGCGAAACGTCCTATCCCCTGTTTTCTCTCCTCATATAGCTTTTGCCGTGAGTGAATCCACCAATACCATGAGTAGCTGTATTAACTAGCATTATTTTGGTTATAACAAGAATATTGAAAATTATTAATAACATTTCGCGATTTAGTTAAATAGAACTGTTTATGAAAAAACTTTCTGGTTGCAATGCGTAACGTGGAGAGTAATGTATTGTGTAAACAAAATATTACTCCAAAAATGTTAGTAAATATTCAACAAAGTTCACGAATTCGTATTACAGTTTGTACGAAGAAAAATGGTCTCAAATTGTAGGCATAGATTAAATTGTACAGATTATTTTAACCAATATCTTTAGAAAAACAAAAGTTTATAGTAGTTCGCTGCAACACTCTATGTTTTTAAATGAAAAACAAAAAAAAGCTGCATGGTTTCCTATTTAATTTACTAAAGGAACGGCGCATTTTAGGTATAAGGAAATGTTTATAAAAAAAATGTAGAACAGTTTTTGTATCAAATAGCATTCAAACATGGCAACGATTTCGATGGCCACTTGATACTGGTCGATATAAAAAAAATTTCGATATATTGTTGAAAACTTCTGAAATACTCAATAGAATAAAATTTGAATCACCACTCTAGCGTATAAGGCGTTTAAGATATCGGCCCTTAAAGCAACAGTAACATTTCGTAAAAATCTCAAATTTTGTTAATTATCACAGCAGCCAAGGTAGATAGGTATAGGGAACATTGATGAAAGCCGAGATGAATTGAAAGGGGTGTTCAAAAACGTAATAATATACAGGTGTTCTATTTAAAACACCAAACCTCTATCGTGCGCTGGGGAAACTACTTGAATATAATTTTGTTTTGTGCATATTTTTTATTTGAAAACTTTTTCTCTAAATTGCTTAGGAGGGGAATTATCTTCTCCCTACGCACTAGATAGGCACACTGTACCTAACTGAATTTCAGTAAGAGATACCACAATACACATGAAAAGATTGCCTAGTAACACTAACCAAAAATTAATGCTAATATAGCTCATGGTATTGATGGAATTATTCCCGGCAAAAAACAAAGCGAGGAAAGGGACAGCGTAAACCCGCAGACATGTTTCTGCCTACCTGGCGTCATTAGCGTGGTTCGGTACTTGTCCTTTCCTCGTTATTATTTTTCACCTCTCGGGTTTATGTCGTTATTCTCAATAAACAGCACCAAGATACATCTCCTTGCGACACCTAGCGTCGAGAAACATAGTCATGTCGTCTAGAGAGACCTGAGAGGTGAAAAATGATAGCGAGGAAAGGACACATACGGAACTGCGCTGATAACGCCGGGTAGGCAGAAACATGTCCGCGGGTTTACGCTGTCCCTTTCCTCGCTTTATTTTTTGCCGGGAACGATTCCATCAATACCATGAGCTATATTAGCATTAATTTATGGTTATTGATACCACAATAGTATTGAAAATACTTTTATTTACTCAAGCCTGTTTTACACGCCGCGATTTATTGGCCAATTAATTGAACAAATTGATTTTCGATTTATCGTACCATGTAAAACAGTAAGAATCGGTACGATTTCTTGAACAATTTATCGTACGATTAATTGAATCGAGTAGAACATGGTCTATTTTTGCCACAATTTTCGGGTGATTTTTCACTAAGTTTTTGTTTTAATACCAACTCAGTAACAGAAAAGTATTTTCGAATATTGTTTAGTGTTTTTAAAGTGAGAATTAATCTCGAAAATTTACGACGATTTATGATTTAATGGATAATTTGAATTAACTATCCGTAACCGAAATAATCTAAGCTAATCTGTGGCTATACCAAAACTGTCAAAGCATTTGCCAGTCTATTTTTATATGCAAATGAAAATTTCCTATTCGATAATTTCCCTATTCTACTATTAACGAAACTAACCGAATAATTGCGATCGCTAAAAAATTATCCAATTTATTGTGGAATACAAAACAGCATATTTCTACCGATTTCTTGGTCAAGAACTTGTTCAATTAATTGGCCGATAAAACGCGGCGTGCAAAATAGGCTTTAGAACGTTACAAACTATTATTACTGTTAGGATATGTTATGTTCGCCGTTATTAGTTGTGTTGTCTATTATGTCAGCGCTGCCGGGGGTACCAACATAAAAGTACTTTGGCAAGACAAAAAAAAGTACTGAAAATCGCCAAATTGTACTAATTCCACTTACAGCTTTTACATTCCATTTATATCATACATTTACCCAAACAACATCATTTAACCTCTTCAAATAACCAATTAACCGCCTATTTTTAGGATTTTATTATGCCAAATTAGTAATACGTTTAATTTATATATTTTCCGCCACTTTTTAAATAATTTTTTCAGTACATAAATGCATATTAAAATGACTACGAGAAATGTTAATAAGAAAATTTACGGGTACAAAAGAGGAACGTATTGCATCTGACAGTTTTAGTTAAATGATCGATTGAAAAATGTACTCACTTTTTAAAAGTAGCACTTTGGTACTGCAGCACTAAAAAAGTACTACAAATAGTGCAAATGTGCATTGTAGGTTGGTAGAATGAATGTATGTATTGTCGATAACGTAGAGTGTCTATAATTGTGGTTAAAGTAGTGCGTTAATAGGATTTGTAGGTAAAACAGACAACTTCAATATATACATATATAGAACTAGCGCCCTCTATTTTCGCTCATTTCGGTATTTTCGATCATTTCGCTCCAACAGTAAGGTTAAATAACCTACCTAAAAAGAAGTTGATCAGGTGCTATTACTTTTTTATTATCTCAAATCAACAAAAAAGTAAAAAAGATAATTGGTATTGTTTTTCTAAAATTCCCTTTACATGTAATACTTATCTTTTTTCTAACTGAACTGTAAATTTGAGTTAAGAGTTTTATGCAGACAGTAGGTATAACCAAACCAATTGGTGAAACTTTCGTTGTACTATAGACAATAGAAGTACATACATTGCTTTAATGTTGATGTACGATGAGGCAAAAGTAAACTTGGACGATTGGCAAGCGACGTGGTAATATCGGCAATATAAATAAGGCTCACTTTCGTATAGGTTTACTGCATACAGTCCAGGATTACTTCCGTGCTCTATACATACAACTAAAATAGTGGTAATTAAAAAAAAAACTTTATAGTAAAATATTGTTTTATTAAAAAGAAAATTAGCTCCTAGTAATACTAGAAGAAACATTCTGATCAAGATAAAGTACACACTTAACTAAATCAGTAAGTACTCTGTATGTTTATCGGATATTACCCATAATATAAAAATAATTAAAAGATATTAAAAATTAACTAAACTCGTAGTATTCTAGTTTATTACGAATTTTCGAGCAGCTTAAATAAATACTATATTAAGTGGAATAAGTAGCGACTTAACATAAGACACCAAACTAATGGCAAATAATAGCAAATAACTAAGAGGCATTTGCTGCTAGTTTAGCTGGACTGCTAGATTTCTGAAAATTAAATCTTAAATATTTTTGAAAAAGAACGCTATTATCGTTGCTTACTGTTGATTTTGGTGGTTTTGTGCTTGCCGTTGTAGCTTTCGTTGTTTCACTCTTTCCTTCGTCTGCCATCACTGAAACAGAATATATATGTTACATGTAATACATCTATTGGTTACAGATTTTGTTACAATATTCTGACAAAGATAAAAGTATTAATAAACTTAAACGACACGTGATTTTGTTCGGCCAACCTAATACGCTTCGTCTGGTTTGTTATTTTTCGATGAATATGTATAATTATAATTAAGGAGTAGGGGTGAGATTTCCCTTGTATGCAAGGAAATAATTGACACGCACTAAGCTACAACAAAAAAATACAACAAACACAGAAATACCAACGGTAGTGCAAAAAGTAGCAGTTGTGGAATTGAATCGCAAAATCAGTTGTGCAATGAACTCAACCTTTTTTAATTTCACGATTCTTTTGTGAAACAGCGGGACCAAAAGAAAATAAAGAGCCTCCTTTCAATACAATAATTTAAATTTATTCGAAATAATTTCAAAGAAAATATATTCAAGTTGAAAGAGGATGTGGAAAGTTCAAAAGAAAAGTGAGTCAACAGAGAAAGAAATAAATAAAAGGGATACTGTCAACAAGCAAAAGACTAAGAGAATAAATATGATAGCAATGAATGGAATCAACCACTTTTTCCAATAATAAGAACGTAGATCGAATGAACATTAACAAAAAAGAACAAAAAGAAGATAGGGCGGTAGCAAGACAATGGGGAAATAAGACGAAAATTGTAACTATTGGCTACAGCTAAGAGGTTGTATATGAAGAGCCACGATTAACCTATCGCTAAAAGTGGGGGTGGAAAAGAAGCAAGAAACTGATGAATAAAAAGTTGGATAGTACAAACAAAAAGTGTTGAAATGACCATTAAAAAAATGCAATGAGCTTGCATAATAAAGGACATTACATGAAAGCAAAAGTACCTATACTTTACTGAAGGTTAAATAGAATGGAATGACAAGAAAAGCTAAAAGAGGAGATTACGAAATAAGAATAAGTACCTGAAATAACACTGTCATAGCCAGGAAAGATGAAAGAAATGCTGCAGAAAAAACAATTAATAGACAGATCTTTGTCTTATTTGGGTATTCAGGTAACAAAGAATAAATAAAATAAAATTCAAACTAATAAATGAAAGAATGGCATGCCTAAGAATTAAAACAATTTAACGTTTTGGAAAGCATAGTTTCCAACTGAAAATATTAATACAGGGAAAAAAGGAACGATTATCGAATAATTGATGGTATTGACGGCATCCGCAAGGAGATATTCTTAATTGTTAGCAAGAGGAAAATTATAAAACAAGTAATAGAAAAATACAAATGTAATTTCTATAAAAACAAGTGACAACGGAAGACTATGTAATTTCGCCATATGCAGCATGATTATAAATAATATCAAGTTCTAACATTCAAAATAAATTTAAGGACATACAGGACTAAGCCCAATATAAGGAAAAGTGAGTGGATCACTTTAAAGAATTATTTTAAAAACGAAACAATAAAAATTCAATATAGTAGGAAGTAACTAAAACTATAAATTCCAGGGAGTAAAGATCTCAACATAAATTACTTGATGCATACTGCACAGAACACAATCTTTATGCAATAGAATTTTAATCGGGCTTATAAGGGTACGGAATGGACAGCCGGAAAACCTCAATTTACAAGAGGAACTTTAGCATGATGCATAGACAGTTCGAGAATAGAAGCAGTCGAAGCTGACATATGCATTAATGGCCCCAATTATCACTCAAAAGTGCTTATGGGATTCCAAACTGACATCTTCCAAGCAGAGATTTTTGCTTTAAATTTGTGGGCCGCAATAAACCTCCAGAAAGAAATACGACACACATCCGACTTAATACATAAACGTGTAAGAGTCTAAGACTGTTAAGACGTAAAAACCACGTTACGTTAAGGTGAGTCCCAGAGGAAATAAAGTGCCTATAAGCTGGCCAAATAAGCAGCGAACACAGAAGAGTTACCTAAAAAAGGAAATTAGGAAACAGGAGGAAAACCGAAAGGCCTCGTACTGGCAAAACATGCCAGGTCAAAAACAGGCAAAATCATTGATATCATGCTCGCCAAAGACTGCAAAGATAATGTTATCTTTCAGTAAAGAGGATCTGAGAATACTGGCAGGTTTACTGACAGGTCATGAAAAGCTGAAGATCAACTCCGCCTTCTATGTCAAGGCAACAACACCTCATTAGACTATTTTTAATACCTACTGAACTGATGGAAGAAATTAAATTTCATTAGAAGCCCTCAGCTATTCTAACATACATTAAGGGCACTGTTGCAGAAAATCTATACAGGTCGTAGTGATATTGGTGCTGTTAAGGCCTGCTTTCATAATAATAATAAGAAGAAGAAAGATAGAGAGAAACAGGAAGAGACGATATAATTTTGGAGCTGCTAACTAATACTTATGGAAAAAGTATGCCCGACGAATGGGAAAAAGGATGGGATATAGTCATGCATAAAAAATGTGTGTAACAAATTGGAATACAGTTGCTCTTCATAGGTTTCCCACAAAAATTTGATTTTATAAAAAGGAATAGTGGATATTAAAATTGAAGAACTAATGTTAGATACCAAGCTAGGGGGGGGGGGGGATGAATGATGGGATTTTCATTGTGAAACAGATAGCGGAGAGGGCAGCCTTTGATAAAGTCTGTGAACAGGACCTACTGACAGCTTATAATAGAGAGATCCTTCGAAGGGTCTAATTATTGGAACAAAATTTTATTACATTTTAAAACAAGCATGCATTCAAAAAATAGTGTTAAAGCTTATGAAGTCGAATATTGGAATATGCAAAAAATAACTGTCTCGTAAATATATTACGCGGGATGAAAACCTCGAAATATATGGAACAATTCTGGAGAAGTTTGTAATGAAAATAAATCAAAAGAAAACGGAGACAATGGTAACAGGAAAGCAATCACAACAACATAATATAAAACTGAAAGAAGAAAGCTTGCACCGAGTACAAAAATTCAAATATATAAGATCTGTTATGACTAAAGCTGGCCACGAGCGGTACCGCGCAGTAGCGTAGAGTTGACCAGGCCTCGCGTTCCACTAGAGTTATTCTGCTAATAGAGATGTTTGCTGCCGCAAATAATTTCGCTCATCTTTTAAATAAAAATTAAATAACACGTGCTCAAACACTTACCATTTTAAGAGTCCTCCGTGAAATCACAAAGTGAATAATGTCTGTTAAATATCTGCAACATTAGATATGTTTCAACTGTTGTTTCGGCAAAACTAGTACGGCATGAGGAAAAAATACGTTTATATGCAGAGAACGAGCGTTCTACATCTAGTGACGTAATATTTGCGTAAGTAAAATAATCTTTCAAATAACTTAACGATTCTGTTGACGCACCTTCACAAATGTGTCTTAATGTGCCAAAATCAGAATTTTTCTCAAAAACACTTTCAAATTTTTCTAGAACAGAAACATTTTTTGCGTCTTCAATCGCGCATAGCTGTGCGTGAACATGTTGCACTATTTGTAGAGATCCTTCTAACGGCACCGCAGGATTTTGTAATTTTTCTATTGCATCTGCTAGCCCGAAGTAATTGTCGTGAATGATTTTTAAATCCATTTTAACCTGACTATCTTGAAATTTCGACTGGCTTTTTTGGATAGCGGCAGCTTCCTTTGTATCGAATTGTAAAACTACGTTCTTAATATTGTCAAAATATTTATGATAATAAAACGCGGCCTGTAACCATGTTCCCCAACGAGTTAGAATAGGTTCTGGTGGCTCTGGTATACGGGGGCACAGTCTGTGAAATTCGCGAATACGTTTCGGTGATTTGACAAATACTGCTTTGGTATGCGCTATTAAAGCGTCTACCTCAGGATAACATTTTCTGATACTATCCACCACAAGATTGAGAGCATGAATTTTACATGTAATGTGTAACAAATTAGCAGAATGCTTTTTAAGAGACCGGCCTACAGAAAGCATGTTTGCAGCACCATCACTCACTAACATCAAGAGTTGGTTTGTTGAAAGTTCAAACTTGTCCAATGTATTTAACACTAACTTTGAAATTACTTCGGCAGTACACTGTTGTATTCGTTTGGAGACTAATAGAATTGAAGGTGCCGATTGATGAGGTTCCAATTTGCGTGCCATTACATTAAGAACAGAATGTTTCTTCCGATCTGTTGTTTCGTCGACACATAACCACAATTTTTGATCTTTCAACTCCGATTTTATTTTTTGTTCAATATGTTCGCGCGCAGATGGCACAATTCTTCGTAACGATGTTCGACTTGGTAATTTGCACTCCGAATAGTTATTCCAAAAGCAGATAAATGGTTTCTTGTCTAGTAAATTAAACGGTAGATTACATGCAATAGACGTAACGCATAAAATAAATATAAATTTTTCATTGTCTCGTGCGCAATTTCTTTTTGAGACATGCTTTTCACTATTTACGTGTCGTAGACAATGTTGCCTGGACTAACACATTAACGGGATTTTACAGATTACACATTTAATTTTAGCACCTTCATATATTAAGTCTGGAAGTTTGTCCGACCGCGGTCGTTTTGCTGACGAAATCATAATTTTTCGAAGTAATACTACCGTTCCTCTCGGTCCGAACTGATTCTACGCCGATGCGCGATACCGCTCGTGACCAGCGTTAGTTGTGACACAAGAAGGAAAGCTGAGCAAAGACATGAGAGAAAGAATAGCAAAAGAATGAAGATTATTTAACAACAGCAAATGTAAATAATGATAGTAAGCATTGTAGGGTAGTATGGCAAACAACACAGAATATCGGCACATTCCTCACCACACAAAATATTAATTAATTCGGAACAGCTATTAAATTAGAAAACCTAAAGTTAATTAAAAGCGCAGCCTCGCCGACCATCTATATAAAGAGAGAAAATATCACCTTTTAAATAAAGCGCTCCTTCTTCATTCCTATCTATTTAATTTATTATTGTAGAAACGGATTTTTCAGATTAAAGTGCCACACTTGACAAAAGACTCGGTATATATATATATATATATATATATATATATATATATATATATATATATATATATATATATATACACATATTTATATATCGTAGGAGCGAGCGTACTATGGTCACTCGATATTACACGAACTCAGCGCATCTAAATGTGTGTTGTGTTGAATGTAATTTGCTTGACAAAATTGCGTAAACGCAAATTCATTTGTGCACCTTAGTCGTGTTATAAACGGCATATTCGTTCACGTACATGTGCAAGCCATGACTTCACTCTTGCATTTCCGAAAGCATCTTGCCCACGTTATAAACGGCATATTCGTTCACGTACACGTGTAAGACACGACTTTGCTCTCGCATTTCCGAAGAATGTCGATTATGCTGGTTGATCATAGTACGCTCGCTCTTACGGTATATCTTTTCCTCGAGAATAGGGATAAACAAGCATGATAGAATTAAGAAAATTTTTGGTTTTTCGCTCAGATTTATTCGGTAACCCGGTTGAAAATGGAGGCCCATCGAGCCCTTGAAACAGCTGTTCCGAATTAATAATATTTTGTGTGGTGAGGAGTGTGCCGGTACTCTGTGTTGTTTTCCAACATCAAATATAGTATCCTAGGAAAGAAGAAATATCGAAAGTACTAAAAGCAGAAACAATTACATGAAAAGATGATGATTCCGACGTTGACATACGCTTCAGAAAGTTGGACATCAACAGAAAAGCACAAAAAGAAACTAGAGGCCATCGAGATTAGATTTTTAAGAAAATAGAACTGGAGTGGACAAAATAAAATGTATAAGACTCAGAGAAAACTTAAAGGTGAAATCAATAGGTAATAAAGTAGAAGAAGGAATACTAAGATGGATTGGACATGTAAAACAGATGGACAAGACAAGATTAACCAAAATGGTTTTCGGAGTACCACTAGAACGAGAATAAGAGGCAGACCGAGGAAAGAGCGGCGAGAGGGAGTTAAACAAACTTTGGACAGAAGAGGCCTAAAATGGGAGAAGGTGAGGAATATGGTACAATACAGAAGGGAACGCAGAAGCGTATGGAAGACACTCAGGAGAGACAGCTCAGCTCCACTTAATGCCTCACACTAATCTCATGAGAATAGATAGGCTTTTATGGATTAAGTAAGTAGGTATATAATAAAACACTAGTTCAACTTACTGACATCTATAGCTTCGGTATTAGCGGTGGTGGATTTCTGATCGTGTCTTGAACGTCTAATTACAGGACCAAAATCTGGAAAATGTAATAATTTAAACGTAGAAGTCCATTATAAGAACAATGACGGGTAATTTTTTAATATTAGAAATGCCTTTATTTGAAGTTTTTCGTAATGCGCGTAGTCAGCTTAAAACCAGCTGCAGTTGAAAAGTTAAAGCCTATCTGACAAAAGGCTAACTAAGATTAAATAATGACATTTTTGAAAACGAGTACGTTATACTTTATATTCCTAGTACAAAATACGAAGCTTACCTGATCCCATCGAACTTAGACCAGTACCTAAAAAATAGTTATTTCTTAATGACTGTTTCTTTCTAGTCAATGATTTTAAACGCTTCAATTCAAACGCTTCCACTTACCTACATTTGGCACATATGCAGGACTAGTCCCTGCTGCTGATGTTTGAGGTACTGTAGCACCTACATTTCAAACCAGAAATTAGCAATTTTTGTTAGAAGCATAACGAGCAAGTACAAGTTCTTCATGACATTTAAATTTAAAATTTATGAGAGTACGTTATATAAATCTCCAGAAATCAATAAATTAGAATTTAAGAAAACATTGTGCTATTCTCTGTTTATTTATATAGTTTGTAATTTGAACGTATTTATTTAATTGCACTTGCTATAATACAAATTATCTATTTCAATGCGAAATCTTGTACTTGCTTGGATACTGTGAATAGTTCTGATTCAAAATATTGCAGTCTTTAATTAAATTGTGTAAGTGATCTACGCGAATGTTTGCAATCGACAATTGATGTTTACGAGAAGTGAATGCCATATTGTTTTAAAAGTGTATAGAAAATATGCTTGTGCAGTAGTGATTGTTATATTATATCGTGACTCTCGCAGGAACGCACTAAATAGGTTTAACAGATTGGTAGTGGAAATTGTTGCTAGATAAACATATAAACGTTTATCAATTTAAAGCGCAATAAGAAATGATTACATTGATTTTCATGTTTGTAAAAGAAAAGTAAAGTTAAATGTTACAATAATGGTAAGTTATTTGCGTAAGTGGATTCCTTCTAAGATTACTATATCTATGAATATAAGAGTACTCTCAGCATTGCAGTAAATAAGTGGCACATAAGTAAGGTTTCGTACTAAATTGCAACATTTTGGGGGCATATCTTAACTTTGATTTTCATTTGCATGTGATTTAATATGTTTCAGTCTAGATTTCTATTAAATATTGCAAAGATACTTTGTTTCAACTGACTATATTTCATATTTCAAAAGTAAATATATAGAATAAAGTTACAACTCAGTTTATAATAGAGAGGCACTTTATATGACAAGCAATTTAACGTTCTATTACCATTTGCTTTCCACTTATGTGCTCCGTAATCAAATCTCTTAAACATACGGAGGATATAAGAAGAAAAAATATGTAATAATTATAAAAAAGTCCAGAAAAGTTACGGTACGAGAAATCTGTACTGTATGCAACTGAATCCTAAATTAATAAAATAAAAAACTACCGCAAACGATAGAAATCCATAACAAAGATTTTCAACTAAATTTGGTAAATATCTACAAAAACTGAAATAAGTGTAACAAATTTAATATTTAATGTACTTGCGCGTGCAATGTACTTGCACGTAACTGACATTTATCTCCAATGCAGCTCTGTTAAAAATTACGCCATCCTTACATCAGTTATGAGTAGAGTAACCAAAACTTGCGGACTCGCATAGGCGTCGGTATTACGGGTTAATATAAGAATACGAAAAATTCATAAATAAGCTTACTTGCTAATTATTCAACAAATTAGAGGCATCAGGATGTGAACTACTGTAAACTTGCATCATTGCATATGTTTCCACAGTTACTTCTTTAAACCTTGTGCGTCGACAAGAAAAAATATTCTTATACATAGAAAACGATCTCTCCACATCTAAGGAAGTTACATTTGCATGTAGAAACTGTTTTTCAAAATCACTTAAAAGTTCACTATTCTTACACTTATTATAAACGGCCTCTAAAGTATTAAAATCGGGATGTTTCCTTAAAACATCTGCCAACTTTTGACTAGCGCATAATCCTGGCGTATCATTTAATGTGTGTAATTTATTTTTTACACTCTCCACTATGTCTAATGATTCCTGCAATGACAATTCAGTACACTGTAGTTTTCTGATTGCATCTAGTAATACTGTATAATTGGTACATATTGTTGTTAAATCTTCTAAAAGTTGAGGAATTTGAAATTCTCTTTGACTTTCTCTAATTGCTTTGGATTCATTCCGATTAAATCGCATTATAACTGATTGAATTTGTTGAAAATGGATCAAATAGTAAGAAGCTGCTGATAGCCAAGTACCCCATCGCGTTAAAATTGGTTCAGGAGGTTCTGGAATACCTGGACAAAATTTACGAAATTCTTTTAAACGTCTAGGAGATTTACGAAACACTGCTTTAGTACTTCCAATCATTCGATCAACGTTTCCGTAATGTTGTCGAACAACTTCACCAACTAAATGCAAAGCATGCAGCACGCAGGTTATATGTATTAAGTTAGGAAATATATGTTTTAAGGATCGCCCAACACTTAACATCGTTCCTGCACTATCTGTCACAATCATCACAACTTGATCTTGGGCAATTTTAAATTTTTTCAAAGCGTTCATTATGACTTTTTGAATATTTTCCGCGGTACATTGTTGAACACGTTTGCAAGCTAACAAATATCGAGATGCTGTGTTCTCGCTAGACAAAACGCGAGCTATTACATTCACAATACTGTTTTTCTTTATATCGGTCGTCTCATCCACGGTAATCCATATTTTTTTGGAACACAAATCACGTTTACACACATTTTCTAGCATCTCTTTCATTCGCGGCAAATGATTCTGTAATTGTGTTTGTGAGGGTAATGGGTACTTTGGAACGTATTGTCGCCAAAACGTTTTAAAAGCTGCTTTTCTCACCAACGACAACGGAAGATTACAAGAGGTAAACATAATTAATAAATGTATGAGGAATAGTGTATAAGGTATTTCAGTTCTTGCATTTTTCATATGCTTAATACCATTTACATGCCTCTGGCAATCAGTTCTGTCCAATGCAGCCAAACGAACATTGCATATTAAGCAAAAAACTGCACTACCGTCATATTTTAAATGGGGAAAAAGTGACACATACTTATGTACATTAGTAGCAAATCTATTACGAGGCATTGTTTTCTTTGGTATGTAAATATTAGTTCTATATGAAACGATACACTTATTATGTACTTGGTATAATACTACAACACACAAAAAACACCAGCTATATTTTCAAAAGCGACACGTAAGTACATAACCTTGACCGTTCGACTAATCTCTGCAACAGCTCAACCGGTACTAAAACGAAATCTCTCTCAGCGCGGTTGGACATGATTTATATTCAAGGTCGACACTACATGCCTGCTTCTCTACCGGTTTAGTTTATTTATGAATTTTTCGTATTCTTATATTAACCCGTGATACCGATGCCTATGCGAGTCCGTAAGTTTAGGTTACTCTAGTTATGAGTTATGAAACTTATGAGTAAGGTTCGCAAAGTCGGTGCCAG
The DNA here is from genome assembly GCA_029619315.2 of Dynastes maya. Classification (NCBI taxonomy): domain Eukaryota; kingdom Metazoa; phylum Arthropoda; class Insecta; order Coleoptera; family Scarabaeidae; genus Dynastes; species Dynastes maya. The sequence goes on from JAROYE020000003.1 coordinate 33,857,005, forward strand.
ACCATAGGCATGTAGAAAGGCGGTTGATATTCCGGTAATACTATGTGCCGTATGAATAAAAGCGTTTATTATGCACATACTTAAGATAGGAGAAACAATCGCGTAAAGAATATCAGTCTGCCGATATCATTTTGGTTCGTTCGATCGTTACCGTGCTTTAGTAGCAAATAAGAGTGAAGAAATAAATTATTGCTTGGAGCCAGACTTCAAATACAATATATCTCGTGTGAGGTCTTTGTACAATAGGGATTTATTGATTTGGAAATGATCCCGATGCGAAAAACATGTCAATAGCGCAAACCACAAATGGAAAAAGTATGGTCAAAAACCTTATATCGAATTAGTAAAGGATTTAGTACTTATGATGAATATTTGTAGCATTCCATTTAATAACATCCAAAAAAGACAGTTTCGTAAGTTTCGGGACAAATACAACCCCGACTGGAGATTGCCAAGTGAGTCAAGAATAGAGAATATAATTTGGATGAAATACTGTAAAAATTCAGGCTGACCGTAGATGAATCAACGAATTCAAAGAAAAATTTATTGGTACATAATTATCAGCGGCTGCTTCTCCATTAAGTCAATTGATCAACGACCTCCCAACAATATTTCCAAACAACTGAGAAAATTTCATAAGTAAAGAGGCTTTGTATTTTATTTTAACATTTTCTCAGTTGTTTGGAAATATTTTTGGGATGTCATTGACTAATTGACTTTACGGAGAAGTCGCCGCTACATATTGTAATTCAGATATTAAAACCAAGTGGACTTTCCCGAATTTGTTACACGTAATGTGTATATGCATGCGTTTCATCTCGCAGCCGAAACTATTCGCCACTGCTACCCAGATGTAAATGAAGTAATGGCACAGACTGAAGCAGTATTTGTCAAATCTCCGAGGCATCCTTTTACTGTGCTTGCCCGCACATTGCACCTATAGGATGCAACCCCTGGATGTGGCATTCTTTGGACCACTGTCGACTTACTATACAGGAAATAACAAGGTGGTTAAAGAATTGTAACTTCGTTTCAAATAGACAAATTGCTTTCCGAAGCCTATAGAAAAGCAGCGACAATTTCTAATGCAACTCAGGGATTTTTAAAAACGGGCATATGTCCGTTAAACCCTGATATATTCCCTGATTATATGTTTGATCAGGACGAAAGTAAGCTTGGATAACGTGACCGAAAGCATCCATTTAGCAGGCCAAGCTGAAGGTGGAGTTGATCGAGAAAAACAAATAATGAGCCGAGTACTAGCAAGCCGCAAAATGAAAAAAAGAACAACGTAAGTGTGCCATTGCATATTTTATCTCCTCCTTCAAAAGCTCGCTTTCTCGAAAAAACAAAAAAGAGACGGGAAACGCAATCCGGTGTTGTACTTACTTCGACTCCAGAAATGAACATGTCTAAATCTAAATATGACGAAAAACTTGATAATGCAAAAAGAAAACGTGAAAAAGCGGCAAGGGCAAGTGTTGAAAGAAAAATTGTAGATGATGAAGATGGTAGCCACGAGGAATTCGCTGAAGATTCGGATACTGTAATGGACTTTACAGTCTAACTAAAGCAAAAGAAGTTTGGATAATATGTCAATCATGTTCAAAGTGGTACCATACAGACTGTACCGGGGTGCTTAAAACAAGAAAACAATTCCTGTGTGAACTATGCATTTAAAATTATTTTTTTGTACCTTGTGGGTAATATAACATACGTATGTCATTCTACCACAACCCCCCTGACAGCAGAAGATTCATATTTTTTTACCTTTGAACCAAAGGGTTTTTGTTAAGTTTTCAACTTCTATTGTATGTATATCAAATACAGTTGATGAGGTTGTTATTTTTATTTCAATGTACTATGAATAAATAAAGTTTTGCAGTTAATTTTATGAATGATATGTCATTTTAGGCTAGTTTCCCCTAACTACCAAGTAATAACGAGAAAAGTGTCTGTATTAAAGTAAAATTTAGTAGTGTAATACAAAAAAAATACAGATTTGGCTAGATTAAAACATATTTATAATAACAAAGCTCCTACAGTTACGTTTATTTGTTTCGGAATATTTCTACTAGGAAAGTGTTTCTCGGTATGTATTATGTCAATTATAAATTATAACTTATAAATTCTTACTTAAACAAAATTACGCATTTCCCAGTCGGACGCCTATGATCAGGAACCGTGATTTGCGAATCTTAATCATTATTTTACGACCATTTAGCCAGGATTAAAATCATTTCAACATTTTTTGAAAATTGTTTTTGCTGCATTTACTACCAGAAAACACATCGTAGTCTTTGCAATGTATAATCTCCACTTCATTCTCAATTATAAATTTAACATTTACGATTGAAAATACCTACGCATTTACTTTTATTCAAAAATTGTTTTGGAAACTAATAAAAAGGAATAATCTGACACAAAAAAGTTTAAATAATCAATAAAAATTCAACGAAATGTTTACATTAGAATGACCGATCTTGGAAAATAAAGTTATGGAAAATATATTACCTACAACACTATTATGATTTCTTACTTGGCAAGGTAGTTACGTCGTTGTCCTCTAATGACCCATCATCATTCAATTCTTTTATAGTCATGAATACGTCTGTAGCATTGACGGTTTCGACTTTAACCAATCTAGGTTCGACAAGTGTTGGTGGCGGATGTGTAATGCTGTTTGTGATAGGTAGTGTTTGTGCGTCATAATCATCGTTATGTAAGAAATTTGTAAAGAGCTTACTCATGTCGGTCATTTCCGGATTTAGGTGAACTACGTAGTTATTCTCGTAAGCAGACGGCACATAACCAATACCGCTAAGCGGTACTGCTTCCGAATTACCAACGCTAGAAAATCCATAATCAAGACCTCCACCACCGTAGTATGGTGAGCAAGTACCTAATTGCAAACAATTAGGGGCTGGCGCAAAGTTAGGGCGATAAGCTGGATATGGACGTACATAAGGGTTTATTGGGCCTACTCCATACCCGCCTTCGTTGTAACATGAAGACGAGCAGTGTGTTGGTCTCGGAGAATTGGTAACGTAATGGTCGTAACATCCTTCACAGTTTGCAGCGGGTATATTGCAAGCTACGTAAGGCCATTCCGCTTTGTATGTACACTTTGGCTGTGGTTGTGGGATGTATATAACCTGATTGTGGCAGTCTGGAGGACCAACATCTCGTTGATCACAAACCTGATGTGGTTGCGCATGCATTATATTCGCCTTGCATATGTTACCGCAAACTCTTTTCCTTAGATGGAAGCATCGCACGAAGGGAAATTCTTTAGTTGGCGTACATTGCCTTGGGCTAACTACTTGACAACATGATTGACCGCCAGTGGTTGTTGCGTTAGATCCATAGTCGCTGGTATTAATTGTGATATTGTTAATATTATCGGTCTTTAAATTGATGGGTACATCGATTATATTGGTGTTATTAATTCTGTTGTGCAAGTTTATTATAGTTGTAATATTCGGAGTTTGCGCCGCTTGGCCTACACGCGTATGGATCACCGTTTCCTAGAAATAAACAGTAAATAAGTTTATGGATAACTCGTATGCTACAAAAAAAGAATTACATTTTTTTACTTTTTCCTTGGTTGTCTCATAGAAGGAAATAATTTCTCTAACTTCGAAATCCGAAAATTCGAATTCGAAGTTTGGATTTTGAATTCAAATTTCGAATCCAAACCAAAAGTTAATACTCGCAAATGCATACATTGTGCACTTTTTATCTCTGAACGTAATCCTCCAATGTTTTGAAGCGTTTTCTAAACCGAAGATAGGGATGAAGTCCCAACTTCAAATTCGAGTGTGAAATTCAACTTTCTTTACAGTAAGAATTCGATATTTTGAATTCTGAAAAATTCCAAAATTCGAATTTTACTGTTGTGTATCTGATGACTAATCCTAGGTCATTTCTCCGCAGTTCACGATAGTAACGTTTATTACAGTGGCGTGCTTGTGCGTTATAAAAATTGTTGTTATATACCGATATACGGATAGAAAGTATTGGAATATGGTTGCATTTCCAGCCATGTTGGCTGCATGGACATCAATAAAAGTTACCGATAGGGTGCCATGCCTGTTTGTCTAACAATAAGTTTCATGTAGGTATGTTCATATTTGTAAACCTAATCATTGTAATACTCCTATTTAACTTTTTAATGTATCAATTTTGACTATTATATTCAGGCTGATTCACCTTTGAACCTCATCATAGGAATCTCGCTTATTATCGGAGATAGAGGGTAGGTTTAAATTTGACAGTTACTAAATTTTGTGTTTGTCATGAACCTGAAGAGAAAATGGATCTGTGACAAGTGACGTTCAAGATTTAAAAAAAAAGAAAGGAAAATGTTAATTTTCTTTTTTTACCTCTAGCACCATTATTTGGCCTTGCAGAAAAAAAAACTAAAATCGCATTCTTAAGACCACTTTCGATCTTCTACGTAATGGTGTACTCGCTTTTTTCTTGTTTTGGTTCTTTCTGGCCATCATCAACTCTCCTATTTCTTATAATCGGCGCCATATTGGATTTTATCACCGTCAACAATAGTTTTTTTTTTCTGATTTCAATCATGTGTAACATGTTGGCAAAAGTTTTCGATATTATTATAAGGTAGCCATGAAATCTCAAACTGTCAAAATTTTCAATTATCGTTGATTAGTAATAGAAAAAGGTAAGTACACCAACGAAGAGAGATGAGATATGTTAAGTGTTTTTATTCATCAAACCGAAATACAACAATAGCGAGTACAAGATATTTACATTGTATCCAGAACGACAACAGCCACATCCTGTCATTTTTCTAGATCTTGATAGAAACTTGGTCGAGAATGGATCTTTTACCGAGCCGCGAAATGTTAATAGGAATTTGAATGAAAAAATCGACGGAATATTTTACAAATGGTAAATTAATGTGCACTTTTACAAAGTTTATGTAAATCTGCTATTTTCTATATAAATAATAATCCATCAACAGCTATACACGAAGGAACAACAGAATTAAATTTACCCTAGACTCGAATATGGAGAACTTTACGCCTAAATAACCGTTAAACCATACAAGATTCATGTTAGCCACAGCCTGGTGATAATTTAAGACGAATGGAGTATTGCAACTAGTTATGGGGAAAATTGACGACGTGTATCATCTGGTCAGAAAAATCAACATTTATCAATTCTGAAATCTTTTACAGAAAAACGGAGCACTATTGGGCAGTACAGAATCCCAGACAAAATAGGACAAGGAGACCACAACATCGTTTTGAATAAAACGTTTGGATAGGCATTTTGGGAAATCGTCTCATAGGTCCAGTTATATATGAAGAAACATTAAATGGGGAAGGATACTTAGACCTTCTTCGCACATACTTTTTAGGTAACAATATTCCATTAAATCAGCTACAGCATTTATGGTGGCAACAAGACGGCGCACCGGCTCAGAATGCGGCAATTGTGAGGATAAGGCAAGAGTTTCCAAACTGTTGGATTGGAAATAGTGGAGTTGTTGAATGGCCGGATTGTTTTTATGGGGCGAGGTAGACTCCAGAATGCCTTCGATATAATTCGTAGAAGGACCATACAAAGGGCAGTTCAAAATGCCGGAAAGCTTGCGCAATTGTGCAGTAATGAAAATGGCCAGTTATTTGAAATTATGGTGTGTACATAGAAGGAAATTATAGCAAACAAATACTACCCATAAACTCTCCGTTTTAAGTAGACTTGCCGATCTATCGATTAGGAAGGGCTCAGTGAAACTTCTCTAACGGTTGTTACTGATGCGTTGTATCAGAATTAAGTACTATGGAAGTATGTGAACTATTTAACAATGTACATCTGAACCATTCTCCCAAAACATGAACGCGTTAGTAACATTGAAACTGAGTTTGGACAGAAGTAGTGTAACCACCTTGTTTATAATATAAATGAACACAAAATCTTTGCAAGAAAATCCAACTGCTTGTGCGAGACCTACGTAATGATTTTGGACGAGGTAATGTTTCATTTGAGCAGCGCGATACATAGACATAATCCTCGATACTGGTCACTGCAAAATCTGCGTTAGTTTGTAGCAATTAATACCCACTACCAGCAAATATTATTTTTAGTTTCGTTACAATATTGCGACGAAACAAAATGTTTTCCTTTAAATTCTGTTAAATAAACGATTATTGGTGAAGATAACTAAATAATTTCCAAATTGTAAATAAGGAATCTCGCTTATGGGGTATCAACCAACATACACAGAAAAGAAGCTGTATTGGATTTTAGTAAATAAAACAGGAGTTGTTATTAATAACAATCGACGATGACGTCACAATATGGAATAAATTATGGAAAACGATCCTCTTCCCCTCCCGCAAAACTTTTCGTTGTTGTCTCTCATCCACTGTTTCTGTCTTTTGTTACACACTGTATTTTTTTAATCCAAAAATTAATTCTATTTTTGAATATTAGGCGCGATTCAGAGATCAATCATTTCTAACAGTAAAAACTTATTCGTTTAGCCAAATTGAAATCTTCTTATGTTATACATAGATTCCATTAGCAAAGTTATACAGTATGGTCCTAAAGTGTGCCCCCCCCCCATGCTAAGTTTTGAACGGCGTTTTTAGAAAAAATAGATCGATTCCTATCATTTGTGAACTAACTTCTGCCGTTGTCGGCATTTCATTTGTATTTCCGGTTTCACCGGAAGTTACGTCAACTTTCCTTTTTTTTAATAGAACACCCTGTATATTTTTACGTTTTTGAAAAGACAGTCGAAAAGCAAGTCAAACAATACCACACATGTTATACTTTAACTAAAAAAATATGACGATATGTAGCAATAAAGGTTTTGGTAATATGTTTTTGTTGTTACGCAAAGTTGGCTAGGAAAGAGCGCCAAATTGTTTCTTGTGACATCAGACTGATCTAAAGAGCTCGTTGCTAAGCAAAGTAATCATAACAATTACCAAACTGTCAAATTTCAATTCCAAAAGCGTAAATTATTCTTGTTGTTTATTGTTATTATCTCCTGCATTTATGATACGTTTTTTCTTTGTCTGTTTTTTAGGTTTTTTGTGTTGTTACTTTTATGATGGCTTCAGCACGAACCATGCAAAATTGCTGGGTCAATTTTAATATCATGTAAATCTGGTAACAATTATCACCTTATTTGCCATGGTTGCGCAACAAATTGAACAATAATTTAAGTCATTTATCTTCTGTTAAAGCAGCTAGCCTTGTAAATTTTATACTATCCATGCAAAGTTCAAATATTTCCGGCTATACAAGGGCAGTGTTCATTATATTCCACTTCGTGGTAATTGTTTGATGGTTATTTTATGTGGTCCATGTGAAGGCCATTGTAAAATCAACAACATAAAAAACTGAAACTGAAGTACATTGCCAGTTAAAAACTAACAAATTTAAACAAATCTACCACAATTAATTAATTACAATAAAATTCGATAAAGTAAAGGGGAAACAACGTTTAACAAAACAGGTTAAAATTACATAAAACAATAACGAGCACAAAGAACGAAAGTATGACAAATGCTGGTTATAACTACAATAAACAACAAAAATAATTTAGGCTTTTGGAATTGAGATTTGGCAAGTTTGGCAATTGTTATGATTACTTTGCTTAGCAACAAGCTCCTTAGATTAGCCTGGCGTCACAAGAAATAATTTGGCGCTCTCTCCTAGCCAACTTTGCGTAACAACAAAAACATTATCAAAACCTTTATTACTGCATATCGTCATATTTCTTTAAAGTATAACACGAGTGGTATCGTTGGATTCGATTGCCTTCCCAAAAACGTAAAAATATACAGGATGTTCTATTTAAAAAAAGAAAGTTGACGTCACTTTCGGTGAAACCGAAAATACAATTGATATGCCGATAGCGGCAAAAGTTAGTTCACAAAAGCAGAAATCGACCACTTTTTTTTACAAAAACGCTAACTTTTGTCGTTCAAAAGTTAGCATGGGGGGAGACACTTTAGGACCCCACTGTATGCAGGACATTTTAAATGCATTTTTGAAATGACGAAAACAAAAGTTTTATGATTGTGAGATGTGAAATTCAACTACATATGTTTTAGTTTGCCATAGCACTGACGAATATTATTTTTCGTAAAATATGTGGGGGATCTTTTTTTAATAATCATGGGGTTGACTCCTGTACAAAGATTAAGTGAAAAAAAAAACCAACCAATATACTAGGCGAGTTACTATTGGATTACGAGTTTGATTTTTGTTAATAAGAAATTAAATAAGTTTTTATCTGGGTTTGGTGGCTATCATTGTTATAACCTTACACTCTGGTTTATTATCTTATTTACTTATTTATCTAGTATCTATTCATTCATAGGATATCGCTTCTTACCTTTTGGTCTTGTAGTTTATCTGTACAGGTTCTGCGACAGCTATCTCTACACCCTTGATGCGAGCACTGAGAATGGCACGTCTTGTAGCAACAGTATTTTGTCTCACACGGCTGTTCGAAATTGGCGCAGCAAACGTTGCAATGGGAACTACAACCACCGCTAGAGCAATAATTGCAGTCGCATGAATCGCAGTTTTGGCTACATCCTGCATGTCTTTTGGTACGTTTTCTGACGCATTCTATATAGGATGTATATTCAGTTTCTTCACATACTTCCACACCAGTATCTCCTGTTTCAATGCAATCATCGCATAGAACTTCGTCGAAGCCCAAGAATATAACCAGCAGTAATAATAGTTTTAAGTACTTCATCTGTAATTAGAAGTAAATAACGGATTTCAGTTAGTTTAATTGTACAATGTTTAAAGAAAGAAATTTATATTTTAAATAAAACGGAAAATATGTGCTGATTAAAGTAATGCAAGTGAGGTCCTCGTGTATCATATTCTAGTAAGAAATAACAATGATAGGCAGAATATAGATATTCTGGTCTCAATTACTGAAAAGCTATTACTCTATAGAATTGGGAATCTGTACTGATAAGTGGTGAAATTTGTCTCCTAAAGACCAAAGAAATCATCAAAATTGCTAATTTTAACAGATTCTCTGAAGATGTGGTCTACAATATTGTTAGGAAACAAGAATAAATAAGTTAGATATATAAGTACAGTAGAAAGCACTAGTAATAAGAAATACACTGTGTTCGCGATGAAAGAAATAAATTCGACAAAATTCTAGGAACCTTTTTTTGACAAAAATGCTCGAAAATTATGATTTATATTTTTGATTTGTCTTTTTTTTATTTATCCCACAATCTAATGTCACTTCCGATTTGAACTGGAGTGACAGTAACTTTGTTATTTACAATAAAACACCCTGCATAGTTTTACGATTAAATAAGATTTCCAGAAAACCTTCAAGTTTATTGTAAATAGTTTGTGAGATATTGCAAAAATTAAATGTACACAAACAATAACTTGACTAAGGGGGTAAATAAATTCAACAATTTAAAAATCGTGGTAACTATACACATATGGAAAGAAAATGTCTAGCTATACGAAAAACCGTACATGCGATAACGGTAAACGCGAATGGGTGATTCATCACAAGCGGAGGGGTCAGCGGCAGTCGACGGCTCACGACGGTTACTGATGAGGTTAGTTACGGGGTAGACTGCATTATGTGCGGGCGATCTTAGTAAGAATTTCTAGAGTATTCCTTTTTCTTGTCTTTTATTTCATCAGAATCTGTTTTTATTTTCGTCTTTAGAATTTTTTATTAGTTTCGTCTAAGCTTCGTAGTAACAATAAAATAAATATGCGAAACTCTCATTTCCAGGCAACCATGACTTCAAATTATTACATGCGCTCTTGCACACAGTAGGTCTACATCCCAACGTTGTTAGAAGCGTACTAGCGCTCTCTCGCCGTACGTTTATAGATATAGCTAATGTCACATTTTCCCAATGTGTATGTCAAAACTGTTTCGAGTGTTCAGAATTGTTTATTAACTAGTGTGCACACCTAATTAAATTCAAAATCCATTTAACTGAAAAACAAAGAAGAATAAGTTTTTATGATGATTGGCTTCGGAGATCGATTACGAAATCAAGCAGAAGTTGTTGATTTATTTAACGAGTTTAGCCATAATACGTATCTACCTAAAGGTCGACCATCCAAGGTACCTGAAGATATTGAATTAAACATCCGCTTAGCAGCTGAAGACAGTCCTCTCGCCATTCCAAGACAAATATCAAGCGATTATGGTACTGGATTAGGAACTGTTGACCGGAAATCGTTACTTAGAATTTCTTCCTTTCGAATTAATTTCCCAACCAAGAGGATGCTGACCTATCAAATATCTTAATTTGGTTTCAACAAGATGGTGTATCTCCACATTATGCAATCGATGTGCGAAGGTTTCTAACTTCCCCTGACTTCTCCTAACAGTTGTATCGGAAGGAGGGGATTTATCGAATGGCCACCTAGGTCACTTGATATAACCCCATAGAGTTCCAAGGTCTATTTAAACAGACCGAATAATGTAAATGTTTTAAGTGGATACGTGACGCGATCCATTTAGTTTCTTCAGCGATGTTAAAAAATGTCCAGGAAACAATAATTCCTCGGCTTCGAAAATGTTATTGCTTTAAGTCAGTGGTTCCCAACCGGTGATCCGTGGTCATCTTCCAAGTGGTCCGCGAAACTAGGTACAAAAATGGCCCGGACTAATATGGGTAAAACTTTTCCTATCCTTTCAAATTCAAAAAAGTGTTGGTTTTATCTGGGAAGCGAAATATGTTAAATTGTTTTTGGACGAGAAAAAAATGACTGGCATGTTAAAACTGTTTTGCGACCCGCAATTCCAAACGAGTTTGGCATATGTTGCAGACATTTCTTCAAATTTAAATAAGTCGAATTTGGATCTTCAAGATTCGGGAAATATCAACTTTGAGGGCTTATTGATTTGTGAATTGAGAGGATCCAAAAAAAAAATTATTCGGTCATCCCCACGCTAAAGAAAATTATAAATTCACACCTGGCGTATTTTTACTCACGCAGTATATGATTTTGAATTACCCTTTTATGTAAGATATGCGAAAAGCCTTTAAAAAAAATCTTTTCTATCGTTGATCGTAAAATGTTTACTTCATCAAATAATAACCTCAAACACATTTTAGGAAACCCTAGAGACCAAGTACATAACTTGGATAAATCAGGAATTTATAAAGTATCACGTAAAGATTGTCATTAAGTATATATTGGGCAAATAAAAACATCAATCAGAGTTAGGTACAAAGAGCATCTGTCTCATTTTAAATTCAAAAGGTTTGACAAATCTAGTGTGATGTGTAGTCACACTACACATCCTTAAAAATGATCATAATGTTGATAAAATACAGATAATTAAGAACGTAAACAAAGTATACAATTAAAAGACAAGGAAATTTACAAAAACAAACACATTTTAAGGATAACCGAAACTAATGCTAGTATAGCTCATGGTATTGGTGGAATCGCTTCTGGCAAAAACAATGTGAGAAGGAAAAGCGCTAGCCAACGGACATTATTCTGTCTACCCGGCGTCATCAGCGTCGTTCCGAGCGCAACCCCTTGTCACCGTTGTTATTTGCCTTCCGAGCTTATTTTCACCGGAGAGTTGGCGCCATGATACACGAAACATAATAGTTTTTTGTATAGTTATGTCATGTTTTTAAATCAATATGTATTGTGTTCACAATGTGTATATTTGTCCTGTAATTGGGTTTACCTGTTGGACAATAAACATTATTATTATTATTATTATTATTATTATGCCACTAGTCTCCACAAACGGCATTAAAATATATTTCTTAGCGCCACCTAGTGCCAACAAATATAGTCATGCCGTCTAGAAAGTAGCGACAGGAACCGGAGTGCAGCTGCCAAACCACCTCTCGAGCAGTTCTTGGACTCCTTAACGTAAAATAGCGTAGCACCTGAGCGCTACGGTATCTGCACATATAAATGATTCCCTAGGCTTACTAGCATGTATTAAAAATACATATGAAAGGAGCGGCTAGTAACAACAACCACAAATAATGCTAATATAGCTCATGGTATTCGTGGAACCGCTCCCGGCAAATATTAGCATAATTTTTGGTTATTGTTACTAAGCACTTTTCCATATGTATTTTTAATACGTCATGATAAGCCTGAGGAATAGTTTACATGTGCAGATACCGTAGCGCTCATGCGCTACGCCATCTTGCATTAAGCAGCCCATGAGCTGCTCGAGAGGTAATTTGGCATCTGCACTCCGGTTTCTGTCCCTACTTTGTAGAAGGCATGACTATATCTCTTGGCACTAGTTGGTGCCAAAAAATATATTTTAGTGCCGTTTGTGGGGATTAGTGGCATAAACTCGAGAGGCAAATGAAAACGGTCAGAACGGATTGTACTCGGAGTTGATGACGCCGGGTATACAGAAACATGTCCGCTGACTAGCCCTTTTCCCTTTCTCACATTGTTTTTGCCGAGAGTGATTCCACCAATACTATGAGCTATATTAGCATTATTTTTGGTTATTGTTACTAGGCACCTTTTTCATGCGTACATTTTAAGGAACTTAGATCTAGAATCTTTAAATTCCAGGCTTTACCCTTTCTTGAATCAAGCATGACCGCGCTCAGTCTACCGTAACATTCAAAGTGTGCAATAGGTTACTTATAGCTTAGATTGTTAGTTCAGTTAGTATTTGAGTAGATCAGGGGTTCCCAAAGGGTGCGCCGCGGCGCGCCAGGACGCCGTAGAAAGTTAACAAGGGCGCCGCGAGGCACTCCTGCGAACGCCGTTAGACAAAGCGGTCTGGAACATTCTGGAATGAACATTTCGAAACGGGTTCGAAGCTAATGGAACTTTCTAAAACATCTAGACTAGATCGTTCCCGTAGCTTGTAGAACTTTCTAGATAGATATGGAACATTCTCGAAGCACATAGAATATTCCAGAACAGTATGGAACTTTCGTGAAGTTTGCAGAACTTTCTAGTGGACTTATATAGCATACTATCAAAAATTGTCAAAGTTTCGCGAAAGTTCTAAGTAGGTGGGACGGCTAGTATAAATACGGCACTACTTCGGCGAACCACGTCAGCTCCTAACTAACAATCGAAGAGTAAACATCTGAGAAGAAAACTAAACGGTTTTAAGATGCCCGCTACCAGAGAAGCGCCCGCTTTGTTTTAGTGTATCGCTTTGTGTTTTCGTAAAATCGTAGGAAAATCGAAAGATTTTTACTAAATAGGCAAGTCGACAATTCAAGTGAGAGTGATCAAGCATCGACAAGTGGTGGGATAGTAAAGAAACGGAAATATCGTAAATACGATGACAACTATTTGAATTTTGGCTTTCAGTAGAAGTAAACAATGAAGAGAGACCGCAGTGTGTGCTCTGTTTAAAAGTTCTAGCGACCGAGTGTATGCCCCCAGGTAAGCTGAAGCAACATCTCGAGACCAATCACTCTAACATGGTTGAGAAATCTCGCGAATACTTTAGTAGCAAGTTGCAAGATTTACAAAAGCAAAACAGTGTGTTTACTAAACAAGCCTCAGTACCAAGCAACACACTGCTAGCATCTTTTAAGATCGCACAGAAAGTGGCGAAGTGCAAAAAACCTTACACCATCACAGAAGAGCTTATTCTACCGGCTGCTCTTGACATGGTTAATATTATGCTGGGAGAATCGACGGGAAAATTCATTTCAAACACTATTAGTCGAAGAATACACCATAGAGCTCTGGATCTCAATGATCAATTAATAGAGAAAATGAAAGGCTCGGAATTTGGTCTGCAACTTGATGAGGCTACTGACAGTAACAAAGACGCAAAACTTATTTGTTATGTAGGCTTTCTGGATGATAATATTATCGTAGCAGACCTTCTGTTCTGCAAAAGCATCATTGGAAACGCAAGGGCACATGTTGAAACTTTTGGAGAAGTTGCGGCGTAGCGATAAGAAAAATCAATAAGGATGGCGGTCAACATTGTTTCCCTGAATTGCACAAATACGTGGCTTGTAATAAAGTCGTTGTTTCACAAGACTTGCTGTCTCTTTTCAAGGAACACCTCTCAAAGTTCACGGACTGGTTTACTTTGAGGAAGTCAATGTCGAGAAATTTGCGTGAATCCAAGATCCTTTGCATGCTCAAGCTCCACCAGAATTCACTTCGCAAGAAGAAGAGAGTCTAATTGAACTCCCTTGCGATAACAACCTGAAAACAAAATTTACTTCTTCCGATTTAGTGGAGTTTTGGATATCAATCAAAAATGAATATCCAATTCTGAGTTGAAAAGTTGCAAGGACCCTCATTCGCTTTGCGACAATCTATTTATGCGAAGCCGGATTTTCAGCTGTAGTTGTAATAAAAACCAATATCGCTCAAAAATCGATGTGGAGCGAAAAATGAGAGTGGCAATGTCAAACCCGTCACATTAACTTACTTGTCGTTGAAAGTTTTCACCATTTATTTAATATTTTTTGTATTTTCATATTTTAGTTTAATGGATGTTGTGATTCAATTTTAATAAATATGAGCATCACATTGTGAGGTTTATCTTAAGAGTTGTTTTCATTTCTCTGCCTGATTTATGTCAATGTACACATATTTTGAAAAAGGGTGCCGGGACAAAATATTTAACCTGTAAGAGTGCCGCGGACTGATAAAGTTTGGGAACCCCTGGAGTATTTGATTTAGTGTATAGTACTGCTGATAACGATCCTATTGTTCCAATTATATCTGCTGTGTGATAGCTTAATCCATCCATCGATAAATACAACTTTGACACGCTTTTTCTTGTCTTTGCCCGCTCTTTTATCAATGGCACACGCACCGAGAATATACATCAGCAACTTAGCTAACGTTCTCAAACAATTTTACTAAGCGATTGTTACATAAACGTTTCCTTTTGGAGGAAACCAACATTATGCTTTACATTTGTATCTTATCTAGAAATTGTACACATTTAGATACGATATTTGAGTCGAGTATATCCATAAATACCGGAAAATTAGTTCAAATATTGCTTCGTTTGATAAAGAATAATGCATCTCTTCGTATCTGTTTGTGGAAGTTCTAGAATTTGCTAATATTTCTATTATCAGAAACGAATGAAATAAGGAGTTCACGAATTGCTTTGAATTAATATATTTTCGTTAGCGTTCTATTTACCTCTAATTTTGTTTTGTAGCTATCACAATAGCCAACAATAGATTACTATAAAGAACTAAGTAAGATATACCGAGAAGCTAAAGTTCAGTACTCAGACTGTATTAGTAAAAGCATAGAAGAACAGAAAAACTTTTAATGCATACGTAATACAGTTTCTGTCGCAAAGATTATATGTATTTGTAATGTTATAAAGTAGTTAAATTATAAGGTACCTACGTTAGCTTATTATGGGTTGAGCAGAAATAAAGGAGTATAACGCAACTATCAAATTGTAATGCCAGGCAACAAATTCTACCAACTAAGCTAAAAAAAAGACCTGACTAAGTAATTTTCTTTATTATATCCACCAACATTTTGCGAGTGTAATTGTATTTTTCATCAGGGAGAAATAATGTACATAGTACAATGGTAATCTGAAAGGTTTCAAGCCTCAATATGAAGATGGCGATACTCGTCAAAAATATTCCAGTAATATAATTGCGCATGCGTTGAAAATGTCAGCCGTGTTGGACGCTTAGTTGTTGTTTAACAGTCGCCATCAAGTTCTTGCATTTGAAAGGCCATACACCCACGCAAATTAAACCCGAGATGGGTTACTTCCGAGAGAACAAGGCTAAACAGGTCTGACGTCAGCAGGCTGTGACGTATTTTAATTTAGGCCAATAGACGCGTTTACACACTGAGACCATCTATGAGTTTTGAATTGGTTTATCCAAATTATGTTGGTTTTATTTAAAAAAATACTGTGTAGTGATATTTCCGTACTTTATTGGTGATACCTGCAGTGTTTTTCTAGTGTTATCAAAACGAGATAACCTAACCTAAGATGGTATCGGTTGCCTTGTTTGTAAGTTACACTTATACACTTGTAAATAAAAGAAGATATTATGTATTCTTCAACAGCTACAGATTGAAGGACCGGTGAAACTATAAGTGTAAAGTTTAAAATATCCTAGGCTTGAAAAAGATGCTATTCCAACTGAATTCCCTATCTGTCCGTTGTATTTGACAAAAAACGTGAAGATGTTATTGTTCAAATAGTTTTATATTCTTACGTTATATTTAACAAAATTATTTTTGAACACGAAGAGATGTTTTTAAATGTATGTAATAAACGTTCTGTTTTAACACAATATATTTTAAATTATATCACCGAACGTAGCCATTTTGGATACTGATATATGTAAATGTCATATTCACAGCAGTGAACGTATAGCAACAATTATAATAACTTACCCTACTTAAAAATGATTGTGGGAAAAGTAATGACAGATTAGAAGACCCTGGTTAAAAAGCATGTCTGTAAATGTTCTCGTGAAATTGAACAAAATTTCGAATAAAATTGCAATTACTGTAACATTTCAACCTTAGTTTCGTCCAAATTAATGTACAATTACAAATAATAATAATTAGTCGATTAAATATCCACCACAAATACATCTTTCACAAAACCGGTGCTCGGTTAAGTGTATGGTTTTTGCTATGAAAGTTCATTTTTTTTTCGAAATAAAATCGAATGGGATGCGAAGAAGGGCTCAGTTGACGACTGGCATCCTCTTTAAACCGGAAGCCCTCCAAAGCTTAAAAAAAAGCAAAAAAAAACGATTCTTTTATCACTTAGGCTAATATCGTGCATGGCGATACATCGCCTAGACAGCGTGATTTCATCGAAGAGCTGTGAGGCCTTCTAATTACGGTGGTAACGGATGGACGCTTCTTTAGAGGACTCTGCACCTTTGTATCATTTGTCATAGTGAAATTTTGGGTAGCTGACTTAAAACGTGGTCGCACCAGTTTGGTTGACGATGAACGTTCGAGACGGCCAAAAACCATTACCAATAACATTGGAAAAGTTCACCAAATGGTGCTAGATAACCGCCGAATAAAGGCTAGAGAGATAGCAGACTGTGGGTATCTCGAAAGAACGTGTTTGTCATATATGGACTGAAGATTTGCGCATGTTGGGTTTGTTCCACCTAGACAACTTCAGTGGTCGCCATGGCAAAAATTTACGAATTGGAGATCGAACTAATAGACCGCTCACCCCGTTTACTAGATCTGGTTCCCAGAGACTTTTTTTCTGTTTCCTAGGTTCAAAGTATCGCTCGGAGGACAGAGATTTTCATCGAAAGAAGAGGCCATCAGATTCGTAAACGCTTATTTTGCAGAACAAGATGCCAGCTACTATTTGGACAGATTAAAGAGATGGGAGCATCGATGGGAAAAGTATATAGACTTACAAGGAGCCTATATTGGGAAATAAAACTGAATTTGACAAAAAAATACTTAGTTCTGTGTTAAGCTAAATATTTTTCAGATTGCCTTCGTATATAAAATTAAACTAAACGGATGAAACGTGTTACAATTGTAGAAGACATATATATGTATATGAAACGTTTGCGACTGTGGACTATACTATGCACATTTCACAAATTTCATGATGTTTGAGTAGATGTTTATCAGTAAGTTTACTTTTTTCTAATTCTCGGGAATATTCACGCGAATTCATAGGATTTCCCATTTTTCCTCGGAGGAAGGAAGATAAACGTTTGTAACTAATAGCGTTGAAACTAAAATGACAATGTCATTTTTATAAATGTACCTTACATCCGATTAACATGTAATATTTAGAATGCCGAAATGCAAATATGTGTTTCGCACATAAACGTGATAATATGTACTTTAAGCAAAACTGAAATACAAAAAAAGACAGATACTATTGTGTCATGCAAGTGACAATATTTGCATTTTCAATAAAGCAATAAGATTAGATTTAAGCCCCTGTAGGCACAGCACAAAAACTTATGAATTTAAGGGCAATACACCTACCAGGTGCGAATATAAAAGCTGCTTAGTAGAATGACGTAATTACTGGTGTTACAAATACGCTTGTATATTTCGCATATTTTAAGGTAGGGCGCCGTGGTGTAAAAATGAGACACCTAAAACTTTGGGTAAAAATGAGACAGTGACATATATTTTTACTGAACAGTATTTCTGGGACGCCAAAGCAGAAGTTTTTGTCACTATATACTTAAGAACTAAAATGCATATTGATAAGCAGATTAATATTGTCGCTAACATTCAATAAATTAGTTCAGATAAACACATTGCGTTTTACGTATCAAAAACTTTTCCAATGAAGCGCCAAACTTTTGTTGTCACGCAGCGCAGAGGAATGCAATGCGTTCGGTTAAACTCGCGTTTTGATCGGCCACCTTTAGGGCGCAATTTACGCAGTAGCGCGACAGTTTAGCAGTATCTGTTTGGAAGTGAAGGTGTGTTGATTAGTCGGGTAAATTTGAGACGGCTGCTGGGGTAAAAATGAGACGACACCTGAGGTAAAAATAAGACACATTATTTAACTTTTCAGATCAAAACGGAGAAAAAATGCCCAGAAAATATGTTCCAAAAGAAAAGGCGTACCGGGAGGCAGATTTAGACTCGGCGCTTACCTTAATAAAGGATGGCAAGTTTTCTATCAGAGCTGCTTCGAAGATATATCGAATCGACAAAAGTAAATTAAGTAGATGTATTAACAACAAGAATGTTTCAAAGCGTGGTCGAAAAGAAGCTTTGTCAAACGAACAAGAAAAGGACTTAGCAGAAAAAATCGTTGTGATGGCTAAATGGGGCTTTGCTCTTTCCAAAGAAGAAATCAAGTCAGTGGTACAAACTTACGTTAATGAAAACAACTTGATAACGGTTTTTAAAGATGGTAAACCCGGGGATGACTGGTTCCGCATGTTTTGCAAGAGGAACAATTTGAGCCAAAAGAAGTTGGAACAGTTGGAAAAATGCAGGAGAACAGCTACTAGTGATCCCTATATTATATACGGTTTTTACGACAGACTCGAAGAAATACTAAATCAATTAGATTTGAAAGACAAACCGTCACATATATTTAATTTAGACGAAACAGGCTTCAATTTGGATCCCGGAAGAATAAAGGGGGTTGCTGCTGTAGGCCAAAGAGTACACAGGAGCATCGAAGGCTCAGGGAAGGAGAATATAACAACTATGGCATGTATTTCAGCGAGTGGAGTATTACTTCCACCGCTAATTATATATCAAGGGCAAAATTTATGGAGCTCGTGGAAGGGTACGAATGATTTGGAAGGTACTTGCTATGCCGTCTCCGACAAAGGTTGGATGACAACCGCTATATTCAACAGCTGGTTCATTAAATTCTGTGAAATGGTTTCGCTAAGGCCGCTCTTGATTATAATGGATGGCCACGTGTCACACCTGGATAAAGGCACCATTGAATATGCCGTACAAAATAACATCACCTTCTTTAAACTACCACCACATGCCACAGATATTTTACAGCCTTTGGATAAATGTTGCTTTGGACCTCTTAAGCTAAAATGGAACCAGAGGCTGATCGAATGGCAACGATTAAACCAGAGAAAGCTTACAAAATCTGAGTTTGCGGATATGATTTGTGCTTTGTGGAATGAGGGAATTTCAGAAGCTGTTATAAGAAAATCATTTGAAAGCACTGGAATATACCCTTGCTGCAGGCAAAAATATCCAAAGGAGCGACTGAATCAAGTCAAACTGCAAAAATACAATGAAGGGGCGAAAGGAACTAATCCGCTGGACTTTTATGACTTAGGTCAGCAGGATGTAGACGAGGTAAATGAGCAAGAGGAAATAAACCAAGAAAATGTTAACGGAATTGAGCAACAAACTAGAAATGAAAATGAGGAGTCTAACAGTTACAATAATGGGGGGAATACATCAAATACATCAGCCCACGATGAGGAAGTTTTCATCGCTCCATCCAGTTCATCTACTTCATTTGAAAGTATTTTACTCAACAAAATACATAAAACAAATCCCGAAACAAAGCGAAGACGTAAAGTTGATTCTAATTGTGCAGTTCTAACGAGTTCAGAATATTTAGATCGCATTAAAGAAAAAGAAGCTACACAAAAGAAGCCTAAAACAAGAAAAAACGTCAAAGCACTTGTCGATTCGTCATCGGAGAGCGAGGCAGAAAATGCGATTTATGAAGAGAGCGACATTGAAGACGATGTGACACTTGGAGAACTAATAAGGAAAGATAATTCCTCGGACGAAGAAATTTATGCAAGTGAGATCATTCCTGGGAACTATGTTTTAATCAAATTTCCTACAAAGAAAAAGGTTTTGCATTACATTGCGGCAGTTGAAAGTGTTGATGAAAACGGGTTCGGAGTGTCGTATTTGCGCCGAAAAGGAGACAAGTTTATATTTCCCCAAGTGCCTGAGAAATTCGCTGTATTGAAGGAAGATGTCGTCATGAAACTGCCCGTTCCGACGTCCTGTGGAGGAACGACAAGAGTTACCAAGCAACTTGTGTTTGCCATTGACTTTTCCAAATTTAACGTAAACTAAAAGACTGCTGTTTTTAGCTGCAGGTTAAGAATATTTACAGTTTATTTTTTCTTGTCAGGATATAATATTTTTGTTGCCTAATTGTAAGGTTTTTTTGAGAAAATTATACAAATTGTCGTACAAATGTTGTCTCATTATTAACCACCCCGTCCCATTATTACCCCAGCAGTGACAAATAGCATACTATACGCTTGAAAACACGGTGTCTCATTTTTGGCCATGCCTGTCTCATTATTACCCCAAGAGCCGGGTAAAAATGAGACACGGTTTTTATTTATTTTTGGAAAAACCATCTTCGTTTTTTAAAATTACCTATGCCCATAATGATTCCCAAGAAAATCTATATAAGATAGTAATTTTTTGATCCAGTATTTCGTACAGTAAGATGGTCAAAAATGAAAAGATTTGGAAAGTGTCTCATTTTTACACCACGGCGCCCTATATAGGCGGTAAAAGTAAGTACTTGTAAATAGCTTTTAAAGTAGAGATAGAACAAAGCATGTTAGAACCAAACTTTTTTCTCACATCATTCGGTCGTACGGTAGACAGTGGGAACCCACGAATTCCCGAAACAATTGTTCCGAATTAATCAAATAACTTTTGTGGTGAGAAGTGACGATACTTCAGTGTTTGCGATACTACTCCACAGTCCTTGTAATCATTATTGGTTCTACTTGACAAAAGTCAAGCGATCTTATTATATGCTTTTAGATGAAGAAACTCCGCATAGAACTTGTAAAAATAGGAGATTTTTTACAAAAGTTGGGTTTATGGCAGCAGTCGCTCGCTCCAGATGTATAGTAGAATCGCTTTCGGAAGACACTAGCGCAGAGCCGCATTGCGTTTTAGAAAGGAAAGGTGAGCTGAACTGACAGAAATAGATATATATATTTCTTCAATACAGTCCTTACTGAAAACATTGTTATGATATTGGTCTCAGTTAGCATTGTGCTTTCGTTGTGTACGTTTGCTTAGTTGTACTATTACACCGAATTTTGAGTGGTATCTTACCGTAAATAGAAAATTATTTTCTTTTAAAATAGAATATATAAGTGTAATTTGTACGTTGTAGGTTGTATGTTCGATTTTTCACTCCAAGCCGGCGTGGAACCGTGTTTCAAGAAGAGAAAAATTATACACGAACAGTCTCGAGAGACAGTTTTGAGTGGATACAATTATTTAAAGGAATAGCTACATTTCGATTATTCTTTATGTTTTTATCCGTAAAGTAATTTGAAAGTTATACAGTTTAATAAAGTTAAAATTAGTTAAAATTACCGATACTAACTGTAACACAGAAATATAAGAGAGGATATATTAGTTTTAATAAAATTTAAAGCAATCTAGCATTTTATTAAATTATTAATCTAGACCTATAATATGGATATTTCGACCTTAATAATGTCTAGCAAATACTACAGCGAACTAAAAGTAAGTAATGTGAAGCATATGCTTGTTGTTTTATATGTACATATAACAAAAAAAACAAATTTTTATCCAGATTTATTTACTTGAGTGTATTCTATGCATTTCAGAATACACCGAAATCTGTTATATTTGCACATTTAAAAGTCCGCAGTGTATGTTTGAAAATCGCGCTATGTATGTTTGAAAAGCTCGCATATTTTGCAAGCGTTCAACATATTTAGTACGGTTAATAGAATTCGTTCGCGCAGATTGGTGTTTTCCGAAAACGAAACTACTATACACAAAAAATGCCTTTTTGATGGAAAAATTGGCATATAGCCTTTCGTTACGCAAACGCCAGCCCAACGAAACGGTAAGAGTAAAACAAAAGGAACACTTGTTACAAAACCAATTGAATCTATTAATAGTACGGGGACACGGAAAATGGTTTTTGAAAACGTATTGCCAGCAATTCGCGAAAAATGACCAAGATCAAAACATTCCCCCCTATTTATTCAACATCTAAAAGGTGATAATCCGCTACTATGAGAGGAGCTTTCAAATAGTGCAGACTTTAATGTGCTAGACTTGGGTTTTTTTAACTCAATAGTCTCTACAACATCAAGCCTTGCCCCAAAAAAATTAATAGACGCTGTAAAAATAGTTTTTAATAATATTGCTCCCGAGACACTGAACAATTTATTTCTATCACCTCAACAAGCTATGCTATGCGCAATGAAGAACGATGGCTCCAATTATTTCAAGCTGACGCATTTAGGAAAAGAAAAGCTTCTTAGCTAAGGGACCCTGCCTACCAGATTAAAATGCAGTAACGAAATTCATCAACGCAAAAACTATGAACACTCGAAATAATAATTGGGAGTAATATTTAATTATTTGTTTAATTTAATTCAGTTTAATAAATAATATTGCCTTCTAAGTTTGTTGTCGTTTGCTACTATTATTATGGGACAAATTAAATTCGTTATCTGTTACTATTATTATGCGGCAGAGGGAGTACTAAAAAATAAATACCAGGTGAAAATCGTCAGTGTCTTGTTATATGTCAAATCGGCAAAAACTAATCATGTACGCTACCAACGATATACACAAGACCTGCGCACTTTATCGGCTGTTTTGTGTGTTTTGTTTGTAAGTTACACTTTGTAAAAGAAGATATTATTTATTTTTCAATAGCTACAAATTCAAGGACCGGAGAAACTATAACTGTAAGTTTAAAAAGTCCTAGGCTTAACAAAAATGCTATCCCAACTCAATTCCCTAACTGTCCGTTGTATTTGACAAAAAACCTGAAGATGTTATTGTCCAAAAAGTTTTATATTCTTACGTTATATTTAACAACATTATTTTTGAACACGAAGAGATGTTTTTAAATGTGTGTAATAAACGTTCTGTTTTAATACAATATATTTCAAATTATATCACCGAACGTAGCCATTTTGGATACTGATGTATGTAAATGTCATATTCACAGCAGTGAAGGTATTGCAACAATTATAATAACTTGTTCTACAAATTCCCTACTTAAATAAAAATTATTGTGGGAAAAGTAATGATAGATTAGGTAAAACACCACATAATAGGAAAGATAGATTAGGTAAAACACCACATAATAGGAAATTTAAGACCCTGGATGATAATCTATCTGTAATGTCCTCGTGAAATTGAACAAAATTTCAATCTTAGTTTCGTCCAAATACATGTACAATTACAAATAATAATAATTAGTCGATTAAATATCAACCACAAACACATCTTTCACGAAAACGGTGCTCGGTTACGTGTTTGGTTTTTGCTTTGAAACTTCGTTTTTCCAAAATAACATCAAATGGGTTGCGAAGAAGGGCTCAGTTGACGACTGGCGACCTCTTTAAACCGGAAGCCCTGCGCCCTGTCCATAGCGATACATCACCAACCCAGCGTGGTGTCAGTGCTCAGGCCTTGTTAGGTAACGGCCTAAGTCAATTTAAATGCTAATAATAATAATAATAGTAATAATAATAATAGTAATAATAATAATATTAATAATAATAATGTCTTTATTGCGAACTTAAAAAAATATATACATTCAAAGCGAAGTTCAGATAAACTGCTTTACAACTTAGCCTTGATGCATTACTTAGGAATACTGACAAAAAATAACAGGCCAAACATGAATCAAAATTTATATGAGGCTCATATACTACCTACAATAAATTTTATTATTCAATTATGTAGAAATAATCAAAAACATATGAGAATGTAGTTGCATTGCACATTGTACCATTATTATAAAAATTGTGTGCATCAACCTCTTTTTTAAGATTCTTTACAAATGCCGTGCCACAAGACAGTTCATTTGGTAGCTTATTATTATTATTATTATTATTATTATTATTATTATTATTATTATTATTATTATTGTTAATATTGGCCTCAGTACAATTCCATTAGCCACATGCCACATGTTTGGTAGCTTATTGTATTCTGAATATATTTGATAAGGAAAAGATCTTTGGTAGAGCGTCGTTTTATGTGGTGGTGGTGAAATTTTACCCAGAAATTTTGTATTTAAATCATGCACATCAGTTCTAAATGTAATCTTATGGGAGAGTTTGAGTATTATGATATTACTATGATAAAGTTTATAACATCGAAACTTTCTTCTGTTACACATATTCAGCCATCGAGCGCAAACAAATTTGTGCAAAACATGCTCAAATGCTGCTTCAAGTATTTTCTCCTTTTAACTCTGAAATTTCATTTAGGCTTAAATCTCATTTAAAAAAGTTGGTAATACGCCTTAAAGGCGTTAAAACCATTTCTAATGTAAAAGTGGTTTTAAATGTGTTGATAATACCGGGCGTTGAGCTTCTCTTAGCAAATTCAGGGCCTTGCTTCAATTAAGGGAATTGTTTTACACGAAGGTTTTTTTCAAAAATGTCTTTCGTTAATTTGGCTTATTTTTATCCTTTTCTTTTATTATTTAAGCCTATTTGTAGGTAGAGTAGTCTCAAATTTATAAGCACCGAAATGTTTTATCTCAGGAATTTTGTTGATTAATTAAAATTTTAACTCCTTTGTGGGATTCGGGAGTATTCTTTTATAATCTTTCGGCAATTTTTAATGAATTCTGATGTCAATAAATGGAAATTAACGAATGTTAAAGTTGAAAAATGTAAACTAACCTTGATTTTTACGAAGATGTCATTTAAACTCTATGTTCCTTATGACATTCACAGGAAATCTGCCTGTTCTAACCTCCAACCTTTGAATTTAGTCTCTAATTTCTATATCGGACACTTTAAATTGGAACCGAAACCAAAATACTAGTTAACTCGAAGAAAGCTGAACCAGGATTGATGAATTTATTGGCGTCCCTTTTCTCCTTTATTTTAATCGCGATAACGATTATTTCTCTCCACAGCAAATTTCGATGATTTCTATCTAAACGTAATCTTGTGGTGAATTTCGATGAATAAAGTTATTTTTAGACATAACATGAGAGAATGAACGTAGTGATGCTACTAGGTGACTCAAACTAGACGAATCTATGCTCTAAAATACAACTGACAACGTAATTATAACAAAATTTACTGACGTTCTACTTAATAACTTTACGATAGATATTTAATTTACGAAACCTTGCTAGAAATACCTCTGAATTTACCCAGTTGGTTGTTGTAAGAGAATTTTACATTAATTTTGAAGATTTACGAAATGAGGAGAATAAAGGGAAGAGTGGTTTCGACTTCGATTCACCAAGATCGCTATTGGTTGGAGTTAAATAAATTTTTTAGTACCCACACTCCAAGGCTAGTCGGCCTGGGGGGAAATTGTGGCTTCCGAAAAATAGCTTGTATCTGCCAGAGGGAATTTCATATCTATCGGGTGGCTATATTGAATACCCTATACATTTTAGGCTGACAGCTGATATTTCCGATGTAGATATTTAACATAACAGTACATATTACGTAATATGGGCAAATGGCTTATTTTAGTCCAGCTAGTTGATTGATAGATGAAGGGGTGATCTGTACTTCACTAGCTTACCGTTACTGTTTGCGAGGAGGTTAGAGGTGTTTGGACCAATTGTTTAGTGTTTTATTTTTCTGAATTCCTTTTCGTTATATAAAGTACTATATCTTCCAAGACATTTGAGAGCTTTTGATTTTTGCGCAGGTAAAACTTTTATGAAATTTATTGTTTAATAAATAAAATAAATAAAATTGTTTAATAAATCTTAGTCTTATTTGTAGTGATGACTTCTTCATAAAAAAAGGTTGGCGTTAGAGGGAAAGTTATTCACAGTCAAGGCATTAATAACAATTGCATGAACAGGTAGTTAATTTCTTAAGAAAGAAATATTAAAAAATAAATATCAAATTTGATGTTACGTAACCTATGGATGCAGTTCTAATTAAATAATAATATAGTATGGAATTAAACATAATTGTATCTATACTAAGTTGTATCTTTGTTTCTATTACATTCTATTGCAAAAGTTAAAATCGTTGTTTTCTTTTTGAATTTTGGAGTACCCCATATTATTCAAAATACAATGTGGAACAACACAATATTTGCTCGTGCAGAAAATTATGACGTAATATGTACTTCTCTAATTGGGGCTACTCTACCATTAATATTTATCCATTTTAGTGCCTGCTTAAACTCTATTTCAACTTGTATCTCAAAAAAATAAATATTTTTGCATTCTAATTTTTTAAGTTGATGGTACTGTTTTTTTGCTAACAATTAAGTTTTCTTTCTATCATCTTAATTCAAAGAAAATAATCACAAAACTAAAGCATATTAACAAAGAAGAAATAGCAAAGTTAATAAGTTAAAGAAAATTAAAAATTAAGTATGAAACGCGCTAGAAATAATTTTTAAATATACTAAGTTTAAAAGTGTTGGATTTTTGTTACTAAGCACTTAATTGAATTTGAAATTCAAAACTATGTGCTCCCAAAAATTTATAAACAAATTTTTCTAATTTACCAGCTTGCTTCGTTGAATAACATATAATTTAATTAATTAAATATTTAGCCATTTACAAAAATATAATTGACTTGTTTGTCATCTAAAAGCTGATTTCAAATCACATGTGATAGCTAGATATAGAGCATAACAAAAAATAAATAATAGGTATAAAGTATTGAAGGTGCACAAGCATTTCTATTTCCTTTTGGTATCCTTTAAACACGTGAAATTAAAAAAAAATTAACTGATAAATTCACCATCAATTCAATTCATAAAATCGATTTCATAAATTGTAGCTTACAAAACTTCCAAAATTCTACAGATTTATAACACCGCAATAAAATTGCAAAGACCTTTTCACTTAAAAAATTGCAATATTTGTGTAGGTACTATCCACCTTTATGTGGAATAATCAAAAAACGAATTTACATTGTTTAGTAAATAAGTTCATATATAGTTTCAATAATATAAAAAGCAAAATAAGCAAATTTAAAATATATTTCGAAATAGGTACGTTGAAAAAATTGTTCTAAACTAATAAAAGAGGTAAGATAGGTTACGCTTGCTGACGAAGTGTTTGGATAGGTATCCATTCATTCAATAAAAATGTATGACCTAATTAACATTATCTGTACTCACGTCGTGATCGGAACACCCCACGTTGAACTGTAGGTACACTATAATATGAAGACGAGAACACCCAGCTTCAGTTTATATACGTATTTATCGCAGGTCGATAGTACTGTATTATCTTAATGTAAATACAAATTTGTATTTTTTTCTGTATTTCAATACTTTTTTAACAAGAAGTGCGAAAACTTAAAAATAGGAAGCTAAGTATTTTACTAGTTTTAACAAATATTGCGAAACTGAATTAATTTACTTCCAAATCAATTCCTGTATGTATTTCAATAATTACCGTGTCAATGATGGTTATTTCCCTTACTGGAATCAAACTTTCTTGTAACATAAAAAATGAAGGAAATCGAAATAACCCATTCCCATAACCAAAGAATAATCAAAAATTCATTTTAGGCATTTTAAATACAATTTAACATATAGAAAATAATGTTATATAGAGAAATCAATAAAAACTTTCGACTTTGAAAAAGATTTTACACAAATACAAGTTTTTTAATAAAGTAAGAATAGTATTAATTATAAATTCAAGACAGAAGTGAAGCGGTGAAATAGTGACAGATTAACCACACAAACGATCGCATTACGTTCTATATAACCATCTCTTTCTAACATGTATACGAGTCGCGTGGAAATTCTGCCGAATCTGTACAACTTGCAAGCCACTTTTCATATCCGGGAGCACCTTTCGGTTTCGGAAAGAATAATTCATCAAAATTTTCTTTCATAACCCGAAAATTCCGTAACCAGATACTACGCGAACCGAGGTACCAGTGTACTTTAATTGTTTGAAATTGTTAATACCATATTAAAATAATAAATTGAAATAATGTGTAGGTCAATAAAATGAAGGTTATTGAATCAAATAAAATTAAAACAAATACGTTTATACACAATATCCTTATGATTGTCTAATAATTTAGTTGTATTTTAGATAACAACAAAGTGCGTAATTGTTACAAAAATTGAATTACAACCCATAATCATCACCGTGTAGAGGTTGGATCCTATATTTAATAACTTTTCTTATATAGTTTTGAATGTTTGTTTTCCTAAAGTGTGAAATGTGTTCGTAGTCAACAAGAATATACCAGACGCCATTCACAATACCCCTGGACCTATTGAACGTATACTTCGTAGATAACACAATAGTTAAAGACTTTAGAGTTATCATTTCATAATACCCCATTTATTTTCAATATTGGTCCTTCTTTTTCTTGCTGCATTTAATCGTTGTCCGATATGAACATTTTCACAGTTTATTTAACAAGTTAGTTTTAATATTTAAAGACACGTAGACATGGTAAACATCGTAGATTCTTTTGTCTTCTTTTTTCTTGCTACTAAGGTTGCACAATAACATTGTACCAGGGATACCTAGGTTTCTACAAATACATTGAAAGAAAAAAGTTTTTTGTACAAGTCGTTTTATTGTTTTTCCAAATATTCGCCATTAAGATTTATACACTTTTGCATGCGTTCGAATCAATTCTCGAAACTTTTTTTCCATTCTGAAGGTGGCATCTCCAAAACATGGTTTTTCGCTTCAACAGCTTCTTAAGGTGATAAAAATCGCTATCTTTCATTTGATATTCGGGAACAGAAAGATGTCATTAGACGATAGATCAGGTGAAACGGGCAATGATACATTGATTCGATGTTTTTCTCCTTCAAATAATCAATTGTTTGGCGTGCTGTGTGAGAGCTGGCATTGTCATGATGAAGGATGATGTGACGTTGTCGATTGACTTCTGGGAAACAAATTGTTGTATACCATTCAACATTAACTGTTCTTCGATCCTCCAAAGCAATGCTTGCAACATGTTCAGTACAACGAAAGAAACAAGCAATCATTTTTGCGAACGAACAACTTTTGTTGGATTCGGATCATCTGGGAACACCCAAATAGTCGATTGTTGCTTAGTTTCCAGTTCGTACCAATATATGAAAGTTTCGTCATCTATTACAATGTTGCACACCGATTTTGAAGTTCCTCTGTCGAATTTTTTGAGCATTTTCTTACACCAATTGATACGAGGCTACTTTGTGCTTGGGTTAAATTATGCGAAATCCATCGGGAACAGATCTCCAAATGTTCATGCAAAATTGAATGTACTGCAGTGTTCGATATATAAGGATGATTCTATTTCACGGTAAGTCACATGCCGATCCTCTTCAATCATGTTGCACACAGCATCAATGTTTTTTGGAACAACAGCCGATTTTGTACGACTTTCACGAAATTCATCACTGACAAAAATACAACCGCAACGAAATTCTACAAACCAGTTGTAAACGGTCTTTACTGAAGATGCTTTGTTGCCCAAAGTTGAACGAAGCGATTCGAGGTATTGTTGTGGTGTTAAGTTTTCACCAAGATCGTAAAAAATCATGCAACGAAAAACTTCACATGTCATTTCAATTTCTTCACAAAATTTCGGTCGATTTCTGTGTTGCTACTGTGTCAACAATAACAAATTTCAAAATTTACGAAAATAGTAGTCATATCAGTAGGTAAGGGGTCACCTGAGCGTGGGAAAAAAACCGGAAGTAAGCAACGAATTCCAGGAAGCGGCTCCTTTGGATAGTAGGTAGGCTATGCGGGTTCTGGATCACTTTAATCGAGTTTTTAATCGATGTTTGATTAGCGGCTCGCGCTTTTAATTCGCGTGCAATTTCGCGGAATCGAAGTTGATTGGCGGCTCGCGCTTTTAATCCGCGGGTAATTTCGCGGAATCGAAGTTTGATTAGCGGCTTGCGCAGCTTTTGAACGGTTACTGAACAGCTTTTGAACGGCTTCTGAACGGCTTTTGAACAGATCTTGAACGGCTTCTGAACGGCTTTTGAGTGGCCGTTCAAAAAGCTGTTCAGAAGCCGTTCAAAAGCTGTTTAGGAGCCGTTCAAAAGCCGTTCAGAAGCTGTTCAAATGTTGTTCAGAAGCCGTTCAAAAACCGTTCAGAAACCGTTCAAAAGCCGTTCAAAAGCTGTTCAGTAGCAGTTCAGAAGCTGTTTAGTAGCCGTTCAAAAGCTGCGCGAGCCGCTAATCAAACTTCAATTCCGCAAAATTACCCGCGGATTAAAAGCGCGAGCCGCTAATCAAAGCTCGATTAAAGTGATCCAGAACCCGCATAGCCTACCTAGTCATATCTTAATAGCGCTATCTAGTGGTCGTTTGCAAATGTTTTGAATGTTTCTTTTGCTAAAGCATGAAATATGTTGGTAGTCAATGAGAATATACCAGACACCATTCACAGTACTCCTGGAGCTGTTGGATGTATACTCCATAGATAACACAATAGTTGAAGACTTCAGAATTATCGTTTGATGATATTCCATTGATTTTCAATATTGGTCCTTCTTTTTCTTGCTGCATTTAATTGTTGTCCGTAACATTTTCCTATCTTCCTAGATTGTTAACTTATTTACCAAATTAAGTTAGATATTTCAAGACACCTAAGGTCTTCCCTAGTAAACATCGTAGCTTCTTTTGTCTTCTTTTTTCTTACTACCAGAGTTGCACAATTCCACTATTTTAAGCTTGTTCGTCAGTTCATTTTATGGTTAATACTGCACAATATTTCATCGGCAGATTCATATAATATTTAATTTATTCACTGTCCAGCAGTTACAATACACGGTCTTAAACAAATGAATATCGTTATATGGACATTTTCTTTGCATAAAGTTACATAGAAAAGATAAAGAGATATGCGTAATTGTAAATAGAAAAGTGTTACATATATTATCGCGTGCGTTCTTTTTCGCCTAATGAGATCTCTGGGTAATCCATTTGTGTACCTATTGCACTATTTGCAGTAGGAATACGTATTTTTATTTGCCAACACTTATCAAATCATGTGTAACGCCGGGTATACTGAATTTCTTGCTACTCTTAGCGTAGTTATGTACATACAATTTATCATATGTCCCACAGATTGGGTTACTTTAAAACATATAAACGTGATTTTTTCAGAACCATTAGCTGAAGTAACAAGTAAAGGTTGCGAAGTGTTACAAAACGATTTTAATGATTCTTGACAGTGCTGCTGTTTAAGAGGCAAAATTGACCTTCACGTTTTGACAAATTTTTATATTTTTCCATATTATTCCGCCAATATCAAAAACAAAAATTGTGTATCGTGTAATTTTTGTAAATTAAATCACACAGAATAAAATCAATACATTAATTTGGTCTCATAAACAACTTGAATTATCTTAGCAAAATATTTTTTAAACCTAAAACAATTGTCAATACTAACCCCCAAATTTTTGGCGCAAGATGAATTTTTTCCTGCTTGCGAAGCAATACTACATAGTTGTCCTTTTTGTAACAACGAATGTGTTCGCGCCATTATTTAAAGTTAGGTTTTGGAGCCCCAATGCGCATGTCTATAGTAAAGACAGTATGAATAGTTCATTGAGAGGTACTCTAAATCTGTGGTACTGGAACATTGAAACAGTTTACTAAAACCCTTACCACAAAACTTAACTCGTACTGGACGCATGTTTCGATAGTCAAGCTATCATCATCAGTAGTAAAACTGAATTAACAAATTAAGCGAAAAACTAACCTTATATAGCAAATAAATTACACAATATGTAAATCTAAAATAAGCGAGGTAACCCTTAATTACATCTTAATTATATGTTTACCCTTTACATTAAGTGTTTCTCGATAGGCCGCTTCATTGCACATGACTGTAATTAAATTGTAAATCTAAAGATCAGTAGTCAGAATGATCTAAGTTTTTAAAAATCCATGTTTTTCAATGAAGCCCTTCATTGGACATGGTTATAAATACAGCTGTAATTAACTATACATGATGTAACAAAGGATAAAGGCTGGAATTTAGTAGACCTAAATCTGAATTCATTATGTGATTTTTGTTTTTTTAAATTTCCATGCCTTCATAACAATTTAATTGAACTGTGCTCTTTACATTTTTAATTAACTTTATATTATCAACATTATGGTTATGTTCAAGCATATGTAGGGCAACACTAGATTTATCAAACCGTCGGAATAGGAGATGAGCCAAATGTTCTTTGTACCTAATTCTGATTGATCTTTTTGTCTGCCCAATAGAGTTAAGTTTTGTGGTAAGGGTTTTAGTGAACTGTTTCAATAGTTCCTTGGATAATTCGGGAACGGGTGCGCTGTGACAGCTCGGATGTAGTTATTTTTATTTTATTTATTTTTAGTTAATTTATACTGTAAAATTAATATTAGTGTAAGTGCATGTTCTCCTTTTCTTCCCTTTCCCTTCCCAGCTAGCATTAACAACAATCAAGGACGGATTATCGGTAAGTCGTTATTCTTTTTTACACCAGCGGTTTGTTGCGGATACACCAGAATGTCTTTTAGAGAACAAATTGATATTTTGCAAATCTAAATTTATTATTGACATAACAACCCCGGTATCAACTGGAGCGAATAATAAGTAAACTTGAGTATCATCAGCATACATCTGAACTTTATGATGATTGACATACAGCAGTAGATTACTGGTATAAATGCAGAATAATAAAGGGCCCAGTATTGACTCTTGTAAAATAATCTTGTCGAAAAAACATTTCTTTGCGAATTATTTACATTGCAGAAAAATGACCTGTTGATAAGAAGGCAAATATTCGCAACATTCCAATGAATGAAGGAAAGGGGAATGGTTTAACCTCTCGAAGATTACAAATTTGGTATATGGAACAAATAGAGAATGATTTATATTGGGTTCTCAACATAATATTTTCTTGTTTCAATTTCTTAAATATAGTATACTTTGGAAATTGTTTACCATGAAATGATGTAATAGAAACATACAATACAAAAATCTATTTTCTTAATGCAAACTTACAGAGAAAATTATGTAAACTGAACAATAAAACATAAGTAAAGGTTAGTGCAACAGACTGCAATTTTTCGTTTCCATATGCAGCATTCTCTTGTTTTCAGTACAAATCTGTGTAAGACTTTAAGACAAGAAATTACCAAAATATTTCTAATTATCACCTCCTATCTGCCAAATTATCAAGTTTAATGGAAAATACATGTCAAGTGCTATCCTTAAAGTTATGGGGTCAGCGAGCAACACTTCACAAGGTCGCTAAAGCTAATAGAATTTGGAGATTTGGAATTTTTGTGTTACGAACCATTTTGAACTGAAGTTACCTAATAATAAACCAACAAAATTATGAATAAAATTCAAAAGTATGAGCAAACGTAGTGACCAAAATGAGTCAAAGGGTATTTAATGTTATACAGTGTGTCCATCTAATGTGGGGACGAAAAACTTTTCAAATAAAAATATTCGGAGATAAGTTCTCCACAACATAATATTATATATGACTATACAGGATGTTCAGTTTCTGCTACACACGATATAAGTTTAATTTCTTAAATGGAGCATTAGTGCGTGTTTTTCAATATTTCCTATACCAATTCAACTCAGTATTTGAGGTAAGTGAGATAATTTGAGATTTCTGCAAAATGCCGTTGTTTCTTTAACCACCGATATCTTAAACGTCTTATACGCTAGAGCGGTGATTTAAATTTAGTTTTGTTCATCAAAAACTATTCTAGAATTTTCGTAAACATTTCCCTGTATCTAAAATGCGTTCTTCTTTAGTACATTACATATGAAGCAGATAAGTTTAGTGCTGCGACGAAATGTTATAAACTTTTGTTTTTCTAAAACTATTCACTAAAAATAATCTGTAAAATTTAATTTAACCTTACAATTTCAACAATATTCGAAATGCACTATTTTCTTTCCTACAAATCATTTAATAACATTTCGGAAGTAATATTATGTGTAATATCTATGTTACGCATTGCCTTAAGGCAGGGGTTCCCTACGTGTGCGCCCCGGGGTGACGTAGAGAGTAAACAGGGGCCCTGTGAGGTACTCCCGCGAACGCGGGCAGACATAGCGGATTGGAACATTCTAGAATTGGTGAACATTTCGAAACCGCTTCGAAGCTAGTGGAACTTCTAGAAAGATATGGAATATTCTCGAAACACATAGAATATTCCATAAAAGTATGGAACTTTCGTGAAGATTATAGAGCTTTCTAGTAGACTTAT
This sequence comes from Dynastes maya, assembly GCA_029619315.2. NCBI lineage: Eukaryota > Metazoa > Arthropoda > Insecta > Coleoptera > Scarabaeidae > Dynastes > Dynastes maya. The sequence continues at coordinate 33,891,656 of JAROYE020000003.1, forward strand.
ATAGCATACTATCGAACATTGTCGAAGTTTCGCGAAAGTTGTGTATGTGGGGCGGCTAGTATAAATACGGCACCACTTCGGCGAACCAGTTCAGTTCCTAAATAACAATCGAAGAGTAAACATCTGAGAAGAAAAGTAAACAGTTTTATGACGCCCACTATTAGAGGACCGCCGGCTTTGTTTCAGAGTTTCGCTTTGTGTTTTCGTAAAGCTTTCTTACTAAATAAGCAAGTCGACAGTTTAAGTGAAAGTGACTAAGCATCGACAAGTGGTGGGGTAGCAACGAAAGGGAAATATCGTAAATACGATGATAACTATTTAAATTTTGGCTTTACTTAAGTAGAAATAAACAATGAAGAGAAACCGCAGTGTGTGCTCTGTTTAAAAGTTCTAGCGACCGACTGTATGCTCCCAAGTAAGTTAAAGCGACATCTCTAGACTAATCAGTCTAACATGGTTGAAAAATCTCGCGAATTCTTTAGTAGCAAGTTGCAAGATTTACAATAGCATAAAAGTGTGTTTACTAAACAAGCCTCAGTACCAAGCAACGCACTGATAGCATCTTTTAAGATCGCATACAGAGTGACGAAGTGCAAAAAACCTCACACCATCGCAGAAGAGCTTATTCTACTGGCTGCTCTTGACATATTAATCTTAATATTATGATCGGAGATCGGCGGGAAAATTAATTTCAGAGGTACCTTTGTCCAACAACACTATTAGTCGAAGAATCCATCATATTGCTCTGGATCTCAATGATCAATTAATAAAGAAAATGAAAGGTACGGAATTTGGTCTGCAACTTCACGAGGCTACTGGCAATAACAAAGACGCACGCCTTATTTGTTATATATGCTTCCTGGATGATAATATTATCGCTGAAGTCCTTCTGCTCTGCAAAAGCATCATTGGAAGCGCAAAAGTTCAAGACTTATTTGAGAAGCTTGGGAAGTTTATAACCGAAAATGATTTGTACTGGGAAAAGTGCATCGGTATGTGTACTGATGGAGCTGGATCACTGTCTGGTTGCTATAGAGGATTGCAGGCGCTTATTCGATTCCTTGCCGGTCAATTAATTTGTTTAATTAATTATGTCGGAAATTCCAAGGAAAATTACAAGTTTTCATAATTCACCAACGGAAACCAAAAACTTTGACTATGTTCGTATTATACTACTGCGAAAAAACTCAGTGTGCGATACTTTAAACAAATCCGCTCCTTTTATGCTGACCTCTAATCAACATTTGTCTGCTTATTTTCGCTATTTATTATTTATACGTGCTTCTTATATTGCTAGATAATGTATATAGGAAAATGATGGTTGCTTCGAGTAGATGCTGGAGTTGTACTAATAAAGATAACGTTGATCACATTGGTTTTAATGAATATCTTTAGCGAAACAAAAGTTATAGTCTAATATTTCATCGCGACACTGTTTTTAAACGAAAAACCTATAAGGATAACTTCATATTTAATTTATTAAAGAACGACACACGTTAGGTGTGGGAAATGTTTATACAAAGAATTCTAGCAGAGCTTCTATATGATAATCTGGAAAAATATACAGGGTGTTAGATTAAAAAAAAATTAAATAACATAAATCAAACCTGGCGACGATTTCTATGACCATCTTGTAAAATCTAGTTGATATAATTGTTTTTTCAATGTGGTGCTAAAAACTCAAAGATATGCTCAATTGAACATTATTTGAATCACTATTTTAGCATGTAAGACGTTTAAAATACAATGCGCTAAAGAAACGACGGAATTTCCCAGAAATTGCAAATTATCTCAAAAACTAAGCTAGATAAGTATAGATAATGTTGAAGAAAATTGAGACAAATTGAAGAGAGGCATCCTCAAGTGCAAAACTATATAGGATGTTTATATTAAAAAGGAAATTTGTTCGTGTGTAGCGGATCCTGAACATTCTGTATACTTGAGCATAATTTGATGTTGCACACCACTGTTTCTAAGTAATAAAAAAAAAGAAGAAAGAAAAGAAACATGAATATCTTCAATTGCAGTCTTTAACTTCAGACTGCCAACATATGGTGAGCGGATAAGTTTGCTATTAATCACTGGATTCTAAGTACATAGATAAATAAAATCTTCACATAAAAAATTGTAATGAGATAAAAATAAGCAGATAAATAATGGCGACCACATTAACCGAACTTCATTGTATTCCTCAAATTAAATAAACTTCCCATTAAAGCATTAATCTACTTCCATCGCAGAATGCCGATACATTTGTACCTTCTATAGAAATTTTTTTAAACTCGTTTTAAAATTTACGATTTTATTTCCATATTATAATAAGTTTCTTATGGTTTTAGGAGACGAATTATAACAATTTGTGTTACTCATTGTTTCTAAACCATCTTTTTATATGAGTAATTTTTTATCAATGAAGTCACTAGAAAAATATTAAAAGTCTTAAATTCAAAGTAAATACCTAATTTATTCGCAGAAATTTAAGTGTGCCAATCGTGTTACCTAGGTGGTTATGTGTCACGCTATTGATAATGAATAAATACCAATTTTGTTTACACGACCCAATTTAAATTTCACCAATTCTTTACACTCTTTCAGTAAAATTAGATTATTTATCAAAAGGGGGTTATATCGATTAGATTTCCTTCTGTTCATATTTTCTTTATAACCGGAAACCAGATATGTATTATTGCCGAAATAAGATTCATCATATTTATAACCCAGATAAGTGTACAATTCGCACGTATATATCTCACTGAATCGAACTAGCTCAGGGTTTGAAATTCGCTTGTGTACACTTTGAAACAACGTATATGTAGTAGGTGCAGATTAGAGATACATTCGCTATTGTATAATTGTAGATACTAGATACTCTTGAATTCAATTGATTTTATAATACACGTTACTGTTAAAACGTATAATTCCGGTATTGCATGAATATTTCATACCGATTTCCGATAGATAAATTATAGAATAATAATAGTGTTTTTATTTGATACTTACCTAGTTACCTAGTTATTTTGTAAAATAACGTAGGGAAAGTTGGGGGAATTGTAGCCAGCTAAACATTTTTGCTCCTACAATCTGCATTTTTAGAAAAGTCGTTATCAAAAAGTCACAGTAGGTAAGGACAGATATGTATATTAATATGTTATACCCATATTCTAACAAAAAATGCAACATTAATTATAAAAATGAAAAAAAATGATCAGGTGACTCATAACATAATGTTGGAGTAATTGTGGCAGAGGGCCACTATTACACCAGAATAATATTTTCAGTTAAGTACAATAGTCACAAACAAATACTTTTGTTTCTACATTAGTACAAGCTTTGTGGGCCCAATTGCCACACATAACACATCTCAGCCATATTTCATTATTTTTTCCGAATTTACTACGTACGAGACATATATCTTGACCGTTTACATTCTTATCCTTGTCTTCATCGTCATTTGATTCTTTATCAGAATTTAAATCCTTATAGCTCGTTATTCTGCAACCCCTTGGTAAGTTTTCTGTCTTTTTCCTACATATATCTTCCTGGTCATCATCATTCGCAAACACGTTTTTCTTCGTTGCTTTTCTCTTAGTTTCCTTCTTTGCTAGCTTTTTATTTGCTTTTTCTATTAAAACATCTTTGTTGGGAGTAGCTGTTATTATTTGAGACGTTTGTACCGCTGACCGTTTTCGTTTATTTGATTGCCCCTTTAATTCAAAAGATATTTGCATATTATTATTTGGTTCCGGAACTACCATAGCTTCGAGTATTGGAGGAGGAGCAATAGTTTGTTGAGGTTCTGAAATTTGTTCGCGTTCTGGCGTTTGTTCAGATTCTTCGAGATTCTTGACGTTGTTGCCGTCTTCGAAGATCTTGTTGACCTGTAGGCGCGATATTAGAATTGTACAAGCTTTTGCTTTTGCAGCTTTTTCCAATGTAGCAACTCTCATGTAGGCATTGTTAAAGAGTTCTGGGATTTCAAAAGAAGTTATTTTCTCATATGGGTGTTTTTTACTCCATTCTGTGTTGAAAGCAGTTTTTAAAGGTGAATAGAATGTGGCGTAGCTCGACTTATTTTTTAAATTATTTTAGCATAATAAAAAACGACAATAAAATAAAATCTTGTATTTCCACCGCGCATCTGAAGCATTCGCCATCCTATAACGCACAAACTATACCTACGTTACAAATGATTTTAGCTGCTGTAAATAGTGAAGCAGATTTAGCCAGATTTTCGGAAACTACATCGTCCAAATTTTTAGCTAACATTGGTTTTCCTTTTGAAGAAATTGGAAGAAAAGTAATGTTGTTGGGCTGTGATGATATTATCAGATGGAGACATAATTGTTTACGCACAATTACGAAATATCGCAACGAAGGGTGCATTTTCTTTTTATTGATGTATCGTTGGTGAATACAGACAGACAGCGCAGTAAATACATCTAGACAAGCGTCCCTTCAAGAATTAAGTACGGATCTAGCACCACTAGCGAAGTGCTGAATATAGTTTTCTATGCAAACATAATACACTGGATGCACATTATGAAATTTGGATAGAAGTATATGAAGCCTGGTTTTTCGACAACTTATTACCCATTCCGTCATTGTTCTTGTCTATGCTTCGCAAGTTAGAAAAGATACCCACAATGAGCTATAGAAAAGATGATATTATACAGTGGTTAAGACAGAAAAACATTTGCCGTAAGGAACGGTTATTGAAACGTGATTTGTTGGAAATTGTATCAAAAAATAAAACTAAGTACAATAAATATGTACGTGTTGCCGTTCAACACACTATCTTGCGATTGACTCCATATCACAGCACCTTAAATCCCATCCCCTATCCAACCTCAGGGATATCAAAAAGATTCGGTGAAGAGCTTGCAAAATTACATTAAGCATGTTATGAAAGGTATTATATACTTTGCTCATATTTCTCACAACATTTTCAGTTATATCACTTAACGGTTTTAGTTGAAGAAGATATGTGGAAATCGGACGAGATGTAAGATGATCCAAACGTGTTTATCATTAAAGTGACGTCATCCTCATCATCATCACCTTGATCTTCCGAAGCTGCAAATTAAAATAGATTTTGTACGTTTGGTAATGTAATAAGAATAAATAATGAAGTAAATGCTTTATTTTGTTATAAATCTGTTGGAATACTCATGTTGTATAACATAAGTATTTCAACATACTTATGTGTTATAACGTATGTACACTTTTGTCCAAATAAAATATGCGTATTTTATATATCAGTAGAAGAAAACAAGTTATAGTATTATTTCCTTATTTTTGTATAGTACATAACCTAATCAAGTATTCGAACTCTATGGCACTGGAACACTGAAATATTTCTCTAAAAACTCTTACCATCATCATCAGCAGTAAAACTAAATTAGTTCCGGTTTACTGCAGATGATGATAGCATGGCTATCGAAACGTGCGTCTAGTGCGAGTGAAGTATTGTGATAAGTGTTTTTAGTGAAGAGTTTCAGTACATAACCTATAAATAGAAATCTTCCCGCGATAAATTAATATTTACGTGTCACCAACGTGAAACTTATTAACATGGTCAGAGCAACAAGAAAATTAAGTACCCATATTGCTTTGGCAACGTTGCATACGATCTCCATAGAGGCAATACTTCCTGCTGAAAGTGGAATGGTCTATTGTTAACTATCGTAAATCGGTACTTTATGAAATAATTAGTTATTTCACGAAATATCGGATTTCAGGCTTTAATGGATGTATTCTTTTCGATAAAATGCAAACATTAAAGTAATTTAATTACTAAAACAAGAAATATCGTAAGTATTGAATTTTTAAAGAATCATCAACCTATTCGTCATAAACTAAATACTTTTGCGAATGTTTAACTGAAAACATGTTAAGTTAGTCACACTTTAAACACACAAATTATGCTCGTATCTTATAAAAAATTAGTGGACTGAACGCAAATGCTAATAAATTTTATTAAAATTTGAATTCTCTTAAATAATATCTACATGCTACTACTAAAGGATAATAATGTTGCTAATAATAATCGTTAGTATTATATAAAAATACAAAGTACCTGGGTTTTCATAGTTACAAACATTTTTTAACACAAGTAATTCAAATTCCCACAATTAATTATGATGCAAGACATATTTTAGGAAAGGTCGCAAAGATTTGAAAATATCCAGTCTACAACGTGCAACACTACCTCATTCCTAATTCACTAATTCCCTCCCTAAACAGTTTCTATTGTTTTTAATTCGTTTTTCAGACGTAATAATTTTTTTGCTAGCACCTATGCATTACAATTTACGACACTTTATGCAATTTCCCAAACGTAAATACAACCTACGCAAAGTAGGTTATCGCTTGAAATATATTACATTTTGCTCTAGAAAAACATTACTTAAATACCGCTCTTTTAACTTACGCATTAGATCAATATAGAAATATTGGTAAGAGTAATTCTTTAAAACTTAAGGTTTTTAAATGTAAGTTATACTTAAATATACAGGGTGAGTCAACGGTTAGGCAAAATTTATTTGACAACGCATATTAAACAGCATTCTATTTGAACATAATGCTGCACTTGAAGACACTAATTCCACCTGTGTTCTAACATATTTACACCTTTTTCAAAAAACTCAGGCTTTAAAGAAAAAGTCTTGGTCTGCCGTCGTCGTCGCTGTTAAATTTGGTTCCCCGAAGACTTACTTTTAGTTTTGAAAATAAATGAAAATCACTAGGAGCTAGATCGGATGAATATGGCGGATGTTCCAACAGCACGAAGCCTGAATTGTAAATTGCGTTTAAGGAACGACGCTTTTATGCATTTTCTTTATGAAAGAGAACACCACGGGACAACTTTCCTCTTCTGTCTTCTTTAATACAGTTATGAAGTTGGTTAATTAATGTGGTGTAATATTTATCCGTGATTGTCTGACCACGTTTCAGGTAATTAATGTTTTAATTCTTCGACGCTGTTTTAAAATTAGAATGTAGGAACTACGTATAATCGTATCCACAAACACCGAGACAAGGTATTTTTGCTGCAATATTATATTTTGTTTTGTTACAAATTAACACAATTGTATTAATTGTGGCGTTCGGAAATATGAGTACATACATCATGGTAAGACTTTGTTGATTTAAACATTCCTTAAAACAATGTAGGCAACGGACTTTGTTATAATGTAGAAAAATGATCCACTTACCTGTAAAAACATGTTTTGCGCCACTGTTAATCGAGCGTCAAATCTGGACGTAAAAGAACGTGTACTTGTGTGAAAACTGTTCGCATTAATTAATTCAAGACAATTACTATTTCAATTATCCGCAATACAATAACTGTTCTAAATCAAAAGAAGTATTTTCCTTAGCGTTTCTTTCTCCGCTTAAGGGAAGTGTATACTTGTAATAAAATAATTGTACTTCTTTGTTTATGACATTTTTTAACTTGATTCAAGGAAATCTTGCAGAAAATTGGAAGAAAGCGATTCTTAGTATAAGTAAATGGCCATTGTAACATAAAACAATATTTTCTTAAGGATAGTAAATAGTTTTCTTAATTCCAGAAAGCGTTTAAGTATTGTTCATAAATCAATAGTTTCATTTTCTTAAAATAAAGCATTTTTTACTTAGAATTCTTGGAGTGCATATTATTTATTATCACATTATTAATTGCGCTTACCTTATTTAAAACAGAACGACATATCCGTACATAATGCAGTAAATTATTCACATTGCTTGTGATTTTAAAAAGGCTAAAGTAGAAGTTGTGTACAGAATAATGTTCAAACAAGAAAAAGTGCCTAGCAACAATAACCAAGATAATGCTAATAAATAGCTCCTGGTATTAATGGAACCACTACCGGCAAAAATAATATATGAAGAGAAAAGCATTAAAGCTTCTTGCTTCCGGCGACATTGCTCTTACATCTCCCAATTTATGCCACTAATCTTCAAAAACATCAACTGAAATATTTCCTGGCGCCACCCAGTGCCAGTTGTTATAGTCATGCCGTCCTAGAAAGCAGCGACGGAACGAGAACACAGATATTATACTTACCCATACAATGATATATAACCTTTAACGTACATCGTTTCATAAACATTTTGAAAAGATACCTGTTCATTAACAAAATATTACATTTAATATTTTTTTTCTTTTTATTACTATTTACCTCGTATACTAATTTAACTATAGTTTTTTTAATATGTAATAAATAATAATAAAAAAGGGGTAAATAGAGTTAAATATTAACTAATTAATTATTTATTAAACTACATAAAACTAATCCCTATTTAATTACATTATTAAAGAAATAATTTAATTATACTGTAACCTTGCTTCCAATTTTAATTATTAACTTTTTTTTTTATTGCAACTTTTCTTTTATTGGTTATCCTTGTAGCTGGCCGGATGATGTGTTTTTTGAATACGAAACTGGTCGCCTAGTTTCCGAATAGAACCTTGTGAGATCTGGACCATTTTTTCATTCCTACCTTTAATATGAATATTTTCTTAAGTTAAAACTAAATGATTTGCTTGGAAGAAACATTTTTTTGTTTTGGATTTTCTTGATTTTCTAACCCTAAGAAAATATTTATTTAATCCAAATAAAATTTCAAGAAAATTATTTTCTTTATTATACAATTGTCTTGAAATAAAAATATTTTCTTGAATAGAGAAATATTTTCTTGATGCAAGAAACCATTTCTCTTAATTTTATAAAAGTTCAGGAGATTTTGTAACTGTAAGTAAATTTAATCATTTGCAATAATCTGCGGCTATATATTTTTTTGAAATAGTATTTTGAAATGGCAAAAACTCGTAAGGAAATTCAAAAAGCCTATCGAGAGAGATTGAGGTCTAATATTATTGAGAAACATAAAACTAGGGTAAAAAGACATAACCAAAAACATAAACAAACCAATTAAAAACGAAGTAAAAAATATTAAGGAAATGCATTATTTTTCGATATGAATTAATTTTTGTGAAGATTATTTTGTGTTTGTTCTAACAAACTTAGTTGTGTTTTATTCATTTGTTTTCTTCTCATTGTTTTTAAAATATTCGGAATTTTTGTTCTAATAAAGCAAAATTAAACTAAATTATGTTTTTGCATTTGTTTTTCCCAAATTTGTATTCGAGATCTTATTTTGGTTTTAACTTTGAATATTTTTAGAGAAATTCCAATGCAAACTGTTAGTTTGAAATCTACATTGTATACGCGTAAGATGCGTTACCATACTTTTTAACATTGTAGTTTTACAAAAGACGCTATTATTTCAACGTATACTAATGTATTCTTTCTGCTAGCTTTAAATGTATTATTATTAACAATTTTGGTATAAAAGTATTTCTTAAACACAAAATGTGATCTAACATATACTGCGTGTAGGAAGCGTTACCAAATATCTTTCCAATAATAATAATAATATGATTTATTTGTCCAACAGTTACCCAATTACAGGACAAAGAATGTATACACACATACAAAACATAAACAAGATATAACAAATACAAGAAGAAATTATTATAAACTGTTAAGTAATAGAGATGAAAAAAATTTCTTAGTGTAGGTTTGCTGCTCGGCACATGATTACAATGGGAGATACTTGTAGGAGATTCATTCTAGTGAAGGGTAGTAGGAAGGTGGGAGAAGTACGACAGGAAATCCTAGGAGTATAGAAATTTAAACAGGAAAGGAGTTAGGAGGAATCCATCTGTCCGTTACACCGCTTCCATATAAATCTAGCACCCTGTATCTCTCGACGGTGATTCAAAAGTTGCATCTCCAAAAGTACTCCGTAGTCCACACCACGCTGAAGATAGATTCCAGTTTATATGAAGATACTTCAAGAACCTTCACTGTACATCTTCAACCTTTAATTGTAAATAAATATAGTGTGGAGACCAGACTTGCAAAGCATATTCCGACTTCCTGGTGACAAAACTGAAATAAAGTATTTTCAGCAGTAAAAGGCTACTAAAGAACTTGCTGTAACGCATAGCAAAGCCCAAAGTTTTCGAAGCTGACATAGTAACACGTAGTTTACATGGTCAGAAAAGTTTAAACGGGAATCAACGTACACTCGAAATTACTTAACATTGTCAGCCTTTCTCAAGACACCGGGTCCTATGGCATAAGTGGATTTAATGTATTTAGTTTTGCGAGTGTATATGACAACAGCATTTCCTAGTATTTAACTTTAAATTGAATTTGTAGCACCATTCATTTATAACATTTAAATTATGTGTTGTAATGAAACTCCTATTTAATTCAACAGAGCTTTCGCTGTTTATTTGACAGCTTCTTCGGTAATGTTTACTACAGAAGTGCAAACATAAAATTAAACAACCATTATTGAAACAGTATCAAAAACAAAAACAACTTACATTGGAGTTAAGGAAGCTAGCGAAACCACATTCAAAAGGTAGAGCAACGGACTCATTAATTTGATGTACCAATCAACTATATAGTTCGGTTAAAAATTAATATTCAAATGTATTAATAAAGTTACACAATTTAAAAATGTGTTTACACGAATTATGAGCAAGAAATGCGAATATATTGAACTAAGGTTATTAATATCCGTTCGAAAATTAATAGTATTCGGATATTTTTCAATGAAATATATTTCCGAATATAATCTTTTGAAGTAATCCTGTTCAGTACATAATACTAATATCAAAATTGAAAAAATTATTATTGTCTAAAGGCAGTCCCATTGGATCCAGAGTCGCAATCATAGCGGTGTTGACTAATTCGTTTTTTCAAATACTAGGAGCTTTGGCCTATGTAAACTGAAGAGCAGTTGGAACAAGGTATCATATAGACTGTGTTTATTGATCGATCTTTTTCTGTATCTTGTTTAAATTTTAGTAGAATGATGAAATAGTCTTTATATTACCATTCGCTATTCCGAAAGGATCCTGCATAAATTCTTTAAAGATGTTTCTTATATTCTCCGAAAGTTTTGGCAAGAATGAAAACTTGAAATATTTGTAGGGTGTCTGTGACCCAGCTATTTTCCAGATTTGTATCGTAGCATTGTATAGCAGTATTCCCACCAAATTTAAATTATGCTGTACGTGCAAAACATCATTCCAAGTTCTTATGGAAGAGTAAATCTTCAAATCATTTGCGTATGCAGTACAGGGCATATCAAAGAAGAAGGCAAGTCATTCAGGTACAGTATAAACAGTAATGGTCCTAGATTCGAGCCCTGCGGCACTCCTATGAGGGACAAAACTGCAGCGATTTAAAATCATTATAAAATATGTAATAAGCTGAATCCGAAGGTGGAAAGTTTTTTGATTAAGGCACCATGATTAATTACATAATTAATAACAAATGCTCGACGTGTAGATTACATCTACTTGACCCTGTGTATGCATAACCTAAATGTATTTTACAGGGCGATTATCTACACGTAAGTGGTACAACCATTTTTTTAATAGAATGCTGTATATGTTATATCATTTTTGTATTCTACACCTCACTCTGAATATCTTTTATTTGGGCTACATTATACCTTAAAAATATTCTGCACTTTATTTATTACTGCACATGATCGGCTGATGACGCAGTGCAAGTGCTGCGAAATGCACAAATTGAATAACCTAGCAAAATTGAGTATATATTTTTATATTGATGGCCGTAGAATTTAATAGATAGCGTTGTCTAATATTTCTCATAGATAACCAACTAACACTAAATATGTAGTATGTGTAAGGACATTGACTATTAGCAGTTGGTAGTGAGTCAGTCAGTAACAGTTGGCAACGGATCTATGGTATCTGTCAATAACATTGATATGTAATAAGAATCTACATGTAATAAATGTCGTTTATGTTCTATTTAATACCAGTTTAGTTATTATTCAATTATTCAGTACAGTGTTATTAATAAACCACCTACAAAACTGCTCTTGTATACATGGTGCCGAAACCCGACTAAGGAAAAGAAACTAAAAATAGCAAGGAAGTTAAATACGAGTGGGAAAAAATGGCTAATCTAAATCCGCCGACTAATTTAGCAATAAATTCCGATATATATATATCGTGGAAGCAATGGATTAACATTTATGTCAGTGATAGGGCCTGATGTAATAGCAATTTTTAATACATTTTCATGAACCAAAGAAGAATTAAGTGACTTAAAAAAGTTAAAGAAGAAGTTTGAGGCATATTTCGTACCAAAAATAAATGTATCATAGAGGTATATATATATATATATATATATATATATATATATATATATATATATATATATATATAAGCAGATTTAATGTTAGAAAGAGCTATAAATATATGTAAAGCTCATGAACAAGCCAGATCACAATTAAGTAATATGAAAGATGGAATACAAATTGACAGTGTAAAAAAGAAGAAACGGGAAGGTAATCAACAAGCAGAAGTCTTCAAGTGCCAACGATGCAATTCAACACATGGTAAAAAAGCATGTCTAGCTTTCCAAAAAACATGTAAAAAATGTGGCTACTTTCTAGTAGCTTGCAAGTCAAAAAATAAGAGAAAAGTAAATGTAGTGGACACAGCTGGGGATGATAATGAGAATAATGAGGAGACTCTTCTGGTGTCGATGATAAACACAAAGGACAAAAAAGGAACCAAATGGACAGAAGTAATTACACTGTGTGAAAACAAGAGAGTCAAATTTAAATTAGACACAGGAGCCGAGTGTAATATCATCACAAAGTAAATAGTCGATGAAGCAGGTCTGCGGATTACAAAATCAAAGACTTTGAAGTTAGAATCCTACACATTGCACCATCAAGAAGTGTTAGAGGAAACTTGTGCTAATACAGCGCAAAACAGGTGAGCAAATTAAAGTGAAATTTTTAGTGGTAGAGCCTAGTTGTTTTAAATCCATTCTGGGTGGTGTGAGTTATGTAAAACTAGGGGTTATCAAAAGAGTTAACACAATTTCGAAAAATAGTGAAGATTTATTTCAAGAGATTGGCTGCTCAAAAAATTTCTAATACGATATAGATGTAATAGATAATCCACAGTTGTTAATTGCACCAGCAAGAAGGATTCCTTATGTCATACGACACCAAGTGAAAGAAGAACTAGATGACATGGAAAAGAACAAAATAATTAAGCCAGTAACAGAGGTTACTCCAGCAGTGTCACTAATGGTTGTAGTGAGAGCTAAAGGAAAAATAATAATTTGCTTGGATCCATCTGAAATCAACAAGAACTTAAAACGACGGCATTTTCCACTGATAACATTAGAAGAGATAGCTGCAAAATTAAATGGTTCTAAATGGTTCACCAAATTGGATTGCAGGAAAGGTTTTTGGCAAATGAGGGTTACTCCTAGAACCTGCAAGTAGTAGTTTTCTACACATTGGGGAAGATATAGCTGTTTGAGGTTACCTTTTGGATTGGCATCAGCTCCAGAGGTATTCCAGCAAATAATGTGCCACCTACTAAAAAATATAAAGGGAGTGGAATGTGCAATGGATGACATCCTTATTCATGCAACTGACAAAGTAGAACTAAGAAAAATTACACAGCAAGTGATGGAAAAACTAGCAGAAGCGGGATTAACGCTAAATTCACAGAAATACTTGTTCGAAAAACAAAAAATTAAGTTTTTGGGTCATTTATTAACGGACAAGGGAATCTTGCCGGATCCCAACAAAATAGAGGCAATCAATCAGGAATTACAGCGACTAATGGGGTATACCAATTACCTAATTTATTCCGAACCTAGCGGAAGTTACCGCACCATTAAGGTTACTGCTACAAAAAAATAATGAATGGATGTGAGACCATGCACGGATGGAATCATTTACAAAATTAAAAAAGGTTCTGCAAAATCCGCCAGTGCTGCATTATGACAAAAAATTACCTCTTACATTATCTGTGGATGCAAGCAGTAAAGCTGTTGGAGCTGTTCTTCTACAAGCAAATCAACCAGTTGCGTATGCTGCAAAATCGTTGACAACTTCACAGTTGAATTATAGTCAACTGGAGAAAGAAGCCTTTTCTATGCTGTTTGGTTGTAAAAGATTTCATGAGTACGTATGGGGTTGCACTAGTTTAACAATAGAAACTGATCATAAACCTCTAGAATCAATGGTAGAAAAGACACTACACGAGGGCTCCTGCACGCTTGCAAAGAATATTGTTTGAAGTCAAACCACCTTTAAAACTGCCCTTGTTTACAGTATGTACTTTCCTATTTACGAGATAAGTGGACAGGTATTTAAGAAGTCATAAGAAGAACACGATTCCAGATAAACATTTTATTGTATTTGATAGAATTTTCTAAATTTTTGATTATCCACGTGTTCATGAATGGGAGTTTGTAGAAATGTAAACTTTCTATTTATTAGAGCGGAAATAGATATACACTATCACTTTACGGTTTTCGTTTTTTTTATGAAGAGATACCTCTCTACTTTTATTTATTTAGATATAGAGATAATGTATTTTGCCATAATAAATTGTAGTAAATCGCTGATATACAGCAACGTTTCTGTATACAGATCTAAAATTGTGAATGAATGCATATACCTATCAACGAATGACGATTTAATATTTTTATCAGTTGTGTTTCTTTAGGTAAATATCTAATATATAGTGAATCATTCTAATTTGGCTAGTTAAAGTTAGAAAAAAAGCAAGGTTTTGCAGTACTCATATCGAATCTAAAAAATTCCAGGGGAATAGGTTTTTATTTGTGTTTGGCAATTACTTTACTGTTCATCAATTTATTTTAGTTACAGGTAAAAGAAATATGGACTGATAAAAAGACAATAATAAAAACACGATGAAATTGATTTATAAAAAATCAAATCACATCAAGCATGGAAAAAAGATATAAATAAAGGAAAAGTAAAAGGTTTCTCATTGCGTGGAAGCAAGATAATTCCTCCCCGGACCAATTTAGAGAAAACGCTTTCAAATAATAATTTGTCGAACACAAGTTGTGCACAACATAAAATTATATTCGAGTATACAGAGTATTGAGTTTCCATGATACAAGTTTGATTTTTTAAATGGAATATCCTGTATATTATTGCATTTTTCAATGCCTCTCGTCAATTAATGTTCTCTCCAACATTCCCTATAAATTTAAATGGTAAATTTTATTAATAGTGAAATATTGTAAAGAGTCGTAAATAATGAACGTAAAAAAATCGGAAAAGGGTGATTAAATTTGTAATTTTTGCACTTCCAAATTAAACTCCAAATTTAATCACCAAGATGGGCATGCGTCCATCTTCAACGCAATAGGTGAAAACCCCATACTAACAAGGAAAGGTACCCAACCCGCACTTCCAGAATTTAATGAAACTTGAATGGTTTGAAGACCTTATAGGACTATGTAAAACACCGGTTTCCGTTTCGGCTGAGAAACGGTTTTGGAAGCTGAAATCGGGGGTTTCTGCATTTTTCGTTATATCTCTTATTATATGTTCATAAAAATTATTGACACATATAGGCATCTAGCATTTTTAAAGGGCTATCGAAATACACCAAACTTGGTGCGTTAGGGGCTCAATGGGCGTGATCCCCACCCCCCATGAAAATGTTCTAAGGATATGTATCTGTTTTTGTTTGGGGATACCATTCGAAACGGATCTATGCTTTTTTCTCTTAAGTCCTTCATTGATACCATAAAATAGCCATAAATTTGAAGACGCAGTATACTTACACCTACTATATTTCTACTGCAAATAAGACAATTACCAAGAATAGTTTTGACATTTATTTGTTACTGATCAATTACACTTTTTAAATAATGATAGCAAGAACTATGGGGTAGTATGACAAACAACAACATTCTCGGCACACTCCGCACCACACAAATTATTAATTAACTGGGAAAGGCCGTTTCGAAGACACATG
This sequence comes from Dynastes maya, assembly GCA_029619315.2. NCBI lineage: Eukaryota > Metazoa > Arthropoda > Insecta > Coleoptera > Scarabaeidae > Dynastes > Dynastes maya. Next base: position 33,907,548 of record JAROYE020000003.1, read on the forward strand.
GGTCTTCATCTTCAGCCGCGTACCGATTGATGTGAGAAAACATATATTAAATCTAACGAACCCGCTCTATCCCTACTCTTCAAGTAAAATATATACAAGTACCTACTTTTGCCCCTTAGACCAAGAAGCAAGTTAAAATAAGGAGACAAGGCGGACAAAGGTCTTGTCACCACGAAATGCATGACGTGGCCGTCCCACCCTAATAAAAATAAAAATCGAGTGAGACAACGGTTATGTCCCTTTCTATCCGTCAAATTTGTGTTCTTTCCGCTTATTCCCTTATCTAAAGACTGGACAACATGCGTTATAGCACAACCATAAATCAAAGGCCCCCTTACCGTAATAAATCGAAAAGACAGGAGAAGTGTAAAGGTCCCTTCTCTTTATTGATTAGGTTTGTATTCTTATTTATGTACATAGTCTCATAGGCGTCCAATTCAAGCCGCGAAATCACGTTTTTAATCAATTTTAGATTTTCTAATTTAATATTATGCCCTGTATCGTTTAGGTGTTGTGCTACACTTGACGCTTCTATCTTCCCGTACCTGTAGCACCTTACAGGTACGGGAAGATAAAAGCGTCATGTGTAGCACCTGGGTTCGTTAGATTTAATATATGTTTTCTCACATCAATCGGTACGCGACTGAAGATGAAGACCCACGTGTCTTCGAAACGGCCTTTCCGAGTTAATTAACAATTTGTGTGGTGCGGAGTGTGCCAAGAATATTGTTGTTTGCTACACTTTAAACTATACATTCTATATCGTGCCGTCATGTGATTGATCGTGCCATGTATTACACAATAAAATAAACAAAATAATAAAATCGTATGATGTTAAAATAATCTGTATCGATGTTACTCACTGTCACGTTTAGATTATTTAATTTTCATAATCATATAAATAAACAATATTCGTTTGTTTTCCAGAGCAGATAAAAAATTGCAACGTGGTATACATAAACCCCTTGAATATTATACAATTACTAATTATAACATACGAAATAGGCGCCATAAATTCTCGGCCTGACAGGCTTATACAACTTCTAGCGTGTTCAAACTACGATGCGTCATAGTTGCACATGTGCGAAGCCGACACTATATATATTACTGCTCGAAGAGTAGTAGTTTTTAGTAGCCAGCTAGATAACGTGACTAGTGCATGAAAATATCTCAGGTAACGAAAATTGAGCACTGCGCGGTCATTAAATTTTTAACAAAAGAAGGGCATACGCCTAATCACATTAAACAACATTTAGACGACGTGTATGGTGATTTATCTCCTTCATATCCCACTGCAAAAAAGTGGGCAAAATGTTTCCGTTTGGGGCAAGAATCCCTTGATGATGATGAGCGCCCCGGTCGACTAGTTGAACTGTTAAAGCATTTCAATTATTGAAGAAATTATATTAGCAGATCGCTGTCTCCGACATTTTGTACGAAAACACCTTCTATCTCAAAATAAAACTTTTGATTGTATAAGAATTTAGATTCTTGAATAAAGTTTGTGTAATATTGTCGAAAAGCAGTGAACTCGTTTCTGGAGACTAGATATTTTTGCGACATATCTTTTAAAACAGCTAATTTTTCTCTTAATTATAAAATTGTCGATGAGAGCAAATTGTTACTATTTCTGTGGGTATAGTACTTTTGAAATGGAAAACACAAATCAACATAATAAATGAAGATTTCATAAAATTTATCAAAACAGTCTTCAACTGAGGTTGTTTCGTATACTGACTGCCACGATTCATGTATCGTAGAAATTGATCAAGACCATTGGAATTTACATTACGTTTCATTACATAGTTTTTACAAGCACCTGGAATTTGTTCCAATTGAAAGTTAATAAGTTGAGCAAAATGATCTGATAAATATAAATCAATTCATGAGGATTCATAAGATTCAGAAGGAATGTTAACAACAATATTGTCAATACAAGACGCTTTAGATTCGCATACTCTAGTTGGAGATTCAACAGTTATGTGTAAGTTATAAGAAGCAAGTAAACCACAAAATTGAACATTGAACATGTCAGTATTGTCAAAATGAATATTAAAATCTCCAGCAATAACAATGATCTTGTTCTCGCCGCTCAATTTATCAAGAATGGATGTCATGGTGTTAATAAAGCAATTAAAATTGGAAGTACGGGGTCTGTATACTACTATTTAGAGGGAAAGATTCCATGCTCAAATGACAAGTTAATTGCGTACGATAAAGGACTAACAATATATTTCACACAATATTTCAAAATAAAGGAACTTAAATTATTTTCATCAGGCATTGTAGACGAATCTAAATTTTTCACGACTACGCAAATACTTATCAATATTAGATATGCGGAACCGCAGAAAAACACTGAATTGCATTCTGTTTCTTGCACTATGCTGTAAGTTGTGATACCGTCTCGTGATAATGCTGACATGGTTTCTTTCACGTAAATTGCAACTCCGCCATGTAAGAGTTGGTCCCGACAAAAGAAAGATGCCAATTTGTAACCCTGTATGGACAGTGCCAATAGTTGTTGTTCACTTTGCCAGTGTTCCGAAAGTAATACGATATCTGTTTCAATTGATTTTAAAATTACTTCCAAATGGGCTATTTTATTACTAACGCATTGTATATTCTGGTGCAAAATTGTTATGTGTTTTATTTTATTTCGTCCTTTTTCATCAAGTGGAACAAAAAAGGATTTACACAAACATTCAGGCCACATTTGAGGATTTGTAATATTGTCCTTATGTGTCAAAGGCACTGATATTTTGAATGATCATCTGGACGCTTGGATACCATTTTGCTGCATTTGGTATTAAAGATATTATTTTCTTCAAGATATTTAGTTAAATCTTCTTCCGTCACAGTAGGCTCCAATTGACAATTGGAATTGAAAATGCGTATAGGTGGTTATCCCCCTAATAGAGGTATTTTCCGTGGTACCATAAATTGAATTAACACTTCTCTTAGTATGTTTTCTATTAATAGTAGTCCATTTGTCTTTTTCTGTTTGTGATTCGATCTCTATCGCAATTTCTTTGCTAGTCACGTCTTTAGACGTTTTTACCGGAGCCGATTTTACTTTTTCGGAGAATAAAGGTTGTTGCACTCTTTTTTCATTTAACAATTTTCCATCTTTAGACTGAATTTGTTTGCTAAATTTTGAATTTTGTATAGTTGGTTTTGTAGTTAGTAATCGTATTAATTCAATATTTGATTGTTTCAGGTTAACAATGTCTGTTTTTAGCTCATTTATTATTAAATTCAAATGGTTAACTTCTTTTTGCACTATATTTTGAATAATAACGGCAAATTCCTCACTCCTCAAAAAAGAAATGGGGTTCTTAATCCTCTCAATACCCGATCTCAAGTCCGGCATTTTAGATGCGAGGTTTATTTTAACACAAATTTGGAAATATAAGAAATCCCAGATTTATGAGACAGCTACTCACACACGTCTGCACTGCACAACGTCTGCATTTATGAGCAACTTAGAGCACAGATTAATAAATAAGCACTAAAACTTAGAGCACATGGGCCAAATACTGAAAAGTGAGGTTATTTTGATTGGAAGAACACAAACAACTCTCCCATTTAGCAGAACTGCCAACCTAATAACATTTGATTTTACTGCCAACCTATTACATTATACATTACATTTGAATGATAAAAAATTAACTTTTCGCGTTTTGAATATTAATATGTGAAAAATTGGTGGGTGATACAACTTTTTTATTATTATTTTCGGACTCAGCACATCCTAAAACATAAGCATTAGGTAAAATTAATAAAAAAGTTTTTTTATCGTTGGCCTGTGTATTCATTTGCTATAGCTGGTTTATTTCGTAAATAAGCAACTATTACTTTTAGGCATTTAATGTACCTGTTGGAACGTCGCTTTCCGGGAAACTAACTAGTGAATTGTTAAAGCCAATGGTTTAGAAACGTATATATACCAAACACTAGATCGCGAAGCCCTTTACTCGTGGATTCTTGGACAGAACACTGCCGTAATTCTTTCGCATGGTCCAGTCTTCATTGCAAGTAAGTGAATCCCGATGCACTTACTATTCTTTCCTGCTTGCTTTCCATAAACAACTTATTTATTTTATCAATTGCTAGAATGGTTAGATCAGTGCTTCTATATATTTAAAAGACTGTTTACTATACGGAACAGTAGAACACTTTGAGACAGCAGATGCAACTTTATCGCACTTAAATTCATTCGTTATTTTATTATGTTATGTTTTGAAGTTCCACCTTGAATAATGTGTCTGTGCATTGCACATATCAGCCTTAAGCTATCCCATGCTAAAGTAATCAAACCTCAGATATATTTACGTTCATATACCAGGATACTCTATACATATGTATATACCTAACAAATTTGCTTTAATCTTATTGCTGGTGATAAAAAGCGATGATTTTGCATAGGTTTGTATATATTCGGTTATCCAACAAAAATGAGAACAGATTGTTATCATGCTATATTAAAATTAAATAAATAAAATTGCGATTACGTTTTCCGCTTTTTTATGAAATGCATAAATACTAGATCTAATCTTCAGTATTAAAAAGGATATGTAAACACAGTTATAGGGAATGCTAATTACTTTTCACAGGGAATAATTAGCTCAGGCAAATGCAATAAGGAGAGTTTTATTTAAAATCAGTTCTGTGTAGCTTTCTTAAGTCAGTCCACAAAATCTCAACATCAATTTTGACATCGATTTACAATTTTTCTGTATATGCGATAAAATTTTCTTAAAATCAGCCTTCGTAAAATAATAAGAGATAGTCATAGCTAATTTGAACAAAACGTCACTCGAGCTATATGTATTTTATATATTTCTCGAAAACGTTAAATTTTTATTTTAGGTTAGAAGTACTTAGAAGCCACATTTACTTATATGAATTAGTACGTTTAGGAGGCTGTATTTCAATATAGTATTTGGGTAATTATAACTTATTGGGTACGATGTTTAACTTGTCAAATAACCGAATTTATTGGCATCTTTCTGTAAACACCAGGTTTTCCAGATAGCATAAATTAGCAATTCTTATAGCCTTAAAACTGTCTACTCAAAGTAGATATTGTTGAGAAAATATTCAGTTGTTCTAGTATTTCACAACCTCCTTACCCAGTCGCGACTTTATCGATTCTGCCGCACAAACCATTTTTAACAGGTTTCTTTTAAATAAATAAAAATGTTTGCTTTCTTCATCAAAATATATTACAAGAAAATCTAATTAAAATCGAAACAAATTCTTTAACATTTGTTCTATACATTTTTTCTTAATACAAGTATTATACTCAAAACAACAAACACATTTTAGTAGCATTCTAAAATGTTATTTGGTTTCAATGAAATGATAAGGAACATATTTATTGTTTCTTATAACTCCAAACAAAAGTATCTTAGTTACCCCATTGGGGACAATAAGAAACAAGCTCTTCAGTTTTGCCTAGTTAAAATTTAGTAGGGGTAACAGGAAACATCATGTAGGTGTATTCTTTTTACACAAATATTTTTCGATATTTTTATCTTTATTAATTTTTTCATAGAGCGGTGAAAATGAACGTGGCGAAAGACCGCGTCGAAAGTTATAAATTACTTACACTTACGATAAAGTATTATGATACAATGTATATTAGAATGAATGATTTTTTTACATTGTATTTTTTATATAACAATAAAAACAGGAAACATCTGTACAAAAAAACAGGAATAATTAATTAGAATATGAAAAAAATAATAAATCTCATCGTTTCGCCCAGACATGGACACGCTGCCCGGCGTGTTTTCTTCGCGTCGATTTACTGAACCCCGATTAACCCTACAGTACCCGCTAGAACTTCTGGAACGTCGTTACCCGCTTCGGTCTCACAGACCGGCATATAAAAATGTTTTTTTTTTACATACTTAATGCTCTAATTTGGCCAAATTCGCTGTTTTGATTATATTTTTTATCAAAAAAATGCAAAACATAAATATTTATTAAGAAAAAAAAAATAAAGAAATGCATATATTCTCAAAAATGTTCATCAAATTAGTTTTGTGACACACGGTCATCACATACCACACTTACATGCGCTAGGCACATGAACTTTTCGCACTTTTTGCACTTGAATCTCGTTTTTCGGTTAGCTTTCGAGTTTCTTCCCGAATTATTTATTGGTTCACAAAGTCGTTCAACAATGGCATCTGGAGAGTTGCTTATTTTGAAAGGGCCTTCTGGTTGCTGGCCAACATACACTTCCAGGTTACTTGTATAATACATTTTTGCATCTGACAATGCAAAAATTTTGATGCCGTACTTGTTGGGTTTAGATGGAATGTACTGCTTGAAGCTGCATTTTCCCCAGAAAGCTTCAAGTTTCTCATCTATTGTTACATATTCAGACAAACCAAAACCAGATTTGCATTTACTGACAAACATACTAAAATGTCTCGAATAGGTGCAAGTTTATCCACTTTTTTCCGTTCATCTCTTGTATTTTTATCGTCAAATCTGATACAACAGAGTAGAAATCTAAAACGATTCGGAGACATTGTTAAACGAAATATTTATACTCCTGAGCCACCTGTTCTCCATAGATCAGCTGCGTTTAGTCGGTTTGCCTTTAGAACTCCCGCAAAATATAATAGTCCCAAAAAAGCTTGAATTTCGAATTTGTTTCTTGAATACCTTCTGCTACAGAATTTATGAAATTGGTTGTGTTGACAACAATAATGTTCAACAATTCGTCTGGGAAATAATAGTTCCAAATTTCAAAAGGGTTTTACATATTTCTGGTCGGTAATCTTGACATTGGAAGGCACATAATTTTATTTTCTGGTCTGACTTTGACTCTCTGAGATGGCACGTGTTTTAACCATTTGGTAATTTTATCTTTATCTAAAAAGCATGGCTCATTTGCGTTTACATCAATATCGTCCAAGTTTTCAGAATCAAAGATTTCTTGCTCAGATTCACTATCCTGATTACATTGTTCGAGGATATCTTCTTCATCGCTGTCTGAACTGTCATTAGCTTCTTCATTAAACAGAGTTTCTTGTTGGTCTTCAGCCAAACATTCCTCCATCAATCGGCTCAACCGAGCTGGCTCTATTTCATAATCACCCATGATGACTACAAATAACTTCCAGTAGCAAAATAAAAAACACAAAAAGAAACAAAAATACCTTATAAACTCAAATTTATACACAAATACTTTTTGAGACTTATGAAAACACACTTAACCGCTTCGGTCTGGGAGATCGAAATGGTAGCTAGAAAAGTAACAACTGTTCACTTCAACGTGATTTAATGCACTGAGCTGTCACTGGGCAAATTAGGAAGATACAAGGCGGCACATAATCGTTCAAAAAATGGCTCTCTCATTCATTAAAAATAGTTGCTTCGGTCTGAGAGACCGACAACGGGTACTGGAGGGTTAATATACTTGCGGGCCCCCGTTTCGAACGAAATTACACCTATTTTATAAGAAAAATAGCCCTCTTTCGATCTAGGTCGATCGCGCGCCTGCATCTTCCTGCGCTTTTTCACAAGTCCCGTACAATTTGCTCCCTTTTGACCCTCTTTCCCGTCTCCCCTCGCGCCTACGGACGATCGATCTATAACCGAGGACGAAAGAGAGGTTACGTGTTTATCACAATCACATATGATATATATAACATCGGCGAACAGCATCGATAGCTTCAACCAGTCATGCAGGGTCACAGTTTACTTTAACACCTTTTTTTTGGTAGTTTCTAGACATATAGAAGCAGTTAAATTAACTTGGATCAAACAACAACAATAAGCAAATAAGACTATCAACAAAATACATTAATTAAAACAGAAATAAACAAAAAAATACGTTTTTTATTACACCATGAATTTTTTAAATTGGAATAATAAGAAACATAATTTTTTTCTTGCTTCCGGGTATATGAATGAAAAATTTGAAAAATGTCACTTGAAAGCCTTTCTAATTGCCCACAAAATCAACGTCAAGAATCAAAGCAACCAAAATCAGGAAACAATTTCATATTTCAAAGAAACATCACTTAGTTTATAATAAACTCATCTCGAAAAACATATATTCTTGCGAAGAGAATAAATAGTGCTAATGAATTTTTTATAGTTTGTGGACAATGATTCTATGTGCCTTGCGATTTTTTTTCAGATTTTTACACCCATAAACAGGAATACAACAAAAATGTTTCTTATTGTCCCTGTTTGTTATAACTCCACCTTCCCCTATCTGAAGAAATAAAAAAATGTCTGTCTTTAGATTACTGTTTGTCGAGTAAGTTCTAGGCTTTTTTTATATAATTTTCATGTATTAGACTGAATAAATAACTTTCCAAGCCGGTGTGAGAGTAACTGTTAAAGATGGTTGATGGTAGTTAAGTTTAATAGGAAATAAACAGCTAAATCCGATGCTATAATAATGCTATATCCAATGCGCGTCATATAGTCGTTAAAGATCGTTGTGTTGATTTCTTCAACAAAGTTACTTTGGTTTAAATATGGCCTTAAAATAAGAATTTGCTATATTTCCACCCCCTACTCTTTATTAATTGATCAATAAACGAACTTTTCCAGTTAATCAAAAATTCTAAGAAAACTACAGAGGCAAAATTTAATTCTATAAAATGACTTTTTCTGCTTAGAGTATGTATATGCAAAACCAACATTAAGTTTTGTGTTCATTACTGAGTATAGAAGTATTCTTCGCAGCCACCCACTTATATACAGTATAGCTGTTACACTTTACCGAAAATGGCCTTACCGTTGAGAATCAGATGCGCAGTAGACGCAGTATTCATACCCCACGTATTATTGCATGTTAAATGGCATCTACCCCTTTTACACTTGAAGAATTCTCTTTAATATTATATATAGTGTTTTTCTTTGCTATAAACATTTTTTTTACAGCAAACTTAAAAAAATACAGATATATTTTACATACTAAAAAAAATGTTTTAAATATTAACTCAAATTGCGACTCCACAAAAGTATTCATACGTCATCTATATTTTACTTTATGCGAGTTAACTTGGGGAATACCTCAGCTCAAACTATGATTTTTGTTGTTTGTGAGGAAAGTTTAGTACCGTGGTAGCTTTATACGTGATAAATCCGACATATCGGTACTTATTGGCGAAATGGGGCGAAAAAATAAGGAAACAAGTGTTCATGAACGTGAATTAGTGATAAAATGGCAAAGTGAAGGAAAATCTTACATGGAAATAGCTAAGTTAATTAGTCGATCTAAAGCTACGGTACAATCAATTATTAAAAAATACGGAACTCAAAATATTGTTGTTAATAAACCTTGGACTGGTCGACCGAAAATTTTAACACATAGAGAAGAAAACGCGTTAGTTCGTGAAGTTAACAACAATCCACATCTTAGTGCCCCAAAATTGAGACAAATCATTAGTAGTAACTATGGTAAACACTTTAGTGCAAAAACATGTAGAAGAACGTTAAGAAATCACGGGTTCCATGGGCGAGTAGCTAGAAATAAACCATGGATTAATAAGAAAAACCGACAGAAACGACAAAATTTTGCAAAGGCGTATTTAAAGAAGGACGAATCTTTTTGGGAACATGTTATATTCTCGGATGAGAGCAAATTCAATGTTTTTCGGTCCGATGGTAGAGGTAATGTGTGGCGACAAAGAAATACAGAGCTCCATTTAAGAAACCTGAGAGCGACAGTAAAGCATGGAGGCGGCTCAATAATGGTGTGGGGCTGCATGTCGGCTGGTGGTGTGGGTAATTTAGTTTTTATAGACGGAATAATGGATAAATTTAAGTATTTGAATATTTTAAAAGAAAATCTGCTTGAAAGCGCAACCAAATTAGGTCTTCAAGACAACTTTTATTTCCAACAAGACAATGATCCGAAACATTCCGCATATATTGTTAAGCAGTGGATCACTTTTAACACCCCCATTACTTAGCAACACCACCCCAAAGTCCAGACACTAACCCCATAGAACACCTGTGGGCTGAAATTAAACGACAGCTGCAAATGTTCGATATACAAAATAAAGAAGTTCTCAAGAGTAAAATACAGGAGATATGGGATAATCTTGACTCTTGTGTTACTAAACCATTGGTGCAAAGCATGCCACGATGTCTTAAAGCAATTTTGATGTCTAACGGAGGACCAACCAAATATTAAGTGCCCAATATTTACTTATTAAATAGTTAAAATACGATAGGTACGAATACTTTTGAGAGATAGAATTTTAGTTTATGTTTAAAAATGTTATATTTTTGTAAATAATGCTTTTGTTTTTTTTCTTGATTTTTACTGTAAACGTTGTTTTCATTATAAAAAACGAAATTAATAAATACAAAGAGAATTCTTCAACAGAAAAAGGGGAAAATATCATCTGCCATGCAATAGTACTTGGGGTATGAATACTTATGTGAGTAACTGTAGCTAGTTTGCCACTGCTTGAGACGTAAGTAGTGTCATTCACACAGTCTATTTTTTCTTTTTCTCTCTCTCTGAAGAAAATAAAAATAACCCTAAAATGGTGACCGCTAGCTATAGGGGATGTTTAATGAAAGTGAAGTAGAATCTAATACAGAAGAAAAATTCGGTATTTTCATTTGAAATAGCAAAGTTGGCAGCGACTTCCGATGTAACCGGACTCCGGAGGTATAACATTGATGAAAATATTTTATTTAAATAGATTATAGGCATAATTATCTTTTTGAATTGGTTTGCCTACGTATTGCCCACAAATGATGATAACATCTAAACCATGGATAAATTTGTTCCTCTTCAATTTTATTTGTCAAAATTTGTATATATAGTTTTATAATATATTAACCCTGCACAAATGTTGTTGCATTTGTACATTTATAAATAATAAACACATTTGGCACTAATTTTTCAAGATATATCATAATTTCGCGGCTAAAGATTGCACTTTATAAATTCTATTCCAGAATTTTACTCTTTCATAATCCGGGTTGATGTAAATGGAAAGATCTTTTCCAATATCCAAACAATATATTTTCTCTGGTTCGATAGGTTTCCAATCGATAGGAATATTTGTATTTGATTCGCGGCCATTGGGGTTTCCATACTTAGCGAAATTGGTCCACAATTTCACCATTCGTTGTATAGTTATATCTTCAATACCGTTGTGAACTACTTCGCTCTTTTGCTTGCCAACTCTGAACAGGTAACACAGGTCGTCTGAATGAGAAGCACCTGAAATTAAATAAGTCGTAGATCGTTGAAAAATTGTTTCAATCATACAAAAGATTTTACCGGGGAAGTCAGTTCCATGAAGCCTTTTATAGAAATTTAATTTCCCATCTACTGAGAATCTAAAATAATAAATGGGACAGCCTAGGTTTTCTCTATGCATCATAGCCGCATTCATAAGTCTATGATTAAAAAATACATCTGCATATACCTAAAAAGTCAATCAAAATTATCAACAAAGATACTCACAAAGAAAGGTTCCCGGGTGTCAAATTGAGATTTTAGTACAACTTGGAGGACAGGTAGCACATACTAAAGTATACATACAGCATATAGCGTGACGTTTATTTGCCGAAATTCACCCTCAAGGGAGGAAACACCCCTGATATACGTTACATTTGTGAATGTAATGAATGTTGTAATGTATTTCGATGTGTCTGCAACTTTTGATTAGGTGCCCTCACAACTATCAATGTTACTGTGTCATATGCTACATGACATGGAAATTGCAATGCCAAGAAGGAGTGCGCATTACCAAACTTGGCAGAAGCGTATAACTATTCAAAGCTAATAACTGATTATAATTTTATTGCGATGGATCAAGTGGTCATCTGCGGCATATCTGGCACTTCGTGCACTTTTTTCTGACATCAATGTTAGGTGTATTTCTTGTGAATTTTGATTGAATTTACACCGTTTTCTCTTGTCTTACTTTTGTTTAATGTGTTTTGAGAGTTTGATTATGCCTAGTGTGCGGCAACGTGGAAATTACCACCAGATGAGCGAATTCGACGGAGGTCGAATTGCTAGCTTGTGCGAAGGTGGTTTTTCGTTCAGGAAAATTGCAAATCATCTTAACCGGAACCAATCCACCATCATGCGTTGTTATCAGTCATAGACTAGGGAGGGCCGGGAAAGTAGCCGAAGAGGAACCAGGAGCCGAAGAAGAACTAATGAGGTGCAAGACCGCTACCTTCGCCTAATGGCATTAAGAGACCGATTCTCCAGTACCAGATCACTTGCTGATCTATGGTTAGGTAATAAAGGTCATCTTGCGACCCTTCGAACCGTTTATCGCTGAATCAGGGCTATCGGCTTGCAATTCTTCTCTTCAACCACAACTTGTGTTACCACTTACGACTCAACACCGACCACAAAGTTTAGAGTGGTGTAGGTTACAAATGCACTGGAACGTGGAGTGGCATGGGGTGGTATTCAGTGATGAATCTCGGTTTTGTATAGGGTTGCATGGGCCGTGGGAGTTATGGTATGGAGTGCTGTAGCATATGGAAGTAGGTCTCAGTTGACGTTTATCCGAGGTACCATGAACGCCCATCATTACGTTAATGGGGTGGTGGAAGCCTATATTCTTTCATATCTTAAGCAGCCCGAAGACCCACTTTTCTAGCAGGATAATGCCCGTCCCCACGTAGCAAGAACTTCTGTAAACCGGTTCAAAGAGTCCCATGTCAATATCTTGCCATGGCCACCGAAATCTCCCGACCTCTCGCCAATCGAAGAAGTGTGGGACATTGTGGGAAGAAAACCGAGGAACCTAGCGAATCTTCCGCAAACGCTGACAGCTCTCCAGCATGAATTGCAGGTTGCTTGGGACACCATACCCCAAGAGGACATCGACCACCTACTGGAATCAATGCCACGAAGAGTGAAGGAGTGTGAAGCTAATAGAGGGTGCCCAACACATTATTAATAAAAATAAAATTAAATGATGTTAATCTTTTGTTCTTTTTCTTTGAAATTATAATCAATTATTACATTTGAATAGTTATACGTTTCTGCCAAGTTTAGTAAAAAAATTCGCACCTCTTCTTAGTATTATAATTTCCATGTCATGTAGTATACATATTATTGCTTCAATATTTTGTGTAAAATGGAACTCTTAAGATTAATAACAAGCAATTTCCAACAAATAAACAAAGAACATGTTCAAAAAGGATGAATGAAGTGTGGCAGATAGAGTACTTTCAAATATGATTCGACAGAGTTTGACGCAATATTGTGCAATATTACTGATGGTGTGAGTGGCCCTCATTATGAATACCTAAAATCAAGTGTTGATTAAATATGTAATAAACAAACAAACCTAATAAATTTACAAAAATTAATGCTAATATAGCTCATAGTATTGGTGGAATCACTCCCGGCAAAAACAATGTAAGCAAAGAAAATAGCACTAACACACGGACATGTTTCTGCCTACCCGGCGTCATCAGCGTGGTTTCGAGCGGTTCCGCTGCGGACGTTGAGTTTGCCTCTCAGTTTATGCCACTAATTTCAAAAAACAGCACTGAAATTTCTGAATGAATTTCTTAGCACCGCCGGGCGCCGAGGGATATAATCATGCCGCCTAGAAACTAGCGAACACGAACCAAATAGCGCTGCACACAATATGGCAGAATTTGCTATAAAATAAATACTGCAATAGTACGTAAAAAATCTAAGAGTATGTTTGGCGCAATTGTAGCAACGATTACTACAATATCTTACATCATTTTAAATCAAGGCGTTTTTTGTGTAAGTAATATACACACCGGCAAATTTAAAGCAATAGACATAAAATCTGATTATTTTCTCTATAGTATACACATTAATATTTCCCAGGGAATCTTTTAATACGAAGTTAGATGGAGTGATTGGAATTTGTTTTACAAAGGTTGTACCACGTGAAACCTGTTTAAGAAGAAAAAACCTCGAAGATGTCAGATTCGAACAAAACACTGGTTTTAAACAGAATAACTTTATTGTACATTTAATGCGTTTTTTCTTTTGCATCAATAGCGTGCCCCCCCACGAGCTCTTGCAATTGCAGTCAGTCGTCTTCCTATATTTCTGATGAGGCCATCGATCAGATAATTATAATATCGTTTTATTCGCAATCAAGCTATTACAATAAATTTAGTGTAAAAGTGCACCTTGTCAAAGTCAATAAAAATCAATATAAATAATTAAAAACAGTATAAATAAATAAATAAATCTGTACCCATTCCTCAATCAATGCAACTCTTACTTCTTCTCTATTTTGAACAGCAGGAATTCTTGACCCAAGCCTTCTGCCTAGCATGTCCCACACGTTCGTTCGGGTTCAGTTCAGGGGAACACGCTGGTCAATTCATTGTTGTTACACCCACTTGATTAAAAAGTCAACTACACAGTGGGCGACATGTCGACGCGCATTATCCTGCATTAGGGTGAAATTTTCTCCGATATATGGGGTAAAAGGTACCACATGGTCTTGGAGAATATCTTTGATGTACCTATCTGCAGTTAACGCTCTGTCATCAGTCACCACGAACTCCGTGCATTTTGTTCTCCTTAATGTCGATACAATCTTTCCCTACCGTCAATTGAATTTATAAAGAAACGGCTATTGTCCGTGAATAAAATTTTACCCCATTGGTCATCATTCCAATTTTGATGTTCTAGCAGAAGTCGATAAGAACTGAAGATGAATATTAACTTCAGAAACACCCTTTAAGCAGAATCAAAAGGCAACCAACTTTTACTTAAAACACTCTGCAGTTATATTGAAAAAATCGAAAATCCGCCAATTTTCTCAACCTTATATTTCAGCAGGCAAAAAATTGGTAGTACTTTAGTATGCCCTACACTTTCACAAAGTTTCATCAAATCTGAATTTGAAATACAGGAACCTTTCATTGTCAGTTGCGGATTATGCAATAAAATGAGTGCGGAAAAGCAAAAGCTTTTATGTACCTGATAATATGCTGATCTATACTTCAAAGTTGGTTCATCGCCATTAAAATAGAAGAATTTTATTTCGTTGCTAATGTATTGAGATAAAGGTGTACCAACAGATATGTTTAGGTCGTGGGGTACTAAATGTTCAAAGTTTCGTACCAGTAAAGAGCTTGTCGCATTAGATTTAAGTATTTTATTTATTTTGTATTCGAAAAAAAGTCCTTCATTAGAAGTGTAACCTATCATCATAGGCATCTTATTGTAGTTACCACTTTTAATTACATCTACTGGGTTTTCGCCGATTACAGGTGGTACACACGGCGATATTTTCTCCAAAACTGGATAGAAATGCCTTTTTACATGAGGTGAAATAGGCTAAAATAAGATGAGAACCGTAGGGCGATTACAAGAATAACAATATATTCGTAAAATATGATCAAAGAATGTGTGCGTGCAAAGTAAAACAAGTCGCTACTTACAATTTTTATTTTCTCCTGGGCGTCGAAAAGAAGTCGAACGGGTTGCTGTTGCAAAAATTCTAAAATCTCTCTATCATTGTTGGAAGATAGACCTAAACTATTCGCAATTTTCGAGGCAGAATCTCGAGCACCTAGAGCCCAATGATTCAGTGCACAGGAGCTTTGCAAAATAATTTTATGGAATAAACCTAAAAAGTTATCAGATATATTTTCTGTTAAACTTTTGACCAGCATGCATGAAGTATTGAAAACATGAGTAAATATACAACAATACAAAAGAATAGCAAAAGATACGGCAAGTTAAGCAAGTGACAAATGACCCAAAGTGTGTTTATGTGGTCTTTATTTCCGTGTATTGACCCTCATTTATAACACACGAAATTTCGAACACCCGATATCACTCACATGGGACGCTATTGGGAGAGATGAGAAGACATCTTCTAACATCAAAGTCGTCTTCTTTATGAGAGATGCATTGAAAATTTTTACTTAATTTGTAGTGGAACAAAAAGATTATTTGTTTTAATGTTGCTTTTGAGACCAGTACCTACACGCAGAGAAACGTTACTTGTATCAAAGCGGTACACTTTAATTCAAAACAATTCCTATTTCAATTATCCACAATACAATAACTGTTTTAAATAAAAAAAAAAATATTTTCTTAGCGTTTCTTTCTCCGCTTAAGAGTAGTATATACTTGTAATGAAATAATTGTGTGTCTTTGTTTAAGACATTTCCTAACTTGATTCAAGAAAATCTTGCAGAAAATTTGGATAAAGCGATTCTTAATATGAGTAAATGGCCGTTATAACACAAAACAATATTTTCTTGAGGATAGTAAATAGTTTTCTTAATTCCAGAAAGCGCTTAGGTATTGTTCACAAATTAATAGTTTCATTTTCTAAAGATAAAGCATTTATTTTTTTAGAATTCTTGAAATGCATATTATTTATATGCACATTATTAATTGCGCTTACCTTGTTTAAAACAGTACGATATATTCGTACATAATCCAGTAAATTATTCATATTGGATGTGATTTTAAAAAGGCTAAAGTAGAGGTTATCTACAGAATAATGCTCAAACAAAAGTGAACACATTAAAAAAGTGCCTAGCAACAATAACCAAGATAATGCTAATAAATAGCTCCTGGTATTGATGGAATCCCTGCCGGTGAAAACAATACGAGAAGAGAAATGTATTAAAGTTTCTTGCTCTTGGTTTGCTCTTCAAAAACAGCAACTGAAATATTTCCTGGCGCCACCTGGTGCCAGTAGTTATAGTCATGCCGTCCTAGGTAGTAGTGACGGAACTGGAATACAGATACCATACTTACCCATATAATGATATAACCTAACGTATAATAATAAAACATATCATACGAGAGTGACTGTTTCCAGTGAGATGTAAAAAAACTAACAAGGGAACACCGGCAACCCGCACTTCTCGATTTCGATGAAACTGCACAGACTGAAAGAGTACCTTGGTATAAGAACACCATTTTTTTCTTACCTAGCGTATCACGCCGATTTGGGGGTACAGCCCCCTCCAAAGATTTTTATGTTTTTTTTTATTTGTGTAAATATCTTGGAAATTATAACAGATATCTTTTTTTTTTTAGAATATAATTTGAAGTAAATTACATAGTCCCAAGGATGACGCGAATTATTTTCGGAAAAAATTTATAACGCGGGACCGGGGACACAAATAAAGTATATTACATAGTCTATTTATATTTATATTTTATTTTTTCACAAATAGAGTCTGTTTTATGTAGAATATGTATGTGGTCAAATTGAGACAGTTAATAATAAAGATATTAGAAGACGATAATAAAACTTTACTTGTCATTGATTGACGTACATAGATAATTGTCGTTCTAAATAGACATATATTAATTAATTAGTTCGAAAACGTTTCCAAAAAATGCCATAAAATAATCCGATTGAGATGGAGTGCTTATAGTAGATGGAGTGCTCACAGTAGATACCGATATACTAAAACTAGATTGTTCGTGTCACGTTCGCAGTTACCTGAAGCATATATAAGGTGGCCGTTTCAAATAATATGTCAGAAGTATTCTTTCGTGCAGTGTAAATTTGTAGTTTGGCATTATGGCAGCGATTAATGTAGTTAATGTGTTGAACATGTAACTTGCAACGTTTCAAGTAGCCAACATCGCAATAATTCCTTTGACGTCTGAAGAACTTGAGTTGCATGATGCGTTGAAGGAGATGATTGTAAGTGCCCAACAAGAAAACATGTTCTCTTTTGAATATGTCACAGGATTAGAGTTTGAACGATTAGAAGAACCACACGAAGCGCAATTTGTGGAAGATGTAGCAGAAGACGAAGAAGATAATTATGAAAATATTGCATGTGTTCCTGAAGAAGAAGGCAGTGTTGTTGACCTACATTACAAAATTAAAGCTGTTGAATACTGGAGAAGTGGTAAAAGCAAGCGACGTTCTGTCGAAGGCGTGAAACAAAAATTCAAAAAGGTCAAATCGCTACGCCAGTTATATAGATGGGAAGAAAGTGTTAACAGAGGCGGCGCTGTAAATTTGCACTGCACGAAAGAACGCTTCTCATACATTATTTTAAACGGCCACCAGTGGTCACTTCAATCACATTATATTATAGTATTTCTTAAAGCATGTATCGAAATAATAAATAATTTCTAAATAAATATATATTTATAACGACAATCAATGACAAGTAAAGTTTTATTAGCGTCTTTTAATATCTTTATTATTAACTGTCTCAATTTGACCACATACATATTCTACATAAAACCGACTCTATTTGTGAAAAAATAAAATATAAAAATGTAAAAAAAATGAGGTATGGGGTACCCGGTCCCCCGTTACTAATTTTTCTCGAAAATAATTCACGCCATCCTTTAGACTATGTAACATACTTTATTTGTGAAAAATAAAGAAAAAAAAAAAAAAGGGGAGGGGTGGGGTCCCCGGTCCGGTGTTATAAATTTTTTTCGAAAATAATTCGCGTCATCCTTTAGACTATGTAATATACTTTATTTGTGAAAAATAAAGAAAAAAAAAAATTAAAAAAAGGGGGTACGGGGTATCCGGTCCCCCGTTATGAATTTTTCCCGAAAATAATTCGCGCCATCCTTTACATTATGTAATATACTTTATTTGTGAAAAATAAAGAAAAAAAAATTAAAAAAGGAGGGGGGGGGGGTCCCGGTCCCGCGTTATAAATTTTTTCCGAAAAGAATTCGCGTCATCCTTGGGGCTATGTAAAATTTTTGAAACTGCTGCGGATCCAATCCCTAATGTCATCTGGATCGTACTATATGTGCAGTGTGGGTCTTCGGTAATCATACTCTGAACACGAGCAACATTTTCTGCAGTGACAGCTGTTTTTGGTTTTGTGTCACGTTGTTCATCAGTCAAGAAACTCCGACCTCGTTTAAATTCGGCAAACCACCGATAAATGGTTGCCCTTGAAGGCTTTTCTTCGCCAATGCTAAAGTTAGGCGTTCCATGCACCTCTTTTCATCAAAACCGCATTTAAAATCGTAGTAGATTAATGCACGAAAGTTCTCTCTACTCAATTCCATCGCGTTTACGAACTAAACAATTTTCTTCTTTCTACGCACTTGATTTAATGACATTGCACGACTGAGTCACTAGACCTACAAGCTTACTTGTCCTAATATCGTTTTATCTAAATAGACATCCATTTCAACGTATTTCACGAGAAACAGAGTCACCCTCGTATAACGTACAACGTTTACTAAACATTTTCAAAAGATACCGGTTAATGTAATATTTTTTCTTTTTATTCCTATTTACCACGTGTACTAGTTTAACTATAGTTTTTTTTTATATATATAATAAGTAAATAAAAAAGGGACAAACACACTTAAAAATTAACTCATTAATTAGTAAACTAAATAAAAATAATCCCTACTTAATTACATTATTAAAGAAATAATTTAATCATACTCTAACCTATAAAAAACACTTCTTCATTAGCTCATTTACTTCCCCTAATTTTAATTATTAACTTTAGATTTTTTTCCATTATTGTTATTTTCTTTTTATCGGATATCCTTGTACGCCTGATGACTGAATACGAAACTGGTCGCCTAATTTCTCAATTCAACTTCGTGAGATCTGGACCATTTTTTCATTCCTACCTTTAATATGAATATTTTCTTAACTTAAAACTAACTGATTTACTTGGAAGAAACATTCTTCTGTTTTGGATTTTCTTGATTTTCTAACCCTAAGAAAATATTTATTTAATCCAAATAAAATGTCAAGAAAATCATTTACTTATATTATACATTTTTATAGTTTTGAAATAAAAATATTTTCTTGAATAGAGAAGCAAGAAAATCTATTTTCTTGATGCAAAAAACCGTTTCTCTGCGAGTAGGGTACATAACATTCACTAGAAGAATCACGAATAATCATCAATTACTTACTTATTACATACAAAAATTACAGAAGAATCCATTTGATGGAACACAAAAACAATAATTGATTAATTTTGTGAAGCAAATAATTTACATAAAGTCGATAATTAATTGATCTGATTTATTTTATAGTACTATACTGAAGTTAATTTATCATCACTGTTGGCGATATCGTGAGTAAAGTTGCGACAGCAATTCCTAATTCATTTATCTTTTAAACCTCTCGAATTATGAGAGTTAATGGAACAAAACAAAATCGTTTGAAATATTTTTACTACATTGAATAAAATTTGGTGACTAAATTTATTACGATAAATAAAATTCTTCCACAAATATTCTATACTTTCGTTTTTTCTTCCAAAGAAGACCAGAGCATACTTCATCCTCACTAGTCCCCTAAGAAATGTACCTCTGGCTAAAGGTGATAACATCAGATAATGAATACTGGCTGCACCAGAACTCTCGCCGAATAGCGTTACGTTTTGTGGGTCCCCCATAAATGATTGGATATTTCCTTGAATCCACTTCAATGCCATTATCATATCCCTAAGACCGTTATTTCCCGTTACACCGAGTGAAGTATCCTCTAAACATAAAAATCCTAAAATATGTGCATATTAAACTAGCGTTCACACATATTGCCTCAATAAATAGAAATTCACCAAGCACCCCGAATCTGTAACTCACTGTTACCAAAACAATATCTTCACTTAGTAAGTATTCGGGACCATACTCATCCGTTTTCGTAGAACCAGTTTGAAATGCTCCACCATGAACCCATACCATTACAGGTTTTAGAGTATCGGTGTGGGATTTCATCTACAACTCATAACGCAATAAATATTAGATCTCTAATCAATAATCATCTATATCTTGCCATTGAGGAGAATATGTTTAAAAAAAGACAATCTTCACCACCTTCAACTTCTTGAGTAAACAAGTTGCGCGATATGCAGCCTTCTCTTTCAAGTGTCGCGTCTCTAATACCGTCCCATCTTGACGGCGGCTGAGGTGGCTGCAATAGTTAAGGAAGTTTTAACCGAAGGCAAGAACGGATTAGCTTTCCTAAAGATAAACTAAGAAAAAACAAGGAAGTCAAAGTTGAATAGGCTAGCACAAAGTAATGCATTAAAGGCTAATTACAATTGAAAATAATTAAATAGGTTAATATTTATGGATTGTCTAAAAATGTGTGAAAATATGATTTTTTTGTATATGTGGTGACGACTCAACGGGGTGTGTAAGCTATTAAACTTGCATAAGCACAGGAGCCTTTATTGCGTAAATGGTGTGTGTAAAGTGCTCCGTGGCTTTATTACTACCACCCGCCAGCCGCAAACAGTGAAGCGCAGTTAATTATTCCCCAATATGCGAATGGTGTCTCAAGATTGTACCGTATCCACCAGAAAATCTACCACCGACCCTGGTGGGAATCAAACGCGTGGCTCTTAATGCTTCCACAGTCAGGAGCAGGTCCTCTTGCCTTTGGCCCACTGAGAAAAATGTCAGGAACAAAAATGATCAGTCATTCATTTTGTATTATCTAGTTTAATGACAGTTACCTTATCTGCGAACGTTTAGTTTATATTTTGAAAGAAGGTTTATTTATCTTTACAATTACTTACATATTTTTTAATATACAGTACGGTCCTAAAGTGTCCTCCTCCCCATGCTAACTTTTTAGCGATAAAAACTAGCGTTTTTAGAAGAAATAGGTAGATTTCTATTTTTTGTGAACTAACTTGCCGTTATCGGCAGTTCGATTGTATTTTCGATGTCGCCGGAAGTGACGTCAAATTTCTTATTTTAAGCAGTTTTATATTTTCACGTTTTTGGAAAGGTAATCGAAAGGTGAATCCAACGATACCACATATGTTACTTAATTTGACAAACTGTCAAACCTTAACTCCAAAAGCGTAAATTATTCTTGTTATTTATTGTTATTATAACCTGCATTTGTCATACTTTCGTTCTTTGTGCTCGTTATTATTTTACGTCATTTTAATTTGTTTTGTTAATTGTTGCTTCTCCTTTGCTTTATCGAGCTTTACTTTACTGTAATTAATTAATTGTGGTAGGTTTGTTTAGAAGAAATAGGTCGATTTCTATTTTTTGTGAATTAACTTCTGCCGTTATCGGCAGTTCAATTGTATTTCCGGTGTCACCGGAAGTGACGTCCACTTTCTTATTTTAATTAGAATACCCTGTATATTTTTGCGTTTTTGGAAAGGCAATCGAAAGACGAATCCAACGATAGCACATATTTTTTACTTTAACTTAAGAAATATGACGATATGCAGTAATAAAAGTATTGGTAATCTGTTTTTGTTTTTACGCAAAGTTGGCTAGGAAAGAGCGCCGAATTGTTTCTTGTGACGCCAATTGTCAAATCTCAATTCCAAAGGCGTCAATTATTCTTGTTGTTTATTGTTATTATATTCTGCATTTGTCATATGTTCCTTCTTTGTTCTCGTTATTATTTTCTCTCATTTTAAATTGTTTTATTAATTATTGTTATTTCTTTACTTTATCGAACTTTATTGCAATTAATTAATTGTGGTAAGTTTGTTTAAATATGTTTTTGATAGACATTGTGTCTGTTTTTTAGGCTTTTTGTGTTGTTACTTTTATGATGACTTCGGTACGAACCATGCAAAATTGCTGAGTGAATTTTAATATGTATTATGTAAATCTGGCAACAATTATCACCTTATTTGCCATGGTTGCTCAACAAATTATGGTAAGTTTTGCCTATCAAAAACTAACAAATCAAAAAACGCTAGCTTCTGTCGTTCAAAAGTTTGCATGGGGGCGGCACTTTTTGGACCTCACTGTACATATGTAGTTTATTCACAAAGTTTTCAATAAAAGTAATATTAAGGGATAGATAATTGTGTAGACATAAAATAAGGTGGAACCTCAATAAATTATAAGTAAAAAACGATTACAAATGATACAATACGAGGTGTAGCAATTAAATAACCGGACTGGTGCTACAAAACATTTTATTGATCACCAATTATATTACAAAGTTTATCCCCTTCAATGTACTCTCCTTGCCGATCCCTACAACGCTCCATACGAATTTTCCACTGTCGAAAGCAGCGCTGGAAGTCCGTTTTCGTCAGCTTGTTGAGAACCTCCGTCGTTTTCGCTTTCACCGCTTCCACACTGTCAAATCTTGTCCCCTTAAGTTCCGATTTTACCTTAGGAAATAAAAAAGGCACAGCGGGCAGGTGGGGCGAGTGCGGTGGGTGGTCCAACACGGTGATGCCGGATTTCGCAAAGAAGGCCTTCACAGACAATGCGGAATGGGCTGGTGCATTGTCTTGGTGGAGCATCCAGGATTTGCCCTTCCACAAATCGGGTCTTTGTCTTCTCACTCGTTCACGAGGGGTTAAGCAAGAGCAATTTTCTGAATGTTGTCGTCTGTTTTTGATGTTGAGGGTTGTCCAGACCGCGGATCGTCTTCGGTCGTTTCACGTCCCTCCTTAAACCTTTTACACAACTCAAAAGCTTGTGTGCGCGATAAACACTCACTTGCGTACACTTCCTTTAAAATGGCATGAGTTTCTGTGGCAGTTTTTCCCAATTTCGCAAGAAACTTGAGGTTAACTCGTTGCTCGATCTAAACGCATTTTTCCGACGCGATGCTAGCGTAAAGGCTTGAACGGACGATTGCTACAGCGAGACTGAGCGACGTACAACCCTGCCCATCGAGCTCAGCGTGGGGGAAGCATCTGCAAGCACAGACATGTTCAAACCTGCCGTGGCGTGCTCGCTGTTTGTCGATAGTAGCACCAGTTCGGTTATTCAATTGCCACACCTCGTATAATTAAATATAACTGATTTATTAGAAATCGCTGTCAACTAATAGGGTATTCAAATGGATCACTTGTCTGAACGAGAGCCAGAAAATTCCCCGGAGGTAAAATTTCTCGACAAACAATTCACCGAACGGGAAATCCCCGACAATTTATTAACACACTTCCCTTTACACTTTATCTTGGCTTAGGATGGGCAGCATAATGCTGGCGTCTTTATAAGCTTTTTTTTTATTTTCTTCGCTCATTCTTTTTTAATGCCTTCAGTGGTTGGGTTGTAGGCTATATCACATAAGTAATTGTTAAGGGTTCTCTCGTCATAATTTCTTAGAAGAACTACTATTTGTTCAGCACAATCACGGTACTTTTTACGAGCAGAGCAGGCTTCTGCGCCTCCTAAGTATTGCTCTGTGTGTAGCTCATGTAGGCTTTGTTCTCCTTGTATTGCTTTTACGAACTGCCATATATTGGGATAGATTGCTGAAACTTGCGTCTCAAACGCTCGATGCCATCCTTTTATAAAGTAGTTCGTTTGTGGTAACCCTTTTGCCACAGTTTCACAATAAAAATTCCACATAAATCTTTGTGAGCGGCAATATGGGCGTCTTTGCGGGCGTTCAATCGATGCTTTGAAGCTGGAAATTCTTCGACAAAAGCACTCATCACGCCAGTTTGATCCGTTAAAATGGTGTTTGGTTACACCCCAGGCATAAATTCTTTTAACTTTTGCAGCAAACGAATGTAGGTATTTTTTGTTTTATCTGGTAATAGCACGTACACTAATGGAATTGAAATATTTTCCTTCAACCTGGACCATGAACAATTGACAAAACATGTGTGGCACTGTTTAAAATGTGCCGTCCGCTTACCAATAGGTGCTTTAAGCTAGGAGTGAAATATTTCTTTCGTACTAAAAATCAGCATTCTGTCGTCATTTGGTCTAGAATCGTACAGTAAAAAGTATTCTCCATTTGCTGTTAATGTGTATTCTTGTGAAAAAAAAACGATGTCCCTTCGATGAAGCAGCCAAATCGGTGTAACTTCTTCCTTTGTAACGAATATTTTAGTTCTTTAGTTAAATTATAATTCTCTTCATGCTGGAAACTTTCGGTAAACATGCTGCAGTAGCCTAGCTAAATCCAATAGATGCAGTAGAGATGTTATCATATGGTGAGTCTTGGGTAATTATCGCGTTTCCAGAAATTTTTTTGACCCCTTTCTCTTTTTGTGTGTGTTTGTCGAGAAATTTTACCGTCAGGGAATTTTCCGATCGGGGAATTTGTTTGTCGACGAACTGACAACCGGGAATTTTACATCGGCTGTAGGAGTGTGGGGAAATTCTCCTACACCCGTCTGGGTACAAGAATATTTAGTTAATCTTGTGTAACGTAGGTCCGGGGACAGCCAAACATATTGTGTCACTCTAGGCAAAGAATAAATTATGCCCGTTTATTCTCCAGCTATTTCATCAAGTTTGGAAAAGAAATCACAGCAGGCCAAATCTGGCGAATATGGTAGATGAAGCGCCAATTCGTACCGTAACTGGACTAGTTTTGCTGTAGCAATTACCAATGAATAGGCCGGGACTTTACCATGATAGTAGAAAATTTTTTCTTCGCTAGATGGAGCCTTTATCTCTTTAGTTCAGCCTCGAATCGGTCCAACGAATCAGAATAGTACTGTTCCGTGAGTGTCCTTCCCTTCTCCAAATAATCAATTAAGATTGTACTTGGCGAATCCCAAAAAATACCGTCGCCATAATATTTTCGGCTAATGGAACCGTCTTCCCCTTCTTTGGTGCATGTTCGCCGGAAAAAAAAACCGTTTTGCTGACTAACCTTTGGTCTCTGGCGTGTTGTAATGTATCCATGTCTCATCTACAGTCACATAACGCCGCAGAAACTCGTATTGCACTTCAACATATCAGCAGATGCGCAACCACCGATGGCTTTCTCATATTCAATTTTTCGTGAAGGATGTTTTGCACACGTTCAATTGAGATGTTTTTTAATGTCCGTAGTCAGCTCAATGGGACGACCTGGCCGTTCTTCCTCAAAGACGGATGTTCGGCCACACTTAAATTCATTAAATCCGTATCTGATGGTAGTCATCGAAGGTGCATGATCCTTATAAACTGCATCCAATTTTTCTTTGATTTTCGCACACGTTATCCCATCCAAAAAAGAAATCAAATCACTGACAGGTATTGTTCTTTTTCCACGATTCCATAAATACATAAACATACTCACTTCCAACAGTTCTCAAAACATCGCTACTCGAAGAATCTTTCCGAAATTTTGACAAACATCGACTAAACAGTAGTACCCACAGTCATACTATCCTCGTAATTTAGATTTACGAATTTCTCCATGAGATCTTTAGTTGGATAACAATAGTAACACAATTTTTGTAATATAGTAATGATTTTAACCCGAATATTTCCGAAATATTTCTTCAACTGTTTCCTAATCAGTACAATTGGTACCATCTTTCAATATTTATCATCATAGACAACTTTTGAAAGTGAAATTATTAATAGACGGTGATATTCCCTAGATTAATAATAATCAAATTTAGAATTCCGAATGTACTGTAATGTAAAATCTATGCAGAAAGCACTAGTAAGTGGGCTGAGACAAAAGATCATTTACTTTATTAAAATTTAACCTGGTTTAAGTTTCACAAGGCTTGTAGGTCTTGCTAGAGTCATCACATTACGAATACAAGGTTTTATTAATTTAGACTTTGAAAGATTTGTTAGAACCTGCGGTAGAGCTAAAAGAAACAGCTTCAGAAGCACTATTTTTCAGAATATTTCTTTCTCAATATTTGCAAACCTAGGCTTCTATCTAACCCGCCTAGTAGTACCTAAACCAAAACCTGACTTGAAATTTATTACATTGTAGTCGAAGTTTGCCATTTGAAGTCTGAGGTACTGTTTTGCAAATAATTTACAACAATCATTTTTTTCTACAACATAAAAGCCATTTTCTGTATGAGTTTGACAAATATACAACTTAGTTTAATTAACTTTATCTTTATTACTACTTTTAACAAAAACTGATACCAATGTATGCACAATAGATATGTATATCGATAGATTCGGCAAATTCTACATTATTGTATATTTACGGAAAAATCTAATAAAGATAAGATATATCGTGACCTCGACATATATATTCTTACATATTACTTAAATCGTGGTAAGTTCCGGTTTTATTCGAAATAAATATCTCAGTCAACAAAAAAACATCTTCGTTTCAAACAATACATTTTCTATAATCCAAATTATCTTTTCAGTAGTACATGGATTAATTTGAATTTGAAAGATATCTGACTTCTTGCTTCAAGGATTACACAATGAAATAATTAAAAAGCCCTATTTTTATTATCAAACATATATACAGGGTTAATAAATAAAAGGAAATAATAAATTAAATTAAAACGCGTTTAATATAAATCTCAAGAGAGTACGAATACAAGCATCGTTCTGAATTTTAGGTTTAATTAACGAATTCAATCCATATATTCAAATTACTAGAGCTGCAATTCTGAACACTATGAGGCGTTATCTAAGAACAAATCGTGTACAAATCAACCTAAATAATGAAAACCAAAATTTTTCACAAATGATGTTTGAGTTTGTAATCAAAGCTACCGCTACGAGTGACGAAAATTCTGACGTTTACAGTTACAAAGTCTATAGACTGTATATACGTTGGTATCTCAATGTTATTAGAGAAATGTAAAAATTTTCTCCTACCTATTGGCTTAAACTACTTATTAGTGCTTATAACAGCTTAAATTGACTAAAAAAGATTTTACTTCAAAATTTATAGTTTAATATAATCACTATTTTATGAGTGCTGCAATTGACCAGTCACAGGCAACTAATTCTTCCTTTACTGATGCTCAGAAAAAAATTGGCCACTAAGAAAATTTCCAAAAAATAGTAAAAATCCAAAAATTTCGACAAAATTACTTCTTTAACAAAAGAACGGCCATTTTTACGTGAACTAATTTGTAAATGGTAGTATTAATGCTATTTTCTGTAAAATTTGACAACCTTAGATTTCACATTTGACATCTTGATCCATACCAGTTGAAATATTTTGAATTTTTTTTCAAGTTTTTTTATTAGAGCTCACTACCGTTTGATTGGCCGTAATTCGAGATAGTTCTGAAGCTGCTCGACTGTAATGGCGTGTAGCTAAATCGGTCCAAAACAATACGGGTATGTTGAACAGTTTCGTCATGCCGAGAAGTGATTTAGGTCGATGCGAAGCCAATGGAGAGTTTAGTCATTCGATAGGCGTGGAAGTGAATGGTCGTTCGATAATTATCGGTTTATCGGTGGGCGTCTTTTAAAATATGGATCGTCGTAAGCGAGGTTTACCTTTAGCATCGCATGTGAATAAATATATTAGCCGTTTCTCGGGGTTGGAATATACAGGTACTATCATTCAGTGCAAAATTTGCAATATACGGTTGATAGGTCGCGATACATTTCACTGTAGAAGACATATTAAAAGTAAACGTCATGTACTGAATTTAAGCAACAATATTCCGTACTGGGAATTTCTGTATGATTTTATTTTTATGCTAAGTGTTTGCAACATCCCACAACACCTAGTAGACAATGAACACTTTCGTCTTTTCTGGAATAAATATGTTCCCTCGTGGAAACTACCAACCAATATACAATTGCGACACAATTTGCCACATTTGCAGGGTACAATAAAAAACTGTATAATAGACGAGTTGAAAAATAAGAATAATTTGCGTAAATGTGGATGAAACAACTGATGCACAGAAACACAGCGTGATTCCTGTTGTAGCGCGTTCAGTAAAAGGATTGAAAAAAGTGATGCTGAAACCGTTGTGAAGGTAATAAAAGATTTGTTAAGAGAATTTTGTATCGCAGGAGCCCAAGTCACAATGCTAGTTACTGATGGAGCTGCAACAATGCTGAAAGTTGGTAGGATGTTGAAAATATGCTTTCCGACTCATCTTCACATAACATGTCTCATACACGCGTATCATCTCGTTGCAGAACCATTCGAAAGACGTATCCGATGGTGAATAATTTAATACCATCTACCAAAAAAGTATTTGTGTACCCTGTAATAATGCGATGGGGAACATCGCTCCAGGCAGTATTTTATTATAAATATTTCGCAAATGTGAAGGATGTGATTTTTTTGAACGCTCACTGTAAATAAACTATTCGACTGATTTCTGTGCGGTCACTGCTTCAACAATAACAAATGTCAAATTTTACGAAAATAGTAATGTCAAATCTCAAAGCCCTATATCTGTGGTCGTTTGTTAAAACCTTAGGACGCTACCCTAGTATATGGGGCAAATTCATTTTTGGTATCCACAGAAAATAATGAATAATGTTGGTAATAGTAATGTTAACTATTAATCTATGAATCAATTACTCATTATGTTTCTAAAGTATGGAACAATTTCATTATTTCTGACACCAAGTACATTTTGCAGAAATCGTCAGATATGTTGATTTTTAATTCTATTTACGCTCTTGTACTTTTTTTTTTTTTAGGTTCGACGACGTTTCTGTTTACGTTATATGACATCATAGATAGATATTCTTGAATGGGTCACTGTACCTATATTCCTTCATTTTTGAATTCTGTTTGAACAGCTGATTTCAAAAATGTATCGTATTTGCACTCTAAAATTGATAATTACGAAAATATGGCCATTCTGAGATACGAAATTTCAAGCATCAAAGTTCGCCGTAGTGGTCAACATTATAGCATTCCTTCAGATAACGTTACTTTGTCAACTAGAGTGAGGACTGAATTTCGAACAATTACTTTAAATTGTTTTTACTATTTGTTTAATTTGGTCGGACAAATCATTTAAAATCGCGAAATACTGGTTGGTTTTAGACCACCAATGTATATGTTTTTCAAAATCAGCTGTTCATACCGAATCCAAATGTTGAGAAATATACACAGTATTAAATTTAAGAATGTGCAGTTTGTCCATTTAGTGTGTGAGTGGAAGATAATTCCTTCTCTGAGCAATTTAGATCAAAACTTTTTGAATAAAAATTATTCCTAGATAAATTCTGCTCAACATAAAATTACACTTAAATATACAGAGTGTTCAGTTTCCGCTGCATACAATACAAGCTCAGTTTTTTAAACGAAACAACTGTATATGAATGCGTTTTTGGATTACGTTTTTCAATTAGTGTCAACTCGCTTCAGCATTCCTTATATTTATCTAGGTGAGTTTTTGAGATAGTATGAGATTTTTGCGAAACCCATAATTTTTTTATAGTATTAATTAAAATGTGTATGATATTTCCTTAGAATTTAAAGGAGAAGTTCTCCTACAATTTTTTTTGTAAACATTACATCTATACCTGAAATGCATCATTTTTTGATAAATTAAATATTAAATTATGCATACAAATACGCATGAAAAAATGCCTAGTAACAAAACCAAAACTAATGCTAATATAGCTCATGGTATTGGTGGATTCATTCCCGGCAAAAACAATGCAAACAGAGACAAAAAGAGAGTACTAGCACACGGACATGTTTCTGCCTACCAGGCGTCATCAACGCGACTACGAGCACTCACTCCTTTGCTCTGCCTGCATTGTGTCTACCTCTCGGTTTATGCCCCCAATGTCCACAACAACACTGAAAATATCTCCCGGTGCCCCTTAGCACCAAGAAACACAGTCATGCCGTCCTAGACCGTGGCGACACACACCGGAGTACAGATGCCCTCCACCTATCGAGAAGCAGATATATAGCACTCAAAGCATCTTTTCTGTCGATCCTTTTGGTTTTAGATTCTTGGGAGATTGAGCAGATCGACTAGAATACGTAGTGTAGTACGGATATGATATTGATTTTTACCCCGGATCCCGATTAGCACCCCGCAATAGTTCTGAATTTACCTTCATCGAAAGTACTTCGATCCGACTTATCAACCGAGTCGAGTAGCGTGTCAATCGCGCTTTCGTTTATATGAATTAGTTTTAAGCTCTTATTTCTTTGTATAACACCACGAACTATAATTAGGATCATTTATTGTCAGTTTAACCCGCTTTGTATGGCTGCTCGTTGTCATTTCTAGTTATGTATGATCCTCAATTACAGTTCATATCATTTTAATGCATGCTCGATCGAATAGTTAGTGTATTTAGTTAAAACAATTAAAGTGTATCAACTCTAATTTTCTCCCTTATTTCCAGTATTTACTATTTATACGTACCTTGTTAACTTTCTGGACGATCTATGCTGAAGTGGTGATTACCTCGAGTAGATGTTGGAATTGTATGTATAAATTAACTTTCACACATTATTTTTAATGAATATTCGAAATAAAAATTTGTAGTATTTCGCCACTCAATGTATTTAATGTATTTAAACAAAAAACTTGTCTACATCGTTTCATATTTAATTTACAAAAGGAGGACGTACTTGGTTGTCGTTTGCAAACTAAAATTCTAGAAAAGCTTCTCTATCGGATTTTGGAAAAATATATATGACGTGAACACGCTACCAAGTACGGCGTTTAAGATATCGGGCGCTAGAGAAATATTAGCATTAGGGAATGTTGAAGAAAGTTGAAGTGAAATGTAGGGAAACATCCAAAAACCCAATAATAATAAAAAGTGTGTAAAGTAATGGGGTTTCCTATATGGAAAATTTTTTTAATATGTTTTAGAGAAAAAACTTATTGTTCATAAAACATTTTGCTTGTATCTAAACCCCTTATAATTAAACAAAAATCCAGTAGTCATTTAAGATAAAACCAAAAACATAAAATTATGACTTGTTGTTATTGAAAAAAACGACCAAGTCCGCTTCTGAAAAAAGAAGACTACGAAATTCAAA
The DNA here is from genome assembly GCA_029619315.2 of Dynastes maya. Taxonomy (NCBI): domain Eukaryota; kingdom Metazoa; phylum Arthropoda; class Insecta; order Coleoptera; family Scarabaeidae; genus Dynastes; species Dynastes maya. The sequence continues at coordinate 33,939,137 of JAROYE020000003.1, forward strand.
CATTTGTTTTATTGTTGTTTAAATAAATGAAGGCATGCTATTTTTTAATACGAAATGTTTTTACAGCTATTCCACATACTCTCCTCCACATCCAGAGTAATCTTCAACTCTTTTTCGAAAGTGTTTGTAAACATTGTGCAACATTTCCACATTAATTTCTCTAACAGCCTCCGTATTTTTAAAGAATCTACATCATTTACCATTAGTTCCTTGTGTACTTTTTGCTTTAGGTGACCCCAAAGAAAGAAATCCATGGGAGTTAAGTCCGGTCACCGAGCTGGCCAATGTATCGTCCGATCCATTTACCAGGAAAATGTAAATTTAGGAAACCGCCAACAATCACGGTACGTTGCAATTCCTCTCGTTCAAGTGATGGCAATAAAACATTTCCAAATAATTGTTTTGATTTAAATTTCCATTAAAAAATGTAAGGCCCAAAGATTCTGTTGCATAGTATTCCGCACCAAACATTGACTTTTTGATATCGCTGATTTCTGGCACTAATTCTAAAATTTGGATTGTGATTTAACCAATTATGATTACAGTTTTGTGAAGGGACAGTATCACTTGTCGAAAACGTTGCCTCATCGCTAAACATTAAATTTTGGTGAAATAGGCGACTTTCCATGGTGTTTTCACCAACCCATAAACAAAAATCAAGCCTAAAAGGGCGATCATCAATTTCTAAGGTGTGTCTGAATTTAGATTTGTATAGATGCATTTTATTTGTTTTATAAATTGTTTGCAATAACGTATGACTAACATTCAATTGACCTCCTCCTAGGATTTTCGGCGACAGACTCGATAGCCACAATAGTCACAGCATTATCTTGATCATATTTTTTCGAGGTTTCTTTTTGTCGGTAATGGATGCCGTTTCATCAAACTTTGTAGTTAATTTCTTCAAAGATGTTCTGCTCACATTTACATTGAATAAATTTATTGCATATGCCTATGAGACGTCAACCGGTTAACACGAAATATGTACATGAGTAATACGATACTGATGAAACATTCGGACTTGGTCGTTTTTTTTCAGTAACAACAAGACATAATTCTACGTTTTTGGTTTTACCTTAAGTGATTAGCTCATCACTTTATACTTGAATATAATTTTATGTTACGCAGGACTAGTCTCCGAATAATTTTTATTTGAAGATGCTTTTTAAATTGTTCAGGAAAGGAATTATTTTCCACCCACGCAATAGGTAGGCGGTGTAGACACGCTGTATGTAACATATGATTAAATAGTCAGGATTTGAACTGCCACAAGTAGGCAATATTGTATTCCCTATAACATTTTAGGTTGCATACTGCGCAGCAAGTTGAATTTGCAACTATTATAATTTAATTGCCCTAATATATGGCTTTATTTGCAAGGAAAAGTGTTAATCAGTAGGCTGAACTAAAAATCTAAAAATCTTACAAAATTATTACTGTAATTATTAGAATTATTAGAACTGTAATTATTTTCAATGATGTGTGAAAATCTGTATATAATGTATATGTACTTAGTTACTCAATCTATTGGTGCCATACCTGAAAACGTAATTGTCCTAATGGTGGCAATGCGTACGGTATTCCAAAGAAACTGTAAAAATTGCCATCTTTATAATTCACTGACACTTTCCCCCGTAATAGTCCTTCATTAACCTCCACAATTATCTCTTTCATATTAAAAGCTGAATAATCTGTTAACAAAACATTAGATAAACGATATGAAAGTTGCATATCATCTATTAAATTTAAGGTATTCTAAACGTATGTACATAAACATATATGTATGTACATAAACATATATGTATGTACAGTCCGGTCCTAAAGTGTCCCTCCTCCCATGCCAACTTTTGAACGACAGAAGCTAGCGTTTTTAGAAAAAATAAGAATAGGTCGATTTCTATTTTTTGTGAACCAACTTTTGCCGTTATCGGCATTTCAATTATATTTCCGGTTTCACCGGAAGTGACGTCAACTTTCGTATTTTAAATAGAACAGACTGTATATTTTTACGATTTTGGAAAGGTAATCGAAAGTTGAATCTAACGATACCACATACGTTATACTTTAACTTAAGAAATATGACGATATGCAGCAATAAAGGTTCTGGTAATCGTTTGTGTTGTTACGCAAAGTTGGCTAGGAAAGAACGCCATGATGCCTTCGGTACGAACCATGCAAAATTGCTGGGTGAATTTTAATATTATGTAAATCTGGCAACAATTATCGCGCAAGAAATTATACAATAATTTAAATCATATTATCTTCTGTTAAAACAGTTCGCCCTGTAAATTTTATACTATCTATGCTTACTTGACGCAAAGTTCAGATATTTCCGTCTGTACAAGGGCAGTGTTCATTATGTTCCACTCTGTGGTAATTGTTGCCAAATTTAGCGAATATTAAAATTAAGTACTTGATGATTATCTTATGTGGTCCTCTTTGGTGAGCAAGTTGCTAACCTTCTCGTTTAAAACTGCTTTCATGATCATTGTTGATGGCAAATTGTTCATCACAATTACTTTCATCATCGCTATATTCGCTACATGTTTGATCTACCACTTCAGTAGTGTTTCTTCAAAATTGGGATCGTCAAATTTTATACCATCGCAACTTGTGGAAGTACGAGGTAGGCGTCATGAATTCTCAATGATCAATTAATAATTCTATACCCTTGTAAAAAAAAATTTTAAATTTTTCCCTCAAAATGTTGTATTACAGCTGCTTGCAACTATCGTCCTTAAAACAATTCCTTTTTGGACAGAGGATCATAATACAGGACCATTGTTTCATCGCCTGTGACAAGTCTACCCGGCATTCCCGTTGGAGAGCAGAAAGAAGATGCGCTACGCCCTAATACCCAAATGGTTATGGAGAATTCGGCAAATATTTGTTTTAGAAATGTTAGACATCACTGCCAATTCCTTCACTTTCAAACGACGATCTGCTAATACCATTTCTTCAATAATTGAAATGTTTTGAGGCGTTATCAGTTCAATTGGCCGACCGGAGCGCTTATCATCTTCAAGGGATTCTTGCCCCAAACGGAAACATTTTGCCCACTTTTTTACAGTGGAATATGAAGGAGATAAATCACCATAAACGCCGTCTAAACGTTGGTTAATGTGAGTAGGCATATGCCCTTCTTTTGTTAAAAATTAAATGACCGCGCGGTACTCAATTTTCATTACCTGAGACACTTTCATGTACTAGTCATGTTGCTTGACTGGCTACTAACAACTACTACTCTTCGAGCCGCAATATATATAGTGTAAACCTCGCAGGCCGAGAATTTACGGTGCCTACCTCGTACACACTTATTGACTTTTTATGTCCTCATGATCAAGATCAACTGTGAACAGTGATTCCTATTTTTTCCTTGAATTATGAAATCAATAAGCAAAATTATACGATTTATTCTTATCTGCATACTAAACTAAAACGAAAAAGCTGAGCCCATAAATTATCAAATCAGAAACGTCGCTACTCAATAGATATCTGCGTTGGAAAATAGTGATGAAAACACTACCTACCCATCTGGGAGACGGTTCTCACCATTTGATCTCAAATATCTTAAAAAAGAAAAAAGCGGCCTAAATTTAAGGGTGGATGCAAAATAAAAAATAAAAAAAAATTGTACAGCCAGATATCGTAAGTTGATGCTGTCTGTGAGACGTATACTTAGTGTTTAAGGATAACCGGAAGGGGAATTAAATACAAATTAAATAGAAATTAAATAATGGAATTAAATACAAATTAAATACAAACAGATAGTCAAATGAAATCAGTAGCTACTTGATAATTTATTCAACTTAGCAATTGTCCTGAATTCTAAACATACTACTTTTTTCTAATAATTATAACTTTTAAACTACAGTATTCGCCATCTTCATCAATAGTTAGCAGTTTTAGGAGTTAATGCAAACAGATCGTCCCAAAACTTCATTCGTTCATTTTCTGGATTTTTTTCAATAGTTAATTCTTCTGCTATATCCAAGAAATTAACTTCGTCTTGAAAAGCAGGCTTCCATGTTATACCTTCGATTGGATTCGGGTCTCCGGTTTTCGCGAAATTTGTCCAAAGTTTTACCATTCTTCTAATAGTTTTATCTTCAATTCCATTGGGTTCTATGTAAATGGGAAGAACGTTTTTGAATAAATATCCCACATCATCAGCGTGACAAGCACCAGGAGAATCGATTTTAAACATCTTTTTAAAGATATTTAATCCAGCATCGATTGAAAACCTATAGAAAAATACTAGCTCTGATGATGTAGCAGCATGGTGCTTAACGCTGCTATAGATCCCTCGCATAAAGGTAGTGTCAGTTCGTAACTAGAACAGATGTAAGCTTAAAAATTTAAATGTTGTGTCTGCTTAATTCTCTTACCATACATATTTTATCTTTAACATTTAAAGTTGCGAAATTATTTCCTAAATAAAATGCTTTAATTTTATCCGCAATTGATTTCGATAAATCACTTCCGGGTTCCGCCTTAAAGAAGTTTGGTACGTACTTTTCAAAATCAACATCCGATTCACTTTCAACTATCTGTCCAATCATATCAAACAATAAACCCTCTCTTGATGTATACCCCATCATTAATGGAACTTTATTGTAATCTCCTTCCAAAAGGATCTCCAACGGGTGTTTTCTTAAAAATGGTGGATCGTACGTCGACGATTTTTCTATAACTGGCCCAATTAGGCGTACATAACTTGCTGTAAATTCCTAAAATTAAAATAGCGTAAGATAAATAATAATTATTAAAAATAACTATGTTTATACGAGGGACATTCAATAATTAACCAGACAAATTGTAATAATGTGAAAAAAACTGAGGGTCAAGTTGGTAACCTTGATGACAAATTCAATCAACTACAGCTGTTTGAAAGAAATAAAAACAAACATAACCCATTTTGTTAATTTCAAAATGTCAGCTCAGTTACCGACATGTCGGTGTCGTGGTGAGCAGTTGCCGATCTCAATCGATCTGTCTGATTATTTCACCTTGTGAGCTCATGCTGATCATTTGTTGTAGCATTAAGAGCGACTGCGTCTAAGTACGATGTTATTACATCAATAGAATTAGTGCCTTTGGGATAAAACCAATAAGAACAAAATACTCGGCATTGAAATCGGATGACGACTGGTCGGTAGATGTCAATGATGTCGTGTTAGTATCGGTGCCGTGTCGTGATCGTGTCGGTGCTGTTGTCAACTGACGCACTGCAAAATTGTGTAATAGCTATGGTATGTGAATAAAGACGAATTGTATCCACGAAAAAATAGTTTATAATAATGTGTATAATAATGTTTTTGAGTGGATAACATGTCTTTATTCACGTGTATCATACAATATTTTTTCCAATTCCCCTGAATTTAAAAAAAAAATTATTGCTTAGGTAATTCATTTACATAAATGCTAATTGTACTATTACTAATGTGAAGAACACTTAAAGCAATAAAGTTGACTATGCTTTCGTCAGGGTCAAGTGCAGTGGAAATTCCAGGCCTTTTATTTGAATTTACATCTGCTAAAATTTTTCCTGACGTGGATATTTTTTGAGCAACTGATTCGTTGATACAGTGTTCTTCCACTGTAGAAGACTTCCACCATCCGTGCCTTTTAAGAGTTAATAAGTCAGCTCCTGCATTGGCTAGTAAATTTGCGGAAGTCCGTAAAAACAGTGTCCCGGTATAAAGATCATAATTTGGTAACTTCAAATATTTCGCTATCATTTGTGGTATTTTTGCAAAAGTGTTGATATCGATAGGTTGTATTGTGCACTTTTGATTCCGGTAACAGAGAAATAAATTTCTGTGTGGTACATTTTATGGACGTAAATTTTTGTACTTCTTGTAAATTTCTATTAAATTAACTTGACAGTCTTCATTGACAATTGTAAATGTGCGTTTCTTATTTGTTTTAGTGCCTGGAAGCGAAATTATTTGAACAGACTCTTTCTCATCAATATCATCGACTCGAATCTTGTGTAGTTCGTCAATTCTACATCCGCCAACTACATCCATAATTAAGACTACCTATAAAGAATGAAAAATTGGAAACGTATTTCAAGGATGGTTATAAACATTCTTACCTTAATACATAAGTACATTTCATTAGGGGCCTCGGATAAGAATTTGTAGAAATCTGTTTTTTCAAATGTTCGAGACTTTTTTGGTTCGTAAGTCTTTTTATAAAAGCGATGAGCTTTGAAAACCTGCAAAACTCCATAATAATTAAATCTAATTTGGAATATTTAGGTTTACTTACTTGGAAATATCAATATTTTCATTTATGGATAGCGTTGCTCTGAGCATTGAGTAACGACACCATAAGATTTTCTTTGATTCTTCTAAGAAATAAGCTAGCAGCATTTCGTCGTGTATGTTTTGTACTTCTTTTCGTACTAACTAATTTTGATTTTTCTGGCAATAAATTGGATACTGCAATCGCAGCTTGGTTCAGAACATCTTGTGGTATGCTTTCTTCCTGGTTATTTGCATTTCAAACACACTTTCAGACTCTTACATCGGCAAATTGAAGAATTTGCGTGAAGTGTCACATGTTTTATAAATAAGCCAACCATAGCAACGAAAATTTCAGTGGGTAATGCGAATTTTAATTTTGTTAGTTTATTCGTGTTATCAATAGCCGTGTGAATAAAGTATTGCTGTAAACATTTTATTCATCCTTTTGATTAAACTATTATTTTAATAATGAGATTTAATATATAAAATGAGCATTTTATCAATAGGAATTGGAAAAATGACTTTATTCGCGATGACAGACGTTTAAAAGTCGCGACAGTTGCTGGTTTGTGTAATGTTAGTGTGGAAACCGTGAGTTCGGTCATTCATGACAAGCTCAATTGTCGTGTTCAAAATGGGTTCCAAGACTCGTATTCGCAAACTACGGTTTTTAACAGAAGGTAATGACTTTATAGACCGTATTCTAACTTGCGATGAACCGTGAATTCATCACTATGAATCTAAATCAAACCGGCGAGGTCTTGAATGGAAACATCTGGATTCGTCCGCGAAGACAAATTTCAAAGCACACGCGTCTGCCGGTAAAGTTAACGGTCTTCGGACTCTCGAGGCTCATTTTTGGTGAGTATTTAGAAGAACAACGTACTGTGAACAGTGTTCTAACATGTGCTTCAACATAAAGTCAAGCTAACGATAAGGGGAAAACGCAGGGTGCTCTCCCCAAAGCAAAGGTGTGGCTCTGTTGCACAATAACGCCCGCCCTCATACCGCCCAGAAAACGTGAGAAATTATCTAAAATCTGGGTTGGGAGATGTTGGCGCATCCACCTTGTAGTCCCGACATTGTGCCGTCCGATTTTCATTTGTTCGGCCCACTCAGAATATTTATAGCGGCACCATGTTCAAAGACAGCGAAGAGGTCAAGAAAGCTGTATACAAGTGGCTCCGTCAGCAAGGTCGTGAATTTTTTACAATGGACCTTAGAAAGCGTTGAAAAGTAGTGTATTTCATTCTCATTAAATAAAAGGTTTTTTTGTCAACAGCCATTTGTCTTGTTAATTATTGAACATCCCTCGTACATCACCCATTTTCTCTTGTCCTTCGTGTAGTTTTTCAACGGATAATCCTTTTAGAAAGCGCAAAATCATTTTCTCTTCAGTATGTGGACAATCTAGTGCCTTAGCAAGTTCTTTATAACATGGTTTCGCTATTGACCATGGAAGTAATCCGCAACCACTTTGAGCTATGGCCCTATGAAATAAACCTAAAAAATATTAAAGAACATAAAGTGAACGATTTGAAGTTTATAATATGTGTCTAATAACGAATAATGTATGTGTAGAACTAATCGAATAGACCCTAACATCAATGTACGTTACTATTTATTGAACTTTTTCTCCTCACATTTCAGATTTAGTTCATTAACCGCCCAAAAACTATTTCATTACTACACCCGGGACAACGGATTGGTAATTTTGTCGGAATATCAAACGTTAATGTAGTTTATAATGGGAATACGAAAGAAAATTCAATACAGTATAATGAATTTAAAACAGGTGTGTGTTTTTTTGTTCGCCACATGGAGACAATGATGGCATCAGTTGTCAACCAATACGTTTTTCGTTGATAGTTGGATTTGTGGTGGATGCATCAATTATCATTTCTGTTTGTGTTGGTGAATCCGCCAAATATCAAATTTTCCACCTGCTTTTAAAATCGGTGGATGGTAAGTGGGGAAGTCGTAAAATGTCAGTTCGATTATTATCAGAGTTTGTTAAAAAGGTGGTACCGGATGGCAGTAGCGTAGTGGTAGCGGCTTTGGTAGGAGTAATTTTCAACTCGTAGTCGATCTCGACAGTACCGCGAGAGTTCAAAGCGACAGTACTTTGCACGCTGCACGCCAAATAAGTACGCGGAGATGGGACGCCCAAAGGGTGTAACATTCCCTTCGAATGTGAATAAATATCTCAGGCATTTCCCCGGATTAGAATATAGAAGTCCACATATTTATTGCACAATATGCAGTAGCGGATTGCTAAGTCGCGATAGGTTTGAATGTAGAAAACATTATAAAAGTAAACGTCATGTACTGAATTTAAGAAACAGTATTCCATACTGGCAATTTTTATATGATTTTATTTTTATGTTAAGTGTGTGCAACATCCCACAACATTTAGTATCTAATGAAAACTTTCGTCTTTTTTGGGCTAAGTATGTTCCCTTATGGAAGCTGCTAACATCTATGCAATTACGATACAATTTGCCACGTGTGCAAGGTACAGTAAAGGAATGTATTAAAAAAGTGTATAAAATGTGTGTGTAATGCGCTTGCGAGTACTTGACCACTACTCTACGATCATCCATAAAATTTTGACCGTGTTAGAAATTAGAAACTGATGGATGCTAATCGATTGCAAGCGATGAACGTTAGTAGATGCAGTGAGACCGTTATTTTGCATGTACACTAATTTTGCTTGATGTTTATCGAGGGATCTATCTGTGAGACTGCGGCCTAACTTTCTCACGAGATACACCTGTGAAAGGGTTATTTGGCACAGTTTCTACTAAATTTCGCACCATATTCTGACCATCACTGGTAACGTTTGGATCTTGACTTACATCTTGATCAATAGGTCAACGTTTGCGTCATCACCACTCTTCTTTCACCTGATTCCACGCTAAGGCAATTGCCAAAATTGCATCTTTGGCATTCAACTGTTTCTGGAGTCTTTTACATAACAGTCAAAGTTCAAAAAGCCTTGCACCAAAGAGCTTCTACAAAAACGCTTGACATTTTGAATCACCCCTTGATCCATCAGCTGAATCAAGGGAGTGACATATTGTACAACAAGGCTGCTAAAAATGTTGTTATATTCTTCAGCGGCGTTTTCATGGGCTGATCTACTCTCTCCAGCCACATCCCGCCTCCGCATTTCATGTTGAATTTTAAATTTCTGAAGCCAACCATTGGAAAACACACAAGCACTTTCTATGTTCAGATCACGATGAAACTGTTTTGCTGTTTTCGATGCTTATAGACTCAGTTACAGGTTTTCACTCTGATCTTTTTGCACTAAATTGGTTTAGTGCAAAAAGATCAGAGTGAAAATCTGTGTACAAGGCTCTATCAAGAATTTCAAGTTTAGGTTTCTTGTTTTGATTCCGTATTCTTTGTTATTACACCTTGATCGGCAACCTTCTTAAGTTATTTTTATTTTTATCACCTATTATGATGTTTCTGGTTTCGCCTCTTTCAAGACGATTATCTCTAGTTTTTGCTGTATAGTGAGAGTCACATACCTACGCTTATTAGTTTTATTAGCAAATCCAAAATGTGATCCAAAATGTCACCAACAAGCTTTAAACGTGAAAATCCATTACTCATTTACAGAAACCTTTCAGATAAAGATTCAATTGATGAGACATTATTTGTTGTACCTTTCAATTTACGCTGTTGCTTATTCCAGACGATTTCTGCATTAATTTGGACGAAATAAGTGAATAGAAAAATTAGCTGACGAGTAGATTTGTCTATGCTACCCCACACTCATCGTTATCTGGACTTATATTTTAAATATAATGTCCTCGCTCCAAGGCCAGTTGGCTGAGGGGAGATGGTAACGAGGAAATTTCCAATTTTCCCCGCAAGAGGGATATTTAGTTACGAACGAGTGGCCAGCCTGACATTTAGTCATTCCGAAGTGACAACTGAGAGAAGTTGTTGTTGTCGTAGATACAACGTTGAACATAACAATACAGAGTTGTAATATTGTGCAAACGTAGTATATAACCAGATAGAAAACAGGAAACCATTTCCATGGCTGCAATGGTATTCCAGAAACTCCACCGGTTGTAATTGATCAAATTTTAACCTGCCTTCAATTATTGTATGCTACTGAATAAATCTGTCAAAGCAGTTAAACAGGCGAAAAATGCTCCAGGATGTATTTACCAACTGTTAGTTTCCGTATATTAGTCCTCACACAAAATTTTCACACACAAAATTTCAGGTCTCTGACATCACTCATAAGGCAACTATGAGGGAAAAAACTCCTAGGAAATATTTGAATAAAACAAAAATTAACATTAAATAAATTGGTAAATGTTCACTGGGGCATTTTTCACACACACAGTTTCAATAAACAGTAATATACCTAATTCACAATTTCTAAACTACATATTGAAAATTTCAAGTTATTTATTTTTTTTTTACAAAGAGACAGATGCCAGTTTGCAATTTTTTATTAATACCTTTAGTCAGTGGAGATAAAACTAGTAGATGTACTGCTGCACCACCAGCGCTTTCTCCAAATATAGTAACATTATCCGAATCGCCACCGAATTTTTTAATATTTTTCTGAACCCATTTCAAAGCTAAAACCATATCTTTGCATCCTGCATTTCCAGGAACATCCAGATCAATGTCATCCATAGCCAAAAATCCTAAAGTAAAACAATAAATATACAAAGCGTTGGCTTAGTGTGAAAAGCGCGTAACTCCATTAAAAGGAAATTTATAGGAGACCCAAAGAACTGTTTGGTTTTAAAATTGTAGAATAATTTTAATGAAAGTAATTCTGAAAACCTTTTCTTAATTATTATTAGATGGCAGTTAAATCTCATTTTGGATAAAAAATGGAGTTACGTGCTTTTCTTACTAAGGCAACGATATATGTCAACGTTATCTACATAGTATACTGCAATGCATGAGTAATTTAGATCATCTCTATCTCATTAAAAAAACTAAAAAAAATATTTACCTAAAATGATTCCTATCAATAACTAAAATTCTTTTAAATTTTGCATACTTTTCAAAGCACTAAGATGTAACTAAAACAGATAATCTCCGGTACATACAACATTTTTTCAAATAAACAAACTTCTTAACCTCCTACCCTGAGAATTCTGTGACCTTGCTCCAAAAATTATACGCCCCAATATTCTTCTCAGTAAATGAAATTTTTAATTTGTAATAGAATAATAATTTAATTTGTAGATATTTTCCGTCAAACGCTTTTTTTCCTCGGTTATTTTTATTTTATATTCAAGGTATACGTTTTAATTTAGGCAGGGTAACTATAAAGAATATGCCCTGTATATATTTAAATATATGAGGGAGTACCCAAACGTAACTGGAATCGCCTTAGGGTTGGCAAAGAGTAGCGCTAGAGGAGCGCGCTAATCGGCGTTGCTTGGAGTATTTGGGATCTGTGAATTTTTTCATGGAAGCTCTTTCTTGTGTATCTCGTTTTTAGTCATGGCAGACTTGCGTGAACAACAACGAATTCATTGCTCAAGGTCAGGCTGCTAACTAGGCTTACTACTTGATGGTGCTGAGAAGATTGCGCAACACTGTGCCGCAAAAAAAAACCACTTGTGGGAGACGGCCGACTAGTTTTTCGACCTCGACAATGCTAAACGATATTACTTCTTTGACCCACCCGGCCTATTTACTTGATTTAGCTCCGTGTGACTATTTTTTATTTCCAGGGATGAAGAGGAACTTGAGAGGAAAACGTTTTGCTAACGCGGATCAGGTGAAAAAAAGCGAAGAAGGCGCTGTTCGATATCATAACGGATAGGTATATTTAAAAAATGTTTTGAACAATGGAAGAAAAGTCTGGATAAGTGTATTAGCTCTACTGAGGAATACATACTTTGAGGGGAATTAAAGAATGTTTGTAAAAAAATAAACAGATTGTAAAAAAGAAATTCCGGTTACTTTTGGGTGCCCCTTGGCACTTATGTATTCCACGGTGACACAGGTTAATTTTGGGAAATGGTTTCTTGTATCAAGAAAATAGATTTTCTTGCAAAAAATCAGTTTTAAGAAATTAAACTATTGATTTATGAACAATACCTAAACGCTTTCTGGAATTAAGAAAACTATTTACTATCCTTAAGAAAATATTATTTTGTGTTATAATGGCCATTTACTTATACTAAGAACCGCTTTCTTCAAGATTTTCTTGAAACAAGTTAACAAATGTCTTAAACAAAGAAATACAATTATTTCATTGCACGTATATACTTCTCTTAAGCAGAGAAAGAAACGCTAGGAAAATATTTCTTTTGATTTAAAACAGTTATTGTATTGCGGATAATTGAAACATATTAAGGTGGAAACTTATCGAAATTAGCTATAGAAGGTTGCTAACTTTTTATTATCGAAGCCACAAAGTCAATTCATTTAGATTATTGGTTAATTGGATGTTAGGTCATTACTTATTAGTACAATATTAGGAAATTTTTGCACACAATTAAATTTTATTTGGGAGAATACAGTTGTTCCACTGAAAAAATATTTGATTTCTATAAATACTTCGGAAATAAATCAATCGTTTTTTTCACATCATCTTAAATGATGATCTTCAATCACGAAATTAGCAGTAATAAGTAAAGCTGGCCACGAGTGGTACCGCGCAGTAGCGTAGAGTTGACCAGGCCTCGCGTTCCACTAGAGTTATTCTGCTAATAGAGATGTTTGCTTCCGCAAATAATTTCGCTCATCTTTTAAATAAAAATTAAATAACACGTGCTCAAACACTTACCATTTTAAGAGTCCTCCGTGAAATCACAAAGTGAATAATGTCTGTTAAATATCTGCAACATTAGATATGTTTCAACTGTTGTTTCAGCAAAACTAGTACGGTATGAGGAAAAAATGCGTTTATATGCAGAGAACGAACGTTCTACATCTAGTGACGTAATATTTGCGTAAGTAAAATAATCTTTCAAATAACTTAACGATTCTGTTGACGCACCTTCACAAATGTGTCTTAATGTGCCAAAATCAGAATTTTTCTCAAAAACACTTCCAAGTTTTTCTAGAACAGAAACATTTTTTGCGTCTTCAATCGCGCATAGCTGTGCGTGAACATGTTGCACTATTTGTAGAGATTCTTCTAACAGCACCGCAGGATTTTGTAATTTTTCTATTGCATCTGCTAGCCCGAAGTAATTGTCGTGAATGATTTTTAAATCCATTTTAACCTGACTATCTTGAAATTTCGACTGGCTTTTCTGGATAGCGGCAGCTTCCTTTATATCGAATTGTAAAACCACGTTCTTAATATTGTCAAAATATTTATGATAATAAAACGCGGCCTGTAACCATGTTCCCCAACGAGTTAGAATAGGTTCTGGTGGCTCTGGTATACGGGGGCACAGTCTGTGAAATTCGCGAATACGTTTCGGTGATTTGACAAATACTGCTTTGGTATGCGCTATTAAAGCGTCTACCTCAGGATAACATTTTCTGATACTATCCGCCACAAGATTGAGAGCATGAATTTTACACGTAATGTGTAACAAATTAGCAGAATGCTTTTTAAGAGACCGGCCTACAGAAAGCATGTTTGCAGCCCCATCACTCACTAACATCAAGAGTTGGTTTGTTGAAAGTTCAAACTTGTCCAATGTATTTAACACTAACTTTGAAATTACTTCGGCAGTACACTGTTGTATTCGTTTGGAGACTAATAGAATTGAAAGTGCCGATTGATGAGGTTCCAATTTGCGTGCCATTACATTAAGAACAGAATGTTTCTTCCAATCTGTTGTTTCGTCGACACATAACCACAATTATTGATCTTTCAACTCCGATTTTATTTTTTGTTCAATATGTTCGCGCGCAGATGGCACAATTCTTCGTAACGATGTTCGACTTGGTAATTTGCACTCCGAATAGTTATTCCAAAAGCAGATAAATGGTTCCTTGTCTAGTAAATTAAACGGTAGATTACATGCAATAGACGTAACGCATAAAATAAATATAAATTTTTCATTGTCTCGTGCGTAATTTCTTTTTGAGACATGCTTTTCACTATTTACGTGTCGTAGACAATGTTGTCTGGACCAACACATTAACGGGATTTTACAGATTACACATTTAATTTTAGCACCTTCATATATTAACTCTGGAATTTCTGCAATAAATTTTCGAAGTTTGTCCGACCGAGGTCGTTTTACTGACGAAATCATAATTTTTCTAGGACAGATAAACAATTGCGCAAATGACCGGCAGCGAAAATGTCCGTACTGCTCCGCAGAATACTACCGTTCTTCTCGGTCCGAACTGATTCTACGCCGATGCGCGGTACCGCTCATGGCCAGCGTTAGTAATAAGCATATTAAATGAAAAACCTTGTATACGCTGCATGCACGTTCGTGTATTACATTACCTAAAACTCCAGTTCGATAGTTTATGCTAGCAACGACTACATCTCCTGTCAGCAAATATTCAGGACCATAAGATTCCGTTTTATTAGAACCGGTAGTAAATGCCCCGCCATGGATCCATACCATTACAGGTTTCAATTGTGGACGTTCTTCTGGTAGCTGCAATAATTGAAACTGTAGTTAACAAATATTTAAAGTTCTTTGGTGGTGATTTACTGCTGGTGTAAAAACGTTTAGAAACAAACAATCCTCTGAACCCATCATGCCTCTTACGAAATCTTTCGAATAGCATGGACTTCCGTCTTTTGTTGCATCCTTGATACCGTGCCATTTTTCCAGAGGTTGCGGCGCCTAAGCAAAGAAATTAAAATTGGACACAGAAATTAAAACAGAAATTTGATTTTTCATAAAAAGTCAAATAGAAATCATTGCATGTATCAATTTAGTTGCTGTTTAATGTCGGCTCCAGTAAACTTTACCACTTTTTATTTGATCAGTAAAAAAATAATTGATAAGTTATCTCTCCTAATTTGCAGTGTCACAGTGAAATATAAAAATCAAAAGTTTAATCTCTGTCTTATGTACGTATACAGTTTGTGCGTTATAGGATGGCGAACGCTTCAGACGCGCGGTGGAAATACAGGACTTTATTTTATAGTCATTTTTTATTATGCTAAAATAATTTAAAAAAATAAGTCGAGCTACGCCATTACATGTTGCATTGAAACTTGAATTTTCCCGAACGATGTCCGACAGTACCTTCAGACAGCGCCGGAACTCGCCATCCTACAACGCGAGACCTGAATGTTAATAGATATTGATCGACATATAAGTTAATCTACAACTATTGATTATAATTTTTTTTTGCATTGTATACATTTTCAAGGTGAATGTAATATTATATAATACAAAATATAATATAATAATACAAAATTATTAAAGAAGACAACGCCGCGCCGCATAGTGGCGTTACCTATAGCGTAGGTAACGCCACAAGGCCTCAGTGCTCTTTGATGACGTCACGCTGAGTTGGTGATCGTTTTCTTGCATTTCTTTTTTAACTTTTGAGTTTATTGCAGACATTTGAAAACATCTCTTCGTATTCAAAAATAATTTTGTTAAATATAACGTAAAAATATAAAACTATTTGAACAATAAAATCTTCACGTTTTTTGTCAAATACAACAGACAGTTAGGGAATTGAGTTGGAATAGCATCTTTTTAAGTCTAGGATTTTTTAAACTTACAGTTATAGTTTCCCCGGTCCTTGAATCTGTAGCTCTTGAAAAATATATAATATCTTCTTTTACAAAGTGTAACTCACAAACAAAACATACAAAACAGCCGACGCCATGTTAGGTTAGGGTACCTCGTTTTTATCGTTTCAGAAAAGGTTTGATCGCTTATACAACACTAGAAAAACATTACAGGTATCATCAACAAAGTACGGAAATATCACTACACAGTATTCTTTTTAAATGAAACCAATATACTTTGGATAAACCAATTCAAAACGCAAGAAGCGATCTAAACGTGTGAAAATAGCCGATGCCACAGTCTTTAGGCTATCCCGTTTTTATCGTTTCAGAAAAGGTTTTATCGCTTATATAACACTAGAAAAAACATTACAGGTATCACCAACAAGGTACGGAAATATCACTACACAGTATTTTTTTAAATGAAACCAATATAATTTGGATAAACCAATTCAAAATCCAAGAAACGATTTGAACGTGTGAATGATCGACGACCTACTTCAAAATACGTTACAGCCTGCTGACGTCAAAGCGCTCAGGCTTTGTGTATCTCGTAAGTAACAACTGTGGTCGAAATTCCTCAATTAGCCGCTACTTACCTCAAAAATTAATATTCCTAAAGTCCGTACTTTACGAGTACACCAAATGTAATGTATTTGTAGCGTAATTGTATTCTTTAAAATTATTTAGTTCCTTTGTTCTTTAATAGAGTCTATATTTTTTAGCAGAAAAATGCCGAAAGTAAATTATACAGCATTAGATAAGCAATTTAATAGGTTTTACAAATATGCACACCTTATTGCCCTAAAACACCATATAAATAAAAAAAATTGGTTTTAGTGAGGGTTTAGCGAAGGTTTCGGTATCGCAGGAGAGGATTGCTTGAAATATAGCGAAATGAAACAGATAAAGCAAAGAAAACATGGCTTTATACATTTGTACTGACTAGACTGCATTTACAAGATCATAAAGGAAATATTACCAATAAATTAAATAAAAAAGATGCTAGCATTACCACGCTAGGTGGAAAAAGAGTCATTATTCTATTCGAAGTTTTTACTTGATGCAAATATTGAAGCTAGTTAAATAAATAACAATAATTTATCTATCCTCAATTATATTTTATTGTTTTACCAGGTGGTATATTATTATTTCTTACCTTGAAAGATATTCTACGAATCTAAATAATATTTATCTTTTATCTGAAGCGTCAAGTTTTGTCTGAATACGTCATTTCGACCATTGTCAATTTCCCATAATCGCACCTAGTCGAGCAACGCTCTTACTAGACTGCGAGCCCCACCACAGCATGACAACCCGTATGTTTTAGTCGGTTTTGAATTCACCCAAAATCCAAATCCCTAGGTACTCCTCTACCGTTACCCCCGGTATAACACAGCCTAACCGCTCTGACGTCAGCAGGCTGTGATGTATACTAGTTTAGGTAAACGATCAGCCGTATCTATCGTCTTCACATTTACACGTTCAGACTATCTCTTGCGTTTTGAATCAGCCTATTCAAATATGTATAACCGATAAAACCTTTTCTGAAGTGATAAAAGCGTGATTCTGGCGGTCCATTTATAGTACTGTGGCGTCGGCTGTCTTCCAACAATGTATACTAGGGTTTGTGAGTTACACTTTGTAGAAGAAGATATTATTTATTTTTCAACAGCTACAGATTCAAAGACCGGTGAAACTATAACTGCAAGATGCAATTCCAACTCAATTCCCTAACTGTTCGTTGTATTTGACAAAAAACATAAAGATTTTATTGCTTTATATTATTACGTTATTTTTGAAAACGAAGAGATGTATTTGAATGTGTATAATAAATGTTCTGTTTTAATATAATTTATTTTAAATTATATCACCGAACAAAGCAATTTGGATACTGATATATGTAAATGTCATATTCACGGCAGTGAACGTATTGCAACAATTATAACTTGTTCTACAAATACCCTACTTAAAAATGATTGTGGGAAAAGCAATAATAGATTAGGTAAAACACCACATAACAAGAAAGATAGATTAGGTAAAGCACCACATAATAGGAAATTTAAGACCCTGGTTAAATAGCATGTCATGTAAATGTTCTCGTGAAATTTAACAGAATTTCGAATAAAATTACAATTACTGTATCATTTCAAGCTTGGTTTCGTTCAAATATATGTACAATTACAAATAATAATAAAAATAGGTCGAATAAATATCTACCACAAATACATCTTTCACGAAAACGGTGCTCGGTTACATGTTTGGTTTTTGCTTTGAAACTTCGTTTTTCCAAAACAAAATCGAATGGGATGCAAAGAAGGGCTCAGTTGACGACTGGCATCGCTTGGGCTAATATCGTATATGGCGATACATCACCTAAGCAGCGTGACGTCATCGAAGAGCGCTGAGGCCTTGTAGTCTCGGTGATAGCGGATAGGCGCGCAGACGTAACTTGTGGAAAACATAAACGCATGCGTATGGGGTTGTGTACCATGCATCCTGACTAGTCGTATTTTAGATAAAGGAATGCGTATATATTAATTCAAAAGATAAGTAAAGAAGCTGTGACTTTTCAACCATGATACCAATCAGCAAGTGATTAATCAGTAGGTAGTGGTAAGAAGATATGATACTTATTTGTAGAATAAGTATTATCTAACCGGTGCCATTCAAATTCATTTTTTAAGGCCACAATCTCCCAAATAGATCAACATCCTTCAAGAAATATCAAGCAAAATTAGAATAAGTGCGGTAGATGTAAAATAATGGCACTGGTCTCACTTCAACTGGGTAATGTTCATCGCTTGCCATCGATTAGCATCATCCAACAGTTTATAATTTCGAACACGTTCTAAATTTGATGGATGATCGTCGAGCACGCGCAAGCGCATTACGTGTTAATTAGTAAGTAGAATGTCGATGCCGCAGAAGTACGTAAAAGTGCATGGCGCACAATAGTGTCACTGGCCGTGTATATTAGCGCAGAGCTTATGCTACAATCGGTTACCTATACCTGAAATCAGCGCTAAAGCGGCTACTTTTTTTTCTTTATTTTCAACATTATTTTTTTTTTGTTCCAAGGCATAAAACGTCTCAAAATCCCATAAAAATCTTCCAACTATGTGTGGATAAAATATAAATCAAACACTCTCCGTAGGAAAACTATTAACATCATATAAAGGTTTTACTATGTCGATACCTATGGCAAGTGTTATCTGAAATGCACTGTATTTGATAAATAGATAGGCACTCTTTTTTTATATCACTGTTGTAAGTGGCTATTTACTTGTTATGTTTCAGTAAAGATACAAAATATGCATTCTTACCTTAAATCTTAATTCGCCATTGGGCGGTTTAGCGTACGGAATGCCCAGAAATGCATGGTATTTCTTTCCATTGTAGTCTACTCCTGTTTTTCCCTTTAAACACCCTTGTTCGATGTTAATAATTACCATATTAGGAGCAACAAGCGCACAATCGAATAGTACCTAACAGCGTTTCGACTTAATGACCGATCCGTATACGATCAACTTAGCTATGTTATATTATTTTTGTAATAAGACTATATTACATTATCTAACATATTATGCTACCTGATAAGGCAGAAAATACATAGTACCTATATGTATATGATGAAACCTTTATCAAATTATTTTACGCTCATTTTTTGTGAAGTGAAAATGCACAAATAAAATAAATTACTTTACAGATAAAATTTTGTTTTGAAAGTGTTTACCCAAATCCAGCGAACATTATTTTCAAACCATCACTAACTTTGGATTTCAGAGGTGGGAAACATTGCGTTTATTTATCTAGCGTTTTAGAAAAAAAGTTATTCTTGACAGTCAATTTATCGATACTTATTGTTAGTTAATAAAGAAAACTCGCTAATTTAGCTAATAGTTGTAATAAACGATTTTGGCGACTGGCGGTGACGTAAATGGGAGGATGAGGACAATGCTTGTTACGGTTATAAAAAAAAAATAAAATAGAATTATAGAATTTATGGAATTTACAACTAGAGCATGAGAAAGAGACAGAACAAACTAACTTATACAATAAAAATTATTATGAACACAAAGAATGTTAAATATTACATAAAAGTTTTACATGGAAAACAATTAAGTAGTTAAATATAGTGCTCGAAGTTTTATTACATAAACGTCAATACTATAAGGAAGGGATTCAAGGATTCGGTAAAGCAACGATGTTGTAAGTTTATTTGTCGCTGAAGTCGTGAACGGCCTTTGTTTTGTACGTTTCTCCACTGAGGCGACGACCCGGTATTTGAACTCTTGGGTAAGAATTCCGATGTTCATAGGACGCCACTGAATGTTTTGTTCGATTTAGTCGCCTCGCTGGTGTTAATAATTCCATCGGAAACCATTCAGAGTTTTCAAGGGAAAGGAAGAGAGGATTGTACAAATATTCAAAACAGTTCAGCGAAATAAGTTGGCAAATATTTAAATTAAGCTGTATATTGAGAGAAAGAGCACTATTAAAAAGATCGACGAAATATTACAAAAAGATACTATTAATATCTCAGGGCCAAAATAGTAACTATAAATATTGACAATGTTTACCAAGAAGTGAATAAGAGCGCCAAAGAGATATTCAAACGTTAATATTGATTTTAACAAATAAGTTGGGTGCGTGAAGCGCAGTTCTTAAATTTCAAATACGAATTATAATTAACCAAAAAGAATGACCGTTAGATACACCAAATAACCAAGATAGCAAAAGGTTAATTATGATTCGTCGAGTTGCATAGATATCTTAAGATTAACTTACATAACAAAGGTTCAGGTAGACACGCCGAGGGGAGAAGTTGATCGGCAAGTTTAGATGGTAACTTTCCTGGTGGGGTTGATTCGGAAAGGACGCCGCGCTGATAGACCGGGGAAATGTGTGATGAGTAGAGCGGGCCAAATTGCGCCATCCAACAGAATCGGAATCAGGCGCAACGGCCGCTTATTGTAAATAGCGTATATGTGAGTCACAGCAGATATGTGATATTTCGAAATTAATACACAAGAGTAAAAAAATAAAAGCTGACGCAATAATAATGTTTAGTAATTAGAGCGGATATATATATATATATATATATATATATATATGTACACGCTGAGGTGTTTTTATTTTCATTATGATTTTTATTTGATTGAAAACGGTATGCGTTGTAAATGGGATGTAATAAGGAAATAACTGAGAAACTGAACGCTTTTTTTATTCTGTTGTACTTAATAATGTAACTGTAAATAAAGATATAATAAATAAATTCTATCCTTCTTAATAATGCGGATAGGCTTGTTTAAAAAGTTGCACCATCAGATAAGTTTCCATATTTGCCTCGGTGAAGGATGTTCGCCGAGACGAAAAAATGTTCTTATATTTCGAAAACGACCGTTCCACGTCTACCGAAGTAAGACAGGCGTAATTAAAATAATCTTTAGACTTAGTCAAGGAATCTGCAGATGCCCCATCGCACATTTGTCTTAATCTCGTGTAGTCCGGATTCTTTTTTAAAACACTATCGAACTTAGCTAAAACTCGTCCACTTGTTGCATCGTTTATACTGTGTAACAATGTACTAACTTCGTCCACGACTTGCACTGATTCTACCAACGACAATCCAGAATTTTGCAAATTTTCTATCGCGTCTACTAACCCTTTGTAATTGTTGCTAATATTCTTTAGATGTGTTTCAACAGAAATATCGAGAAATCCCTTCTGGCTCATCCTAATAGCTCTAGCTTCGGCAGGGACGAATTGCAAAATAACGGATTTGACTTCTTGAAAATGTTCATTATAATAAAAAGCGGCTTTTAACCACGTTCCCCAACGCGTAAGAATGGGCTGTGGTGGTTCTCGAATACCAGGGCATAACCTGTGGAATGCCCTAGTCCTCTTAGGACTTTTGAGAAACACTTTTTTTGTGTTTGCTATTAATGCATCCACCTCCGGGTAACACTCTCGAATAGTTTGTGCCACAAGATGTAAAGCATGGACTTTACACGTAACATGTAAAAGTCCTTCACACTTTTCTTTAAGGGAACGGCCTACACTACACATTGTTGCTGCACCATCGCTCATGAACAACAACAGTTGACTGGTTGACATTTGAAATTTTTGTAACGTTTCGAGAACTACGGCCGTAATTGCTTTACTAGTACACTGTTTTAATCTTCTGCTGGCTAATAGAATTGCAAAATTTGGTTTAATAGGATCTAATACGCGCACTATTATATTCAAAATAGAATTTTTTTTGCAATCTGTCGTCTCATCAAGACATAGCCACAGCTGTTTATCTTTTAATTCGGCTTTAATTCGATTTTCAATGTCCTCACGTATTCGTGGAATATCTCTCTGTAACGCTGTCCGAGATGGTAGTATCCACTCGGTATTGTATGTACCCCAGAATTTTCGAAATGCTTTTTTATCAAGTATACGAAGTGGTAGACCACATACCATAAACGTTAAAAGCAATTCTAATTGAAATTGGCGTTGTTGTGACACACCATTTCTTTTATTTCTGTGGTGTGCGCTATTTATATGTCTTTCACAATCACGTTTGATCCAGCACAGTAGTTTCTTTTTACAAACTTTACAGAAAATTGTACTCCCATTGTAGTGTAAATCCACAAATTCACTAAGAAATTTATTAACTTTCGTAGGTAATGGCCGTTTATTTTTAATAGTGACGTTAGACATAATCACTAAAGCGAGCACACCGACGCTTGTTTCTAGTATGCCACGAAGTGGTGCAAACGTAACATCTGCAAACTCGTCATTTGTTGATGAATAGAGCGCGTCATCCGTAAATGAATAAGCGCGCTGTTAGTTCGTAGCCGTCGATGAATTAACTTTTTTTTTGTAGTGGCCCACTGTGAACAACGCCCTATTTATCAACGAACACCCAAACTGCAGGTGTATATTTGCGCGTCTTCACGACGTAATAGACAGTGGTTTTGGTCCTCGTCCTAATAATTACATATTTAAATTACCTATGTTTACATACATATATGCGCCCGGCAGCCTGATTGCGAACCTGGCGCGTGGCGCTCTTGGCCCGCTCTAGTGATGAGCATTGGTCAGCAGACGACGGATGACCGCAACTCGACAGAAGAAATCAATTTCCACATCCCGCAACTCTACGGAAGAAAGCAATTTCCAATACCGGAACTCGATGGAAGAAACCAATGTTCAGATCCGCTTCTAGAGCGTTATTCCCGATGATTTGACTCAAAGGCGACTAAATCGCAAAAACCATATAATCGCCATGGATACCAAGAAAGATCACCCAGCAGTCCGACGACAACATCTTGGTACACCAGGATAACATTGTTTCACTCACACCGGGCCACTTACGGCCTTGTTTGACTAGTTGATTCGTTAACTTATGCCAAACAACTCATGACTTTTGGTAGGAAAATGCCTCTATTTATGTATTTTACGAGAATCCAATGAGATCGCGAAATGTTGATAACCAATACAGAAGCAGCGATGTCATGATGTAAGCGAGATCTGTGTATAGCGACAGATTCGTGCGTGTATCGAACTGGGTAATTGCTAATTACAACAATTAGCTACGGATGAAATCTAATTTAACTAATACCATTATGTAGAGCGGAATTTACACTATATGTTGACAAAGTTTCATTTATGTTCATTAATAAACAAAGAAGCTACGGGGCTTAAAGAATGGGAAAAAATGGGAATGATTTGTTCTCAAACAGTTAATTACTAAATATTTTATTAGCTTAAAAATATAACTCAAATTTGTTGTTATCATAAGCGGGAAGGGTTTATAATAAGATATTAGCGGTGTAGAATTTTGAAATAATGAATATTAATGGTTTTATTAAATAATAAAGATCAGATCTTAGAACCAATTAGGGGAATGTGTTTAGCTAAAACTTGTAAACGGATACTACGCACTACGGACGTTTGAAGTGTTTTGAATATGAATTTAACGGAATTGCAAATTAGGGTGTAAGATGCTTTGATTTCCTCCGATATCATCATCAACACCCTTCAATTCGTTCGAATTATGGCGACACCAGCTGGCGTTTAAAATCCAATTTCTGGGGTGGATTATTCTCCGTCTTCGGTTTTGTTTTCATCTATTATCTTCCTCTATTTCGTCCCACCATCTCCTTCTGGGTCTTCCCTTTCCTCTGGGTCCTAGTGGGAACCAATATGTTATTTTCTTAATCATTTCTGCAGGTCCTTTTCTCATAATATGGCCTGCCCATTCCAACCACAATGCTTTTATTTGCCTTACTATGTTTGTTTGTTCCATTGCTTCTTCTGTTACGTTAGTACCAAGTATGGTACGCATGATTTTCCTTTCGAATCTCCTCAGGTCCTCCTCTTTTCTTTTGTTTAGTACAGCCGTCTTCATCGCATACGTAATTACTGGTCTTATCAGAGTACTATAGATGTTCACTTTTGTCTTCCTGCTTAGCTTCTTGCCTCTCAGTAAATGTCTATTTCTGCCGTATGTCTGATTCTCTCTCTGTATTCTTTTAGCTACTCTTTCCTTTCCTGTTTTTCCAATCGTTATTCCCAGGTATTCAAATGTTGACACTGCCTCAAAATTGTTATTCCGTGTTGTTAAAGGTGTGTCTATGTTTGCCTCTCTTATCTGTTTCATGTATTTTGTCTCACTTTCGTTTATTTCAAGTTCCATTTTTTTTTTGCTTCTCTGGCTAATCTTTCTGTTGCCTTTGTTAATGCGGTTTTTCTTGTTGCCGTTATCACTACATTGTCTGCGTAAGCTATCAGTTGTATTTGATGTGTCATTATGTTCTTGTCATTCAATCTTGTTTCCCTTACGATGCTCTCCAATACCAGGTTGAAGAGTGTTGGTGACATTGGGTCCCCCTATTTCACTCCTCTATTTATTCTGAATGTTTGTGATATGTTTGCCTGGAATCTTACTTTCGCTTTAAAGTTTTCAATTCGATATGAAAACTATGAAATATCTCATCCAAACAACCGTACCTTTCACAAATAATAAGAATGTTTAAAATACTAACTAATTATACATCTGTTAAACAATTCTCTTAGATGAAACCAAAGTGCATTACATCCATATTGAAAATGAAGAATTACAACCATCTTCTATCAAGTCGATTACTGAGTGAATGCGAAATCGTCGGCCGTCTGTTTCACCGATAGTATGTAAATAGGCTTACAGTCATTGTGAATGTTTACAAATTATTATATTCACGTATATTTATATAATTTACATCAATTAAGATATTTTAAAATCAAAGCCTAGACGTTAATGGATTTGATTTATAAATTTCGTCCCAAAACATCATCCTTTCATGGTCAGGATTCACGCCACAATTTAGTTCGCTTCCTATATCCAAGAAATATAATTCATCTTTTATAATAGGTTTCCAAATGACATCTTCGATTGGATTTGGGTTTCCGCTTCTAGCAAAATTTGCCCACAATTTCACCATTCTTCTAATAGTCTTATCTTCAACGCTGTCTGGACGTATATTAGTAACGAACGAGCTTTTGAACAAATAGCATACGTCATCAGCATGAGAAGCACCTAAAAATGCATGTATGCAATGAATTTCTATAACAATTAAGGGTACATTAGGTTCGTAGTAATTTATACCTGGAATATCAATTTGGCGAAGTATTTTATAAAAGTTTAAAGAAGCGTCGACCGAGAATCTATATAAAAATAATGGCTCTGATGATACTGCATGATTCTTTACGCTACTGTAAACTCCGCGTACAAAAATACCATCACTTTGCATCTAAAACAGTCCCCAAGATTATTATTATAATGATGTTTCTATGAAATATTTCTTTTTTACCAAATAATATTTATCCATGTGTTTTACAGTCAATGTATTATCGCCGAAATAAAATTTTTTAATTCGATTGGCGATTTGTTTTGACGAGTCGCTACCGACTTGTATGTTTAAAAAATTTGGAACATATCTTTCAAAATCTATGTACAGCTTATCTGTATTGGCTTGCTTCCCTGATGTGGTCATAAGAAAAAATGCTTCTCTTGAAGTATAACCCATCATAATCGGCACTTTAGTGTAATGTCCTTTAACAATAGTATTTAATGGATGTTTGTCGATGAATGCACCATCAGCTGCAGATACTTTCTCAACTGTTGGACCAATGGAACGCATAAATTGTGGATAAAAACGCTAAAAGACAATATTCTATCAAGCAATTCACTTCGTCTTCAACTTACATCTCTTATTTTTTCCTGTGCTTGAAAAAGCTTTTCCACTGGCAACTCCTGTAAATATTTTAGAGTGATCTTTTCATTATCATTGGGGAGCCTTAAAATTTGCATAAGATCATTTTTAAATGGTTTACACATTGACCAAGTATTTAAAGCACATCCACTTTGTGCTATAGCCCTATGGAAAAGACCTGTATAAATTTAGTAAGAAAACAAGAAAATATGCGTTTTTTAAATATACCTTTAGCCATTGGGGATAAGACTAGAAGGTGTACCGCAACACCGCCCGCACTCTGCCCAAATATGGTAACATTTTCAGGATTTCCCCCAAAATACTTTATATTGTTTTGTATCCACTTTAAAGCCATGACCATATCTTTGCAACCAGCATTGCCAGTTACTTCTAAATCTGGATTCTCTAGAGATAAAAAACCTAAAATTATAAAAGAAGTTTGGAATTTGTCTAAATGCGCTACTCATTATCTTACCTAAAACACCCAATCGATAGTTTATAGCTACAATAACAACATCTTCTGTCATTAAAAACTCTGGCCCGTACATTTGCGAATTATTTGAACCCCAAACAAATCCACCACCGTGAATCCACATCATTACTGGTTTTAATGAAGCACCAATTTCAGGCAACTAAAATATATTTTTGTATAGCATGAAAGAAACGCAATTACTTTTAATGCACTACTTTTGGAGTGTACACGTTCAAGAATAGGCAATCTTCTGAACCTACTACCCCTTTAAAAAAATCTCTCGAATAAGATTCACTACCATCTTTCGTGGCATCTCGTATACCTTCCCATTTTTCTGCGACTTGTGGTGGCTAAAACGCATTCAATTAAAACTTATGTACAACAGTGTATATCAGAACTAGATTAATTTATTGTACCTTGAATCGCAACCGCCCAATAGGTGGCTTAGCGTACGGTATTCCAAGAAACTTGTAAAACGTTTTACCGTCATAGTCTTTACCGGTTGTTCCTCTTAGCAATCCCTGTTCTACTTTGACAGTTGTTTCATTCGTTGACGCACAACATCGCAAAACTCTACAAGGCTGTGCAACATACCGCGATAGAAGTTTACCATAAAAAGCAGCCTTCATTGGTTTTGTTGTAACTTAGAGTTTGATTAAGGTTTTGTATTGTAGTGTAAGGTTATGTTGTTAATCACTATGACGTTTCACTTACATGTGTATTTCACATCGTATTTTTATCTTCGTAACAAATCTAATTTTAGTGACTGAACTTTGGGCAGATCTCAAATAGCCATATTTACTATTCGATAATATCCGATTAGCGCAGCGCTAATGTTTCTGTTATGTATGTATGTGAACAAATGTACAGAAAGTATCTACATACACTGCAGGCCATAAGTTTGGAATCACTTCAAATAAATCTATAATAATGAAATATTCTTTATGTTGCTTTCATACTAGGGTTAAATAATAAATTTGCAGCTATATGTTATGCAGATGTGAATATTATAAACGGTTAAAATTTCTTAAATTAATTTCTTCTCGTTATTTATGGCAGTAGATAATAAATCTTCGTAATGACAGGTATCCGAAAAATAATAAATTTTATTACCACTCATTTCATTTCATCTGCTTATATTTACAACTAGTTTTTATATTTATATATATTTTTCTGCGAGGTAAAAAATATTTTAGTTATCGACATTCTTTCAAAGTGGGTAGACGTGCAAACAAGATCAAATGACAAAATATACTAGTAATTATGACGAAAGGAAAATAATTCTCGAAAAAAACTCCCCGCCTTCCCTCATGCACGTTGTATTTTACAGAAAAAAAATGTGATATTGGACCTAACGACATTTTCTGAGAAGAAAAGAAGCAAAATAATCAAAACCTAATTTATAAATTTCTTAATTAAAACATATATCCTTCATTGTTTTGTTTTTAATTTGTTTCTGTTGATAACATAATTCTCATATAGTACTAAACTTAGAAGCAGGATAATTCCACATCAGGGTAAATGTAGTAAGTGTTTTACTTTAACTTGGTAAGCAGCTTATGGTTATAAGTACGAGGTGTAATCAAGAAATATGGTGAATAAGTTTATTACGAACAAAGTAATAAGCTTGCATCAAATTTGAATGAATCTCCTTCATAGTATTCTCATTGGCTAGCGATGCACTTATCCCAACGTCGATTCCATGATTGGAAGTATTTCTGGGTGGCTTCTGTCGGAATGCCCTTCAGCTGCTCCGTCGTGGCCCTCTCAATGTCGGGAATGGTGTCGAAACGTTTTCCTTTTAGCACGGCTTTTATTTTTGGGAAGAGCCAGTCGCATGGTGCTAAATCCGGAAAGTAAGGCGGATGTGGACGGGCTGGAACATTCTTTTCGGCTAAAAACTCGCGGATCAGAAGCGAGATGTGGCACGGCGCGTTGTCGTGATGAAGAAGGAAGCCATTAGCCCATTTTTCTGGTTTCTTTCTACGTGCATCGTTTCGCAAACTTATTACTTTAAATGAATGTAGCATCAGCAGTTGCTTCTATAAAAATTCATTCTCCGTATTCTTTGATCACACCTCATATTTATTCTGACGTAACTGCAAAGCATAAATGCTTACAATTGAAGATCACTATAACCAGTGATGGTGACATAAATGGGAGGTCAAGAACAAGTCTTCGTAAATACTTGATAAAAAAATACACGAGGAAACCGAAGCGTTGTCCTTGACCTTCCATTTACGAGGGACTTTCAGTAATTAACGAGATAAATGGCCGTGGAAAAAAACAATTTATTCAATGACAATGAAATTTACACTACTTTTCAATGTAGTCTCCACCAACATTTAGGCACTTCTCCCATCGCTTTGTGTAATTCCAGTGCTGAAGAATTTTTGACCTTGGTGTCCGAGCCACTTGTGTACAGCTTGTTTGACCGCTTCGTTGTCTTCGAATTTGGTGCCACATAAAAACTCTTTGAGCGGGCCGAACAGATGAAAATCGGACGGGGCGAGGTTATTTATGCGATTTTGTAGCGCGTCGGTCGACACTTCAACCGGTCGTCCGGAGCGATGAATATCAGTGACATTTGCTCTGCCCGATTTAAGCTGTTCAATCCACTTATACACGTTTCTCTGGCTTAAACACTTTTCACCATACTGTTTCAACATTCTCGATTAAATTTCGGCCAGCTTCGCATCTTCGGATAACAAAAATCTTTTCCACCATACACGTTTCGAGAGGAGCTGACATCTTGAAATGAACAAAGGAGGCTATGTTTGCTTTTACTTCTTTCAAACAGCTGACTTAATTTGTCCCCAAGGTTGCTAACTTGATCCACAGAGAGTTTTATCTAATAATATTCAGTAGTTTCCCCGCTAATACAGTTTATCTCGTTAATTACTAAACGTCCCTCGTATGTCACCATCAGCCGCCACTGACTATAACTAGAGCTTTACAGGTGCGAGGAATACATGTGTCTACGTTAATTTTGCAGCAGTTATAGTACATAATATATAATACAGTGTCATATTTATGGTAATCAATTGAACGTTTCACAGATAAATTGCTATAACATTCTATAGTAGAGAAAGTTATATGTAGTCTGGGCAAACAGCGGTAACAGTCAGTGTAGTAGATATGTGGTGCAAAGTCGGCGATTATTTATTTCACGCGTTCACAGCGTCAGTACTTAATCGATGCTGTATGCGAGTAGTTCTGTGTATATGTAGGCTGTCGTAACTTATTTTGTAATTGTACGCTTATGTTTGCTTTAAAAATGTCACAATTAGGTACGTCGCGAAAACGACCAACGGCAGACACAGTTAAAAACTTTATAGTGGACATGCCGGACTTTTAATGTGTTGGTACAAAAGCCATTGTCAACGTCACATCGAAAGCAAACAGCATTCTTCTGCAAAAAGTGGCATACGAGACCAAGAAAAATTTACATTTGATTTATGTGTTACTCTTATTTTATGTAATCTATCATTTCGTTTACTAGACAAAGAAGCATTTGTCTCCTCCTGGAATAAATATGCAGACTGTAAATTGACTAGTCGGAAATCCATACGAAATGTAGTGCCATTTGCTCGTGAACATATAGGAAAAAGATTGAAAACAGAATTGAAAGATAAAAAACTGTGGTTGTGTGTGGATGAAACAACAGATCGTCAAAAACATTCTGTGGTTAATGTAATGGTACGTACAATGGAACCA
Organism: Dynastes maya; assembly: GCA_029619315.2. NCBI lineage: Eukaryota > Metazoa > Arthropoda > Insecta > Coleoptera > Scarabaeidae > Dynastes > Dynastes maya. The sequence goes on from JAROYE020000003.1 coordinate 33,969,503, forward strand.
CATCGACCGTCATCCTCCTTCTTACTTACTTCCAAAAGAGTTATAAATTGTACTGCCGATTAAATTTTAGATGGAGTTTAAGATGGTGTTGAACTCATTGGACACATTTGAAGTTTCAACTAAGCAACTTTTAACATTCATGAGTGATGGTGCCGCAAACATGCGTTCTTTGGGCCGATTTCTTAAAGAACACAGTGGTAACTTCTTACATGTAACGTGTAAAATCCATACTCTAAATCTTGCGGCACAAACGATTCCCACATGTTTTCCACTAGTAAATGCATTGATTGCTAGTGCAAAGGCAGTGTTTCTAAAGTCCCCGAAACGTACCCGACTATTTCACAAACTGTGTCCTAATTTACCCGAACTACCACAGCTGATTGTTACACGTTGGGGAACATGGTTGCAGGCTGCGCTCTACTACAACAAATATTTTGATCAAGTAAAGAAAGTAGTTTTAAAATTCAATCCGACAGAAGCTGCAGCAATCAAGAAAAGCCAGGAAATATTTCAAGATACTTAGGTTAAAAGAGATTTACAAACTATTCACAACAATTACTTCGGACTAGCGGAGGGAATAGAAAAATTACAAAATGTTTCGATGTCGCTAGTGGATCCTGTTCATATTGTGAATGATATTCACGCACAGTTATGCGCTGTAGAAGGCGAAACAAATTAGTGTGTAATACAAAAATTTGAAAGTGTTTTAGAGAAAGACTCCGATTTTCTTATATTAAGACAAATTTGTGAAGGTGCGTGTGAAGATGCATTAAGTTGTTTCAAAGATTATTTTAAATATGCAAATATAACATCGCTAGATGTCGAACGGTCGCTTTCGGCATTAAAAACATTTATTCTGCACGTCGTACTCACTTGACTGAAACAGCTGTGGAAACATATCTAATGATTCAGATATTTAACAGATGTTTATGTGTAAACTTTTATGCGCTCGCCACGCCTCTGGCTGTTACCGCATATTTGCCCAGGTTAGTTATATGTATTGTAGTGCAATTTAAAAAATGTGAGGTTCCCCTCACAATCGTACAAGCCTATAATAAAGCATATTACATCAAAGCATACATTGTTTTTAAAATCAACAGGTAATATTGTTAGGTGCAAATGCCATCCTTTTCAATTGAAAATACCTAGTATTGTGTCGTAAGCATTATTTATGCTTACAACACAACAAGTTCATATAAAGTAACATTTTGTTATTCCTACACATCGCGCTTTTAAATTTAAAAATACCGTCTAATACTTTCAAAAATACAATTTCATTGCGTTTTAGCAAACACCTTACTACTGCGTACAATATAAAATTGTTAATTATAAGATTTCGGTCTTGTTATGATAACAAACGATATAAAGTATGCAATCATATATTTTGTTGTAAAAGGATTACAGAGAAAGTATATTGATTTTAAATATACAATTTAACAATCCTTTTTTGTACTGATTATAAGATTTTTATGATTTATATTAAACTATGTATTACGCTATATTTTATTATTATTTAACACCATCTTAAAAATGTCGTCCCAAAATTTCATTCTATCTTCATCTGGATTAATATCGCTTGTTAGTACCTCGCCGATATCCAAGAAATTCGTTTCGTATTGCGTTACAGGTTTCCACAATACATCTTCGTCTAGCGAATTAGGATTGCCCGTTTTTGCGAAATTTGTCCAAAGCTTTACTATTCGTTTTATTGATTTTAATTCAATACTATCTGGATCCAGCTCATTCGGTGTAAGAAACGTTTTAAATAAATAACCTAAATCATCTGCATGAGCAGCACCTAGAATTTGTTATATTTTAATATCCTAGATATTCCTTTTAGAAGCAAACTTACCGGCAGAATCAAGCTGCCCGAATTTTTTGTAGAAATTTAAATTTGCATCTAGAGAAAATCTGTAAAGATATAGCGGTTTCTTTGAAGAAATTGCGTGGTTTTTCACGCTGTCATAAATATCTCGTATAAAGAACGTGTCAGACTGCAACTAGATATCAATAACATTAATGTACTTAACATGAACAACAGAGATAGGCTATTTACCAAACATAGTTTTTCTTTATTTTCTAAAACTTCCGCCTTATCACCGAAATAGAACAATTTAATTTTATCTCCTATACTCGTAGAGATAGTACTTCCTTTTTCAAGGTTAAAATGGCACGGTATAACGGTCTCAAAATCTTCAATAACTTGATTTCTGCTCCATTTTTTCTCCAACATCTCAAAAAATATTCCTTCTCTAGCAGTATATCCGACAATTATAGGTACATGATTGTAATGACCATCCAAAATTATATCTAAGGGGTGTTCGCTTAAAAATGTGGTTTCGTTTGGCACTCCTTTTTCAATTACTGGACCCAGCGGTCTAATAAAGTTGGGAATCAATTCCTGCAACGGCATAATCCTTTATGTAAAAATATAATGATGGACAACATTCAGGAAACACCTAAAATCTCCAGTAGGTATTGCTGTGAAATTCAGTACTTGTAGGTAACTGACATTTTAAATGGAACACCCGTATATTTTTTTATATTCTGAGACAGCTCAATATTCCAATTTCAAAAATGTATAGTTTTCTACACCATCTATGACTTTTTATGAAGACATTAATTTCAATTTGTTAAAATTAGACAACAATCGAAATCTCAGATGTCGGGTGAAACACAAGAAAGACAACATTTAAATTTGTGACTGTCAAATAATTACATGTTCGTATTTGTGCATTAATTTGTATTTAAAACAGCCCAACTGAGTGAAGGAGAACGTATTGAAATTTTAATGATGACTATGGAAATAGACGACGGATTTATCGCCAAGCGAGTGACTTATTCAATGACCTACATACATCCAAATCAACAACCAATAATGCGCTCCTTAGTTTGCAAAACATTAACAAGCCCGTAATTTATATTTAATAACGCAACAGATGACAATAAAGGCAAAATGTTGCAATTTTGTTAGAAGAAGTACTGAAAACGTCTACAAACAATCTTGCACACATCCACAATATCAATCGACGCTCAGTAGGAAGAATTTCAAGAAAGGAAAAATATCCACATGTCTGCTTTCTGACGACGGCGATGGTTTCGATAGAACAATTTTGTAAAGTTATAATGGATATTTGCCAGCATAATCCTAATTTTGCAATAAACCCCGTTTTTTTTCTAATGGGGTGACATTTTGTTCAAATGGCACGGTTCATGGGCATAATTGACGTCATTGGTCCCAAAATAACCCACATTGGGTACAGGAAGCTCAAATGCAACACCCCCAAAAATTAAATGTTTGGGCTGATGTTTACGGAAACAGAATCATCGGACCCTATTTCTTGAATGGTAATTTATCAGGTGAAACCCATTTAGACCTCTTAAATATGAGAAGAGAAGCAGTTACCAGTTGCTACATGATTTCAACAAGACTCCATGTTTTATGCGTTAGAAGTACAACAATTATTGGATTTTAGATTCCCTCAAAAATGGATTGGACGAAGGGATACCATTGAATGGTCTGCCAGATCTCAAGGTCTTAGTCCATTCAATTATTTCTTGTGTTGCTATTTAAAATCAAAAGTTTATTCCGAGCCACTTAATACTAATTTGAGAGCTAAAATCATGGAAGAAGTATCACCCCGGGCACTATCTCAAACGCCGTTGAAGGATTCCATCACAGATTGGCGTACTGTCAAGAAATAGATGGTTGCCAGTTTAAACATCTGATACATTAATGATACACACTATGCTGTAACATTCTTCTACAAAAAATCGCTCTTTCATTTCCTTGGAATACTATTAAAAGAGATGCAGAAAACTATACATTTACACGGAAAAATATACAGCATGTTTCATTTAAAATATCAAAGTTGAAGATAACTTCCGGTTAAATCGGAAGTCAAATCAATATGCCGATATTTTCATTTTAGTCCTGGTAGACACCTACAAGTACTAAATTTATTGAAGATATTTAGGTATTTCCGAACTTTTGGCCATCACTGAATTGTAAGAGTATGGTAACATTACATCAGGTAATTTTTCTTGGCCTTCTAATATTTTTTCAACTGGTAAATCTTGCAGATAATTTAAAATATCTTCATTTTCGGTAAAAGGGCAGTTTAAAGCTTTTGCCAGTTCAAATGCAGAAGGTTTGCTCAATGCCCAAGGATTCAAAGCGGAACCACTTTGGATAATAGCTTGGTGGAATAAACCTCAACAAAAAATTTAAAAATTAATGACCATAATTGATTTTCCCATAGTCCGATGCAAGGTGAATATAAAATATCCAGCCTTTGCCTTTGCTTAATCAATATTGAGGATATGAAATTATTGAATGTATAAAAATATTCATTTGCGTGTAACTATTTCCAAAATTTCTTTAATCGTTAATAAAAAAAATACTTAGTCATTGTTCATTACCCTTAGCCATTGGCGACAAAACGAGAAAATGAACAGCTGCACCACCAGCACTCTCACCGAAGATAGTGACGTTGTTTGGATCGCCACCGAAATGTCTTATATTTGATTTTACCCATTTTAAAGCCATTACCATGTCTTTACAACCCGCATTGCCCGGCACTTCTAATTTTAAATCGTCGAATACCAAAAAACCTATTGTAACGCAAACTTAAAATTAGTATCATTCGTAATTATTACACATAGTAGATGCAGGGTACCTAAAAGCCCCAAGCGATAGTTTATAACAACAAGAACGATATTTTCTGTTAACAGGAATTGTGGCCCATACATTTGGGAATTATTGGATCCTGAAGTAAATGCACCGCCATGAATGTACACCATCACCGGTCTTGAAACCAAATTATTTTTTTCTTTACTTGGTAACTGAAAATTAACTTTAGGTATCAAAAGGTTCCAAATTTATTTCGAAGAAGCGTACTTTTGGTGTGTAAACGTTTAAGAATAGGCAATCTTCTGCTCCAACAATAGAACGTGATACAAATTCTCTTGAGTAGCATGCGTTACCATCATTAGTTGCATCTCTAACCCCCGACCACTTCTCTGGAGGCTGAGGTGCCTATAAGAAAGAAAGGAACCGTTCAATAAATGAGATGCATATAAATATATTGAAAGTCACCTTGAATCTAAGTTTTCCAAGAGGTGGTTTTGCGTATGGAATGCCCAGAAACGCGTAATACAATTCTCCATCGATATCTTTTCCTGTTGTTCCTTTCAGCGTTCCTTGTTCGATATTAATTAATATGTCTCCCATTATGTAAATGCAACAAACATGAATATTTTGTATTGTGCAAATTACAAATAATAATCTGAACAATAGCTAGAGATCTATATATATATATATATATTTATATGTACTAAGATAAAGCACTAAATATAATGTTATCTATATTTGAAGATAAATATTATATTAGATATTTATGTAATATTTGTTTTCCAAAAGAATATTGCATACACAGAAAAAAAATGTTAAAATTACTTCTACGATTGTAGCAAATAGTTATAGGATCCGTGACCCAGACAATTTATAGCAATTAGTGAAACAATATTGTAGGAAACAAGAGTGGCGCAAAACTTGCAACATTTGCTACATTAAACTTATATATTCTTTTCAACAATTGTGTAAGTTTACGGCATCGTACATATAGTATAATAAATTCTTTGGCGAGTTATAGCAATTAATATAATATTATTTGTAGCTCACTATTCGCTCAAGTAAACTACAAGATAATTGTAAAGAAAATTGCAACGATTATTGGAATAATTAAAACATTTTATATTAACAACTGTTTTATAACGAGAGTAACCAAAACTTGCGGACTCGCATATGCGTCGGTATTACGGGTTAATGTGAGAATACGAAAAATTCATAAATAAACTTACTTGCTAATTATTCAACAAATTAGAGGCATCAGGATGTGAACTACTGTAAACTTGCATCATTGCATATGTTTCCACAGTTACTTCTTTAAACCTTGTGCGTCGACAAGAAAAAATATTCTTATACATAGAAAACGATCTCTCCACATCTAAGGAAGTTACATTTGCATGTAGAAACTGTTTTTCAAAATCACTTAAAAGTTCACTATTCTTACACTTATTATAAACGGCCTCTAAAGTATTAAAATCGGGATTTTTCCTTAAAACATCTGCCAACTTTTGACTAGCGCATAATCCTGGCGTATCATTTAATGTGTGTAATTTATTGTTTACACTCTCCACTATGTTTAATGATTCCTGCAGTGACAATTCAGTACATTGTAGTTTTCTGATGGCATCTAGTAATACTGTATAATTGGTACATATTGTTGTTAAATCTTCTAAAAGTTGAGGAATTTGAAATTCTCTTTGACTTTCTCTAATTGCTTTGGATTCATGTCGATTAAATCGCATTATAACTGATTGAATTTATTGAAAATGGATCAAATAGTAAGAAGCTGCTGTTAGCCAAGTACCCCATCGCGTTAAAATTGGTTCAGGAGGTTCTGGAATACCTGGACAAAATTTACGAAATTCTTTTAAACGTTTAGGAGATTTACGAAACACTGCTTTAGTACTTCCAATCATCCGATCAACGTTTCCGTAATGTTATCGAACAACTTCACCAACTAAATGCAAAGCATGCAGCACGCAGGTTATATGTATTAAGTTAGGAAATATATGTTTTAAGGATCGCCCAACACTTAACATCGTTGCTGCACTATTTGTCACAATCATCACAACTTGATCTTGGGCAATTTTAAATTTTTTCAAAGCGTTCATTATCACTTTTTGAATATTTTCCGCGGTACATTATTGAACACGTTTGCAAGCTAACAAATATCGAGATGCTGTGTTCTCGCTAGATAAAACGCGAGCTATTACATTCACAATACTGTTTTTCTTTATATCGGTCGTCTCATCCACGGTAATCCATATTTTTTTGGAACACAAATCGCGTTTACACACATTTTCTAGCATCTCTTTCATTCGCGGCAAATGATTCTGTAATTGTGTTTGTGAGGGTAATGGGTACTTTGGAACGTATTGTCGCCAAAACGTTTTAAAAGCTGCTTTTCTCACCAACGACAACGGAAGATTATAAGAGGTAAACATAATTAATAAATGTATGAGGAATAGTGTATAAGGTATTTCAGTTCTTGCATTTCTCATATGCTTAATACCATTGACATGCCTCTGGCAATCAGTTCTGTCCAATGCAGCCAAACGAACATTGCATATTAAGTAAAAAACTGCACTACCGTCATATTTTAAATGGGGAAAAAGTGACACATACTTATGTACATTAGTAGCAAATCTATTACGAGGCATTGTTTTCTTAGGTATGTAAATATTAGTTCTATATGAAACGATACTCTAATTATGTACTTGGTATAATACTACAACACACAAAAAACACCAGCTATATTTCCAAAAGCGACACGTAAGTACATAACCTTGACCGTTCGACTAATCTCTGCAACAGCTCAACCGGTACTAAAACGAAATCTCTCTCAGCGCGGTTTAACATGATTTATATTCAAGGTAGACACTACATGCCTGCTTCTCTACCGGTTTAGTTTATTTATGAATTTTTCGTATTCTTATATTAACCCGTAATACCGACGCCTATACGAGTCCGTAAGTTTAGGTTACTCTATTTATAACTCCCCACCAGCGGGGCTATCTGCTAATACGGGTAGATCCTACGATTACGGGACCGGTACCGGAGGATAGCTTTTTGTATTAACAACTGTCTTATGTTTATATGTAATAATTGGAAGAAAAAACGTGAAACGAAATAATTTAAAAAATTAATCTGTTTTCGCATCTGCAACAGCTTTCGCCATTTATAGGGAAGCATTGGCGGGCTATGGGATATTACGCTGCGCTTGTAGAACGTGATAAAGTGTTCCACCCCCCCTGAGCATTCGCCAAAATTCGGAGAAGTGAGATACTCTCGGAAGACCAAGGTAAGGTCTTCCGAGCTTACCTTGAAGTTTGAGCCCAAGAGTTCGAAATTTAGAACTCCGAGGCATCACGCTACCAGTGCAATTGATGACAAAAGTATTCGTTGCGACATCTGTTGGTGAATAACCAATACTATCTGGGTCTAGCCTAAAGCAGGAAACATTTAGTTCATGCATTTAGGTACGTTTCGATGACGACATCGTCTGTCCAGATAAATGATGATTTACTTACAAACACTCATTTTCTATTATTTATTTTAAGGTAGGGAAATAAATCGACGAACATACAGCCTCCACGGCATGGCGTAATGTAATGCAATACTGCAAAAACTATAAGTTTTGTAGGGAATGATTTGTCCAATATGCGATCGCACAGTTTTTTCTTATTATTTCACGTATTTTTATAAAATATAATGCAGGTAAACATAAGATAATGTAATTCACTTAATTTGTTTGGCTGTCCTACAATTATTTGAATCGATATAATACAACGTTGTTGCAATTATCTGCATAGGGTTTTTTTCTGTGTAAAGTGCTTGAGTTTAATTGTATGTGAACGGTATTGAGAAAAATCAAGCCAATAGATATATCATTTTATAATTTGTAGTAAAATCAATTCATTTCAAATGAATATCACTTGTTCTTTTTAATAGTGTTCGGTATCAAAGCCCAATCCGTCACAAAAAACAATCAATTAGTATTCATCATTATTCCTGACTAATCGTTTCTATTATTGTATGTCTGCCGGAATGACTATATGGAAATCGATCGTTGGTAAACGGAAACAACCCACATTGGTAAACAGAGAAATCCATTACCTAACCCTCCTAATCTAAATTATGACTTTACACTTTTTATAAAATTATTCACCATACAGTTTTGCAATGTAGAAGCAAGATTGATACACATACTAACTTCGGCGTAATCAACTTTTCCAGTAATAACCTTCTGTGATTTTGAAATCTAAGACATTTCAGGAAAATGCGATTCAGATCTTCTAATGAATCTCCGCATATACAAAAAAATTAATGAAAAATTTCGACCTCATTGAGGGAAACTAGCCATGGTTGAACTTGTAACGTGTGCTTCTCTTTCGAGACCAGATATATCGGTTTTTGATGACTTTCAATGTTCATGAAATGTTTTATTAATTATTTTATTAATGAATTTGTTCTGTAAGCGTAAATAAAATGAATTAATCATTAATTGCTTTCTTTAATTTATTATAAAATATTCGTTCTCAATAGCAGCAGAACTATATTAGTGGCGTTAACAACAATTGCACCTCTCGCTACTAGGTGGCACCACGGGTACTTATCTGTTTGTAGCAAAATTAGATCGTGAAATGTCAAACGTCCATTATCAATCAATCAACAAATTACACCTGAGTGAGTTATTGCTTGCGAACTTAGAAGTAATTTTATGCAAAGAGTACATCAACGATAACCTCGGAATAACGGTCATCCAGAATTTTGGGGTGAAACAGGTACGTTTCTACACTCACAGACAAAAATATTGCATATGTTATTTTAAGTCTTTACTATTTTTTTCTTTGATTTCTATTGCTAAATCTTTTACACTGGAGAGTTCTACGTATTTTGCAATTTATTACAGAAAAAAAAAAATGTTTTAATATAGCCTTTTACAAGTGAATAAGAGATAACGATAAAACGTTATAAATTAGCGTAATGTGTTTTGAAGTCCAAAACAATGATTGATCTTCAGTCGATGTTGTTAGAATGACATTTCCAGAGCTTTAGTGCACAAGTGTGTAGTTTCGGCCAGCGAGATGCCTCATTTAAGTGTCATAAATTCTGTTAAAATTATTTGTTTAGCCAATGAAGGGTACAGACAAGAAGATATTGCACGTAGATTAAATATCCATTAATTGACTGTCTCTCGTATAGTAAGACAACACAATGAGACTGGAGAATACAAAAGGCGGCGTGGTCAAGGTCGTAAGAGATGTACAACGCCAAGAAATTACCAATATTTGAGACTTCAATCTTTACGAAATCGCGCACTTACAGCACCGCAGCTTAGAAATGAATTATTGAATACAAGACAAGTCAATGTATCTGTCAAAACAGTAATAAGGAGACGGTTTAAATCCAAAACGTGCTGCCAGAGTTCCTCGGCTTCTCCCACGTCACAAAATTCGACGTTTAGAATTTGCAAAAGCTCATGCCAACTGGAATGGACATCAATGGGTGAATGATGGACGTAGTCATGTATACAGAAGGTCAGGAGAACGTTTCGCAGAATGTAATCCTGCACAAAATCTTAGCTTTGGTGGCGGTTCCATTATGTTATGGGGTGGCATTAGTTGGGAGAGTCGCACGGAACTCACTGAGGTAAATTTAAGAATAAATGCTGACTGGTACATACACAACATCCTTGAAGAACATGTTTTACCTTACGCCGGCGTTATTGGCTGCGATAATTTTATGCTAATGCATGATAATGCCCAAGCCTATGCCGCAAGGACTGTGATCCAGTACCTTGAGAATGTCGGGGGTGCGGTGTTTGAGTGGCAAGCAAATAGTCCTGACATAGATCTCATAGAACATCTATGAGACATTCTAAAAAGAAATACGAGCACGAAATCTAGCTCCTAACTCAATTGCAGAATTAAGTATTGCTACACAGGGAAATAAAAAGCAGGTCCAATTTTCTTACAAATTCTATTAACTATAAGGCGACCGGTTTCGTGTTCAAAAACACATCATCAGGCCAGCTACGGGGACCACCATGAAAGAAAACAAATATATATGTGACCAGAAAATTGCAAAGATAATTGTAAAATTGCACCATAGTGACATGTCAACCAATTAAAATACGTTATGTAGTATATTATAAAAAACTAATAAATTGTAAGCTATTCTTAAATATAATAAAAGAAAAAATTAAATTTTTTACATTTTAAAAAAAAAGGTGAAATTGTCTTCTCCTATTGTGATCTTATAAAATGAACATATTGATTTAAGGAAAAATTTTTTTATATAATGAATTGTAAGTATAAACACCGCCGTGATGTTGCAGGAGCTAAGTGTATCTGGAAGGTCGTGCATGGCTATGTTGATTCTCCTAATTTACTTTCCTCTATTAATTTCCTTGCGCCTCGCATTTCCTCTCGTTCTCCTTCTACCTTTTCATTGCCTTTTCCTCGTACCAACCTACACCAGAGTTCCCCAATAGTAGCCATGTGCGGTAATGCGGAAATATTTTACAATGACATTTTTTTTGATTCAATTCATAATTTAGTTTGTTTTTTTCTCTCTCTTTTCTTTCATTTCATTTATAGTGTATGTATTTAAATTTAGTTGTCCTGTAATTGGGTATACCGTTGGACAAATAAATGGTATTATTATTATTATTATACGCTTTTTTGGGTAGTGTCGGACACTACCACGGACAACACTAGCCGTCTGCTGTAAGATGATAAAATCATCGCGGACAACACTAGGCGTCTGTGAGGTGACGGTTCGGTAAAACTACGGGCATCACAATTCGTCTGTGGGGTAAGCAATCGGACAACACAAGCCGTCTGCAACGTAAAGAGTCGGACAGCACAATCCGTCTGCGAGATAAAGAGTCAGACAACACAAGCCGCCTGCGAGGTAAGGGAAAGTACGGGCAGGACAGAACTCTTGCAGAATAAAATTCTGCACAGCTTTCTATACCTAAAATTCGTATGACGTTTCGGTTTTTGTACATGACGTATGGAGCAAAAACAATTTCAAAATTATCCGTCGAGAGTAACGTATAGTGAAATCGAAAAATATGTGACAAAATAAAAGTTAAACAAAAGTGAAAAATAATTTAAAGAATTGATTTAAAATTATTCTACTAATAATTTTAATAATTTTTTCCAACTTGAGGGCGTTGGAAATGCAACCAAATATTTAAAAGCTTCCTTTGCCTGTTCAAGGTATTCTTTTGGTCCAAATAGGATTCGGGGTCTATGAAAAAAAGCTAGTTTCAACATTCCATCACTTGATATTTCAATAACTTTTTCTTTCATGTTTGTTGACATCTCGGCATATTAAAAGGAATTGTCCAAAAAAGGATTCAGCAGCCATCTGTAATGATCACAACTGGGAATCTCTGGACTAGAAGATGTGTTTGAATTAAATAAGTAACCTTTTTGTTCTAGACTTAAAATATTACTGCAATGCCACTGTCATTTCTGTAGCGGTTCCTTGAGGAGTTACCGCTCTTAGATGCAAAATACAATATTGAATTAACTTAGAATAATTTATTACACGTATATTACATTACTAAAACGTTTACAATTTAACAAATACGCATAAATAATAAATTTTAATAACTGTCATCAGCTCCATATTCTTTATATAGATCATCCCAAAATTTTATCCTTTCATAATCTGGATTCACGCCAGTAGACAATTCTACCCCAGTATCCAATGCAAATGTTTCGCTAATGCTAATATCATTGCCCTTAAGATTAGAAGACGAATCCCCTCCGATATCCAAAAAGTTGATTTGATTTTCCGTTACAGGCTTCCAATCTACGTCTATTATCTCGTCAACCACATGTTGATTTGGATCTCCAGTTTTAGCAAACTTAGTCCAGAGTTTTACCATCCTATAAATTGTTCTTCCTTCAATCGTTTTTACATCGATTTCTTTAGGCGATAGAAACGTTTTAAATTGGTATCCCATTTCATCTCCGTGTGCTGCCCCTAAAATAAACATCTTACTTTGATTCTAAATAAACGGCAGGAAATGAATTTCTAGGTATTGCAGTCGACCAAAAAAAAAGCTCTATACTCTGAGCTTTCGATTTATTTTAAACCTTTTTCAAAGAACACTAAAAATATATTCACATTTTAAGTTACCTAAGTGTTTTAAATTCCAATGTAAAATGTAGTTACAAATAGGCGAAAATATAAACTAGCAAAAACATCATCGAGGAACCGTAACTAAATAATCTATAGTGTGTTATAAATCTAAGTTATAAGATTAAATACTTTCTAAACACTTAAGATGCCACACCTGGATGCCTGTCAAACACAACCGCGTTCAACGTCAACGTCAAACTACACGACACCAACAATGCCAAACAAAAGTCACTAAATATAATTAATTACCGTAAATATACAGTGAAGTGAGGAAGTATGACAAAATATACACCACTGCCTAAAAGTCAGAGTCCATACTCAAAATGATCAGGTAATCAAAATCTTTTAAAAATACAAATTAAAACTGTCTCCCTACAATTTTAGTTTGCATTTTAAAAAAGTGATCAGGTAACCAACATTTTTTAAAAATACAAATTAAAATTGTCTCTACAATGTGCGATTGATTTGGAAAAGGTTTCCGGCACTCCAAAAAAAAAGATATGGAAGATATGGAAAAATGTAAAAAATAAATATATACAGTGACATCAAAAATGTAATCAGAAGGGGAAGTTACTCGAGAATGGTCAAGAGTAAGGCAAAGATGCATATTAAGCCCGTTAGCAGAAACGAAAACGGGTTCTGGAATTAAAGCAATACGCGTGGGAATCAATAAACTGAAGCCAATCAAAGCCAAGGAGTTTCTGTATGCCGACGATTTAATATTAATAGGACATTAGAAATATGGCAAAAACACTTAGAGAAGAATAAAAAATAAATGGAGAAACGACCGAAAAATGGACACAATATAAAGATAACGGAAAAGACTGAACAAAAATTGTTAATACATTACACCATTCACTAAAAACAGTATTTTTAAGTGGAAGAGAAATAACCATTGATTGTTGGTAGTGAGTCATGGGTATTAATGAACAAATTAAAATCCAAAATAACAGCTGCTAAGCTATTGAGAATACTAAGGCAAGCAGACGGCGTCACAAGACTTGATAAAATAAATAAAAACATTAGGAAAAGTCTTGGAGTCATCCAGAAAATCGAAAAGAGGCGACTAAACTGGTTTGATCCAGATGAAGAATCAAAATCCAACAAAAGGCATATGAACGGCAGGCTAGAATAGGAGGAAGAAATAGGGACAACCAAGAGGAACTTGGATTCAAGGTATTGCAAAGCTTTCAGAGGCTTCGACACCCAACTGTATAAGAGAAACCAGACATCAATTAAGTACTGTAGTGTTATACATATCAGAGAAATTGTTTTATAAATTAAATAAATCGATTTTTACAGTCGTTAGGTCTGGGAGTGTCTCCTAGATACCCTTCCGACAGTTTAAATAAAAATAAACAGCAAATAATAACATTTTACGAAAATTAAATTGATAGAAGAGAAACTAACATCAAACGTTGACGTTACGTGAACTATCTATCCTTACTATCTTACTTTCTACTTGAAGTAAGATATAAACATCTGGATTTGCTTGGAAAATAAAACACTTAGCCAAATACGTCTTCACTCAACAGCGATTTGAACTAAAAAAATTGTCGTCTTTTTCTTTCGCTCCTTTCACGTTACATAATAGATTTTCAACTAAATGTTCATTCTCTAAAAATATATTACAGCGTCTAATATGCCATGCGAGTTCGCGTTCTAAAGCCTAACTCTGTGACATTCCTACAGGACTTGACGACTTATTACCTAGTAATATTTAATTTGCGAAATTACGATAAAGATACAATTGTATTTATTCTGTACATTTTTGTTGGGAAATATTATATTAACAACGAACATTTGCGAGGTAAAGATAATGCAGACGAGTCATTTAGCCGTTTCACCGGGATTATTGTTGAATGGAGATATAATTTGCTAATGAAACGCCAGAGACATGGAGAGAGGAACCTGAAGCTATAAAGCGGCTGAAGAAACCGAGAAAGCAGCCAGAACGGCTCAACCCTGCTAGAAGTGGACACCGGTTGAAGGATACTCCGCACAATTACGGCAGCTACCTTCGATGTAATACTGCAGTACGAGAGTAGTCCCAGAAGTACCCGACCTGACCCATAGATGGCGGTTGTTGTTTGAAAATAATTACTATGGTCGAAAATACCAACCTTATAAAGCTTAAGTTTGAAGACGCTACGTTGTTTAGCATACGTTTGATAACCATCAATAATGAACGGTGTCAGTGAGTTTCTAAACATGGATAAAATTGATCATCGGTATGTGATACAATACTTTCATTTGAAAGGTTTCAGTCCAACAAATATAAAAGCTAAGCTATATATTCTACTTTGGGGGAGTCTAGCCCATCGTTTAAAACAATAAAATATTGGGTGGCAGAGTTTAAACGCGGCCGTACGAGCTGTCAAGACGAACATTGCAGAGAACGACCAAATGAGGTGACCACGCCAGAAATGTTAAAAAAATACACAAAATGGTATTGGATGACCGTTGGGTGAAAGTGCGCGAGCTAGTAGACATGCTAGGCATTTCAAAAAGTGCTGTACATCGGATAATGACAGAAAATTTGGACATGAGAAAGCTGTGCGCAAGATGGGTGCCGCGTTTGCTTACAACTGAACAAAAACAGCGTCGTGTGGATGTTTCAGCCGAGTGTTTGGCGATGTTTCGCAGCAATAAAACGGAGTTTTTGCGTAGATTCGTAACCATGGATGAAGCGTGGGTCCATCACTTCACACCTGAGACGAAAGAACAGTCGAAACAATGGACTGAAAGGGGAGAATCGGCCCCGAAGAACGCGAAGACAGTTCCGTCTGCTGGCAAAATCATGGCGCCGGTGTTTTGGGATTCACGTGGTATAATTTTCATTGATTATCTCCAAAAAGGGAAAACGATCAACGGAGAATAGAATTATGCCAACTTGTTGCAACGTTTGAGTGACGAAATCAAGACAAAACGGTCGCATTTGGCGAAAAAGAAAGCATTGTTTCATCACGATAATGCACCAGTTCACACATCCATTATCGAGGTAGCCGAAATCCATGAGTTACGGTTCGAATTGCTTCCTTACGCACCCTATTCACCTGATTTAGCTCCTTCGGACTATTGTCTGTTTCCTAACCTGAAAAAATGGCTCGGTGGTCAAAGATTTGCCAACAATGAAGAGGTGGAGTCTGCGGTGGACGGCTATTTTGCGGAACTCGATGTTTCTCACTATAAATAGGGTATCGAAGCTATTAAACGTCGCTGAGAAAACTGTATTGAGCTAAAAGGAGACTATGTTGAAAAATAAAAGTTGGTTTTTCCAAATATTTTGTACCTTCTTTGTTAGGCCGGGTACTTCTAGGACCACCCTCGTACATATATGTGACGTCGGTGGGTTTGTTTTTTCGGTTTGAACTGTTAACAACACCAAAAGTTAGGAGAGGAGATGGAGAATACGTTAGGACCTTACCGAATATGGTTATATTAGCTATAAAAGAGACTAAGATGAATATAAAAAGAGGATATCTTTTGCTTAACATATCCAACACTGCTATATGCACATAGGCGTATTTTATTCGTTGTAAGATTTTGAATTGACAATTTTTGTTTAGTAAGGGTGGCTATCCCCTCGAAAAACCATCGAAAAGCTAATTTCAAATCAAAACAACCAAATACCAAACAAATGTAAGAAAAGTATGAATGGCGCTTGATGAACGTTGTTCAGCCACATGCAGAGAGGTACGTAAAGATAACGGCGACACTTTATCGACGCCTAAGATGATATTATACTGCCGAGTTCCCTCTTTTTGGTCCCCTCTCTCTGTCCGCTTGGTTTTATTCAGTAAATATATCTCCAGACAACAGTAATCCCCGGGAAACGGTAACATAACTTTCCCGCGTAGTGTATTTTTTTGGTCCATTATTTTCAAATTTAATTTACTTCATCTGCAAAACACGTATAGAATTTATTGGCAAAAAACGATATTTTCCCAAATTAAATACGGCATTTTAACAAGTGCCATGTTCGCTAAGGAACTTGCGGATATGCAGCAATGACGCTTTGTTGTGACGCTAAGCCTAGCATATATTACAGGTTGGAAATAAATCTATGATTTAAAACTGTTTATATAAATTAATTCATATGAGTTGTATGTCATTTTCTTTGTAATTTGCTTTTAAAAACAATATTTGTAAATAGGAATCGTGTATTTGTTGAAAATTAGCAAAGGCTAGCGAAAACAGATGAGGGAAAAGACGCTAAGACAAACAAGAACTTTACATAAAGTTAGATTTGCTTAGAGGCTATTTTTCCTTCGCATTTTAATTATTGAACTACCGAAAGAGTATCAAGTTAATATTCCAGAATCTATGTAATAGAGCATTTCACATTTACACACGATCATGGCACGTGACCGATACTAACACATCAAGAAAATATACTTATTCACATCTATCGACCATTCGTTGATCGATTTAATTAGTTTCGTGGTTTTGAACACTAATTCCATTAATGTAATAACATCGTATTTGAACGCAGTCACTTTTAATGCTATAACAAATTATCCGCTTGCCCATAACCTGAAATAATGAGTAAGCTTAGAGACGACACCGACGCGGCGGGATGACTGACGCCCACCAACAGATCGGCAACTGCAACGACACGACGCCGACATGATGGTAAATGAGAAACGATTCCCTTTATTTACATGAGATTTGATGTCCACCGGTATCGTTGTCAGTGTCGTGCTGCTATCGTGTCGGGTTTAGCTCGAAAAATATATAAACATCTAGCTCGCACTCTATTTCCAAATTATAACATTACACTTTATTAAAATTAGGTTATTCTCTTCCAAGCAACCTTCTATTTATTTCTAACAAAAATAGTTCAATTATCTTCAACTTACATACCTGCACCACATAATTTTCCTATTGCTTTGAAGAAATTTAATCCAGCATTAACAGAAAACCTATACATGTACACTGGTGTATCAGATGTTTTCGCATGAAGTCTTAGCGTTTCGTATATGTCTCGTAAGAAAACAACATCTGTTTCAACCTTTAAGAGAAAAAGATATTTCTAATAAACCGATTTTACAATTACTTTCTTCACCTGATAATATATATCCTTATTTTCAACCGTTATTTCCTGATCACCGTAGTAGAATCGTTTTATTCTTTGTGCGATCTCCTTCGATCTACCCGAACCTTTCTCCGCATTGAAGCATTTAGGTATGATTGATTCAAAATCAGTTATCATCATATTTTTCTTCATACGGTTTTCGACCATATCAAAGAACATGCCTTCTCTATTATTATAACCGATTAGAAATGGAACTTTTAGATAACGACCGCTCCTTATAAGTTTGCGGGGATTTTCAACAAGAATTGCCCCTGCATGCACCTTTTCTATTACAGGTCCAATAGGACGGTTGCGATTTATACCGTATGTCTAAAAAGAGCATTAGATAGTAAGAAATAACAATTCTCATAAATGTGTTACATTTTGCAACATTTCTTGACCTTGATGCAGTTTTTCCACAGGTAGCTTCTGTAGGAATTGTAATATTTCCCTCGGTTTATCCGTTATAAAATTTAACAGTTCACAAAGCTGTTTGGTTGTATTTTCGGTTATTGCCCAATGTGCAAGCGCACAACCACTTTGTGCTATGGCTCTATGAAATAATCCTGAAATAATGAATATTGATACACATCTTTTTCCAATTTGAAGACATTACCTTTCGAAAAAGGCGAAAGCATTAGAAGATGAATGGACACAGCTCCTGCGCTTTCGCCGAAAACAGTAACATTGTTTGGATCACCGTTAAAATTTTTAATATTTAGTTGTACCCATTTTAGTGCCAGTATCATGTCTTTAAGACCCGCGTTTCCGGAAACGTCTAATTTGGGATCTTCTAATGTTAGAAAACCTACAAGAAAAAAACCACAAGAGGCAGTTAAAGTAATCTTGCCGCTACCGTAAAATAACTTGATTTTGTTTGACCTCTATGGAATGATCTTGTAACTATAGGGTATTACCTAATACTCCTACTCGATAGTTTATGGTGACAATAACGATATCTTCGGTAATCAGCAATTCTGGTCCGTAAGAATCGATTTTGCTGGATCCACCCGTGAAAGCTCCACCGTGAATCCATACCATAACTGCTCTAAGTGATACCCCTTCGTTTGGCAGCTGAATAGGTATATTTATTATAGAAAACAAAATTAATGCTGCAAAGTAACGCCTACCTGTGGCGTGTACACGTTGAGGTACAGACAATCTTCAGAACCGATTATGGTTTGGAAAACCATATGTCGTTGATAGCATTCGCTCGACTCTGTGGTAGCATCTCGTACGCCATTCCATTTAACTGGCGGTTGAGGAGCCTAAAAGGAAAAACGCCTACTTATACCA
This sequence comes from Dynastes maya, assembly GCA_029619315.2. Lineage (NCBI taxonomy): Eukaryota > Metazoa > Arthropoda > Insecta > Coleoptera > Scarabaeidae > Dynastes > Dynastes maya. Next base: position 33,988,669 of record JAROYE020000003.1, read on the forward strand.
AAAGGCTACAAACAATATCACTTCCAATATTGTAAAGTATTTCGATGTGCACACATATATACAGATTGTTCCATGAAAAACACCGGAAGCCATAACTCGTCTACTTATAATCCCATTTTGATAAACTATAAAGTAAGGGAGTAGTGTTAAATAACACTGCAATATACATAGTCAAACATGATAAAATTGCTAACGTAGAGTTTACACCGTGTATGTACGAGGTAGACGCCATAAATTCTCGGTCTGCTATAGAAAAAATGAACTTGGTAAAATATAACAATTTTTATTTTTCAATATAATCTCATCTACGTTCAATACATCTATTACAACGATCAATTAATAATTCTATAGCCTTGTAAAAATAATCTAAAGTTTTTCCCTCAAAATATTGTATTACAACTGCTTGCATCTCACTATCGTCCTTAAAACGACGTCCCCTAAGGTCTTTCTTTAAATGAGAAAATAAATAAGAACCATTGTTTCATCTCCTGTGACAATGGGCTCCAAAATCGGTTTCGGGTCATCTCCACACATGTTTGAAAACGAGCGCACACATTCGACCCGAAGTTCACGTTGGAGAGCAGAAAGAAGATGCGGTACCCATCTTGCACTAATCTTATTCATACCCAAATGGTTATGGAGAATTCGGCGAATACTTGTTTCAGAAATGTTAGACTTTCACTGCTAATTCCTTCACATTCAAACGGCGATCTGCTAATACCATTCTTCAATAATTGAAATATTTTGAGGCGTTCTCAGTTCAATTGGCCGACCGGGGCGCTCATCATCTTCAAGTGATTTTTGCCCCAAACGGAAACATTTTGCCCACTTTTTTACAGTGGAATATGAAGGATAAATCACCATAAACGCCGTTTAAACGTTGTTTAATGTGATTAGGCGTAAGCTCTTTTTTTGTTAAAAATTTAATGACCGCACGGTACTAAGTTTTCGTTAGCTGAGACATTTTCATGCACTAGTCATGTTGCCTGGCTGGCTACTAAAAACTACTACTCTTCGAGCCGTAGTATATATAGTGTACGTCTCGCACATGTGCAACTATGACGCAACGGTGGCTAATAGTGAAAAACAGAGGCGAATAATAATAATATGATGCAACGGAGTTTGAATACGTTAAAACCTGTATAAGCCTGTCAGGTCAAGAATTTATGGCACCTACCTCGTATGTGAACGTATCTAAGTTTTAGATGTAGAGATAACCATATAAAGTTATCGCACTTTTACCTACTATCTCTAGTACAAATGTTTTTCCTTGTTATTAGCTTTAGTTACATTAACTGTAAGATAATTTGCTTGTTTGTATATTTTTATGAATTGTTCTAATGTTTATTAAAAAATTACATGCTTTCGCTACAAATACATACCTTGCATTCATTTATAAAACCGCACTGAAACGTTGACTGTGCAATGTGCATGTATCGTTGGAAGGAAAATATGTATAGAACGCATGTGTTCAGTGTAGTATGGTTGTAGTGAATGAGTGTTTTACGTGGTTTGAAGATTAGCAGGCTGATCAACTTAGAATTGTAAATTTTGATAAAGAATACTATGTATTAACTCAAACATGCAATTCAACACAGTGGTTGCTTGTTCCTAAATATGTATTCTGTCTGTAATGTGTCGCACAACTTATATTACATTAGTGCAACTCCCTACATAAGGTTCTTTTTTTAGATAAAGAATTGATTTCACTGCTTGGATATATTCTAAAATATAAACAGGTTAAATTTCAGATTCGTTTGTTTTTAAAAGTATTGTATCCATGTTTTGCCGGTATGAACTTATTTCAATACCACTAGTAATTTTGCTACTCTATTTTGTTCTCCGTTTCAAACTTACTTCAAAGTGACATAAAACGCACCATAACTACAAACCAGTAGTATATCTTTTACACAATGTTAGTATTATAAATTTGCACTATATTTGTGTTGTAAAATACACTGGAATGTATCAATATGTAGTGTAGAAATTATATTAATAGTAGTGCAATAGGCATTATTCCTAAATAGCCTTCAATTGTTAACACTACTAGTGTGAACCCCTTTGAACAAATCGTAGTGTTATTTTAGTGTTGAATAGTATTAAGTCTTCAGACGAGCATTAATATACTGACTGAGTGGTCAAAACCCAATACACTGACATTAAATTCTAGTAAATGTAATTTTATGTGCTTCACGAGAAAAACAAATCCATATATCTCCACTTATCAAATCAACGATATTTCCATCGACAAGATTACCAATCTTAAAGATCTAGGTGTCACTTTTGATCCAACTTTATCGTTTAACATACATATTGAACAAATTTGTTCATCTGCCTCTAAAATGATGGGTTTTCTTATGAGAACGTCCAAATACTTCAATGACGCACTAGTGCTAAAATCCCTTTATTTTGCATTTGTACTCTCGAAATTGGAGTATGCCTCTATTGTTTGGTATCCTTTCTATATGTCCCATCAAGCTCCAATTGAACGTGTTCGACGTCGATTCCTCAAATTCTTGTCGTTCAAAGTTAATGGCGAATATCCGCCTTGGCATACTTCTTACAACACCCTTCTCGAATCGCATCAATTTCGTTCATTGTCATCCCGTCGTGATTACCATAGCGCCCGATTTTTACACAAATTATTAAATGATAGGATCGACTGTATGCAGCTGGTCTCCCACATAGGATTTAACGTACCTCGAATAGCATCTCGTTATGCTCCAACCTTTACTATGCCGACACCGAGGACCAATCTTCGTTTGCGGTCGCCAATCTATCACATGATCAGGAACGCTGAGAAGATATTTAGTGATATTTTCACCGGAGAGTTGGCGCCATGATACACGAAACATAATAGTTTTTTGTATAGTTATGTCATGTTTTTAAATCAATATGTATTGTGTTCACAATGTGTATATTTGTCCTGTAATTGGGTTTACCTGTTGGACAATAAACATTATTATTATTATTATTATTATTAAACATTTTTTATTTTGGAGGACAACAAAGTGAACCTACAATTATTTTTCTTCAACGCCAGTATTAGTCAATTGTGATGGGAATTAATTAATAAAATTTTTGGTAAAGAGTTCTTTTCTAAATTCAGTTATATCCAAAGCTGGCACTTTTTAAATTTCGGGGATGATTTAAGTTGGTAGTTCCGGGTATTGGCGTATATGTAATTTATTGCCGGAACTAGCAACTTAAATCATCCGCGAAATTTAAAAAGTGCCCGCTCTAGTTATATCTAACAGATTCGGTTTAGTGTAGCATTTATTAGAACAATTTTAAAAAACAATAATGATTGTAGTAATTTACGGGAAGAAAACGTTTGTTTATTGCTAGAAGCTAAGAACACCGCGATTTTCATTGCATTCAAAATACACTTGTAACAAGTACAATGTACACGATATGTGTCGGAAATACACGAGGGAAGCGAAGCGTTGTCTGAGCACTTCCATTTACGTTACCACACGTGGCTACTGCTTGCAGCATATCGGTAAGTTCAATATTATACAGTTCCAGACGAAAATAAAATGCGGAAAGCCGTGAACTGTCACTTAACTGACACTTTGAGGACATTACTAACATCAAATAAACATTACTATGTAACCAGAAATATTTCGAAGCATATGTTCCACACTGCAACGGAAACGTTTATTCGACTGTTTAACGTCCTTTTAAGCGGCGTGACAACATAACATTAGCTTGTAATGTTTCAGTAACGTCGTAATGGTGACATGAATGTAATGTTGCTCCAAATGCTACGTTAACATTACAATTATATGTTTCCTTAATATCTTTAAAGCAAAAGTGAGGCAATATTAATTAATATGTAAATAAACAAATCTGCTTCTAGTAACGCTGTTTGCATACGTCCGGTAGATCCGGGCGAATAAAATGAAAATATACGCGAGATTATGTTTTGCACACGCAAAGGAATTTTCCCGTATGCAAAGCATCATAACAACTTGCGTGTGTTACAGCTCTTTTCACCGGGCGAATCCGCCGGCCAGTGGATCTATCGATCATGTGCAAGCAGCAATATCTTCTGTAAAGACTATTACATCTCAACAGGTAATATATTTATATTCAAACAATAAAGAATAATTTTTACACATCGCCAGTTTCAATTAATACACAGATTATTAAAAGCACAATTGCTAACTTTCTTATTATTGTAGCTACAACGTTGGTTAAATTACCAAAAATCTAATGATTTTTCCGCTGATCACAATGGTTCCAGAAAAACAATTGCATATCGCATTTCAGGCCTAACTAGAATTGCTTATATTCTTTTAATTGAATACACTGTATATTTTTCAATTATTCAATAGAAAATGAAACTATGCGTAAAATATCCTTATAGTACTGTAGCTCTAAAATGAAAAACAAAAGTGCCGCAGAAATGCTCTATTGGGCAGCACCCTATCCGGAAATGTTTCGTTGTAACACGGCAGTAACAATATCAACTATAAAACTCATAATTAACACAAAAGTTGAAAAGAAATCAAAAAACCGGAGGCAAAAAACACCATTTGTTATTCTCACACTGTTTGTGTAAATTCTCTAATTGATCGCAATGCCGAACAAGATTTGCAAAAGATCAAAAAACCAACACTTGCTTGCTTTGATTCATATTTTAAATCTTTTGTCTTAAAATTTATCAAATCTCTTTTCCCTCTTATTTTGGGGCCTTAGCGTTATAAAACATTTATTTGAAATGTCACTCTCCATCGATTTGTGAAAAAATATATAACCCTGATTTTTTTTTTTTTGATTACAATATTTTGTTAGGCGGAATAAATTACATATTTTTCATGTTTCAACTATCTCAATAGCTACTCTAATAACGAAGTTATTATAGTTTCAATTGTCCAATGTAAACATCGTATTTCTTTTGTTTTCCTTTTAGTGCTATAGTACTGTAAGGATATTTTACGCAAGCTTGATTTCCTATCGAATAATTGAAAAATATACAGTATGCTCAATTTAAAAAATATAAACAATTCTAGTTAGCGCTGAAATGCTACGTACAATGGTTTTTTTCTCAACACCATTGTGATCAGCGGAAAAATCACTACGTGTACTATAGTGGCCTGCAAACCTTGAACAACCTATGCAGGGTATTTCACGAAACTCGTTAGTTAGAATTTTTGATGATGTTATTTTGAATGGAACTCTGAAATTTTGGAATAGATAGTTGTAGTATTGGACCTATTAATTTAAAATATTTTCGCCTTCGAAACAATTCCGGTTGAACCGGAAGTGGTTCCCAACTTTCTTATTTTAAATACAATGGTATACTTTCCATCAGCTTAATCGATTGTACACCTTACCCCTAAAGTCAACTGTTTTCGAGATATTTACGATCATGTTGAAATTTTTGCACTTGCACCGCTGTTGTTGAAATTAAATATTTGAGAATGTCATGAAGATTAAGGTATTTAATTTTGTTGGAACGAAATGGAAGGTCGTGCGTACCACGCCTTATCGTTATCGTTGCTAAATTTTATACAAGGTGCTCATAAACTGTTTCCAGATATAGATATTTTTAAACTGTTAAAAACTCCGTTTTCTCAAATGGACCGTTGTACCTTTGACTCCACTACTGGATTGGAAAGGAAATTCCACATCGATTCATATTAGGGTTTGATATACCCATTGTTAATAGTTTTCAAGATATTAGCAATTCTTTCTTTAAACTGCATATAATGGATTAATTTATGATAGATGATACTATCCATCATAAATTTCTAAGCTATGTTTGTCTAACAGAAAATGCGCATATACCTTGAACAAACAACACAATAATATTTTCTAGTTTTTTTTTGATATTTTAGAAGCGTATAGGATTTGGTTTAAACCATAGAAATCAGATTACATTTTTTACGCAACAAAAGCATATTGTTCATATAAATCTATTATTGGTTTTACGGCCAAACATACTTAAATGAAATATCCTAAAAATGTTTTAAGTTTAAATGGTGTTAAAATTTTTCATACAGGTGCTCTAGATTATGTCTAAGTTAGTTTCAAGAGCTACTAACTGTATTTGAAATCTTAAAAATTATATAGTGAGGTCCTTGTATATTTTTACGATTTTGGAAAGGCAATCAGAAAGCCAGAAAGCCAACGATATCACGTATATTATACTTCAACTTATGAAATATGACGATTGTTGTGCAATTGTTGTGATTACTTTGCTTAGCAGCGAGCTTTTTAGATCAGTCTGACGTCACAAGAAACAATTTGGCGCTCTTTCCTAGCCAAATTTGCATAGTAAAAACAGATTACCAAAACCTTTAATGCCGTATATCGTCATATTTCTTAAGTATAATGTATGTGGTACCATTGGATTCGCCTTTCGATTACCTTTCCAAAAACGTAAAAATATACAGGATATTCTATTTTAAAAAAAGAAAGTTGACGTCACTTCCGGCGAAACCGGACATATAATTGAAATGCCGATAAGGCAAAAGTTAGTTCGCAAAAAAATTGAAATCGACCTATTTTTTCTAAAAATGCCGGCTTCTGTCGTTCAAAAGTTAGCACGAGGGGGGGGGGGACACTTTAGGACCGCACTGTATAATTCAATGTAGTTATTTTTTGGCAATAACTTTTCTAATAAAAGGCAGAAATCCAAACGAAAGTCTTTAGCACCTTTTAGCCCCCAAGATTTTTAAGTATTTGGAGAAGAAATTGCTAACTGTAAGTTAACACCTCTCGTTCCTAAAAGCTTGCTGGTGATTTTTAGATGGATCTCATATATCATGTTGAGATAGACGATTCGATGGGGTATGTACAATATTTCTATAGCAATTTTCTTTGTAGTTAATCCGTTGCACCCGAAAGAACCGAAAAAAAAAAACAATGTTAGCGCTAATAAACTGTGATTCCCAGTTCCAATTAACAAGTAACTCTATTAATCGGGTACCGTCAAACGGGGTGAATCGGGACGATTTTTAGATGTTATTGTTAATATTTTCTTGTAAAACTATCAAAGAAAGTTAAAGTTTAGAGGAAAGTGCCCGTCGTCAATACGGCAGCCGAAATATGTATTGAACGATTATCTAATTTGCATTGATTAATTAAAAAAAAAATAAATATGGCGTGTCCCGATTGACCCCGTTTTGGGGCGAATCGGGACATGCTATTTCAAGCCATCTAAAGTGCATGTCGCCCTGCGTATGAGGTTAATCGGGCCAAAAAAATATATTCCTATTATTTTTCATTTATTTTTTAATATAAATACAAAAAAAAACGACAGCAACATATGGAAACAGCCTTTATTTTAAAGTTGACAAACATGACATTTTGCATCTTATATCTAAATAAAAAAATATTCCTGCATAAAAATTTACAACAAAAATAAACATTTCTTATTCCTCTGAAGGAAAGTATAAAAAAAACCACAAACATAAAAAAAACCTGTTTTCACAACTAATATAGTAAAATATGATATTAGATGGCATAGGATTTTATCTTCATTTCCAAAGGAAACTTGTATCCTCCTCGTCGCAATTCAGTTGGCTTCGGTAGTTTTTTCACAATTTGGTCCAAGGTAATCATGCATATGTCTTCCACTGTGGGAAAAATAAAGCCATTTTGTATTTTTCGGTTTGGTCTAAGAAATTGAACTTCTAAAGTTTCACCAACGAGTCTCTTAATTTGCCCGATAAAATATTTGTTCACTTTGTTTGTTTTAAATTCTACCTCGACAAAATCACCAGTGGCACTGTCTTCCATTGGAAGCTGCCCGTCTTCAAAGCACTCTTCCTGTTGCATTACTTCTGATTCCGGTTCTGACTCAAGTTCCAAAGTTTCATTCTCTTGAAGCACTGCGGTGTTACTTGTTGACGGTTGCGGTTCTAAAAAATCTGTGGTTGAAACACTTTTGCCTGGCTCCACTCGAATTTTCTTTTTCCTTGCTACTGTTGGTTTGCACGCATTTCTGCTTTCGTTAAGCAACTCTACAACAGAATCCGTCCAGGCATTAGGATCATCCTCTTCGAGGTTTCTTTCTGGTGGCAATCGTTTTAAAACTTGAGTCCTATCAAGAGGAATAATTCCCGTCCCACGAAATCCGCTCTTAATATTTTGAGTGAGAGTCTCTCCTAGTTTGTTTATAGCTTGTTTTAGTAAACTCGGAAAATACTCCTTCGGCAAAGACCCCTTGTTTTTTTTTTCCAATCTTCTAGAGTTGACCTCCAAGCCTTTTTCATTGGGCCGAAAACGGATACGTCAAGCGGCTGTGTTAAATGGGTTGAATTTGGCGGCAAAAAAGAAAACCTAATATCATTTTCTTCGCATAATTCAATAACCCTTTGCGACAAATGACTACATAAGTTATCACCAAGGATGACCCTTGGTGCCGGACGCCTCTTCAAGAAAGGTAGGGCTATGGAAGTAAACCATTCTTCAAATAATGGTAGGTCGAACCAGCCACTTTTGTTTCGTCCATAGCGCGCACCTTTTGGCCCATTTGTCAACCAGGTATCGTAAAGATGCTCGCTCCTATAAACAACAAATGGGGGTACTAGCTGGCCATCACCACTTACTGCAAACATCACTGATGTCGATGTTTTTGTCGAATCAACTATGCGTTCTGGATGTCTTGTTTTTCTTTTTACGATGACCTTTTTTCGTCCGGGATCATCGACAAAGCAGGTTTCATCATAGTTAATGATGGACTCAGGTTCAACGTTTTGCAAGTTGGTTTGAAGGTTATCAAAATACTCATTTAATGTTTCCCGAGACACTGCCGCCCGAGACCGTTTAATATTTTCGCACAGTCTTTCAGTGAGAAGTTCTTTATGCCGTGCAAAAAACAAATTCGCCCAATCGACACCGGGCATATTATTATTAAATTTTGTCACTCTCATCCCTGTTCTATCAAGGTAGCCCTTAACGATGTTTCGCAGATCAATTTTTTCCAATGGGTATCCCCACTCTCCCGCCAATACTATCAAATGCACTAGCCTAGATTCCTCACCTTCTGATAAAATAGTTTGGCCACCTTGTTTCTTTGGTTTCTGTTGAGCATGACGCTGTAGCGTCGATTTTGGGATGTTGAATAACTCTTTTGCGTCTCGCAGGGTTATCTGGCCTCTTCTAAACTGCCTCAAAGCCGTTTCAAGCTGTTCTTGACTATAATTCTGATACACCCTAGTCCCAAGCGTTTTTTTTGTATTTTCGGACCATTGTCCCGATTCACCCCTAAACGTGATTTGTTATGTTTAATAATTCATAATAAAAAAACCACACAAAATAATTTAATCAAAGTCCACTAACATCTAGAAAATACCCACAGGTATACTATATTAATAATGCAATACTAAAATCCTACAATAAATACCTTTTCCAAACGAAGTTAGCATCAGGTTCACAAATCCTAAAATTTTGCTGTAATATTGTGACACCTGTACCCGCGAGGAATTACGAACTAACTGACGGCCACGCGCAAAGCTCAAACAGGTGTTGTGTTTGTAACGGATTTTTCATATTACCCATCCTAAAAACATTTGCTACAGGCATGAAAATCACGCGTTTATAGATAAACATAATACTATCCCGATTGACCCCTTAGTCCCGATTCACCCCGTTTGACGGTACTCTAAATCTGTGGCACTGGAACACTGAAACAGTTCACTAAAACCTTTACCAGGTAAGGGTTTTAGTGAACTGTTTCAAGTAACTCTATTCATTCGAAATAAATAATTTCATACAAAAAGTAACAGCGCCTTTTGGCAATTAATAAATTATAATTAAATCAATCATTAATTCGAATAATCATTCTTCTTTATTTACATGTACGCATGAGGAAATCTAATTAGATATCCTCATTTGTACGTTTTTGTCGAGTAAATTACTGCAAACGCCTCTACAGAACTGAACAAATCGTATTGCTACAAATTCTGACGCGGCAGTAGTCCCAACTACTGACTTAAACCGCCATAAGTTAATTAATTGAAAAGTAATGCCATCACCTATCCACCATCTATGGACGCGCGTTTCGATGTTATACATCTCGTCGGCATAGCTTTGTAGAAGGTAATGGCATTTCAATATTTTAATCGTATATATACGAAGTAGATATCCTCATTTGTACGTTTTTGTCGAGTAAATTACTGCAAACGCCTCTACAGAACTGAACAAATCGTATTGCTACAAATGATGGTGGATAGGTGATGGCATTACTTTTCAATTAATTAACTTATGGTGGTTTAAGTCAGTAGTTGGGACTACTGCCGCGTCAGAATTTGTAGCAATACGATTTGTTCAGTTCTGTAGAGGCGTTTGCAGTAATTTACTCGACAAAAACGTACAAATGAGGATATCTAATTAGATTTCCTCATGCGTACATGTAAACATCTACTTCGTATATATACAATTTAAAATATTGAAATGCCATTACCTTCCACAAAGCTATGCCGACGAGATGTATAACATCGAAACGCGCGTCCATAGATGGTGGATAGGTGATGGCATTACTTTTCAATTAATTCTTCTTTATGATTCTCTCACGTTTAAATAACCAATGCTGCGTGTAGCAATCTCGCAATTTAACATTCAACTACAGCGCTCGGGTCATTTCCAACCAGCCGGTATGTACACTAAAATTAAATTAAACATTTTCCCGAGAAATAGTTTCTGTACTTACGAGGTATAGCTATCTAAAACTGTACTTACTGTCATAGGATTTGTTGCAGCAATAACATTACGTTACAGTTTATTTTCTCAAAAATATAGCATGACATATTCAACAATTTTTCTTCAGTTTTCTGATTTGATTAATTTATGAGCACACATTCACGAGAATCATGATTTGTTTAGATTTAATATATTTTTTACAGGAAAAGAAAATAATAATTGCCAGAAGGGTGTAATACATTTATTACCTTGAATCGCAAACTTCCTAGTGGTGGTTTCGCATACGGTATCCCTTGAAAGCCATAAAATGTGCCACCCTCAATGTCGGTTAACAATTTTCCTCGAAGTTTTCCATAAGATGTGTCCACTATGTATTCAGTCATCTTTGCGTCTAATTTGATGAATTTTAAACTGGGCTAAGGATTACCTACCAGATAAGTACGCTTTGATACTGAGTGATAAGTCCTTCGCACGATAATAAGTGTTATTAGCTCATTTTTTTTCTAACTTTATTATCGCAGTTATTTTATTATCGTATACCTAATAATCTTTAAGCAAGTACATATCTGCAAATTGTCATTATAATATTAAATTTTTATCTAACAAGCAAAATGAATGCATATTTTTTCGATTTCTTTGTAAATTAGAACTAGCTGTACGTATAAATTAACCCAAGTATCTTTATTTTATTACATTTACTGATCATCCTATATTTTTCAAATAAATTGCTATCAATTATTTGCAAAAAATACCGTTCGAACGATTCCTGAAAAATTATCCAATAAAATAAAATATTTAAACAATGAGTAATGCTGCTATATATAGAAGCAGATTGCTGTGATGATTGTAAAATTCAAGTGTAACGGAATGAGATATATGGTTTCTTATCATTATATACTTTTAAAGCAAGAATGAGTAAACTAAGATAATTTATAGATAGGGTAAATCATCTCCGTCGGCAAAAAAAATGTTTTTCCTACCACCAGCTACGTAAGCCAATCATTACTGCACTAAATTGAGGGACGTAAGTGCGATTTACGGGTTATGTACCCTTTACATAGAATATAATGGAATTTTTCGTTTCTAGGGATGTAAAGTAATAGTACATTAATATAGCAATAGAAAATTCTGGTCCTCCAGGTTGAGGGTTGGGGCGTCAGGCTAGTTCCCTGTCACCTGTAAAAAAATTCACATACTAAAAGGCCTAAGGACAGCCTCGGAATTCTGGACGAATTAAAACGAAGACGACAACAGCTACGGAAACGGTATATGAACATTGGCATTTGGAATATACAAGATATTAGCGGAAAGGTAGAGGAAGCTGTGGAAATGGATGTGTTTAGAAGATCTCTAGGAGTATCACGTAGAGAAAGACTTCAAAATGAAGAGATAAGACGGCGAATGAGTAGATGGTACCTTAATGACAGACATTGAAAGGAAACAACTAACGTGGTACAGACAACTCAGGATTACCAAGGAAAATTATGGAATGGAGACCGCCGAACCACAAGAAACGAGGTAGACCCAGAAAGACCTGGAGGGAAGGAATAGATAGAGCGACGAGGGCAAAAGATCTGAGAGAAGGGCAATGGGAAGATCGAAGAGAATGGAAATAAGGCTATGTACAATAAAACATTAAATGTCACAATACACAATCATACAACAAATTTGTTGCCTATACCTTTTCGTATCCCATCATACCATGACCTTCGCTGTCTTCCAACATTAATTTATGGGAAATAATCAGTCATAAGTTATTTTCAATAATTTACCTCTTAATAATATTTTTTGTAGAAAACAAAATTTATGGGCAACAGTATTTACATGGTATCTAGTAGTCAAAATTCACAGACTGTTACATCGCAAACGATCATCAATAGGCCAACTATAAAAATGTCCAAGTCGTTGGATTGGCATTCCTGTGACAACGAGTTAAACAAGAAGACAGGTATTGAAAACAATTTTGACAACAGACAAGTTTCGGAGAAAAGTATTTAGAAATTTAATTTAAAGCTAATAGTCAAAGTATTTTGGTTATTAAAAACAGTCAAAAGCAGTTTAAAACCGCAGAAAAAAATAAGAAGAAAAAATGTACCCACAGTGTTAGAAAAATGAATTGAGAGGGATTTTACACCAGAAGGACATACATCACCTAAAAAAGAGGATTTAACGAAGAATTAAAAAAAAACACACACACACATACCCCTTTTACTGCTGTAACTAGTTCAAAATTAATAGTAAGTAGATTATTGAGAATAAAAATGGACTTGTGATTGTCTTAATTTTATATTTAATTTGAAAGATCCATATATCGGGTATGTTGGAAAGTTCTGTAGTATTTTTTAAATAAAACAAATGTGAAATTTAGAATATATTTATTAAATAATTAATCTACAATGTACTGACCATCATTTTCTACAACTGTTCTCCATCATTCAGGTAGTCGATTAATGCCGTCAGCAAAAAAGTTCCCAGGTTTGGAATCGAAGTACTCGGTTAAGGCCGTTCGAACGGCATCCTCTGTATGAAAAGTTTTTCCATTCAAAAAATTTTGTAGAGATCGAAAAAGGTAAAAATATGAAGGTGCCACGTCAGGAGAATATGGAGGATATGGCAAAACTTCCCAGCCAAGATCTGCCGATTTTCTTTGAGACATCAAAGAAGCATGGGGTCGAGCATTATCATGCTGAAACACCGTACCTTTCTATTGGCCAATACCGGCCGCTTTTCTTTGATTGCCACATCTAAATTTAACAACTGTTTACAATATTTTTCAGAATTGATAGTCTGCTCCAGTTGTAAAAGTTCATAATGAACAGGCCCCTTTTTATCCCACCATAAACATCACATTCTCTTTCTTTGATGAATATCGGGTTTGGCTAATGTTGGTGGTGATTGTCCAAGCTGTACACATGCTTTCTTTCTTACGTTCCGTTAATTGCGGTACCCATCTAGCGTACTTTAAAACATATCCCAAACTGTAAATATGTGGAGAATTTCTCAGAACTACTTTGGTGATCGATCAATGACTCTTCTTTTCAAGGAAATAAAAATATGACAGAACTTTCCGACATACCCAATATTATACATATTAATGAAATATTAGTTGTTTCTCTTGTTTAGGATTATGAGTAGAAAAATGGTAACACGGGTTAAATTAATGTACGGTGTTCGGGTATAGTGGAAATTTGACAAACATTTCGCATGTGAAAATGAATTTAAATTGGGTTTCGGCAAGTTATTTTAAATAGATTTCAAATTAGGCACATTTCGCACTTGTACCACGACATCCAATAGGGTTTCGTTCGATTCTATTCTATACGTCTATTCCATATATAAGCCGAAGCTCTAACCTTACCTTGCTAACATTGATAATTTGTATATTCTTGTAGGATGATGGGCAAGATACGGGAAATTACTAATTTTTTGCAGCGACCAAATGTACTCGTGTTTATTCGTTTCATGAGAAGAGATTCGTATTGCCTACCGGTTTCTCCGTGAGTAGACAAAACGTGAATCTGTCTAGTCGCTTTGAAAATTTAGTCATTTTCCCTCATTTCACTGAGTATAACAACTTGATTATGCTCCCTTTCATATAATAAAAAACAAAAATGTTATATACAATTTCCTAACAATTATTTACAATTTGGATGTAATAGTACTTTGCTTAAGTATATCTTCCCAAAATCGCATCCTGTCACCATCGGGATCTTCCCCCATTTTCAGTTTATAATCTATCTCCATGTAATTCATTTTATTGTTTCTGATTGGTTCCCAGTGCACATCTATGATATTATCTAATTGTCGAGGATTCGGATCACCGTATTTAGCAAAATTGGTCCACCAAGTAATCATCCTGAGTACATTCTTGCCTTCATAACTCTTCAGGTCAAAGCTATCGGCAATCGAAGACTTGAATAAGTAACCTACGTCGTCGACGTGACATGCACCTAAAATTTTAGTTGTTTGCAAATCTTGCTAATCAGTGAACATAAACATGTGACAATGTTGACCAAGTAAACACTTGATCAACATTGTCTAGTTTCAAAAAAGAATCAAAGATCAGCTGAGCAATGAAATCTGTCTTTGACACATGAAGATGGCAATTAAATTTATAGGTATTTCCACAACTCATTCTTTAGTTTGACGATTCATTTGTAAAAACTCAAGAGCAAATTAGCCATTCAATTTGCAAATTTTATTTATAAAACTGGCTATATGCAAACTAACTGATTTTTCTTAAAAATCAGAAGGCCGCTTTATGTGACAGCAACACTTTACCTTAAATCAAACTATAATATTTGTTAAAGCAACTACATCTTCTGTTGGATCAAATAAACGTGTTGAAATTCTTAGTATAAATTGTACTTATTTTAAAAATACAAGGTTTGCTGTCCCAAAATGTGTCTCTATATGCTGTGTCGTCTTTTTAATGCTGTAGCTAGTATACAAAACAATTCAATTCAACCTTATTATGTATGTTCTTATTTTTGATCTTATAACAAAATAGAATATACTACGTACACGCAGAGAAATGTTTACTTGTATCAAAACTGTCCGCCTTAATTCAAGACAATTACTGTTTCAATTATAATTATCGGCAATACCATAACTCTTTTAATTAAAAAAAAAATATATTTTCTTAGCGTATCTTTCTCCGCTTAAGAGAAGTTTCCACGTGTAATGAAATAATTGTATTTCTTTGCTTAAGACGTTTGTTAACTTGATTTAAGAAAATCTTGCAGAAAATTTAAAGAAAGCGATTCTTAGCCATTATAATACAAAACAATATTTTCTTAAGGATAGTAAATAGTTTTCTTTATTCCAGAATGCGTTTAGGTATTGTTCATAAATCAATAGCTTCATTTCTTGAAATATAGCATTTTTTACTTAGAATTCTTGAAATGCATATTATTTGTATGCACGTTATTAATTGCGCTTACCTTGTTTAAAACAGTACGACATATACATACATAATGAAGCAAATTATTCACATTGGTTGTGATTTTAAAAAGGCTAAAAGTAGAGGTTATCTACAGAATAACGTTCAAACAAAACTGAACTTAATGTAGAAGTAGACATGGAAAAAATGCCTAGAAACAATAACCAGGACAGATAATGTTAGTAAATAACTCGGTATTAATGGAATCACTACCGGCAAAAACAATATTTGAAGAATAAAATCATTAAAGCTTTTTACTCTTGGCCATATTGCCTTACATCTCTCAATTTGTGCCACTAATCTTCAGAAACAACAACTGAAATATTTTCTGGCGACAGTTAGTGCTGTAGTTATAATCATACCGTCCTAAAAACAGTATACATTGTAGTGGGATGTTCCAACGTGAAAAGCGTATGTTTATATATTACTAAATTCTTGAATTATTTTCGATTAATATTCGAGTTCTGACATTTTGATTATTTATATTAATTTTTTATTCTAAAAAAAAAAAAACTCAAAATTAAATATCAAGTCGTTAGATTGGCAATGCCAGGGACGACCAAAAAAAACAGAAGTTAGCAACGTAAACATTCTGACAAAAACAAACATCTTTTGACTGATGTATTTAGAAATTGTAGTATAAAAATCAAATCTCGCCGAAATTATTAATTCAAAAAAAACTAACAATTATCAAGAGTATTACATCAATCAAGAAATTAGAAGAAGAAGTAATCCAAAGAAATTTAATTCAAGGAGACGATCGAAAGGGGTCTAAATCAAAAGGGATCTAAAACAAAAGGATTTCGGATATCAATATTGCTGAGAAGAAAGAAGGAACCATAAGGATTTCATACACACACACATCAAACACTCATCGCAACATTAACTGTAAGTAATTTTAACAGATAAATTTCATTTTTGTAAGTGAAAAACTTAAAATAAACGTAGAACTGATTATCTCCCTATTCAAATCTTTTAATCGTTATTTGTAACATCACAACATATATGTATACTCTGTTAGATAGTAACGAATAGAGGAACCGAAATATAGATGGCATACTTACCCATGCAATGATATAATCTTTAACGTACGACGTTTCATAAACATTTTCAAAAGATACCGGTTAATGTAATATTTTTTTCTTTTTATTACTATTTACCACGTGTACTAATTTAACTATAGCTTTTTTAATATATAATAAATAATAATAAAAAAAAGAGATAAATAAACTTATAATAATTTAATTTAGGTAGGAATAAAAAACAATGGTCCAGTTTCTCAGAAAATTCTATGAAAGATATCAGGCGACCGGTTTCTTGTTTTACCAACACATCCTCAGGCCAACTAAGATGGTATCCAAATAAAAGGAAGCGTAATAGAATAAACGTAATACAAGCTATCAAACAATATGAAACAGTGAAAAGGAAATCAAAGAATTGATGTTCGCTTTTGTTTATTATGAGTATAAGTTGCAATATAAAAACATCTGCACTCTAGAATGTAACTAGATTTTAGTCTAGTAACTAAATTATTAGGTATTAAAATATATAAAAAGACTCTTCCTCCTCCTGTCCCTTCCATCACCAAAAATCTTACTATACAGATTTTGCAAATTATGTTGTGCAATTAGTGCACGTGGTCATTGGTAATGAAACGAAGAAGAAAAATTACCTTTACATTCTACTTACAATTATATATGTATAAGCAAGTAGGAGGTGATGTCAAATATTAAAATTAAAATTTAAAACCGTGTAATCTACATTCATGAGACTATAAAGTTTTGACTGTGTAAACTTCATTTAAATCGTACAAAGTACAAAAGTATACATAAAAATGTAAAAAGAACGCGTACACAACACGTTAAAAACTGATCTATTATAATAAAACTAGATTTTGAATTTAGAATTGTGAATTTTTGTTTATATGATATACAGATTGGGAAAATGAGAAATTAGCTATATCGGTATCCCCTCCTCGTTCTCTCGCCGTACATGCGAGAGAGCGTGGAGGGGACTGAGTGATATCCCAGCAATTCGATGCGAGAGATGCTAGTCCACTTGGAACAATGTTTGCATGTAGACCTACTGTGCAAAAAGCGCACGTAATAATTTGAAGTCAAGGTCGCCTGGAAATGAGGGTTTCGCATATTTATTTTGTTGTTGCTCCGAAGTTTAGACGAAACTAATAAATTCTAAAGACGAAAATAAAAACAGATTCTGAAAAATAAATACTCTAGAAATTCTTACTAAGATCGTCCGTCGACCTCGTAACTAACCACATCGGTAACCTTGAGCTATCTATTGCCCGCTTGAGAGCGAGGAGGGGGTAGCGATATGGCTAATTTCTCATTTTCCTAATCGGTATAATAATCCTTCTTAAATGTTAATAATAAATAACAAGACATCTGTGGTCGGTGGGAGAACCAGAAAAATCGTCGACGCCTCAAACCACATACGACAGAAACCAGTAACCCAAACATTAATTAGGGATTATTGAATAATCTCTACTAAATAATTTAATTATACTGTAACCTATAAAAAAAAACTTTTTCATTAACTCATTCAATTTTCTATTACTGTAATTTTTCTTCTATTGGATATCCTTGTAGCTGGCTTGATGATGTGTTTTTGAACACGAAACTGGTCACCTAATTTCTCAATAGAATTTTGAGATCTACACCATTTTTTCTTTCCTACCTTTAATTATGAATATTTACTTGTCTTGGATTTTGATTTTGATTTCCTAACCCTAAGAAAATATTCATTTAATCTAAATAAAATGTCAAGAAAATTATTTTCTTGTATTATACATTTTTATTGCCTTGAAATAAAAATATTTTCAAAAGCTTCAATTAAATAAATTGTCCAATTACAAACACTGGACCGAATTTAAAAAGTGCATTAGGTTGTGCAAACAGTGTTGCCAACGCTACCGTAATTATTGGTTTCTTAATGTTGCAGTTGAATCAATAATCAATAATGGGTTTACTATAATAATTAAATGAAAATATAGGAAATGAAAAAAATCTGGAAAATTTAACATTATAATCAATATGATGATAATGTTAAAGTTGTAAAAGTTTTTTAGAATAAGGAAGAAAATATGTTTGTTGGGTAGAGTAGGCAATGAAGTTGATAATATTCTGAAAAAACAAATCATTATCTGCAATATCGCTTACCAAAATTTGAGAACGATATTTTCATTTTTGTCTACCATAATTTTAAGAAATATTTATAATAATTTCGCTTCTATTAGCCATGCTACAACGGACAATTTAGTTTTCCAAATAAAATTTCACTACCTGGAGAATTTATTCTGAGAGCTCTCTTTATTATATTCAACGGTCCATCAATGCAGAATTTGTAAAAGTAAACTGGTTTTGGTGATGTGGCGGCATGATGTTTCGCTGTTATATAAATGTCTCTATAGAAGAAATTATCCGTTTGAAGCTGTAAAAGTCAATTATAAAAAACAATCCGCTATATGATAATTTCTTACCTTATATAAAGCATCTATATTATCGAATGAGGGTTTCTTATCGCCATAATAAAACTGCTTGATTTTTTCGGCAATTTTTAAGGATAATTGGCTGCCCTTTGGTATTCGCATATAGAAAGGTATAGCTTCCTCGAAATTTGTTATTAATTGATGATGTTTTGGTACACTGATTTCAATTACCATCCCTTCTTGTGAAGTGTAACCTATGAGAAATGGTACTTTATGGTATCTACCTTGTAATATTACGTCTATTGGATCTTCTGCGAGAAATGCCGACTCGTATGGTGACATCTTTTCAATAATGGGTGCCAGGAGTCTTTGGAAATCAACTCTCATCACCTTAAAATATAAGCTTATGAATGGAATTAAAAAACTCTATATTTTGTGCATACATTTTTTTGAACTAAATGAGTAGAATACAATTTAGCTACGGGAACCTCTTGTAAAAATTCTAATATTTTAGACTCATCGTTTGTTGAATAATTCAAACTATTGCATATGATTTTACCGTTTATCTTCCCCAAAGCCCATGGATTGAAACAACAGCCACTTTGGGCAATTGCTTTATGGAATAATCCTATAAATGTTAAATATAGGAAAGCTTAAATATTTTAGCGACAATATTGTGCAAGTACCTTTTGCCATTGGAGACAGCATTAAGAAGTGTACGGAAGCTCCTCCAGAACTTACTCCAAATATTGTTACGTTATTAGGATCCCCACCAAATGTGCAAATATTTTTCTGAACCCATTTTAAAGCCATAACTTGATCTTTCAAACCAGCATTTCCAGGCACTCTCAGTTTGGAATCCCTCAAGCTTAAGAAACCAAGTACTCCTACTCTATAATTTATAGTAACTACAACTACACCCTTAGCTATTAAATAATGAGGACCGCAGATGTCGCTATTTCCAGATCCAGATATAAAAGCGCCTCCATGGATCCAAAACATTACTGGTTTGAGAGATTCACTACCTTGCGTTGAGAGCTAAAAGAAGTAGAATGTTTTGTTTTGCTTTTTTTAAAAAACGGGGTTTATACCTCCGGGGTGTAAACGTTGAGGAATAAACAATCTTCGGATCCGATAATAGTATTGCGGATGATGTGGGTAGAGTAGCATTCCGATCCTTCTTTAGTAGCATCTCTAATACCGGTCCAGCTTTCAGGAGGTTCTGGAGCCTAAATGATGAAAATCTTAAGTGGTTGGGTCTCAATTTTAATTAAGGTTCACTTATAAGGAAACCTCTCCAGGTGTCTGATTCAGATTCTAATGAAGCTTGGCAGGGATGTAGAGTATCTTCAGATATGTAATGGAAATCTTTTTTTTATCAGCCGAAATTCACTTTGAAAGAGTGAAACATCCCTTCGAGAATTGATTAATTTTTTCTAAATAATTCTCGAACGGTAAGCAATGGAGGTGATGTTGAAATGTAAAAGTTACTTCATATCGGAAGTTCCTTCATAACTAGATTTGGCACTCTGCGCGGCGCGTTGGCTCAGGCTTCACCGGGCTTCGAGATATATTGTACGTAGCGCGATCTGGCATCCTTGCATTTATCCCCGCCGGCTAGCCTCGCCGCGCAAAATACGGCAAAATAAATTTTGCCGTAATCACAATTTTGTATGGCGACGGATCGGGCCGACGGCGAATCAAGTCGACGGCGAACTGGCCCTACGGCGAACCAGCGACGGCGAACTGGCCCTACGGCGAACCGGCGACGGCGAACCGGCGACGGCGAACCGGCGACGGTGAAACGGCGACGGCGAATCAGCGACAGCGAAACGTCCTATCCCCTTCACTGTCATCGATAATGTTATTTTATTTAATTCAGATAGTAAACTATTTGAATTAAAAAACAAAAGCAGATGGGATAGACAAGTTTCGACAACGAGATTTATTTTCAAAATTCCTCGATAAAATGTTAAAGTTTTAAGTTAATATGAAACTATTTCAACGAAAAACTCAAACACTTCACTAAGTAAATATATTTTGACCTTTTAACACCAAAACTATCCACGGAACAAGATTTGAAGAAACAAATATTAGGTTTTGAGTCAGGTGCAGCTTCGAGCCCAAAATATCAAGAACGGACACCGAAGTATTTCAATTCTCTGAAAAACGTCAGTGTGCAGGTACCAAAATTTTCTTTTGGCCAAATAAACAAGAAAATTCAATTTAATTAATTTTTGTTTAATTCGAAAACCCAATAAGTACATTAACATTTTAATATAGTTATCGTTTAGGAGTTGCCCTAAGTTTTTGTCCAAAAATTCAAAAGAAATATATTTTTTTTTTAAATTCAAAATAAAATACCCCATGGAATACGAACAGCGATCTTCGTTTTGTGCGGTTCAAGAATACCGAATTCGTTGGTCCATTAAGAAATGACATTTCAATATAAATATGTCGTATCAACCTAGCGCAATATTACGCGCATGTCATTACTGTTTTAGAACCATATCAACGCATATGTGCTAATATGCCTAATCCAGGCACCAGCACTTTCATAAAAATCTGGGATAACTCTTATGAGCTCATTTTGACTTGTCCCATTACCATTGACACTGACAGACAATTTGACATATTTTTTCATACTTTACAAAAGACGCGTTTAAAATGGGTAATGTCATAATTAAAGCTCGGAATATATGCACCAAAAAACCGTGAAATATGCACTAAAAAGTACCAAAATATGCGGTTAAATATGCATTTATTTGCAAGAATGCAAGAATATAAAACACATTTACAATTCCCATTTACAATTTATTTACAAGTTTATTTACAAGACATCCTTGTTTTTGTTAAAACAATAAATAAGCAAACACTGTGCAATATTTTCCATCGTAAAACTATGTCTAGGGTCACTTAACATGTATTTACAAGAAGAAAACACTCGTTCAACATCACACGACGTTATCCGAGCATGCTTAAATTTACACATAACAGACGGTTCTATATCTGCATCATTGTTAAAATTTCCATTCAGAATTTCATTAATATTACAAAGTTTTTGAAAACTTACATTTTTTTTCTAAAATTGCAGATAATTTAAAATTGAAATAGATTCATTTAGAGTGAGACCTTTAGCCTCTGGGTTAGTTATTGCATCTGAAATGCAAACAAAATGACACCGTATATATGCCAACTGATTTTTTAAGGTCGGGTTATTAAAAAGTTCTACACATTTTTTAACGGCTTCTGAACTATCACACTCAAACTCGTAAATCACTTCTTTAAGGTTGCTGTAATTTTCAGATATAAATGCAACAGATTTTAACCAAGTGGTTAAAACTGGTTCTGGAGGTAGTGGTATACCAGGCATTTTTTCTTTGTAAAATTGAATTCGCAAAGAAGCTTTGACAAAAACTTTTTTAATATTGATTACTAAACTGTTAACTAGCGGATATTCTAGCGTAACGGTTTCAGCAACTCTGTTTAAGCCATAAGGTGCAGGTGCAGTGAATTAAATTAGGAAAAAAAAATTTTTAATTTTGTGCTGCTTTTACCATGTACGGGGCAGCATCAGTCACCATTCGTAACACATGTTCAGTTGGCACGCTTTGCGGTAAATAAAAATTGGTGATGCTGTCGTTGATAAACCGAGCCATTGTTGCATTATTAGTTTTTTCTAGTTCCTCGATTACACATCGACAACCATCTCGCTTCGGTTAATTTATAAGATATTCTTTGTTTTCTCCGTACATCATACATAAGCCTTAGGCAAGAATTTTGTAATTTTTGTGTTCTGTTCGATGTTGCCACGGTAATGGCGGGATGGTAAACGGGTATACAATAATTGAATTGGGACAAAACCAAATTTTTACACAGTTGCTTTTTCAAATTTAGAGACAAGTAATGTCTATGCGGATAGATTTTTTTTTTAATGAAAATAGGCAGTTTTTATATAATTATTTATTTGATGAGAATACCGAACAGTTGTCAATAGTTAATCCTAGAATTTTACAGTTATTTACAATTGGCAACTCCTGATTGTCTATAGTAATTTTCAAAAGATTGATTAGAAGTTCGCAAGTATGTAATGCACGAAGATCCTCATTCAGTTGATCTATAGCTATCACGTGATTTTGAGCTGGGAAGGGATGATACAGCTGCGTATCATCCGCATATACGAACATCCTATAATGTTTTATTTACTGAAAAATGATGATGTATAACAGTGGGCCGAGTATCGATCTCTGGAGAACATCCGAAGTTATAGGAAGACTATCAGAAATTCTTTCAGAAATCTTCACACACTGATATGGATTACAAAAATAACTTCCCAATAGGTAAGGTCATCATCGGATAAAATGTTGTCCACTACTCCAGAGTCAGAAATAATTTCTGTATTTAAGGTGACAATCACATCCAGCAGAGTGTGTGAGTGAAAAGACAGTCGGGGAGTTTATTAGTTGATTCCCACCAAAACTCTCAATAATGTCGTAGAAATACTTAGTAGACAAATATTGTAGCTGTAGTAAATTAATATTAAAATCGCTACCGAAAATAATAATATCCCTACCAGTGTACTGCAAACGATGGGCAATAGAATTTTCTAATTCATCCAAAAATATTTTGTGGTGCCTTGTAAAGCTACTCCAATAACAAAGGAAAAATTTGCGTTACGCACGGACAACCAGAGCTGCTCAATATTTTGTTCCAAATCAATACGAGAGTACGTAAGAGTTGATCTAATGAAAATACCTACCACACCACCCCACGCACGTCTATCCTCTCTGATAAAGTTATAATTTAAATAAGCATTTTTTAACGAATAGGAATTAATTAATTATTTAAAATTGCATTCTACTTAAGAGAACTAAAGTTTTATTTAAAAATTATTTTCACATAAAATTAAGTTTTGCAGATATACTGCACTACAAAAATATAACAAAAAGAAAGAGAAAAAAAGCCCAGGTCGGTGTGACGACGAAAAACAGAAAAGCAGACTGCAAAGAAATACGACTTATATCAAGGACGAATGGAAAATTTACAATATTATTCTAGGATAACGAATTTAAAGAAAAAACAATATATAAGCTACTACAATTTACTATTTTTACTGAAATTTCTGTAATCATCCGAACTATTAAACTCATGCATTTTATTATTTAATTTAAGAAAAATGTTCCCACTATTAGTAAAAACGTTTTTATTAAAAAATCGTTTAATTAAATCTCTCACCACAAGTGATCGCTGCTTTGTGAGATCCTCCCGGAGCACTAGTTTCGTACCCTTAAATTTTGATTTTGATCGATAAGCTTCATTTTTAATTAATCTTCTGGCAAACCTGATAATTACTGGACGCATGCCGTCTTCTTTAGCGTTTAAGCGATGGCATACAGAGATGTCCTCTTCCTTTATTTCCATTCGTAATTTTGTATTTGACGCTGAAATAACTTCCTTAGTAATATTTTCACCTGGCTTCTGCGGTAGACCGAACAATCGAACATTGTCCAGGCACGAGACTGCTCCAATTGTTCTAATTTATCATTAACCATATTTATATTATCTTCTAATTTCGATATCTTTTCTTCGTAGTGTTTAAAATGATTTTCCATGTAAGTATCGATTTTTGTTGCTGACATCCATACATGACATACCTCATTATAAATGTATCACTTGACAGGACTTTTTCAATTATTTTTTGTACCATACTTTCTTCTTCTGCGCTCGATCTTGTAATTCTTTCGTTTGATGGCATAGTCGAAACTTGTAACGCACAATATGTTTATAAGGAAATATAAGTGATGAATTACTTCTAAATAGCAACTGTCTTAAAACTGCAACAGCGCAATACACCTCTAACGCGAGCACATCGCAGAAACCATATGAGATCTATCATTTTAAACGTTGTTATAAACAAGGATATCTATATATTACTACCAATGACGATAAAATATGCGTCCTTCACCCCTCCGCCCACAAATTTTCGATCAAGTATTGCAAGATAGGAACTGAGATTTACCAACCTTGCATTGCATTTACTTCAGTAAATAACCTAACCAGTAACAAAGTAACATAACGCAAAAATGACGATCAAAGGTAATTTGGAACGATCTCGCCAAACAATAGGGAAGCGAATTTCTTTTCTTTAACAACCCAGTTGGATTTCCCCTGACGGCCCCATCATCTCCGACCGGACGTCCCAGGACATGCTAAAAATCCAGACATGTCCGGGCAAATCCAGACGTCTGGTAACCCCACATACACAGCATAATAATACCTTGAATCTTAATTTGCCCAAAGGCGGTTTGGCATAGGGAATCCCTTGGAAACTGTAAAATGTAACGCCTCTGTAATCGTAATCCACCCTACCGCGCAACTTGCCCTGCTCTATCTCAACGATTGAATCAGTCATCGATTAGTCAGATGAATATTCACACAAATGCACAAAACGACTAACCGCTTGTAAGTACATCATCTTTATAGGATTTTGTAATCTATATATGTATATGTTTCCCCACCACGACCGAAGGAACTTAAGAAATTCGTTTTGAACAGAAAATAAAGAAAAAGTGTCGGAAAAAGATATAGTTTAAACGTATTACTAATTTGGCGTAATAAAATCCAAAAACTAGGCGATTAATTGATTATTTGAAGAGATCAAATGATGTCGTTTGGGTAAATATATGATATAAACGGAATGTAAAAGCAGCAAGTAGAGTTATAACAATTTAGCGATTTTCAGTACTTTTTTTGTCTTGCCAAAGTACGTTTATGTTTGTACTCCCGGCAACGCTGTTAACTAATACTTACAATTAAGCATTATACAGGGTGGGGTAAGGAAGTATCCCTAACTTTGAAGGTAAATAAAAAAAAATAAAAAATGTTAGAACAAAACTCTATTGTGGCATCAGAAGGGTACAACTGGAAGTTAATTTTACTTAGTTTTAAACAACATATCATTCAAGTGATGTCCCTCATTGTCAATGCACTGATGTAGCCGGTATAATAACTAACAAATAATTGAAATTAATCCCACTGACAGTTTATAATGTCCACTTGTAAAAAATACTAATGAGATTTATGTAATTGTGATTTTCCACTGACAATAGTTTGTAGTTGTGGACCATTTTTACTTGTACCAATTATTAAAAGAGATTTAAGATGCTCATCTTGGAGAATGTTTTCTCACACAAGTAAGTAATACCAAAAACAGAAAACAGCTCACGAGCAAATTTCTGCAAATCAGCAAATTGTTGCAGTGGAAGACTCTTATAAAATTCCAACAAAGATGAGTTTCGATATTTGTTCTCAATTATATCACTGCACTGTAAATCAATAATTTCCATTTGAAGTGCCGGGGCTAGGGTTTCAATGACAGTATCAAAAGGATTTTGAAAAATCTTAATTTCATTTGCAATGACATCAAAGTCTGAGAAACGAGTATCAAAATTTATCTTCAAAGCACTCAAAGCTTCGATTGCAAAATCGACAGGAAACCCAGACTCAGTAGTGTGGCTGAATATTTCACAGGTTTTAAAATGTGTGAAACATTTTTTACGTCATTGTGATTGAAACAGTATTATTTTCTGCCGGAACGATTTGATATTGGTGTATAAATCAAAGAGAAGCTGGTTTTCTCCTTGCAATCTCAAATTCAATTCGTTCATATATTTTGTCAAATCGACATAGAATGCTTCCACAGCCATTCGCTATTTTGTAATTCGGTAAGAGGGCGATGCTTTTCATTCAAAAAAATTTCGATCTCTGCTCGAAGTTCAAAAAAGCGCCGAAGGACTTTTCCGCAACTAAGCCAGCGTACGGCAGTATGATATGGTAAGTCATTTTGTCCAATCTCTTCAATAAACTCGCGGAATTGTCGATGATTCAGCCCAGTGGATCTGATGAAATTAACAACTGATATGACTGGTTTTACAACTTCAGACATATTCAAACATTTTCCGCGCAAGGACTGTTGATGAATGATACAATGTAAGACTAATGGTTTTGAACCATCGTCATTTTCTACAGCCTTTGTCACAACCACTCAAAGGTTCTTTTTATTAATTGAATTTTCAACTCCCTTAAAAATATCTTCCCCAGTAGTCGTGCCGTGAATACTATCAATATCAAGAAGTTCTTCATACACTTCATAGCTTTTATCTACTCCTCGAATAAAAATCAACACCTGAGCAATATCTGACACATCCGTTGACTCATCCAAGGCCAGAGAAAACCACTCAAGATGTCCATTTTTGTCAGACAGTTGAGATGATATATTTTCTGCGATGTCTTTTACCCTCCGAGCCACGGTGTTTGCTGACAAACTGATAGTTTTAAGTAAATTTACCTTTTCGGGGCACATTTCTTTGGCTAGTGCAATTACGCATTCTTTGATCATTTCTCCATCGGTGAATGGTTCTCCACGTTTTGCGATTTCAAGAGCCACACGAAAGCTGGCACGAGTTGCAGCCTCTTGTTCAGTGTTGACTTTCATTAACAAAGATTGCTGCGATTTCAATTCACGCTTCAAAGTTTCAAATTTTTCTGTCCGCAAACTTCCTGTATATTTTGAGTAATTTTGAAAATGTTTCGTTTCATAATGACGTTTAATGTTGTATTCTTTGAGAACGGCTATGGTTTCATTGCAAATCAAACATAGCGCCTTATTACTGGATTCAATCACGAAATATTGATACTTCCATTGATCTTTGAATGTTCTGCATTCACTGTCTATTTTTCGCTTCTTCTCCATACTAGTAAATCACACACAAAAACAGCAAGTCAAATCACGCACTACTTTATTTACAACACTACTTTACGCACTACTTTATTTCACAACAGACAGTTTCGCTTCCTTCGCCTTCCCTAAGTAGACTGACTCGCGGTCGCAGCGCTAGCCTTTTTATACTCCAATTACTGCCATCTTGAGGTGAGTGGAATACACCAGAACTTTCTCGAACCAACTGCGCTATCGAAAGTACTACTAGCGCCATCTGTTAGCGATAGAGGGTTCTACCACTACCTATTTCCACTTTTGACCACCAGATGTCGTCAAATGTCACGGTCGCAACAGTAACAACTAGCAAAGTGAGCAAGCGTATGCTCGCTCAGGGCGCGTACTCGGCGACTACTTTAGAAATTATAGATAATGGCAGGAAAATTAAAACGGTTTTGGCCCTTGGAATTTACTGGAGTAATCAGTATGGCCCTAAGGCTGGAATGTTTGGAAACCCCTGGCCCAAGCCATAAAACTAAACATTTTTTGTATTAATAGTAATATGAATTCAACAATTTTATTATGCTTTCTTTTCATATGATAAAAAACAAAAATGTTATATACAATTTTCTAACAATTATTTACAATTTGGATGTAGTAGTACTTTGCTTAAATATACCATCCCAAAATCGCATCCTATCACCATCGGGATCTTCTCCCATTTTCAGTTGATAATCTATCTCCATATAATTCATTTTATTGTTTCTGATTGGTTCCCAGTACACATCTATGATGTTATCTAATTGTCGAGGATTAGGATCACCATATTTAGCAAAATTAGTCCACCAACCAATCATCCTGAGAACATTCTTGCCTTCATAACTATTTGGATCAAAGCTATCGGCCATCGAAATCTTGAATAGATAACCTACTTCGTCGGCGTGACATGCGCCTAAAATTTTAATATGTGGTTTTTATTTACAAATCTTCCTAATCCATAAAAATTTCAAAATATGATTACCATTATTAACATTATCTACTGTCAAATCTCTTTGATATATAAAAGTCAACTAAACTTGTAGTTATATTCAAAACTCGCTCTTTGGTTTCGCAATTCATTTGCAAAACTCGCACTTTTTGTTTACAAGTCTCTATTTAGTAGTGATTTTTACTAACATCGGCCTGTACTAACCACACCAATATAGGCTTTCGTAATACATGTTTTCTGTTCCTTGTAAACGGAAAAGCAACTCAAATAGGTTTTCGTTTTCCGAATAGAAAAAATTGTTAAGATGTTGATATCCGTTTAATGTTACATTTTAAAATTAAAGTAATCGATTTGCCTATAATTCCAACAAATAAATACAGCAATGTCCATCTCAAATGTCGGGATTCTCGTCCGATATGAATACGATTATAATACAATATTTTTGAACTGGCTAATCAAGGCACAGAATATATAACAGTCAGAATCTTTACTCTCATAGGCGGGAGAATCCGCGCATTTTTGTGCGCATCAGCAGCCGCCATATTCTTAAACTAAATTCTACTTCACACCAATCTGCTCCGATTCCTATCGTTCGTGATTGGTGACGCACGTTGTTCAGGATTGTTGTCTGTTATTTAAAATCTGGGCATCTGACATCCATAAATATATTTATAAATAGTTTAGTTTGTATAGTAATTTAGTTATAGTGGACTTTTTGTATATACTGTAGTGAAGAAAGGCTATATTATATTTAATTGTATACTTAATTAACCATTCACCATGGACAAAGTTAGAGGTGGATATGTTTGTAGTGCCGTAGGCTGCAAAAGTAAACAATACTTGTCGCGTGAAAGTTTTTTCTTTTTTCCCAGGGATACTGCAAGGTAGGTTTTTTTTAATTTGTCATACTTCTATTTATAAAGATAACATTAAGTATTGTAAATACATCTTCGTTACGTAGAGATATGGTATAATCAAGTCAAGAAATTAAATTTTGTAATAATAATAGTAATGTTAAAGTCAATTTGAGTAGTACAAATAGTCATAATCAATCAAAAGTATGCCTCTAAGAGTAAACGTAATGTGATTACTGTGTAATCGTTTTTTCAGAGCAAGAGTTTGGGCAATAGCATATGGACGTGAGGATTTCTTAGATAAATTGGATATTGTACACAGGAGTTATAGATTGTGTGGAGAACATTTTGAAGCTAAGGCCTTTCGAAATAATCTCCGTAATAGACTTCAATTAGGTGCTGTAACAACAATATTTCCATCAATGGAAGGAACCTCGTCATCATTGGCAGATCACAACTACAGTTTTTTTGTTCCTAAGGCTTTCATGTTAGTGTCCCCTAATAAAGATATCGAAGGTGATGCAGGTAATTTTGAAGGAGATGTACGTAATTTGCAGAGCATTCAAGGGCCTTGAATACCAAATAAGTTTCCTTCATAAATGCAATTCTTTGTTTGAGAATCTAAAAATTTATAATGCGAAAGAGGAAAGGACAAACAGAGTGAAATGTTTTACATGTTTCCGTGTAACAATTAATGGTCTTCTACATTTATGGGATATTCTAAAGGAAAATACTGGCATGGAATACCTCTTTACCAGAAGACTCAATCAAGATGCATTGGAAAATTTTTTTGGATCTATTAGGAAACAGAATGGCAACTGCATGAACCCTACAAGTATCCAATTTCAGAGATCACTCAAGAGGTTATTATGTATGAAGCTCTTCCATTCTGGAACAGAAAATTGTGAAGGTGATACAGACAAAATGCTGTTACAATTAGGGGGATTACAAAACAAAGAGACAGATAATCCAAGAATTGCGATTATTCCACAAGGAACTGTAACGGATACGGAATATCAAAGCAGTGATATATTATAAAAAAATTTTACTCGCTATATTTGTGGATGCTTAATAAAAAAGTGCCTGTTGGTTCATAGCTGTGATATTTGCACTCTATATGCGAATCAGCACCAAGATTTGGATGACTCATCCTTATTTTGTTACTTTAAAGCTTATAATAATGCTAATCTGGATGCTTTCGGGAATTTAAATATGCCTAATGACAATTTTGTTTATTACATTGCAAAGTTGGAGACAATATTCCAAACTCATTTTGAAAAATTGGTGACTAAAAGTGGAATAATAAGACACCTCTTCGAAATGTGCAGAGATATCTTTTTTTCACCCATGTCAGCATTTCCCTATGGTATATTCAATCAAATTATATTTTAGAATTAGACTATATTATACTCTAAAATATGTAAATAGAAATTTTAAAATAACTAAAAATAAGTCAATTATTTGGAGATAATAAACTTTTTTTATAATTTTTTTTTTTTTTTATTGGAAATATAAGTGACACAAAGTACATTAAACCTTGTATGTTGTGCACGCAACTGACGAAATATGTAATCAATTTTCAAAAAAATAGAAAATCATCTAGAATATTTATCAATATTTGAGCGTACTAATATATATATATATATATATATATATATATACATATACATATATATATATATATATATATATATTGAATGTGAAAATCTGCATTTAAAAAAACGAGCAAATATCAATATAAAAATTCCTATATTTTCTCATATAAAATCAAACATTAAACTAAGAATGGTATTTTATTTGTAAAATGTATGTACTAAAATGTTATCGATTAGAATTGGAATTTCTCTTTATATAAGCTAATGCCACCGTTTCTATATTTCAAATAGTAACTTCATATTTACACATATTAGACGTATACAACCCTGTCTAAATCAATTTTGCTTATTCCAACCCTGACTCTTAGTTTCTCAATATGGCGCCGAGGTCACGAAATCTGGCTTGAATAGATCAAAGGTGCCGACAGAGAGTGCAACTTCTGATTGTTATATATTCTGTGGTCAAGGTATATTGTTATAAGTCATGCAAGAAGGTCAAGTTTCTGTAAAACCATAGACATGATCTCGAGAAATTCGATATATTTGTGTTTCTTACCATTGTTTTAAGACAATTTAATTAAGTTTACATACAAGGTGTAATACTGGCCGTTTCGTTAGTATTGTAACACAAGTCTTAATTAGTTTAATTTCAACTTTAACTGGTAGATGTGTACATACATATAAAACGGTATTAATGAGCGAAATAAAAACTGTACAAATAATTGTTATTATCAGATTCGCGCATCGTTACAGCATAACCACTTTTTATAAATTCTCTAATCTTTCTACTTTAATTATTCTAAGCTTATAAGTTAAGT
This sequence comes from Dynastes maya, assembly GCA_029619315.2. Taxonomy (NCBI): domain Eukaryota; kingdom Metazoa; phylum Arthropoda; class Insecta; order Coleoptera; family Scarabaeidae; genus Dynastes; species Dynastes maya. Next base: position 34,020,686 of record JAROYE020000003.1, read on the forward strand.
GTTTTATAAAACACGTCAGTTTTTTTAGTGAATATATACAGTATATTCTAAATTGAATAGGATAAAATGTATGTTTCTTATTCTCAAATTAAGAGATTTATTTATAGTAGCAACTTTGTGCAGTTTATTTAAATTATCAACTATGTGCGCTTTAATTAAATTAGCAACTTATGATTCTCTTGAAAAAATTAAAATTTCAAAACTGAATATCCCTTTTCTCTTTATAATAATACCTTCGTAATTATAAAAGAAATGAAAGAATAAATGGACGTAATATTAAATTTTCTACGTTCTACGTTTTCTACTAATATCACAACCTATGAGGTACTTTAATTTTGATTCACGTAGGTATGCTCTTATGATGACACTACAGGTGGGCATTGCGAACTTAATAATAAAAGATAATAAAACACAGAAAATGGGAAATGTGCTGCTGCCTTAATAAACTATTTATTTAATTTGTTAGAGTTTATTATTTGGTTTCATAAAAACTAGACTTTTATTTTCGCCTTAAGCAGTAAACACGGCTTAATACAGCTATTACATTCGCTGCTCCAGGATTGTGAAACAACATTTTCGTCTTGTAAATATTTCCTTTATGGAGCGCGTCATGCATAGATTGATTAACAAAAGACGGACAAGTGTACGCGACCGATCGACGGCACAACTCATATCATTTTGACGTTTTTTAAATATTATGACTAACGCTGGCCACGAGCGGTACCGCGCATCGGCGTAGAATCAGTTCGGACTGAGAGGAACGGTAGTATTACTTCGTCTGCGGAGCAGTACGGACATTTTCGCTGCCGGTCGTTTGCGCAATTGTTTATCTGTCCTAGAAAAATTATGATTTCGTCAGCAAAACGACCGCGGTCGGACAAACTTCGAAATTTATTGCAGAAATTCCAGACTTAATATATGAAGGTGCTAAAATTAAATGTGTAATTTGTAAAATCCCGTTAATGTGTTGGTCCAGACAACATTGTCTACGACACGTAAATAGTGAAAAGCATGTCTCAAAAAGAAATTGCGCACGAGACAATGAAAAATTTATATTTAATTTATGCGTTACGTTTATCGCATGTAATATACCGTTTAATTTACTAGACAAGGAACCATTTATCTGCTTTTGGAATAACTATTCGGAGTGCAAATTACCAAGTCGAACATCGTTACGAAGAATTGTGCCATCTGCGCGCGAACATATTGAACAAAAAATAAAATCGGAGTTGAAAGATCAAAAATTGTGGTTATGTGTCGACGAAACAACAGATCGGAAGAAACATTCTGTTCTTAATGTAATGGCACGCAAATTGGAACCTCATCAATCGGCACCTTCAATTCTATTAGTCTCCAAACGAATACAACAGTGTACTGCCGAAGTAATTTCAAAGTTAGTGTTAAATACATTGGACAAGTTTGAACTTTCAACAAACCAACTCTTGATGTTAGTGAGTGATGGCGCTGCAAACATGCTTTCTGTAGGCCGGTCTCTTAAAAAGCATTCTGCTAATTTGTTACACATTACGTGTAAAATTCATGCGCTCAATCTTGTGGCGGATAGTATCAGAAAATGTTATCCTGAGGTAGACGCTTTAATAGCGCATACCAAAGCAGTATTTGTCAAATCACCGAAACGTATTCGCGAATTTCACAGACTGTGCCCCCGTATACCAGAGCCACCAGAACCTATTCTAACTCGTTGGGGAACATGGTTGCAGGCCGCGTTTTATTATCATAAATATTTTGACAATATTAAGAACGTAGTTTTACAATTCGATACAAAGGAAGCTGCCGCTATCCAGAAAAGCCAGTCGAAATTTCAAGATAGTCAGGTTAAAATGGATTTAAAAATTATTCACGATAATTACTTCGGGCTAGCAGATGCAATAGAAAAATTACAAAATCCTGCGGTGCCGTTAGAAGAATCTCTACAAATAGTGCAACATGTTCACGCACAGCTATGCGCGATTGAAGACGCAAACAATGTTTCTGTTCTAGAAAAATTTGAAAGTGTTCTTGAGAAAAATTCTGATTTTGGCACATTAAGACACATTTGTGAAGGTGCGTCAACAGAATCGTTAAGTTATTTGAAAGATTATTTTACTTACACAAATATTTCGTCACTAGATGTAGAACGTTCGTTCTCTGCATATAAACGCATTTTTTCCTCATGCCGTACTAGTTTTACCGAAACAACAGTTGAAACATATCTAATGTTGCAGATATTCAACAGACATTATTCACTTTGTGATTTCACGGAGGACTCTTAAAATGGTAAGTGTTTGAGCACGTGTTATTTAATTTTTATTTAAAAGATGAGCGAAATTATTTGCGGCAGCAAACATCTCTATTAGCAGAATAACTCTAGTGGAACGCGAGGCCTGGTCGACTCTACGCTACTGCGCGGTACCGCTCGTGGCCAGCTTTAATTATGACTGCCAATGCTAGTATACATTGTAGGGGGGGATCGACGCCGTTGCCACAGTTAATTCCTATCCCCAGAAGTTTATGACACAAGCAGTATACGAAAGTATGTGTTCATCGGTATAATAAACAGCCATTTATTAAAGTGATAAACTCGTTCGTTGGACAAATTTGTATAAAAAAATTGTTAACTTAACGTACTTCTTTATTGTATTTACGTACCTTTTCCGTTCAGTGTATTACTTTGTTATTAGAGCGATCACTTAAATAATTAACTACATTCCCGAAATTGTGTACCACATTTGAACGTTTAAGAAATTATTCAAGGGATGTCAGCAGAATTTCCAAATACCATTGTACATTTGTTTTCTTCAATTACTATTATAGAATCAATAAAATGGTTTTCCTATATACCATAATAAGCTTTAAAACCGAAGTGAAATTTGTTGCGCTTTGGCGCTAGTATGTGTGTATCTAATGGTATTATATGATCATTTGGCCCCAATGTCTGAACAATTTGAAATTTATTTAGGTGAAATTTGTTTTTTCCAAATCTTGTCAATACTACTTGATAATAATGTAAGCACATTTTAGAAACTAATTTGGCAGTTCAGTATTAAGCGGACCCGTTTAGCATTTATCTATGTTGATTTGTCTTCATACCTACTTGATTTAAAGTTATAGCATACATCTTTTAATATTCCTTTAATGAGGCGTAAGGTGCGATACACCATTAAAAAGGAAAAAAAATAATACTTAATCATGTAAAAATTCAATATGGTATCCATTTATTTTTTTTTATTTTATCAGTTGTAAGTGTACTTACTCTTAGTTGAACCAAGCAACCCTTTACCTAAAACAATTGAAGGGCTAGGTGCAAAAACCAGGTCCACTATTGGAGGAATAATTTCCATTTCAGAATTTTACTTTTTTTAAAATCATGGTAAGTATTTTCTCACAAAACTAAGTCAAAAATATCAGCTATTTTAACAACAACATAAGCAAAATCCAAATTGAATATTATGTTTTCCTTTTAAAACACATTTTTGTTAATTCCCAAAAGTTTACTAAAGTGGGCCTACCTGGTTTTTGCACTCAGCTACGACAATATTTTACTTTGAAAGAAAATAGCGAATATTAGTTTTTCCCAATAATTTCTAAATGTTGAATCTCAGTTAGCACTCAAAACTGCACAATTTTGCCAATGTAGACAAGTGTCTGTATTTGATAATAAGAACGATACCTACTCAATTTAGGATATACTGAATAGGTAAAGCGTTAACTTTAACTAGCGGAATAATTCTATCTTAGATTTCTGTTATAGCGGTTTTATTAAAAATTAAAACGTTGGAAGGATAACTTTACACTTAATTGCTTCTATACGAGATATTTAACGTAATCTTATTTTTTCTTGTTTAATAAAAGTAGTATTATGAAAAAAACATATGGAATGTGAATAATTTTGAAGATAGCTTCAATTCAAAATATTGTTCAAGTGCAAACACTGTACCAAATTTAATAGAAGCAAGAGGTTGTTCAAGCAGTGTTGCCAAAGCTTCCGTAATTATTGGATTCTTAATGTTGCACTTGAACCAATAATCAATAATGGACTTACTATGATGGTTAAATTTGCCAGAAATGAAAAATCTCTGGAAACTTTAACGTTATAATCAATACGATTATAATGTTAAAGTTGTAAAAACTTTTTAGAGAGTAAGGAAGAGACTATGTTTGTTGGGTAGAGTATGCAATGAAGTTGAAAATATTCTGGGAAAACAGAGCATTATCCGGTACTTTAGGTTTCCAAATAAAATTTCATTACCTGCAGAATCTATTCCAGCAAACCTCTTTAACATATTCAATGGCCCATCAACGCAGAATTTGTAAAAGTAAACTGGCTCTGGTGATGTGGCGGCATGATGTTTCGCTGTTAAATAAATGCCTCTATAGAAGAAATTATCCGTTTGAAGCTGTAAAAGTCAATTATAAAAAACAATCCGCTATATGATAATTTCTTACCTTATATAAAGCATCTATATTATCGAATGAGGGTTTCTTATCGCCATAATAAAACTGTTTAATTTTTTCGGCAATTTGTAACGACAATTGACTTCCCTTTGGTATTCGCAAATAGAAAGGTATAGCTTCCTCGAAATTCGTTATTAATTGATGCTGTTTTGGTACACTGATTTCAACTAGCATCCCTTCTCGTGACGTGTAACCCATGAGAAGCGGTACTTTATGGTATCTACCTTGTAATATTAAGTCTATTGGATCTTCTGCAAGAAATGCTGGCTCGTATGGTGATATCTTTTCAATAACGGGTCCCAGGAGTCTTTGGAAATCAACTCTCATCACCTTGAAATATGATTATGAATACAATTAAAGAAAGCTGTTCATTGTGCGTACATTTCTTGGAATTAAATGAGTAGAATACAATTTAGCTACGGGAACCTCTTGTAAATATTCTAGCATTTTAGACTCATCATTTGTTGAATACTTCAGTCTATTGCATACGACTTTACCGTTTATCTTCCCCCAAGCCCATGGATTGAAACAACAGCCACTTTGAGCAATTGCTTTATGGAATAATCCTATAAATGTTAGAAATGGAAACGCTTGAGTATTTTAGTGACAATATTGTGCAAGTACCTTTTGCCATTGGAGACAGCATTAAGAAGTGTACAGAAGTTCCACCAGCACTTTCTCCAAATATTGTTACGTTGTTAGGATCCCCACCAAATGTGCGAATATTTTTCTGAACCCATTTTAAAGCCATAACTTGATCTTTCAAGCCAGCATTTCCAGGCACTTTCAGTTTGGGATCGTTCAAGCTTAAGAAACCAAGTACTCCTAGTCTATAGTTCATAGTAATTACAACTACACCCTCAGCTATTAAATAATGAGGACCGTAGATGTCGCTATTTCCAGATCCAGATGTAAAACCGCCTCCATGGATCCAAAACATTACCGGCTTGAGAGATTCACTACCATGCGTTGGTAGCTAAAAGAAGTAGAATGTTTCGCTTTGGTTTTTAAAAAACGAGGTTCGATTTATACCTCCGGGGTGTAGACGTTGAGAAATAAACAATCCTCGGATCCGACAATAGTATTGAGGATGATATGGGTAGAGTAGCATTCCGATCCTTCTTTAGTAGCATCTCTAATACCGGTCCAGCTTTCAGGAGGTTCTGGAGCCTAGATGATGAAAATTTTAAGTAAGGTCTCACATTTTAGAAAATTACTACATTTATGTTTAATTAAAATACTCTTAATTACAATTTTAACATAAAACATTAAGTCAATAATTTATGCAAAGTACGTTATCGTCTGTAACAGCAATTTCGAAATTACATATGTGTCGTAATTTACGAGAACTTATCTAATGAACTAAAATTTTTTAAAAACAGTGAATAAGAGGAAAATAACTCGTGATCTAACAAAATGAAGTAACAGTTGCAGATATAGTCTTCCTTGAATGTAAGGTACTTATTGTTGTATATCTTTTGGATATAAGTATATATCTATACGTACGTACATATGGTAAGCGTATCTTTTTATGTTATTTTTTTTAGGTTTCTGTAAATAGCATGTAGGATAGTCGAGAAATATACGTTTAAAAGACATCACCTATGTTTATTTCCATTTATCAATGCTAGATATTATCGGTCATTTACGAGAATTTGATGCAGAGTCCAATGACTGGACAATATTTGTACCTCGTTTGTATAATTTTTTTGAGGCAAATGGAATAGTCGAAGAAGATAAGAAAAAAGCAATATTTTTAAATCTGCTATCGGAAAATGCCTATCGACTAATATTCAATTTGTGTCGAAATTTTTTGAAACAATTTAATTTAATAGTTTCTGAAAAAACTAGTTCTAATTTTCATATTCAATCAGATTTAAATATTTTACATATCTTAAAACGTTACAAAACATTATTTGATGATAAATTAGGTACATTTAATAAAGGCTATGCCAAAATTACATTAAAATCTGAAAATGTACCAAAATTTGTTATAACATAAAGATAAAGATATTGATTACATTTTGTGCAGTTTTCTATTTGACTAGGAATTCCATCCACACCACTACTGGGGTCACACAAAGTGAATTAATGTTTCGACATAAAACAAATAATCGTTTTAGTCTACTTCTATCACAGGACAGCAAGGTTAAAAACCATGTTATTAATAAACAAACAAAACAAAAATTGATGTACAAAGGCAAACGAAAAATTCACTTTTTGGTAGGAGAGGAAGTGTGCATACAAATGCATCGTGGCAACAATAAATTTTGGTCTAAAGGTACTGTGTGTCAGATAGGAAATTCTTGTTATTTAGTTCAATTATCAACAGGAAAAACTTTATATAAAAAACATATTGATCAACTGAGAAAAATATACACTCCGTTACCTGTTAAAGAACATACATCTAATTTGAGACCAAAACGTATTGTTAAACCGCCTGAACGGCTACAATATGTGTGAGATTATAATTATTATTATGTGTTTTAAGTTGTCACAAGAGGGAAGATGTTATATATCTTTCGGATATAAGTATATATCTATACGCATATATGGTAAGCGTATCTTTTTATGTTAATTTTTTTAGGTTTCTGTAAATAGCATGTAGGATAGTCCAGATATATACGTTTAAAAGACATCACCTATTTTTATTTCCATTTATCAATACTAGTTCATATTTAATACTTATGGAAGACATTATAAGTCGCTAAAGAAATAGGATCTCCAAAATTGTTTTTTGTTCAAGAAAAAAATAGTAAACGTTGTCAAATAGTTGTTTTCTTTCCTAGATGATAATTAATATCCAAGTATACATTTAGTAGATCGTTTTAGGAAAGCAAAGTAAGTATTTGCACGGTATCTCCATACAGAGCGGAAGGCTCGCTGTGTTTGTGAATGGAAATTTCTTCTTGTTATAAGATTCAATTAGGGACACTGTTTAAAATTATATTGAAACCCATTCGATATCTCAAAGTTGTCTTTCTTTATACTCCGCAATCTACAAATTCAAAATTTACATTATAATATACACGGTGAGTCATCTTCGCGGGCGCGGATGATTGCGCCTTTGTAAATGGAAATTTTTCAAAAGAATTATTTCTTATTGTCAGGTTTAATCGTGGGCATGGTTTAAAACTATATTGTAGTCGTCGGCCAGAATAGTGCAACTTATACATCCTGCTAGATAAGATACAGCATTTCTTTCATTTTTCCCAATACATAATTTACACCTATTACCTAACTCCTCTTCACACAGGCTCGAAATGTTGAATGAACAATCTAAGATAGTCAATGTAAAGTGTTTTGTTTATTATTGGCATTGTAACCAAACTATATTAACACCATTTAGATGCAATTTCCAAGTGCTCAAAAATTTGAATCAATAGTATAAAAACGTCAATGTCTGTACTTTTTATTTACTGTTGTCATTGTAACCAAAAAATACTAACACCAGAAATCACTTGAATACAATACCGAAATGGAGGACTCGCGCTTAGCTATAAATATACTTTCAACCTTAGACACATGCTTCATTATACATAAACGTTAAAGATATAAAATTCCCATACGTCGGATACAGAAAAACATGGTGACGTTTTCGATGTTTGAATTAGACAAAGTTTGATGTTCAATATTGAATACCGGCATATTTCGAAAGCGTTCTAATACCATGTCTAGATAAAGGGAAATATGCAATTTAATTTCGTAAACATTTACATTAGTGCATTTTAGTAGAAGTAAATATAACTAAATTTAGGCGATTGAGAACAAAATTAAATATCTCGAAATGTGTTAGAAATAGACATATGAAACCCATATTATATTGGTTTATTTCTAGATGGAGAAACCAAAAACATAATAATATACGGGACGTTCTATTTAAAATAACAAAGTAGGTGCCGTCACTTATAGATCAACCTGTGTTACGGAAATATTTTAGAAAGATACTCTGTGTGGTCTATTACATACGTCATCACAAAATTTTAACTTCCTACTATTTACACAATAGGCACAATTTTACAATTGCGGAAGATTGGGACATCCTGTATAGTTGTTAGAGCTCCTAGTTGACATATTTTTAAGAAATCATTTTTTGATGGAATGCTCTCTATATTATTTTAATTTTGAATCTTAAATAAAATTCATAGAATAACTCAATAAAAGGGCAACTTTGCCCATGGACGTGGTCACGTATTTTGGCGCTTCTTGTAGACATACCGGAAACTACCAACAGAATACGCGGTCTACTTATTTTAAATTTTCTTCAATTTTCAAATTCTGTACTCAATACATATGTATATTAGAGCACAAAACACAAGTTTTCATTTGCATATACATTTATTAGCAGGATTCAAAACTAGATATGATAGGGTGTATGAGTGCCCTTCGATGTAGTGCGTTTTTCAGTAGAGAAAATACAATGTCCACGTTAAAGCAAAAATATTGCATTGCGAATTTCCGCAGAAGGCTAAAAAACTTGCTGACCCATTAAATTGGGGCCTATGACGATAGTACTACAAATATACATATTTTTAAGTAACATAATTTACAAATACCATAAACAATAAACATACATATTGCTGTAGCTCTAATACTTGCAATTGTTATATTTGTCCGTACAGGCAGCTTTGAAAGAACCGATTTTTAAATGAAAACTTCAAGCAATGGAACTAAGCGAGTACGAAATGAAAAAAATCCATTATAAATCACTGAAAAATACAGACCATAATACAGACAAACGCCCAAAACTAAACAGGAACGCGGCATGAATTCGGCGAATTACATTTTCAACCACAGTTACTATGGTTACAAACATTACAAACGTTGAAACCCTAGTTACAAACCAATTATGAACTACAGGCGGTTTCACAATTGTCGCGAACCTGAACTCAAACGACTATGGGAATGTAAACATAAAAATCAAAAACAGTAATAGCTTTATTTCCTTGCATTCTATCACAATAACGCGAACGGAAACGCAAACGCCAAAGTGAAGTTCAACTTTGACGTTCGCGTTCACGTTTTGACATAGTACATACGGCTTGTAATAACTACTGATAAATCTTTACTCGTTTAGCATTAAGTCTAGTTAAGACAAGTACTTATGGAATAAAAACACTTGTAATATTATTATTCTTTAATAGTATTATATTATTATGTTGTAGAATATGTAATACGATACATTTGCTTGTCAAAGCTACGTGAACGCAAATTGTTTACGATATAACGGCATATTTGTTTACGTTCAGTTTCGTGTTACCGTTAACGTACGCCAATTATGAAACCGCTTTAAACTGACAAAATAAATATTTGGAGTAATTCAATTTCAAAGATCGCTGTAACGAGAAAATGGTTGATTTTTGACTAAACAAAACTGAAATAATATACATACAGTTGGTCCATTAAAAAAATACTTTTTTAACAAAACTGTGTCGTACCTGCTTTACACAGATATTACGCGGATCCCATTACCATTTTGGAACTATATAGACGTATGTGTATTAGGTCCTTTTATGCCTAATCTAGGTAGGGTGTATTTCGTTAGAGAAAAGTATATTTACGTCATATGCGCTACAAACAAATTTGGGTTTCAGGGTTTCTGTGGCTAAATAACAGGTACCCTAACATCATAGACGGACATGTTGCTTCATCCCGATTGCAGTTGTATTCGGTGCTGAGGCTAATGCAAGCGTTTGTTGGTTTAATTCACTTTTGAATAGTCATGTTTCAATGACGTAATGTTTTTTTCTCTAACGAAATGCACTTTACTAAAAAATATATTTGTTTAACGCCCACTTCCAAAGAAACAACGGTTTTTGTGAACGTCGACTTTTTCGAAAACACCCTAATAACTCTGAAACCCTTAATTTTAGGACAGTAACACCTTATTACTTCTTGCCTTAGAATTCAATAAGAATTCCAAAAATACAATAATACATAGGCGTTCCATTAAAAATACTTTTGGGTAGCTAGGAGTCCATGAGACACCTATAGGTTTCAATATAATTTTAAACTACGCCTCCAATCTGACCTTATCACAAGAAAAGAACCGTTCTTAAAAACCCCATTCGCAAAGGCGCAATCTTCCAAGCACGCGGAGATAACTTGTTCTGTATCTGTCTGTAAAAGCAAGTTGGGACGAAGATTTACAACTTGTTTCTTTAGCTTATGTAACTAGAAATTTGACTTGATCGCTAAATTTCATTATCAAAAAGAAATATTGCTCAATATCTGCATAATTGTTCTATTTCTAGAGTTATATTCAAATAAAAATTTGATTACAACATATTATTGTGTAAATCACACATACTAGATACATATACAGCATAATAACTCGTTATTGTGTCTAGTCATCCTACATTACCTTGAATCTTAATTTTCCTAAAGGCGGTTTGGCATATGGAATTCCTTGGAAGCTGTAAAATGTAACTCCTCTGTAGTCGTAGTCCACTCTACCACGCAGTTTGCCCTGCCCTATCTCCACGATCGGATCAGCCATTGATTAATCAGATGTCGAATATTTACACAAATGCACGAAACGACTAACTGTTTATATCTCATCTTTATAGGATTTGTAATGTATATATATACACATATGACTGCAAGTAGTGTAAACGATATCGCTACGAAGTTACTCTACGTCACTTGCTTGAACCATGTTTCCCCACAACAGCAGAGAGAACTTAAACAAATCATAATGTTAGTATTACTGTTTACATTTTAGTTTTACAACAGTTTGGCTTATAGTTGTTAGTATTTACTAAACATTAGGCAACTTTATATACTCTGTGCATACAATAGCTTCCAAATACAGCGTGTCTGCTTAGTACATGGGTGAAAAGTAATTCCTTCCCTAAATAATTTAGAAAAAGTTTTTAGGTTTACAAATATTCGAAGATAAGTGCTGCACAATGCAGGTCTGTTTTTTAAATGGAACAGCCTGTATATTATTACGTTATTGGATGCCTCTCTTCGATTCATGTCAACTTTTATCAATATTCTCTATACCTACCTACTTACTTTTTGCTGAATGCTTCCTTAATGGCCAATATCTTTAACGCCTTACATGTTAGAATGGTGATTTAAAATTTATTCGATTGAATATTTCTTGGAGTTTTCAGTAATACATCGAAAACTGTTATATATCAACTAGCGCTCACAAGACAGCCATCGAAATCGTAGCCATGTTTCATTAATGCTATTTTAATTTTAAAACAAAATAATTTGTCTGATATGTAAACTGTTTTAAAAATTTTTTTTTATACACTTCCCTATACCTAAAATGTGTCATTCTTTAAAAGTAAGCACCATTTTCCTTCACACAAACTGTAATGCGATTCTTTTCATTTTGTTGAATGTTTACGAACATTTCGGGAGTAATATTTTGTTTATTACTAAATTACGATACGCATTAATGAATAGAGTTGACATTTTTTTAATTCCGTGGATGATTTAAGATGGTAGTTCCGGCAATAAAGGACATATTCGCCAATTTTTTAACGTAATACAGACGAATATGTCCTTTATTGCCGGGACTACCAGCGCGAAATTTAAAGAATGCCAACTCTACTTATAAAATTCATCCAGAAAGCTTTCCATAAGCAAACACGCTTGTAACGTATACATCGCCTGATAAATGTAAAAAAGCGTTCGTGCAGTTAAATTGTTAAATCAGTTTTAGTTTGCGCATGCGTAGATTAATCCAACTTAACCTCTGATCAAACTATCACAAATCGGCTGCAGAAACAAACCTTATGTTCATAAAATTTGACGATTGTTATTGTTGAAGGAGTGACAGCACAGAAATCGGCCGAATAATTTGTTTGCAGTGAGCGTTTAACGTTGTTTATATGTTTTGTTTGCCTCTTTGTTTTTTTTTAATACAATGTTAAAGGTGTATAAACTTAAGCAATTTTTTTTATTTATTTGTCTTTTAATCTATTTATTTACATGTTTTTATTTATCTTTTATGTTTATATGACATGCTTATTGATTTGTAATTTTTTATTATAAATAAAGAGCATTATTATTATTATAAAAAAAAGGTTTTCGTTGAATGATTTTTTTTACGATTTTAGTAAAGGCTTAACATAAGTTTCTTAAGTTAAAGTATAACATATGTGATATCGTTGAATTCGCCTTTCAATTATCTTTCCAAAAACCTAAAAATATACAGGATGTTCTATTTAAAAAAGGAAAGTTGACATCACTTCCAGTGAAACCGGAAATACAACTGAAATACCAATAACAACAAGAACTAGTTCATAAAAAATAGAAATCGACCTATTTTTTCTAAAAACGCTAGCTTCTGTCGTTCAAAAGTTAGCATGCATGCACACATGCATATATTTCGGCACATAGAAAGGAATTCTTTAAAAATATACTTTGTTACATATATTGATTTGACAAAGTGAGTTTTATAAATAAACATGCGGATCGATTTTTCATGAATAGTATGTACAACAAAAAACTAATCGGTCAATAAATTCTATGGAAGAAACTACGCATTTAACAATTTTTTTATAACTATTAATCACTAAGATATAGCAAATTTTAAAAACAACCAAAATCTGAAAATCGTTCTGCTTTCCCTCCATCTCAAGTGAGTTTCAGAGCTTTGTAAGAAATCAGTTTTTGTCATAAAAGTTAATTACATCTAATTCATTTGCTATCGCATGGTAACATGCAGTGAATGCGTGTATACGGGGATTGTGGATTCTCCCAAATTCGACCTAGCCATTAACTTAAAGATTAACTTCATTTTATCGAAGGTTGACTAATCGAGCATATTTTATTGAAGGATTAAAGTTCCCTAGATAACTTCATTCAGCATTAACTTATTGTGTTTTTTTTACTGCATAAATGAGTTAATACCACATTAATAATAGCATACTGTTTCCTAGGAGTTAATCACAGAGACATTCGATTCAGTTTTACCTTATAAATTAAAGAGAGATCTTACATCAATTTCTCCGAAAGCAAACTATTTTCATACATCCGCTCTTTAAGCCTTCCATCCTTTGTTGAGAAAATTATTAAGCATTAATAAACCTGTGGCAAGCAAGATAGACTATTTATCCCTTGTAATTTATGAACGAATGTACTGGCTATATGTACTATCATATCAATTGATATACATATATTATATGAACATAACATGTATATTGTGCAGTCTTCCAATATCTTATCTACTATGATAAAGCGATAACGGCTTGAATTTTAGTAATTCGTTTGTAATATTGGAATATATTCTTAGAATTGTAATTCCAACGCGAGTACTTTCCTTTTTCCACCACAAGATTTTAGAGAAGAAAATCTTATGCTCTTTAGAGAAAATGAATTTATAAATAAGCCATATTTCTAAGCTCAGGCCAAAAAAAAACTGCTGTATGTGGATGATTTACTTAGGGATTTAGCATTTTATAACACAGGCTTATACAGGTTCGAGCGTGTTCAAACTCCGTTGCGTCGTAGTTGCACATGTGCGAGGCCTACTACTGCTCGAAGAGTAGTAGTTTTTAGTAGCCAGCCAGACAACGTGATTAGTGCATGAAAATATCTCAGGTAACGAAAATTGAGTACCGCGCGGTCATTAAATTTTTAACAAAAGAAGGGCATGCGCCTAATCACATTAAACGACGTTTAAATGGCGTTTATGGTGATTTATCACCTTCATATTCCACTGTAAAAAAGTGGGCAAAATGTTTCTGTTTGGGGCAAGAATTCTTTGAAAGTGATGAGCGCCCCGGTCGGCTAATTGAATTGACAACTCCTCAAAACATTTCAATTGTGGAAGAAATGTTATTAGCAGATCGCCGTTTGAAAGTGAAGGAATTAGCAGTGATGTCTAACATTGCTGAAACAAGTATTCACCGCATTCTCCATAACCATTTAGGTAAGAATAAGATTAGTGCAAGTTGGGTATCTTCTTTCTGCTCTCCAACGTGAACGTCGTCGGGTCGAATATACGCGATCGTTTTCAAACATGTGTGGAGGCGACTCGAGACCGATTTTGGACTCCATTGTCGCAGAAGACGAGACAATGGTTCTACATTATGATCCTCTATCCAAAAAGGAATCGATGGAATAGCGGCGACCCAATGAACCTCGTCCCAGAAAGGCGAAAGTCGTTCAATTAACGAAAAATGTGATGGCCAGAATATTCTGAGATTGTGAGAGTATTTCATTCATTGACTTTAAAGAGCGCATTACAACTGTCAACAGCACATACTATGCGTCTGCTGCATAAATTGAAGGACAATATTCGTGCAAAACGTCGAAGGAAATTGACAAAGGCTGTTCGATTATTGCCTGACAATGCACCATCCATACTGCCGCCATTTCACAAGCTGTCACCCGCGAATGCGGCTTTCAAGAATTGGAACATCCACCGTATAGTCCGGACATGGCTCCATGTGATTATTATATATTTTCTCATAAAGAAAGACCTTATGGGACGTCGTTTTAAGGACGATAGTGAATTGCAAGCAGCTGTAATACAACATTTTGAGGAAAAAAATTTAATTATTTTTACAAGGGTATAATAATAATAATAACAAGCCTTGATTTCATAGTATACAATAAGTATGAAACATGTCAACAGAAACAATGGGTACCAGCTAAGTACAAATAGATAAAGAAAACAAAAGCTATGCTTGACAAATTACTAATCAAATTATGGAGTTCATAAAAAGAACTCATTTGGATGATACAAACATTCTTGAATTAGAAGTTCTTTAAGATTTTTTTTTAAATCTTTAAGTGTGTATGTCTTAAATTCATACGGCAGTTTATTATAAATTTTTAAAACTTGCGTCACTACACCTTTATGTATGCGCGCATATGTTGTTTGCGGCACACGAAGAGTTACCTTTTGGCATGCCCGAGTGTTGTAGATATGGTTAGTTTCGTATTCGGCAAGGATTTCATTGTAATGTTTTTTCGCGAAACACGCACATTCATAAATATACAATGCAGGCAAGGTAAGTATACGGTTCTCTCTAAATGCACTCCTACATGATTCCCTCTTCTTCAGATTGAAGATGCTTCTTAGACACTACTTCTAGAGGATGAAGACCCTGTCAGCATCCACGGAATTTCCCCAGAAGATGATAGCCGGGACCCTACATATGCGTGATAAGCTGACAACGCTGCTTCAACGTGAACTTCGGATGATATCGTTCGCAGTGCATATGTCATTCCGGATAATTTCTTGGTAAGTATATGCACTTGGTCTTTCCAAGATAGTGCGCTGTCAAGTATCAAACCCAAAAACTTTGCACTATTTATTGATGTTATTTGCTGATTTTCAAAGCTTATTGATATATTATCATTCTTCTTTAAGGAGAATTTTACTACATTTGTTTTGTTTACATTAAGCCTTAAGTTATTTTGGTTAAACCAGTTATTTGTTTTACCGAGAGCTTCAACAATTTCCTTTTCCAATATATCATTGTCTTTTTCTTTTATAAAGATTGACGTGTCATCTGCATACATGGTGAGGTAATGCTGCGTTACTTCTGGTAGGTCATTCATATATAGCATAAATAGAAATGCTCCTAATATCGAACCCTGCAATGCCTTGTTGGTTTTGTAGACATTGCGACTGATATTTCTCTCCGTTATAGTTCACTTGTACGCATTGGCTTCTATTTGTTAAGTAGGATTCCAGTAGGGTGTGAACTATCCCTCTAAAACCCATTCTTTCTAGCTTTTCAAGTAACATGTTATGATCTACGCTGTCAAATGCTTTTGCTAAATCTAGGAAAACTCCGGGTACTCCTTTCTTTTCCGATATTGCTTGTGTTATTTTAGTGATTGCCATGTAAGTGGCTCTGATAGTTGATCTTCCTTGTATATAAGCATTTTGGAATGGAGTTAAAAGGTTGCAGGATTCAGTGAACGTTATTAATCTCGACAAAATGACTTTTTCTACTACTTTTGCTATAATAGATATTAGTGCAATAGGCCTATAATTCCCAATACCTGTTTCATCGCCACTTTTGTAGATAGGTGTTATAGTAACTATTTTTAAATTGTCGGGATATATACCAGTTTCGAAGGAAAGGTTAATCATGTTTGCGATTGGAGTACAAAGTAAATCTGCACAACTCTTTATTAATTTCGTTGGTAATCCATCAGGTCCTATGGATGACGTATCTTTGAGGGAAGTTATTATATTAAGAATTTCAACAGGATCAACGTTGTATAGTACCATAGACCTATCATTCATGGATACATCGCCTGTGTTTCTAGTACCTTGGGTATTATGATTACCCATACTTATGTAATATGAATTGAAGCTATTCACCATTTCATTAGCGGTATGTTTATGATATTCACATATTTTGCCAATATCAATATTTTTCCGGGTATTTCGTCCAGTTATTCTGTCAACTAACTTCCAAGTTGCTCTAATTTTGTTTTGAGATTGTAAAATATAATTTGTGTTGCATTCTTTTTTCTTTTGAAGTATCACCGATTTTAGATATGTATTTTCATATATGGAGTCATAGCTCCTCAGATGGACATCTTTAAATCTTTAAGTTCACAAGTTTGGTCCGTCTACTTTAACTCATTTATGATCCTGATGAAGGTTTAAAATAAAAACGAAATATTGGTGAGATTGAAGAGTTACATTCTTCTGAAACCTTGGTCGTCATCCCGACAGTTTTAAACTACGTGTTCTCCTTATACAGTTCCTCGTTGCTTAAGAATCTATCCCATACGAAAGTGCATATGTATGCCGGTGATGTGCAGCTATGCTACTCCTTTAAAATGACAGAGAGTGACATGGCATTAGCAAGAGTTGAAGTGGACCTGACCATGCTATCCAGTATTTCTTCTTCTTTCTCGTTACATCTAAATCCTGCAAAGTCTCAGGTGTTAATTCTAGGCAATAGGGAGGTTTGCAAAGTCCTGGTTGAGGTTGTTGATTTTAAAATTAACAATATCAATGTGCCAGTTGCGTATTGACAATTCTTTTCGCTTTAGGTATCAAATTAATACTTATGCCAATCTGAAGGAGCTATACATATACAGAGCAATCCTAAACAAAAACATAAAAAAAAAAATACAAAATGCATGCCTGAAATTTATCCATGGCATCAAAAAGTTTGATCGCATCTCTCATAAACTAAAAGAGACAAATCGGCTAAATATGACCAACAGGAGGGAATTACAAACAGTTGCCTTCTATCATGAAATTCTAGTAACAAAAACGCCACCATATTTCTATGTAAAGATCCGTTTTCGTACCGATGTAGGTACATAACTTCGCAACAAGGTTTAGAGGGCTGATTTCTCCACCGTCTCATAGGATGTCGCTCTTTGAAAGATCCTTCGCCTACTGTATATGCAATAAATACAACCGGTTACCAGAGGAACTGAAACGATTGAATTTTTGTCGATTTAGATGCGAATTCGATCTACGCAGACGGCTTGATATGCTGATAGGTTTTTTTTTATTTAGCTATTTCTTTGTTTCTTGCTTTGCATTACTTTTTTTTATTAACACTATGTTAGATGGTGGCACACGTAGAATTTTATGTTTATATTTTTGATATGGGCAATAACTATTAAATATTGTTTTTTATTAGCACAGGGATAGGTAGAGCGGTTAACATATTCTATATACGTATATATAACTGGAACTCGCCCTGAGGTTGTACAACGTTTCAATTTTTAGTTTTTTCCTTTTCTCATTTTTTATTAATATTTTGTATAACTTGTATAATAAAGGCTATTATTACTATTATTGTTGTTCTTGTTGCTCTTGTTATTGTTATTATTATTTTTTTTTACATTTAATAAGCACTGTGTGATAGTATGGCAAACAACACTAACAAGCAAACTGACAAAACTGACCCCCTCCGATTTCGGTGAATCTTGGTATATTGGTAGACCATCAAAAAGTAAAGGACATGTATTGTTTTTAATTGGCTGATATTCACCTTAAGGGGGTGAAGGGTGCGTCTGAAGTTACCTCTAAAAATGCATTTTTCATCATAACTCAGGAACTGCGCAAGCTATCGGGATGAATGGAAAACCAAAAGGTTCTACTTCAAAGGGACTTTCAAATGGACCGTAGATGAATGCCCTCCTTAGTGGGGTAGGGGGAGAAAAATTGCACCCCTTTCCCACCACCCTGGCTACAATTTTCGCTCTAGACAGGTCATAATTTTTTTCTACAAACTACATTTAAAAATAAAAGTTACCTCTTTTTGCATTTTTTTCCTCGGTTACATACAATACAGGAAATATTTTTCATAGAGCGCGACCTCGCACATATGTACATAGTACATTCCATTATACCTATTTGATTGATCTTCCGTCTACTATTTATGTGCATTTGGCATCTACTATGAACGATCTATTAGACAGTGATAAATTCTACATTTCAATTTATTTCTAACAACGAGAAGTGACTAGAAATCGCGAAAAAATGAAAATAGAGAACTTGTGATTATATAATACAGTACGAAAATATATTAAAGTGCGTCATAATGTCAGTAAAATGTCCTCTATTTCTTTTATAAATGACTGATTTCCTGCCTATATTTTAGCTTTGTTTTCAGAATATTTTTAGATACACGTATTCATATCCCTTTTGAAATTGTTCCAGAAGGAATTGATATTAGTGCAAAAAAAATTACGTGTATGTATGTATATAAAGGTGAAACGGTAGAAAAAGAAACAGTGTCTAGATACATCAGCCATGACTGGGTTCGCTTTAAATACACTTAACATCTTAACAACATTATACGACAAACAACACAGTTTTCATCTTACATATTATTATACAAAAAAGTAATAGTAAAAATTGTGCATTTTTTTAATGAGGTTGTGAGTTTGCATTGCATGTTTTATACATAAATATTTTTTACACCATCCGCACCTGATTATAGCTGGTTCTCCACATCCGTCACAGTGGGACATTGGGGAATCTTGGAAAGAGAATTTTAATGGGGTCGCGAATTCTGCAGGATGCTCCTCGAGGTATCCACTTTTATACCAGGCATATTTACGCATCTCCTTATATCGTGGTAAAAAAAACTGCAAATGGGTTAGCCCTTGCAAACGTAGAATATTGTCTCTTTGATATAATTGGATGGCAAAGGCAGATAATATAGGACAGCTGTTGAGTAAATTGTTTCCACAAGCGGAAAAAGTACACGTCAAGAGGTTGAATGATATTTGTGATACCCTTTGAAATGATCATAACTGTAACTTGATGGTCAGTACGCACACAACTTTTTAGTTAGTTTTCCGGACTTGGTGGCCACGATGTACACATTTGGTGGACGGAACATTCTTTGTTGCACAAGTGGTCCCAGACGGCCGGTTTCCTCTTTTAAACATTAATTTGCCAGCTGCTGATACAGTGGGTTGAATGGTGTAACTATACGAGGTCGCTGCAATTGACTGAACTACGGCTTCTATGGATGTGGATCCACGTCCAGCCAGTGTTCGACCCGTATGCGTTTCAATATTAAATCCACTTTGGTCGGTGTTATAAATGTTCTCTAATTCATATTCAGGTAATAAGTTATATATGCTCCTAACAAAGGCCACCGCTTCTGCAGCAACATTTGCAGCTCCGCGAACTTGCATTCTTGTATGAAATTTATTTTGCGGGACAAAAAGTTATGTTTGTTTTTAAATCTTTGTATCCACCTCTCCCATGCAATAAAGTTAGGGCTTTGCAACTCTTTTTGTGCTTCCGATGCCCATCTTCTCAAATCATAATCATGATTGATCATTTGACGATCAAGACTAGCTTTAAACTGATTAAATATATATTGGGAGAGCTGAAACAGCTTTTGGCGTCTCGTTCCGCCGGAAGATGCTTGCTGTTCCCACCGCCGTGATTGTTGTAATGATATAACTTTCTTGTAGCGATTCACTACCGTTTTTAACGAATATCGACCTTTTTTTCCACTTTTCCAATACTCCACGGCAGCACGTCTATAGTCGATATCTATGTCTACTGCATCTCAATAACATCCATTTCCTCTTCGATGTTATAATTTACGTTATCATCTTCTTCCATGTCCACAAACTGCGCTCCAGGATAATCTGAAGTCGAGCTCAAATCGTAGATTACTTCTTGTTGTACTTCAAAAGCAGGATCATTAACGCTGCTCACAATTATATCGAAAAGTTTATCTGCTAACGTCTGTTCGGCACCATTAACTGGACTTGCTACTTTCCTCTATTGTATGTAACCGAGGAAAAAAAGCAAAAAGAGGTAACTTTAATTTATAAATGTAGTTTGCAGAAAAAAAATTATGACCTGTCTAAGGTGAAAATTGTAGCCAGGGTGGTGAAAAAGGTGTGAAATCTTTCTCTCTCTGCCCCACTGAGGAGAGGAGGGCATTCATCTATGGTCCGTTTGAAAGCCCTTTGAAATAGATCATTTTGGTTTCTAATTCATCCCGATACCTCGCGCGGTTCCGGAGTTATGATGAAAAATGCGTTTTTGGGGGTAATTTCAGACGCACCCTTATATATAATATCAGCCAATAAAAAAAACTACGTGCCCTTTACTTTTTAATGGTCTCCCAATATACCAAGTTTCATCGAAATCGGAGGGGGTCAGTTAGCTTGTACATAAGTATCGGCACAACACAAATTATTAATTAATTCGGAACAGCCGTTTCGAGTACTACTGGATTGAGTACTACTCGAGGGAAATATATATATATATATATATATATATATATATTCAAAGGAACCACTTTTGCCGCTTAAGACTAAACATCCGTTCATCTTCATAAAAAATAGAGCAATTATCTTGCCATACCTGTTGCACCTGATGTGTTCATTGAATCTAGGACCTGTCGCTATTTACATTTAATAGCTATTCCTAATTACAAATGTGGTAATGCCAGACACATAAATAGTATGAGACATCGCATTTTCAGAATTTCATTTTTTACCGGAAAATTACGTACTTATTTTACACAAGAAACAATAAGCAATAGAAAGTATGAATAAAATTAGAACTTTCCTAAAAAAATACGTCAAAGCATTATCACTCAAAAAACTAGCAAAGCACTAAATCATCTTATCTTGTTCTCCTATTTGTAAATACTTACTTTTCTTGAGTTACCTATAAAGAATTTTCAAAATAAAAACCGAATTGCCTATTTCATAATTATATATATCTGGTTAGATTCCTCCTTTCAATAGAACAAATAAGCGAAACTAAAAATACTTGTTACTTAATTAAAATTATTTCGTCATGAACAAAGAAGATAAGGCAAAATAATCCCGGGTGTTTTTCAGATTATCCCCACAAATCAGCGGATTATAATATTTTCGTTTTGTTTATCGGTGATGATAAATCTTTTATATACTACCACTAACAAAAGCATCTTTCAATATTGTGCTTGTACGCGAGTTAGTGTGGTACAATGGCCAGGATAAAAATTATCTGGCTAACAGTGCTATTTTTACTTGCAGCGTTTTGTGAAGGTGATGCTTTTCCAGAAGGCAATAGCATTGACGATTATTATGATGCATCCGAAGTAATACCATCGGAAAACACTACCATAGATTATGCCAACTTCACTACAGAAGCAGTACCATCGGAGAACACTACCGTAGATTATACAAATTTTACCACAGAATATCCCCCAGCAGAAAACACGACCACCGATGTAAATATTACAACTATCTACACTACCGAAGTAATTCCGTCGGAAAACACTACCATAGATTATGCCAACTTTACCACAGAGGCGGTACCATCGGAGAATAGTACCGTAGATTATACAAATTTTACCACAGAATACCCCCCAGCAGAAAACGCGACCACCGATGTAAATATTACAACTCTTTATACCACAGAATATCCTCCAGTGGAAAACGTGACTACGGATATAAACATTACAACTATCTATACCCCTCACGCTGACAATGTTAACATGAGAGTAAACGTAGCAATCACACCTGGTGCCTCTTTCGAAATGGCCCCCCCGGTTCAGATTGGTGAACTGGTGAGTCTAAGTGGAATTGTGATACATGACAGATTCGACTCACCAATCAATGCATACTTAAGAATCCCATATGCACAACCACCGGTTGGAGAGTTAAGATTCAAGGTACGTCAATAACAGAGAAAGTGAGTTTTCTGTAATATACATTTATGTTCAAGTGCACAGAGCATTCAGTTTTCGCTGCACACAACACAAGGTTGTTTCTAATGGAACATCCTGTATATCACAGCATTTTTAGATGCATGTCTAGTATAGTTTCTTAAACAGTTAAAATAATTTGAATTTTTTGCGAAATATCAATATTTCTTTAACGCCTGAGATACTAGGATTAGAATCCAAATACTCGATTGCGTATTTCTCAAGAATACCGAAATTTATTTATATCAACTACATTTTACAAAATGTCCACTCGCAATCGCACTGCGCCGATTTCGAATGCATACCGTACCACAGACGCCAAATTATTATCAGTCTAGGACGCTCCATCGTCTTAATGCGGCTCCAGAAACATCCTGTACATTTTTCCAAAACCTGATAGAGAAATTCATCAAGTTTTATCTTCATAAACATTTCCATATACCTATCCTTTACTAATAAGTTAAATATAAAATTACACAAAAAAGTTTTTCGTTTTAGTATACAGGGTACCTCACCAGAAACTGCATCGATTGATATATCATATAGTATACATTGAACAATTCTGAAAACTTGGGAATATACTGAACTAAAGTATTTTCAATAAGCTGGCACTTTCGGTTTTACCGGAACTAGCTGTCAACTTTCTTATTTAAATGGGACACCCTGTATATTATGTCATTTTTAAATTTCTAGTTCAAACTTAAGGTATGTTTAATGAAACTTACTATGTTGCTATTTCTAACCTTATTTGAAATATTTACATTTTTTGAAAATTTTTGACAGATGGACGAGTGTATCTAAACTTCTATAACTGTGAAAGTATTTAACTTAGAAAATTGAAATTTTGCAGAGCTGTTGACCGCACAATTTTTTGAAAACAATATACAACGTGTCCCACAATTGCGATTAAACTTTCAAATGGAGAAAAAATCAAAACTTAATTTTTTAAAATACAACCACCTATTTTTCTCTTTCCGTCACCCAACACAGAGTTTGAAAAACTTCGGATCGGCTAATGCAAAAATTCCAAAGCATAGTTTTTGCGAATTTATTTTAATATGGTCTTAAAAGCACGAATTATTTTTGTTCATTATCTGGACGAATGAAGCCAAATTTACACGAAATGAGTATTATATCTAACCGGCATAATTCTCATTACTGGAGCAATTCGCATCGCTACGTGTTTAAAACTCAAAATTTCCAGGAGAGTTGGCAATTCAACATCAATGCTGGCTTGTTTCCTAACTACCATGACTAACTTGGATATCTCCAAAGTTGGATTACATTTTAAAAAAACTACATATGCTAGATTCGCATTGGTGAGTACTCTTTTTTCGGAAGAACATTGTGTAACAATACATGTTTTTCTGTATATGCTAAAAAGTATTTTAGATGCCTAATGAATTTGACATTTTTTTGTAAGAGCAATTTGATAAGAAAGAAAAGATAGGTAGTTGTATTAAAAAAAGTTTTGACACTTCTTCAGTATGAAAGTTTAGTGGTAATTGTCGAACACGCTGTATAATTTTTCGAAAACTTCATTCGTTTCTAATCCTACCTTACACGGTCAACAATTCTGCAAAATTTCAATTTTTCAAGTTAAATATTTTCAGTTATTGTTCAAATGCACTCGTCCATCTGCTAAGAATTTTCGAAAAACAATAATCATGGCAAAACATAAATTATAAATAATCTGTAAATGATGATTAAGTAAAATTAGAAGTATGCAGAAAATAAATTTGATTTTGAATTTTCACCTTAACTTATGTAGCTTAAAAAATATTTGAAGTTGCATTAAATCAATGCGTGACTCTTACTTCCTTTCCTAACAAACAAACTGACAGGACTGTGACTCCCCGATTTCGATGAAACTTGGTATATTGGTAGACCATCAAAGAGTAAAGGACACGTATTTATTTTTAGCAGCCGATATTCACCTTAAGGGGGTGTAGGGTGCGTCTGAAATTACCCGACCGCGCACATACATATATTCCGTTATTCTACCTCTGATTGGTCTTCCGTTTACTATTTATGTGCATTTGGCATCTATCATGAACGATCTATTAGACAGTGACAAATTCTGCACTTCCATTTATTTCTATCTCTAAAATAAGTTTAAGGTTGTTCTAGGAGGAGTTGATATTAGTGCCAAAAAATATTACGTGTATGTATGTATATAAAGAGGAAATGGTCGAAAAAGAAACACTTTCCGGATACATCAGCTATGGCTGGGTTCGCTTTAAATTCACTTAAACATCTTAACAATATTAAAAAACAAACAACACACTTTGCATCTTACATACTTTTACACACACCAGTAATAGTAAACATCTTACGTTTTTTTTAATGAGCTTGTTACTTTGCATTATTGATTGTAAACTCCACAGTCGTGGTATTCAACGAAAAAGTGTTTTATACATAGATATTTTTTACACCATCCGCACCTGATTATAGCTGGTTCTCCACATTCGTCACAGTGGGACATTTGGGAATCCTGTAAAAAGAATTTTAATGGAGTCGTGAATTCTGCAGGACGCTCCGCGAGATATCCACTTTTATACCAGGCATATTCACGCATCTTATATCGTGGTGAAGAAAACTGCAAATGGGTTAGCCCTTGCAAACGTAGAATATTGTCTCTGATATAATTGGATGGCAAAGGCAGATAGAACAATAATATCGGATAGCTGTCGAGTAAATTATTTCCACGAGCGGAAAAAGTACACGTCAAGAGGTTGAATGATACCTGTGGCACCCTTTGGAATAGTCATAACTGTAACTTGCACAGCTTCAGAAATGTCGTCAGAGCTTTGTCCTAACCAAGAGTCCATAAGCAGAAGCGTATTTTTGCCAACGTATGCATATACGTCTTTAGCCCATTGTGTAACCAACTTTTTAGTTAATTTTCCGGACTTGGTAGCCACGATGTACACATTTGGCGGACGGAACATTCTTTGTTGCACAAGTGGTCCCAGACGACCGATTACCTCTTTTAAACAGACGAAAAGGAGAGACATTAATTTGCCAGCTGCTGATACAGTGGGTTGAATGGTACAACTATGCGTGGTCACTGTAATTGACTGAACCACGCCTTCTACGGATGTGGATCCACGTTCAGTCAATGTTCGACCCGTATGCATTTCAATATTAAATCCATTTTGGTCGGTATTGTAAACGTTCTCTAATCCATATTCAGGTAATAAGTTATGTATGCTCCTAACAAAGGTCACCGCTTCTGCAGCTACATTTACAGCTCCACTAACTTGCATTCTTGCACGAAATTTGGTTATTTTGCGGGACACAAAGTTATGTTTGGTTTCAAATCTTTGTATCCACCTCTCCGATGCAACAAAGTTAGGGATTTGCAACTCTTTTTGTGCTTCCGATGCCCATCTTCTCAAATCATAATCATGAATTATGATTTGACGATCAAGACCAGCTTTAAACTGATTAAATACATATTGGGAGAGTTGAAACAGCTTTTGGCGTCTCGTTCCGCCGGAGGATACTTGCTGTTCTCACCGCTGTAATTGTTGTAACGATATAACTTTCTTGTAGCGATGCTCTACCGTTTTTAACGAATATCGACCTTTTTTTCCACTTAAACAATACTCCACGGCAGCACGTCTGCAGTCGATATCTATGTCTATTGCATCTGAGAGCTCTTGTTCTTAGTCAATAACATTCATTTCCTCTTCGATGTTATAATTTACGTTATCATCTTCTTCCACGTCCAGGATACTCTGAAGTTGAGCTCAAATCGTAGATTACTTCTTGTTGTACTTCAAAAGCAGGATCATTAACGCTGCTCATAATTGTATCGAAAAGTTTATCTGCTAAGGACTGTTCGGCACCATTAACTGGACTTGCCACAATACTTTGCAGTGGGTAATGATTATTTGTTGTTTGTTTTGTTAATATCGTTAAGATGTTAAGCGGATTTAAAGCGAACCCGGCCATGGCTAATGTATCACTGTTTCTTTTTCGACCGTTTCACCTTTATATACAGACATACACGTAATTTTTTTGGCACTAATATCAACTCCTAGAAAAATCTCAAAATAATTTTATTGATATAAATACATGCATCTGAAAATATTCTGAAATCGAAGCCAAAATATACGCAGCTTACTAACATTATGGCGTACTTTAACATATTTTCGTACTGTATTATATAATCCCAAGTTCTCTATTTTTTTCTTCGCGATTATAGCCACTAGAAATAAATCGAGATGCAGAATTTTTCACTGTCTGATAGATCGTTCATGGTAGATGCCAAATGCACATAGATAGTAAACGGAAGACCAATCAGATAGGTGAAATAACGGAATATATGTATGCGCGCGGTCGCGCTTTATAAAAAATATTTCCTCTATTATATGTAACCGAGGAAAAAAATGCAAAAAAAGGTGACTTTTATTTTTAAATGTAGTTTGTGGAAAAAAATTATGACCTGTCTAGGGCGAAAATTGTAGCCGGGGTGGTGAAAAAGAGATGAAATTTTTCTCCCCCATTCATCTATGGTTCGTTTGAAAGCCCCTTTGAAGTAGAACATTTTGGTTTTTAATTCATCCCGATAGTTTGCGCGGCTCCGAAGTTATGATGAAAACTGCGTTTTTGGGGATACGCACTCTACACCCCCTTAAGGTGAATATGGGCCGTTAAAGAAAATACCTTTACTTCTTGATGGTCTACCAATATACCAAGTTTCGTCGAAATCGGAGAGTCACAGTTCTGTCAGTTTGCTTGTAAGGGTACATCTATTTGTAATTTTGTTTTATTAGTATTCCAAAAGTACCATTCGCTCATCCTGTCAATATTTAAGCCATCTGTTCTACATGAAAATACATTTTATCATATCATCGAATTAGTTCATTTGTATCTGTATTTCATATTTTTCTCGGAAGTGATAAACACAAAAGCGAAATAAATAAAAAAAATATCGAAATAATCCAGTTAGAAGTCGAAAATAACGAAATATTCCACACGTTTTTAAACATCTTCGATCACGTTTTAGAAAATAATATTACATACGAACAATGATCTAATTCATTTTATCAAAATATGTGTAAAAATTATTAATCACGCAGACAATTTAAAGCAGACTTAAAACTTCACATCCGTTAGATATGCTTAAAAGCTTATACGCCATTGTCACTTTTGAAAAAGTGCTAAGACGCATTAATTTAATAGCTTATGAACTTAGGAGCAATTATTTCAGTGCATTATGATCATAAATTAGCTATCTTTGTCGAAAAGGCTGGTAATTAGGATTGTCATATGAGTCACGTAATACCCATATACTGAAATTAAATGTATATTTAATTCTTAAATGTATTCTACTGACTTTGCTCGAAAAGCTGTTTTTATAGTACAATTTATAAACAATGCTTAATGGTAAATCACATTACATTTTACTGAACTATTTAATTTTAATATTACAATATTCCGAAAAAATAAAAACAAAAACCAATAAAAGTAAGTGCTGAATATCTCCGAATATCCTCCTAAGTGTGTTCTTCATCGTCCTCACACAACTTAAATCCAGAATTAATTCTATCCCGATTGTTTTGAAAGAATAACATTTTAGCTAAACATTTAATTTATCTCTGTTTATTTTATACTTAACTATTGGTATAGCAATATTTATAATGCTGTTTTAGGATCCGGTATTTACTGAAGATTTCGATAAAAGAGATGATCCACGAGTTGATATGCCTCCATGTGTGCAATACTCTGACGATTTGCAGATCATTGGAGAGGAAGACTGCCTCTATTTGAATGTTTACGTTCCGGTGAGTTGTTTTTCATTTCTATTTCTGACTTGTTCTCAATACTAATCTCTTGTTAAGAATTTCTTTTCTAATAGTGCCATAATTTTTAATATCATTAATGTGTAATCATCCAAAGGAGACGGAGTAATGTCAGTAGTCACCCAGACTCACTAAGTTTAATGGTGGGTTTACGCACAAATTCAATTTAATTTTACCCTAAATTAAGATCAGGTATAGCGTGGTTCACATAGGTACATAGGTGTGCATTCCTTAAATTATCATTATGGAGCATGCGCAGTATATGGTTGTGTTCTGCCTAACCTATGTGCTTAACGTTAGGTTAGTATAGTACATTTCGTTAGAGAAAAGTACATTACGTCATTGAAACATGACTATTCAAAAACGAATTAAACCAACAAACGCTAACACTAACCTCAACACTGAATACAATTGCAATGACGATGGAGCAATACATCCCCTTATGATGTTAGCGTACCTGTACCTGTTGCTTAGCCACAGGAACTTGAAACCCAGATTTCTAAATGTACTTTTCTCTAACGAAATGCTCTGAATCAACAAACAACATAACCCAACAGGATTGTTAAGAACATGATTTCTTCCATTTCCTAAAATACCTATGATAAATTACTAATATTTATCTGTGGCGAAGCATCAATGGAGACTTTGAGTCTAGGTCTACTCAAAAATAATAGAGCGATATTCTGTATTTATTACGGAATGAATTACTTTATATTTTTGGCGAAAAGAAACGCTTATAGTAAAATTGCAATTACAATTAAATTGTACCAACAAGGGAACACCGGCAACCCGCACTTCTCGATTTCGATGAAACTGCACAGACTGAAAGAGTACCTTGATATAACAACACCATTTTTTTCTTACCTAGCGTATCTCGCCGATTTGGGGGTACAGACCCCTCCAAAGATTTTTATGTTTTTTTTTATTTGTGTAAATATCTCGGAAATTATAACAGATATCTTTTTCTTTTTAGAATATAATTTGAAGTAAATTATATAGTCCCAAGGATGACGCGAATTATTTTCGGAAAAAATTTATAACGCGGGGCCGGAGACACCCCCCCCCCTTTTTTTTTAATTTTTTTTTTTCTTTATTTTTCACAAATAAAGTATATTACATAGTCTAAAGGATTACGCGAATTATTTTTGGAAAAAAATTATAACGAGGGACCGGGTCCCCCCCCCTTTTTTTTATTTTGTTTTCTTTATTTTTCACAAATAAAGTATATTACATAGTCTAAAGGATGGCGCGAATTGCTTTCGGGAAAAATTAATAACGGGGAACCGAGTACCCCATACCCCCATTTTTTTACATTTTTATATTTTATTTTTTCACAAATAGAGTCGGTTTTATGTAGAATATGTATGTGGTCAAATTGAGACAGTTAATAATAAAGATATTAAAAGACGATAATAAAACTTTACTTGTCATTGATTGACGTACATAGATAATTGTCATTCTAAATAGACATACATATATTAATGAATTAGTTCGAAAACGTTTCCAAAAAATGCCATAAAATAATGCGATTGAGATGGATTAATGCTTACAGTAGATACCGATATACTAAAACTAGATTGTTCGTGTCACGTACACAGTTATCTGAAGCATATACACATATAAGGTGGCCGTTTCAAATAATATGTCAGAAGTATTCTTTCGTGCAGTGTAAATTTGTAGTTTGGCATTATGGCAGCGATTAATGTAGTTAATGTGTTGAACATGTTAGGTAGCCAACATCGCAATAATTCCTTTGACGTCTGAAGAACTTGAGTTGCATGATGCGTTGAAGGAGATGATTGTAAGTGCCCAACAAGAAAACATGTTCTCTTTTGAATGTCACAGGATTGGAGTTTGAACGATTAGAAGAACCACATGAAGCGCAATTTGTGGAAGATATAGCAGAAGATGAAGAAGACAATTATGAAAATATTGCATGTGTTCCTGAAGAAGGAGGCAGTGTTGTTGACCTAGATTACAAAATTAAAGCTGTTGAATACTGGAGAAGTGGTAAAAGCAAGCGACGTTCTGTCGAAGGCGTGAAACAAAAATTCAAAAAGGTCAAATCGCTACGCCAATTATATAGATGGGAAGAAAGTGTTAACAGAGGCGGCGCGCATACGGATAAACTACGGTTTATTACAGAATACGTTCATACAAAATTTGAAAATAGCATAGACGATGGAAAAATAATTCATGACGAAGCTGAGCTTTAGAAGCTAAAGAAGAAATTGGACACGACACGTTTAAAGCAGGACATTGGTGGATATGGCATTTCAAGAAAGTACATAATATTATGTCACGTAAAATAAAATTTATTACTAGGTCGACTCGTGCTGGTATGGAAGACCTACGATTGTTAAGCAATAATTTTATTAAGGAAGTCAAACCCCATATCGTTAGTATCGGCAGAAGCAACGTATACAACGCCGATGAAAATGGATTTAATCTAGAAATGCACTCCGGCCATACTTTGGCAGTAAAGGGTGAGAAAACCGTTGAAGCTGTTGTGCAATCTTTGCACTGAACAACATATAGTTATACAATTTTACCGGCCATTTCTGCAGATGGACGGTTACTTTCGCCATTATTTTTGGTATTAAAGGAATCTACCAATACGTTTGGACCTCGAGTTGCGCAATCATTGTTTAGATCAGTAAATGTGTATATTTCTTCTTCGACGTCTGGAAAGCTCACATCAAATCATTTCAAAACCTGGCTAACAGATGTTTTCTTACCAAATATCGGATCAAAAGGTGTTCTCTTGATTGATTCTTGGAGTGGACATTGTGTTGCCGAACTTCAGAAATTGGTGCCAAAAAATAAAACTGTTAACATTTTAAATATCCCTAAGAAAACAACAGCAATGGTACAACCTCTAGATGTGTTTGGTTTTAGATTATGGAAAAATTTTATTAGACCTTTTTCTGATACAGTGATTCTTATGAACTACGGCATAGATTTGCATCAGAGAAATAGTATTATTAAGCTGCAATCGTTGACCCACAATCAGTTTTCTTCACCGCGATTTTTCGATGTCTTCAAATACTCGTGGTATAAGAGTGGATACGTGGATGAAAGACCGGGATCCTTTATAAATTCAGTACAGTTTTGTTTTGCTAAAGACGCGGAGTCTACGCCCTTGTGTAGTGTTTGTGAAAAACCTGCTATTGTGCGTTGTTCGTGGTGCAAGCAATACCTGTGTTTTGAACACTTTTATACTGACTACCATTACTGTAATCATTACGTAGCATAATTACTATATGTATAATACTACCAGTCACAATTATAATTTCAATAATCACATTATAGTGTGTAGTGTATTGAATGTTGTCATAAGCATTACACTTTCTTTTTTATTCTGCTCCACTGTTTTCCGAAAATGTGTTAGTTACAAACAAGTTCGTTATATGAATATTGCTCTATAGAATACGCCGAGCTGTAAATTTACACTGCACGAAAGAACGCTTCTCATACATTATTTTAAACCGCCACTTGTGGTCATTTCAATCACATTATATTATAGCATTTCTTAAAGCATGTGTCGAAATAATAAATAATTTCTAAATAAATATATATTTATAACGACAATCAATGACAAGTAGAGCAAGGACGGTTTAGGCAGATTATCTAAAAAGCATCCCTACCACTAATGAACGCTCCGACGTCAAACCTATATGGGGGGGAGCAAGGCATTTGTCTACGCACGATGATGCGGCCGCTTAGTCCAGAATTGAATTATTCGCATAAATAATCATAAACATATTGATATTATTCGTTGAGTAAGACGTCCGCCTTGACGTCAAAAAATCTTTGAACTGGGGAAACGTTCGCTCTACATCTACGCTGCTTAAAGGGGGGTGCTTGAAGTATGGGTAAAATTTATTTAACGTAGAATTCATAATAATGTTTTCCAGTTTGTGTAAATCTGGATTTTTTTTTTATATGATCGCTATTTTCCTTTTGAGATTAATACCGACCTCACCGGGAACATGTAGGTTTTCAAGATAAAATCGTAATTTTGTTACTCCGTCCTTCAAGCATATGTTTTGATTTTCAAAATATTTGATCGCAGTTGGTAACTCTTGGAAATGGTTTTCTATAAACTGTAAATTATTCAATAAAGTTGTTTTTTCCATAATTTTCTTACAATCAACAATGCTGCAAGGATCATCTTTTAAATGTAATATTACTTTTTGTACGGCATTAAGATTTTTTGCATAAAATGATGCAGCTTCTAGCCAGGTACCCCATCTCGTAATGATAGGTGCAGGAGGCAGTGGAAGTTGTGGACATAATTCTTTATATAAGGTTATTCTGTGTGGAGATTTCAAAAATATTTTCTTCATTGTAGTTATCAATGCATCTACATCCGGAAATTGTCCTCTGATAAATTCACATATACGATGTAAAGCATGAGATAAGCAAGTTACGTGTAACATATTTGTATATCTTTGTTTTAATAATTTACCTGTTTTAATCACGTAAGGAGCAGCATCACTTACGAACAATAGTACCTTTTCGTATTTGTTTGGAATATCATCATTAAATATTGAATTTAAACTTTCATCAATTATTGAAACTATAATGTTAGCATTAACTTTATCTGCTACCTGACATTTAATTAAATATGGCTTGTACGGAATTATTGGATGCAATATTCCTATAACAACGTTCACAACGCAACGGCCTAACAAATCAGTTGTTTCGTCCGATGAAACCCAAATGTAATTTTCATTTATGTTTGCTTTTATTGTGTCGATTGTACGTGTGTAGGAAAACCAATCTAAGCTAATTAAAATAAATTTAAAACTTAAAAATTCTTTGGTTTCCTTAAAAAAATACGAAGAAAACTAAAGACAAACGTTCCTAATAATAATAATAATAATAATAATAATAATAATAATAATAATGATAATAATAAAGAGAACGATATGGATACGAATATAAATACAAATAAGATACGAATATGAATAGGATTTTAAATAGAATACGAACATAAATACATATAAGAATACGATATAATAATATAAACAACAAAGGATATGATGGAAATCAACTTTAGAAGATGAACTGATCAACCTCTTCCTAGAAAAGCCAAAATACTAATATACCACCGCACACGTACGACACGCTTACTGGGAGTGGCATCGCGCTAACGTAAAATTAGTGGGGGTCAATTCGCCTAAACCGTCCGTGCTCTAATGACAAGTAAGGTTTTATTATCGTCTTTTAATATCTTTGTTATTAACTGTCTCAATTTGACCACATACAGATTCTACATAAAACCGACTCTATTTGTGAAAAAATAAAAATAAATAAAATAAAATATAAAAATGTAAAAAAAAATGGGGGTATGGGGTACCCGGTCCCCCGTTGTTAATTTTTCCCGAAAATGATTCACGACATCCTTTAGACTATGTAATATACATTATTTGTGAAAAATAAAGAAAAAAAAATTAAAAGGGGGGGGGGGGCCCTGGTCCCGCGTTATAAAATTTTTCCGAAAATAATTCGCGTCATCCTTGGGACTATGTAATTTACTTCAAATTATATTCTAAAAAGAAAAAGATATCTATTATAACTTCCGAGATATTTACACAAATAAAAAAAACATAAAAATCTTTGGAGGGGGCTGTTCCCCCCGAAATCGGCGAGATACGCTAGGTAAGAAAAAAATTGTGTTGTTATACCAAGGTCCTCTTTCAGTCTGTGCAGTTTCATCGAAATCGGGAAGTGCGGGTTGACGGTGTCCCTTGTTACTGTGTTAACAAGTGATTACAGTGGCGTACCAGAATGAGTGCAGTGAGCAACAAAGTTCTTCACAGTCAATCGCGCGAAATTGTGTTTAATGTGTACACCAACTTTTGTGAACATAAAACCGAAGAACAGTTACTAAAAGATGTAAAAAATGTGCTTCTCAAGCAACGGAGGCGTCCATGCGAACGATAGAGAGGATTGTTTAAGAAATGAACGCAGAAACAAATTCTGGAGAAAAGAAATTTCGCAGTCCTGGAAAAAAACGACAGCGAATAAATTCAGCAACTAATTTACCGGAACATGAAATTAGACATGTTCGGGATATAATTTTAGATGTTCAATGGTGACTCGTTGCGAGTTATTCATATCGGGAAAAGATGAATTAAAGGTCCTTTACTCGCAAAAATTCTTTAATGTAAATTAGATAACGACCAGTTTCGGGCCCAAGCCCATCATCGGGTCAGCTAGAAGGACATCATGGTATGTGTTACAATGTTTAAATTGGGATCAATAAAAAGTGTATAGAAATTGTTAGACTTAAATAATGGTAATTTTATAATTTATTTTTTTTTGTAATATTGAATATGTATAAAATATAATATTTGAAATATTTAATTCGAGATTCAAAATTGTGTGAGATTTGTAAAGTAGCCTCAAGCTATAACAAAGTTGTTAAAAGAGTGACCAATTTTTTTATTTTTAAGGATGACTTTTAATTTTTTAATTATTATTTTTTTTATTACAATTTGAGGTACTCCACGTAATATAAAGTATTAGGATTAGATATAAGATACTTACAATTTGAACAAATTGTAAGTATCAAAAGTCGTCTAATAGTAAAAAATATATTCCAGATGTATAGCGATGAATGAACATATCAATATAATTAATTTAATATTAAGATTGATTAAAATCGAGTGTAAAAAGGGGGGACGAACACAACAAGTTAACATACAATTGTCAAGAATAAAATATGGTGTTTTTTTATATTTAACAGAGAGAAGTAAAAAACAACGGTTGAAAAATGAATTTGAAAAAGTTGTTGGTAGCATCTGTGATCAGGTAAGCAAAACTATATAGTAAAATGGGAAGAAACCTATGACATGACACAATTGAAAAACACTTGGAAAACAGATGTCGCTTCTGACTGTCATTGGGCGTTAAGATTATTTTGTTTGTTAGTGTTGCTCTCTCATAATCTCGAGACTTTTGGGTAAGAGGGATGTTGACTCATCATTCTATAGCCATTTATACAGACTCGTCAATATCCCTCTTACCCAAAATCCATTCAACAAAGAATTGTCCATGATTAAACAAATAGCCGTTTTAAATGGTTACAGACCTGGTATTATAGATAGAATTTTTAACAAAATCCAAAGAAGACTTTTGGAAAGAGAAGTATATTTCGACCCTACAAATATCACACCTTCGGACAACAATAAAAACTTTATTTCTATCCCGTTTATTGGTTCAATTTCATGCTCGGTTTCACAAGTTCTAAAAAATAATTTTAACATCGCTTTTAGGACGATCCACCCCTTACGCCACCTTCTTCTTAATAACAAAGATAAGTTCCCTGATATAAAAAACGAGGCGTATATAAACTCACATGCGGTGACTACCAGTGTACGATGAGTGTACGTATGTTGGTCGAACGTTTGGAAGTTTTGAAGCTCGAATTAGGAAGCATATTAGAATCGCAAAACCAAATACAAGTGGGTTCTCCCATTTTTCCGAGCATCTTCAAACGAACCACCACAGCTTTAATTTAGATGATGGCTTTAGTATTCTTCATATAGCCAATAAAGGCGATTTTTTAAATAACTTGTAGAGTCTCGAGATTATGAGAGAGCAACACACTAACAAACAAAATAATCTTAACGCCCAATTGCAGTCAGAAGCATCATCTGTTTTTCAAGTGTTTTTCAATTGAGTCATGTCATAGGTTTCTTCCCATTTTACTATATAGTTTTAATTATCTGATCGCAGATGCTACCAACAACTTTTTCAAATTAATTTTTCAACCGTTGTTTTTCACTTCTCTCTGTTAAATATAAAAAAACACCATATTTTATTCTTGACAATTATATTTTAACTTGTTGTGTTCGTCCCCCCTTTTTACACTCGATTTTAATCAATCTTAATATTAAATTAATTATATTGATATGTCCATTCATCGCTATACATCTGGAATATATTTTGTACTGTTAGACGACTTTTGATACTTACAATTTATTCAAATTGAAAGTATCTTATATCTAATCCTAATATTTTATATTACGTGGAGTACCTCAAATTGTAACAAAAAAAAACAATAATTAAAAAATTAAAAGTCATCCTTAAAAATAAAAAAATTGGTCACTCATTTAACAACTTTGTTATAGCTTGAGGCTACTTTACAAATCTCACACAATTTTGAATCTCAAATTAAATATTTCAAAAATTACATTTTATACATATTCGATATTACAAAAAAAAAAAAAAATTATAAAATTACCATTATTTAAGTCTAACAATTTCTATACACTTTTTATTGATCCCAATTTAAACATTGTAACACATTCCATGAAGTCCTTCTAGCTGACCCGATGATGGGCTTCGGTCCGAAACCGACCGTTATCTAATTTACATTAAAGAATTTTTGCGAGTAAAAGACCTTTACTTCACCTTTTCCAGATATGAATAACTCGCAACGAGTCACCATTGAACATCTATAAATTATATCCCGAATATGTCTAATTTCATGTTCCGGTAAATTAGTTACTGAATTTGTTCGCTGTCGTTTTTTTCCAGGACTGCGAAATTTCTTTCCTCCAGAATTTGTTTCTGCGTTCATTTCTTGAACAATCCTCTCTATCGTTCTCACTGACGCCTCCGTCGCTTGAGAAGCACATTTTTTATATCTTTTAGTAATTGTTCTTCGGTTTTATGTTCGCAAAAGTTGGTGTTAAACACAATTTCGCGCGATTGACTGTGAAGAACTTTGTTGCCCACTGCACTTATTCTGGAACGCCACTGTAATCACCCGTTAACACACTAAGCTACACTAACCGAGAACGCTAGTCTATGTTCGTTCAGAGCGCTCACCAAGATATACGCCGGTTGCTGTAGCAGTTTATCAAGGATCAAGTCAAAACTCATACACACTAAAATTAAGGGTTAGTTCAATTTTATCAATATTCTTAAATTGAATGCTAATTTAATTTATAACATGAATGCATTTATGCTAATATTCGTTTTTAGTCGTTAATGTTACATTTAATTTAATTTTACATTTGTGCACAAACCCACCATAAGAGTATTTTCAGAGATGTGAAGATAACATCATTGTAATAAAGCTTATTAACATGGTGATAAAGGTTATTACTCACTTTTACTATCTGTTTTTTTTAAGTGTGATTATCGATTTTTATAATCAGACAAATAATAGGAATTATAAATTCTGCTAGAGTCTGCTACATCTGCATCGTAACGAATATGACCTGGACTTCTAATGCGCCAGCATTGCGTTCCGTTGATGGAAAAGTCACACATGTCAAAATCATTAATTTTTCAGTACAGCCATTTTAAAATTATATCACAGTTATAAACTTTATGTTTGTATACTTCAATTCTTCATCTGACTTCATTAAAGCATTAATATACTGTTCCGTTAAATATTTATATCGTCAAGCCCAGCTCTCTCACTCTAGCAAGTATATGATATTCAGTATGGCCACTCGATAGATCTGAAATTCCCTCTGGTGGATATTAGTTATTTTTCGAAAGCCTCCTTTCCTCCTTGAGCTTCCAATCTTCAGAGTGGGGGTACTAAATAATTCACTTAACTTGATGAAGCGGAGATGAAACTAATCTTCTTTTCATTCTCCTCATTTCGTAAATCCTCAAATTTAATGTAAAATTCACCCAAAACAAACAACAGGGTAAATTCAGAGGTATTTCTTCTTATTTTTTTTGGGTCTTTTAGTGGTGCGAATCCGTTCTTTTTTACGTAGAGTGAGGTATACATATTATATTATATTTACTTATAACTTCCTTTATTAAGATAATAACAGAAAGAATGCCATAAATAAAATCTTAATTACAAAAATACGCATACTATCCGCGTACATCCACACTCACTCTCTTACTATATCTCGTGTTACCAAGCTGATTTTTCTAAGCAAACAAAAGGATCAACACATTTATTTGGAGCGCTAAGTTTGAATGAACATCAACATTTCTAGCGAGGTTTCATAAGTTAAATATCTATCATAAAGTTATTAAGTAGAACGTTAGTAAATTTTGTTATCGTTTGGCTGTCGATGCTATTCTGTATCACAGAATAGCATAATTTCAGTCGTCTAGTTGAGTCAATCCATTCATTCTCTCATGCTACTTCTAAAAATAACTTTATTTATCAAAATTCCTCGTTAAATTATACTTGGATAGAAATCATCAAAATTTGCAGCAATCACCATCGCGATTAAAATAAAGGAGAAAAGGGGCCGCTAATTAAATTCATGATTTCTAATCGAGCTTTCATCGAGTTATCTCACGCTCCCAGTTTAAAATGTCTAATATTGAAATCATAGAATAAATTCAAAGTAGAAGAGAAGATTGGAGGTTAATTTCCATTTACTAATATAAAAATGCCTTAAAAATTGCCGAAAGAGGGTGTAAGAATCCCACAATTCATTTAAAAATTGAATTAAGCTATAAAAATTCCAATTTTTTTAACAGTTTCCCTGAAATAAAACATTTCATTACATTGTTAAAATATCGTGTAATTTTTCGTTATAAATATATTGGCTTTTTGGGTTCATTTTGACTAATTATCGAAAAAATTGCCATTTTTGACTTGTGTCACTTTTCTATCAACGAAACGATTTATTTCGAGATTCTCATGGTTATGCCCTTACATAGGGTTTCCAGATTGCGACCACCATATCACCGATGCCGATATCCGATGCCTTTCTAATACCCAAAAATAGTGACAGAATCAT
Source organism: Dynastes maya (assembly GCA_029619315.2). Lineage (NCBI taxonomy): Eukaryota > Metazoa > Arthropoda > Insecta > Coleoptera > Scarabaeidae > Dynastes > Dynastes maya. Next base: position 34,059,839 of record JAROYE020000003.1, read on the forward strand.
TTTGGAGAGATTAATAGAACATAAACTAAACAGTTGCCTAACGCAAAAAAATATAATTGTAAAATGACGATAGCTCGCTAAATATATAGACGTTACCTGTACGATGCTGCCTATGGGAGACCCGACATTAAAGCGTGACAAACAGTTGCACCCGCAGAGGCGCCGTGAAAGGAGCTGAGTTACATATAAGGAATCGAGTGGACGTTCGGTTATTTTCGGTTGATTGGTGTGCGTGTATTATTTATAATGTTCGAGAAACTAGTGGAACCGTCCGGGGCGTACCGCGCAAAAGTAGACACAGTATTAATAAAAAAATAATAGATTGTTACCTTTTATTGACATATCGATGACCACTGCGATAATGTGCGACTGCCATGGTACGCCGCGTAGTATTGCAACATAAGCAATGCTACCATTGTCGATTCGGTCAGGCCTCGATGACGATCCGAAAACGTTCTCGTATACTTTGCAAATGATCGTCCAGCATCTAATGAAGTAAGAATTACGAAATTTAAATACTCCTGTATCTCTTCTGTGCAGTCTTAAACTTCAGATATAGATCGAACCTTTTCTAAATCCGGATTTTTATTTTAAACTGCACGAAATTTTTGCGCTACATCTAGTCCTATAGGATCCGTCAAGCTTTCTAGAGCGGCTGCTAAATTGTTGATGTTATTTAACGAGTCTTGTATAGATCAGTGAGTATTTTCTAACTGCGAAATAGTTTGTATCACTATAGAGTAGTTTATGGAAATGTCATCTATTTCTTTTTGAACGTCCGAATTGGAAACAAGTTGCTGACTCTCGCGAACCGCTTAAGAATTAGAAGAATTAAGTTTGAAAATGACATGTTTCACTTGGGAATAATATTTGCGATAGTAAGATACTGCCTCGATCCATATTCCCCCTCGCGTCAATACAGGCTGAGGTGGTAACGGAATTTGCAGATACAATTGCTTGAATACGCGGATATGTTTGGGAGATTTCACAAACACTTTTTTGGTAGATGATATTAAATCATTCACCCTAGGATACTTGCTTCGAATTGTTTCTGCTACGAGATGACATGCGTGTATGAGGCATGTTATGTGAAGAAATGTCGGAAAGCATACTTTTAACATCCCACCAGCTTTCAGCATTGTTGCGGCTCCATCAGAAACTAACATGGTGATTTGGGCTCCTACGATACAAAATTCTCCTAACATATTTTTTATTATGTTTACAACGGTTTCGGCATCAGTTCTTTCAATCCCTCTTACTGGACAACAAGGAAGCTGCTAGACCATTACGTTTTAAAGGACGCGCCACAATATGAATCACGCTGTGTTTCTGAGCATCAGTAGTTTCGTCCACAGTGAGCCAGATTTTTTGATTTCTCAACTCATCTTTTATACAGTCTTTTACTGTACTTTGCACATGTTGTAAATTGTACCACAATTGTCTTTTTGTTGGTAGCTTCCATGATGGAACATATTTATCGCAAAAAAGACGAAAGTGTTCATTACCTACTAGGTGTCGTAGGATGTTGCACGTGCTCAACATGAAAATAAAGTCATTCAAAAATTGCCAGTACAGAATATTGATTCTTAAATTCAATACATGACGTTTACTATTAATATGACTTCTACATTCAAATGTCGTGCGACCTAGCAACCCCATACCGCAAAATTTGCAACGAATGTGCGAACCTGTAAATTCCAAACCAGGGAAACGCCAAATATATTTCTTTACATGCGATGCAAGAGGTACACCAGGCTTACGTCCCATGTTTTCGAAAACACACAATGAGAATCCGATAAATAACCGAACACCAAACTCCTCAATGTCTACCGCATTACTGAACTCGGCATCCACATACCGCTTATTAAGCTTTACCCGACATGCATGTGCATATATTATATAACATTTACGCCAATTTTCTATTTTATGTTTTTGTTTGTTTTAAAATATTAGCTTAAAGTTTAAATTGTATAGATACATACATTTATGGTAGTTTTTGCTTTTCATAACTTTTTCAGAGCCTTTAATACTTAAATATTTCTTTATTATTTAATTTACACATACATACGCATAAAAGATTTATTGATTATGAAGCATATCAGCAGAAAGGAATGGACCTCTATATTATAAATGAATTGCAAATTTATTGCAATATAAGTTCTTCAAAAATAAAATATAAGAACAATTGGAGATCCGTTAAAACAAGAAATTTCAGCAATATTTAAAACACACCAAGCAATCGTTAATTTTACATAAAAATCGCTAACTATAATTACAAGTGTTGGGCGATTATGAATGATATAATCGAGATATATCGATTATACCCGAATAATCGATCATTCGATTATGGTTCAGAAATCATTCATTATTCGTTTCGACTGCGCAGGAGCACGCAAACGGATTACAATTCGAGATCTGTATTTGAAACTTCTAGGTTTCGAGTTTCGAAATAATTCACTCGTCACTCGGATTCTGTCAAATAATCGTGAAAAATAATCGAAATCGTTAGGAAATTTCGAATGATCATTCGATTATTTTAACCGATTATTTCGATTCATTCGATTATTGAAATATATCGATTATGCCCAACACTAATAATTGCAATACCTTCTATTGTACTTTAAGTTAATAATATACCCTGTTTTTTTTTTAATTCAGCACAAATTGTAACAAGCAATTCCATATTTTCATTTCATTAAGCAATTTTGTACTTCTCACTACATTGACTACAATTACGACATATGCTTCTCAGGCTCGCACTGAGAGTGTTTTAAAACCCGTTATGGTCTTCTTACACGGTGATACTTTTGAGCAAGGGTCTGGGCGCTTAGATCAATTTGACCCAAGGTTTTTGCTGACAGAAGATGTTATCCTCGTGACGATGAACTTCAGATTGGGAATTTTTGGTAAAATTTAGAATTAGGTACATGAATCTTGCAAACAAATTTGACTCATTATGATGTTGTAGGATTCTTCCATTTGGAAGATGAAGAACTAGGTACACCAGGAAATGCCGCATTAAAAGATCAACAATTAGCATTGGCATGGGTAAACAAACATATAAGTAATTTCGGAGGAGATAAAAATAATATTTGCATATTTGGCCAAGGTGCGGGTGCCGCCAGCGTACATCTTCATATATTATCACCAAGATCTGAAGGTATCTTCTTTTAATGTACTTATTATTATATGAACGATAATTTTCATTATTAATTATATATGTATATGCGTAAATAATATAAATGTGATGTTCAGGTTTATTCCACAAGGCAATTATTCAAAGTGGAACAGCTATTAGTCCTTGGGTATTGGGAACTGAAAACAATGGAAATAAATTAGCGGATGAACTGGAATTGACTGCTGAAAACTACGAAGACTTGTTAAGTACACTAAGGACGAAAGAAGCAGCTGATATTTTAACTGCAGCCAGAAATGTTGCGAATGTGAGTAACTATTATATGTATGTTTATGCATTTATATCTCTAACCTTAGCTACCACAAAATTGAAAATCTCTATTTTCCACTAGCTGAAACTTTCAAAAAGTGAATAACTCCTAAAACAAAGTAAAATTAAAGATATAAATGTTTTTTCCAGGAATTACGAGTACCTGAAAGTCCTTGGTCACCATTTACTGGACCAATAATAGAAAGGCACGGAGATGCAGAACTTGCATTCTTAGCTGACGATCCCTTCAATATAATTGAAAGCGGCAAATATAACGCAGTCCCAATACTAATAGGCTTCACCAACGCTGAAGGTCTAGGCATAGAGAAAATACTTAAAGTCAATCATGGATGGGAAGGAGTTATTGAAGATTTCTTTAATCTAATACCTACCGAGTTGGGATTACAAAGGGGATCAAACGACGCCATAGATTTGGCTCGTAGAATTGAAGAATTTTACTTCTTTGACGACCAATCAGACGAAGGAGGCATAGGACCGTTGGCTAGTTTGTTTGGTGACATCTTTTTCGCTTTTCCGGCGTTCAGAGCAGCTTTGGAACATTCTAGGACATCAACCGAACCTGTATATTTTTACAAGTTTTCAGCAGTGACAGCATTAAATGTGTTCAGAAGGACAGAGGCGGATACCGCTGAAATTGGGGGTATGTTTTACCAATTGTTATTAAATTATAAAAATAAATCTAATATCAACATTATTAGAGTTCGTTTTAATATGAGAGTTTCTACATAATTTAATAATTCTTTCAAGAATATTCTACTTGCCTGAAGATAATTTTATGATGATTTATTCTTTCTGTCAATGATTTAGATATCAATACTTGTAGTAGCTACCAGCTAATTACTTTCGATTCTACCTGAAATATATTTAATACTACTAAGGTTGGTTAATTCCATCTAATTAATATTTTTAGGAGCATCTCATGGTGATGACTTGGGTTACTTGTTTTATATTGACGGTTCAACACCTTCTACACTAGGAAATGACGAAGAAATTGCCTTGGAAAATGTCATAGGGACCTGGACAAGTTTCGCTCGAACAGGATCACCTTCACAAGAGCCAGAAAATCAACCAGAAGATCAACTACCAGAAGAGCCAGAAAATCAACCCGAAGATCAACTACCGGAAGAACCAGAAAATCAACCAGAAGATCAACTACCGGAAGAGCCAGAAAATCAACCAGAAGATCAACTACCGGAAGAGCCAGAAAATCAACCAGAAGATCAACTGCCGGAAGAGCCAGAAAATCAACCAGAAGATCAACTACCGGAAGAGCCAGAAAACCAACCAGAAGATCAACTACCGGGAGAGCCAGAAAATCAACCAGAAGATCAACTACCAGGAGAGCCAGAAAATCAACCAGAAGATCAACTACCAGGAGAGCCAGAAAATCAACCAGAAGATCAACTACCAGGAGAGCCAGAAAATCAACCAGAAGATCAACTACCAGGAGAGCCAGAAAATCAACCAGAAGATCAACTACCAGGAGAGCCAGAAAATCAACCAGAAGATCAACTACCGGGAGAGCCAGAAAATCAACCAGAAGATCAACTACCGGGAGAGCCAGAAAATCAACCAGAAGATCAATTACCGGGAGAGCCAGAAAATCAACCAGAAGATCAACTACCGGGAGAGCCAGAAAATCAACCAGAAGATCAACTACCGGGAGAGCCAGAAAATCAACCAGAAGATCAACTACCAGGAGTCCCAGAAAATCAACCAGAAGATCAACTACCGGGAGAGCCAGAAAATCAACCAGAAGATCAACTACCGGGAGAGCCAGAAAATCAACCAGAAGATCAACTACCGGGAGAGCCAGAAAATCAACTACCGGGAGAGCCAGAAAATCAACCAGAAGATCAACTACCGGGAGAGCCAGAAAACCAACCAGAAGATCAACTACCGGGAGAGCCAGAAAATCAACTACCGGGAGAGCCAGAAAATCAACCAGATCAACTACCGGGAGAGCCAGAAAATCAACCAGAGGATCAACTACCGGGAGAGCCAGAAAATCAACCAGAAGATCAACTACCGGGAGAGCCAGAAAATCAACCAGAAGGTCAACTACCGGGAGAGCCAGAAAATCAACCAGAAGGTCAACTACCGGGAGAGCCTGGCACAGCAGAAAATTGGCAAAACGTAGAAGCAGATCAACCCATTCAACTTAATGAGCCGGAAGAAGATGTAGATGGGCCAAAATATACCAAGCAATGGATGCCATTTACAGAAGAATATCAACATTATGCAAATATTCAAACAATTACAATTCTTCCCGACAGTAATCCTAGCTCGAAAAGTATGGCGTTCTGGACAGAGGTGTACAAAGAATTTTTGGGAGACCCCGGTGGCGGTGCATCAATACGGGATGTTTCCATTGTTATGGCACTGTGCATTGCCGCCGTGCAAATTTTTATTAATTATTAACCCCTAAAATACATACTTATCCATACACTTAAGTTACTTGCAAAGGATAGTAAATAATTATGTAGCAAATAATAATGTAATAACGGAAATATAATTAAATTTTATTTGATAACATTTTTTCATGTTGAACCTTACAATTGAACAATATTTTATGTTTTCAATAATGATTACTAATTAAGTATTGCACTCGCTAGTATGCAAATCAATAATAGCATATGTGTTACTTATTTATTAAATGTATGTTATATATTTGTATATAGAATGTTTTGTATGAAATATACAATATTTTGATATATAATATAAAATGATTTATATTAAATTCGGTTAGTAGTTTAATGAATGAAGTGGTCTGGGCAAGGGAATTAATCTTATTATAGTATTTCTTGTATACAGAATGAATCATATTTCTACATATGTGAAATAACTCGCTTAATATTAGAGTTAGAAGAAAATAGCATTAAGAAGAATTGAATGATAGTTAGACGACTACAATTCTGTTTGATCAAATGTTTCCGAGCTTCAACTGTTTTGGCGTGGCAACGCGTCCTTATTTTTTTTTAATTGCGTGATACCTATTCTTTCACACCATTTGATAGAGAATTCTGTTCTCTTTCCGACGATCTAAACACCTGACATAACAAATTTCGAGAAAAATGCAAAGGAAGTTTCCATCGCGGTAAGCCGTGGACATTTAAACCCTATAAATCACCTGGAGGAGATGACGTCTTCCCTAAGCTATTGCAGAAGGGTATAGACGCTCTTCTTCCAATACTTGCGAACTTATACAAAGCCAACTATAGCTTCTGCTATATACCATTATTGTGGAGAGACGTAAATGTGGTATTTATACCTAAAGAAGGAAGGCTATCATCCGCAGACCCTAAAACTATAGACCCATCAGTCTCTCCTCATTCCTACTCAAAGGAATGTAAAACTTTCAATAACGAATAACGATAATAAAACAAAATCAACAATAATGGGCCTCCAATTTATTACAAGCAAATTAGAAGCGTCACTTATGGCAAAAGAAATAGCTCTCTTCCAAGGCATTGAGAGAGCAACTTCTGCCAAAGGTTTTCACTCGTCGTCTACAAAATGGATTAAAGCCATGCTCCAAAGTCGACAAATAAGCGCTATGCTGGGATTCGAAACGACAACAATTAGTCAATTAGAGGAATATTTCATAAAATTAAGGAAATAAAAATTGTGTGTCCATATTTGGCAGATTTTGGCTTATCACCATTAAATTTAAAAAGAAACACTGAAATAACTCGGTTAACGTTTTTTCTGAATTTAATTTAGAATTGATTGCTAGTTAAGAAACTAATATATCCCTCAAGAGAATTAAAGGGATTAAAGGCAGGCTTGATTATCAAACTTAATTTCCAACTGAGACACAACAAAATAAAGTCAGAAAGCTTTTAAAATTATACTCATCCTGATAATTCCGGGGACGGATGAAAACACATTCATAAAAAACACCACGTGCTAACAAATCACATTATCTCGTATTTTCTCCAATTTTAAGTTCTCAATCGTAATTGCACGACAAGTTCGCGAAGAACTAACACCAATCAGACCCACAAGTGCATAAAACGCTAATTAATACTAGGTAAATCACTGAATTTGTAGATTTAAGCTTGGAGCACTAAATTCTAACAACCTTTGCATATAGAGGTGCGCGTGAATAATAATAATAATATCTAAAATTGATAAACTAAGATCACAGATTGGAAAAATTACACAAGCAATTAAAGGGATGATTAAAAAACCTAAAACACTAAGGCAGATAGGGGAAATAATAGAAGGATATAAAGACAAAGAAAACCTAACACCGCATGAGATTCTAGATCTCTTGGAACAAAAACTCGCAGTTCAAACTAATAGAATTAAAAGATATAAGGAAACACACCTGAGGAGACAACAGAACAGGCAGTTTCTATATAATCAAAGAGGCTTCTACAGATCGCTACAAGAGTCGAACAATAGAGATAATATACACCTGACCACTCTTGAAGCAAACGCCGCATCTGACTTTTGGAAAAATATTTGGGAGAAATCTACAAACCATCAAGCAAAGACTACCTGGATTGAGGATGAACAACGCAAACATCAAAAAATAAAAGTGATGGACCCAATTACCATTAGTACTGAGGACATACGCCGATCATTAGCAGGGACGTTGAATTGGAGGGCTTCTGGCATTGATAATGAACAAAATTTTTGGTATAAAAGATTCACTTGTACACATGAGAAGCTACCGCAGATTTTCAATACCCTACTACGTGACTCTAGCAAGATACAACCTTTTCTAACAACAGGCATTACATATCTCATACCAAAAACCACACCTCCTAGCCCGCATCCCTCCAAATATCGCCCTATAACTTGCCTCCTGACTATTTACAAATTGCTTACGTCAATACTATCTCAAAAAATAACAAACCATCTTGAATCTAATGCCATCATTGCAGAAGAGCAAAAAGGATGCCGATCGGGTAGTAAAGGATGCAAAGAGCAACTTATAGTAGATTCCATAATCACAGGGGACGCTAAGAAAAAGAAGAAAGCACTATATACAGCTTATGTGGATTATAAGAAAGCGTTCGACAGCGTACCCCATTCCTGGCTTCTTAAAATACTAGAGATATATAAAATAAACCCTCGAATAATAGACTTACTAGCGTCATATAGCCCCACAAAAAGTAATCAAGTGGTGCTAAGTCGGGGGATCTGGGTGGCCACTATATTCAACCACTTCTTCCTATCTATGTAGCGAACGTGCCATGTTAGAATCCCCTTACTGCTCCTGCATTGTGGGGTGGTGCACCATCATGTTGAAAAATTATTTCTCGTCGTAACTGCAGATTCACATTCTCTAATAATAGTGGTAATTCATTTCGCAGGCAATCTAGATAAATGTCTCCACGTAAGCGTTCTTCAAAGAAGAATGGGCCAATCACCTGTCCGTCCACGATACCATCCCAATCATTTAAAGACCATAACCTTTGGTTATCTATTTCTCTCATTCAATGGGGATCTTCGGTTGCATAATAATGCATATTATGGCGATTTAACACACCGTTACTTTCAACAGTCGCCCCATCAGAAAACAAAATTCTGGAAGTGAAACCGTAATCAAGCAGCTATTCTAGCACCCAGTTGAAAAAATCGTCTCGGTAAAACTCTTGGTTTAAAGAGATATGATAATCGTGAGTTTGTATTTTCGTAACGTTCTGCCCACAGTGCTGTGGCTAATGTCGTACACCCTAGATAATTCTAATTGTTATTTCTGTTTGAATCTTGTGGATGTTTACGATAATCAACGCTACCTGTTGCCGAAAATTAGTAATTTCTGAAACGGTGATGTATAGGGGTATCTACGGTTTGGATATCGGTTAGCATACAATGCTGTAGCTACAACTAAATTTCTCTGAGACTCTCCAAAAATAAACTGTTAACTAGCTCCTCTTTAGAGTCATTCATTTTACAAAATTGAATTGTTCGTCGATACAACAATAACAATTATCGATATAAATATAAGTACTTACTGCCAAGGACGTGTCTAAGCAAATGACAATAGGTTTGTTTCTGCCGCCGATTTGTGATAGTTTGGTCAGAGGTTAATTTGGATTAATCTACGCATGCGCAAACTAAAACTAATTTGAAACTGATTTAACAATTTAACTGCTCGAACGCTTTTTTTACAATTATTGGGCGATGTATAAGTTACAAGCGTATTTAATAGACTTGAGAGAGAAAATATACTCAAATATGCAGATGAAAACAATAGATTTATCTTACATTCAAATATTACAAAAAGAGGTAAGCGAAAACAGAAATAATCGCGAAATGTTTAGACAGAATTACAACCTTAAAGGAACTGTTAATTCCTAACAAAACCATAGATAGGAATAAAACACGCGTGAAGTGTGAACATATACAAAAAAAACCTGTAACACAACATTTCACTTCGCAATATAACAATGCGCATGCGTCTGATGGATCACTGGACGATAATCTTCAAACTGGAGCAACTATCAGCAAACGGTTAGAAATTAATTTGGAGATCTGCACGAACGCCAAATTACGTCAAACTAGTAGTCAGAGTTTGGCGTTTTAACTGCACGAACACTATTTTAGTAATGCGCATGCTCTAACGATTTCAAACGATTTTAAATCGCTGCAGAAACAAACTTGATATTACATACTTATTAGTTTCTGTAATCACCTTTGTCTTAGATACATTGTCAGAATTTATAAGTAAATTATTAATGTGGAAAGTAAATAAACATCACTCTGTAATAAACATTTTCATTTCCTTACTCTACTTCAATCGCTCTAGATAATGTAATATACCAAGTCTTAAACACAGATCTACCATGTCCATGGCTTACTGCGATGGGAACTTTGAATTTTGCTCGAAATTTTTGTTATGTCAGGTGTTGAAATGTTTAAACCATCAAATGGTGTGAAAAAATAAGTGTTATGCAATTAAAAAAAATAAGGAGGCGTGGCTACGCCAAAACAGTTGAAGCTCGAAAACATCTGATCAAACAGAATTGTAGCCGTGTAACTATCATTCAATTCTTCTTAATGCTATTTTCCTCTATCTTTAATATTAAGTGAATTATTTCACATATGCAGAAATATAACTCACCTGTATGTAAAGCAGATTAAAATTCCCAGATCATATTTAAATCAAAAGTAAAGAAAAAGTATCATATTCTATTCTTCTGACAAGTGGAACCATACAGCTATAAAGAATATTTTTAGAATATTTCTTAAGCAAAATTAAATGTCAAATACATATATTACTAGAGTTAGACGACCTGGGTTGAATTTCATCGCGTCGCGTCATACATCACAAGCGTACGCATAGCTTATACAATTCTATCTGCGAACGTTAATATCCAGTCAACATCTGGTTAGTACTGTTCTAGCTATTGGTTGTGTACTACGTATCGTTGGATCTTCTTATCTTTTTAATTTACATACTTTTTTTCGATTTCTCTTATACTTTCCGCATATTTTCTTTTGTTATATCGTTTCATTATATTATCACCACGTCGTTGTTATTCATAGTTTTACTATATAGTGTACATAGTTAGTTTTTTATATGAAAATTATTTTTAGTTTATTTTTCTCGTTTATTTTATGCACAGAATCCGCTGTTGTTTTGAGTTTTTTTTCTCTTTGTCAATAGTATGTCGGCTGAAGGTACTTCAAGGCCTTGTCTTCTTCAGTGGATCGCTGAATATAACGACACCTTTTCATTTTTTAATTCAATAGCCGTTTATTGCAACGTTTGCAAAACAGACGTTAAATGTATGCAAAAATCGCAACCAACACGGCATATCCACAAAAAAAAAACACAGGCAACAACTGCAACAAGATCAAAACGAACATGAGCTGCAGCAGGAATCAAATAATATGTCGAGGATATATTTAATAGGGATTTATGTGAAGCTTTCATTGCGGCCAATATTCCCCTGTCAAAATTACAAAATCCTACTTTAACAAATTTTTTTAAAAAATATACCAGTAGGCATATCCCCCATGAATCTACGTACAATGCGCCGAAAATATTTACCCCAATGTTATGATAAGGCCATAAATTCAATAAAAAATGATATTTCCAATAATCGGGTACTCTAAATCTGTGGCACTGGAACACTGAAACAGTTCACTAAAACCCTTACCACAATACTTAACTCGTACTGGACGCACGTTTCGATAGCCAAGCTATCATCATCAGCAATAAAATTGAATTTCGAATACGAGTTAAGTATTGTGGTAAGGGTTTTAGTGAACTGTTTCAATATTTCCAATAATTTTATTTAGGTTTCTGCTGACGAAACTACGGATATTTTAGGTCGATGTATCGTTAGTATTCTTGTTGGTATATTGCATCCAACGATTTCTTATACGCCCTATTTGATTTCATGTAAAATATGCGAAAACGTAAACGCAGAAATTATTGCTTTTTATATCAGATGCAGCACCATACATGCTTAAAACTGGGAAGCTTTTAAAAGAAAAATATATCAATATGCTTCACATTACCTGTCTGGCACATGCATTGCATCGTGTAACAGAATACATCCGCGATGAGTTTTCCGATGTAGATAAATTAATAAGCCTAGTAAAAAAAATATTTTTGAAATCTCCCAAAAACTGTACACTTATATAAAGAAAAATTTCCAAATCTACCCTTGCCACCTCCACCAGTTATTACCAGGTGGGGCACGTGGCTGGAAGCTAGTTTTTTTATTGTAAAAATATAAAACATATTGCAGGTATAGTGTAGGATAGGATAATTCACGTAACCTTCTTTAATAGATGAACTAAGTTTTCTCACTTATCAGTGTGATAAGTAACGCTGGCCAGCGTTAGTGATAAGTAACGCTGGCCAGCGTTAGTGATAAGTAACGCTGGCCACGAGCGGTACCGCGCATCGGCGTAGAATCAGTTCGGACCGAGAGGAACGGTAGTATTACTTCGTCTGCGGAGCAGTACGGACATTTTCGCTGCCGGTTATTTGCGCAATTGTTTATCTATCCTAGAAAAATTATGATTTCGTCAGCAAAACGACCGCGGTCGGACAATCTTCGAAAATTTATTGCAGAAATTCCAGACTTAATATATGAAGGTCCTAAAATTAAATGTGTAATCTGTAAAATCCCGTTAATGTGTTGGTCCAGACAACATTGTCTACGACACGTAAATAGTGAAAAGCTTGTCTCAAAAAGAAATTGCGCACGAGATAATGAAAAATTTATATTTAATTTATGCGTTACGTTTATCGCATGTAATATACCGTTTAATTTACTAGACAAGGAGCCATTTATCTGCTTTTAGAATAACTATTCGGAGTGCAAATTACCAAGTCGAACATCGTTACGAAGAATTGTGCCATCTGCGCGCGAACATATTGAACAAAAAATAAAATCGGAGTTGAAAGATCAAAAATTGTGGTTATGTGTCGACGAAACAACAGATCGGAAGAAACATTTTGTTTTTAATGTAATGGCATGCAAATTGGAACCTCATCAATCGGCACCTTCAATTCTATTAGTCTCCAAACGAATACAACAGTGTACTGCCGAAGTAATTTCAAAATTAGTGTTAAATACATTGGACAAGTTTGAACTTTCAGCAAACCAACTCTTGATGTTAGTGAGTGACGGTGCTGCAAACATGCTTTCTGTAGGCCGGTCTCTTAAAAAGCATTCTACTAATTTGTTACACATTACGTGTAAAATTCATGCTCTCAATCTTGTGGCGGATAGTATCAGAAAATGTTATCCTGAGGTAGACGCTTTAATAACGCATACCAAAGCAGTATTTGTCAAATCACCGAAACGTATTCGCGAATTTCACAGACTGTGCCCCCGTATACCAGAGCAACCAGAACCTATTTTAACTCGTTGGGGAACATGGTTGCAGGCCGCGTTTTATTATCATAAATATTTTGACAATATTAAGAACGTGGTTTTACAATTCGATACAAAGGAGGCTGCCGCTATCCAGAAAAGCCAGTCGAAATTTCAAGATAGTCAGGTTAAAATGGATTTAAAAATCATTCACGACAATTACTTCGGGCTAGCAGATGCAATAGAAAAATTACAAAATCCTGCGGTGCCGTTAGAAGAATCTCTACAAATAGTGCAACATGTTCACGCACAGCTATGCGCGATTGAAGACGCAAAAAATGTTTTTGTTCTAGAAAAATTTGAAAGTGTTTTTGAGAAAAATTCTGATTTTGGCGCATTAAGACACATTTGTGAAGGTGCGTCAACAGAATCGTTAAGTTATTTGAAAGATTATTTTACTTACGCAAATATTACGTCACTAGATGTAGAACGTTCGTTCTCTGCATATAAACGCATTTTTTACCTATCACTATATATTACATAAAACTTTTGTTGTTCTTTTTTTTCATTAAAATACCAAGACAAAATACTCCTAGGTACCAGAAATAATTTATCGATTCATTTTTATTAATCGATTACATTTACTAATTACAACTAATTTATGACTAGTGTGCCGATGATTTAGTCTACTAATAATAAATATTACCGATAATATAGGTACATACATATTTATGCAATGTGGTAAACATTAAAGTATAGATTATTCGACACGTTCCTATATATGTACATACATACGTATATATGTATATTATAAGGGTACCGTTTTCACAATTTGTTAATGGTCGGACACATTAGGTCAATATATAAACGGTAGTTGTACAATCAGGCTTATAGCGAACAGTCCAATAAACGTTAAGGTGTATTCCTTCTTCCATTACCTGTTTTTCAACAAAATCAATATTTAATTACAAAACCAATAATTTCTTTAATTCGAAAGACATGTTAAAAAGCCAAATAGTCCTTATTGTGTCAACAATATTTCTTCAGTGTTCATGTCAAGAATATGTAACACTAGAAACTAAGCAGGGAATTCTTAATGGCACTGTGAAATATAATAGAAAAAACGGAACATTCTACAGCTACCAGCGCATCCCATATGGAAAACCACCAGTTGGTGACCTGCGCTTTAAAGTACGTATACATTGAATTTTATGTTTAATAAATAGTGGAAATAATATTCGATAAGAATCATTTATACTTTTCTATTTTTTCACGTTTCTAAACTTATTAATTTTGCTACGTAACGGAAATACAAAAAAGACAAGATAACCAAACCATTCTATTGGCAAAAAAATTTTTTCGTCAATCTGCTCTACTTAGCATCCTCCTTCAAAAAATTGCCTCTACAATAAGATAAAAGTCTTAATATTATATTTTAATCTGCATCCACAACGAAAGGAGCAAATTCAATATAGTCTCAACAACTTTTTTTTTGTGAAAAACGGTCGAATACGACAATTAGCACTTTTAAATTGCCATATTTTGGCTTATACTAGAGGGAAATTTTACTTCTAGTTTTTTCAGAAGTGCAACCTGGTTATTGTAAATACAACATCTTATAGGAGGATGGTATAAGAAACACCTGCGTTTGGAGACAAATGGCGCTTTGTGTTAAAATGTGCATTACTGCCTGTGAGCACTATTCTTTATATGATGTTAGCAGACCGCCCGATGAAGATTAGAGCTAATATGGTAAACACCTCAATTGAACGTGTGCAAAGCAATGTTTGGCATGTTTAAGCGCAGTACGAATGAATTTCCGCGGCGTTATGTGACTGTAGATGAGACATGGATACATCACCACATGCCAGAATCCAAAATGGCAAAATGGGGTTTTCCCGACGAACGTACACCAAGGAAGGCGAAGACGATTCTATGTGCCAGAAAAGTTATGGTGACGATTTTTTAGGATTCGCAAGTCACAATCTTAACCGATTGTTCGGAGAAGGGAAGATCAATCACGGGACGGTACTGTGCTGGTTTATTGGATCCATTCGACGCTGAACTAAAAAGAAAAGGCCCCGCCTAGCGAAGAAAAAGATTATCTACCGTCATGATAACGCTCCGGCACACTCATCGGCAATAATTGCGACAGCAAAACGAATCCAATTATGATATGAATTAGTTCCCCCGTCCACCATATTCCACACATTTGGACCCTATGGTTTCTTTCATTTTCCAAACTTAAAAAAATGGTTTAGCGGTTCACGTCAAATAAAGAGGACATTGCCGAAACAGAAGCTTATTTTTCAGAGTTCAACAAATCCTATTAACAAAGTTGGAACATCGCTGGACTAAGTGTATAGAGCTGCAAGGAAATTGTGTCGAAAAATAAATTTACTAAACGCAAAACAATTGCGTTGTCTTCCTTACGCGGGTATTTATAATACCATCCTCGTATATTTCAATGGATTTCAATAGACGATAAAAAGACCCTTTCAGAAAACCACATCTAAACGTGTTTATTATGTATATAAACAAAAATAAGCAAGATAATTAAAAACACAATAGTAATTACTACTGTTACAAATACACTTATCAGTTTTTTATCAATTTTTAGCACTGCACTGTTGTTACTATAACGTTACAATTGAAGGTCACTCGAGCAGATTATTGCTTTATTTTGGGCTGCAAAAGTACTTATAGGAGGAAACACGGATAATTAAGATTTACAAAATGAAACTTTGTGGGTTCATGAACTAATTTATTGTAAAGATAGTGGTAATTTTTTTAGGTGCCCAATCGCCCATTTGCGGTGTAAAGTATCGTAAACCGAAACTCCTCGCTATTTGCGTTAATATCTTTGAAACTATGGGAAGTATTAAAAAATACAGTGATAGTTTCAGTAGTTTTTCCCCAATTACAGAGATAATCCACCACCTCTAATATTTTCAAATGTAAAGATTGTTATTTGCTAAAAAAATTTCCTAGTCTACTTTTGTATCGCCGCCTTACACACTGTAAACATGTTTTTATTGCTAAGAAAAAAGAACTCCAGTCAACAAAAAACATCGTGTAAGTCGAAATGTTATTATCGACTAACTTAATTATATTGCTTTCTATAAAACGTATTAAATGTATTTAGTGATTGTGCAAGTATTTCTAGACACATAGATTATTTGGAACTTAAAATTAAAACGGAAACCATGGATTATCCCTGTGCATCAAAATTAATCTGTCATGTGGATACGCATGCCTTTCGTAGTACAAACTGTTACCGTATCTAATTCAGAAGAAGACATTGGATTTGAAGTAAGTAAGAAATATAAATTAACAACATTTACTTGTTTAAATATCGAAAATTTCATTAAAGTAAGCGTATAATTGTTCCTACAAAACCTCAATGGGTTTGGAACTTAAAAAAAGATTTAAGAAAGTCATTTAAGCAAGTTAAATATGAATTAATTGAATTAAATGAGTCAAAGGCATCTCAGGGCTAACGTTATTTGTTAATCGTGGGAAATCTCACTTAATGTTTTTTTTTGCAATAAACAATAGATGTTAAAAGAAATGAAACGATTTTATCTGTTTAAAAAGAGACAGTGGGTTTATTTGGAATTTTAAATTAATAAATTTGGATAAATTATATTTCTCGTGAACAATAAATGTACAAAAACCTAAAACAATCCCTATCCGATAGCTAGTTTAAAATTAAATTATTAAATTGAAGTTTGATTTTGAAATTTGGATATTTAAATTAAAAAATGATTGGATTTTTCTTTTGAATTTTATATTTATTTGGTCAAATATTTTAATTTTCAGTACCTGCACACCGTAGCAGCTCTTCGGTGTCTTTTATTTGAAATCATAACCAGAGCTTGGTCCTTAGGTCTTGCTCCTTGGATTGTTATTTCAAATTAAATGTCAAAATAGGCTTTTTTGATGATGAACTGCAGTTTTATCTTAGAAAAGTTTCATGTTTATTCAAGTTTTTAATAAAAATATCGAAGAATCTGGGTGTCGAAAACTTTGTTTATTGTCTCTCTGTTGCTTTTGTTCAGAGCCCCAGTTAACTATTTTTGGATAAATAATACTTGACTTTTCAATGTCCATTTGAAATACCATCCGCTTCCTTGGTTACGTAATTTTTGCAGGTACGGTATTGCCAGGTACGGTGCATTAAAAAGTGGTTACCATGTAAACGACGATTTAAAATCCATTAATTGCATGTGTTTAGTAAATTGCCTATCCGTATTTAATACATTTTCAATAATTTGTTTTAAAAGAAATATAATTTAAATTTTCCGTTGGTAAAATTAGTGCATTACTGTGCACGTTACTGACTGGACTCTCTTTTTTTAACAAAATTATCATAAGTTTAAATGTGTAAGACTGAGAAATGATAACGTACTAGGGAAATTTAGAGGAAAGCGGTCAACAACACTGCTTCGCCTCGTTAAAATATGGAACTGAAATAGTTCAAAATATGAATTGAAAACGTCTTTCCACAATAGCGAACAAATATATTGTAGTATCATCATGTGAAATGTTGTTCAGCCAATGTCCGCTCAATTAACTTCTAGCAGGATTAAACCGTTCTAACATCTTTTTCCATTCTTCAGTAGCGTATCTATATACTATCGGCGAGGCTACGCTTTCTTCTGGTCTGAAGTTTTATTAGGTAAATCTATCTAACGTTAATTCAGGAGGAATGGCTAAATAACTTGTCTTCACTCTATTTTCTTCAGGTTCTATATGTTCGTTTTTAAAGTAATTTGTTTCTACAAATAAATAGAAAGTAAATTCTACTGTGTCTTTAAAATTGGTAATAAATCGTGAAGTCCGATAGTAAATGTTCTCGTTATACAGTTGTCGATACTCGCTAACGTCAAACCTTGGAACGATAGATCGCGAATTCCTGTGACATATTATAGGCTATAATATGGTATTTTTATAGAATGGAAATTTTAATTAATTTAAATTAAATTGTAAAAATATACACTCGTGAACAAATTTAGAAGAACGCTATAAAAAACACTGTTAATTTTATAACAACAATGGTATAAGCCAATTTTCTTGACACGCATGCGTTGATACTGAGTAATATTTTATATTCAATGAAGGTGCAGCCTGTTTTAACACATTCAAACACAATTTAATTAGATTTTCTCAAATTTATAACATTATCTATAGGAACCCCTCACCTCAGATAAGTGGGATGGTATACTAGACGCTACTATGGATTTACCACAATGTTACCAGGGAGACTCTTCAGGTAATGTCTTCGGACAAGAAGATTGTCTTTATTTGAACGTCTATACTCCACAGGTAAGTAAATAAACACGATGTTTGGTAAAAATACGGCAAACATTTTTTTGATTAATTTATGAATGATTATATCTTTGATGTTTTTTCAAAAGTTGCTACGTTTCGAAGATTATCAAGATTTTCAAAGATATACATATTGTATTTATTACATGAATTACGTGCAGAGCTTGTTAATCTAGAAGAACTGCTTAAAAATGACCAGCATCAGCTACTACGAATGAATCCAATACTCTCCTCATCGATTGACGGCGTCCTTAAGCCTGTTTTACACGCCGCGATTTATTGGTCAATTAATTGAACAAGTTGATCTTCGATTTTATCGTACCGTGTAAAACAGCAAAAATCGGTACGATTTCTTGAACAATTTATCGTACGATTCATTATTTACATTCAAAGCTTTTACAATTTTTCTAGTATAAGTACATAGATCTTCCTCTACCATGTTAAGCACATTTTCTTCCATTTATACTGCTTTTTCTGAAATTTGCCTTTCTGACCCACGATTGCGTTTAAGCGTGCGTGTCTTCTGAAGACGGTCATGAATATTTTCAAAAGTTTTTCTGTCAGGAACATGGCGGTTGAGAAATCGTTCACTGTATAATCGTCTAACTTTTAACCCATTTCCTTTGGCAAATCCATACATAGAATGCATGCCAGTCATCTCGGCGTGCATATTCAGCAATTCATGATGAGGACTTCACCTAGAAACGTTTGAGAATTGCTAAAGTCATTAGAATAAACTAAATGATTTTCATTAACGTTACATTGATAGATTATTACATCTAGATAAGGGAATTATCTCGATAACAGTGCAGTTTGTTACTTGAAGGCAAATACATATTCGAAATAATATATGTGTACCCTGAAAGTCAAAGACATAATTGTTTATAACATAACGAATCATTCATTGCATTTTTGCGGCATGTTTAATGTTAATGTTTTATTATACAATATTCAGGCACCTACGAATTCTTATGACGGATATAAAGACGTTATGGTATTCATCTATGGCGGTGGATTCTTGAGGAACTCCGGCAGACAGGATTTATATAGCCCAGAGTTCTTGCTGGCAGAAGACATAGTACTCGTTACAATAAACTACCGTTTGGGAATATTTGGTAACATGCACAAACAAGTACTAAAACTGATGTGATTAATTTCTACTTGTGTTCACTAATACAAACAAATGATGAAAAATAATGAACATCTGATATTTTAGTAATTATAAAAAAAGGTAGATACGATACCGCAATTTTATATATCAACATAAAAGTTATTAAATTTGTTATACCATACACCCAATTTTTTCTTAGCATTTCGATACAAAATCCATTAGCCACCTAAAAACTGTTTCATTGCTACTTAGACTTCCTAATGCCTTGGGCATCGACAAAGATAAAACATTTCGGGATCCACGGAAACGACTTTGTTTAACACAGATAAAGCAGGTCAACGGCAAAAGAAACGCCTACATACGTAGGAAAGAAACAAGAAATAACTTTGTAAGCACAAACATTACGCTATAAATTTTACTTCCCGACTATATCTCATAAGCGATCCATACACTTTGCATGATGTTCGTAGATTGTTGGACAAGTAGCTTTCTCGATTCCTGCAACAATATTTCACTTTATTGGTTGTATGTACTCTATCCTACGATCAGATGATTCAGATCACCATTTCCATTGTCGCGCTGACATTCTGGAAACATCACCATTTGCAGCTTATACAAATAAATAAGATATTGGCCATGGTTAAATTTTAACCAGCAAACCATCAATCATCTAGAAACCTGTGTGCTCTGGTCTACTACCTACCAGAGTTAGAAAAGTGCTCAAAATATTTTGCACTCGTAACATTTATAAAAAGAATTTTATTTTTATATCACTGCTGAGTTTTGATATATTGATATTCTCGGATGGAATATTTATCACTTGTAAACGAATAATAAGCAAAATATACATCTTTTGCTAATGAAAGATAAATACAAAATGTAAAAAAAAAATAATAACGTAAAATTTAATATTTTCTAATATTCGTGAACGAATTTTATAAAAGAACTAAAATAATTCATCATGAATTTTATTTTCAAATCTGGGATAGAATATTTATCGCTCGTGAACAACTACTAAGTAAAGTAATAAATATGTATTAGAAGCAGGTAAATGTCATTCCTGAACAAATTATTCAGCGAATTACTGAAAATAGGAATAAAATATTGTTAAAATACTGCTCGTTGGAAAGTTGTCCTTTATTTTTGCATTATATGTTGTACAACTGTTTTGAGCTAATTTTAAATTACAAATGGAAAATTTAGTATAGAAGGTATGATTTTAATTAAGTATTAGTTTCTAATCTTTAATTTCAACAAAAATTAGCGACGGGGAGGTAGTATTCACATAGAAATACTGTTGACAATAACGTTGAAAAGCAATTCTCATATTGCATACAATTGCGTATGCTTTGTGAACACTCTCTAAGAGAGATGTTTCCGGAACGCGTTACTAACGATACTGTGGTATACCGTGTTGACACAAAAATACGTTGTAAGCTGTCCTGTAACTTGTGAACCTTTTTGTGAGCCGTTCTACCATTAAAAGACTTCTTAAACAGCAACCTGTTTCTTTGAATAACCATACATTGTACAAATACATGTACAACGTTAATAATGATAACTGTGGGGTACTATGGCAAATAACGCTAAAATATCGGTACAATCCGCACCACACAAGTTATTATTATTATTTGATTCGAGGATTCATAGATCCCCATTATAAACCGTACAGCCGAATGATGTGAGAAAAATCTTAATCCTAACATACCTGTTCTATCCCTGTACTCGAGAAGATATTTACAAGTACCTATTTTTGCCGCTTGTATACCCTAAAACTAAAACATGCATAATATACGGTAAATAAACGAAAAGGTATGTTGTCTTTGTAGCAGGAAACGTAAAACATGTGCCCGCTTTATCCTAATAAATCAATAAGAGTTAAGTAGGACAGTGGTCCATTCTTTTTATTCATCAGATTTATGTTCGTTTTCATGTAAATAGTTTCGCTAGTTAGACGCTTGCGAAACTATTTACATGATAATATATTTACAGATTTTTATATTTTTTGATAGCCTTTCAGTTCCTGATTCCAAATATATTATATGAGAATATTTTAAGTAATTAATGTCTTATTTTAGTAAATAAAATTAGAAAATATTTTGAGTTACAAAGCAAGGAGACTCTGAAAATGATATGTGAAAATAATACAATTACTAGCTGTCAATCTGTAAATTGACATGGCTTACACTACAGCCGAAAAAGTTGAAATACATATTTACGTAAAAAATAATTAACACAAATATGCTACCAGTAAAGGATATATGGAACTGCGTCTGAATCTACAAACTCCTTCTGCAGAGTAAACGAATCTTAATACGTTGCTGTATTTTGAAGTTAAAAATTAAATACTTGCTAGCACATCTCACTAAACTTATTTCTTAATTTCATTATATAAAATTTGGAAAGCAGTTTTAACTGCTGTAAAGGAGTTAGATAAAAACATCTACATAATCCATTGAACTTGACGATTACAAGTCGTATTATCGATCCAAAAACTCACAGAAGTTCAAATGAGGAAGAGATTACAGTTTTCCCTACAAATTATTATTTGGTAACAAGTGGATGACTTACCGCAAAATTTCTTAAGAAATCAATTAGATAACATGATTTGGCAGCAAGATACCACCGCATAATGTGTTGGCGGTTCAAGGGCATTTAAACAATCAATTTCAGGTTTGGATTGTCAATGTCGGAACTACACAATGGCCACCCAATAGGCCAACACCATTAGATTTTTTCTCATGATGCTTCTTAAAAAAAAAGCTAAATTTCGATTTTAATGCAAACATTGAACTAACGCCATCAGATGAATTCATAATTTGAACAAAAGTAATAATAACTGCATTTCTAACGCTAAAGAAGACAATATCAGTTGTGCATAGACAACAATGGAGGTCACTGAGCAGTTCCTTTAAATTTAAATTAAGTAGAGGATAAATTTTTGTCGAATGTTTGTTTTTTCCTACCTATTTTTTTACGTTAAAGTAAATCGCTAATTCTTTAGTCTTACATAATATTATATATTTAGAATTGGGAGAAGAAGGGCTACCAAAGAATAGAAAAATATATAAGGTGTCCTATTGAAAAACGCAAATACATATTTTGTTGGGTGCGCCTTCTACATGCAATTCTGATAGTAAATGAATCTTAATACGTTGCTGTATTTTGAAGTTATATGCCTCTGGCTGTTACCGCATATTTGCGTAGGTTAGTGATAACTAACCTGGGCAAATATGCGGTAACAGTAAGAGGCGTGGCGAGCGCATAAAAGTTTACACATAAAATAGAAGGTAAGAAATAAATTATAAAACGTGCTGAAACACTTACCGTTTTAAAAGTCTTCCGTGAAATCACAAACTGGGTAACATCTGTTAAATATTTGAATCATTAGATATGTTTCTACAGCTGTTTCAGTCAAGTGAGTACGACGTGCGGAATAAACGTTTTTTAATGCCGAAAACGACCATTCGACATCTAGCGATGTTATATTTGCATATTTAAAATAATTTTTGAAACAACTTAATGCATTTTCACACGCACCTTCACAAATTTGTCTTAATACAAGAAAATCGGAGTCTTTCTCTAAAACACTTTCAAATTTTCATATTACACACCAATTTGTTTCGCCTTCTACAGCGCATAACTGTGCGTGAACATCATTCACAATTTGAACAGAATCCATTAGCGACATCGCTGAAGCTAAATCACTTGCTGTATCTTGTTGGAACTTTGTATTTAAGTTCAATAAATATTGAAATTCATTTTGACAGGCGACGTTTCATTGGTGGCGCCCTTCACGCGGCTATATGCAAAACTAAAAAGACAACCCTCGTATTCTTTCATTACCTAATTTCACTTTCATGACCCTTGTATCACATTTATTAATCTTAATTTTTATTTATGGTGTATTAAATAGGGTTTTTTAATTTAAGAATAAGGTAAATAAAGTTTATTTTTAACAATAATAAGTGAATTTAGATTTTTGTACTAGTCAGCCCATTAGTGCGACGATTCGGCATGTTGTGTGAGTTCTTTGAGAGGGTCGTAAGGAAGTATCCCCTAAAGCAGTCCAATAAAGTATAGATCTAACTAATTAAATCTAATATATATTAATTCATGTCATATTTCAATTAAATTTATCCTTTTAGAAAGGATATTATTACGTATCATTTAGATATTTTATTAAGGGAAATGCTCAAGATCTGAGATTATTATTTATTAACCCGTTACATACAAATTTCAATCATACCTACATATTTCAAAAAATGTATATATGTATTGAGCTAATACCGAGATTTGCTTAAATCGTGCGTTACAGATTATGCAGATAATTTTTTTCAGAGAAAAATACAATGTAGGTTTTGTGAGGTCATAATTCCCCATATCCTGGAATTTTTAAGGACAAATTGAATAAATATACTAGCGTTGGAAAAGGTTCATTTATAAGCGCCAGTCCCGTTATTTATCACTGATACTTTCCGTGCTCTGATATTTATCATTTATCCACGAATGAAGATAAAATTCATGAATGATAAAAACTATTTTAATTCTTTTTATAGATTTCGTTCATTAATATTACAAAATATTTTCTTTTCGGAATGGAGTTTAAAAATAAAGGTCACTCGCGAATGATCTTTTTCGTCACTCGTAATATTTCGCTCACGAACAATAAAAAACGAAAAGAATCAATAATTTTTCGCTCATGAATGATATTTTCCGTACCCTGTTATCTATATCGAGGTGGATTAAGGCAAATTGTACTCCTGCAAACTCTTTTTAACAATAACTGCTCTATCAACACTCAAAATCCACAAAATTTCGGCTAATGGTCAATAATATTATATTTTACTTAGTTCTAAAAACCCTAGCATTTTATGAAAATGTGCAGGTAATAATTGCGAATTACTTCAACATAATTCTTTTTTCTCTGTATTAGTAACAATTCACTTACAAAGCTGTTGTATTTTCATACAGAATGCTTAATATGTTACAAATATATTCTTTTTACCATTTTCTAGGCTCTTTCAATTTAAATGATACAAGCTTCGGTTATCCAGGTAACCTTGGTTTAAAGGATCAATCTCTAGCATTTAAATGGGTCAAAAGTAATATTGAAAACTTTGGTGGAAAAATGGATAGCATAACAATATTTGGTGAAAGTGCCGGTGCAGTTAGCGTCCATTACCATATTTTGTCGCCTTTATCCGCAGGTTCTCTTAATTTTTGCTATACTAACATTGCTAGTACATAACACATACGATAACAAATATGTTTCAGGAACTTTCCATAAGGCCATTATTGAAAGTGGTACCGCTATCAGCCCTTGGACAAGAGGCGTTCATAATAATGGCGTCCTACTAGCTGAAATATTAGGAATCTCTACAGAAAATATTACTGCTGTAGTCGATAAGTTGCTACAATTAACTGGTGACAAAATATACATGGGACAACAAAAACTAATGCAGGTATACATTGTAATAACTAGAACAACATTAACGATTTATCAACATGTTAACAATTTTCAGCAAGTAACACCTAGATGGGGCACAATTAACTACCCAATCGTCGAACAAAAAATATCAGGTCAAAATAGCTTCTTAACAAAAGCACCACTATCTCTAATACAAAATGGTGACTACTATCACGTACCTATTATGGTCGGGTATAACAATGCTGAAGGAATATCTTACCAGTCCCGGTACTCAAGCCTAATTAACCTTGTACCTGGAGATCTAGAATTGGAAGACGAGTCAGGTGAAGCCATAGATCTTCTTCGAGAAATGAAAAATTTCTATTTCAATGGCAGTGAACCTTCACTAGATGACAAGCAATCCTTGATACAAATATACACTGATGTCTGGTTCCGTTATCCAGCTTATAGGTTAGCAACGGAGCACCGAAAAACTACGAATAGCTCAATTTACTTTTACCGATTTTCTGCTGATACCAATCTTAACGTTTATAAATTAAAAAAAAACCTAACGAAATCATATTCGGGTAAAATTAAACCTAAATTAATAATAACAAAAAATTTATCTAAAAAAATTAACATATTTTCAGGGGCAACTCATGCTGATGAACTTGGGTATTTATTTCTAACTCATTACCATAAGATATTTACACCAGAGGTAGTACCAGATAGTGTAGAGGATAAGGCCATTGATCGAGTAGTGAAATTATGGACCAATTTTGCAAAATACGGCAATCCTACTCCGAACGCTTTCGGAAAGATTCAATGGGAGCCCATAACTAGTGAAATATTGAATTATGTGGACATCGGTACAACAGAAACAATTCCTGGAATTAATCCTGATACTGAAAATGTACAATTTTGGTCTGATGTTTACGCGAAGTATTCCAAATCAAATCTGTAGAACACCATTATCACCTAATAATTATTAACGTTAATTTTACTCATATTATATGTATAACTATTTAAACGCTATGTACAGCAGTGTCCATCAAAGTTGTCAGGAGTTTGGCAGACCTCGCGCCCCACATAGTTACGTTTGGTGCGAGTGAGAGGCGTACGAGAGTCGTGACGTATGCTGTACATATATATACAATATTAAATTTTGTTACACACAGAAACATAGCTTGTAAAGTATACAGCCGTCAACTGACATGACTATTATTTTGTTGTACTTCTCTTTTATAGTATATTAATTGTTTTTCAATACTTTGTCTCGATGAAGAGGCTACACTCGAAATTTTTGGTAAACGTACGAGGGTGGTTTGACAAGTTCGTGCAAAAATAAAAAGTACATAATTTTTTGGCATAAACCATTTTTGTTTTTCAACGTTGTCTCCTCTCAGACTTATACACTTCGTCCAACGTTGCTCTACTTTGTTGATCCCTTCCCAATAATAGAATTGTTCCAATTCCGCAAAATAAGCATTCGTTTCCGCAAATACGTCTTCGTTTAAATAAAATCCCTTTTCCGCCAGCCATTTTTTTATATTTGGGAACAGGTAGTACTCCGAGGGAGCTAACTCACTCAATTTCGCAACCACAAGTCCAGAGAAATTAGTTGGTGCGCTGTCGTGATGGAAAAAGACTCATTTGTGGGCCAATTATAGACGTTTTTCCTGCAACTCGGTTTTCAAGCCGTCTAGTAACGATGCATAGTATGCACATGTAGTAGTTTTATCCTTTTCCAAATAGTCGATGAAGATTATTCCTTGGCAATCCCAAAAAGCAGTCGTCATAACCTTCCCGGCTGAAGGAACGGTCTTTTATAGAGTCTCCGCTGACAACCCATTGTTTGGACTGTTCTTTGGTCTCAGGTGTGTAGTAGTGTACTCATGCTTCGTTCACAATGACGAAACGACGCCTACAGTCCTGTGAATTTCGTTGAAACACGTCACACGATTTCGTGTTTGGTGAACTGCCAACAATTGCGGTAGTTATCTTGCAGACAGCTTTCTCATATTCAAATGTTAGTGCAAAATATTATATGCCCGTCAACTCGAGATGCCTACCAGCACCAACAATCTCACGCACCCTGACCCTTTTATCACCTATCATCATGGATTTTATCACCCATAGGTGAAGCTGCTCTTAAAAGTACATGCACCTATCACTTTAGGTAAGTAAATAAAATACACTACAATATTTTTAAAATTACACGGTGTGAATTTTAGAAAGATCATATACACAATTAATAAACAAGTTAAAAATCATAAAACCGTACTATAGCTACAATTTCTGAAAATTTACGTGCACTTTAGAAATAGAAGTTAATTGTGTTAATACAAATTTCTCTTTGTATAGGAATAATTCAAAATCGTTTAGACAGTGCTCTTACTAATAATCCTGATTATAAAAGAACATTTTTCGTCAAGATTTGTCATTTCGCTAATGTATGCATACCTCGTACAAGCATGATTTATCAATAATATGGGGGGCTATCAATCACAAACCATAGATTAGATACTTAATTGTAGAAATTCTTCAGAATGAGATGTTGGAAAACAAAAATTTATTAGATCACATCTTCACTATCTATACTTTTGATAACATAATTAAAAGGCACACCTGATAATATGTCATCTTTCGAATGTAATAAAATTATTTATCGTCAGTGCTATAAAGTATTAATCAGCAGCAGCGTTATAGCTGTTGCCTTCGTCAATAAACATTCTAAATAAGAGCAATGTTTAAATATCGTGTAACATTATTTCTCTTTATAATAGGCAAGTGTTTGTGTCAAAATCAAATTATCCTTGAAATTGAACAAGGAACTTTAGAAGGCTCTGAAAAACATAATAGAAAAGGAGGAGTATTCTACAGCTTCCAAAGTATCCCATTTGCTAAACCACCTGTCGGAGATTTACGTTTTAGAGTAAGAATAAATGTTTTGACTTGATTGCGGTGTATTTGTAACAATTTTCATCGAGTTTTAAAGGCTTTCCACAACATTTTACTTTATTTTCTATTTTTTCGTGTCCTAGTCTCAATAACTGAAAAGCTGTTTGATACCTTGAGTAATAAACAGCACACACAATCATGCCCTAGGTCAGGGATGGCGAACCTATGGCACGCGTGCCATAGATGGCACGAAAGAAAATTTTGATGGCATGCACAAAAAATATGATTTTTTTATTAATGATAACGAAATTTTATTTTATAAATTATAAAAATGAATTAGAATTCAACAATCCATACTTTAAAAATAATTTATTTATATAATATATAATATTATTTTGTGGTATGATCTGTTCGTTTTTTGCATGTAAACCATACTAATCCCCGTTTCATATAAATGCGGACGGGGCGGAAACCGTGTTACTTTTTAATATACAGATCAGTCCGCTCAATTAGATACACTTTCGTGCTGCGAAATCATCCGACGAAGATCGACAAATTCCGAGTAGGTACCCAAGTAGTTTTGGCAGTTCGTAATGACATTAAAACTTTAACGATACGTATGTAATTGTTCAATTGTAAAGTTTTATTCAAATTAGAATCATTACAGCTTGTTGCGAAAAATCGGTGTTTTCTATTTCAATGCTAACAAATATTTTACCAGCCGCGCCGTGGGTGACAAGGCAAGCAAAGATATGTTGGATGTTTTCAGTTACGTTTCATCAGTTCTTCACGCTTAATTTCAGTAAGCGTAAATGGATGTGTATGAAACAGTAGAGAAAGTAGGAATTATTAAAAGGTTTTATGCAGATCATCACAGAAATTCAATATTTATTTCATAATGCGTCTAACTGGCATTAAATAAGTTTCGCAACACACGATTGTTTATCCCCACGTAACCATAAGAGCCACAACTGGTTAATAATAAAGAACAAGAATTACGAGAAATGGGAATATGTGCTCTTGCAGAACAAGATTTTACTCACAAGGGAACACAGGGAAGTGTCCCTCACCGATTTAAATGAAACTTGGTGGGTTTGTAGACTGATGCAGTGTAAGAACAACGGTAACTTTCATAGACGTTAAATCGCCCGTTTTCGGGGATGGGGCGGCCTACAGCCAACGCTACCTTTCGCTATTTGCTTTAATATCTCCAAAACTATAAAACATATCAAAAAAAAGTTAAGACAAATATATAACTGTTTTATGAGTACTAAAGGATAGTGACAATAGTTTGCCTGTCATAGTTCTTGTTTTCCAGAAACAACCCCCACCCCCCGTATTTTTTTTAAATTTTAAAATTGTTATTTGCTGGAAAAATACACAAAGTTATGCAGAATTCACCCATGTATATTAAACATGCTATAAAATAACTCAATTTAAAAAAAACAATAACATACGAATTGAGTAGGTATACCTCCGTATGTACATATGTATGTAGGTATATATGTAAATAATATTACTTATTGTTATTGATGTGAACAAATCGTAGAGATACTTATCTAAAGTATCTGTCTAAATATCTTTAATACTTTTTAGATCATTTATACCTTATCAGCATTACATTTCATTATTTATTTTTAAAAGTATTCGATTAGCGTATCATCCGTTATACTTATAAAATTCCTCATTGAAACTTCAAGTGCTGATTTTCACGTGCAGATTACATGATTTCTATAGTATTTAAATTTTAGCTAGATTAATGTAAGTATTAGAATATCTTGTATACCATAAATGCTTTTGCATACGCATATATAAAAAGCAAGGCAAGTTACAATTAGTACTTGCAGTCTTCAGTTTATTGACGACGAGTACGTTTCGCAATTAGGCTGTCGAAAAGTGTTTCTTGAAGTCATGAGAATCAACGTTGCTAATATACTGAATTTGCTACGTACAACATTCCTTGTTGCAAATATCGCTGATACACCTATAACACGTGAAGAACAAGTTACACGAAGCTATAACGGATATCATTGTGAGAGCTCAGGAAGAGGCATCTTTTGCATTTGAGGCAAATGTAGCGCTGGAATTTGAAGTCTTGGCTGGTCCACAGGAACCGCAATTCGTTGAGCCGTTGAGCTTTGGAAAAGTGGAAAAGCGAAACGACGTTCGTTAGAATCTGTCCAAAATCGATTTAGAAAGGTAATATAATACGTAAATTTCTTATTCTATCTAAACATTTAAATACGTAAGGGAAAGTTTCCAAAACTAGTACATAAAGATATCTTGTACAGTTTGATACATCAATACTAATAATAGCATTTGTATCATTGGCGTCCATTTGTTCCAGGTAAAATCAAGTAGGCAACTTCAGAGATGGGAAGCAAGTGTTGACCGGGGTGGCACCAACGAGGACAAAAGTACATACGTTACAGAATATGTTCTGATAAGATTTAAGGAAGCGCTAAACAGCGGAAATATTATCCACGACATAGATCTTCGCAGATGGGCAGTACAGGCAAAAGATGAAATAGAGTATCATTCATTTAAAGCTAGTCATTGGTGGATATCGCATTTCAAAAAAGGACATAGAATTGTTTCTCGTAAAATAACAAAGTTTATCACACGATCCACTCATAGCGATGTTGACGAATTACGATCCACAGCCGAGCGATTTGTTAATGAAATTAAACCTAAAATTAGCGTTGTTGGACAAGACAACGTTTACAATACAGACGAGAGTGGCTTTAATTTAGAGATACATTCCGGTCGAAGCTTATCCGCCATTAGAACAAAAACAGTGGAAGCGGTCGTGCAATCATTATCGTCTATTACACATAGTTACACAATCATGCCAACAATTTCGTCAAATGGACGACTATTCTGTGGACCCTCTTTCTTGTGTTAAAAGAAACAACAGGTCAATTTGGACCGAACGTACAAAAAACACTTTTTAGGCCTATTAACGTGTATATATCTGCATCAACATCAGGGAAACTGACCTCGCAGCATTTTAAAGATTGGTTTACAGATGTTTTCTTACCAAATACTAACGCTGAAAGTGTCTTGTTATTGGATTCGTGGAGTGGGCATTGTCCTAAAGAAGTGAGCAATTTACAATTAGTACCAACGAACAAAAAAGTCGATATTTTTACAATACCTAAGAAGACAACTTCAATGGTACAGCCTCTAGACGTCTACGGTTGTAGAATATGGAAAAATTTTGTTAGGACTTTTTCAGATGACGTACTGCCGAGGTTCTTCAATCTATTTAAGTATGCGTGGTATAAAAGTGGATACATCGAAGATCGGCCACCAAAGTTTGAGAATCCTGTCCGATTCTGCTTCCCGAAGGATTTACAAAGTTCACCACTATGCAGTATTTGTGGCAAACCTGCATTTCTTCGTTGTGCGTGGTGTAAGCAATTTCTTTGTTTTCAACATTTCTACACAGATTACCATTATTGCAATAACTATGCAGAGTAACCTGTTATTTATATTTGTCTTTCTTCAGATTATCTGAGGGGGAACCGAGGTCCAGGTCCCAACCTATTCGGATAATCGAGACTATACACGTAAAACTTATAAATATTATTATTGTCATTAAAATTGTTATTAGGTACCAATTTAATTATCTTTAATTATTTTCATTAGTTAGTCGAATACTTATTCGAAGATTTCTAAAATAAAGAAAAAATTATCCCAAAAATTGCCATTAGCTAGGAATACGGTGAAAGAGAGAATTTTGGGAATGGCGGAAAATGTAAGTTTTCAACAACAAATAGATATAAAATCTTGCAATTTGATTTCCATTTGCCTTGATGAGCCCACCGACGTAATAGGTTCAGCACGTTTAGCAATTTTTGTAAAAGAAGAATTAATAAGTTTATCAACACTAACAACAACAAAAGGAGTAGACACTTGTAATGCAGTTATAGATGCATTGGGCAAAAAAGAAATATGTACTTCCAAAATTGTATTAGTAACAACTGACGGTGCTCGCAGCATTGTTGGACAGGAAAATGGGTTTATAAATTTATTTACAAAACATATTGGACATTCAATTCTTGGTTTCCATTGCATTATCCGCCAGCAAGCGTTATGTGCCAAGACAGGTATGAGTTTTGTGACAAAATTAGTCAATTTTATATCAGTACGGGCTCTAAATAAAAGAAAATTTCAGGAATTGTTAAACAAGGTAAACTCGTCATACAATAGCTTAATTTTGTACAATAATGTACGGTGGTTAAACCGCGGAAATGTTTTGCAAAGATTTGTAGATTGTTTGGAGGAAATTAGATTATTTCTAAATAATGAGAATATTATTGAACAATACAGTTAATTAATGGATGTAGAATGGCTTGCAAAACTATTTTTTTTTACTTATTTATGATCTCACTTAAATGAGTTAAATATCAAACTACAAGGTGTTAATAAAACGATCATTGTAATGTTTGACTTAATCAAAGCGTTCGAAGTCAAATTACAAGTTTTGAATCGCGACATTCTTTCAAATTCATATAAACATTTTTCGAATACAAAAAAATGTTTTTCTGACATTGAAAGTCATGAAAAACCAAATCAAGAAAAACTAACGAAAAAAATTTCAGCGATAATTCAATCCCTGATTCGGGAATTTTCTGCAGTTTAGACAATTTGAAGAAACTTCAAAATTTATTTTATATCCCGATAAAATACTGTTTGATAAATTAAATTTTAAAATCTTTGACTGATTAATTTTGCATGAAATAAAAATGCAATTAATTGATTTTCAGTCAAGCTCCATATGGAACCAAACATTTGTTGATTTAAGAAAAGATTTGGAAGTAATTGAAAATAATCGATTATTGGGTACAATAAAAAAAAGTGCCGAAGATGAAATTCTAACCACATGGAATACAATTCCTGAAACTTTCGATTGCTTAAAAACATTAGCAAAAGCAATTTTATCAATATTTTCATTGACGTGGGCATGTGAGTCGCTATTTTCTGAAATGAATTTTATAAAAAATAAATTTAGAAGTAGGATGACGGACGAATCAAGCTCTGCATATGTACTTTTAAAAATAACAAAGTATAATCCAGATATAAAATCATTAACATCTAATATGCAGCAACAAAAATCAAATTAAAAAACAAATGTTTATGTGTATTTTGTGAAACATTTAAATTACCCTTAACAAATTGTAACAGATGTAATTTTTAAAATCGTACCATATTAATAAAATTGTTTGATAAAAATTTTTCTTTCTTTGTTTATAGAACTATAATAATTTTTTTCTCGAGAGTGAAAGGAAAAGAAAAAATAGAAAATAAAAAAGCAAAAAAAAAGAAAAATACAAGAATCATAATTTATATTAGACAATTTTAATGTGGCACGTTAGTAATGTCATAAGGACTATTTATAAATTTGTGGCACGGACAATGAAAAAGGTTCGCCATCCCTGTCCTAGATCATAATTATCGGCTCCCATGCTAACTTTTGAACGACAGAAGCTAGCGTTTTTAGAAAAAATAGGTCGATTTCTATTTTTTCTGAACTAAGTTTTGCCGTTATCGGCAATTCAATTGTATTTCCGGTGTTACCGGAAGTCACGTCAACTTTCTTATTTTAAATAGAACATCCTATATATTTTTACGTTTCTGGAAAGGTAATCGAAAGGTGAATCCAACGATATCACATATGTTACACTTTAACTAAAGAAATATGACAGTATGCAGCAATAAAGGTTTTGGTAATCTCCAAATTGTTTCTTATGACGCCAGGCTGATCCAGAGAGCTCGTTGCTAGGCAAAGTATAATTATGACAATTGCGAAACTGTCATATCTCAATTCCAAAAGTGAAAATTATTTTTGTTATTTATTATTATAGCCTGTACTTGTCATAATTTCGTTCTTTGTGTTCGTTATTATTTTATGTAATTTTAACTTGTTTTGTTAATTGTTGTTTCTCCCTTACTCTATCGAACTTTATTATAATTAATTAAATGCGGTTGGTGTGTTTAAGTGTGTTAGTTTTTGATATGCAATGTGCTTATGTTTCAGTTTTTTGTTGTTGATTTTACAATAGCCTCCGCATGGACCGCGTAAGATAAATATCAAGCACCTAATTTTAATATTCCATGAATTTGGCAACAATTACCTCGAAGTGGAACATAATGAAGAATGCCCTTATACAGCCAGAAATATTTGAACTTTGGGCTAAATAAGGATAGATAGTATAAAATTAACAGGGCGAACTGCTTTAACAGAAGATAATATGATTTCAATTATTGTACAATTTGTTGCGCAACCATGGCAAATAAGGTGACAATTGTTGCCAGATTTACATAATATTAAAGTTGACCCAGTAATTTTACATGGTTCTTGCCGAAGCCATAATAAAAACCTAAAAAACGGACATATTGTCTATCAAATACTAACACATTTAAACAAATTTATCCTAATTAATTAATTAGCAAGATAGTTCGTTAAATTAAAAAAATAACAATAATTAACAAAAGTTAAAATGAGAGAAAATAATAACGAGAACAAAGAGAGAACGTATGACAAATTCAGTATATAATAACAACAAACAACAAGATTAATTTACGCCTTTGGAATTGAGATTTGGCAGTTTGACAATTGTTATGATTACTTTGCTTAGTAACGAGCTTCAGATCAGTATAGTGTCACAAGAAACAATTTGGCGCTCTTTCCTAGCCAACTTTGCGTAACAACAAAAACAGATTACCAAAACCTTTATTGCTGCATATCGTCATATTTCTTAAGTTAAAGCGTAACATATGTGATATCTTTGGAATCGCTTTTCGATTACCTTTCCAGAAATGTAAGAGTATACAGGCTGTTCTATTTAGAATAAAAAAGTTGACGTCACTCCCGGTGACAACGGAAATACAATTGAGCTACTGATAACGGCAAAAGTTAGTTCACAAAAAATAGAAATCAACCTATGTTTTTCTAGAAACGCTAGCTTCCGTCATTAGAAAGTTAGCATGGGTCCGCACTGTATATATAACACTGTATATATAACAAGCTATACGTTTCCATAGAAACTGTAGCTGTTCTTTCGAACTCTAATAATCCTGTTGTCGTGGGGGATTAGTCCACATCTCTCTGTTTCTTCTTTTCCTATTACAGACCTGGGTTCGTCTTTTCGTTCAAAACCACTTGTCTCCATGCTATCCTAACTCTAATAAGCTGTTCCAGTTTTTTACTTTCATCATTCTTAGGTCCCCTTCCACTTGTTCCCTCCATCTTATTTCAGGTCTCCCCCTTGGCCTTCCTACCACCGGCTCCCATTCTGTTATCCTTCTTATCTGCTCACCCTCTTCTCTTCTGAAAATGTGACCATACCATCTGATTCGCTGCGACTTATATACTCTGACTATGTCTTCGTTTCCTAATACATTTCTAGCTTCATTATTCATTAGTGGCCTCCATTCGTCTTCTCCCACTTTTTTGGGTCCCATAATGGCTCGAATAACTTTTCTTTCGAAAATTCTCATCTTCTCCTCCTCCCTCTGTGTTATGCTTTCCGTCTCTGCTACGTACATTACTATAGTCCTGATCGTTGTCTTATATATTTTTATCTTGGTATTTATGCTCATTCCTTTATCCTTCAGCATGTTTTTATTTGCATAGTATGCCCTGTAACCCAGCTGAATCCTGTTTTGTACATTTGTTCTTTTGTTTCCCCTATGCACAATTGCCCCTAGGTACTTAAATGACTCTACTTCTTCGAAATTATACTGATTTATTTTGAGTTTATCCAGCGTCACCGTTTCCTTTCCTCCTCTATTAAAATGCATATACTTTGTTTTCCCTTCGTTTACGTCCAGTCTTCTCGCCATTATCACTATGTCATCAGCATAGGCGATTATTTGTACTGATTTGGTAATAATAGGTCCTATGTTTCTTATTCTGTTTATCGCGCAATTCAGTGATATAATAAACGACAAAGCTGACAATGCATCCCCCTGCCTCACTCCTCTATTAACTTCGAAGCTGTGCATGCACGTTTGTCCTAGTTTTATCACTGCTTTTGAGTCCTCCACTGTCATCATCACCAATCTTACTAGCTTTTTAGGTGCATTTATTTCCTTTGGGCCTTCCATTAGCTTTCCTCTTCTTAACTTGTCAAATGCCTGTTTAAAGTTAATAAACAGTATGTACGTACATCTCTATGTCGTACTCGTATCCTTTTTCAGTAAACTGTCTCATCATATGAAATGCATCGATTGTGGACTTCCCCTTTCTGAAACCTAACTAATAATCTCCTATCATTATTTCAATGTGTTGGCCTAATCTTTCTTTAATTATCATTGTCAGAATTTTATATGTTACATTCAGTATCGTTATCCCTCTGTAGCTTGAGCAATTCGTCAGGTCACTCTGTCTAGGTATTGGCACTATTATACCTTCCTACCATTCCTGTGCCATTTTTTCTGCTTCCCATATCTCTACTACTAATTTGTGAGCTCTTTTGTATAATTCTTCTTCTCCTTCTGTTACTAGTTCTGCGTATATTTCGTCGCCACCAAATGCTTTCTCGTTTTTCAATCTCCTGATACACCCCACAACTTCATATTCTGGGGCTTTCTCTAATTCCGTCATATCTTCAGTTTGCTCATCGTCTATCTCCGGCAACACTATTTCTTCATCCGCGTAAAGTTCTGCGAAATGTTTTATCCACTTCTCTTCTTCTGTAATCATTGTCGCCGATCTCTTTTTTTTCATGTTGAGAAATTTATGCAACGGTGCCGAGTTGTTCCACTGATTCTCATTTTCTATTTCCTTCATTATTTCATCAATCCATACTTTCCTTCTTCTGCTTGCGTAATTTATTGGTTTCCCTTCTTCTATGTCTATATATGTCCCCGTCTGCTTCGTTCTTTGTTCTCAATCATTGTCTTCTTGCGCATTCCTTCCTTTTTATAATTTCTTAGCAAACTAAATCAAACCAGTGTTTTTTCTTTTTATTTTGCCTATAACCCAACATTGATTCCGCCACTCCCATTATGCCTCGCTTTATTATTTTCCATGTTTCTTATATATTCCTTACTTCTTCGTTTTTGATCCTGCATGATATCTCTTTTCTATACGCTATCGCCGTTCTTTCGCCCTTTAAAGCTTCTATGTCTAGCTTTTCTGGCATCTCCTTCTCTCCGGCTTCACCTTTCTTATCTTGCATTCTGCTATAACTATAAAATGGTCAGAGTCTATGTCAGGCCCTCTGTATGACCTCACATCATTAATTGATTTTAGATTTTTCCTTTTGACGGATCTATCACGTGATCTATCTGATTTCCATCATTCGACCTGGTTGCATCCAAGTAACTTTATGAATTTTTTGATGCTTAAACTTCGTGCTTAACTATAAACATAGCCGTGGCCGCTGCAAAGTTGCATGAACGCTCTCCATTATCATTACTTTCTTCATGAACTGTGTACTACCTCTTTGCACCCATTTTCTTTTCCCACCTGTGCATTAAAGTCACCGAGGGTCATTATCTAGTCATGTTTTGGGATATCACTATATGGATATGTGCTTTCCCCAGTTTGTCATAAAACTCAAATCCTTCTTTTGAATCTTTCCCACACCTTCCCAACGTATTTCCTGCAATCCCGCAATTTCCGTCATGTACCTTTTAAGCTCCCTTTTCTACCTCTCTTTTGTTTCTCCCTTCTATTCTTTTCCCTCTCTGTTTTAATCCTATCATTTATCATTGCATGTATCGCCTCCGCCCTTGCCATTCCCTGCGTCCTCCCCATCGGTTTTTTGGCACCTTT
Organism: Dynastes maya; assembly: GCA_029619315.2. Taxonomy (NCBI): domain Eukaryota; kingdom Metazoa; phylum Arthropoda; class Insecta; order Coleoptera; family Scarabaeidae; genus Dynastes; species Dynastes maya. Next base: position 34,097,645 of record JAROYE020000003.1, read on the forward strand.
GCATGTGGAAAATAACTTGCAGCGTGATCAGCGACGAACGGGTCAGCGTGATATATCGGAAGCGAATGCTCATTGCCATAAACAAGCCTCGGCAAAACGTGGGGGATGGCTCAGTCACACGTAGCTGGAAAATATGAATGAAAGACGTTATTTTTGTCACTTCCATAGAGGCGCGATGCAATAGGTTTTATCGTTCTGGTTTTAGAATCGGTGTGTACTTATTTACAATATTAATTAGAAACACCTTTAAATAAAAGTCATTATCTATGATTACACGGTATTACGCTTTGCAAACATGGATGAACTACGTAAAATAGTATTAACATTTTTAATTTATAGAAATATGGGTTGAATTTACCTATACTAGAAGTTTTCAACTGTAAAGTTGGTTCTTCTTGATATCAGTATTTCTTTAAATGCAGGAAATGTTCTTTCAACATCGCAGTTAGTGGAGCAAATTTCAAATATGGTATAAAAGTACGGTATTTTGTGAGTACATCGGTATTTAGATTTGCATTAATACGCAGTTCATTTTGTGTATACGTAAATCTGTGTTTCTGTTGAACAGCGACATCATTTTCTAATTTAAGTTATATCCAAATTCTCTGGGAATAACTTTTAATTGACTTATTGCATCATTTAAGATATTTGGAACTTCCACTAATGTTATGTTGTTCTCCTCAAAATATTTTATTGCTACTATGTCTGTAAAATGGTTATTTATAAATTGTAATTAGTTTAGTAAGTTATTTTCTAAAATTAATTTACATTCAACAATACTTCTGTTGTCGTCGGGAGAATAAAAAGAAAACTCTGCGATGAAAAACTAAATGCAGATATGTTTGAAACCATGTATACACTATATATATGAAAAATATCTAAACCTAATTTGAAGCTTCAAATCTGTATAAATGTAATTCGGTATCATGACGATGTGTTACACCTTCTACAATACTGAATATTATTGTACGCGCTCATTTCCTACCGATAAGCGCGAACGAATGGCTATGCTAGCAATGACGTGTTCCCGTACGAATTGCCGAGCCTTTATCATCAGTGTCATCACTTTCTCGCAACCCTGCCTACATTCAATATCTGAGTTCCACGGCCAAGGCAAACAGTAACAGCTTTCGTGATTTTAAGTGGGTGGTGCCCTCCACTCACTCTCTAGCAGGCACTCGCCTCGTTTTTCCCGAAAAAGACCTGAACAACCGCCTCTGATTGAGCATAGAGGCCATGACTGTCCGCATAATTTCTGATAATAAAATATATTCACAGGTACGTACGACTATTGATTTGCAAATGAGATTACCCTTTCAGCGTTTCAATGTACTGGAACGTAGCAATCAACCACAGACAAGTATCCCAAAACATAAAGGGTAGAAACTTTAAAATAAATTAAAGCACTATGTGGAACACTAATTATAAGACATTGGTACAATTTTACTTCATATTACCTACGGTGACCGCGCAAACACTAGTTTACTACATAAACATATTTTTTTGCTAAGAAATTAGAGAATCAAACACAGATACTTGTTTTCTTATAGGAACCGCAGCCAGCAGAAAACTGGAATGGAATACTGGACGCTACTAACGATTTACCACAATGTCATCAGGAAGATTATTCGAGTGTCACTTTTGGACAAGAAGATTGTCTTTATTTAAACGTCTACACACCCCAAGTAAATATAATCAATGTAACCTATGATGCATTGATACTTACTGAAACCTTTTAGACGCCTACTGAAAACTACGATAGCTATAAAGATGTTATGATATTTATTCATGGTGGCGGATTTTACGAAAATTCTGGTCGACAAGATTTATACAGCCCAGAGTATTTAATGACTGGAGATATTGTGTTGGTTACAATAAATTACCGTTTAGGAATTTTTGGTAATACACTATTTATATCTCTCTATATTAAACCGTAAATGTAAATTTCCATCTTTTCAAGGTTCTTTTAATTTGGAAGATGCAAGTCTGGGCTATCCTGGTAACCTTGGCTTAAAGGACCAGTCCCTAGCGTTTAAATGGGTAAAACAACATATTGCTAGATTTGGAGGAAACACTAACAGCATAACTATTTTTGGCGAAAGCGCAGGTGCTGTTAGTGTACACTATCACATTCTGTCGCCCTTGTCTGCAGGTACTTCACATAATTTAAGCCAACAGATCTAAAAACTTATGAATCAAAACTTTCAAGGTACTTTCCATAAAGCAATTCTCCAAAGTGGTACCGCTATCAGCCCTTGGGTGAAAGGCATTAAGAATAATGGTATTCTCCTAGCAGAAGTATTAGGTATTTCAACGGAAAATAAGGAAGAAATGCTAAGGGAATTATTGGAATTAAGTGGCGACGAAATATATAGTGGACATCAAATATTAAATTCGGTAAGAGTAACGATAATAGTACTAAAGTCAAACAAGCGCACCAATGGGTGCAAATTATCTTTTCACAAATGAAGAAAATTCTTTCAATGCGCAAGTAGTGAATGGTAAAACTCCTGTTAGTACCCGTTAATGCAGGTGTGGAATAAGTTTATGAAGATGTAGTTTACCATAAGTACGAGGGCAAAATCACTTAGATACCAATTATCCTAAGCCAAGAAGATAAGTTATTCGAAATTTTCCTTAAAAACTCAAACTGCGGAAGTTTTGCCACTTACTGCACTTACCAAAAATGTTGTCAAATGAAACGCAAGTACTCTATACGTCAAAATTATTGTAGTTGCTGCAAACGCCTCCTAGCTGGGCAACCCTAAGTTTTCCCATCGTTGAGGAAATGATGGACGGTCAAGACGCATTCTTAACAGAAGATCCACTTACAGTAATCCAAAGTGGAAACTACAACCAGGTACCTATGATAGTAGGATACAATGACGCCGAAGGCATTGCTTTTCATTTTATGTATTCTGAGCTATTTAACCTTATACCGGGAGATTTGGAAATAGAAAAGAACTCAGATACAGCAAACGAATTGCTTGACGAAATTAGGGATTTCTACTTTAACGGGAATGATCCAACTATTGCCGATCAGTTATCACTAATTAAGATATACACAGATGTTTGGTTTAGTTATCCAAGCCACAGGATGACAATGGAACATCTCAAAACTTCCAATAGTCCAATTTACTTTTACCGCTTCTCTGCAGACACAAAGCTTAACGTCTATAAATTGAGAACGGAACTCACAGCAGTCTTGCCAGGTAAATTACATTTCTGTAAATACTTCATGATATAAAAACAATCGTTTCCTTAAAAAAAAATAGGTGCAACACATTGCGATGACCTTGGATACTTATTCCATACGTTCTACCATGATTTGATTATACCAGAAATAACTCCCGATAGCGTGGAAGATAAGGCAATTGACAGAATAGTGAAACTGTGGACCAACTTCGTAAAATACAGTAATCCCACCCCGGATGAGATTTCCGAATTTAAGTGGCAGCCTGTAACCCTGGAAGCATTCAACTATGTGGATTTCGGTTCAAGTGAAACTGTTCCTAGCGTTAATCCGGATGTAGATAGAATTCAATTTTGGTCAGATGTTTACGATAAATATCATACCTACGTAACACTTGAAACTCGACAAGGAAATATGAGGGGCACCATAAAATATAATAGAAAAAATGAAGTATTCTACAGTTTCCAAAGCATTCCATTTGCGAAGCCGCCTGTAGGAGAATTTCGTTTTAGGGTAAGAAATAAACATGGACAAGTCTCAAACTTTGGATTTTACTGATATTCTGTTAAAATCAGAGACCTGTAGATACATGTAATAGATATTATGTATATATAGAAAGTCAAAAATGATCCATCTTGATAAGTTTGGGGGTATTCTGCGTAAATTTACAAAGCTTTCCTTGCAGCAACCTCAGCCCGCAGAAAATTGGGATGGCATGTTGGATGCTACTGAAGACTTACCACAATGCCATCAGGAAGACTACTTAGGCGTGACTCTTGGCCAAGAAGACTGCCTCTACTTAAACGTTTACACTCCACAAGTGAATATATCAAAGGAACCTTAAAATATATTTATGTTTACCAACACCTTTCAGGCGCCTGCTGATACCTACGATAGCTACAAGGATGTTATGATCTTTATTCATGGTGGCGGATTTTACGAAAATTCTGGCCGACAGGAACTATACAGTCCAGAGTACTTAATGACTGAAGATATAGTACTAGTCACAATAAATTACCGTTTAGGAATATTTGGTAACACGATTTATATACCGCTACAAATACGAAAGTTGTTTAAACCGTAAATATAATTTTCTTTTTTTTTAAGGCTCCTTTAATTTGGATGATACAAGCTTGGGATACCCTGGCAACCTTGGCTTAAAAGACCAATCCTTGGCTTTTCAGTGGGTAAAACAACATATTGATAGATTTGGAGGAAACAGTAACAGCATAACCATTTTCGGCGAAAGCGCAGGTGCTGTTAGCGTACACTATCACGTTCTATCGCCTTTGTCTGCAGGTACTTCGCATAATTTAAACCAACAGATGTAAAAGCTAACGAATCAAAACTTTCAAGGTACTTTCCATAAAGCAATTCTCCAAAGTGGTACCGCTATCAGCCCTTGGGTGAAAGGCATTAAGAATAATGGTATTCTCCTAGCAGAAGTATTAGGTATTTCAACGGAAAATAAGGAAGAAATGCTAAGGGAATTATTGGAATTAAGTGGCGACGAAATATATAGTGGACATCAAATATTAAATTCGGTAAGAGTAACGATAATAGTACTAAAGTCAAACAAGCGCACCAATGGGTGCAAATTATCTTTTCACAAATGAAGAAAATTCTTTCAATGCGCAAGTAGTGAATGGTAAAACTCCTGTTAGTACCCGTTAATGCAGGTGTGGAATAAGTTTATGAAGATGTAGTTTACCATAAGTACGAGGGCAAAATCACTTAGATACCAATTATCCTAAGCCAAGAAGATAAGTTATTCGAAATTTTCCTTAAAAACTCAAACTGCGGAAGTTTTGCCACTTACTGCACTTACCAAAAATGTTGTCAAATGAAACGCAAGTACTCTATACGTCAAAATTATTGTAGTTGCTGCAAACGCCTCCTAGCTGGGCAACCCTAAGTTTTCCCATCGTTGAGGAAATGATGGACGGTCAAGACGCATTCTTAACAGAAGATCCACTTACAGTAATCCAAAGTGGAAACTACAACCAGGTACCTATGATAGTAGGATACAATGACGCCGAAGGCATTGCTTTTCATTTTATGTATTCTGAGCTATTTAACCTTATACCGGGAGATTTGGAAATAGAAAAGAACTCAGATACAGCAAACGAATTGCTTGACGAAATTAGGGATTTCTACTTTAACGGGAATGATCCAACTATTGCCGATCAGTTATCACTAATTAAGATATACACAGATGTTTGGTTTAGTTATCCAAGCCACAGGATGACAATGGAACATCTCAAAACTTCCAATAGTCCAATTTACTTTTACCGCTTCTCTGCAGACACAAAGCTTAACGTCTATAAATTGAGAACGGAACTCACAGCAGTCTTGCCAGGTAAATTACATTTCTGTAAATACTTCATGATATAAAAACAATCGTTTCCTTAAAAAAAAATAGGTGCAACACATTGCGATGACCTTGGATACTTATTCCATACGTTCTACCATGATTTGATTATACCAGAAATAACTCCCGATAGCGTGGAAGATAAGGCAATTGACAGAATAGTGAAACTGTGGACCAACTTCGTAAAATACAGTAATCCCACCCCGGATGAGATTTCCGAATTTAAGTGGCAGCCTGTAACCCTGGAAGCATTCAACTATGTGGATTTCGGTTCAAGTGAAACTGTTCCTAGCGTTAATCCGGATGTAGATAGAATTCAATTTTGGTCAGATGTTTACGATAAACATCATACCTACGTAACACTTGAAACTCGACAAGGAAATATGAGGGGCACCATAAAATATAATAGAAAAAATGAAGTATTCTACAGTTTCCAAAGCATTCCATTTGCGAAGCCGCCTGTAGGAGAATTTCGTTTTAGGGTAAGAAATAAACATGGACAAGTCTCAAACTTTGGATTTTACTGATATTCTGTTAAAATCAGAGACCTGTAGATACATGTAATAGATATTATGTATATATAGAAAGTCAAAAATGATCCATCTTGATAAGTTTGGGGGTATTCTGCGTAAATTTACAAAGCTTTCCTTGCAGCAACCTCAGCCCGCAGAAAATTGGGATGGCATGTTGGATGCTACTGAAGACTTACCACAATGCCATCAGGAAGACTACTTAGGCGTGACTCTTGGCCAAGAAGACTGCCTCTACTTAAACGTTTACACTCCACAAGTGAATATATCAAAGGAACCTTAAAATATATTTATGTTTACCAACACCTTTCAGGCGCCTGCTGATACCTACGATAGCTACAAGGATGTTATGATCTTTATTCATGGTGGCGGATTTTACGAAAATTCTGGCCGACAGGAACTATACAGTCCAGAGTACTTAATGACGGAAGATATAGTACTAGTCACAATAAATTACCGTTTAGGAATATTTGGTAACACGATTTATATACCGCAACAAATACGAAAGTTGTTTAAACCGTAAATATAATTTTCTTTTTTTTTAAGGCTCCTTTAATTTGGATGATACAAGCTTGGGATACCCTGGCAACCTTGGCTTAAAAGACCAATCCTTGGCTTTTCAGTGGGTAAAACAACATATTGATAGATTTGGAGGAAACAGTAACAGCATAACCATTTTCGGCGAAAGCGCAGGTGCTGTTAGCGTACACTATCACGTTCTATCGCCTTTGTCTGCAGGTACTTCGCATAATTTAAACCAACAGATGTAAAAGCTAACGAATCAAAACTTTCAAGGTACTTTCCATAAAGCAATTCTCCAAAGTGGTACCGCTATCAGCCCTTGGGTGAAAGGCATTAAGAATAATGGTGTCCTCCTAGCAGATGTATTAGATATTTCAACAGAAAATAAGGAAGAAATGCTAAGGGAATTATTGGAATTAAGTGGCGACGAAATATATAGTGGACATCAAATATTAAATTCGGTAAGAGTAACGATAATAGTACTAAAGTCAAACAAGCGCACCAATGGGTGCAAATTATCTTTTCACAAATGAAGAAAATTCTTTCAATGCGCAAGTAGTGAATGGTAAAACTTCTGTTAGTACCCGTTAATGCAGGTGTGGAATAAGTTTATGAAGATGTAGTTTACCATAAGTACGAGGGCAAAATCACTTAGATACCAATTATCCTAAGCCAAGAAGATAAGTTATTCGAAATTTTCCTTAAAAACCCAAACTGCGGAAGTTTTGTCACTTACTGCACTTACCAAAAATGTTGTCAAATGAAACGCAAGTACTCTATACAACGTCAAAATTATTGTAGTTGCTGCAAACGCCTCCTAGCTGGGCAACCCTAAGTTTTCCCATCGTTGAGGAAATGATGGACGGTCAAGACGCATTCTTAACAGAAGATCCACTTACAGTAATCCAAAGTGGAAACTACAACCACGTACCTATGATAGTAGGATACAATGACGCCGAAGGCATTGCTTTTCATTTTATGTATTCTGAGCTATTTAACCTTATACCGGGAGATTTGGAAATAGAAAAGAACTCAGATACAGCAAACGAATTGCTTGACGAAATTAGGGATTTCTACTTTAACGGGAATGATCCAACTATTGCCGATCAGTTATCACTAATTAAGATATACACAGATGTTTGGTTTAGTTATCCAAGCCACAGAATGACAATGGAACATCTCAAAACTTCCAATAGTCCAATTTACTTTTACCGCTTCTCTGCAGACACAAAGCTTAACGTCTATAAACTGAGAACGGAACTTACAGCAGTCTTGCCAGGTAAATTACATTTCTGTAAATACTTCATGATATAAAAACAATCGTTTCCTTAAAAAAAAAATAGGTGCAACACATTGCGATGACCTTGGATACTTATTCCATACGTTCTACCACGATTTGATTATACCAGAAATAACTTCCGATAGCGTGGAAGATAAGGCAATTGACAGAATAGTAAAATTGTGGACCAACTTCGCAAAATACAGTAATCCTACCCCGGATGAGTTTTCCGAATTTAAGTGGCAGCCTGTAACCGTGGAAGCATTCAACTATGTGGATTTCGGTTCAAGTGAAACTGTTCCTAGTGTTAATCCAGATGTAGATAGAATTGAATTTTGGTCAGATGTTTACGATAAATATCGTACCTTCGTAACACTTGAAACTCGACAAGGAAATCTGAGAGGCACCATAAAATATAACAGAAAAAATGGACTATTCTACAGTTTCCAAAGTATTCCATTTGCGAAGCCGCCTATAGGAGAATTACGTTTTAAAGTAAGAAATAAATTCAGACCAATCTTAAACCCAATATCATGCTGTAAAAACACCAATCAATGGAAACTTAAGTGCTTATATAACTTTGCATATACTCGTATAATGGCAATCTTGCATATACGTAGGTACTATTTTTTTTAATCTACACGAAAAAGAATAAAAAAAACAGTGACAGGTTTGGAATACGGTTAATAATTGAAGGCAATGATAATTTTAAAAAAGGCTGTCCTGTCAACGCACATTCGTCAAAATAAAAATGCTGTCGCAAAATATTGTTTTCGTCAAAAACAGTGATACATTTTTTTTAATCAAAATTAAAAATTAAGAACATACGTACACATTTTAAATATATTAAGAATTGTCGCTTTGGTCTAGTATTTATATAAATGCCCGAAAAATTATTCTCCCTTGTTTTCTATGTCAGAAATTCCGATATGTATAAGTAGAGAAATAATCACTATTGTTGTATACAGATTCGGTAGAGTTTTCGCACGACTTGTGTACGTGCCAGGAAAGGATAGTTACATAAAGTAATGCGATGGTTTGTGTGATCAGCTTCCCATTATCCCATCGCTTCGTATATGACTTGAGTTCATAGTTAATATTATTCTTACTTTATTGGAAAATCTTCACGCGAAATCTTTTTCAAACAATAAAATCCGTTACTATAAAACAATTTCGTATTTATCGCGTTACTAATATAATACAAATTTAAAAAGTCATAAAAACGACTGAATCCATCACTCGCTCGTAGGCAGTTCTACACATAGTGAGCTTCCTTGTTCCACACACGGAATGTAGCTGTCGCAAGTTTTATCTGCCAAACTTGTATATTTGCCGCTATTTTAATTATAGGATCCTCAACCAGCAGAAAACTGGGACGGTACATTAGATGCTACAAAAGATTTACCGCAGTGCTATCAAGGTCTTGAAGATAATATTATAGGCCAAGAAGATTGCCTCTACTTAAACGTTTATACTCCACAGGTGATTATGTGAAAGATAATTTAAAAATTATATTTCCACCCGCTTACATCTTCTAGGCACCTGCCAGTGATTACGATACTTACAAAGACGTTATGATTTGTATTCATGGTGGTGGATTTTTCTCAAATTCCGGTGGAGAAGATTTACATAGTCCAGTATATTTGATGACTGAAGATATAGTGCTCGTCACAGTAAATTACCGTTTAGGGATTTTTGGTAATATGCACACAAATTAAAATTTTATATTTTCATCTAAATATGCACTACAAGATTTATTCTTTATTACTGATGTAAATGAACTTGTCTTTCAAGGGTCTTTTAATTTAAACGATACAAGCTTAGGCTATCCAGGAAATCTCGGCTTGAAAGACCAATCATTGGCTCTTAAGTGGGTCAAACAGCATATCGATAGATTTGGCGGCAACACTAACAGTATAACGATTTTTGGTGAAAGTGCGGGCGCTGTTAGCGTTCACTACCACGTTCTGTCACCTCTATCTGCAGGTACTTCGCATATACTTTAAAATCGTAAATATTTAACGAAATAATAGGTAAGTAACGAAAATGTTCTAGGCACATTTCACAAAGCTATTCTACAAAGTGGCACTGCCATTGCTCCTTGGGTAAAAGGCATACAAAACAATGGACTGCTTTTAGCAGAATCATTAAACATACCTACAGAAGATTACGAGGAGATGATACAACTATTATTAAATCACACAGGTGATGAAATATTTGCTGGTTATCAGAAATTGAACGAAGTAAGTACAATAACGTTCAAGCGTAATATATATACAGTAGTGGCCAGATAAAGGTTACCAGTACCGAAAAATGATATATTCGGTACAATTTTTTCGAATTTCGCACAACGCGTTGGTAACACTCTTTTTTATTATAACAGTAGATGTTTTAGATCAGCTGTAGATATTTTAGGTTACGTTTTGTGACAGAATGTTGATATTGTGTAGTGATCCACGATGCTTTCGGTCGCAGAAGAGTGATTCTTGCAATAAAGCAAGAAAAATTTTCTACAAGAGCTATTGCCAGGCGAATAGGGTATAGTCACGTTACTGTACTTAAATTTTTAAAGAAATACGAGTCTACCCAAAAGTCAGATGAGATTTTCAGGGACTGGGAAACGCAATAAAAAGACAACAGAACGTGTGGAACTAAAATCAGCCCAAGAACAGAAGGCTACAATCTATTAGACTAAAGGCAAGGATTCCTAGGATGCAGCCGACTCTTAATAGTAGAATGACTGGAAAAGAGTTATATTTACAGATGAGTCAAAAATAAACCTAAACCAGTCCGATGGCGTTTCATATGTTCGCCGAAGAGTCAACGAAGATTTGGATCAAAGCACGATTATCACCCGAAACAAATTTCCGCCAAGTCATATGATCTGGGGTGGCATATCATACTTCGGTTGTAGTGAGCTGGCCTTTATTAACGGGAATTTAAACGCTAGTGGATACATTGATATCCTTAAGGACTTTTTGGAACCCTCCATAGATGCTCTGTTTCCTTTAGTTATTGACCCAATTTTCCAAGATGATTCTGCACCATGCCATAGGGCGAAGATTGCAAGAAACATTTTTTTTTAACTTTTCTGTTTTGGATAGGTAAAGCAGTACTTGGAAAAAGGGACATTACATCATTGAAGTGGCCCGGAAACAGTCCAGATTTGAACCCCATCGAGAACTGATGGGCTATTCTCAAAAAGCACGTGAGCAAGAAACGTCCAAGGAACAAATCTGAATTAAAAACAGCCATTTCAGAAGTTTGGAAAAACGAAATAACTGTTCATTATTGCCAAACTCTCATTAGCTCAATGCCGGCAAAGCTTGCAGCTGTTATAAAAGCCCGAGGTGGCATACCAAGTATTAAATAAAAATTCTGAATATCCTTTACATTATCTTAGCCGTTTTTAAGATTTTTTTAGAATTTATTATTTTGTAATATTAATAGAATTTGGCATTATTCCTACGACCCACTGGCCGAAAGTCCTTTTTTCGTTTTTTTTTTAATAATTCAACAAATGGTAAGTAAATGTGAATATGTACTGTTGCTCTCGGCATACAGCTTATAACTGTAAAAAACTATTTTGTTGAAAGAGGTTCTCTTAAAAAAATGCTAGTGGTAACCTTTATCTGGCTACTAGTGTATATTCACTCATATCTACGAGGGAAGTCTGAAAAGTTTCAAGCCTCAACATAAGGATAGCGTTGTTTCTGTCAAAATGGAAAAATTCGAATATCGAGCTGTCAGTAAATTCTTGTATTTGAAAGGCAACACGCCTACGCAAATTAAAGCCGAGATGGATGCTGTTTAGGGGGACTCTGTACCATTATTTGCCATAGTGAAATTTTGGGCAGTTGAATTTAAACATGGTCGTACTAGCTTGGTTGACGATGAACGTTCGGGGCGGCCAAAAACTGCTACCGTTACTGATGACATCGAAAAGATTCACCAAATGATGCTAGACGAACGTTAAATTAAGGTTAGAGTGGATAGCAGAGTCAGTGGGCATCTCGAAAGAACGTCTTTGTCACATATGACTGAAGATTTCGGCATGAAAAAGCTAACTGCGCGTTGGGTGCCACGCTTGCTCACTCAAAACCAAAAACGCATTCGAATTAACATTTCCAAACCTCCGTTGAAGCAGTTTATATGAAATAAGTCGGAATTCTAATAACTAGCCTCGACTAATAACTAGATGAAGCTTGGATACACCAGTACACTCCTGAAGCCAAGGCACAGTCGAAACGGTAAGCTGCGAAGGGTGAATCGCCTCCGAAAAAGACTGAAGACTCCATCTGCCAGGAAAGTGATGGCGACTGTTTTTTGGAATAGTCAGGGAGTTGCGTTAATCGATTATCTTGAAAAAGGAAAACAATAACGGTGGAAATACTATGCATCATTACTTGGCAAGCTGGAGGCAGATCTGGTCACCAGCGATGTCGTCACATTCGTAAATGTCTATTTTGCAAAACAAGATGCCAACTACTATTTAGACGGATTCAAGAGATAGGAGCATCGCTGGGAAAAGTATATAGACTTACAAAGAGACTATCGAGAAATAAAACCGAATTTGACAAAAAATACTTGTTTCTGTGTTAGACTGGAAACTTTTCAGACTACCTTCATACATGTAGCTCAGTTAAAATAAAACCTAAATTTACTTAGCTAGCTAGCGAGCTGAATTGTTAGCTTTCTACTACTGCTCATTAATACAATTTTAGTCAGTAAATTTTCCCATCGTTGAACAAAAAATGGACGGTCAAGATGCTTTCTTAACAGAAGATCCCCTCTCCGTGATTGAAAGCGGAAACTACAATCACGTACCAATGATGCTAGGATATAATGATGCCGAAGGAATATTATTTTATTCCTCATTCACTGACTTATTTAAACTTATACCGGGTGACTTGGAGATAGAAAATGACTCAGACATAGCTAATGAACTACTTCAGGACATCAAAGATTTCTATTTTAATGGGACCGAACCGTCTTTCGGCGACACATCCCTTATCAACTTATTTACTGACGTTTGGTTCAGTTTTCCAAGTCACAAAATGACGATGGAACATCTTAAAACCTCCCGTAACTCCATCTATTTTTATCGATTTTCAGCAGATACTCGACTTAATGTGATGAAATTGATTAATCCGCTAACAGCACTTCTTCCAGGTAAATAACATAATGTTAGCACAGTGATTGTTACCAAATAAATATTCATAATCTAGGAGCAGCCCATGCCGACGACATGGCATATTTATTCCAAACTATACTTCATAATACGATTATACCGGAAATAACACCAAACAGCGTGGAAGATAAGGCGATTGATAGAATAGTTACATTGTGGGTAAACTTTGCAAAACATGGAAACCCTACCCCGGATAATTTTGTTGAGTTCAAATGGGAACCTGTAACTAATGAAACATTCTATTATGTAGATTTCGGCTCTACAGACACAACTCCTGGCGTTGATCCTGACACTGAAAACATTAAGTTTTGGTATGATATTTACGAAAAGTACTCTAATTCAAAAATGCATACCAGTACGTCAATATTGGTTATATTCGCTATTTTCACGGTCCTTCTGACCCAAACAATACTATAAGTTACAGAATGATTCATTTGCATTATAATTATGTGTGCATGTAGTTCTATACTGAATAGTATAAAATGTGAATCCAAATGTTATTTTCCCATATGAATAAGCAATAAAGATAAGTTTCCGAAAACAGAGTAATACTTAAAGAATAATTCCTTAAATGACTCTGATTAGCAAACGGGATTCGTAAAAGCTTTGCAGCTAGGGCACAAAGTTGCTTAAACATCAGTACCATGTATGCGGATACCTGAAAATATTTACTTTATAAAAAACACACTGCTCAAAAAAGTATAAAAACGTTATATTGTAACCTTAATACTTTATAATTACAAATTTAAATTGAACTTTCATCATCGTTTGCATTTACAGTCATATCAAATTTCGAATAAACAGAAAACAACGCTTAATACGATAACACATTATTTAAAGTATCTAAAATTCTGAACAAGAATAAGCTTAGAATCATAAACATGTTATGAATGTTCATTTAACAAAGTTCAACATGAAAGCCCAAAATTACAAGGATTTTTTTATTACTCGCTGTTAAACGACAGGATGAGCAATTAACGTTTTGTTAAAAAAAAGTCTAATAACTAGAGCTCGGAACTTTGAAAGAATTGCAGCGTAGCAGCTCAAAATCAAAATGCAATATATACAATTTTAGACATTAACGATAACAATATTTTTATTCGCCAATAAATAGTGGCGAGAAAATCTAAGCATAATGCACAGGACAACACGTCCAATTCTATATTGGATTATCCTAGCAAAAGCACTAATATTCGCGGTGTCAACCGTTTCAAGGACCTGAGCTCTCCTAGTAACTAATGTTAAGACGTTTTGCTCACACTAAAGCAAGTACGCAAGGGTCACAGAGCCGTATGCAGTATTATCGTATTTCCCCGGGACAGAGAGATTCAACAAGAGTTTCATGTGAAATTTCTTAACACATGCAAATCATTGAAATACATACTTTTCGCTCTTAAATAACGGTACAAAAAGTATTATAAAGTGCAAAATAACAGTTTCCATATCTACTGCATGTTAATACAATTATCACAAATTAAAATTTGATAAAAAATGTGGAAAAGAATCGGAGAACTATTATATATTATATATATCACTTAAAAATCTTCCCAAATGAATTTTATTTTCTTGGAAAATTGACTTCCATTTAGTAGAAATATTGATTTACGTACCTTACAGACTTTTTATCGTTAATATATAATTATCATTAAAGTACTGCAATTTAATCCATTTACCTAACTTATTTTAATTTCATTTACCTCAAAAATACCGTTAGTTATTTACTTTAAATCAATTAGACCGGGTGTATCGACGGAGTTTAACGTGAAAACTACCAAAGATGGTGAAATGAGATTTTCTGTACGTATGTAGTATATCACAACGTATTTTGTACAACTGTTTGCAAATAAACAGGGTGTTTCAAATTTCCGCAACCGCCTTCAAGTTTTTTATTTTAAATGGATTACTATATTTTTTATTAATTATAATAGCCACTTAAATTGCCTTTGCAATGATACATAGTTGTGTATATTTACATCGTCAAACGCAGCTGTCTTTCAAGCACGTATAGTGTTTTCAGTATGACCACACGGGTAATGTGAAATTCCCTCTGGCGGATATTAGTTCTTTTTTGGAAGCCTCCTTTTTTTTCCCCGAGCCTTCGATGTACGGAGTGGGGGTACTAAATATTTATTTTACGTTTTACACTTTTATGTTACGTCCAAATAACAGCGTAAATACGGAAGTATTTCTAGCAGGGTTTCGTAAATTAAATATCTATCATACAAAACGTCAGTGAAATTTAGTATTGTTTAGTTGTCAATGCTATTTTGCATCACAGAATTTGACTCGTATTTTGAGTGTGTTCCAAGTTTCAAAGTGTGTACTATTCAAATTATAGTAAAAAAAATTCAAGGTAGAAGTGAGGGTTGGAGTTTGAGAAATGGCAGTTCCTCGTGAATCCCATATAGGCATAAAGTTTATGTGACATCGTCTTAGAAATTCAAGTTAGTTTGCACTTTTGTTTTAATTTTCGTTAATTTCATTTACCGATATCAAAATTCGTTTAAAATTGGCGAAAGAAGGTGTAAGAACACTTCCGAACCCTCAGTTCATCTAATTATTTAACTAATTTACAAAAAATACAAAATTTTTCAACAATATCCCTGATTTAAACCATTTCAATAGTTATGTGCACTTTCAACAATTACTTTTGGCTATACTGCAAATGTTGTTAAAATTCTGACGTTATAAGACCTAGCCTGAAAACAGATGTAGTGTCTCGACTTACTCTTTTGTTATCAATTTGGGGGCTAACACTTTTTATGTTTCAAGGTGGTATAATGTAAAAATATATACAGGGTGTTAAATATGTCGTTCAACATTTATCGAAATTCACGCCTCGAAAAATTATCTGCAAATGTGAATATTTTAGCAAAATTTGCAATATAGTCAAAAAAAGTAATTGTCGGAAGTGTACACAACCACGCATAACTGCAAACGTAATTTAAGTGTCTATCAAAATTATTAATAACAAATTCAGAAATCCATTTAATATAAAAAAGTTGGAGGCAATTACGGAAATTTGTAACAGCCTGTATGTTGGTGTATCTGGTAGTTTTCAGGCTAAACTTCGCCGACACACTAATGGCGCACCCGGTATAAAGCACACTTAATAATAATCTTTTACTGATATTTTTCAATGATTAGTTTAGCGAAAAAGCAATTGAATATTACGTACCAGTGCTTTGAAACTGGCGCTTACAACAGCGAATGACTGATTTTGGCAGAGGGAGCAAAAATTACCAAACAAAGCTGTGTATCTGCTGTCGTATCAAACGTATATCCAAATATATGATACAATTCATTGGTCAATATAATTTTCTACAAGAAAAATTATACACGTTGGCTCAGATCTCAACGGAATGTGAGATATATTGCACCTAGCGCGATCTGGCATCCTTGCATTTATCCCCGCCGGCCAGCCTCGCCGCGCGCAACTGTCGTAGCTCTGAGAAGCCTATCTCACGCACTCTTTGTTTGTCTGTGCGTTCGTAAGGTTCTAACAAGTGATCGTGGATTTCGAATACACTATGTTAGCTTTACAACCGCAGGGAAGATACAAATTATTAAATGGTATTTTGCCGATAGTTCCTACCAAGGCATGGCCGATCCATTTGCCGTAGAGTACGTGGATCGTCCTATTCCTTCGCATTCGACGATTGAAAGGTTCGTCAATGCGTTTGGTAAACTTGGCTGCGTGGTCGGGAATTGCCGTAAATGTCAACAAATAGACGAACAGACTCAAATCCCTCTAAAGCATTCCAAGCGGGAGGAGAGAAGTGAGGGTTTGCTAGTTAGTTGAAATGGGCGAACCTTGCTCTAGCCGGCAAATTGTAGACGAAATCGGTGTTGGTAGAAATATGAAGTAGAACATTTGTTAGAATTTCAATTTATTTTGTATAATTGTCGAATTTATTTTTCTTTAATTTAATTTTATAAGAATCGTTGTTTATTTTTCTATTTAGAATTATTTTTTCGTTCTCCTACATACGCATAGCAGCAAGAAAATGAACATAAGAAACTGTACTTTCTAACATAATCTGAGAATACAGAAAAATTACGCAGTAATTCTGTATTAACACATTTTGTCAGAAGGCGTTGAATTATACTATGAGATTGAGCGGATTTGCGTGTTTATAATATGCGTGCGTACCGCCTCTTCGCTTTGTTATATACTACGACTGGGTCTTATCTCTCAGTGAAACTCGAATGCGCTGTTGCCATTCACAGAGCCAATCCCCCGTTCGTATCTGAACCAACGTGTATATCTAACTGTTCATCTTCCCAATAGCTCAAAGCGTACGCAAAACGCCTAAGCCTACCAATAACATAAAACAAATAAAAAGAAACTAAATGATATCAAAAGATGATTAAGAAAACATTAAAAAGAAAGTCAAACATAAAGCTAAAGTAGTACAAAAAGTGTATTTTGTGCTAATATTTCAAATGTAGACACCTTTCTATATTAGATTTTCAAACAAAAAAACTACTTCATAAAACCAAATTTAAGCGTTTCTCGCAAGAACAGCGAGAGATTCCAATTAGTGTATCAAAATAGTTTTTGAGAGGGTAGAAAAATATCTTTTTGTAAAACTAAAATAACGTGCAAGCAGATTAACAAACTGCAACAGTTTAGTGCAATCATGTGTCCAGTGGTTCCTCTGAGAAATATATATGTTTTAATGCATCACTGGCAGTAATCCTTTTCGAATGTTTAAAGGTGAGCATTCTCTACAAAACAAAAAACGAAAAATTAGATACGCTAACGCTACACACATCTTGTATTAATACTACCATCATTAAGTCATAACCGTTTTCGCAAAGATTCGGTATCAAATTATGAAGGTCGCCAACTTCACCCACGTCTAAGGAATCGTACTTTATGGACATATCCTGAGGCCAATCTTCATACTTTGGTTTACCCAATATCCTATTAAGTAAGAAAATAGAATCTGATACAAGACGCTGTCAAAAATATTTACCTAAGAATTTTCATTAATTGATCACTATCAGAACTACCACAAAAAAGTGGTTTAAGTAGATACAGTTCTCCTAAGATACAACCAATTGACCAAATATCAACTGGGGTTGCATAAGGCATTCCCAACAAAATTTCTGGTGCTCTATACCACAAAGTAACTACCTGAAATATTAAATTTTTCTAACACACTTTTAATAAACCTTAAAAATGCTTTCAGGAGATATAATCTGTTGCGCACACATGGAAAAAAGTGAGTTAATAACTGTTAATTCCAAAAATACTTTGCAAGAAAAAATATTTTGTTACTTGTTAACCTATATTTTTATTATTGTGTGGTTATAAATTAATTAAAATAATAACATTTACATGCCCAAAACACAGCAATACTTACGGATATTGAAATTAATGGTTGCGTGGTGACGTAATTACGAGTTTAGTGGTGACACTAGTATTTTATAGTTTATAATATAAAATAAAAATAATAGAAGAAGTATTGCTGACATAAACCACGTTATGGGATTGATACATATACACCACCGGCATTGAAGTTAGGACTAGTGAATTATTGCAAACGTGAATAAAACCGTATAATATAATAATAATAACGTATTGCTGGAAATAAAAACATAAACAAGTAAGAAGAAGAAATAACATGAAAAACAAAACAAAACATTCTCATTAAAATATTAGGCTATATATTTTGCTCATAGAAATAGACTCCTTTGGCTTGCAATACTCTCCGGGCCACTCATGGCTTGCGTTCTGTTAGTTTGGTTACAGTTTCACCAGAAATGTTGTTCCACTCAGTTTGGAGAAGTTGCCACAGGTGCTCCTTCGGAGTTGGATAGACTTTTTGTATTCGTCTGTCGAGCTCGTCCCACAGTAATTCGATTGCGTTCAAATCCGGGCTCTGCGCGGGCCAGGGCATGATTTGCAAAACATTCTCTTCTGCTTAAGGCGTTAGATAATCTTTACAGATTCGTGCTGTATGTTTGGGCTCGTTGTCAAGCGCAAACACGATTTTCTTCCCAATTAACCGTAATCCGGATGTCCCAGCGTTCTCTTCTAGTATTCGTCTGTAATTTTCTTTGTGCATAATAACGTCGATTTTTACTAGATCTCCGATCCCAGCACAGCTAAAACAACCTCAAACCATCACTGAACTACCAACGTGTTTTACTATGGGAACGACGCAATCGCGCAACATCCTTTCATCTTTCATTCGTCTCACGAAAACACTTCAAACTTAGATACGTCAGCCCAAAGAATATTTCTCCAATTTTCTTCTGTCCAATTTCTATAATTTTCGGCCCACTGTAGTCGTTTTTGGCGGTTTCCACGACACAGCGACAGTTTTCTTACTGCAACGCGGCCGTAAAGACCGGCTTCTCTTAAGGGGTGTTTAATGGTGGTTGCAGACATCTTTCGTTAGTGTCCCCAGTTGATTTCTGCCGCAATTTTGGGCGCCGTAGATCGCCGGTTTCGTTTGCTTAGCACTGCAAGGCGTCGATCTTTCACACCAGTTGTCATTCTTGACTGACCTGGACGATTACAGTCTTCTAATATCCCGGTGGTTCGGTATGGGCGAATAGTATAAAAGAAAAATTTTCATTTGATTTATGTGTTACTCTTATTTTATGTCATCTATCGTTTCGTTTACTAGACAAAGAAGCATTTGTCTCCTTCTGGAATAAAAATGCGGACTGTAAATTACCTAGTCGGACATCGATACGAAATATAGTGCCATTTGCTCGTGAACATATAGAAAAAAGAATGAAAACGGAATTGAAAGATAAAAAACCGTGGTTGTGTGTGGACGAAACAACAGATCGTCAAAAACATTCTGTGGTTAATGTAATGGTACGTACAAAGGAACCATATCGACCGTCATTCTCCTTCTTACTTGCTTCCAAAAGAGTTATAAATTGTACTGCCGATGAGATTTTAAAGGTGGCGTTGAACTCATTGAACAAATTTGAAGTTTCAACTAAGCAACTTTTAATGTTTATGAGTGATGGTGCCGCACACATGCGTTCTTTGGGCCGATCTCTTAAAGAACACAATGGTAACTTCTTACATGTAACGTGTAAAATCCCTACTCTAAATCTTGTAGCACAAACGATTCCTACATGTTTTCCACTAGTAAATGCATTGATTGCTAGTACAAAGGCAGTGTTTCTAAAGTCCCCGAAACGTACCCGACTATTTCACAAACTGATTTACCTGAACCACCACAGCCGATTGTTACACGTTGGGGAACATGGTTGCAGGCTGCGTTTTACTACAACAAATATTTTGATCAAGTAAAGAAGGTAGTTTTAAAATTCAATCCGACAGAAGCTGCAGCCATCAAGAAAAGCCAGGAAATATTTCAAGATAGTCAGGTTAAAAGAGAATTATAAACTATTCACAATTACTTCGGACTAGCGGAGGGAATAGAAAAATTACAAAATGTTTCGATGTCGCTAGTGGATTCTGTTTAAATTGTGAATGATGTTCATGCACAGTTATGCGCTGTAGAAGGCGAAACAAATTGGTGTGTAACGCAAAAATTTGAAAGTATTTTAGAGAAAGACTCCGATTTTCTTATATTACGACAAATTTGTGAAGGTACGTGTGAAGATGCATTTAAGTTGTTTCAAAGATTATTTTAAATATGCAAATATAACATCGTTAAATGTTGAACGGTCGTTTCCGGCATTAAAAAACATTTATTCCGCACGTCGTACTCACTTAACTAAAACAGCTGTGGAAACATATCTAATGATTCAAATATTTAACAGATGTTACCCAGTTTGTGATTTCACGGAAGACTTTTAAAACGGTAAGTGTTTCAGCACGTTTTATAATTTATTTCTTACCTTCTATTTTATGTGTAAACTTTTATGCGCTCGCCACGCCTCTGGTTGTTACCGCATATTTGCCTAGGTTCCTAATGAGGATTTTCGTCTTAAATACTTTATTGTTACCCCGACTTTGTTGTAAAAGTTTTTACAGTATTGGTATATGGTATTGAATATAGAAAAAATTCCATCTTTTAAAATTCTGATAATTGTCCTAACTTCAAAGGCCGGTAGTATACGTAATAAAAACATTACGTATTCTGTTAATTCTTCAACCCATTCATTTCATCTTCTATCCAAATTTATTGAATGAGGGCACCACTAAGTAACGAAATCTTTTTAAATTAAGACAAGCAAATGATATAAGCGATTCATTGTATCATCTTCCAAAACAGAGAGTTTATGCACAAAAGTTGTATTTCACAATTCATTTTTTTAATTTTTTAGATATTTCGTTATCGCTTTATTTATTATAACACATCTTTTTTCTCTTGTAGAGTGTGCCAAACATATTATACATCTGTGCGGTCATAATTGATTAAAAAAAATGCGAAAATCAGAAATTGCAAAACAAAATTTTTGATTGAATAGTATAAACCGCTTTTTTACCCTATAAACGTAGGATAACTTCCAAAGAAGTTTAAATAATACAAGCAGTGGTTTAGATTTACTTGTATGACCGTCATATAACCAATATATTTGCATCAAACCCACCTAGAGTGGGGGCCAAACAGGATTAAAGTCGTCAATTCTAATCGTAACTCGTAATCGTAGGCACACGCACAGATTGAAATCTGCCTGTGTCTCACATTTCATTGTTTACACGTATTTTGACACTACGACATTTCATTGTTTACACTTAGACAATCGTACAATATTATCGTATCGTGCATCTCAGATGCAGTCTCATACATCACCACCAAAATGATGAAAATGTGTAACGTATATAAAAAGTGCTACAATACAAAAGAACATTGATGTATTAGAGGGTTCCAAAACTCATTCGAAATTACAAATCAGAGAAAGTTATGGAGCTTGGGAGAGGGCTTCACCGTTTGTTGTAAACTTGTGCAAGACTACAGAAACTACTCTATGCGGAGCTTAAGATAATTCCTCATTTACCGCTAAAAATATCACATTGAGGCTGAAAATTATTAATCTATTGTCCGAAAAAACCTACACTCACTTTGGCCAACATTGATATGAATTGATATTAAATTTATCCTTCATACGTTTTTAACAATCTGCTTTTATCATGAAGCAAGTTTGATTGAAGGAAAGTCAAGAATGTGGAGTGCATTACATAAACGAAGAGTTGACGGTTTCTTAGTAAAAACGACCTCACTTGGAGTTATTTTTTTATAAATTCATTTTACTTTCGCACTCTAGTTTTTATGCACTTTTTATATTTTAAAAATTGAGATGACGTGCACTACTAGAGAGGTTTGTATTTTTGACATTTATTAACTTTAACAAAAAAGCTTTTGTATTTTATAAATAAAAAATGCATTCTATAATCTAAAAATAAGGAAACTTTTGTTAACCGAAGTCTTCACTGTCACTTCCACTAGACAAGCAAATGTTATTTACGAGGATAGTATGAAAATACCTGTGTTAAGGAAGGCATTTAGTAAATTTATTTCTAGATATAATCTCCTTGTAGCTTTACACATTTAGTCTAGCGATGTTATAACTTTTTAAGCCACCCAAATAATAGGATTTATTGAACTCTGCAAAATAGGCCACTGTTTCGGCAATGACCTCTTCATTTGACATGAACCGCTTCCCGCCAAGCCATTTTCTCAAGTTTGGAAAAAGAAAAAAAATCAGGGGCCAAATCTGGCGAATATGGTGGATGGGGCACCAATTTGGACCGTAACTGGACTAGTTTTCTCATGATGGTAGACAATTTTTTCTTCGCAATGTGGCGCCTTTTTCTCCCTAGTTTAACGTCGAATCGGTCCAATATATCAGCATAGTAGTCTCGTGATTGTCCTCCCTTCTCCAAATAATAAATGAAGATTATGTCAGACGAGTTCCAAAAAATCGTCGCCATAACTTTCACGGCTTATGGAAACGTCTTCGCCTTCTTTGGTACAAATTCGCCGGGAAAACCACATTTTGCCGATTGGCCTTTGGTTTCTGGGATGTAGTGATTCGTCCATATCTCACCTAGAGTCACAACGCAGAAACTCACTCGTATTGCGCATGCCCAAACATTGCTTTGAAGTTATCAGGCGTTCTCGCCGACAACTTTCTCATACTCAATTTTTCGTGAAGAATGTTTTGCACAGGTTCAATTCAGATATTTACCATAACAATTTCTCTAACCTAGCCGGCCTCGCCGCTTCTCATCAAAGACGGATTTCGGCCACGCTTAAATTCATTAGATCAGTATCTGATAGTAATCATCGAAGGTGCATGGTCCTTATAAACTGCATTCAACTTCTCTTTGATTCCTGCATACGTTTTCCCATAAAAAAAAGAAAAGGAATCACTGACCGGTATTGTTCTTTTTCCATAATTCCACAAATATATAAACTTGCTCACTTTCAGCAACTCTCACAGAATGAAACTCTCCGAAATAAAAGGTAGAAATGAAAAAACGGTCCAGATCCCAAAAAATTCTATTGAGGAATTGTGAGATCGGAACCATTTTTTCATTTCTACCTTTCATACTTCATCTCACGCAGTCACTATGGATTATTCTCTCCCACCGAAATGTTAACAGACGTCGACTAAAGAATAGTACTCAGTCGGTAATGCAGATTTTTCATTCAAAGAGCCTCCAAACACGGGTACTTCTGATACCATCCTCGTATTTATTTATACTATGAGCGCAAGCGAGTACCACCGCAGGTACACGCTTGCGCGATATATATAATGTTTAAAAATTACATTTTCATAAGAAATATTTACAAAAGGTTAACTTTTGACATTATTTCGGAAGCAGTGATGTAATTTTCAGTTGAATTGCACTTAAATAAGTACAAGTCATGCAGATTTAAGAAAGACATCATTTACATATTCTGGAGGATGTTAAGAATTCAAGATAAAGTGAGGCCGCTTTTCTTAAGAAACCGTCACCTATCCTTTATTCGGTAATCAATAAAATATTACATAAGTTGTAATGTGTATTTTTCAGTTTATCACATGATGTGATGCTTTGTGCCGCATGATCCCTTTTATTAACAGATTTATCTGACATTTTGATTTGATCCTAGATTAGTTGGTGCAACTAACCATAAGAATGGTACCGGAAAAATTATACCGGCAATAGAAGTAGCTATCATATAAGAGCAGATTAATAGAGTTCTGTTTATTGCAAATTCTAAAAACAAAGATATTCAACCCAAGAATTGGTTGATATGGTTTATTTGCTTTGTAAGAAAATAATGAAAATGATTTCTGTTTCCACCTCCTAAATATAACGTATATTTAGGTGAATGTGTAACGTACTTTCTGAACACTCTATAGAACTGAATATTTTTAGATTATACACCATTTTAATTTAATAACTTCCATTATTCTCTAAAATGAAAGATAAAGCACTAATCAAAAAACGTCACTTTCCTGGGGCACCCTGTACTTTCTTCAATAGCAGCATCCAAATACTCTGCACACTAATTTATTGTATGTATGCTGATGGAGTTTAGAATGTGCTTACTTCTCATCGCATACCCTTTATGTGAACGACAAAGTAATACTGGTAATACTTACCACTGATGTTAACTTCATATCAAAATCATATGTTTTTGCCAAACCAAAATCAGCCAACTTAACAGTTCCAGATTCTGTAACCAAAATATTCTGAGGCTTCAAATCTCGATGCACTATTCGATGTGAATGTAGAAATTCTACGCCTGATAAAATATCACCGATTATCTTCCTTATTCGAGTAGTTTTTATACCAGCCTCTCTCGAGCACTTATCCAGGTATGAAGAAAGATCTTGTTCCATGTGCTCAAACACGATGTACATTATTAACTCTTTCTCTAATCTTTTTCCATGACAAACATCTAAAATTTGTACAATATTGGGATGGCGATAGGTTCCTATATGTTTTAAAAGGCCAACTTCTCGTATGGTACTTAAAGGTACACCATCATCTGTAATGGGTATTCTAACTTTTTTCAAAGCTACAACTGTATTATTTCGCTTGTTTTTCCCTTTGAATACAGTACCATATGCACCTATGAAATATTAATAATCAAAAAATAGAACTAGAAATTTATGAAAAAGACATAATCATTATTTGCAGATTTCTTACTTACGCACACATCACTAAAGCTCAATAAATAATAGATATATAAATTTTAACATGTGCAATTTCATGATAATATAGAAAATGGAAAAGCTTACCAGATCCAATTTGATTAATTTCTTCATACTTATTTTGAATATTTACACACTCCTCCATCTGAATTGTTCTATAATTTCTATGTAACTGAAACTAAAGTTATGAAGAATATATGACCGATATTTATTACTTACATAAAATAAGCGTTAATTCTGAAGAGAAAAGAATTATCAAGAAATTTCTACGATTCCAGATTGAAATTTTACTTACCAGGTACAAAATTAAGAAATTCAAACAACTTTTAATAACAATACCGGCAAATTAGCATAATGGATGTCGTACTATACCAATACGATACATTTAAAAATCTTTACCGACTCTAATAGGACACATTATAGTTAGCCTTTTTATTACTATGTGGCGCTGTACACGAAGAGCTGTGCTTTTACTAAAAAATTTAAACAAAATAATAATTACAATATCATTTTAATCCTTATTTAACAAATTAATGTATATGTACTTATATAGATCTCTTCTGAGCATTCTTCTAAAACCATACCATAAGGTACCGTCACTCTGATCACACTACCGTATTGTATTATTATGTATATGCATATACATACACTACAATCAAAAAGATTGAAAATATATTTCGTTTATTCCATCCTATAAACTTTTATGCATAATTACATTAATTACTCTTAATTTATACACTTTTGCATGCTACTTAAAATATAGTAACCAAAGTTTCCTGGGAACTAATATAGGTTTGTTTCTGCAGCCGATTTGTTAGTTTGATCAGAGGTTAATTTGGATTAATCTACGCATGCGAGAACTGATTTCAAACTGATTTAACAATTTAACTGCACGAACGCTTTTTTTTCAATTATCAGGCGATGTATAAGTTACAAGCGTATTTAATAGACTTAAGAGAGAAAATATACTCAAATATGCAGATGAAAACAATAGATTTATCTTACATTCAAATATTACAAAAAGAGGTAAGCGAAAACAGAAATAAACGCGAAATGTTTAGACAGAATTACAATCTTAAAGCAACTGTTAATTCCTAACAAAACCGCAGGCGTGAATAAAGTGAACAGTGTGAACATATATAAAAAAACCTGTAACACAACTTTTCACTTCACAATATAACAATGCGCATGCGTCTGATGAATCACTAGACGATAATCTTCAAACTGGAGCAACTATCAGCAAACGGTTAGAAATTAATTTGGAAATCTGCACGAACGCCAAATTACGTCAAACTAGTAGTCAGAGTTTGGCGTTTTAACTGCACGAACACTATTTTTGTAATGCGCATGCTCTAACGATTTCAAACGATTTTAAATCGCTGCAGAAACAAACTTTATATTTACTACCGACGTTAGAACTATACTGTGTTCCTAAAAAGCTGTACTAACAACACTAATGTTACCGAAACGAAAAATAATGTGTTTGGGGAAATATTTTTCAAAGAACAGCCATTGAGGTGGCTCCCCCGGTATATCCTAAACCGCACAGTCTTCGTTTGTGTAGTTCTGCTTCGAAAAGATGTTGAAGCAATCGAATGTAGTAATTCAACGATAATCTCGTATACGGGATAATGCTAAATATACCAGAAATTTTAGCTTGTTGACCTCGCCATCCAGGTGAGATTGCATCAGAAGGCTACATAGAAAAAATGTTACTGTTCGTAATAGTCAGCTGATTTAAAAAATAATGATTAATAAAAGCCCACATTATTGCTTTTCACCTCAACTCAACTCAAGAGTATTTATTTAATTACTGAACATTATTCGCTTTTTGATTAAATTAGTTATTCCCTGTCTCAAAATCAGAAAGTTTTATATATGTAATGACACAGAAAAATAGTGTTTCTGTCTGGAATTGTTTTGAACTTAAATTACCCGCCAGAGTTGTTCGCTGCAGTTTTGAAAAGCTACGAAAACGTAAACCGAAAAATACGTAATGCAGCGATCCCCGGCGCTCAATATACCGCCAAAAATTGATCTAGTGTTGCGATCTAACCCTCTTTTCGAGAACTACATCAGTATTGAGTCTAGTGGTGGGTCGGTATTTTAGTAACGGTATTTTGGAGCGATATTTTGTTGTTGCGACTTGTCGCGATCCAAAATACCGAAATAACTCTTTACTTTGGAACGACGGGCTGTCGTGCGACACGAGAACGGTGGGGGTGTATATTCGCGACGTTCCTGTGGAACGGTAACGTCGCTGGAGCGAT
Source organism: Dynastes maya (assembly GCA_029619315.2). Taxonomy (NCBI): domain Eukaryota; kingdom Metazoa; phylum Arthropoda; class Insecta; order Coleoptera; family Scarabaeidae; genus Dynastes; species Dynastes maya. The sequence goes on from JAROYE020000003.1 coordinate 34,125,100, forward strand.
AAACATTTCAATCTTTACTTTCGAACGATGCGCTGTAGCCGCTGTAGTCGCTAAATCGACTATCCTTCTAAACATCGTGCGACGTTCCTGGGGAACAACTTCGCTGTAACGATAAACATCCGTCGCGTTCTCATATAACCGATTGATAAACATAGTATGCGTGCATATTATATTGTTCAAATAGTAGATGCTATGTGTAGCGTAATCCTTTTAGACTACGTAATTCTTAATTATAGCAGCGTAAAATGAATACCGAACTACACTTATTTACTAAATAGTTATTCAAAATAAAATGTACACTAATACAATGTAAAAGAATAAAAATATCTAGATTTTTAAAAAGTAGATTAAACATTAAAAATAAAAGGGATTCATAAAAAAAGAACACCGATTCATTAAAAAAACAAAGTAGATTATATAAAAGTAGCTATATAACTACTTTTATATTTTACATTCAATTACAACAGAGAAATTTTTTATTTCTTTAGGTTATAGCTAGTGTTTGCATTTTTCAAATTTTGGGAATGATTTAAATTAGTGGTTCCGGCAATAAAGGACACATTCATCTGTACTACGTGAAGAAATTGGCGAATATGTCCTTTATTGCAGAAACAACCAACTTAAATCATACGCAATATTTAAAAAAACCTCAACTCTAGCTATAACGGAAAAAAATTAAAAATTTCTTTGTTGTAACTTAAAAATAATAATCGTTTTACCCTAGCTGAACTTAATCTGTTCTTCTATCGGATAAAATTTGATCAGTTTTTAAAAATGTCAATTATAGATCTCAAATTACAGTGCGTCTCATGTAGATATCTAAAGAGATCAACCAATTTATTACCGATAACACCATTCATATATTAGGTAATATTATATCCTTAATCGTTCCAAAGTAATGGTATTTTGTAGCGGTATTTTTGTGTCGCGGTCGCGAAAGGAATGTTCCATGAGTGGGACGGTATTTCCCATCACTTGAGTCATGTTTCACTGCCGCGATGGCGCTAGGCAAAATCGAACCGTGTATTCACAATTCGAGAAAACTCAGCAAAGAAATTCGAAATTTACTTATTTTTAGTGTTGGGCATAATCGATATATTTCAATAATCGAATAAATCGAAATAATCGTTTAAAATAATCGAATGATCATTCGAAATCATGATTCGAAATTTACTAACGATTTCGATTATTTGACAGAATCCGAGTGACGAGTGAATTATTTCGAAACTCGAAACCTCGAAGTTTCGAATACAGATCTTGAATCGTAATCCGTTTGTGTACTCCTGCGCAGTCGAAACGAATAATGAATAATTTCTGACCCATAATCGAATGATCGATTATTCGGGTATAATCGATATATCTCGATTGTATCATTCATAATCGCCCAACACTACTTATTTTCGTGTTTACCAAAGTTAAAGTAGGTTAGGCTAGGCTTACACAGTTCAATGTGTGTGCTTTTTAATTGCAAAGATTCGAACAATTAAAAAGCACATCCAATATACACATCGGTCCAGATACGAACGAAATATTGCCTTTGTGAATGGCAACAGAGCATTCCAGTCTCACTGATAGATCGCATCCAATCGCAATATATCATAAACCGAGCAGCGGTACGCACGCTTGTCCGCTCAACCACGTAATATTATAATTCTGGGGCCTTCTGACAAAATGTATTAATACAGAATTACTGCGTAAGTTTTCTCTATTCTCAGATTATGTTAGAAAGTACAGTTTCTTATAATCATTTTGTTGCTGCTATACGATGTAGAAGAACGAAAAAGTAATTCTAGGTAGGAAAATAAACAACGATTCTTATAAAATTAAACTAAAGAAAAATAAATTCGATGATTATACAAAATAAATTGAAATTCTGACAATGTTACTTTATTAAGGGGAAAAATCTCCTGGCAATATTGAACTTTGTATTTGTTGCGTTTCAAAATACGTTTCACAGTACTTCTACTAATACCGATTTCGTCTGAAATTTGCCGGCTAAAGCAAGGTTCACCCATTTCAACTAACGAACAAACCCTCACTTCTCTCTCCTCCCGCTCGGGATGTGTTAGAGGGATTTGAGGCAGTTCGTCTATTTGTTGGCATTTGCGGCAATTCGCAAAATACCATTTAATGATCTGTACTATCTCTGCGGTTGTATAAACTAACATAATATATTCGAAATCCACGATCTCTTGTTAGAACCTTACCAGCGCACAGAAAGACAAAGAGTGCATCAGATAGGCTACAGCAGTTGCGCGCGGCGAGGCTGGCCGGCGGTTCTATGTATTTCTAAAATATTTAATAAAGAAAATATTCAGTATTGCTAAAAAGACATCGTGGATAATGACTTTGTTCTTCTTTTTTTAAATAGTTTTCGTTTTAGGCTTATTTAAATTAGTTTAGTATAGCATAGTATATTGTTTCCTTACTTACATGTTGCTTTCAAATTCATTATGTTTACTTTATTTACTTTGAATTTGCCCTTTTTCGGCTTTTTGCACTTTGTTTTATATTAGGTATGTAATTAATAAAGGTTACTATTATTACAATAAGAATATGTATTCGTATATTCTCAACACGTTAAACACTATTGAAATGTTACAATGCTGTCTGCTACGCGATTATATCTACAATATCAATTATATTTATTTATTTATTTCTTCATCAATTCATCATTCGCATTTTAGTAATTTACAAGACAAGATTAAAATTTCAGTACAACATCCTACTGGTTTATTGAGCACTTGTGAATTAAAATAATAATAAGTAATTGAAAACGCATCTCAATTCACTCTATACATTTATTTAAAAACTATGTACATTGTGAAAAGAGTCGCTTTTTAAATTATTTATATACTAAATAATTTCCAATTTAAAACTTTCTACCTAATAGTGACCTTGGTTCTACTTTTATAGAAATTTTTTTTTTGTTGGAATTGTCTGCATAGTTTTTGAAAAGAGGTATAGATGGTTGGGCGAAGGAAGTTTTTTAAAATTTTCTGAGTGGCTAATCTCTTCTCTGAATACAGCAACAACAACAATATATTATGTATAATTTATTAAACATGATAAACTGACCTGCGTTAAAGGCATCAGTACCTACTTCATCTGCATCTGTATTGTCTATAAATTGTGGTTCTAAAAATACAGCTGCACGTTTAATTAAGTCTCAGTGATTGGGAATATTGCTTTAACATGCGAAATAAATGTTAATATTTACCAGTTTCGAAATTTTCATTACTGTCGTCTACGTAAAACAAGTTACCATCTTTATCTCGTATTATACACATTTTTGTAAACTGAATAACATAACATCTTCATAACATAACCTAAAACACACCTACACTACACCATCTACTCCACCTCATGAGATGGTGTAGAATGTGCTACACTATTTATCGTACACCAGGATACCAAACAAGATTAGGTGTTAACAACTTTGGCTTAACAAACGCTGTGGTGTAAAATTATGCTACACTTTCTACACTGGTATATAACAAGCCTATTGTTACATTCAGTGTGTACAGTCTGCGCATGATTTTTGTCCATGTTGCTACATGCACCTGCGCAGTTATAAATATAAAACACTGCAACATACATTCGTATTATACAGATTACATTAAAGTTACAGTCCACTAACAATTTGATTTTTATTCCAAAACAGATTCAAAGAAACATTTTAATTTTCTAGTATTATTTTTTATTTTAATTTTCTAGTATTTTTGTTTCGAAAACTATTACGGCATACATTTTTTACACACTCACATATTTTTTTCTTTTTTTGCATTTTGTGTTACTCAATTCACCTATACACAAAAATTTATGACAGTTTTCCAAATATCCAAATCTAAATCGAATCAATAAATGGATGTGAATACTGAATGACTGACATATGTAAGTGCGCAACGTACAAAATCTGTCATTTTTTAAAATCCCTTTATTGATTAAACTATTTTCTTCTCAGCCTATTCTTACGACTACCTCACAACCTTGACAGATGCACGATATAATACATCAACTATTTATATGTCTATCAGTGTCGCTGCCCTTGCTACCGCATATACCTATTCTATATCTCCTTAATTGCTAAAACAACAGATTAATAAATATTCCTCGTTAATTTATCTATAATCAACAACACCTGTTGAATTTTATAAATAGCGCTTTCCATATCGGGCAAAATCTGTTCAATTTATAAAAATTAGTGTTAAATATTAAACAATGGTTTTGCATTGCACGTAGATAACGACATGCCAGCAAATTATCGATTTTAGAGCATGCATCTTTAGTTTAGTAGTGGTACCCATGTTATCTTTACCAAAAAAGACTAATCGAAGTAATAGTAGTATTGGTAGAATTAACACGTAATGCGCCTGTACGTACTCGACAATCATTCTTCAAATATAGAACGTGATCGAAATGATAAGTGATCGATGACAATTGACAATCGATGGATGCTAATCGATGAATGATAGTCGATGCAGTGAGACCGCTATTTTGCATGTACCTTAATTTTTCTTGACGTTTATCGATGGATGAAGTACCTGTGAGATTGCAACGTAATTGAAGGCGACCAAACGGAATCGAATATAGCCGAAACTTTGGTAAACAAGGCCAATATCTACTATTAAAAATAAAGAAGATACAAATTAATTTAGAAACGTGTCTTAACCACTAACCACCTAACCATTTTTACAATTCAAGTTAACTTTAAAAAGGGCCAGTTAGTACATTGACTTCTTTTAGCAAACAAAATCTTAGTGCAAGCAAGGCCAAATTGAACAGTGACCTTTCTTTATTGAAATGAATATTACGTTTTGATTTTATTCTGAGGACTTTGACCAATCAGCTGCTTGCTCCATGTGCAAATGTGTGTGTTTATTCTCTAATTGAGAAGATTTACTTACAGCTATTCAGTTTATTTGCTTTGTTTTAAAAGCAAAATAAAGTTATGAAAACCTACTAAGGCCTAAGATGCAAGAGAGGAAGGACGGCGGTTCAGATGGCTATGAAAGGAAATACATCTATTGAAGCTAAGTTTTTTTTATTAGACTAACCAAGAACATTTTGATTTTGAGGTTATATAGTTTATACTGAAACTAATATAAACTTTTGAGATTAGTTCATACGGATGTAGTTAGTTCATAATTCCTAGAGTCAGGACACACGCACATAGAAGCAGACACAATTCATGCCCAAATTGAAAAAGCAAAGATTTGAACTTCCTCGACATTGGTCAACCTTTATAAAATGTACCAGTTGCCACCATAAGTTGAATGTCCATCAGATAGTGCAAAGTGATTTTTTGGGTTTCAAATCACTGACGAAAACAAAATTTACAAAAAGAAACGAGGATGCTGAAGAAACTTCAGTATGCTGAAATTAAGTCAGATGGATTAAGGTCTTACAACTTCTCTTTTGAGAGTTTTAATGGAGTATTATAAATAGCAGTTAAAACACTTTTTTGGTTTCCTGGCCGTTGCAGTTATTTTTTCCAGCTGATGTCTAAAATTTTGAAGGTCTCTTCTTCATTTAGTGAGGTCTTAAACAGGATTTGGGCGGGATTCTCAGCACTGTATTGGTACTTAAGTCGCTATTACCGTACATCACTATACAAAGCAAATTGTACTATCAAACCTTTATTGATAATCTTAACTATAGTTCTGATATTGAGGATGTTTGGTCAGATTTAGAGGATAAAGATGAAGATTTGGACATTACAGTCTGACCTGATAAATGATAAATATAAAAAATTACCTCAATAAATGTTTTTGTTTGTAAACAGTTACAACCTTTTGCAGAAAAAGAAATTGAATAAAAACCCGTGTATTTTAAAATTAAAAATGTATTTTGGTGCGAATAAGCTAGTCTAAAAAGGTAATTACAAAAGGCCAATGTCCTTATAAGAATTGTAAAAAAATAAGTATTAGAAAAATGTCGATTGTGTACATGAGGAAGAAAGAAACTTATAACCGAAATCTCCATTCAATAACTTTATTTTCTTACAAATAAAAATTAATAAAAAAAAATCTACAATTTCAAATGGCTCTCCTGAAAAGTTGATTTTTTTGACATTGGCCTTTTTAGAACCAAGCCACAGAAATGTTTTAATAGTAGGATGTTAAAAGGCGAGGGTAGAAGAATTCATTTGTGATCTACTCTTTTAAAAAGACGTTTATTTTTATCATTCATCCGGGAAAGATATATATTTTTGTTGTTATTATTCGCTCACGAGCGATCCAAGAACTGAAATTATAATTCATGAATGATAAAAACTTTTTTGATTCTTCGTTAGTGAATATTATTAAATATAATTCTTTCTGGAATGAAATTTAAAGATAAAGGTATTATTTTCGCTCTCGAGTCTCAAATATTTTTCGTCGTTCGCAATATATCGCTCACCAACTGGAAAAAACCCAGAGAACCAATTTTTCACTCGGGAGTGATATTTTTGGTATCCTAAGGATTAGGCATTCCTTACATTTTGAAAATGTTTTCTGTCATGTGCTAATACTAACATATAACTTGTATTTCACCGTTTTGTTGTAATTATGTACCCTTGTAATTGGAGTTTATAATTCTGTTGGGCAAATACATCATGATATCATTATTATTATTTAAAAAAAAAAGAATTATTATTATTATTATTATTATTATTATTATTATTATTATTATTACTATTATTATTATTGTTAATTATAAAAAGCATGTTAATTCGATATGTATTTTGCCTGTCCCGATTAAAAGTAACGCGTTGTTGATTGGAAGATCAGTAACAATAAATAAACGATAGAGCAGCTGCAATTTTGTTTTTTTCAAAAATGAAGCAAATTATTAATAAAAGCAATATTTTATCTTCAACACTTTAAAATCTTGCTGTTATCTTCGGTAGGCGTGTACCAGCGCGAGTGGTCCGTTTAGCTCATACGATGAATGTAAAGCAAATCGTCATTGAAATTATTATTAATTTTTCTTATGGTGAGAATAGTGTGATATAAATGATTGGATGGATTGAATGGGCTTGTAGTACTTTTCGGACCAAGCAGGCACATTGGGCCAATTAGGTTATGGGGTCGGTTTCTATACTTATACATTAACTTAAATATAAAGTAAACAAAATTTGTTAGGTGGAAAAATATAAAAACCAATATCATTTTTGAAATAATGTTTAATAGTATCAGAGGAAACTTCATCCCATTTCTTTCTACCTATTCTCATCTACTCAATAAATACAAGAGCTGACTCAATAAATACAATACTTCAGTTTTGCTTCTGTAGATTCAGATATAACTTAGGAATTTGAGATGTAAACACAGAAGTTCTGACAAAGTTTTGAAACAAAATGTAATAATACATTATTTTAAATTCAGTTATGTTTCATATATTACAAAATTCCAGGAAAATGGCGCCCTAAACGAATCCATATTATTTGGAGAATGTACCTTACGGAACATCGACAATGTGTTTCAAAAATTATCATATATAGAAAAGAACTACAGAAATTTGTACCACGCGATACGTCCTGGAATGATGTCAACATTACATATGTTATCTTTACTTTAACAAAATAAAATTATTTGAAAAAACACTTCAAAATACATGACTTTGATGTCGATGTAAGATAACATAAGCTTATAATCGATTATACAAAATCCTATACCAATTTACGAAAATAGATTAAACTGAACCAAAGTTGATTATTAAAAGTTTATCACAAATTATACAATCTTTGTGAAATATTAATTATTATTGGGTGTCGAATACGCGAGCGCCTGAGCTACCACAAATATGGGTCTGCGTTTAAAGTTCTAACAAAGGAGAGAAATGTACAGTTCGACGAATAATAACATAAAAAACTAATAATCTAGACACTAGAAATCATCATATCTAAACATTTTTTAAATATAGCGGATGATTTAGGTTGGTAGTGCCGACTATAAAGATCATATTTGCATGCATTACAGTAAAAAAATGGCGAATATGTCCACTATTGCCGGAACTACCAACTTAAATCACCCGCGAAATTTAAAAATGTTTACTGGATTCATGTTTATAGGTTAACACAAAAGCGTTGATTGTCTTCCATAAACACGTTAAGCATTTCTGTGTCACGAAAATTATCCCAAAATATTTTAAAACAAACACAGAACAATTACGAAAATTAGTTGCTAGATAAAAATTGATGTTAAAGATCTTAATCTTACATTAAATAATTAATATGTATCAAAAATCGGCACTTTATGTCTTGATAATCTGCACAGACAAGACGGAATATAAATAGTGGTCGTCAATTAATAGATAGTTAGTTGACTGTTGACAAAATGAAGTTAATATTAGTGTTGTTAGGTTTGTCAGCTTTGGTATATGTAAGTATTCAAAACAAGATATGAGATAAACATAAACAATTTTCGGAATATGTTATGGTGTTTCAAATAGGCTGATAACGCGCCAGTTCTTGAAGATGATATAGATTGGTCGACTGTTAAAACCAGAAATATAGTCCTTGATCCCAATGGTGGATATAAAATTGATTCACGAATCGTCGGAGGACAACAAGCCACCCCACACCAATTTCCTTATCAGGTAATTATCTTTATTATAGAGAGGCATATGTACGTTACTAAGTTCACTTAAGCAGCTCCCATTTCGAACTCTTTTTCATAACATGCCCTTTGAAAAAACTGTATGATTTTCGAATTTCAGTATATCCAAAATACCGGATTAGAATTCGAACTTGCTTGCTTCGATCCATAGCTTTCTTGGAGCAGTGTTACTCGCTGCAAAATCGTTGGTTGTTTTATAGAAATCTGTCACAAACAAGCAAGTTATTATCCATCAAATTTGGTTCACCGTGGCAATTTATTTAAATCACCTATATAACAGTAAGCGTTTCATTATGCCAGTGGAGATATCACATACTTACATTAGCAGTCTATCATAGATTTCAGTCTTTAATCAACGCTGTTATGAAATAACCTTTAGAAACACCCGCAAAGCAGATTTTTAAATTGTAAATTAATATGTTGTAAAATAAAATATACCGGGTGCGTCATTAATGTGTCGTCGGAGTTTAGCATGAAAACTACCAAAGATGGAGAAATGTGATTTTCTATACGTATGTATGTAGTATACAACAGCGCATTTTGTAAAATTAACTACAAATATACAGGATGTTCCAAATTTCCGAAACCATATTCAACTTTTTTATTTTAAATGAAATGCTATATTTTTTATTGATAAATTACCTTTGCAATGATATACAGTTAATGTGCACTTTTGATAATTACTTTTGGCTATATTGCAATTTTTGTTAAAATTTTGACATTTACAGACTGACGTTTTAAGACCTAGCCAGAAACAGATGTAGTGTCATAAGTTACCATTTTGTTATCAATTTGGGGGCTAACACTTTATATATTTCAAAATGGTGTAATGTAAAAATATGTACAGGGTGTTATATATCTATTGTGCAGAATTTATCGAAATTCAAACGCTTTTTTTCGATTTTTTTAAATAGAACCTATATTTTTTGATATTGCTAGCAATTCCCTTGTAAAATTACCTTTAAAATTGTACTAATAACGTTACTTATTTCCAGTATTTTCGAAGATATTGCACTTTTTTTGGAAATACATCTGTAATATTCGATATGCGGCACATCTAATACAGCTAGATAGCCATGATTTTCAAATAAAAACTACTATCTAACGAAACATGAAGTCTCTGCCTAAAATTTCCGCATAAAGTTTTCTTTCGTAGTTTCTCTTTGCTGTCATTGCGTTTTGTCTTTGTTATAATTTTATTAGGGCCCATTTATTGTAATTTAAATTATTTACATGTTCATTACTAGTTATTACGCGCTGCTTGAATCTGGTTGACAATTATACCATTGCTGTTATTTTCAACTAACTTTCATTAGCAAAAAATGAATTTCTCGAAAGAAGAGTTCATAGACATGATAGTTGTTCTTGGCGCTGGCAATAGCAATCCACTCTTAGCAACAAGAATGTCAGCGGAATATCCCTTATGCAGTGCCGGATTAACAGTCTTCGGGGCCCCTAGGCACAAGTAATAAGGGGCCCCCCCCTCCATCTTTTATAGCAAATTGTAAAATAAGCAATTTCAAAAATGTGTTAACAAGAAAGTAAAATGAAAATTTAAATTTTTTATAAAAACATATATTTGCAAATAATGTTTAATAATATAACAATAAACAAAAAAAAACTCTAAACAAATTTATTTTCAATAAAAATATTTTACATTTCTAATAAAAAGATTGTTTTATAAATATGTAATATCTGTAAAACCTAGTAAAAATTAAAAGAAATAAATTTCTATTCTTAATAAAAATATTTAATGAAGTCTACACATTAGGGCTCTATAGCAGATTAACTTTGCGGTCTTTTCAATATGATCTGCTAAAAACTCGTTATATTTTGCTAGTAGTTCCAATATGCCTAAATAATTCCCATTGTGTACTGATCCAAAAATTTAATCTTTGCCTCTTAGTGGAAGTCACAAAAAAATTATAACATCAATAATTCTTTGTAAAACCTTTCGCCAGTACTCGCATTGATTTTCATATGCTTTTGAAAAATCTGTTTCCAAGCCCTGTTTTTTTTTTATCTAGCAATCCACTTAAAACATGCCTTGGTATGAGAAGCACTATTTTCATGAGATACGACTCTCGCTGTGGCATTTTTCCAGTCATTGAAACCTGCGGTAAATTGATCCTGATTTTCTTCAAGCAAAAATAACTTACAGGGTCCGCAGTAAATTTTATTTGTTTTCGGCGAAAATATTAGCCAAAAACGATCTACTTCTTCATCATTTAATATTTTGCGCTTAAACATTGATTTTGAAATAAATCTTTGCGCCGATCCGCTAACTTGTAAAGTAGTTTTAAGCATTTCCTTATCTTCAGAATCAATGTTTTATTCAAAATTACTTTTTTCGATCAAATATCACAAAACTTCATCTTTGTGTTCGGTTGGCGACCCCGTTTGAACATCTGAAGTTGCTAAGGGAGTGTTTTCTTTTTCAAAAGATCTCAATAAAGACGTCTGTCCTTTAGCAGATTCTTTCACTGTTTTTTTGTGCAATTTTCTTTTTTCTGCTCCACTGACATAATGGCGTTTCATTCTGTAAAAAATAATAATATTATAAATTTAATTAATAGAACAGCATTAGGTTTTGCAGTTTGAAAAGTAAATTGTAAGGCTACGATTTCAGCATGTATTAGGACGGCATTTATTCGGTTACTAAAATTGCAAAGCTCGGCCTCTAATAGACACAACTCTCAAACTCAACTCAACTGACTCTCAAGTCAGTTTATTTTGTGCTTGAGTAGGTATTTAAATAAGTTTACTGTTTAGTAATAATAATAAAACTTACCTTTATAAATTCACGTGTCTTATTGCCAAATTTGGAAATAAAGTTGAAATGTACAAGTCAGAATAATATTTCACGATCACTGAATAGCAAGCGGTTGGGTAGCTTACTAATATCTGCTTTCTTACGTATATCACTGTCGGGTGTAGGCTGAGCGGAGAGCAGCGCGTCGCGCTTATATATACGCGGACAAAATCGATCGAGACGACACTGGAACTTTCCACACTATTCCACGCTGTTCGAGATACTGCGCTCGACTTCTAGGTTTCTCTGGTACGAAATTTTTGAAATTGTTTACTTTTCGATTACGAAATAATAACATTTTTATAATTATTTGGAATCGTGAATACTATAGTTAGAATTATTTATAGTTTATAACTATTTGGAATAGCGCTTTATAGTTATTATAGTTTATAACTATTTGGAATAAACTTTTTACTATTAAATACAAAATAAGTTAATAATGAGTCAATAATTCATTAACTACTTTTCCTTAAAAAAAATTTAAGAGCAGTTAGAATTTTAAGAATTAACTGATAAAATATGCTTATTTTCAAAAATCCAGGAGGGGGCATAAGAAAATTATTAGGCTTTTGAAATTTGTGCTTACCTGAATAATTTTATTGTAAAATATATTTTATTGTAAAAATAAATCTATATTAGGTATATAACCTTAAATGAGCCGAGGGGCCCTAGGCACGTGCCTATTTTGCTTTACGGGTAATCCGCCTCTGCCCTTATGATGCTTTTCTATGGCCTACTATAAAAACTGTTTACACCACACCCCCTACAATGGCAGAAAACATGTAGCAGCGAGTAAGAAATACCTTTCTTTAATTAAACGAGGACAACTGCGCTCAAAATGCCAGTCCGTATAGAGACGGTTGAGAATATGCACAGAGCAGAGTAAATACATATTTGAGCACATTTTGAACTCAGATTATTTTATTATGAAAAAGTCTAAAAGTATACATTGCTTTTTAGAAACTGAAAATAATAATAGTTTTGTATTACGTACAGTTTCTTATTACTTGAACATAATCCAAACAATTTGCGTAAAAGAGAAAAATTGAGTGGAGGTAAATGGTTCCGTTTTCATTATCTTACAATTTTAAAACCAAATTAAAGATACGGTTATACATATTCAAATTGAAACCTTAGAACGTATTGGGAATAAATATAACAATATAATATTTTTATGGTAAGTAAGACAATAAATGTGCGCAATATCAAAGGTACCATTTGATATTTGATTTTGTTTGAAAATCATGGCCATCTAGCTGTATTAGATGCCCGCATAACAGGTATTACAAACGTATTTTCCATAAAAGTGCAATATCTTCTAGAATACTGTAAATAAGTATTACGTTATTGGTACCATTTTGAAGGTAATTTTTTAGGGAAATTGCTGACAATATAAAAAATTTAGGTTCTATTTAAAAAAATCGAAAAAAAAGCGTTTGAATTGCGATAAATGTTGCACGACATATTTAACACCCTGTATACATTTTTACATTATTAATATAGCCAAAAGTAATTATCGAAAGTTTACATAACCATATATCGCTGCAAAGGTAATTTAAGTGGCTATCAAAAGGATCAATAAAAAATATAGCAGTCTATTTAAAATAAAAAAAAAGTTGAAAGCGGTTGCCGAAATTTGGAACATCCTGTATATTTGTAAATAATTTTACAAAATGCGCTGTGATATACTATATACCTACAATAAATCTCATTTCTCCAACTTTGATAGTTTTCACGCTAAATTCAACCGACACACTAATGGCGCACCCGGTATATATCTAGGATATTGCATTATATAAAAAACACTTAATTCCAACATTCTGTAGGTAATTGTCTTGTGAATTTAAAAATATTTGTTGCCCAACATCATCTGACATACAGTTAGTGATGATACTTTTTTGACTGTTTTTGAGATTAAATTGTAGATAATTGTTTATATCTTCTCTACTTTAAGTTTGAAATTGTTCAATATAGTAGCAGGGCTACACTCAATTTTTTGAAAATTAGAATTATATCTTGTTATACAAGGTGGAAATAAAAGTTGGAAACATCGTTTTTCTCCGTTATAGAGTTATAGATACAAAAAAAATTATTCAGATTCAAGTTTTTAGTACATCTAATAAGCTCTCCAAATCTGTATAAATCAGGTAACAAAGAATTAAATTTTCGTAAATATTACTAATTTTGTACTTTTTTTTAAATAGTACGCCCTGTACATTTTTCCACTAGCTAATTGAAAATAATTTTTGCTTTAAAAAAAATTATAGGGGTTTTTTCTTCTCAACTTGCTTGTCTTTGAGATATTTAACAAAAAAGAAAAATGTTTCTTCTCAAAATAAAGTGTGCCTTGAGAGCAAAATTTGACAGTTTTGTATTTTGTTTTGTTTTTGCGATAAAATAAAGTTTGTGTGGGCTAAATACATTATTAATTTATGTCAATAATGACAGATTATTCAATTAGTGAAAAGGTAGATATGATAAAATGTTATTATTTATCAAATAGTAATTCAAAGCAAGCCCTGCCCTTGTACCGACAAAAATATCCGAATCGCTTTCATTCAAGCCATTCGTATTTTTCCAAATTAGAAAATAAATTACCTAGTAAAACTGGATCACTATCGAAAATATACGAACCTTATGAATTATACATATGAAAAGTTGATCTGTTCGCATATTTCAATATTTACTCTACAAATTCAATTAGAAAAGCTGCACTGGAATAAATACAACACATATGAGCAGAGAACGGCAAAATTGTATGGGATGACATCAGCCGCAGCAGAGCTATATGCAGAGCATGTGATGTACGCGGTGATTATTACAAGATCGAGGAATCAATGAATGATATGCAGTCATAGTATTCGCATCGAGCTTTCTCCTCAAATGATTCTAAATATACTTACTGTATTTATTCTCTATTTCATTATTGGATTTTTAAGGTAATTATTTTCCATATTAAACACTTAACAGCGACGATACAATACTTGAATGAAAGTTGAAATATAAAATTGAGAGACGCGTTTAATACATTAAACGACACAATCAATGAATTAAAAAGTATCCCTGGTGATATTGGAAATAAACTGATTAAGTTGATGAAGTGTTCAGCAGAAAACCCAATTTAAATATACTAAACCAATTGTCAGGAGAAATACAAAAATCAAATACAGTGGTACCTCGGTTTACGGAATTGATTCTAAAAACATTTCGTAATCCGAAATTTCGCAATTGGAATCAAATGTTCCTATAAAAAATAAAGAGAATAGAGATAATATGTTCCCATAACCAAAAAAGTTATCACAAATTCATTTTATGTATTTTAAATACCATTGAACATATAGAAAATACAGTTACGTACAAAAATCAATAAAAACTCTTGAGATTGAAATTAGAAAGTAATATCTTCACTCACATACACTACTTTTAATAAGGACTCTTTCTGGCGTACGGAAGACGATGAGGGTGAGGTGGCTTTTTCATACATATTACAAAATTAGCGACGCGTTAGATAAGAAATTATTTGACTTTCGGCTTTGTTCTTTGAAAAAAATGTTACACAATGATAAAAGGATTTTTGGATAAAGTAAGAATGATATTAACTATGAATTTACCGTCGCATTACATTGTATATAACTATCTAGCATGTACACGAGTTGCCCAAAAATTCTGCCGAATCTGTAAAAGTTCTAAGCCGCGTTTCGTATCAGGGAGTACCTTTCAGTTTTGGAAACAAAAATTCATCCAAACTTTCTTCCGTAACCCGAAAATTGCATAATGTAATAAGATACTATTGTAAACCGAGGTACCACTGTAAATGTATAAAATACATTACATTTTACTTTTGATCCACTTACAAGTTGTGAAGTTACTAGTACTAGCTTCAAAAAGAAGCCGTTTTACTGCAGAAAATATAGAAAAGTCTCTTGTGGTAATAGCTAATTCATTTTTCTTATTTCCTACTTGACACAAATTTATTACATATACACGTATCTTCTATTTTCAATGTATAATTAATACATGAATTTCGTTTAAATACATTTATAAAAACTTAGCGTCTGAAATATGCAACATACACTTAGTATCATGTTTACGATTCGAGGCTCTGAGTCATGTCATGTCCCTTACGATTTCACCGTTCACTGCATATGAGTTTAAAAAAGCATAATTACTAGAGTTTGTTGAAAAGGTGGTACCGGCAGTGGCGCACCGCATAAAAGTAGGTACGTAATATACAATATTAATGAAAAATAATATTGTTACTTCTTCCTGTCGTCTTGATGTCCACTGTGGTAATTGGCAACCGGCCTGGTTAGCTGCGTAGAATTGCAACATCAGCAACGCTTCCATTGTCGATTCATTCAGTCGTCGACGGTGTTGTGAATATATTGTCTTATACTTCGAAAATGATCGTTCGACATCCAGTCAAGTAAGATTTGCAAATGTCAGTTATTCCTTTTCCTCATCTGGGCACTGATTTTCAGTTATAGACCGAACTTTTTGAAAATCGGGATTTTTCGTTAAAATTGCACCAAATTTTTGAGCAACATCGACTCCTATAGTGTTCATCAAATTTTCTAGAGCGGCTTGTAAATTGTTTATGCAATTTAATGCGCCTCGTGCAGATAAGTGACTGTTTTCTAATTGCTCAATAGCTTGTGCAACTTCAAAATAGTTCATGGAAATTTCATCTATTTGTTGTTGAACTGACTATCTCGAACTGCTGCAGAATCATTTGAATCAAGTTTCAAAATGACATTTTTCACTTATGAAAAATATTTGTGATAGTAAGATACTGCCTGGAGCCATGTTCCCCATCGCGTTATTACAGGCTGAGGTTGTAGTGGTAATTTCGGACACAATTGTTTGAATACACGGATGTGTTTGGGAGATTTGATGAACACTTTTTTGGTAGATGTTATTAACTTAACCATCATCGGATACTTCTTTCAAATGGTTTCTGCTACGAGGTAACATGCGTGTATAAGGCATGTTATGTGAAGAAGAGTCGGAAAGCATATTTTCAATATCCTACCAACTCTCAGCATTGTTGCGGCTCCGTCAGTAACGAACATTGTGACTTGGGTTCCTGTGAAACAAAATTCTCTCAAAAAATCTTTTATTATCTTGACAACGGTTTCTGCATTAGTTTTCTGAATCTCTTTACTGGATAACAACAATGAAGCTGGTGGACCATCACGTTTTAAAGGACGTGCTACAACATGAATGACGCTGTGTTTCTGAGCATCAGTTGTTTCATCCACACATAGGCAGATTTTCTTATTTCCCAACTCGTCTTTTATACATCCCTTTACTGTACTTTGCACACGTGGCAAATTGTATCGTAATTGCATAGATGTTGGCAGCATCCATGAGGGAACGTACTTAAAATTCTTGCAAAATGAAATTACAGAACATTTGGATGATATGCCATTAGCAGTTAGACGCGGAATGGTATTTCAGCACGATGGTGCACCTCCACACAATTCGATGGATGTAACTGAATATTTAAATCAAGAATTTCCAAATTCTTCGATTGGCAACAGAGATCCTACAATGTGGTCTGCAAGATCTCCCGATCTATCGCCATCAGCTTTTTTTCCGTGTTGCACTATAAAATATAATGTTTTTGTAACGTTTATTGCTACTCTCGATGAATTAAAAAACAGAATAAGGCAAGCTGTTGTCGAGTTAAATAAAGGGTTTTCCATTAGAAGCGCTCGATTTTTGTAACGCAATAAAACAAATTGTGAGAATGATAGTGATCTATTTTTGTTTTTATTATAAAGTACATGTGTTAACATTATGTTTTAAAAATTATATCAGGTAAATGTCCGCCGCGGCTTTGCCCGGTTTGCTGAATCCTGGATACCCAATTTGTGATGACGTTATCGCATAAAAGTGGCTCAATTTCAGCAATAACGCGCCTAATGTTAGCCTTTAAGGCAGCAACCGTTCGCGGTTTGTTAGCATAGACTTTGGATTTTAGAAAGCCCCAGAGAAAAAAATCCAGTGGCGTTAGGTCGCAGGATCTGGGCGGCCAATTA
The DNA here is from genome assembly GCA_029619315.2 of Dynastes maya. Lineage (NCBI taxonomy): Eukaryota > Metazoa > Arthropoda > Insecta > Coleoptera > Scarabaeidae > Dynastes > Dynastes maya. Next base: position 34,142,559 of record JAROYE020000003.1, read on the forward strand.
ACGTCACCATTTCGCGATATAACGAAACCTTCAAATTTCTCATGCAATAGTGTCACTGTGTCACGTGCCGTATGGCACGTAGCACCGTCTTGCTGAAACCAAATGTTTATTAGATCGATTCCATCCACTGAAAGCCAAAAAAAATCTCTTATCATAGCCCTGTATCGCTCATCGTTGACAGTAAGTGCCACTTCTTCTTCGTTTTCGAAAAAATACGGACCGATTATTTCGCCGGACCACAGTGCACACCATACCGTAACTTTTTCGGAATGTAGTGGGACTTCATGAATCTCCCGTGGGTTTTCGTCGCTCCAAATTTGGCAATTTTGCTTGTTAACAAAGCCACTTAACCAGAAATGAGCCTCGTCACTAATCATTATTTTTCGGCCAAAATCAGGATCGACCTCCAACTGCACTAGCGCCCAATTAGCGAATGCACGCCGCTGCTTATGATCGTTGGGCTTTAGTTCTTGGGTTAATTGCACTTTATAAGGGTGAAGCCCTAAGTCCTTATGCAGGATTCGCCAAGTTGTCGTCGAAGACAGGCCAAGTTCTTGAGCTCGACGCGGAATGGACAGTTGCGGATTCTCATGCACACTTTCCCGGACTGCAGCAATATTTTCAAGGGATCTTGAGTTTCGCTGACGTACAGGCACTTTCCGATCTGCCACAGACCCAGTTGTTTCGAATTTGTTTATTAAACGGCGAATTGTGGATTCTGAAGGACGATCGTTGACACCATAAATTGCACGGAGTGCACGAAACGTTTGACGAATAGAACATTGGTTTTGATAATAATTTTTTACCATTTCGACGCGTTGCTCGGTCGTGTAACGCTCCATAATGAAATGCAGAGACTAACTGAATACGGCTGCCAAAGATATCACCTGTGTGATTATCGACTTCGTCATGCGCCGTTGCCAAACATCGAGCGTTACTATTGGAAAACCCTTTACAAATAATATAAATCAGAATTAGTTAAACAGGCTTTATTTATGTGTACGAGAGAACGGTGCCAATTTTGAACAATTTTTGTTTAATAATATCAGTTATGTTGTATTTATTTATAAGTGTTAGGTACTACGGTTACTATGACACTAAAATAATTCGTTTTTATTTTGTACATTGTTTTCAATAGCAATGTTGTTCTCAAGGCACACTTTATTTTGAAAAGGAACACTTTTCTTTTTTCTTTAATATCTCAAAAATTATTTAAATTTAGAAGGAAAAACCTTACTTTTTTCAAGCAAAAATAATTTTCTATTAACTGGTGTAAATACATGGTGCGGCAGGCAAACGGGAAATTTTGATCATCGGCTTACTTCGGCTACGTTCGAGTAAACGATTTGAAAGTAGTGGGGTATTCGCAGTTTTGGTGGGCTACTTAATGAATAGAGCGGGCCAAGAGCGCCACGCGCCAGGTTCGCAATCAGGCTGCCGTGCGCATATATGTATGTAAACATAGGTAATTTAAATATGTAATTATTAGGACGAGGACCAAAACCACTGTCTATTACGTCGTGAAGACGCGCAAATATACACCTGCAGTTTGGGTGTTCGTTGATAAATAGGGCGTTGTTCACAGTGGGCCACTACAAAAAAAAGTTCATTCATAGACGGCTACGAACTAACAGCGCGCTTATTCATTTACGGATGACGCGCTCTATTCATCAACAAATGACGAGTCTGCAGATGTTACGTTTGCACCACTTCGTGGCATACTAGAAACAAGCGTCGGTGTGCTCGCTTTAGTGATTATGTCTAACGTAACTATTAAAAATAAACGGCCATTACCTACGAAAGTTAATAAATTTCTTAGTGAATTTGTGGATTTACACTACAATGGGAGTACAATTTTCTGTAAAGTTTGTAAAAAGAAACTACTGTGCAGGAGCAAACGTGATTGTGAAAGACATATAAATAGCGCACACCACAGAAATAAAAGAAATGGTGTGTCACAACAACGTCAATTTCAATTAGAATTGCTTTTAACGTTTATGGTATGTGGTCTACCACTTCGTATACTTGATAAAAAAGCATTTCGAAAATTCTGGGGTACATACAATACCGAGTGGATACTACCATCTCGGACAGCGTTACGGAGAGATATTCCACGAATACGTGAGGACATTGAAAATCGAATTAAAGCCGAATTAAAAGATAAACAGCTGTGGCTATGTCTTGATGAGACGACAGATTGCAAAAAAAATTCTATTTTGAATATAATAGTGCGCGTATTAGATCCTATTAAACCAAATTTTGCAATTCTATTAGCCAGCAGAAGATTAAAACAGTGTACTAGTAAAGCAATTACGGCCGTAGTTCTCCAAACACTTGAAATTTAAGTGTCAACCAGTCAACTGTTGTTGTTCATGAGCGATGATGCAGCAACAATGTGTACTGTAGGCCGTTCCCTTAAAGAAAAGTGTGAAGGAACTTTTACATGTTACGTGTAAAGTCCATGCTTTACATCTTGTGGCACAAACTATTCGAGAGTGTTACCCGGAGGTGGATGCATTAATAGCAAACACAAAAAAAGTGTTTCTCAAAAGTCCTAAGAGGACTAGGGCATTCCACAAGTTATGCCCTGGTATTCGAGAACCACCACAGCCCATTCTTACGCGTTGGGGAACGTGGTTAAAAGCCGCTTTTTATTATAATGAACATTTTCAAGAAGTCAAATCCGTTATTTTGCAATTCGTCCCTGCCGAAGCTAGAGCTATTAGGATGAGCCAGAAGGGATTTCTCGATATTTCTGTTGAAACACATCTAAAGAATATTAGCAACAATTACAAAGGGTTAGTAGACGCGATAGAAAATTTGCAAAATTCTGGATTGTCGTTGGTAGAATCAGTGCAAGTCGTGGACGAAGTTAGTACATTGTTACACAGTATAAACGATGCAACAAGTGGACGAGTTTTAGCTAAGTTCGATAGTGTTTTAAAAAAGAATCCGGACTACACGAGATTAAGACAAATGTGCGATGGGGCATCTGCAGATTCCTTGACTAAGTCTAAAGATTATTTTAATTACGCCTGTCTTACTTCGGTAGACGTGGAACGGTCGTTTTCGAAATATAAGAACATTTTTTCGTCTCGGCGAACATCCTTCACCGAGGCAAATGTGGAAACTTATCTGATGGTGCAACTTTTTAAACAAGCCTATCCGCATTATTAAGAAGGATAGAATTTATTTATTATATCTTTATTTACAGTTACATTATTATGTACAACAGAATAAAAAAAGCGTTCAGTTTCTCAGTTATTTCCTTATTACATCCCATTTACAACGCATGCCGTTTTCAATCAAATAAAAAATCATAATGAAAATAAAAACACCTCAGCGTGTACATATATATATATATATATATATATATATATATATATATCCGCTCTAATTACTAAACATTATTATTGCGTCAGCTTTTATTTTTTTACTCTTGTGTATTAATTTCGAAATATCACATATCTGCTGTGACTCACATATACGCTATTTACAATAAGCGGCCGTTGCGCCTGATTCCGATTCTGTTGGATGGCGCAATTTGGCCCGCTCTATTAATGAATATGAAACAGTGGTCAAGTCAGCAGCGTGTATTTGCTGTCAAATCGTTTTATAAAAATGGCGAATCTGTCACAGCCGCACAACGTTTATTTCGCATTCAATTTAATATTCCGCGTCGTGGTAGTGTATTGTGTGAATTTTGAAGAGACCGGTTCAGTCCTAAAACGTAAGCTGCCAGGTGCTGAAAGAAGTGTAAGAACCCCAGAAAACCGTGAAGTGATCAGGGCTGCTATCCAACGCGCTCTGCTCGTCGGCATGCCTTAACACTGCGTATTTCTGATAGATCACTTCGTAGGATTTTACACAGTGATTTAAATTTCCATCCATATAAGATGCAAATTGTTCAAAAATTGCAAGAAAATGATTTAGTTTCTCGGTTGGACTTTTGTCGCCGAATGCTTGCACTTTTCAATGAAAATGAGAACATGATTCACAACTTACTTATGTCAGACGAAGCCCATTTCCATTTAAACAGCTTCATCAATAAAGAAAATTGTCGTTACTGAGCGGCAGAAAACCCACAAATTAAACATCAGAAGCCGTTGCACAGTTTGGAATAATCGGCCCATACTTTTTCGAGGACGAAAATCAACACGTAGTAATAGTGACTTCCGCGCGCTATGCCCACATGATTGAAACTTTCTTAACGCAGCATTTAACGAGATTTTCTGAAGCTTATCGTCACACATGGTTCCAACAGGATGGGGCTACATCCCATACTGCTCGAGTGTCAATGGCTGCTGTACGTAATCTTTTTCCTAACCGTATCATATCACGAAATGGAGATATCCCTTGGCCGGCGAGATCTCCATATCTAACAGCATGTGATTTCTTTTTGTGAGGATACTTAAAGAAAGTGGTTTTCGAGCACAGTCCACAAACAGTTTTAGAACTTAAAAACAGAATTTCAGACGAGATAAGCAATATTTCAATGAAAATGTGTCGTCGTGTCATGGAAAATTTACGGTCAAGGTATGAGGAGTGCTTGCAACGTGAAGGTGCTCATCTCGATGACGTAATTTTCCACAAATGAAATGGACAATTATATGCTTTTAAATGATATATTTTGTTTTTATTAATTATAAATATTTTCGAAATTATGACGTTATTATAATTTCCCGTTTCCCTGCCGCACCCTGTATATGCAAGTGCACCATTAGTAATATCTACGAAAATTTAATTCTTTTTTCTCAGATTTGTACAGATGTAGATAGTTTATTAGAAGTACTAAAAACTTTATCTGAGCAATTTTTTTTTGTAACTATAATAACTATAGAATAGAAAAATGGTATTTCCAATTTTCATTTCCACCCTATATATTATGTAACTGTATATTATAGTTATATTTGATCCTTGCAGGGTGGTTTATTTATAATAACTTCAGGAGAAACTTATTTCTGCGGCTGCTCTTTAATCTCTCCGAATTATGTACTCACAGCAGCTCACTGTGTGGACGAGTAAGTTACGATGCTAATGATTCAGTAAAACGTAACAAACGGTTACACCCGCTGTGTTTACTATGTACATACAAGGAATCGAGTGGACGTTCGGTTATTATCGGTTGATCGGTGACACGCACACCCATCAACCGATAATAACCGAACATCCACTCGATTCCTTGTATGTACAGCGGGTGCAACCGTTTGTCACTCATTACTCACATTAGTAATGAGTTTGAATGAAGGAAATCTGTTCTTTTTGTTAATATTTTAGCGCCGTGCAAATCCAAGTTCGCCTAGGGGCTCATTATATTAATGCCAATGAGGTTACCCAGCAGAGATTCGTCGCCACGCAATTTATCCAACATCCCGGATGGAATCCTGACACCTTGAGTCACGATGTTGCTGTCGTTAGGTTGCCTAGCCCGGCAACCCTTAATGGTAAGGAACCATGTATTACTATTAAGTTTTTTCAGCATTGTTGATGATAAAAGTATTTTGAATACAGGATCTATATCGCTGCTATTTTATGGTTTTCATTGGTTTTTCTTTTTATTTCTATGAAGAACTTTTTGAGTTAAGCCGTTACCGCCGATATAACAAAGTCTCAGCGCTCTTCGATGACGTCACACTCGATAGGTGATGTATCGCCATGCACGATATTAGCCTAAGCGGTAAAGGAATAGTTTTTTTTGCATTTCTTTTTTAAGTTTTGAAGGGCTTTCGGTTTAAAGAGGTTACCAGTCGTCAACTGAGCTCTTCTTTGCATTCCATTCGATTTTACTTTGGAAAAACGAACTTTCAATGGAAAACCAAACCCGTAACCGAGCACCGTTTTCGTGAAAGATGTATTTGTGGTAGATGTTTAATCGACTAATTATTATTATTTGTAATTGTACATGTATTTGGACGAAACTAAGATTGAAATGATACAGTAATTGCAATTTTATTCGATTTCCGGAGAAAATACAGATATACTATTTCACCAGGGTCTTTAATTTCCTATTATGTGGCGTTTTACCTAATCTATCATTACTTTTCCCACAATAATTTTTAAGTAGGGTATTTGTAGAACAAATTATTATAATTGTTGCAATACGTTCACTGCTGTGAATATGACATTTACACATATCAGTATCCAAATGGCTATGTTCGGTGATATAATTTAAAATATATTGTATTAAAACGTTTATTATACACATTTAAAAACATCCCTTTGTGTTCAAAAATCATTTTGTTAAATATAACGTAAGAATATAAAACTATTTGAATAATAAAATCTTCACGCTTTTTGCCAAATACAACGGACAGTTAGGGAATTGAGTTGGAATAACATCTTTTTTAAGTCTAGGATTTTTTAAACTTGCAGTTATAGATTCACCAGTCCTTGAATCGGTAGTTGTTGAAAAATAAATAATATCTTTTATAAAGTGTAGCTCACTAACTCTAGTATACATTGTTGGAGGAAAATTTTCCATGTGCAGTGCACAGACCCATATTTTTCACATCTGAGGATCAAAGGGAAAACTAAATGTGTGAACTTTTGGTCCATTCTTATAATTACCGCGGCACTCAGGTACGCAGCAGGTATTGTTATAAACACGTAATACACAAAACACCTTTAGACAGCCGACGGCACAGAACACCTGTAAAGGGTCGGCGAGCACCTGCAAACAAAACAGCCGACGCCACAGTTTTAGGTTACCCTGTTTTTATCGTTTCAGAAAAGGTTTTATCGCTTATACAACACTAGAAAAACATTACAGATATTACCAACAAAGTACGGAAATATCACCACACAGTTTTTTTCTTAATAAACCTGATATAATTTGGATAAACCAATTCAAAACGCAAGAAACGATCTGAACGTGTGAATGCACAACCTACAAATATGGCTGATCGACAACCTACTGCAAAGTTCGTCACAGCCTGCTGACGTCAAAGCCGTTTGGCCTTCTTGTTTCGGAGGCAGCGGTTAAGCCGGAACACAAACAGAATGCATATATAGATATCGAGTACTTAGGCGCCTACCAAACTGATCCGACTTTAATCGAATCTTAAGAACATTAGTAAAAGTCAAGAGTCGTAAGACTTGTTCACCCAACTGATCCCCCTTAAATCAGAACATTTCAAATGCAAATTAATATGGAATGTTGGTACGTAGGCTTCCGCGGTCGTCAATAGCACTATACTCTTGGTTTCCGGGTTGAAACCGTGTCGTTGTCGTAGCTTTTGTCGACGTTTCGTCCACACTCTTATGGGACATCTTCAGGACTATTATTGCACGCTAACTGTGTGTGCAGTAACAGCATTAAAAAGATACATAAATATTATAATTCTTTTTTTTATGTATACATCCAACCTTAGCTTTAATTTAACAAATGTTTTCGGTTGAGGATCTTGTTGGTCAGGACAACACAACTTATACATCCTACTAGCTAAAATACACAATTTCTTTCACTTTTTCCTGATATATACCTATTGCTTCAACCTCCTTTACTTAAGCTCAAAATTTGGAATCAACAGTCTGAGATCGTCAGTACGTTTTGTCTACTGTTGTCACTGTAACCAAACAGTACTAACACCGGAAACCACTAGGAAGCAACACTAACTAAGCGCCTAACTGTAAATATCTCTTTTACTTTCAATGTTAGACATATACATCACTATACAAAAACGTTAAGGTTATACGGTGAATACAAAAAAAATTATATGGTGCTATTTAAAAATTACGTGTTTGATGTTTGAATTTGGCAAAGTTTGGTGTTCAATACTGAACACCTGTAGGATTCGAACGCATTTTAATACCATGTCTAAATAGAGCCAAGCTGTAATTTAGTCTCGTAAAAATTTGCACTAAAATGTGTTTGGATTTCGGATATTTTGAAGAAAATAAATATACCTACATTTATTGATTGAATACAAAAACATCATAAATATCTCTCTGTTACAGACATATGAAACCCATATTATTTTGATTTATTTCTAGATGGAGAAAGCAAAAATGTAATAATATCCATTTGCAACAGCAAAGGGGGTGTGAGGTTTGCTATTTATCCATCTTCCCGAATAGACGAAGATATTTTTGAAGAATACTCTTTAACGTATATTATGAGAATTTTAGCTTCGTCCTATTAACACAATAGGCGCAATTTTACAATTCCAGAAGGTTGGAACACCTGTACGTATGTAACTTTTAGATAAGTTTGATCGCATTATTTGGTAGACACAATTGTTCTTAACTTATATACGCATGATCACTCACGTTTGATGGATCCTAATTACCTTCATTACTACTATGCCGTATCTCACTTCTACGTTGCTCTTTTTTAATATTTTCTGCTCCACGTTCTGGGGTGTACTAGATTTTCTTTTTGCATAATGAATATCTTTGTATTCATCTTTTCTTCGAAGTGGAAGCTGTCAGCATCGGCTGAATTGGACACACGGCAATATTCGAAATAAGTTACTATTAGTGATACCAGTTGTGAAAGTTTACGAGTGTTTTTTTTTTTGCTTTACTAAAATAATCAGTTGATTTGGACGTACAACTTGAACGTTAAATTGTAAAAACTATCTAACTTTTGTTGTTCAATTAATGGGTGTGTTCCAACATACTTAAGGGGCGGCTAAAATATTACAGAGAGCGCTCAGTCGGTAACAAATTAGATTTGTATAGGTTTTCTCATTAATTAACATCAAAATTAGATGTTTGAAAACGCAAACTATTCAGAATTCTTTCCTCTAGTGCAATACCCTAATATCATTAATTAATTATTGTTAATAACAACAAAAATTGCAATAAATATTAACATTACTGTGGCAAAAAATGACAATTAACAATGTACTCGCTTTTGCAAAACCTACGAAAAACTGAATAATTATTTTTGACAGCCATATTGAAAATGATTCATAATTTTGCCAGCAAGTACCTTCAGCAACTGTCCGTAAGATGGCGCCACTTACAAAACTTATTTAAAAGTGAATTTACTCATATAATACAATAATTATTATTTATATCGATTTTGCCTTTATGCTATGTTGTATAACTTAATATAGAAATGTGAACTTACAAACAGATGTTTTATTAAATCGGACACATGGCTTTATAGACCATTTATGACATTGTGTACCAAAGAGCTAAAAGCAAGATTGCATTGGAAAATTCCTAGCGTTTATTAAATCACTTAATTTAAGGATTGCTGTAACTGTTATTTCATTATAATCATTATACAACACAGCAACTATGTAATTTGAACAATTATCTTTTTTATCTCCAAAAACTAAGAAATAAACGTATAAATATTTTAATACTCTCTATTAACTCTTTATTAACGTAAATATTTATTATAAAATATGAAATAATTACAGAAATATATATCTATATATAGTAATACCCAAAAGTATTCATCTACTTTGCGCCTCTGATATCTACATAGGTTTAATATCATAAATCGGTTAGTTTATGAATTTATTTTATACACAAAACAGCATTAAATTTGGACAAGCAAAAATACTCGTCCCTAACACATTACCCTGAATACAAGGTACGAAAATAAATTGTATCCTTAAACTTAATACTTTGTGACGTAGCCACTGGTTGTAGACGTTTTGTCATAGATTTCAACGGTCTTTCTGTAAACTCCGCGTTATCTTCTACCATTCTTCAATAAATCATGTTTGCCTAAAATTATAATTTTCTTCCAGATTACGTCGAAATTGTTGCTTTACCAACATGGTCTGACACGGATGTTACTTTTGCCGGTGAGATTGCAACATTAATTGGCTGGGGTACACACGTAGATGGATCTTCTGCCTTAAGCGAAACTCTTTACTACGTCAACGCGGTCATAATGACAAACGCAGCCTGCAACGTCGGTTATCTAGGACAAATAGTTCCGAGTCAAATTTGTACAGCCGGGGTAGATGGTATTGGTACATGTCTCGGTGACTCTGGGGGTGCAGTTGTTGCCAATAACAGATTGGTTGGAGTTATCTCATTTGCGCTCTCATTCAGTTGTCAAGCTGGATGGCCTAGTGGACATGCCAGGGTAACCACCGTTCTTGACTGGTTGTATTACGTTACAGACGCAAATGTTGCTCCGTAATCTTACAATAAAATATTGTGTTTTTATAACATTAATTCTCGTTTTTAAAATATAATTTACAAAAATTGTAGAGCCTTTTATTGTCTACATCTATTTTTAAGCCTTATTCTATACACGTACGTATTTTGCTTTTTACCTGTATATGATGCATAATATGCCGTAATACTCACGTCCTTACGTAAATATGGAAAAAGGAGAATATAAGTAGGGAGTGTGTATGCGGACGCCGATGAGGTACAGGTCTAACCCCGTACTGTGTCAATTTCTATCAGAGAAATAGAGGTAAAGAGAACGTGCTTCGACAAGTGCGCATCCATTTTATTGTGACGCATAGGAAGCTATTTTGAAAGATTAAGTCGTCAAAACTGCAACATATGACTTGGATATTTCTATGTTGTTAATCCGCAATTATTAAATGTCCTGTTGTGTATCCGGATGCTCAAATAGTCGAAGTTTAAGCCAGAACACGTTCCTTTTCACAAGTAATTTTCTGATTTTGTTCTTGGTTATTATATTAGGTGAAATAAATTGTTTTAACTTTCCTCAAGGTGCTTTGATCAATACGCTAGGAAAAGACAAAAACATGGATGTGGAATAAAGTACATGGTTTGTTCCTGTCATTTTAGTGGAAAAGATTATGTGATTAAAGGTGGGAGGAAGATTCTTAAATGGGACGCAGTTTCCAGTACTGCAATTAATGCTGGCGGTGAAACGGAAGCCTCCAGACAATAAAGAAGACAATTGAATAATTTAATATTACTTAATTGTCAATAGTCATTTTAATGCGTTTTGTTAATTAAATTGAGGCAATGCCCATAGCAAATACAGTGCTGTTGTTCTTTCTTTTAACTAAATAAATAAATAATACTCAGTATTATGTACAATATGTACATCATAATTGTTAAAAGGAATTCTCTTGTTCTCTTGTTGTTGAAATATAATAAACAAAAAATTTTTACTTGAATTTACATTTTTAAACAGAGAATTCCTTTTAACCTTTATGTACATTTATAAACTTAATCAATAACGTGACCCTTAGTATTTATTAGTTGGGTTTTATTTATTTTAATAGATTTAGTAATCAATGTAACGCTTGCTATGGTGTTTTTTCTAGCTGGCCTGAAGATGAGCGCCCGACCGAAACCGGTCACATTATAATTACATTTTATTAAAGAATTTTGTGAGTATTGGACCATTCCTTTTTCCTTTTTCGATATGAACACCTCGCAACGAGTCACCATTCAACATTCAATTGTGGAACTCTACCTAAACTTTGTGATTTTTTTCCCTACTCACTTTTATATTGTGAACAAAATTTATGTTCAAAAGTGCTACACCGTTACAGTAAGACCTTGGTAATAATCATGCGTAAATTGGTACTTTTTTGTCGAATGTACTCTACAAAATACTATGAATTTAACCATCAATAAAGCATCAAATAGAATAATAATGAGCTTTCATTTTACCTATTTACTTTAACCTATTATCATAGAAACGTCATTTGTAAAAGCGTGATGAAGATTAGTATTTTATAAAATTTAACGTTTATATACCTCAAAATCATTTTATAAGAAATTACATAAAATTATAGTTTATATATATGTATATTACAGTTTCATTCCATACACTATAGATACCTTTAATTTTTTTTCAAGGTAGTTAGGGGTGAGGAGGCAGCAAGTACATATGTATATACGCGTAAATGGTATTTTCCATGGATCATTTGTGCGTATATTTTGCTCTTTCCCGTTCAACCCCCGCATCACAATGGGATGTGAGGATAGTAGTGGGGGTGACAAAAAAATCTCATCCGCGCTATATTTTAAATCTGTTTTACACGCCGCGATTTATAGGCCAAAACATGCTCTATTTTTGCTACGTATGTATTCTAAAGGTTGTCTCACTTCCCATCTTGCAGTACTTGACCGAATGTTTGTGGGCAGAGGGGTGAAGGACGTCAGTGGTAGTAATATATAGATATATGATGGATCTCATATGTTCTAGATTCCACTACCACTGACGTCACTGCGAACGCTATTTTTATGAGACCACCTTTAGAGTAAATGTACTCTATCAACCTTGCGATTTTCCGACAATTTCTCACTAACTTTGCTGTTTTAATAGCAACAGTAACAAGAAAGTACATGCGAATTTTGTTTAGTGTTTTTAAAGTAAGATAAAGATAAATTTCGAAAATTTACGATGATCATGATGTAATGGATAATTTGAATTAAGTAATCGAAATTGAAGCAACTTAAGCTAATCTGTGCATATACCAAAACTGCTTAATAATTCCCCCGTTCAACTATTAACGAAATTAAACGAGTATTCACGATTGCTAAAAAATGCTTCAATTTATTAGGCAGCACAGTTCTACCGATTTCTTGGCCAAGATCTTGTTCAATTAATTGACCAATAAATCGCGGCGTATAAAACAGGCTTTATATTTTGTAGCTTATACGTTGTGTATATTACTTGGGTATATGTGCATGTTGGGTTGCATACACATTTTTTCTCCAGAAAATTGACGTTAACCTTTCATTTAAATAATCCCATTATGTAATCACAATGAATATAACATATTCTTAACCCGGGAGCAATTGCGCCTCCCAAAGTTCTGTGATCAGTAGGGTCCCACGTTCTTAACTAGCTACACTACAGAGCTATCGCAAATTTTTCCAATCTGCGGTTGAATCGAAAATAACGTGATTAATCTTGGGTTAACGAATATAAAAGTAATCGAATTAATAGATATATTTGTAAATAATAGCCAGGTTATAATTATGGATTAGACAAAATAATTTTATGACCAATATAAAATGATTATTGAGAAAACACACCACGCATTAATTTTTCTTGAATTTCTTTGCAGCAGTCTCAAGTTTTGAATCCAAATCTGGTCCGATGTAGCTTAACAGCGGTTGCCTACAGTAAATTCCAAACAGAGTTGTTAATAGTGCGACACCGTAACCAGTAGCTCTCTCGCCCTACAAGAAAAATTATTATGGCTTACCATATTGATAAATTGAATAAAGGAACATACAGTATGAACAGGCGTAGCCATGTCAACATGAATCCAAACTCCTGAATAATCAAAACCAAGATGACTAGCAATAAATAATCCAGCACAACTTGATTGGGCGTTGCTACGATCAGCAACTGAATTTTTCATATCGGCAACTGCGGACGCAAATTCAGAGAAGTGTAATTCTGGACAGTACGGTATTGGAAATACCAAATCGCCGGATATTTGACCAGCTTTCATGGTGAGATCCTCCCAGTCACCATTATTTGTTAAAACTGCAGCATGATATTTACCTGTTGCAACACCCTATAAATTTCAAAGTTTAAACAAAAAAAAAAGGTACCAATCTTTGAAATTAATACAAAGAATGATTTGCAAATCTATAAACGACTAACTTTTATTTTATGATACGCAATAACAAGTAGCATATGCTCGGTTAAGAGTTCATGTGCATTAAATTATGGCACCTAACACAAAAATGGAAACGCGTGAATGAAGATCTACACATAACAAATCTCTCATTACTAAGGATCGACAAACGTCAGAGGCGTATCGCAAAAGTATGTGCGTGAGATACAGTATTATTAAAAAATAATATATTCTTTCCTTCTATTGACGTTTTGGGGCAGTAGTATTTTGTCGCTGTGGACACCAGGACCTCAATAAAAGATAACAATATATTATTTTTTAATAATACTGTATCTCACATACCTGCTTTTGCGCGATACGCCTCTAACGTTGCACTCGTTCGTCGAACCTTAGTACCTGTTCATCACATATAGACTCGCGTTCCGCCATTATACCGCTAGTCAACTTGTCTTTGTGAAAGATAGTGGCTACTTCCCACTTGGCATTTTTTTTAATTTGGCGGATTATTTATGTTAGTAATTCCGGCAATAAAGATCATATTCGCATGCAATACGTTAAGACTGGCGAATATGTCCCTTATTGCTGGAGCTACCAATTTAAATTATCTGTGAAATTTAAAAAATGTCAAGTGGGTTATATACAATGTATACATACAGGATTTTCCAACTTTCTGGAATTGTAAAATTTCGCCTATTGTGTAAATAACAGAAAATTAATTACCAACCGCGCTCAAACCATTCGAAAATATTTCCGCCACAGGATTGGCAGAAATTCCGCGCGACTCGTGTATATGTCGGAAAGAGATAGTTGTATATAACGTAATGCGATCGTTTCTGTGGTTACCGCCTCACTATTCCACCGCTTTGTGTCTAACTTCAATCATAGTTAATATTGTACATAATTTACGTTAATATTACACATACTTTATGCGAAAATCCTGTCATATTTTTGCGAAAGCTATTTCTTTTTTAAAATCATAAAATCGAAAGTTCTGCAATTACCATCAAAAGTATTTTATACGTCGCATCGGCCCCGCTTATATTGTAATACAAACGAGAAAACCATAAATCAAAATAAAAAGTGATTGAATGCGTCATCCGTTCGTCAACAATTTTATACAACACGGGTGACGGCTATTGCAAGTTTTAAATGGGACGTTTGCATATTACTATGTTTTTAGTTTGTATATTTAAAAATAAACCAATACATTAGGGGTTCCATGCGTCTATTTCTAATACATTTCATGATGTTCATAACCTTTTCCACAATCGTTTGAAAAAATTGTTCTCTACATTTCTTAATACATGAGCATGCATAAATTATATCTACAAACACTTGTAAAATTAATTTTGCAAGTAACTACCAAAGCTCAAAATTTTGATTCGACATTTGAAGAACATAAACGTCAGTATGCTTCATTTACAGTTGTCATGGAAATGAATACCAGAAACCATTTATGTACCAAAATTCGTCTTTGAGTGGCAATCTCTTTTACTTTCAATATTAAACATATGCATTTTTATTAACGCTGGCCACGAGCGGTACCGCGCATCGGCGTAGAATCAGTTCGGACCGAGAGGAACGGTAGTATTACTTCGTCTGCGGAGCAGTACGGACATTTTCGCTGCCGGTCATTTGCGCAATTGTTTATCTGTCCTAGAAAAATTATGATTTCGTCAGCAAAACGACCGCGGTCGGACAAACTTCGAAATTTTATTGCAGAAATTCCAGACTTAATATATGAAGGTGCTAAAATTAAATGTGTAATCAGTAAAATCCTGTTAATGTGTTGGTCCAGACAACATTGTCTACGACGCGTAAATAGTGAAAAGCATATCTCAAAAAGAAATTGCGCACGAGACATTGAAAAATTTATATTTAATTTATGCGTTACGTTTATCGCATGTAATATACCGTTTAATTTACTAGACAAGGAACCACTTATCTGCTTTTGGAATAACTATTCGGAGTGCAAATTACCAAGTCGAACATCGTTACGAAGAATTGTGCCATCTGCGCGCGAACATATTGAACAAAAAATAAAATCGGAGTTGAAAGATCAAAAATTGTGGTTATGTGTCGACGAAACAGCAGATCGGAAGAAACATTCTGTTCTTAATGTAATGGCACACAAATTGGAACCTCATCAATCGGCACCTTCAATTCTATTAGTCTCCAAACGAATACAACAGTGTACTGCCGAAGTAATTTCAAAGTTAGTGTTAAATACATTGGGCAAGTTTGAACTTTCAACAAACCAACTCTTGATGTTAGTGAGTGATGGTGCTGCAAACATGCTTTCTGTAGGCCGGTCTCTTAAAAAGCATTCTGCTAATTTGTTACACATTACGTGTAAAATTCATGCTCTCAATCTTGTGGCGGATAGTATCAGAAAATGTTATCCTGAGGTAGACGCTTTAATAGCGCATACCAAAGCAGTATTTGTCAAATCACCGAAACGTATTCGCGAATTTCACAGACTGTGCCCCCGTATACCAGAGCCACCAGAACCTATTCTAACTCGTTGGAGAACATGGTTGCAGGCCGCGTTTTATTATCATAAATATTTTGACAATATTAAGAACGTGGTTTTACAATTCGATACAAAGGAAGCTGCCGCTATCCAGAAAAGCCAGTCGAAATTTCAAGATAGTCAGGTTAAAATGGATTTAAAAATCATTCACGACAATTACTTCGGGCTAGCAGATGCAATAGAAAAATTACAAAATCCTGCGGTGCCGTTAGAAGAATCTCTACAAATAGTGCAACATGTTCACTCACAGCTATGCGCGATTGAAGACGCTAAAAATGTTTCTGTTCTAGAAAAATTTGAAAGTGTTTTTGAGAAAAATTCTGATTTTGGCACATTAAGACACATTTGTGAAGGTGCGTCAACAGAATCGTTAAGTTATTTGAAAGATTATTTTACTTACGCAAATATTACGTCACTAGATGTAGAACGTTCGTTCTCTGCATATAAACGCATTTTTTCCTCATGCCGTACTAGTTTTGCCGAAACAACAGTTGAAACATATCTAATGTTGCAGATATTTAACAGACATTATTCACTTTGTGATTTCACGGAGGACTCTTAAAATGGTAAGTGTTTGAGCACGTGTTATTTAATTTTTATTTAAAAGATGAGCGAAATTATTTGCGGCAGCAAACATCTCTATTAGCAGAATAACTCTAGTGGAACGCGAGGCCTGGTCGACTCTACGCTACTGCGCGGTACCGCTCGTGGCCAGCTTTAATTATTATGCAAAATTGATAGCCGTGAACATATGGTGCTATTTAAAAACTGACACCTCCAGTGTTTGAATTTGGCAAAATTTGTGTAACATTGAACATCCTGCATAAAGGCGATGCCATACCATACCATCTAGATAGAGCCAACTGTATATACATTTCAGATTTTTTGAACAATGATGATGTCTATACATTGCGAGGCTAAAATTGTAAATATCTCGAAATCTGTTAGAAAAAGACATATGATACTAATACTGTATTTACTTTGCACAAACTAAAAACGTGATAATATATTGTAATGTTATAAATATCAGAGACATTTTTTAAATAAATTAATTTTTCACGGTTGTTAGATCCGGGAGTGTCTCCCAGACACTCCTTCGCCAGTTCAAAATAAAAATGAATAGCATACAATAGCGTTTTACGAAAATTAAATTGATAGAAGAAAAACTAACCTCAAATCCTGACGTTACACGAAGTCTCTATGGTAACGCGTTACGCACTGAAATCTCGCGTACTTTTGAATAATCAAAAGTTGAATTTAATTTAATTAATATTGCAATAAAATTAAAACACTATAACACTCGGATTTGCGGTCGAAAATGGATCAACCTATATACGGCAATGTTTTTGAAAAATACTCTATAATGGCTATTATGTTATCAAAAAATTTTAACTTACTATTTACACAACAGGTACAATTTTACAATTCCGGAAGATTGGGACACCCAGTATACGAAGTAGGGAAAATAATTAGACATTTAATGGTATACTTCCATTAAATTATCCCCATCAACAAGAAAAACAATAGTACCATATGAACTAACATACCTGTGCGCCAGTTAAAGTAGCCATGTCCAATATTATATCAGCTTTTAAATCTTTTTGGGCATACACAACGCCATCAGCTAATACTAGACGACCTTCTGCATCAGTGTTATTAATCTCTACTGTACGACCCGAATATAGTGTATGAATATCATCCGGTCTAGAAAAAAATATTGCAAATAGATATCAAAAATTCACCCACTAAAAATAAAGAAAGAAAGTGTATTAACTATTACATCATTCCGCAAACATTCCAGTACATATAAGCATTAATAAAAATAATCAACATAATCAGCACAATCCAAGAAGAAGTGATAGAAAATATTTATACCTTGTAGCTCTTGGACCAACAGCATTTTCAGCTAAGCAGAAAACAGCGTGAAGATTTTGAGTAAAGTTTGCTTTTATAGTCGCGTAAAAAGCGCCTAAGATACCTGCAGCCCCACCGCAATCTCGTTTCATACCAGGCATGGCAGTCTACATATGAAGAGAAAGAGTGTCCTTATTTAGAGTATGCATAAATTGACAACTAAACATTTAATAAATCAATAGCACGTAACAATTTTTTTAGTTTCTAATAATTATGAGTATTAGATTGACATTTTTATTTTCAATATCACTGGATTAATTCATATTTTTTTTACTTTAAAATTGTATCCTTACTTTGTAATAATTTAAAGCTTCAAATTTGTCTTTGCGTTTTTTCTACTTTTCTAATTACATAATGTCATTTAAGGTAAAAGAAGAAAATTTTATCAAAAACAAAAGAAAATATGTACACTCAGGTGCAATAAAAAGTTCCCACCTATTTATATTTTATTAAAAGGTTAAGTGAGAAGGTTATATAAATAAATAATTAGGTCATGCGGTTGATGATGAGGGCCCACGAGTCCTCGAAACGGTCGTTCCGAATTAATTAATAACGTGTGGTGCGGAGTGTGCCGATACTTTAGTGTTGCTTACCGAAAAGGTTATACTTTAACTTAAAATAAATAATAATTTAGCCTCTGAGACACACAATGATTATAAAAACAAGACAGATGGTGTACATGAGTTTATTTATCAAAGGAAAACGAGGTATATTTGAAAACAAGGAGAAAATATAGAACACAGAAATTAAGTTAAAAAGTTTCCATTAAAAACAGGTGATAGCCAAGGTACTTCAGTACCTGGTATTACCTCCTCTGGCTCTTATTACGGCTGGCATGCCCCTCTGCATACTCTCAATTAAGCTGCGGAAATCATCTTGAGGGATATTCTCCCATTCTTCTTATACAGTTCATTTAGTGAAGCTGGTGATGCAGGTCTTACTCGCTTGTCCAATATGCCCCAAGCTCTACAGGATTTAAGTCAAGGGAGCATGCTAGCCAATCCATACGGGTAATCTCGACTTCGTCAATATATTCATTAACACCACCAACAATAGATGGAGCAAATGGGACAACATAGACTTTTAGAAAGTCTGTGGGTGTATCGGTATGCTGTTAAGTACCCTCCTTCTACACAGACAAGTTCCGTATGAGCTTCTAATGAAGTGGCAGCCCACACCATAATTGAGCTTCCATTATGATTTACTCGTGGATTGAATGTACAGGGTGCATATCGTTCTCCGGCTCTTCTCCATATCCGTTGTCGACAGTCTGAAGAATATAGACAGATCCTAGATTCATCTGTGAATAATACAGTACTTCACTGCTCTATTTCCCACGACAAGCAATTACAAGGAAATTGCAACCTCGCTATTCGGTGATGTGATAACAACTTAGGTCCGTGAATTGGTATGCAGGATTTCTATCCTGCTTCCGCTAATTTTCGGCGAACTGTCCACACACTTACATCAACACCATCTCTAAGTTGATTTCTCGCCTCAACGGACGTAGTACGGAAATGCAGTTTCGTAATACCCGTAATGTGATAAAGCGATCATCAGCAGCAATTGTTTTTCTTTCATTACCGAATCCTGGTCTTCACGTGTATCTACCAGTCCCTTGAAACCTTTTCACAATGTTCGAACCGCTGTATGGGTACAGAGAAAAACTCTACCGATATAACGCAAAGATCGACCACCTTCCACAAGAGCTACAGCTTTTGCAGTCTTCGGCGTTTAGGGGCATGGCAGAAACAAAAATACAACAGCAAAAATATAACAGAGGATTAACATAAAAGCATGGAAACACAGACAATACAAAGTTTTCCAGTCAAATAAAATTTACAGAAGAAAAAACAAGAAAAATAAGATACATAAAACAGTAAGCCTGGAAGTGAATGTCTATGTCTGGTACTACGACAAAGTATGTATTTGGTCAACTGTTACACATTTCGCGAATTAACGGGGTACTATTCGGTGAAAACTTTTTATTGCACCTGAGTGTATAATGCAAGTTACTAGAACAACAATACAAATACAGTAGAAATCCAATAGTTCGAGTCTCGATAATTCAAGGTTCCATATAGCTCGCTGCAGTCACAAATAACCGCGATTCAATAATTTAATAATCGCTTACAAAAAGTAAACAATTGTTGACGACTTTTTAAATCAAAAAAGAATTTTAAAAATTATCTATAAGTATAAATTTTACAAACTTCGTATGACGCTCGGAATTGGACCCCATCAAACACACAACTGGACAGGGCAAATTTTCGGTTCTGAATTTTCGCCCCTTCATCAGGGCGTCTATCAAAAAACAATTAAGTGGTCATGTAAACAGTACAAAAAACAAATTGAAGTTACTTACAAATATTGAATTATTAAGCAAGAACCAGAACTGAGACAAAAACAGAAGCTGCTATATACAGATATACCGTAAGAAGCGAACGTTCCAACGTTTATGTGAAAGAATTGTAACTATTGAGAGAGGAAATTTGAAGAAATACAACTTAAGTTATCAACATCTTTTCTGTAATTAATGGAACCCAAATTCCGTTTAAATTTATTGTATTCAACGTCGTTCAATGTTATTGAAATCAAAAGAATGTATACATTCATATTACAGTAATAATCCAGTCTATAAAGTTCCATTTTCAGTTTTCAAATGCCGCTGTAACTTCGCAAGTTTCAGAGCATCATTGCTGAGAACAGTAGCGCATAGAACACACGGAGGTCTAGTTTTCCGATATCCAAAAGCGTAATAATATACAAGGCGTTCCATTTAAAAAATCAAACCTGTATCGTGCTCAACGTAAACTGAATACCCTGTGTACTTGGAAAATTTTATATTGTGCAAAAATTGTCTCCGAATATTTTTTATTTGAAAACCTTTTCTATAAATTGTTCAGGAAAAGAATTACCTTCCGCCCACGCATTAGGTGGACACGCTGTAAAAAAAAATAAAAAATCAAATACCAAATAATGTTTTTGTACCGAAAATGTCTATAGGTAAAAAGGTACCAGTGCACTGATTATGTCTATATTGAACACACGAAGTACAGCATATGCAACGATGCATTTACGGAAATTTGGGCATTTTTAATTTGTTTTATGGTCTAAATTACATTGTTGTTATTAAAAAGACAAATTAACTACTGTTTTAGAGGCGTAGTTAGTTTTATCATCGATTCACTTTTTTGCTTTGTTTGCCGTATACTTTTTCAATGTTCTTTCTAATTTCGGTCCTATTCAAACCAAACTATCGGGACACCACTGTATGTGTATAATGATTAGTCTGGGCAAACAGCGGTAACAGTCAGTGTAGTAGATATGTGGTGCGGAGTCGGCGGTTATTTATTTCACGCGTTCACAGCGTCAGTACTAAATCGATGCTGTATGCGAGTAGTTAATGTGTATATGTAGGCTGTCGTAACTTATTTCGTAATTGTACGCTATAGTCGAAATGCATTTTGAACACAAGTCTTTAGTAAACGAGTGGTGTGGCGGGGTTGACAGTTATTTAATTGGCATTTTCACTCTGGAGCATCGCCTCACAGAAAACTAGCACTTTACTTCTGTGCAAAATGAATTACAAGAACTACTGGAGGATGCTTCTCTAAACATCATAATGCATATGTCTTATGAGCAAGATGGAGCTCCTGCATATTCTACTCGTCGTGCAACATTTGTATCGAAGGTTTCTAGGGCTTTACTTCGACGTGTTAAAAACACTGCAGCCCATATTAAGAAAAGGCAGGAAACAATTGGAAGAGCAACCGTTGCCTTTCGTAGACGAAGCAGAAAATATTTAGAAGCCAATGGCAGTGTTTTTTAACATTATTAAAAAACGCAATGATTAGAATAATGTCTGACAGAAATATTGGGGGAAACATGTAAAAAATGGGTAACAACATTTGAGGTTTTCGAATTATTTTTATTTGTGGAATACATTTCTAGGGTTTGGTGCAGTTTTTCCGACCCAACCTGTATATGCAGGGTTTTAAAAAAAGTGTTACAAACCTAGAGGAGGGATTGTATGGCCTAAGCTATGCAAAAAACCTTAATGAACATGGATTCGCAAATGGACGGTTTCGGAGGCATTAAATATTTTGCGTTTTACATATTTTTTTTTATTATGTACAAGCAAACAAACAAGCAATCTGATTTATAAACAAACAACAAAGGCAAAAACTCAAATGAGTTGTTCAAAGTGCCGTTTTTTCATTTCACAGCACATCTCTGCCGCAAGGATCTTCGAACTCTTTCGAAAATCGCTGCATTAACTTGGATTCGCTGGCATCCTTGATCTACTCGTTGTTGCAGCCCTTTCAAGTCATTTATAGGCAAAGCAGACGCTTTCATAAATTCCCAAAGAAGGAAGCGAATGGGGTTTAAACCAGGCAAACTTGCAGGCCGTGGTACATGTGAATGTTCGCTATTCGCTCCATTTGAATGCTCGCTAACGACAATCAAAAAATGCGCTGAAGTATCATCGTGTTAAAACCACATTTGTTGCCTTTGGTTCAAAGGAATGCTGTACAAAAGATCACCCATTGCGTTCTGCAGAAGGCTTAGCTAAGCAGCGCCTGTTAATCTGGTTGACAAAACAAACGGAATTAATAATCTGTCGCCCAAAATACCAATTCAAATGATCAATGAAGGATGTACCTAACATAATAGCATAGAGATTTTCGTGCGTATTGTGGAAATTGAAAACTTTAATGAACCGGGCCTTATTAGTAAAAAATTGGGGCTTTAACATCATTGCGTAAAAATCAGCAGCAAAAATCCACACGTACTTGATGATCAGGTGGATTTAGGGCCTGCAACTCCCTGTACATTTTGGTAAAGCTGCTGCCAGTAGAAGATTCTCCAAACAAGAAGAGCATTAATTCCTACCTCGGCTGATATTCTCCACAAGCTCGTCTCCGGACTTTGCTCTTCCCGTGCTAAAATACCTTCTTCTACCTCAGGGGTGGACAACGACCATGGTAACCCATAATCATGGAACTGTTGCTTTAAAAATGTCGCAGTTAGGTACGTCGCGGAAACGACCAATGGCAGACACAGTTAAAAACTTTATAGTGGTCATGCTGGACTTAATTTTTGATGGCGCTATAATTCAATGTCTAGTTTATAAAATCCCTTTAATGTGTTGGCCCAGAAGCCGTTGTCAACGTCACATCGAAAGCAAACAGCATTCTTCTGCAAAAAGTGGCATACGAGACCAAGAAAAATTTACATTTGATTTATGTGTTACTCTTATTTTATGTAATCTATCGTTTCGTTTACTGGACAAAGAAGCATTTGTCTCTGTCTGGAATAAATATGCGGACTGTAAATTACCTAGTCGAACATCGATACGAAATGTGGTGCCATTTGCTCGTGAACATATAGAAAAAAGAATGAAAACGGAATTGAATGATAAAAAAACTGTGGTTGTGTGTGGATGAAACAACAGATCGTCAAAAACATTCCGTGGTTAATGTAATGGTACGTACAATGGAACCATATCGACCGTCATCCTCCTTCTTACTTGCTTCCAAAAGAGTTATAAATTATACTGCCGATGAGATTTTAAAGGTGGTGTTGAACTCATTGAACAAATTTGAAGTTTCAACTAAGCAACTTTTAATGTTTACGAGTGATGGTGCCGCAAACATGCGTTTTTTGAGCCGATCTCTTAAAGAACACAGTGGTAACTTCTTACGTGTAACATGTAAAATCCATACTCTAAATCTTGCGGCACAAACGATGCCTACATGTTTTCCACTAGTAAATGTATTGATTGCTAGTACAAAGGCAGTGTTTCTAAAGTCCCCGAAATGTACCCGACTATTTCACAAACTGTGTCTTGGGGAACATGGTTGCAGGCTGCGTTTTACTACAACAAATATTTTGATCAAATAAAGAAGGTAGTTTTAAAATTCAATCCGACAGAAGCTGCAGCAATCAAGAAAAGCCAGGAAATATTTCAAGATAGTCAGGTTAAAAGAGATTTACAAAGTATTCACAACAATTACTTCGGACTAGCGGAGGGAATAGAAAAATTACAAAATGTTCCGATGCCGCTAGTGGATTCTGTTCAAATTGTGAATGATGTTCACGCACAGTTATGCGCTGTAGAAGGCGAAACAAATTGGTGTGTAATACGAAAATTTGAAAGTGTTTTAGAGAAAAACTCCGATTTTCTTATATTAAGACAAATTTGCGAAGGTGCGTGTGAAGATGCATTAAGTTGTTTCAAAGATTATTTTAAATATGCAAATATCACATCGCTAGATGTCGAACGGTCGTTTTCGGCATTAAAAAACATTTATTCCGCACGTCGTACTCACTTGACTGAAACAGCTATGGAAACATTTCTAATGATTCAAATATTTAACAGATGTTACCCAATTTGCGATTTCACGGAAGACATTTAAAACGGTAAGTGTTTCAGCACGTTTTATAATTTATTTCTTACTTTCTATTTTATGTGTAAACTTCTATGCGCTCGCCACGCCTCTGGCTGTTACCGCATATTTGCCCAGGTTAATAATGAAATCTTTAGAAGAGTTAAAACTCATAGCTCTTCAATCAAATATTACACCAAAAAAGAAAACAGGTAGAATATACGTTTTACAATAACATTTTTGTGCGTACTTTTAAGTTTGAGGAATTAAACAAGTTTAGTATTGAATATCATTCCTCCTACTTCTTCCAAACAGTAAATAACGATGAATAAAAGTAACACTAATGCACAGAAACTTGTCACAACTTACCTTTCCTTTGATACTAAGACCACCAGTATCATACACAATACCTTTACCAACCCATGCAATAGTATGGTGAGCACCAGGTGGAGTATAACTTAACACCGCTAATGCTGGTGGAGAAACAGCTGCTTTACCAACGCCATAAATTCCACCAAATCCTTTCTCTTTAAGTTCTTCGCCACGAATCACAACAGGCGTTATGTTCAACAACTTCCCTACAGATGAAACTTCCTATATAAAGTAGAAGATACTTTAGGATAAAACGAACCAAATACAAAAAAATAAAAGTATATGTTACATTATAATAAACATTACTGTAACATACTTGCAAAAACAAATCCACGTCCATTTCATTGCAAGGTGTATCAACGATCTTAGCAGCAAGTCTAATGCCATATGCAGCTTCTTCCAACGCCTTCAATTCTTCGGATGTAATATCGTTTGTCTCCTTGTCGGCTGCAAGCATTTAGTTGCAACATTAATTAATTTATAGCATATATCAGTTCATCACTTACACCCACTGTTCGACATAATTACAAATTCAACGTTAACATTGACATTTTCAGAAAAACCTGATGATGTTTTCTTACTATAAAGTGGAAAAGCTCTTGCTACTGCACATCCACTAGCATAAACATCAGCTTTGTCACATATTATCTGAAAATAAAGATACTATAAGATTGTGAATGTAAAAGCAAAGCTTTTATAAAGAGTAATAAACATTAAATAATCTACAGTCATGTCCAAAATAATAGCATTCCCCCAGAATAGAAGTTGTAGATTGAACACTTACAATCTATGACATGTATCAGATTAATTCGAAACACGATATAAAGCAGGAAGTCCCTCAGTTATAGTTGTTGTGTAGTGTATCACAATTTATCAGTGAATAATTTTGCTGTGCAAAGCAGATGTGGACGTTTTTGTATTGACGTATCCTAATTCAAAGATTTACTGCTGTGCTTGAAGGTAAGTACAGTTTAATTATTAAAGTGTTTATTTCAACTGTTTTTGAAAAATCTAACTTCGCCGGTGTTCACTTTTTAAAATAAATGAGTCAATGGCCCTATTCAGCCAGTCCGCGCTAAGCTTAGCGGTGACTTAAACACGGCCGCTAAGTTTTAGCGCTAGAAATAGCGACCGCCATATTTTCTTGAGAAAATAAATTCCGCTTACCAGCATAGAGTGGGATTATCTGCTTAACATTCAAGTTTGAACGAATGTTTGAGCATTACCAAACATATGGTGTTGAATTTGAGTTATTTCTTTCATATAATGCATTCTTAAGTTATTCAGAAAACAAAATATTGTAAGAATACACAACGTTTGGTTGATATGTGTATATTTCGACATACTGCGGTTTTCCAATCGAAATGTGTAGCTACTATATTATCACGTAATGCGACAGGTACATGTAAGGTTTTACATTAAAAATCAGTTTTATGTAAAAACACAAACAAGGAAATACCTGAATAAAACAAAAATTGAAACTTGAAAACGATAAAACATCGTTAAACCATGTGTTTGACACAAAAGTAAAAAAAGAAAAAACCGCATAAAGCTGGGTTCACATCACAGCTGTGTTGCTGTGCCGCGGTGTCGCGGCGTGCAAGCTATTGGCTGATTCAAAGAAAGCTACACTGGCGCTATAGGAAATTCACGATGCTAAAAGGTGGGTCAACTCTAACTTTTAGCGGTGGCACAGCGCGTTTTTCTCAGTGCGTCCTTGTCCAACTTGTGGTTTATCCTTTTCTATTGAGATCTCAGCGGGAAACATCTTTATCAAAACGTGGTCAATCGGGGCGAATTGTTCGAGTATAATATATACTATGAAAGGAAAAGATCATTTACATCGACATAAAATGGTAATACCTATTATACTTTTTTAGCAAATATAACGCTAAAAGTCTTCGTCGTCTATGGTGGTACATACTTATTCTGTATTCGTTATCATATTTTGTACCTATATTGTTAAGTGTGAAAATTGCAAAAATCTGAAAACGAATACACCTTTGTACAACTAATACAAATACCATCAACAGCCGTTTTGCATAGGTTTTGTCGTTAATTAACGTAACAAAATTAGATGTTTGAAAACTCAAACTGTTCAGAATTCTTTCCTCTAGTGCAAGAGCCTAATATAATTAATTAATTATTGTTAATAACAACAAAAATTGCTATAAATATTATAAATAGGGTCTTGCATTCAGCCTTGATATGAACATTACCGTGGCAAAAAATGACACTTAACAATGCACTAGTTTCTGCAAAACCTACGAAAAACTAAATAATTATTTTTGACGGCCATATTGAAAATTATTTATAATTTAGCCAGCAAGTACCTTCAGCAACTGTCCGTAAGGTGGCGCCACTTACAAAACTTATTTAAAAGTGGATTTACAATAATAATTATTATAACGATTTTGCCTTTATGCTATGTTGTATAACTTAATATAGAAATGTGAATTTACAGACAGATGTTTTATTAAAGTATTTATTAAATTGGACACATGGCTTTATAGACCATTTATGACATTGTGTACCAAAGAGCTAAAAGCAAGGTTGCATTGGAAAATTCCTAACGTTTATTAAATCACTCAATTTAAGGATTGCTGTAACTGTTATTTCATTATAATCATTATACAACACAGCAACTATGTAATTTGAACAATTATCTTTTTTATCTCCAAAAACTAAGAAATAAACGTATAAATATTTTAATACTCTCTATTAACTCTTTATTAACGTAAATATTTATTATAAAATATGAAATAATTACAGAAATATATATCTATATATAGTAATACGCAAAAGTATGCGTCTATTTTGCGTCTCTGATATCTATATAGGTTTAATATCATAAATCGGCTAGTTTATGAATTTATTTTATACACAAAACATCTTTAACAAAACAAAAATTATATTCTGCATACGAAAAACAGCATTAAGTTTGGACAAGCAAAAATACTCGTCTCTAACACATTACCCTGAATACAAGGTACGAAAATAAATTGTATCCTCTTAAAATTAATACTTTGTGACGTAGCCACTGGTTGTAGACGTTTTGTTATAGATTTCAACGGTCTTTCTGTAAACTCCGTGTTATCTTCTACCATTCTTCAACAAATCATGTTTTCTTTATTTCAATTGGATGTTTCCTAAGACGACGTTTGATTTCTGCCCAAAGGTGCTCAGTAGGGTATATGTTGGCACTTTGAGATGGTGTTTTCAATATATATGGGATAGTACGTATGATCCATTCCATTAATGACCCGAACCCAGTGCTTCGGATCGTTATCTTGTTGGGAAAAAAATCCCTTTTAATTGCCACATTTTGTGCACTTGCCTTTAGATGTTCTCTTGAAATGTTAATACACCCGTCCATTATGTAGTAATCACCCACCCCAGCAGCCGACATACGCTCCATATAACATAATATCCTCCGCCATATAAAATACAGTTGATGTAAAATTTTGGAAACGAGTCATGTTTAGTGATGAGTGTAGTTTTGCATGGTTGTCTTAACTGGACAGCAGCGTGTGTGGAGAAAAATGAAAGAATTTAAAAAAGAAAATCTTACACCAACACATGAACATCACAAGTTCATTAACACCTGCAGCAATTCCCACTTTCTTGTAAATCGTTACAAAGCAGGTTTTGACGGAAACCGAAACGCCAAAAATTTATGGACTCTTGGTCAGTTCGTTTTGGTTAGCTGGTAAATGAACATGATGAAATTGGCTACATTTTTTATAAAGTGCTTTTTGCAAAATAATACAAATTCATTTTCGGATATTTTGCTTAATTTTGATACTTGCAAGGCTAACAATCTGTCCAACTTTTTGTTTGTTTTTTAAGATCATGTTTGCGAGGGCTATCCGATGTAAGTGACTGTAAAGTCTGAGAATCAGCATCTGAGAAAAAATGAAAAATATACGTTAGTTGATAATTTCTAGACATGTTCAATAAATTGCAAATATTAATGTATCTCACCTCATCCTTTTGATCGTGCACCACTGTTCCTCCTGAAGGACCATCAACGTCTAGAAATGTTTCGACGCTGCTTTCGTCTGTGGACATAGGTAGTGGTG
The DNA here is from genome assembly GCA_029619315.2 of Dynastes maya. Taxonomy (NCBI): domain Eukaryota; kingdom Metazoa; phylum Arthropoda; class Insecta; order Coleoptera; family Scarabaeidae; genus Dynastes; species Dynastes maya. The sequence goes on from JAROYE020000003.1 coordinate 34,171,357, forward strand.
TAGAAGGTGACTGACACTCCAAGGAACTGCTTTCATCTATGAAATATACAAGTTATATTAATCCACAGTCCACACATATTATAGAAATCTATCTACTGTTGTTTTAAATCCATAAATGTTGTTAATGAATTCTATAAAACCTAACATTAAAATAAATAGGTATGTAATATTAGTTTACTTAATTAAAAGATACACCTTCTTATGCAAACGCATAAATGTTTTGTGGGTAGGTTGTATATGCATGCATATACAGTAGTATTGACATCTCTACGTAAATTATGAAAAGAAAGAATATAAGCACAGGGTGTCACTCATGCTCCCACCTGTATTCCCCGTTTCATATATTTCGTATTCTCTGTTTCATATATTTACAGAGCAGCTTGAGCCATACGGTGTAATACATGGCTTTGACTTTACGTTTCAATTAATTAACCTATGGCGGTTTAAACCAGTAGTCGGGGCTACTGTCACGTCAGAATTTGAAATAATACGATTTGTTCAGTTCTATAGAGGCGTTTGCAATAATTTACTCGACAAAAATGTACAAATGAGGATATCTAATTAGATTTCCTCATGCGTACATGTAAACATCTACAAATACATTTTATGATACCTATATTATACATATTTCTAGTTAACTTACTTTTGATGACGTTTAGTGTACCTGAATAAGCTCATTCCTTCATCTGCACACCGCAGTAGTGAACTGTGCTAGATGACATTGTGAAAGATTCTCTCTTACTATAAAAATGAATAAAAGTAATTTTATTTATGTACACTACTAGAAAGTTTCATTCACATTCTAACTTACCTCTTTTTTAATTACCAAAAAAAAAGTAAAACACCAATTTATAAAGAAGCAATAGATACTCCAATTACAAAAGGGATGCAAAATAGAAAACTATTTCAAAAATAAAACGCTAATTCAAACAAAAAAATGTAATATGCTCCAATCACAAAATAAAAGCAAACGTAAGTAAGTGAGGTTATAAGTAGTTGAAATGTAAACTAGGATGATAGGCAGGAAAATGAGCGTGGATTATAAAATATATTTCGCCCATATGGTAGGTTGCCAATTGTCAAAGTTTTCTTTTGTTTCATTCTACAAACAAGGGACAAGTAGAAAATTTGGAAATAATAAAATATAGCAAAGTTGGGCCAATCTGTTGACTGCTGTTGACGTCACCGATCGATATTTCTACACGCACCCGCAACTCACCGGAGGGAATGTAAAATAAGAATTATTGCAATCGAATAAATTGGTGTTAGGTGTTCTCCTTATTATTATTATTATTATCTATTTATCCTAAATTATGGTTGTCAGTTTTGAAGAAAAGTAAACATTCCTAAAGCCATAAACGATTCCGATGGCATCCAAACAAAATATTTTCATGTATTTTATTACATCAACTACAACGTTAGCAATTAGTAGTAAAAGAAGTTGTACATTTTACTTTTCCATCGGCCGCTAGACACCATGAAAATAATATGGAGCTAGTAGTGGGGAAGAAATTTTGCAATAAAACGCGACAATTCCACCCGGTAGAAAAACTGGAATAATTAAACACCTGCAAGCCTCTATAGACATATGCAACTTCACCAGAATTTTCATTTGAAAATTTTAAATTGGCAAAACACGTGCTAACTGAATAGGCAACCCATCAAACTTAACACACCCCACATAACATTTTTTCTTATTTTCTTAATTTAGTACTGTTAGCGACATCTATATTCAAAGAGATTTCTAAATTTCCGCCATATTGGATGTAATGAAATTTTGTATGTTTTAGCCGCGATATTTCTATTCCTAGTGCACTTGTGTATAGGAGAAAATTTGCAGTTGCGTGATTGGTCCTTTCTTCGATAAACTTCGTAAAACGAACGAGACGTATCTGCTTTAAATTTGAAACACGTTGTAACGTTATGAGGAACATAAACATTGTGTGAAGAATAAAATAATATGCCTTTTTATGGCGTAGAAACTAAATAATAAGTGCGAAAATGGAATTTGTTAAAATTGGAGACAGTATATTCATTTCTGATAAAAAAAAGCTTTACGTGATGGGTATTTCCTTCCTTAATTATTTTATTCTAACATTTAGATATTAAATATACTTCCAAATACACATGAAACACTTGTAATTGGATATGATAAAGATAATGAAGGCTTTTCTATAGAATTAAGGGTAAAACCTACGAATAAAGAGGTAGCTGTCATGTGGGAAAGTGATTTTGAAAAGAAAACCAACACTTTCACAGAAAATTCAAAGAAGATTATTTTCAAGGTATGATAAGTGTGGATTTTTACAATTTGTGAGTTAGTGAATGGTATAAAAATAGACTCTTCAATGATAACTGCTCTTCATACCTTTGGAAAATAGTCTGGTTTACCAATAAAAAAGAGAAGAATTGTATAACCAATGTATGATGTACAACCAACAACTACATATAACTCGCAGGAGGTTCCCTTTAGGAGGAAGGAATGCAACTTCCGGTAGACCTCCAAAAAGCCACAAAGATTATTCATTTCCCCCAAAAAAATATGTCATGCTATGGATTTACCTGTTCAAAAAAAAATTCTCACTCATTAACGTATCTGGCAGAAAATACGTAACATACAAAAAATATGGCTAAAAATACATGTATATTTTTTAATTATGCAGTGTCAAATTAAATGTTATATACAACTTAACGGCTAAGAACATTAAGTTTAATTAATGTAATTCCTTTTTTTGATAAAAATCGGCTTTTTCTTCTAATAAAATTAAAACATAATAAAAAAGGTCGAAACGTTAAAATGTTGACTTTTTCATTATGTTTTAATTTTATTTAAAGAAAATGCCGAAGCCAGGGAAAAATAATTAAATTAATTTAACTTATATACGCTGGCACGCGAGTGTAGGTGCTGCATTTTTAAATTAATAGGTAGATTTATTTTAAAAGCTGTTTCTAAAAATAATATTGTGTTAAGAAAATGAAACACAACTTTCCGACATATACGACTATCTACTCCTTTTTACATATTACACATTAGTACACGAAAGATATAGCAAGAAATATAATCAGGTCTATTCAAAACACATTAGGGGTCGAACAAAAAGTACTGCAAGTTACTATAGATATACTCAAGATACTGTACAGGATAAATATGACAATGAATTCAGTAACATATTAATGTATAAAAACTACACAGATCATAAATAATACATAATAATAGCTGGGTACAGTAATAAGAATTAGTAATAATTAACACCAACAATATTAATACTGTAACAATTGATAATAATGATTCTAAGACACTGCATTACAATTGTTATTAAATTATCACAATTTTTCTCATATAGCCAAGATATTAATCACAAAATTATAAAATAGAGACAAGTTTCCAGTACAAAAACCAGGACAAACATAAATATTTTTGTAATTATATGCAAGATAATTAACTATATATAATTTCTCTTTTCACGTACACATTTAAATATATATTTTGAATTGCCGCCAGTACCAAATGCACCAATCTCGCCATCCTCATACACAAGTGCACTAGGGATAGAAATGTCGCGTTTTAGCCCCCCCTTAAGGTGGATTTACATAGACGCGTGAAGAGTGATGACGTTACGCGTGTTTTTCTGTCAGCCAATCCCAGCGGTCAAAATTTCAAAACAGGAAAACACGTAGTAGTGGGAGAAAAATAGCCTGGCGTTCTATATTTTTGCGTTTTGTGAAGTGATACCATGCTATCACCAGAAGCCAAATATCTAGTGAAATATCTTTCTCGGGGGTTTTACTCAAATTTTTGTTAAATTTTCTAATTTAACTCTAATAAATGATTTTTGTAGGTTCTGGGGTATCCCTAGATACCCTTGCGGCAATTTTGAATGAATTTCCAACTTAGTAAAATCAAATTAACGAATTTTAAGATTTTAAAAATTAACTAAAACTTTCGAACGACGCCAATGTATATAAACACTCTGTTTATATACCAACCACAAGAACTGCCTGCTCTGGAGATTCAACCCTATTTACTTCTCTAATAATGACTTTGAATACACAACGAACACTTATCTTTGGATTGGATTCAAGACAAACTTTGACTCAACCAAGGCCGAATAAAGATTGATGAAAGTTTAGGGCGTCGTTCCTCTTTCTTTTATTTTAAATCGCGAAAGACCGGCGATTGTTTTCTTTCACAGCCAATTTTGATAATTTACCCAAATAGAAACTTACTTTTCGATGACTTTCTATCAAATGATATTAGCATACGAGAACGAATGCAGTGACTTAACCAGGAGGTTGTTTGTTGATGATTCTGTGGTACGAACTGTCACCAACAAGCTTTAAAATAGAAAATCCACTGCTAATTTATAGAAACCTTTCAGATAAAGATTTAATTGATGAAATATTATCTGTTGTGCTTTGCAATTTACGCTGTTGCTTATTCCAGATGATTTTTACATTAATTTGGAAGAAATAATTGAATAGAAAACTTAATAAACGAGGAGATTTGTCCATGATACCCCACACTCGTCATTATCTGGACTTATAACTAAATTCTACCGTCCTCGCCCCAAGGACGGTTGTCTGAGGGGGGATGGTAACGAAGAAATTTCCCACTATCCCCGCAAGAGGGATATTTGGTTGCCAACGAGTGGCCAGCCTGACATTTGGTCAGTACCGAAGTGACAACCGAGAGAAGTTGTTGTGTGACACTAGTTATTTTATATGTTATATTTTCTATTAAATAATGGCTCACGCCCATACCGTAATGTCAATGCGAATTTTGTTAAAGGTGGTATTGGTTCACGAGTTATAAGTAGTTTTTTTACTTTAGGTCCAACTATACTAACCAAAACATCAAACTGCTCAGGTGAAAATAATTTAGGAATTTTTCTTTATCCGTTAATCGCATTTCTTCTATTAAATTAACGCCATCACTCTGATTCTCGCGATTTTGTAAAATTGGCCTGACCCATCACCGACGAATAGCACGTTTTTCTGCATTTGTTTTTGTTTTATACTTCCTATAGAAATATAATTGAGCCAACAACATGCATTCCTGATTCATCTTGTTATATTATTAAGAGATAATCACGTGTAATCACTAAAAAACAGAGTTCAACCTCACAATTTAATGGGTTTGCTTCTGCAGCGATTTAAAATCGTTTGAAATCGTTAGAGCATGCGCATTACAAAAATAGTGTTCGTGCAGTTAAAACGCCAAACTCTGACTATTAGTCTGACGTAATTTGGCGTTTGTGCAGATCTCCAAATTAATTTCCAACCGTTTGCTGACAGTTGCTGCAGTTTGAAGATTATCGTCCAGTGATCCATCAGACGCATGCGCATTGTTATATTGCGAAGTGAAAAGTTGTGTTATAGGTTTTTTTGTATATGTTCACACTTCACGCGTGTGTCATTCATGTATGTGCTTTTGCTAGGAATTAATACTTCCTTTAAGGTTGTAATTCTGTCTAAACATTTCGCATTTATTTCTTTTCCCTTACCTCTTTTTGTAATATTTGAATGTAAGATAAATCTATTATTTTTATCTGCATATTTGAGTATATTTTCTCTCTTAAGTCTATTAAATACGCTTGTAACTTATGCATCCCTGATAATTGTAAAAAAAAGCGTTCGTGCAGTTAAATTGTTAAATCAGTTTCAAATCAGTTTTAGTTTGCGTATGCGTAGATTAATCCAAATTAACCTCTGATCAAACTATCACAAATCGACTGCAGAAACAAACCTAATAATCGTTCACGCGCTCTAATGTAGCGACTGCGCCGTAAGAAAAACGCGTCAATTTGAACGCATCCCAGAATTTTAGCGTGAACGTTAGATGTCAAGCATTCACGCTCACGTTCACGTCGCGGTGTAAACGCACCATTATTCTAAGATTCTTTCGGGGAGATAGTATAACAAGGAACAACATGTGTATAACACAGTTCTTTCTAAATTCAACCGATGATAAATTTTGATTCCTTTTTTTTACAAACCAGGCCAAACGAAAGGAATGGATCAGTATTACCTAGAAATTACCTTAAATTATGCAAATCCAACAATTAAAAGGGATTAAAGATATTTTTAGAAATTCAGATGTATTCAGACCTGAATTAATTATAGTTTCTGCGGTAATTAATTACAGTTACAGCATAACCAGCTAAACATAACATAAGTCATACAATTTGTAGAATTAGGCAAGTATTTCTTTTCGATTTCATTTATAATCTATGGCAGGAAGACAATTGAAATGACATCAAACTCAAACAAAGTACGACTAATATTCAAATATACAACAAATAATCTCGTTTTAGTAGATATCTGCACTAAAACACTGAAAACTTATATGATTTAGTAGTGGGAAAAACCGTTACTTCCGATATATGAGAAAGCGTAACAGCTCTGACGTCAGCAGGCTGTAACGTATATTGTCTTAGGTGAACGATCAGCCATACACGCGTTTACACGTTTAGACCGTCTCTGCGTTTTGAATTGGTTTATCCAAATTATATTGGTTTTATTTAAAAAAATACTGTGTAGTGATATTTCCGTACTTTGTTGGTGATAAAACCTTTTTTGAAACGATAAAAATAGGGTAACCTAAAAGCGTGACTCGGGCGGTCTATTTATAGTACTGTGGCGTCGGCCGTTTTCCAACAATGTATACTAAGGTTTGTGAGTTACACTTTGCAAAAGAAGATATTATTTATTTTTCCACAGCTACAGATTCAAGGACCGGTGAAACTATAACTGTAAGAAATCCTAGGCTCAAAAAAGATGCTCTTCCAACTCAATTCCCTAACTATCCGATGTATTTGACAAAAAACGTGAAGATTTTATTGTTCAAATAGTTTTATATTCTTACGTTATATCTAACACAATTATTTTTGAACTCGAAGAGCTGGTTTTAAATGTGTATAATAAACGTTCTGTTTTAATACAACATATTTTAAATTATATCACCGAACATAGCCATTTGGATATATTGATGTATGTAAATGTCATATTCGCAGCAGTGAATGTATTGCAACAATTATAACTTGTTCTACAAATACCCTACTTAAAAATTATTGTGGGAAAAGTAATGATAGATTAGGTAAAACATCACATAATAGGAAATTAAAGACCCTAGTTAAATAGCATGTCTGTAAATTTTCTCGTGAAGTTGAACAAAATTTCGAATAAAATTGCAATTACTGTATCATTTCAACCTTAGTTTCGTCCAAATACATGTACAATTGCAAATGATAATTAGTCGATTAAATATCAACCACAAATACATCTTTCACGAAAACGGTGCTCGGTTACGTGTTTGGTTTTTGCTTCGTTTTTCCAAAACAAAATTGAATAGGATGCGAAGAGCTCAGTTGACGACTGGTATCCTCTATACATCGGAAGCCCTTCAAAACTTAAAAAAGAAATGCAAAAAAGCGATTCCTTTACCACTTAGGCTAATATCGTGCATGGCGATACATCACCTAAACAGCGTGACGTCATCGAGGAGCGCTTAGGCCTTCTTGTCTCGGTGGTAACAGAAAAAACACATCATTACAGAGGTTATTAAAATTCAGACCTTAAACGTTTATTCAAAGAAATGCCTATTGCACATGCGCAAATGACAATACATAGCGATGCTGTTCAAATTGTGCTAGCGCTGAAACTTAGCGCCAAAACTGGCTGAATACGTCCAATAATTCACCAATACTTGTAACGATGTTCAAGAGGGGAGACAATATATTTTACTAACTGTACATTCATACACTTATTCTCTGAATAGAGAGAGAGCAATAACACATAAGATCCTTTAACTTCTTTTAAGGTTCAAACAGACTATACGTATATTGCAACTTGAAAGTGTTACATAATAACTAATTGTAAATACTTAAACGGAGGAACAAATCTAAGCAACCTCGCAATATAATTACTGCTGTTTGCTTGATATAAATAAGTATCTACCAATATTACAAACTGAATAAAGAGAGCTACTTCCTAAGTCTTACCACAATGCTTTCATCAACTCCGACACTACAGTTTTGTATAAGTCTTGTTATTGCATGGGACCTAGAAGGAGTATTATGACGACTGCATTTTACTGGTAGAGCAGCAAGCGTTGCAAGATTTAAGTACAATGAACAACTATCTGTTGGTGATGGATGCAAACTTGAAACAGCATTCTTAAATATCTACAACAAATCTCATACCAATTTTGTATAGTGAAACAACAGATACTCACTTCTTCAGAAACCCTTGGTTCCAATTTTAGTTTTATAAAATCATATTTGATTTGCAATAGGTGTTTCAACTGTCCAATAATTAGTACTGGTGTTTGCTGGGGATCACCTTTTGTAAGTACATTGGAGAATGTGATATTCGTAGTCATTGCAAGTAGTTACTGAAAGTAAAAAATGCAGTAAAAATCTGTTATAAGTATGGCAGTACTACTATTAATATTTATTATAAAATAAAATGCAGATAGTTGCAACAAACAAAAATTCCAAGGATCTACATAAATCATCCAAAAAGCAATATGCATTACCTATGTATATTCCAAGCTATTACATTTGATGCATCCGCCTTTAATGCAACATGCAGATTAGACACAGAATGGAAATGTGCTGATTCAGGCGAATCTAGATGTGTGTAGGTTAAGAAAATAGTGAATTAACAATATAAAGCAATGTCATCTCATTGCAAAATGTTTTTTTTTGTAAAATGTATGATAAACGACACCCATACGTCACAATTAACAGAGTCGGATTAAAATAACTATTAAGATAGCGGTTACTTGAAAAAGAACTAAATTAATATGTGCATTTTGATAAGATTGCAAATTATAAGTAATATAAATCCATTTATATTTAATTGTGCAAAACAATAAACTTTAACGTTCTCATATTTAAAGAATTAAAAAAAATACCAACATTTGAAACTGTTGTACAATTAAGAACATGGTGACATGTTTCATAAATCTAGGGTTCGTTTCCCAAAAAAAGTTAAAGAAAGTGTGTTGCTATTCTTGGTTCATATTCCCGAGCGTTTCAAATATTTTGAAAATGAAATAGCCGAGTTCGGGTATTCGTTCGGAGAGGATGAAGAGCACGTGAAGGGGATTAGGAGTAGAGCATGAACGGATCACGTAACCCATACTCTTAAACGAATGCATGGAGTAACTCTACTGAACTCTACGACCTATCTCTGCGACATTCCCGAACGCGAAATAGCGCGAGTAGAGTATTTGGAGTAAATAGAGTTACTCCGAACGAATGCTTGAACTCGCCTGATCTGTGTTTCAATTTAAATCAAAAGAAGTTACATGGTGGTTACCAAAAACAGTTTATCTGTGATTATAAATTCTAAATATTTAACTTTTCTTTATGCACAGATGTTATATTTCATATAATTTTTTATGCATTGCAAATATTGCTATTAATATCAATTAGGGCTCGTTTTTTCAACCTCGATCAGGTAGCCGGTTAGCTTAAACACTGATTAAGACACCGGTTAATAGAAGGTGACCTTTTCCCAACCTTGATTAAGCTTAAACGATGATTAAAATTTCGAGGCCGTTTAACGCACTAAACATTCTTTAAGATGTTGTGCATGCGTGTTTTCTTGACATTCAAAAGTTTGTTCGCTCGGGCTGTATTTTTTACTTGGTGTAGTGTAAAATGACGTCACTAGATAGTCAGTGCAAGTAGGTTTATGGTCGTGGATCTTAAGCCTGAATTACATTATACTAGATTCGTCTTTTTTTCATGCTTTTTCCTAGTAACTAGAAAAGTTGTTAGAAAAAAGTTGGAAAAAGCATGGTGTATGGTTGCATACTATACTATTTTCAAAACTAGAACATGTCCTATTCCGATACTATTTTTCGTACTAGAAATGAACTATTCATGCGCACAAATGTCCAGTAACATGCCTACCAACATACCTACATTGTTTGTATCCATCATCTATGTTTATCTATGTTTATTTGTGTTGGCAGACGTTATGAATAGTCCTCTGAAGTATATGTAATGCGACTTGCTGATACATTGCACTCTAAATTTATAGTTACTATATTGAAGGTTAAATTCTAGATACTTAAAATAAGCATGAAAAAAGGCAAATCTAGTGTAATGTAATTCAGGCTTTACACCAAGTAGACGCGAACGAACGACTTCCTGTCATTTTTCATCACAGTATGCACTAGACTGCATCTGCATGTAAGAAATGTAGTCTCCAACTGCACCAATGCAGCTGCACGGGTCCCATCGAATAACTTTCGGTCAACTGCACGCAGGCTCAACAAACACATATTTTTACTGGTTACTCGAAGTAGTTAGTGTAGGCCGAGCGAACAAATCTATATAATATAATATTATAAAGATTTATAAACCCCGTTTCAAAACATATGAAATTGACAAAATTTGAAAGGAGCACGGGCACGATGTTCTCCGATTACCTCCATACCATCCGGACCTTAACCCAATTGAATTGGTATGGGCTTCCTTAAAGCAGTATGTATCTTAAAAAAACGTAACATTTCGAACGACAGATGTTGAAAGCTTTGCGACGAGTTTTTCGCCCAATTTACTTCTGCCGATTGGAAATCTAGATGCGAGCATGTAAAGGACATTGAAAGACAATACATAAATAATGAACCTTCCTTCGAGCGTGTTATGGATGAAATAATAATCAATCTTGGAGAACATTCGGACACCGAATTAGACGATTATCCATCAGAATCTTCCGATGACGACCTCTCTGGAATAGAAGAACTACCTGATGAGTGAAGCAAATATACAATTTATTTATTTGTAGAATAAAATTTGAAGTTCCAAATTAAGAAATTTCTTAATTTAATATCCCCATCTTTCCTAGAGGTTATATGTTTTACTTGCTCAGTAATGCTAATTTTTGTTGCAATTGTCGCTAGATAATATCATAATATAGAGATTTAAATACTGGTGATAGGTATAGAACTACTTTAATTCTCGGAAGAATATTAAGATTCCATACTCTAACAAAAGTAAACGTATTACCGATATTTAAAGTAAATAATTTCATTGAATATACTAATTCACATTGCTTAATTATATATATGACAATGTACACAGATTAAGATATGGACGCAACAATGCAACAAAATCTTCTTAAGATATTATCATTAAATTTTAGCGTCTAATTATACCGTTATTTAACGACATTTTGGTACAAATATGCAATTGCCTTTTCATTACATTTTAAGAGTGTTGACATTTTATACTCTGGGTTAAATGTTAAATATATCCTAAACTTCTGTCGCCGACTATACTTCGCTCTGGGTAGCTGTATCTGTCCTTCTCTAACGATGTGTCGTCTTTATCTGCGCATCTCACCGCTATTCCTACATTGGACGGGCTGTACTGCACAACACGTCGATTTACGATTGACACTGACAGACAATTTGACACTAAATTATTGTCATATTTTACAAGACATACTTTGGAACGATTAAGGATATAATATTACCTATATGAACTGGTGTTATCGGTAACAAATTGGTTGATCTCTTTAAATATTTACATGAGACGCACTGTAATTTGAGATCTATAATTGACATTTTTAAAAACTGGTCAAATTTTATCCGATAGAAGAAGCAGATTAAGTTCAGCTAGGGTAAAACGATTATTATTTTTAAATTACAAGAAAGACATTTTTAATTTCTTTCCCTTATAGCTAGAGTTGACGTTTTTTAAATTTTGCCGATGATTTAAGTTGGTCGTTTCTGCAGTAAAGGACATATTCGCCAATTTCTTAACGTAGTACAGACGAATGTGTCCACTAATTTAAATCATCCGCAAAATTTGAAAAATGCCAACACTAGCTATAACGTAAAGAAATTAAAAATTTCTCTGTTGTAATTGAAAGTAAAATATAAAAGTAGTTATATAGCTACTTTTCTATAATCTATTCTTTTAATGAATCTGTGTTCTTTTTTTATGAGTCTCTTTTTTTTTTTAATCTACTTTTTAAAGATCTAGATATTTTTATTCTTTTACATTGTATTAGAGTACATTTTATTTTGAATAACTATTTAGTAAATAAGTGTAGTTCCGTATTTATTTCACGCTGCTATAATTAAGAATTACGTAGTCTAAAGGCATTACGCTGCACATAGCATCTACTATTTGAACAATATAATATGCACGCATACTATGTTTATCAATCGGTTATATGTTATATGAGAACGCCACGGACGTTTGTCGTTACAGGGGAGTTCATGTTCCCCAGGAACGTCGCGAATGTAAATCGCCATGTTTCCGAGTCGATTTAGCTTCGCTCCTGTGGCGCTACAACGCATCGTTCCAAAGTAACGATTGAAATATTTATCGTTCCAGCGACGTTACCGTTCCACAGGAACGTCGCGAATGTTCACCGCTACCGTTCCCGTGTCGCGCAACAGCCCGTCGTTCCAAAGTAACGAGTTATTTCGGTATTTTGGATCGCGACATCAAAATACCGCTCCAAAATACCTTTACTAAAATACCGACCCACCACTAGTTATAGGTTTTTTTGTATATGTTCACACTTCACGCGTGTTTTATTCATGTATGTGGTTTTGTTAGGAATTAATAGTTCCTTTAAGGTTGTAATTCTGTCTAAACATTTCGCGTTTGTTTCTGTTTTCGCTTATCTCTTTTTGTAATATTTGAATGTAAGATAAATCTATTGTTTTCATCTGCATATTTGAGTATATTTTCTCTTTTAAGTCTATTAAATACGCTTGTAACCTATACATCGCCTGATAATTGTAAAAAAAGCGTTCGTGCAGTTAAATTGTTAAATCAGTTTTAGTTTGCTCATGCGTAGATTAATCCAAATTAACCTCTGATCAAACTATCACAAATCGGCTGCAGAAACAAACCTTACGAAAGCAATGGTACCATAGATGACTTATATGGATGGTACTTTAGATCAAATACGTTAATGTTAGGATTACCAACCGTTTCTGTGGAACTCTTAAAACACCGATTAGTTAACCCGCGTATTTCGTTGCGTGGAATAAGGTATTTTCCTATTAACCGCTGATTAGCTTTAATCGACGATTAGTTAACCAGACTTTTCAATCGAGGTTGGAAAAACCGGCCCCTAATCACCCTTAATACGACTCTGTAACTCAGTTGGTAGGAGTTCATTCATACATTTACCGACAGAAAAAATGCATTTTTAATGGATAAATCTATTTTTAATTATGCATATGTTATTGATACTAAAAATATTGTATTTGCTTTAACCATCTTCACACCTCCTAATGTGTACGAACAGTATGAACATTTTTAACACGATGATCTTGACTAACTCTGTCTTTGTTGTTTAAAGACAAATATGGCCGCTTCTACTGTTGTGAACTGTTTATTAATTGTATTCGCGATTAACATATGTGCATGTGAGTTAATTTATATAATATTTAACGCAAGTATTTGTAAATGTTTTAATAATCTTTACGAAAAATATTAGTTCCGGTTATGATAATTGAAAACTGAATAATTAAACAACGTTTTAGGTGATTGTATTTATCCAAAACTTGGAGGAAATTTGGAAGAAAACGAATCTATTGATGAACACGAACCTGGAGAACCTCCTCCCGATTACATTCAAATGCAACAAGACAATTACAATAATGCGTCAGCACAAGGTTATGTAAAACAAGCAAGGTACAAATGTTATTCATGTGATCCACCACACTGTACCTATCAGTCAGTTTGTTATGATGCAATTCAATGTTGGAAATCTCGTGTCAGGGAAAGTTCAGGTATGTATATAGCATTTATTTTGTAGTTTTGATATACAGAGTATAATGTGTTGGGAAGATACATTGGAAAGTGGTAGATATGATTGGTCTCCATAGTACGAGAGACAAGTATAAAGAGTACGGTTGAATATGTAATATAATTTCCAATCACATTCCCCTGATCGATATATTTTGCTAGTCACATGGTGGAATCAAATATTTTGGTGGCTACTTAAACATAATTGCTAGTATCTAATAAACCTGTATGTCAGTGATTGACATAGCTAGACATTACCTAGTGGCATTCAAAAATAAATATCTCACTTATTTTTGAACTAAATTAAGTGGAAATTATTGCTAAAATTTTGGGTTATTAGTATCTTGTGGTTATATGTATGTTGTTTAATATGCACATGTAACAATATCCTATACATTTATTTTTCAAATATGCTACTAACTTGGGATATTTTCCTATATATATATATATATATATTGTTTGATGTTTAGTGTTCATGATATCACCAAGATATATAGATATCCAAACACATTTTTTTTAATTTCTCGAACTTACAGAATGTCATTTCTCAACCTAACTAACCAACAAAATAAATGATTACTATTTGAACTTGTTCAGTATCTTAGCAATTGAACCGGAACTGAATAATTGTAAATGGGACGCTAAGTGATTATTAGAGTTGCTCCATTTGCGCCAAGAGCCAGTGGCGGGCGCATAAAAGTTTACACAAAATAAATGGTCAGAAATAAAATATAATACGTGCTCAAACACTTACCGTCTTAAGAGTCTTCCGTGAAATCACAAAGTGAATAATGTCTGTTAAATATCTGCAACATTAGATATATTTCCACAGTTGTTTCGGCAAACCGAGTGCGGCGTAAGGAAAAAGTGTGTTTATATGCAGAAAGCGAACGTTCTACATCTAGTGACGTTATATTTGCATAGTTAAAATAATCTTGGAACAACTTAACGGTTCTGTTGACGCACCTTCACAAATTTGTCTTAATGTGCCAAAATCAGAATCTTTCTCTAAAACACTTTCAAACCTTTCTAGAACAAAAATTTTTTGCGTCTTCTACCGCGCATAGCTATGCGTGAACATGTTGCACTATTTGCAGAGATTCCACTAACGACACCGAAGGATTTTGTAATTTTTCTATTGCCTCCACTAGTCCGAAGTAATTGTTCTGAATAGTTTTTAAATCCGTTTTAACCTGACTATCTTGAAATTTCGACTGGCTTTCCTTGATAGCCGCAGCTTCCTTTGGATCAAATTGTAAAACCACGTTCTTAATATTCTCAAAATATGTGTAACCATGTTCCCCAACGTGTAAGAATAGGTTCTGGTGGCTCAGGCATATGGGGGCACAGTCTGTGAAATTTGCGAATACGTTTTGGGGATTTGACAAACACTGCTTTTGTATGTGCTATTAAAGCGTCTACCTCAGGATAATATTTTCTAATACTATCTGCCACATGACTGAAAGCATGAATTTTACACGTAATATGTAACAAGTTAGCACAATGTTTTTTAAGAGACCGGCCTACAGAAAGCATGTTTGCGGCACCATCGCTTCGGCAGTACATTGTTGTACTCGTCTGGAAGCTAATAGAATTGAAGGTGACGATTGATGCTGTTCCATTGTACGTACCATTACATTAACCACAGAATGTTTTTTACGACCTGTTTCGTCCACACATAACCACAGTTTTTTATCTTTCAACTCCGATTTAATTCTTTTTTCAACATGTTCACGAGCAGATGGTACAATTCATTGTAAAGATGCCCGATTTGCTAATTTGCAGTCTGAATATTTGACATATGCTTCCTTGTCTAGTAAATTAAACGGTAGATTATATACAATAAAGGTAACACACACATTAAATTAAAATTTGTCATAGCGTCGTGTGCAATTTTTTTTTTAAGAATGCTGTTTACTATTTACGTGACGTAGACAATCTCTTTTGGACCAACACATTAAAGGGATATTACAAACTACACATTGAATTGTTAACGCCATCATAATTTATGTCAGGCATTTCTGCTATAAATTCTGTAACTTTGTCCAACATTGGTCGTTTTCGCGACGTAGACAACATTTTTAACCCTGCTGCACTGTTCGGGTCTATTTGACCCGAACAGAATTTTGTTTCGCTGTAATATGAATATTTATTAAAAAATGTTCCTGGCGTTCACTGACTTTATTTGTTACTTTGTTAACGTTAATATTCCATAAACATTTCTTTTTTTTATTTTTGTTTTAAATATTTATTTCCATGTCTTACATTTATTACGTTCGGGTCAATATGACCCGACAGTCATTAACCTTATATACATATATCTAGGATATGTTTTTCGCATTTGTATTATTTATTATTATATATAACACAATTGTGCATATAATAACGGTCCATCTCTGCGCGTAATATGGTAGAAACTAATAAAAATGATTTATTTGTTTTATCTTTTTGTTTTCTTGACTGTCACATATTACTTTCTTACATGTTCTTGTTTACGTATATTCAAGCTCAAACGTGTTACAACAGGCAAAAACTTGTTTATACTCGTTTATATCATTCTGTATAAATGTAGTATGACAACTTTTGCATACTTTTGCGCGGTACGTCTCGGACGTTGCACGCATGCGTCATATCTTAGTTATAAAACGTTGCACTGAATTTGCTTGTTAGTTTTACTCTCGATTTCAACATGGCAAGTCGAAGACCACTGAGTGATGCAGAACTGCTAGCTCTTGCACAATCTTCTGATAGTGGTGAATCTGTTTCTGAATTTGAAGATCATATAAGTGATGTGTCGGAAAGTGATAGTTTAGATAGTGAACAAGACCAAGAAAATCGTCAAATGCCTCAGAATGTTCAGACAGTTTTTTCTAAAGATCGTAAAATTGAATGGAATTTACTTCCACCTCAGCAACGTGGCCGTTTTTGTGCCGCCAATGTGATTCGCACTCCTGCAGGAATTACAAAATATGCATGCGCGAGAATTACAGACATAAAAAGTGCATTTGAAATTGTATTTTTACCTGCGATCGAAAAGGAAGTGATAAAGATGACAAATATTGAAGGATTACGAGTTAACGATACAAAGTGGAAAGTTTTGGATAGTACCACTTTTCAAGCTTACATTGGTCTTTTGTTACTTGCCGGCGTCTACCGATCGCACGGAGAAGCTACAAAAAGTTTGTGGGACAATGATACTGGTCGAAGTATTTTTCGAGCAACCATGTCTCTTGAACAATTCAGCATGATATCCCGTGTGATTCGCTTTGATAACAAGACTACACGCCAGGAAAGAAGACGTACTGATAAATTAGCGGCCATAAGAGACATTTGGGAAATGTGGGTAGAAAATCTTCCCAAGTTATATAATCCTGGAGAAAATGTAACGGTGGATGAACAGTTAGTTGCATTTAGAGGTCGCTGCCCTTTCAAGCAATATATACCTACTAAACCAGCGAAGTATGGTATCAAGATTTGGACTCTCTGTGACAGTGAAACATCTTATGCATTGAAAGTACAAGTTTACACAGGAAAGGAAGAAGGTGCTCCACCAGAAAAAAATCAGGGCATGCGGGTGGTTTGCGATCTCACCAGCGAACTAAGAGGACGTAATGTGACGTGTGACAATTTTTTCACATCATACAACCTAGGACAGTTACTGCTGAAAAGAAAAATTACGATGGTAGGAACTGTTAGAAAAAATAAGCCGGAACTTCCTCAGCCAATAGCTAACAAAGACGTACATAGCAGTTCTTTCTTTTTCACAAATGATACAACTGTCGTAAATTATGTACCAAAAAAGGGTAAGACCGTGATCCTTATGAGCACATTGCATCACGACAACAAAGTTAGTGAAAGAACTGATCGGAAACCTCATATAATACTAGACTACAATGCAACTAAAGGGGCCGTTGACACTCTCGATCAATTAGTGGGCACATATACTTGTAAAAGAAAATCCAATCGCTGGCCTATGATAATTTTTTATAACATGCTAGACATTTCGGCTTACAATGCGTATGTATTGTGGACTGCTGCGAATCCAAATTGGAACAACAATAAACTAACAAAAAGAAGACTATTTCTAGAAGAATTGGGAAAAAATCGTCAAAAAAATTACATATGGAGTCAAGAGCGTACCTCCCAGGGAGAAGAGCTCGCAACATAGTGGTAAAAGCTCAAAAAGCGAAAAATCAACATATAGCCACAACATCAAATGAACCCTCAACAGCAGCGAACATTAATGTAAAACGTGCACGATGCAAATTTTGTCCGTCAACTAATGACAACAAAACAAATATTTCATGTGTAACATGCAATAAACATCTCTGTAAGAAGCATGTACAATTCCTTTTGCCCAAATTGTGCTCCATAATCTTTTTATAAAATAAGTACTTTTTTATATTTAAGTGTAAGTTTTTCTTATTAGAACATGTAGATTTCTATTTTTTATAAATAAAATATTTCTTTTAAAACAGTACACTTATTTTTTATTGCAAATAAGGGTTCGGGTCATATTGACCCGAACGATACACGTGTAGAGTAAATTTAAACAGTACAGCAGGGTTAAAATAAACGTAGAACTACGAAATAGTATTTACGGCAGCGTATATGTATACACAACAGATCTGGTTTGAGACTCGCAGTTACACTGAGGGTTGTATCGAACCTCCGCCACTGCCCGTTAGCGCTGGTGAGCAACTCTATGAATGACGTTAAAACTTTAACGATACGTATGTAATTGTTCAATTGCAAGTTTTATTCAAATTAGAGTCATTAATCATTACTAAGGTTCGACAAAACGGGTGCTACAGTAGAAGCGCCGAGAGGGGATTTAGGTCGATGCGAAGCCAGTGGAAGCGTTGCTTATGTTTCAGTTTTACGCGGCTTACCGGGGCAGTAGTGTTTTTGTCGCAGTGGACATCAAGACGTCGATAAAAAGTAAGAAATATATCATTTTTTAATAAAAGTGTATCTAAACGTACCTACTTTTGCGCGATACGCCTCTGACGTTGCACTCGTTTGCCGAACCTTAGTCATTACAGCTTGTGAAGAATCGGCGTTTTCTATTATAACGCTAACAAATATTTTACGTGCCGCGGCGTAATCGATATTGGGTGGAAGCAAACAAGATATATTGGACGTTTTCGGTTACATTTTATCAGTTCATCACACTCAGTAATCGTTAATTGTATGCAAGCGTTAATTAGAGCTATCTACGTGATGTTTTTTTGAAGAAATGGATGTCTACGAAATAGTAGAGAATGTCGGAATTATTGAATGGTTTTTATACAGGTCTATCATAGAAATTCAATATTTACTTCATAATGCCTCTAATTGGTATTAAAATAAGTTTTGAAACATACGGTTGTTTATCCCCTCGTAACCATGAGAAAAAATCGCAATTGGTTTAATAATAAAGAACACAAGAGAAATAGGATATGTGGTCTTGCAGAACAAGATTTTACTGTCTAATTATTCTGTTGTGTGCTAATATTTATTTAATATAATCAGAAACCGTTTAATAAGTAGCTCTGGACATATTCGTTGGCCAGCAAGGCCTCCGAATTTGTCACCAAATGATTTTTTTGCTCTGAGTTATTTAAAAAGTAAGATATTTAGTACACCTGCCCAACTAGCACAAATTCAAGGCGAGTTGAAAACATATCAGCAGAATATTTATTCAAAATTAGGCATAGATTTTATAATAGATTAAAACTGCTTGCACATGGAAATCGGGTTGAACACTTGGCTTTAATATTTTGCGTTATTGGTAGAATTTAGTTTTGGTTCTTCGTAAGTTGAGAATATTATTTTCTGTGTGTATTAAAAACTTTTTTTTAATATTTCCTGTTCTATCTTTTATTTTTAATAAAGAACACCTTTTCTTTTAATACTCATTCCTTCTATTAAGTTTTTAGAGTTTCCTTTGTTTATACTTTTCACGATTTTTTTTATTTCTGAAACTTTTGCTTAGGCAACCTTATATGAAGCCTTCGCTTATGTTTAATAAGTAACGCTGGCCACGAGCGGTACCGCGCATCGGCGTAGAATCAGTTCGGACCGAGAGGAACGGTAGTATTACTTGGGTCTGCGGAGCAGTACGGACATTTTCGCTGCCGGTCATTTGCGCATTGTTTATCTGTCCTAGAAAAATTGTGATTTCGTCAGCAAAACGACCGCGGTCGGACAAACTTCGAAATTTATTGCAGAAATTCCAGACTTAATATATGAAGGCGCTAAAATTAAATGTGTAATCTGTAAAATCCCGTTAATGTGTTGGTCCAGACAACATTGTCTACGACACGTAAATAGTGAAAAGCATGTCTCAAAAAGAAATTGCGCACGACGATAATGAAAAATTTATATTTAATTTTGCGTTACGTTTATCGCATGTAATATACCGTTTAATTTACTAGACAAGGAACCATTTATCTGCTTTTGGAATAACTATTCGGAGTGCAAATTACCAAGTCGAACATCGTTACGAAGAATTGTGCCATCTGCGCGCGAACATATTGTACAAAAAATAAAAACGGAGTTGAAAGATCAAAAATTGTGGTTATGTGTCGACGAAACAACAGATCGGAAGGAAACATTCTGTTCTTAATGTAATGGTACGCAAATTGGAACCTCATCAATCGGCAAACCTTCAATTCTATTAGTCTCCAAACGAATACAACAGTGTACTGCGAAAGTAATTTCAAAGTTAGTGTTAAATACATTGGACAAGTTTGAACTTTCAACAAACCAACTCTACGTGGTAAAATTCATGCTCTCAATTTTGTGGCGGATAGTATCAGAAAATGTTATCCTGAGGTAGACCCTTTAATAGCGCATACCAAAGCAGTATTTGTCAAATCACCGAAAACGTATTCGCGAATTTCACAAGACTGTGCCCCCGTATA
Source organism: Dynastes maya (assembly GCA_029619315.2). Classification (NCBI taxonomy): domain Eukaryota; kingdom Metazoa; phylum Arthropoda; class Insecta; order Coleoptera; family Scarabaeidae; genus Dynastes; species Dynastes maya. The sequence goes on from JAROYE020000003.1 coordinate 34,192,058, forward strand.
CCAGAGCCACCAGAACCTATTCTAACTCGTTGGGGAACATGGTTACAGGCCGCGTTTTATTATCATAAATTTTGACAATATTAAGAACGTGGTTTTTACAATCCGATACAAAGGAAGCTGCCGCTATCCAGAAAGCCAGTCGAAATTTCAAGATAGTCAGGATAAAATGGATTTAAAAATCATTCACGACAATTACTTCGGGCTAGCAGGTGCAATAGAAAAATTACAAAATCCTGCGGTGTCCTTAGAAGAATCTCTACAAATAGTGGGAACATGTTCACGCACAGCTATGCGCGATTGAAAAACGCAAAAAGTGTTTATGTTCTAGAACGTTTGAAAGTGTTTTTGGGGAAAATTTCTGATTTGGCACATTAAGACACATTTGTGAAGGTGCGTCAACAGAATCGTTAAGTTATTTGAAAGATTATTATACTTACGCAAATATTACGTCACTAGATGTAGAACGTTCGTTTCTCTGCATATAAACGCATTTTTTCCTCATGCCGTACTAGTTTTGCCGAAACAACAGTTGAAACATATCTAATGTTGCAGATAAATTTTAAAAGACATTATTCACTTTGTGATTTCACGGAGGATTCTTAAAATGACAAGTGTTTGGCAGCAAACATCTCTATTAAACATTAGAATAACTCTAGTGGAACGCGAGGCCTGGTCGACCCTACGCTACTGCGCGTACCGCTCGTGGCCAGCTTTATTAATAAGAGAGAGTTATTATTTTGGTTTGTTGCAATATAATTCTCATCATTTACCAACCTAAAAGATATGCCAGTACCAGTTTTATGTGTGGTCTTAAGTAGTGCAAAAATATTTTATACTGGATACTATCGAAACATCTGGTATACATATTTAAATGCATATTATTGATCCTGTACTCTAAATCTATTGCACCCCGAACACTGAAACAGTTCACTAAAGCCCTTAACACAATACTTAACTCGTACTATTATTATTGTTAATTTCTTTTTTATTTATTATTGCTATATAAGGTTAATTTTTCACTTAGTTTGTTAATTCAGTTTTACTGTTGATGATGATAGCTTACTATCGAAACGTGCGTCCAGTACGAGTTAAGTATTGTGGTAAGGGCTTTAGTGAACTGTTTCAATGCATATTATTGTTAGAAAAATTGTTTTGTAGACGTGCTGGCAATACAAAATTTATGATTAAATGCATTGTAAACTGTAGAAGAAAACGTCTTGTTGTCTTATCAGTCTGACGAGATACAAACATGACGATTAAATTGGTCTTGGCTTGCCTTGTCACCCATATACCGATACGCGCGATGTATAAAATATTAGCATTGAAATAGAAAACACCGATTCTTCACGACAAGCGGTAATGATTAATTTTAATACATTACAATTATTACATACGTATCGTTAAAGTTTTAAACGGCATTATTACAGCTGTCAAATTCAAAAATTACTCACGCACCCACTCGGAATCTGCCGATTTCTTTGGAATACAGTCGAATGATTTCGCAACACGATGGTGTATCTAGTTGAGCGGATTGATCTATATAGAGATACGTTCCACTTAACCGCAACGATAACATTTTTAACAGACCACAGTCCCGTCCCACTTGCTTTCGATGAATCTATCGACGGTATAAATGGAACGCTATCCACGTATCATAAACGAAACGCCCACACCAGCCCATGTCTTGTTTGCGGGCGATGTGGTCGCTTGATTGAGCCTCGCACATTGTATGTAGTAGTAGTAGTAGTATAGTTCAGTCTATAATAGTCTATAGTTATTATGCCACAAGAGACGCAAGTGCAGTTTTACGTCCGAGGATGTGCAGATCGAGGCGGAGTCGAGGTCTGCAATACATACCGAGCATAAGTCGGTGGTTGTAGTTCTTCAGACTCTAAACAGCGTAGAAAATGTAGCCTTCATGTTCTATCACTGTATTGACTATAAATATAACTTTCTTTATCTTTCATATCTGACTCATTACTGATTATTACTTATGCTAGGCAAATTTTAACTCGTTTCAATTTATTGTAAATACTGCATTATAACATACAGTTAAATTTGTAGGTGAAGAAAGTGTTACCAGAGGATGTACTACGAGTTTCGATCAATTACCTATGATATGTAGCACACCATACCTTGTTACGCCTAATAAGAGACATGCTGCAGGGCAGTATCACGTAAAATGTTGTGAAGGGGACTTTTGTAATGATGGCAACTTTCCGGAAATTCCATCATTACCAGATGAAGTGAACGTCTACTCTGAAACATTATATATATTGAAGCTTTCTGGAGCTGTTTTAGGGCCGATATGTATAATTATCCTGCTAGGAATTATCGTCATTATTTTATTAAGAAAGATACATAAACAACGCTTACGAAATCAAAGTAAATACAACATTGACTCATATTATGTCGCGGATGACTTGCGAGCAACAGCAGCTGGTGATAGCACATTAAGAGAATATTTGCAACACTCATTAACGTCAGGCAGTGGTTCTGGCCTACCTCTCCTTGTTCAAAGGACCTTGGCTAAACAAATATCTTTGGTTGAGTGCATTGGAAAGGGAAGATATGGTGAAGTATGGAGAGGTATTTGGCATGGAGAAAGTGTAGCAGTTAAGATATTTTTTTTCCAGAGACGAAGCGAGTTGGTCTCGTGAAACCGAAATATATAGGTAAATATTGAAATGTTTTATGTGGGAATTATTAAAAAAAAAAATCAAAATTAATTAATTATACGATCTGAGGGTTCGGGAGTGTTCTAAACACTCTTTCGGCAGTTTAAAATTAAACTAGAGATCAATTAATGAAAATTAACGAGTATTAAAACTGAAAAATGAAAACTAACCTGGAATTATGATGATGTAAATACTGTGTTTATATGATATCTGCTGGGAACCTGCCTTTTCTTCAACCACCACACTTGACTTCTACCTCGTATTTATTTTTTTAACACAGTTAAACGAATAGAAGCACTTAGAAACTGGGAACACAACCAAACACATGTTACCTGGACGAGAATCTGGGCTCAAAGTCAGAAATTAATTAGCGACCCGCCTACCTCCTTTATTTTAATCGCGACAGCGATTGCTTCAGATATAGCAAATTTTGATCATTCTTTTCGAAATATGACATTTCAAATTTTGTGCCCAACGTGGGCCCAAATACTCTCGCACTCTCAGATCGTATAATTCATTGATTTTGAAAATTAAATTTTTCTTTAATAATTTCCCACATATAAAACATCTCAATATATATTCCCCCTTGTTTAAATGTAATTATTTATTATTGGTCATATTTTTCTGAAAATTTTTGTTGTAGTACAATACTCCTCAGACATGAAAATATTTTGGGATACATAGGGTCTGATATGACATCTAGAAATTCCTGCACACAACTATGGTTAGTTACGCATTATCATTCTTAGGTAGTTTGTATGATTACTTAAATCACAACCAGTTTGACACACCAGCAGTTACTTAGGATTTCTATATCAATAGCTAATGGTTTGGTGCATCTACATACTGAAATATTCGGAGCTCAGGTTATTAACTTTGAAATTAACCATTACACTGTATAAATTATGTATTTGTAGGCGAAGCCAGCTATCGCCCACAGGGATATAAAAAGTAAAAATATCTTGGTTAAAAGCAATGGAGTCTGCGTAATAGCAGATTTTGGCTTAGCGGTAACTCATTCACAAATATCCGACGAGTTGAATATAGGATCTAATCCACGTGTTGGTACCAAAAGGTATATGAGTCCAGAAGTATTGGATGAAACGTAAGCTTTTACTACCTTCATTAGCTAGAGTGTATAATATTACCTACTTCTATCTTATGTAATTGTCTGTTTCACACGAATACTACTAATTTTTTCATACAAATGATTGAATTGGCTACTGCAATTGAATATAGCACTACTGAAAAAGCGTAACCGTACATAATATTTCGTGCACTGCACTTATCTTCCTCTAATTCATCTTTGTGTATCCTACATTCTACTACATCGCACAATGCCGCCTCCTTTGAAAAAAAGTTACCCCGAACATGATAGAAACTAAAAAATGTTGAATACTATACTTCATTCACGTTAAGAGTGCAGTAGATAGCGCTGCGATCGGCGTCCATATTACACCGAGGAAATATACCGGATAGGAAAACAGCGGTGGATTCGAATTGTTAATTGACAGCGTCGTAAGCGTTAAAAGTTTGGTTATCAACATTTTGTAGTAAATAGCAAAGTGTAATATCGCATGAAATTATAGTTCGTCGTATTTTATGTGCGATATGTTATGGTTATATTATGACGTGATAAAATAAAATAAGTGAACACATCTCTGAAATCAATTTCAATATAAATACATCTAATCGGGTACTCGGGTAAATACATCTTTCGGTTGTTTGATTTGATGGAATAGTTGGAGCTTGTTTAATTGTATTAGTAAATAAATGGGATTACATTTGGCGTTAATTGAATAAACTTTTGCACGTATTACAAATTTATATAGTTTTCTCCCCTTAATATTTGAATTAACATTAATAAAAAAAAGATTTGTTTAGTTTCAGCATTTTATTTATAAAATAACTGATGTATACATAAAATAAATATATAAATGTGATAGTATGAACAAGATGAACAGATAATTTCAATTTATTATGCAAATGTGATTAACTTAATACACATACGAATGATTATTCAGATTCTGAGACAGGTCTGACGATGATGATGTATTTGCTATTATGATAAATTGTTCAATCATATCTTCAATGATATTATCCAGTTGACACATCTTATTCTCTTCTTCGATAACATGTTTGATACAATTTCTCCATGCATCACTATCCACAATGTTTAGCCCCTCAATTAGCAACGTTTTGACCTCGGATAATTTAAAAGTTTTGTTATTAGCAGCGACATGATGTTTCACTTGTGCCCATATAAGCTTAATGGGGTTTAGGTTGCAGTGATATGGAGGCAATCTTAAAATTGTACGACCACTGTCTAATACCATTTGATCGATAACATATGTAATAGGATTATCAACAATATATTTTTTTGCAAGTTCAAGTAACTCAACCTTTAGTAAAGTATTGTCAGCGCCAATTTCTTTCGCAAGAAGCCATTCAATCAATTCTTGCTTCTTCCAGGCAGAGGTAGGCAATTTTTCGGTTCTGACTGAGTGGTAAGGAGCATTGTCCATGACAATAACAGAGTTTGGTTCAAGAAAAGGTAGTATATTTCTCATCCACTCAGTGAACACTTCGCTGTTCATGTCATCATGGTAATCTCCTGTTTTCTTCGATTCAAAAAAGAGGAGACCATTTTCAACGAAACCATCATCGCTACCAATATGCAATATAATTAAACGTTTCCCTTTTCCTGCAGGATTCCTCAGTCCCGTGGTAACCCCTTCCACAAATGCTTGTCTTGCTGTAAGTACTGTGGTATCTTCCCATATTTTTCGTTTTGTATGACCTGCGTTGACCCAAGTTTCGTCTAAGTAATATATCTTTCTACCATCTGCACGAAATTTCCTGATGTTGGTTAAATATCGACGTCTCCATAATACAATATCTTGCCGTTCCATTAAAACACTGTTTCGACTTCGCTTCATCCACTTAAACCCCAACTTCTTCAAGATCTTCCATAATGTTGTTCTTTTCAATATGGGCAAAGTATCATCTGCATTAACAACCTATAAGATTTAGTAAGGTGATATAAGTGTAAGATAAATGTATACATTATATTTACACTCAATATTTTTGTGCATGTTGGTAATTCGTTCTTCAAGAAAAAGGAATGCACGTGTCTTCTAATTATTGACTTTTGCGTTTCATCCAAAGAATCATATATTGTATGACGAAGTCGTTTTTTGGGGGGTGAACTAACAAGTCCCGTGATGTCCATTTCTTTTACAATATCCCACATTGTTCTTTCACCTAGCCCAAGCTGCTTTGCAGCCAGTTTAACAGCTGCCGACTTAGAATTGTCCTGCTTAAGGTCCAGATACAAATTATAAGCCATAAACCTTTGTTTACTGCTAACATGCTTTCCTGGAGGATTTTTGATGGCCCTGCTGGTGGGTTAAATACCTCTTTATCAGCCATACCAAAACTGTTGTAACAAATACTATGTTATCAGTATCATTTTATATAGTTATTATAAGAATACCTTCAAATGTTCAACAGCAGCAAGTAGAGCTCTAAAAAGAACTATTTTGCGACAATTCGCTTATAAAAACAGACCGAACGACAACAAAAAGCAATAAATACAAAACCAAAGCCAACAAAGATGTTTGACAAATGACATTAGATATCGGTGATATTGCGTTTTATCCAACTTAATTTCATTTACTGAATACCACTGAATAAAATGCTTTTTTGTGTATGTGAATCTGCCTCGTCTATTAGCCAATCACAAGCCAGGAATTTTTCGCCTATCTATTTTATCGCTGCAGTCTTACAATGAATGAAGTATAGAAGGAACGTCATATCCTATTAACTCTTTAATATCCTTGAACTTAGACCCCAACATTTAACTTTCAGACCTTGCAATGATCGCGTTTTCTGCAGTATAGTTACATTTTGTATTGTATTCTTTTAATAATTGATACTATAAATAAAGCTTATATTGAATTTTCACGCAAGCAAGCGATGCACATCATCGATGACGTTTAGGCTATGTTGCACAATTAAATATACAAATATCTATTTGTACACAGCTGTTTTAATAATTGGATTATTATTACCAAAAAAGGAAAGTTTAAAGCAAGAATTCCTTAAAAAATTCCTAACGCTTACTAAATGACTTGATTATTAATTAATTATTACTTCATTTTACATAGCAACAAATATGTGAAAAGTAAGCATAACAAGCGTAACAAGATCCATTCTTGTTTTTTCCTAGAATTAAGAAATAAACCTGCAAATATTTCGATACTCTTTGTTGGCATAAATATTTATTATAAAAGCTCAAATAATTACAAAAAGAATATATACAGGTGTCTCACGAGGAACTGCATCGGTCGGTATATGAAAGAGTATACATTACAAAATTCTGAAAACTAGGTAGTATACTAAAGCTTACATGCACTATTGAATTTAAATATTTTCAATAATCCAAGACATCCGGTTACACCGGAAGTAACTGTCAACTTTATTTTAAATGGAACATAATATATATTTATAATTTCTGGATTCCTAATTCAATTTTAAGGTTTGTTTGCTGAAACAACTATGTTGCTATTTCTAACCATATTTAAAATATTTCAATTTTTTAAAATTGTTGCCGGAGGGACCAGTGGATCTCAACTCTTGTAGCCGTACCGATTGATTTTCCGATAACGTTATACAGCGTGTTAGAATATTACGGTTAAACTTTCAAATGAAAAAGTGTCTTAATTTTTTTTTAATACAACTATTTTCCTTTTTTTATCAAATTGCTCTTACAAAAACAAATGTCATATTCATTGCGTATCTAAAATTGATTTTTAAAGATATTTAGGAAAATGTGTATTGTAAGACAATTTCCTTTCAAAAAAAAAGAGTACCTACCAATGAGAATATAGCTTATGTAGTTTTTTAAAATGTCATCCAACTTTTGAGATATCTAAGTTAATCATTATCATTAGGAAACCATCCAGCATTGATGAAACGTTGAGTTGTCAACTCTCCTGGAAGTTTTGTGTTCTAAATGTGTAGGGATCGAATTGTTTAATGAGAACTGTACCGGTTAAGCAGACCAATTCTTGTAAATTTGGCTTCATTTGTCCAAATAATGTTGTCCAGCTATTGTGACCATGTTAAAATAAATTCGCAAAAGCCAATCATCTTGGAAAATCAATTTCTTTCAGTTGTTGAATCATGGCAAACAGGTATGGGCGAAACTTATCTTTGCGACGTATTCTGCGTATTAAAACACCTAGGTAATCCTGATTCTAGCGCAGTTGTCTTAAAGACATTGGATTGTGGGATATGGCGTGAAGTATACCAAAGGATACATGTTTGGATCATCAATAGGTCTATGTTTTTAAATTTTTGTCTTGGCCGATCCGAAGTTTTTCAAATGCTGTATTATTCGTTTAACTGTGTTTGGCTTCTGTTTTTGTGGATACCGAGCGGCAAAGATATCGCATGTTTTTGATACCACTTTATTGCATTCTGCATAAATAATAAACAAATTTAAATCTTCGTTCGTATAATTTAAAGGCGCTGGCATTGTTTAACTTTTGTTGTACGCAAGCTTCTTGCCAAGATTGTGCGACAGTTCCATCTTGGAAGGTCCATGTTTCGCCAGTGAAGACAAATTGGTGCGTGTCAAATTTCTTGGCACAAACACATTGCAATAAAAAGTTTACATGTTTTAACACAATGTGTGGTGATTCTATCAGCGATTTTTCTGGATAATCGTTTTTGTAATGAAATCCAATGTTTTGTAGAATTTTTCAGTGATGTTTGACTACCCACAAAATCCATATTCATTAAATAACATGATATATAAAACTTACTCTTTCTGCCTTTCTTATACAGAGCATTTCTGATGGCACACTCGGTGAAATTGACAATACCTAACGCTGTAGATGCTCGTTGCAAAGAATATAATGTAATTAATTGCAGTACTAGTAAAAAAGAAAATATTACCTCTCGTATAGCATTTAAAGGCAACAGAGCTCTGCCACTACCACGTTATGCTTCGAAATTTCCAATACAAGATGCAGTTTGTGATTTGCATCGACCACAAAATGCTTTCGGCATAATGAGTTATGAAACTTACGAAAATAACTAAGCACGATTCAAAAGCAGCGAAAACTAATAAAACACGCGCTACAACATAAATGACAGATATACACAAGTGTTGAATAAAACGCAATCTGTCAACGTAGCGTAAGTCATTTTCAGTGCAACCAACACAATTTACAATTTGCCATTTCTATCTATGTTATCTTGTGTTCATAGATACCTTTGTTGTGTTATATTATTTGTCTGAAGTTATACTTGACTTACGTATGCTGCAACCTTTCGTCTATACGGTTTTCTAAAAAAATACTTTACAATATTTACACGCGTTGCGAAAATCATCTTCCAGGCCAATTAGAATTAATACTCTTATACTATTCGCTAAACAGTGCGTTGTAGAAGGGCCAAGTGCAAAGAAATTCTAGCTGGCAACATAGTGTTTATTTCACGTAAGCGAAGCACAAAAACAGGCCTGCAAGGTGACATTTTTCGCAATGTATATGTCAATCTATGATATTTTTAGCATACGAATGGACTATATCGATGCATTTCGACGGGCAGATATATATGCACTAGGGTTAGTGTTGTGGGAAGTTAGTCGTTGTACAATTAGTAATGGCATCGCTGAAGACTATAAACCACCATTTTACGATGTGGTACCAAGCGACCCCAGCTTTGAGGATATGAGAAAAGTAGTCTGTGTTGATCAACAAAGACCCAACATACCAAACCGTTGGACAAGTGACACTGTAAGTAATTATTTATTTAAAATATAATGTATATTTTTATTTGATGATTGATGAGTATTAATTATGCTAGTTTACAAATTTAAAGTATTGTCTTCTCCCAGAAAAACTTTTTGTTTTTTTTTGGAACTTGTATGTTGACTGATGGCAAATGTACATATAGAAATCTTTATCACGTCTGGTCGTTTGTAAAACGACAAAAATGCCTGTTTATAAATAGTTGCATTAACTTCTTTCCTAAGTTAGGGAAATTTAGAACAATATGGCAACACTGCGTCTTGGAGTCCCAGGTGCAACTCCCAGGGGCGAAATCTAAACTTCTAGGATGTCAAATAACCGAGATATAACCCTTTCCCTATATAAATCGTAAATGTGAATAAAGATTTATTGGTGATAAAAGTTAAGTCTCACATATCCAAAGAACCCAGTATACACAATATTATTCAGTAATTATGCAAAGTAGATTCCAATAGATTTTGTTATATTTGTGGCGAAATAACGTTCTTAAATCAAAGAAAATTGTCTACAATGTTAAAAGAGGCTTAATTGTACTATTTTGGATTATCGAAATGGGCAATGGGCGAGAACGTTTGTTTAATGTTTGGAATACTAATGTTGTTGCGAGAATCATGGAAGCACAAAACGGATTGCTACTTTTGTTTGACTAAAACGATTGATTTTAGCAGCAAAAACAAGTAATATACACGGTTCCCTGATGTCGCTTCAGTGATGAAACCTGAGCTACCATTTCCAATTTGTCCGAGTCAATCCAGTGGGAATATTATGGGAAATGAAGTGGAAGACAACATAACAATCAAGTGCTACTGATGAATATATAGCGAAATCTGATGAACCGCATTTGATATCCTAGAGTGAAATTAATGATCTGGTAAGAGATTTGTAACTCTCTCAATCTAAAGCCGAATTACTAGGCTTTCATCTACAACAATAGAATCTCTTGGTCTTAAACGCAAAAGTTACCGTTTACCGATCCAGAAGTGTCGATATTTCACAAAAGAAGATAAATTCTGGTATTGTTATGATATAATTGGGCTTCTTCAAACTATCTTTGAAGCTTTTACATAATGGAAATGAGAAACCATCTATTCCTGTTGCCCATGTTGTGAACTGTAAAGAGCCTTATGAAACAATTGCAAATTTACTAGGACTTACTAAGTATCAGGAACACAATTGGAAGGTTTGTGGATACTTAAAAGCAATCGATTTATTACTGAGTTTGCAAGGTCGATATACAAAGTATCCTTGTTTCTTATGCTTATGCGATAGCAGAGCCAGAGAACACCATTATGTTAAAAAAGTGTGACCGGTTAGAGATGAATTTATTTCCCGTATTTTCACCAAAAAAACATTTGCCTCCCTTTCACATTAAGTTAGGCTTGATGAAAAACTTTGTAAAATCACTTGACCAACAAATTATCTTAATTTTCTCAAAAAACTAAGTTGACGTAAATTAAAACGAGATATCCAAAAACTGTAATAATATACAGGATGTTCCATTTAAAAGACCAAACTTGTATCGTTTCTAACGGAAATTGAATATCTCCCGTATACTTGGACATAATTTTATGTTGTGCAGAATTTGTCTCCGAATATTTTTTTTATTTTTAAACTTTTTCGAAATTGTTCAGAAAAGGAATTATCTTCCGCCCATGCACTGTGTGTTTTGAAAAAAATGTGGCGTGATCGAAGTTTTTTGACGATAGCTTTGGATTTAGCGACACCAAAAATTCCCTGTTTTCGTTAACGGGGGAAAAACCTGTAAACTAGTGTTATTTGTATTTTTCTTTTACAGATTCTAAGCGGTTTCGGTAAATTAATGCGTGAATGCTGGCATCAAAATCCAAACGTTCGGCTGCCAGCACTTAGGATAAAGAAGACTTTAATAAAATTAGCCAGTGGTGACTGTATGATCAATATGGAAGATATGGAAGTGTGTGTTTGAGTGTTCCCTCTTTTTTTTTAATCTTATTTTATAAATGTATGATAAATGTTTACCTGAAAGACTTGACTATGAAACATTTTATATTTATATGATATTAAAGAAAAAAAATGTTATGAAAAACATTGTTATATCGAACGTTTCACAATGAAATTGGAACCTGTTGATACATGTCATTAGTTTGTAAAATAATTAATTCATGATTTTATATATGTTTTTTATATTTCAAATGTGCCAAATTTTTTGACTTTGCAAGATATAATGTTTACGAAACAGTAACAATTTAGGTTTTCACGTTATTGTTTTTATTGTTATATTTATTATACTGTGCAAGTAATAATACTCATAAAATGTTTATTTATGCGTTATCTGTAACTTCGTTTTAGTTCGTTATTGTTTTGTTAACATTATTAGTATCACAGTATTAATTCATTAACTTTTTTTACTGCAGTACAATATTCATCTAGTGCCATTAATGACGTTGTTTTTATGTCTTCTAAGACGCTACTCTGTATTTATTATGAATTATATTTTCTGGTTTTAGATATTTATAGCTTAAAAATATGAATCCGTCTTCGTGATACACTGTACTTCTTACTTAGAACGTAGGTTTAAAACAAACACGTTCTCAAAATTTCTCGAATATATATATAATTTTATGATTTTTGAAATTATAAGATTATTTATAAGCATTATCTGAATCAATATTTATCTGTACTCTTTTACTTACAGTAGTATTCAACAAACCCAACAGCTGAGTAGATAGCCAGTAAAAATGCGCAACCTTGGATTTTCATTGGTTATTCACTCAACCATTCCGTAACCAACAACTACATACATTGGATCGTCTCGGTGGTAGAATGGTTAGCATACTTGCCTTTCGGTCCGAATAGCGCGGGTTCATATCCCGACCGCGACGGTTTGTTTATTAATTGCGGATAAAAATCGGAGTATGCCTTCTCAGATAAGGAAGTAAAACCGTACGCCCCGTGTCAATACGTTGTTTGGCACGTTAAAAATCCCTACCAAAGGTTGGAACACCTCTGGATTCGGTAAAATTGTAGTAGGATTGGTTAATGGTCATAGTATTTGATGCCTAGAAGTGCGTGGTGTATTCTGTAACCCATCGCTTCACCCAATAACACAACAACAATTACATGCATATTTAATATGTAATAATTAACTTTATGGAGTATTTTTTTAATTGCGTTCATATGAATGTTCGTATCACAAGCATTCATTTCAGCTTAAAAAGAATACACGATGCAGATCTTCGTTTGAAGACTCCTATTTCTCAAATCCCGAACATCATTAGCTTCATAGCGCCAAGATATTATTCTTTAATAAACATTCGTTTTATACATATATTTGACTAAATTTGTTGGAAAAATACACAAAAAATTGGCAAGATATTTCTATTTCCGTCTTACAAATTCCACGACAATAGAGAAGATATTTTCTATTGGTTTAATCAGAAATATAGTTACGTCATACTTACCCAATCATATACAAACAGAGTGTTATGTTCGTACATGAAATGTTAATCACAAAAGTGATTATGGTAACTCGGGCTGTAATTGAAAAAATAGTGTTAGATATTTATGTTATAATACTGACAAAATTCATAAATTTACAAAAGACGTAGAAGAATATGGACAATTGAAGGTGGCAGTTCTGGCTATAAAAACCAAGTTTACACATACCACACCAAAAAATTAACCGAATATGTTCTTTATTACCGGAACTACCAAGTGAAATTGTCCGCGAGTTATAAATGTTTCTACTGGGGATTATTTTCCCTAAAAATCCGTCTACAACCAATGATTCATATTTTTAGGCTTTAGATATATATGTACTCTAAATATCTTTGACATCATATCTGTTAGGAACTGCTAGACTTTGTTATTGTATAGATATTTGTGCTATAATTTTATATCATTAACTAGCAGTTTTGATGTTGGTTTAATAAATTCTTGTAACTGATTCATATCAATTTGTTTATCAAATAAAAGAAATATCTGAGGCTCGCTCATTGACGTAATTATTAGTGATCATAATTCTATTTCTTCCCTTTTAATTTTATTTTCATCTCACCTGTATATATCTGCGTCTCATGTCATCTGTTCATTATATATGAACAAATAAGCAATAACTATTTAGTTTTACATGTATATTCTCTTTATTTTTTAATTAAAATATCCAAAACAAATGCATTTTTCTTTATTCCATATTTATATATATTACATAACAATAATATAAAGTTTTTGAAGTTTATTGTAGTAATTCACGTTTATTTTTACCAGAAACCTGGAATATATATATACACCTTGGTCCAGGTTTCACCGGGGTGCGAGATATATTGTATGTAGTGCGATCCGGCATACTTGCATTTATCCCTGCTGGCCAGTCTCGCTGCGCGCAACTACCGTAGCTACGCGCTCGCAAGGTTCTTACAAGTGATTGTGGAGTAGGGAGAAGTGAGGATTTGTTCGTTGATTGAAATGGGCGAACCTTGCTCTAGCCGAAAATTGCAGACGAAATCGGTGTTAATAGAAGTACCGTGAAACGTTTTGAAATGCAACAGTTACAAAGTTCAAAATTGCCAGGAGATTTTTCTTCTTAATAAAGTAACGTTAGAATTTCAATTTATTTTGTATAATTATCAAAGTTATTTTTCTTTAGTTTAATTTTATAAGAATCGTTGTTTATTTTTCTACTTTAAATTACTTTTTCGTTCTACATCGCATAGCAGCAACAAAATAATTATGTATAAGAAACTGTAATTTCTAACGTAATCTGAATACAGAAAAATTACGCAGTAATTGTGTATTAACACATTTGGTCGGAAGGCGTAGAATTATAGTATTATGTGATTGAGGGGACATGCGTGTTTAAAATATGCGTGCTACCGCTGCTCGCTTTATGATATACTGCGACTGGATCGGATCTCTCGGTGAGACCCGAATGCGCTGTTGCCGTTTACAGAGGCAATTCCCCGTTCGTAGCTGGACTAACGTGTATATATATATATAGAGGAAGGGAACGTTTCATTAAGAGAAGGGATAGATCCGATCATACAAATATTTTCTCAACAATAAAGAATCGTATTCTTGAAATCATAAGCGTATACAAATCATACGTACATTTTACAAGTAAAGGTTGTTTTACATAACGTAGAATTGTGTACAAAATTATGCATAGTATAAATCAGCAATATTATTCAAACCAACACCGGGCAAAGTTATACAGGAGCCATGTAGGCACTGACACACGATTATCGCATGACATACAGAATTAATATAATCTCTTGACAAAGAATTCAAAATTACCAAGAACGCATTCGCCATACATAATTATGTACACAAGTTGGTACACAATTATGCGTGGTTGTTTTTTGTTTGACAAACTCGCTGTCATATTTCTCAAATATTAGGTTCGTTCCAACACGCCAGCAAACCAATTTGTGAATCGCCGGATACATGCGCAAAGCAAATTTGGCGTTTCAACATAACTTCTGACTGAAATGTGAACGAATGATCGGATGTTCCAACATAAAATTTGACGATAGCCGAATCATTTACTGAACGGTCGAATCGATTCGCAGATTTTTGTGGAACTGCTAGAGGCATGCGCAGAATGTAATTATCTGATTTTCGTACTGTAAGAAACCAAAATAACTTTTAAAAATTCAAATTGGCGCTGCGAGTGACGTAGGCGGTAGTAGGAGTAGTAGATGGAATGGCGGTAAGTGGTGTGCGCGCGAAAAGTCACGTTGTATTCGAAGAGACTATTAGCTACACCTCCGGCACAAATAAGTACGACACTGATTTTAATAGTGAAATAGTTTTCATCATTTCTTTTAGGAACCTATATGGTTTTAGGTAAACTTAAAGTGACAGACACAGTGGCGTATCTAGGGGGGTGCGGTCCGCACCGGGCCCCTGAAAAGTTATAGGCCCATGGGGGCCCCAAAATCACAGGAAAAAAAGACCTGAAAAATTCTTTTTCGGGGGCCCACAAATCTGGTTCCGCACTGGGCCCGGAGAACCCTTTCTACGCCGCTGGACAGACAGGTTCAAATGCAGTAAATGTCCGTAAGCCGTTCCAACACGCCATGATACGGAATCGGTCAGAAATTAATACATTTTTAACGCATGCGTAGAAAACGGTTCATGAACTAATCTATGTATCGTACATGTACGATACACAAACTGCATGTTGAAACGAACCTATTTACTTGGCGGTTTGGGTCAGGAGGCACAAATGTTCACACAAACAATTTAAAAATGGAAGTGTAAAGAATTAAAAATTCCATTGTCACTTCGTTTGACCATTCCATTTTCAATTCAGTAAACGTAGAACACATCGAACACAGGATCGCACGAGAATATGTGGATTGGTCAGGACTGTGGGTATTTGGCGCCTTTGATTTGTGTTCATTTACCGGTCGAGCGGCAAATGTTTATATTTGTTGAATATACGCTTTTGTGCGAATATTCGTCTTTCAACACCCCATACATATATTCGCATATTTGCCAAATACACAAATGTTTGTCACAAATATCCGAATGTGTGGCGCTGCCTTAATAAACAAATTACAAGTTCATTCTACCTAAATTTTAACGATTTTGTACACATTACTGTAAGTATAAAATGGATTTATCATGTGAATCACATAAAACGGGAACAATTTTTTATAAAAGAAACATGCGACATATAGCAAAATTAGGAAAGTCATTCCTCTTACAATTTTCTTGGAACCCTTGTTGTATTTCCTTCAGTTTCGCGAAGACCACTCTCTACGACAATTTACTACACACACTTTCATCTTTATGTTTATGAAATATACGTGTATGTAAAATAACGGGGTAAGTATGTAATCCAGCGCACATAGAGAGAATGGACATAAATTTGTATAGCAAAAGTATAATCTACGATCTGCGCATGATTCTCCTATTTGAAAAGTGAAGTTTCAAGGGTACGAAAAGTGTTATATCATGAAAACCACGCCCACTATTCTTAGGATCTGATCGACACGTTCTCTCTACTTAAATTGTTTTTAATATAATTGAGGAGATAGTACATAACATCGTTGTGCATTTGTTCGATTTATTTTCTTTAGCCTCCGTTGTCCTTTTTCTGAATTAGTTTAGAGGTAAGGTTATTACACCAAGTACATACTCCATATGTTCGCTAAATGTTTTTAAACATAATTTCAAAATCGAGCCATTTTCATGCGTTCTCACTAATAAGTAAACAAAATAAAATTTGTTCTTATAAAACAAGGACAAGTAGGTATATGCAATAGCCCATAATAACTGACAATAACCTACGATTATCTACGACAGTGTTGCCAATACTACCGATTTTTCGCTAGATCTATCGATATTCTCTTTAATTTATCGATCTACCGAAATAACAAATTATACCTAATTTTAAGTTCAAAATAATTTTTTTGTTTTTTCATTGTTTTCAGGGAATTTAAGACAGGAAATAAAATAAATTGGACATTTTTACTGATATAAACTGTTTCTGCCTCTGCAATCTATTAAGTTAAAGAAACATTAATTTCAATTCTTGGGAATTCCCGAAACTCTTTTACGTAAAATCCCTTGGTGAATCCCCAAAAAACATTTGATACGGGTGAACTGTATTGACTGGAACTTATGCAATAACGAAGTTACGTTTCATTTAGTATGATTTAATCAGATTTAATCTCTGCTGAGATAAAGGCAAAATCGTATAAACTTATTTTTTTATTTGAACCATGTGATATGATAGTGCTGTGTAAATTTATACAAATGATATTTATTTTATTGAGTAAAAATTACGCTTTAATAGTTGAAAATATCTTGCAAAAATTACAAGACGTATCTAAGATTATGTTCTGCCATTTTTCAATCAATTAAATCGAGGAATGCAGTCCGAATCCCCCAAAAATCATCTTTTATATGAAAAAGTAACCACTGTGCTACAAATCCTTTTTGATTGTTTCCTTAAAAATCATTTTGCTAAAACATCTATTACCAATATTGACTTTAAAAATCCAAGAAACTTTTTACCTATCGAAAATATGTATTTTGGGCTAAATATAGCTGCCACTCTAAGCACCATTCTGAAAATATTGCACTTCTTCAAATTGAAAACTTTAAGCTACGTTGTTTAGTTTTTTTATATTGAGGCCTGTACATAAATAACAAGATTTTCTTTGAACAAAAATATTTTACAAAAATTGGAAAAAGTTAAACAAGGAGGTACTCCATCAATAGTTGATGTTACTGTCATTTCTACCGATTTTTTATGAAGCATCTACCGAATTCGTTACAATCGAAGATGGCAACACTGGCCTACGATAACCTACTCAATCAACTTGCATATTATACATGTTTACACGTATGTATTTCAAAGTGTATGGTTCTTATGTTTTTATACAATTGTGATTTAATATATTTGAATAATTTTCATGATTCTACAGTATTCAGAGACAACAGCTGATTAGAAAAGAAAATTTTATTTTTGGCAAAATGAACAAGCCTGGAATTATTGTTAAAATTTGTGTTACAAATTTTGTGTAAGTATACTTTGATTAAACTTATGTATTTAAAAAAAGAGAAAAATGTTGCAGTACATATACATATGCAGAAATGTATCCGGGCCCACATTTAAATATGATTGTTGGACCTAATGGAACTGGTAAATCTACAATGGTTGCTGCAATTATATTAGGATTAGGGGGAAATCCAAAAACTGTTGGAAGAGGATCGAAGGTCTGGACAGAATGTATTTTTGTTTTACTTGCAATAATGTGATTGCTTATAGGTGTCAGAATATATAAAACATAATTGCCAACAAGCAAGAGTTGATATCTTTTTAAAAAAGGATGATGGAAGCAACTCAAATACAACCACAATAACGAGAGAATTTGATTTACAAGATAAATCAGTATGGAGGATTAATGGATCAAGAGTCCCACAAAGCGATATGTTGAAACATATTAAATTATATAATATACAAGTTGATAATCTCTGCCAGTTTTTACCCCAGGATAGGGTACAGGATTTTGCTAAAATGAACAAACAGGAACTGTTGAAGCAAACAAAAAAGGCTTTATGTAGGGATGATTTAATTGAAAAACAGCAAAATTTGATAACAAAAAGAGATCGGCAAAAAGCTATTTTAGAAACATTTTCTAAGAGAAGCAAAAAACTTCAAGAAGCTAAAGATGCTAATCTCAGATTAGAAAGTAAAGTGAACAATTTTAATAAACGAAAAAAATTTTTAACGCTTATTAAAAATATTGATAGAAAGATTGCTTGGCGAAAGTATGAATCGTTGGCTGAAAAGAGGGAAGAAATAAAAGCTGATAAGACACGTGCTCTCGAAATATTAAATACACATAAAAAGTCTGCAGAACCTGTAGAAAATGCCATAAGAAATTCACAAAGGATGGTATCAAAGTTGAGGGATAATTTAATGCACGATGTAAGTGTTAATCTATGCTGTACAATTAAAAAGTATTGTTGCAGTTTCGGTCGGTGTAAAGTGTGAGACGCGCCCTTATATAATACAGAAGTATGGTACATGTAAATATGTGCACAGCATTGCATGTTTTTTTTTTATTTTAATTCTGCATTTTTACTTGTTTAATAATTTAATTCTTTGGGCAATATGTAAACGCACGCACCTATCGATTCAATTTTTAATAGATGGTTTGCTTGATTCCCTTTTGATTTCCCAAAATACAACTTTGGGTTGCTACGAACTTATGAAACACTGTAGATTTCAATATAATTTTAAACCTTGCCCATAATTAGACCTGATAACAAGCAATTCCTTTTTTAAATCTCCATTCATAAAGCCACAATTTTTCCCGCACACGGAGATGACTCATCCTGTATACCATTTTTTTTTGTTATATTTACAGCCCTGGAATGATTATTACTCGATTTTTCCAGTCGAATGATCGCAAAAATAGAATTTTCATTCAAATTTCACCTTGACCTCTATAATCACCAGCGATGCGTTCGAAAATTCAGTAGGCAACCCCGAGGCACTCTCCTACCTGTTCGAGAATAGCGGATAACTTGCTCCGGTTAATGCTTAGCGTACTTTTCGAACGCGGGTAGATGCCCCACCATTACCGACCTCCGGACGTTGCGGAGTGTTACTTCATTCCTCCAAAAGCCAAAACAACACTTGAAAATTATGTAGTGGAAGGGTATTTGTTATAATATACACGTTTATATAAGAATATAAGTAGATAGTTAATACGATAAGCATTACGCTACATTTAAATAAAAAAATAAATACCGGTTGTGTCATAAACTTCTGGGGATAGCAATTAACTGTGGCAACGGCGATAATCCCCACTTCAATATACAATGAGGGCCTAAAGTGCCCCTAACAGGCTTAATTGATCGTCTTTCTTACTCGAAGGTATCTTGTTTCATGCATCAACTCTAGATACAACTCTACTCATTCATGGTGCCATTTGCAAGGAGTAATGTTCTCAAACATTTATTTGTTTTCATTGCACATATTGTAATTATCCTGTTATTGTACCTTTATGGTGTGTTGGGTAATAAAAAGCTATTATTAATAAAGAATATTTTTTTAAATAATTTTTCCTAGTTTATATTGCAATTTTTGATGGCATCTTAACAGTTTACAATGATAATAAGTAAATTATTGTAGCTATTTTCAAAATTAATGAATGTCTTTTTTATTTTTCTCTTCTTTTATTTCTATGTACGTCAATGAGTTGCTTTTATATTTTTTCCTTTGTTCCTATTTGCTTCAGGAGAACGATACTAAAAAAATGGAAAATGAAATTCAAAAATACAACGATAAATTAAGGAAATTAAAAGAATCGATTAAGGAACTAAACATGGAAATGAAAGCAAGAATTTCAGAGATTTCACAGAGAGAACAAGAAATTCGTACAGCGAACATGAAGTTATGCAAGTTGCAAGCTGATAAAGAAGACTTACTGAAAGCTTATGAAGATGGTAAGTTTGATATGCAAATTATGCAAGTATTTTCAAATTTTTATGTCTTGCAAACAGCATTATAGATTATTTATAAAGAAATTACATGTAAATAGTTTTATTGATTTTGTGTTAAATATCTACTACCATATACGAGGTAGGCGCCATAAATTCTCGGCCTGACAGGCTTAGGCTGTGTTTATAGTGAAGCTGTGATAGTCTATAGGAGCGGTGCGTTAGCAAAACGGGCCAATTAGTGAGCATTGTAACTTTACGTAACCATGGTTACAGAAGCGAGCTGTGATAAGAGCAGCCATAATAGCGAAGCGATGAGATGCATTGTTTGTATGCGGGTGTTTATGTTGGAAATACGCGACATCTGTGGACAGCGATGGTGAACAAGAGCATTTATAATCGAACTCAAATTTTATCTATTTTCATCAGTTCTAGTTTTAATGGATATCGAGAATTTAATAAGCGAATTTTATCTTAGGCCCCCAATACGGGACCAAAAACACCAAAATCAAACAAGAAAGGCGCCAATGAAAATATTTTGACAACTGTCAAACTGACGCGCTTGCCTCATCAACGCCATCCGTGATGGATATGTTTCGACGCTTTTATCGCTGCTAGTATCGTCGCTCTTATCACAGCTCTTATCGACTATCACAGCTTCACCATAAACGCACCCTTATACAGATTCGAGCGAGTTCAAACTCCGTTGCGTCATAGTTGCACATGTGTGAGGCCTACACTATATGTATTACGGCTCGAATAGTAGTAGTTTTTAGTAGCCAGCCAGATAACGTGACTTGTGTGTGAAAATGTCTCAGGTAACGGAATTTGAATAACGCGCGGTCATTACATTTTTAACGAAAGAAGGGCATACGCTCAATCACATTAAACAACGTCTAGACGGCGTTTATGGTGATTTATTTCCTTTATATTCCACTGTTTCCACTCTCCAACTGGTACGTCGGGTGGAATGTGCGCGCTAGTTTTTAAACGTGTGTAGACGACCCGAAACCGATTTTGGAGTCTATTGTCACAGGAGACGAGACAATGGTTCTGCATTATGATCCTCTATCCAAAAAGGAATCGTTTTAAGGACGATAGTGAGTTGCAAGCAGCTGTAATACAACATTTTGAGGGATTATTTTTACAAGGGTATAGAATTATTAATTGATCGTTGTATTAAAATATTGTAGTTAGGAGAGATTATATGGAAAAATAAAAATTGTTATATTTTACCAAGTTAATTTTTTCTACATCGGGCTGACAATTTATGCCACCTACCTCGCATACTGGATATTAACGGTATTTTTACTTTTGAAATGCTTCATGCATTATTTATTATCTATTAAGTAATAATTTTTAAAGGTGAGGATATTCAAAGAAAGGTTCAGCAATATATTAATGAAATTAAACAAATATCGAACCAAATTGGTGTGATTGAAGCTAAAAAATCCGAACAGCAAATTTTGAAACGTGATAAAATGCACGAAATGCGCGGTCTAGAAAATAAACTAGCACAAATCGAAAACGTTAAACAACAGCGCCTCGAATATCTACGAAGATTGGATAGTGACGCTTATAAAGCAACGTTGTGGCTAAGAGAAAATTCGCAACAGTTCAAAAGTCATGTGTTTGAGCCTATGATGTTGGAAGTAAGCTCTTAACATTTTTACCAAAAAAATAACTTTATATCTCCGCCTTTGTTCCAGCTTAATGTTATTAATTCAGCAAATGCAGTTTACCTAGAGAATATAATACCAGTTAAAGATAGAATTGCTTTGACATGTACAAATAAAGAAGATATGAATTCCCTAATTCAATCGTTGAGGGATAATCACAATCTGGGAATTAATATCGTTTATTCTGATCCAAATGAGACGATTCATATGTATCAACCGCGTATTCCGATCGAGAGATTGAAACGGTATGGATTGTACGCCTATTTGTCAAGCTTAATTACTGGACCATCACCAATTATTACCTATCTTTGTAAGAATTATAGAATTCATAATACGCCTGTTGGAAATGATCAGACTAACAAATGCTTCGAGGATATACCTAAAGAAATTTCTCGTTTTTTTAGTGGTAGGTATTTGTACTTTTTTTTAAAATAATGTATATAACATAATTAACGCTAACATGCCAGACGAAAGTAGAACATAGTATACGTTTTGTAACTTATACTATGTTCTACTATTGTAAGAATGATTAGTATGATTACTAATTGATTTTTGTAGGCAGCTGACCACTATAACAAATTTCTCTCGCGATAGTGATAATTGTATCATTAAGATGAATTTAAAAGTAGGATTCGCACAATTGATACATACATAATACTACTTCCTTAAAGAAAATTATAAATTATAATCAAAATAAATACTATACCGCTTGCCAGTGTCAAGAACATACTATTGATCAAATATTTGTTGTTCCTTCAACTGCTAAAAATACTTTCTATTGAAAAATGGCCTATTTCGCGAATTGTTTTGTTGAAAATATTTTGAAATTTTGGTTGAGAATGTTAGAGAATAGGATATAACTTTATTATACAATATATCTGTTATAGGACCACGATGACATAATTACATTGGTAGGTAAGTCTCATGAAATATAGCGTGTCCCCGAATTGAGTTTACAAGAGGAAAAAAAATCTGTATTTTTGATTTTACAAAAATAAAGATGAAGGGAGAATTTTTTTTCTTAAGCTTCTTTCTCCCCCTCTATTTGTCCTTTCAGACGTTTCATGGGCACTTTATTTTATAACAAATATTTTAATGAAATAAAAAATACTGCTTAAAAATGATTCTCAAAGTATTAAGGACTGCAAGGAAATAATCGCAAATCCTCTCCTTTCAGAGGAGTTACATTTTATTGACATATATTTTACAAATTTGCCAACTGTAATTAAGTATTTTGAAAACGAAACAGTTCGGCTAAATGAAGGTATTAATAGATTGCATTCAATATTGGACCAAATGATGAAATATTAATGATGCACATCAGTTTTGGGGTTCTTAATAACAACATAGACATCTATTTGTAATCTTCAATTAATGTCAAAAGTCTTGTACAAGCAGCTCCGAAAACCTAATTCAAACACGGAGACGTTCAATTATATAAAAGACGTTTGATTTTTTCAATAGCAAGGCACTGTATGTTCTCCTTCAAAAAATACATGAAGTTGGCAATTTTCAATAAAAAGTATTTTTAGCGACTAAATGCGCGAAAAATTTTTGCTGTTTGTCACATTTTCGAAGAGTGTATTATATTTTCTATTACTCGTACTTTGTTAAAATTTTTATTCACAAATTAAATTAACTTTGAACATTTTTAAAGATAAGTACAGGGAGATCCGCTGACAATACTTTATTCAATTACTTTTTAATAATTTCATGCAAATCGATATATTGTATATTCATTTTTTCTTATTACTATATCTAATTGTTATAATTTTAGATAGATTTAGATTCTCTTGTTCGTATTCGAGGTATACAGGCGAGAAAATTGTACGACAGAATGAAATTAAGTCAAATGGATCTCTATCTATTTCAGTAGATCTTGCAAAATTGGAGAATATTCAAGGTCAAGTAAATGATAATCAAAGAGCTTGTGAGCGATACGATGTTCAAATACAAGAACTTCAAAATGGTGTGAGTACATAATTTGTTGTAGTTAATGTTTCTGTTTCCCTTTAAATTACAAAATTATAATGATTTATTGTAGGTCACTCAACTAAGTGAAAGAAAAGAGAGGTTAACTGAAAGTCTCAAAAATATTAGGAATATTTCCCAAAATATTCAAACAATAGATAGTCGCATACGTGTAGTTAAAAATAGTATAGAACAACTTCGTCAAGACGTTACGACTGAAGCTGCTATAAGAAAGGAAAGCAATACGAAAATTAGAGTAAGTTTAATGGTTCGACTGAATAATATTTACAGTAACCGGCGTATATCTTGGCGAGCAATGGGGGTGCGCTCTGAAAGAATTTAAACCTAGCGTCCTCGGTTAGTGCAGCTTAAAGTGTTAATGAGCGGTTTCAGTGGAGTAGCAGAATAAGTACAGTGTGCAAGAAAATTTTTCGCAGTGAAAATGTGTTTCATATGTAGACGTACTTTTGAGAATACAAAACCGAAGAAGAAACGGGGGTGTCTGTGGGAACGAAAACGAGAGACGATTATTTAAAAATGAACTCAAAAACAAACCCTGGAGAAGAAAAATTTCGCAGTTTTGGAAAAAAGTAACAACGAACAAATTCAGTCACTAATTTACCGGAATATGAAATTGGAACTATTCGGGATATAATTTATAACTCCTACCGCACGGAAGAATGATAATATTAATAATTTTAAGGTTACTTCCATACCACCCGGATTTAAATCCAATAGAAATGATATGGGCTACTGTAAATAATAATGCTGCCGTTAGGAATGTGACTAGAATGGATGATGTGAGAGTATTAGTCGAGGAAGAATTTGATAAAATTTCTGTTAAAGATTGCCGAAAGCGATGTTAACAGGTTATAAAAAGTGAAGATAAATACTTATGAAACAAAATTTTAGTTGACATTCATATAGAAACTAATTTCCGTTAATTATGATAATGATAGCGATAATTTCAGTGGATTATCGACGAAGAGGAGCAGTAATTTGTACTTTACTGATGTAAAAGCAGTACTTTTAACTTGACTATGGATGCTTTGCTCTTCAATTACATTTCTAAATTATAATTTAATTACATATTTGTTAATGTAGTCCTTAGTAAAATCATTTATCTGTAAACGTACTTTTATATAATACATTGTATTAAAGAAGTTGGCGGTAAATTGGTAGCGTATCTGCCCTCACTCTACCTGCGCATAGGCATCCCCACCGCTCGCCAGTTGCTGTGCATACCTTCTTGGTACTTATAGTTTACTACCTTAGTATTTAATTCTTTGCAGTAATCAAGAAGATGCTTTTTTACCCTTGCAACTAAAATTATATCACAATTTTTTTGCTTAAAGTTTAGTTAACATCATGTAACAAAGCTGTCTATTTCTATACCATCCAAAACTGTTAATAGATGGGAAACGTTAAGACTACAAAAGTATGTCAACTTAATAATTTGGCTTTTGATTTGCCAAACTACTAGATTACGGACCGAGGATTTTCACACGACGTCTGCGTGCTGCAATCGTTCACTTTTAGCATGTATATGTGTTAGGGAATAAAATTCTTGTATCGGGCAGTAATACTTGTGTTTGTTTGTCCGACTTTATACGTAAAAACGCGCCAGCAAAATTTGGTTTTCTAGTACCGGAGATGCGCGTTAAAAAAAAGAGTGTATTTTTTTCTGGTGATGTGGGCATATTTTAAGACAGATAAGAGCCAATCGAAATGCTTGGTTTTTGGCGCGAAAAGTTTGAATCACTCCTCTTACATTTGGAACGTAGTATAGATGGTTTTGCTGGTATATTTGGGTGTAAAGCACCAATATCAACGTTAATTACATTCCTACATAATGCATTTATTGTTTCGTCTGTACTGATCTCAAAATAATTCTTTTCCACTTTAAACTAATAACAAAATGGAAGTGAATTCTGTCTAAACGAAAAGAAATAAGTGTAATAAAGATGTTCAGTAAATCATTATGGCAGAGTGCTTAACAAAGTAGTGATGCATACACGTTGGTCTAGATACGAACGGGGGATTGCCTTTGTGAATGGCAACTGTGCATTTGAGTCTCGCTCCAGTCGCAGTACATCATAAAGCGAGCACCGGTACGCACGCATATTATAAAAACGCACGTCCACTCAATCACGTAATATTATAATTCAACGCCTTCTGACAAAATGTGTTAATACCGAATTACTGCGTAATTTTTCTCAAATTATGTTAGAAAGTACAGTTTCTTATATTCATTTTGTTGCTGCAATGCGATGTAGGAGAACGGAAAAATAATTCTAAGTAGGAAAATAAAATTCGATAATTATACAAAATAAATTGAAATTCTAACAATGTTACTTTATTAAGGGAAAAAATCTCCTGGCAATTTTAAACTTTCTAACTTTTCTAACTTCTACTAACCCCGATTCCATTGCAATTTGCCGGCTAGAGCAAGGTTCGCTCATTTCAACAAACGAACAAACCATCGCGTCTCTCTCCTCTCGATCGGGATTTGAGGCTGTTCGTCTATTTGTTGGCATTTACGGCAATTCCCGACTACGCAGCCAAGTTTCCCAAACGCTTTGACAAATTTGTCGATCGTCGAATGCGAAGGAATAGGGGTACGTACTCTACGGCAAATAATCAGCCGTGCTTTGGTAGGAATTCCCGATAAAATACCATTTAATGATTCGTATCTTCTTTGCGGTTATAATCCACGATCACTTGTTAGAACCTTATGAGTGCACAGACAAACAAAGAGTGCATCAGATAGGCCTCTCAGAGCTACGACAGTTGCGCGTGGCGAGATTGGCCGGCGGGAATAAATGCAAGGATGCCAGATCGCGCTACTTACAATATGTCTCGCACCCCGGTGAGGCCAGGGCCAACGTGTATATTCTAGCATCTGCGCGATGGGAGAGGGAAAGTCGTCGATCCGCAGTCTAAACAATATTTTTATAGCTTTCGGTATTTGATTCCATTAAAAACATATTTATACCGTTACCCACTTATTGTTTCATGCACAAGTTTCATTAAATTTCTACGTATTTTTGTTAAAAGGATACGATTTACCTAACTTTGTCCTAAGCAAAAAGAAAATGTATGTGTAAGTATATTTGGCAAAAGGCAATAAAACTGTAGGTTTTAGTGTTTTGCTGTCCATAAGGGTCGAAATATTTTCTTGATCATTGTTTTACGTCATTACAAGGTTTTTGGTAACATATAATTATCTTACTACTTCCGATTAGTTATTTATTATTTTGTTTGTATTAAAATAATTTAACCAACTAATCAAGCTCAGCTAGTTTCATCATTATTGTAATTTATTTTAGAGTGTGGTTAAACAAATGACAAATATGAATAAGGCTCTTCAAGAAAAAATTAAATCTTATACTGCGTTACGTTGCAACATGGATGTCAAGCAGCTTAAAATGAGCGTATTAGAGAAGCAAATCACAGTTTTGGAGAATAATGTGTTCGACATTCGCCAGTTATGCGAAGAAGCCGAACAAACATTGCAAAATATAAAGAACCGTTACGATGAAATTACAGTAGAAGCAAAAAAGGCTTTGCAAAAAGGAAAAGATCTATCTAATGGTTGCACACCCGATCAAGACGGATTTGATGAGTTTCGTGAGGAATACGATAAGTTAAGTGATGAAATGGAAGATTTGGAACGAGAAAAAAGTGAAATTGTTGGTAGAATGGAATGTCTTATAACAGCGAATGATGACGAAATGAGGGAGTATGAACAGAGATCAGAATTAATTCAACAATTGGAAGATACCCTGAGAAGCGATTCTACAGAAATTGAAAACGCAAATCGTAAAATAAATCGAATGGAAACTGATTATTTGACGCCATTACAGGAGCTTGTCGATGAAATCAGCAGTAACTTTAGTGCTGCTTTCGAAAAAATGGGTTGCGCAGGAGAAGTATCGATATATAAAGGTAAATCTTGATGAATCTCACCTTTCCAAATATGAAACAGTATGTAATCCGGTTGATCATTAATTTCTTTAATCCTCCTCGCTCTGTGCCGTAATTTTTGCATTATAAGAAACATTAAATATGGAAAGAAATAATACTTTAAAAATGATGCGTATCATTATATGTTCCGTAAAAATATATATTTTATTATTTTAGACGTTATCGCACAATCCTGCCTCACAATATCCCGCCTCTCTATCAAATACCATTTTTGATATTTGTAACTCATTTTTTAAATTTAATTTTCGCAATGTGGCGTTTCAACCATTGAATTCTGTTTCCTTTTTCATAAATGCATGTAAATTATTTAAATTAATTGAGTACGATTTTATTAACATTTGTAAAGGACTTCATTTCATGTACAATACACATTAATATTTTTGTGTACCCATAAGTATACAAGTTAAAGAACTCGCAGTAATCGGTTTACATCCAAAAGCGAAGCCAACATAAAACCAACATATTTACTTGCAGTCCTACAAGAATGGAGGTAAAACAGGATTGAACTTTGTCGTTTCTAATCGTAACTCATCGTAATTTTAATCTTCACCTGCTGGTTACCGGCTGCTTATCTCTTACGTTTATCACCTCGACCGCATCTTGATAAAAACGTACAATGTGTGTAAAAAATACTATAACACTCCGCACAACAAAATACCTAATTAATTCTGAACATATGTTTTGGGAATACGTGGATTTCCATTGTCAAGCGTAGGATGATATGAAAAAAAGGTTTTCATTCTAACATGTCTCGTTCTGTCCCTACTCTAAAAAGTATGTATGTACTTACTTTTACCGCCCATGTGCCCTAAAACTAAAGCATGCGAAATACTGCTGAACTAAAGGAAAAACTAATGGCCTGTAACGCAAAACAGACCATGTGTTTGTTTTACCATAATAAATCCATCAACACCGACATGAGAAATTTTGTAAAACTTTCCTTGCATAGAGTATCGAAGGGTATAAATAAAGGGAACAAGATATGAACGCGTGTTTCAGCTCGCGAAATACACTCAAAAACCTACTAGGCAATCCGAAAGGTCAACTGCTTATGAGAGAAAGGTCGGGGATCTATAAAATTGCATATGGAGCCTGTAATAAGGCGTATATTGGACAAATAGATGTGCAATAGGCACCAAGTTGAAAGAACACATAGCACATTACTGTTATGGAAGAATTGACTCGTCAAGCGTATCACAACACAAAAACGAAACCTGGCATAATATTAAATTTGGAAAACCTCAAATTAATTACCAACGTAACTTTGCTGCGAGAATTAGACGCTTATGAAACAATTTATATGAAAAAGAATAAAAATATGTTGATGGATTTATTATAGTAAAACTAACACATGCTTTATGTTTTGTGTTAGCTATATTGACCCGCAGACTTTGCTATCATTATTGTAAAAGAGCAGCGTAGTATTCGTTTGTTTGTGTTTATTTGTGTATCTTTGTTCTAACCTTGTTACGAGACAGATCAAATACCCCGTAATTTTATAGCGAAAACAATACGCAACTGATTGTCGGCGACAAGCTCATATTTGTGTACAAAATCGTTGTTATTTTTGCTTCATATCAGCGTACAGCGAATAGTGTGCGATGCTGCTTCTGGTACTCCGTTCTTTGATACAAGTTGCATATTGGCATCACCTAAAATTATTTCATGCGACATTTACATTTGATTTATATGACGTCTGGGTTTGTCGGTGTTTAATGATGCTTTTTGATTTACCTGCCATAGAAACTACACGATTAATTACTTTTTCAACAGCGAAACATTATGTTCCCCCTCGTTTTTCTTCTTAAACATAGTACAATTGTAATAACGGTTTCATGTTAAATTCCCACTAAAATAGATGCAAAATAAGGTTATTTATTTTTTATTTACATATTGTTATTATTTCAAATTGCTTTCAAATGGCTTTGGATTAACGAAAGGAAATTTCTAAGTACTAAGTACTAAGTAATTAAATGATGATATAGCGCGAATAACAAATTGTACAGGGCCGTCCTTACAAGATTTAAGAAGGCGCGGAAGGGTCTGTTGGCTCATGGTTTCCGAGTCTCGAAATTAATTGCTTGCGCATTTATTAAAATGTACGCTACTTTTATATGTAGGTGACGACCCGCAAGATTATGGACAATACGGCTTGAGTATCAAAGTGACTTATCGAAACGGAGAACCTCTTCAAGAGTTAAATAATGTTACACAGAGTGGTGGTGAAAGAGCGGTTGCCACTGCAACTTATATGTTGTCCCTACAAGAATTAACACCAGTGCCTTTTCGTTGCGTTGATGAAATTAATCAAGGTATGGATGAAATAAATGAAAGAAGAATATTCGAATTACTGTTTAACTCTACAAGCCGCCCGAATACGTCTCAGTATTTTTTGATAACACCAAAGGTAAACGAAACTAATTTATGGATCGTACTACTAATACAATATTAAATATTTTGTTTCAGTTGACATCCAATTTGGACTATGTCCCCACAATGAAAATTCATTTCATCCATAATGGTCCGTTTGTTGTTTCACAAGCAGATTGGAATCGTATTAAATTATAATAATGAGAATGTTTTCTAGGAAAAATATCTATGTTTTTGTAGCTATTTTTAAGAGTTGTTTGTTCACTAAACTTATGTGGAAAATATTTTTTTTGTTTATGAAAGTTTTGTCGTTGTTTTGAAACCTTCATTTGAGAATGATGAACCAAATTTGATAATGATTTCGATGATCATTTTGTAAAATCCAGTTCATTTTTCAATGTACTGCTACAACCCTCCAAAAAGACAATCGAATACAATTTAAGTCATCACTCTAGCATGTAAAGCATTTAAGATACCAGGTGTTAAACAAACATCGTTATTTCACAAAAGTCTCAAATTATTTCAAAATCTATTAGCTAAACAGATATGGGGAGTGTTTAACAAACTTTACATAAATTGATGAGACGTTTAAAAATGCAGTAATATAGACGATGTTCCATAAAAGAAAGCAACGTGAATCGTGCTTTTCTCTAAATTGCTTAGGGAAAGAATTATATTCCACCAACACATTAGGCGTTACCGTATCCATAAACCACTTCGTATGTAGTATACTAGCCTGCATACAACCGAACTGAAAATATTTCTCCGTAAAAATTGAAACATATTCCTTCAGAAACCAGCTAGGGGATTTACAAAAAGATAAGTATATGTTTTTCACATCAGCTGAGGAGTTATTCTGTAAGAATCGAGGTATTTTCGACTGTCTCGCATGTGCTGTTGTGTCGCTCTAAAACAAAATTTGTGGCATCAACCTCACATTTTATAGGATAGTGTTGTGTTGTGGTGTTTATGTCGTTTTATCGGGCGTTGTCGGGTGTTGATAATCTTGAGTATAGTATACGCAAATGACGCAGACACGATTAGACACGAAACAGCAAAACACATTGGAACGTGTCGAAAGTAATTGCAGCAAACATGTGCACAGTCGCAAAATAATAGAATCAGAAAAGTACTATTGGAAATTTGACGTGATGACACGACACTAAACAAACAACACTTTCGATCCTTACAGAATAACTCGTCTGAGATGCAGTCACGCATTTTAAAAGTATTCAAGTAAACGTTTGTGATAAATATCTACTGATTTTTAAGGCTTTGTATAAGCAAACGCCACGTCGTACACATTAAACAACTAAATTATTTTGTCCCATTAACATTCAACCAATGATTCCCGATATTCCAAGCACAAATCACATAATGTGATTTGTGATCCCAAGTACTACACTCTAATATTAGTCATCATTAAAGCTGGCCACGAGCGGTACCGCGCAGTAGCGTAGAGTCGACCAGGCCTCGCGTTCCACTAGAGTTATTCTGCTAATAGAGATGTTTGCTGCCGCAAATAATTTCGCTCATCTTTTAAATAAAAATTAAATAACACGTGCTCAAACACTTACCATTTTAAGAGTCCTCCGTGAAATCACAAAGTGAATAATGTCTGTTAAATATCTGCAACATTAGATATGTTTCAACTGTTGTTTCGGCAAAACTAGTACGGCATGAGGAAAAATGCGTTTATATGCAGAGAACGAACGTTCTACATCTAGTGACGTAATATTTGCGTAAGTAAAATAATCTTTCAAATAACTTAACGATTCTGTTGACGCACTTTCACAAATGTGTCTTAATGTGCCAAAATCAGAATTTTTCTCAAAAACACTTTCAAATTTTTCTAGAACAGAAACATTTTTTGCATCTTCAATCGCGCATAGCTGTGCGTGAACATGTTGCACTATTTGTAGAGATTCTTCTAACGGCACCGCAGGATTTTGTAATTTTTCTATTGCATCTGCTAGCCCGAAGTAATTGTCGTGAATGCTTTTTAAATCAAGAGTTGGTTTGTTGAAAGTTCAAACTTGTCCAATGTATTTAACACTAACTTTGAAATTACTTCGGCAGTACACTGTTGTATTCGTTTGGAGACTAATAGAATTGAAGGTGCCGATTGATGAGGTTCCAATTTGCGTGCCATTACATTAAGAACAGTATGTTTCTTCTGATCTGTTGTTTCGTCGACACATAACCACAATTTTTGATCTTTCAACTCCGATTTTATTTTTTGTTCAATATGTTCGCGCGCAGATGGCACAATTCTTCGTAACGATGTTCGACTTGGTAATTTCCACTCCGAATAGTTATTCCAAAAGCAGATAAATGGTTCCTTGTCTAATAAATTAAACGGTATATTACATGCGATAAACGTAACGCATAAATTAAATATAAATTTTTCATTGTCTCGTGCGCAATTTCTTTTTGAGACATGCTTTTCACTATTTACGTGTCGTAGACAATGTTGTCTGGACCAACACATTAACGGGATTTTACAGATTACACCTTTAATTTTAGCACCTTCGTATATTAAGTCTGGAATTTCTGCAATAAATTTTCTAAGTTTGCTCGACCGCGGTCGTTTTGCTGACGAAATCATAATTTTTCTAGGACAGATAAACAATTGTGCAAATGACCGGCAGCGAAAATGTCTGTACTGCTCCGCAGACGAAGTAATACTACCGTTCCTCTCGGTCCGAACTGATTCTACGCCGATGCGCGGTACCGCTCGTGGCCAGCGTTAGTCATCATCATTGAATTGAGCGAGTATCTGAAATGCATCTGATCAAGACACCTACAGAACGGTAATGTCATAAACAGAGTACGGACGAATCTAGGCAACCGTCATCGTCATCAATACGTCTAACATGCGGTCTTCGATCCATAGCACAAATAATAAAATAGTAGAGTGTGGATACCGATATCGTTCAGTCGTTCGTTAGCCTGCGAGGTGTGGTATGCGTATCTGCGTTCAATTTAAAACAAGAAAACGTTGTTTCTACTTTATTATTAATTTCGTTCATTGGTTCCTTTAAAGTTTATAAGAATTACCATTTATTTATATTTTACTTTTATTACTATTTGAATAATATTTGCGTTTTTATACGTTTATAAAAACAACTCTTCATTTCAAAAAATATGTTATTTCTTCTTTAAACGTGGCTGAAAAGAGTTCGCAGCTGTGGCGAGAAAAAATACTTACTTAGATTAAAGTTGATGAAAATTTAAGTCTTACAAGCAATTATCAGATATATTGCAGTGTTTGCGATAAAATTATTTCTGTGGAGCGACGTCACTATGCTACACAACATGTTCAAACAAAAACTCATTCATCGAATTTAAATCCACATAAAAATACTTTCTATGCCGATCTTTATGAGGCGTTTATTGCAGCTAATATTCCATTTTCAAAATTAAATAACAATATTTTTCGAACTTTCCTGCAAAAATGTACTGGTAAATATATACCCGATGAATCAACCATTAAAAAAAACTATACATCAATAATATACAATAAAGTAGTGGATTATGTTAGATCTTGCACTTCCAATAATTATTTATGGGCTAGCGCTGATGAAATTACTGATCTACTGGGACACTTTGTAGTTAATGTAGTTGTAGGAATCCTTCATCCAAATCATCCATATCAGCCGTATCTAATTGCAAGTAAAATTGTTCCTAGACCCTCAGCAGACAACGTTGCAAACATTATAATTGAAAGTTTAAATAACTTATTTTTAGAAGATATTCAAACACGGGCGAATATGATATTATTTGTTAGTGACGCAACAGCAACCATGTTAAAAACTGGAAAAATATTTAAAACATTATATTCAAATATGATCCACATCACGTGTATAGCTCATGCGCTACATCACATTTGTGAATTTATTCGTAATGAATTTCGGCAATGTGATAGGTTGATAAGCAATAGTAAGAAAATTTTTCTTAAAGCTCCATCGAGAGTTTTACTGTATAAACAGGCATTACCACAACTTCCTCTTCCATCGTCACCTATTATTACGCATTGGGAACATGGATTGAAGCAGCGTTATTTTATCATAAAAATATTAAGGATATTTCTCCTGTAATTAATTTAAATAATTGTTGTGATGTAGAACAATCGTTTTCTCGTTTAAAAGATATGTTAACGTCAAAACGTTGTCGTTTTACTGATGAAAATTTAGAAAAGGTTTTAATAACCAGTGCCAACATAGCATATATTTACAAAGATTCTGAACGATAACTTCAAGTAATTGTGAACTCTAGTGTATTTTACATTGCAATAATATAAACGTAACAAATAAACTTAATGCGACTATTGCTGTGGCAATCTACACAGCTGTTACTTCTATGCGACCTACGATTGCTTTGATGACGTTTAACTAGATCCGTCTGTAGTCTGGCCATAAAACAATCAGAGCAATAAAAAAAACCATTCCGTTCAGAACGGCGCCTGAACTGGTATCTTTTACTTTCGAGAACCGTTTCACTGAACAGTTGATACGTGTTCTCAAGAATAGGTTCCACGCCGTGTTCGCTTGGACCTTCGTTTCCATCATATACTTAGGAATATACATTGTACATCAACAATTTCGATCTTGCCCTTTCGTCATCAACAAAATCTAAATATGAATCAAATTGTTTAAAAAATTACGTAACGGATCGAAAAGTTCAACTATATGTATAATGTGGTTTTCATCTCCCGCTATTGCACACCGTTCCAAAGTAACTATTCACATTGTGGAACGCGACGCGTTAGGACAACAAAATGCTGCTACTAAAATACCGACTCACCTACAAATTAATCCAAATTGAAACAGTGTGTAGGAAATTAGGTTATGTTTATGTAATTCTCTAATCTATTCACAGAATGAATAGCAATAGTATATTTTCATTATTAAATGTTAGACGAAATTTATTGCTTACTTTTTCTCTAGTACATCCAAAAAATCATTATGCAAAGAAAGAAACGGGGGGTATATCTAATAAGTTTAGGTCTACACATTTTTGGCTTACCTATCTTATTTTAAGGCGTTAGTATGGTCGGTGGAATGTTGAAGAAAAAGAAACCAGGTAAAGTGGGCCCTACGATGGAGAAAAAAATATTACCTGTTGAGACGGATCCCCAGAAGTTGGTTAATTTTGTGTGTGGTTCAAATATTTATAAGGAAGGGCAGGACGTACAGATAAAACCTGATAAAGAATATCCAGAATGGTTATGGACTTTAAGGACAGGGAAACCACCTACTTTAGATGAATTAGATCCAAATTCTTTAGAATATTGGAGAAAAGTCCGGCAGTTAGGAATGAAACGAAACAATAGATTAGCTCAATTAAAGAAGTTAAAATAAAATTAAGTTGAATAAAACGTAACTAAGTGTTTCGTAATTTTTGTTGATATATGTTGAAAACATGATAAATATTTTAACGGACAAAATAAAAGATTAGTTAAATTTAAAGCGATAAATAGCAGTAACTATAAACTTTGCTCTAACAAAATATTAAATGAAAATTCTTGATGCCTTATAAGAAAATAGTTTATAATAATAATAATAATAGTTTATTATTATCCAACAGCAGCATGTAGCTACTTATTACAACATAATCTTATCATAATAGTACGTGAATGAGAGTGTAGTAAGGATAAAGAAAACAAAACTACATAATTCTTTAAACAATATGGCTCCAATTAAATTAAATGATTCGTTTAGTGAATTGTGAAATATAATTTGTTTACAAGAACATTGGGTACAGAATTATATAAATACATACCAAATAATGGACATAAATTTATTTGGACACAAGACTAACTTAGATATAGTGACCTAACTTTCAAAGAAAAGGTAGTAACTATTTGTACCAATTGTACTTATAATTATATATATTTTTTCTTGAAAAGTCAAGGAGTAATGGTAAACATTGTTTGTGAAATTAATGAGGAAGTATCCTTTTGTCAAACAAAAATACTCAACTAAATGTAATCTAACAAATAAATAAATTTTACACATTTATATCATTTATAATCACATTAGTTCGTAACTTTTTTTTAATATCGATATAAAAGGTGCCCATAGAATATTCTAAATAAAAGGATCACACAGTGAGATTGGCATAGAACCTATTTTTCTTTTTTTCTACTTATCGCTGTCCACTATTAGGATGAAGGGATATGGTATTGTATAGTATAAAGCATATTTATTTTAACAATCGGTATACGTCATCTATGACAGCTGTTTTAGTAGGTTATATCTTTCTGAAGTAATGCCGGTGAAAAAGGAACCAAGATTTGCGCTTGTCTCATAGACAAAAATCTACATGGTTTGATTTCATGAGAGTGAAATACATACAAGGATAGTTGTTCAACTAGGGCTTTGTTTATCTTAGCTGTGTTCAGGTATTCGTTCGGAGCAGATCAAGAGTACAGAGCACGTGGAGGGGATTAGGAGTAGAGTAAGAGTGGATCATTCAACCCATACTCTTAAACGAATGGATAGAGTAACTCTATGATATTCCCGAACGCGAAAAGGGTATTTGGAGTAAATGGAGTTACTCCGAACAAATACCCGAACTCGCCTCTTGTGTCTGTTGTCAAATGTAGGTTAGCATCGTTTTTGTGTTATTTGGTTTATTATTAACTATTTCTTGCCCATTTTTTACTTTGTTTCTGTATTTCGCAAGAAAAAATGTTAGAATATATTTATTTTCAAGTTAACTATTTATACGGCTTTTAATTTGTCCCAAATGTATCCCTTTGTTTCATACCGACAAAAATTGATGATGTGCGTCAAAAGTGAAAATAGACAACGTGTATTAAACTTCATGCACAGTGACAATAAGACTATAAATTATTTGTGTTATTGTGTACCTACCAAAAAAGAGAGCTTAAAGCAAAAATTTCTTAAAAATTCCTAACGCTTATTAAATTACTTGATTAAGGTTTGCTGTAATTATTACTTTACTTAAGCTGTTGTTATTTCCTAAAATTTAGAAATAAAGCTACAAATAATCTATAATTTTCCTTGTCTAAAGCCTAAAGTTAATAATTAAAATTAGGAGCAAGTGAGCGAACCAATGAAAAGTTTTTATATGTTACATTATAATTAAATTACTTCTTTAATAATGTATTAAATAGGGATTATTTTTATGTAGCTTAATACAATTAATCATTAATATTAAAGTTTATTTGTTCTTTTTTTATTAGTATTTATTATATATTAAAAAAAAACTACAGTTAAGTTAGTTTACATGGTAAATAGTAATAAAAAGAAAAAAAATTACATTAACCGATATCTTTTGAAAATGTATATGAATCGTTATACGTTAAAGGTTATATCAATGTATGGGTAAGTATAGCATCTGTATTCCGGCATGATTACATCTCTTGGCAGCAAGTGGCGCTAGGAAATATTTCAGTGCTGTTTTTTAAGATTAGGAGCATAAGTTGTGAGATAAACAACAATGTGGGCAGGAGTAAAAAGCGTTAGTGCTTTTCTCTAGTCACATTATTTTTACCGGGAATGACTCCATCAATGCCATGAGCTATTTATTAGCATCACCTTGGTTATTGTTTCTCGCCACTTTTTTCATGTGTACTCCTACATCAACTTCACTTTTGTTTGAACATTATTTTGTAGAAAACCTCTACCTTAGCTTTTTTAAAATTACAAGCAATGAGTATAATTTGCTGCATTATGTACGGATATGTCGTTATGTTTTAAACAAGGTAGGTGCTATTAATAATGTGGATATAAATAATATGCATTTTAAGAATTCTAAGTAAATAAATGCTTTAGTTTAAGAAAATAAAACAATTGATTTGTGAACAATTACTTTCGCTTTCTGGAATTAAGAACTATTTACTATCCTTAAAAAAATATTGGTTTGTATTATAACGGCCATTTACTTATACTAAGAATCGCTTTCTTCAAATTTTCTGCAAGATTTTCTTGAGTCAAGTTAATATCTTCAACAAAGAAATACAATTATTTCATTACAAGTATATAGGTACTTCTCTTAAGCGGAGAAAAAAAAAATTTAAGAAAATATTCTTTTTGATTTAAAACAATTATTGTATTGTGGATAATTGAAACAGTAATTGTCTTGAATTGAGGCGGACAGTCTTGATACAAGTTAACGTTTCTCTGCATGTACGAGGCGCTGAAGGTCGCCTTGCTCGTAAAAAGCACCGTGATTACTTGTGGGGTACAGCTCACAACCTAACTTATTAAAGACAATACAAAGAATCAATGAAAAAAAAAAAGAAAATAGACACGCTGCACGTCCTAAGCCGAGATAAGGGGCGTCGGGTAATTTTTCATTTGTTGAATAGTTTGTTGACAAATTTTACCGTCGAGGAATTTTTCGGCCAGGGAAACTTTATGAAAGTTGCCTTTGAATAGCACGCGTAGTTCAAAAATGGAATAAAAATGCATAGTTCTAAATAAATAAGGAAATGGAGGCTTATTTTCAGTGTACCGGAAATGCAGGGTACTATA
This sequence comes from Dynastes maya, assembly GCA_029619315.2. NCBI lineage: Eukaryota > Metazoa > Arthropoda > Insecta > Coleoptera > Scarabaeidae > Dynastes > Dynastes maya. Next base: position 34,231,018 of record JAROYE020000003.1, read on the forward strand.
TTCTGGATTTCCTGCTTATAATATAGAATCAAGTGGCTATTAAAGGTGTATAATTTTTTAATACGACAATTCGGTGGGATTGTAGAGGGACTTTCATTTAAGTATATCGATCAAGGTATTGATGTTCGACATAACTGTAGGCGACACACCACATATGTCAAAATACTTTAGGTGAGTTGGTCCCACTGGTGTTAGTAATTTACCATACTTTCTGATTTCACCAATTTACCGTTTTCCTGATATCGATAGTTGCAGTTCCCCGTGGCTCACGCTGCATAGATTTAGTTTCTTGATTTATATATCTTCTAATTCATTTTACAGCGAATCGATAGACTTAATTAATTGTAAATGAATTGAATTATAACTGTATGTTTGTAATAAATCTAAAATTTTGATGTATGTTTATTAGAAATATTTTTGTAGTCGTGTCTACTTGTACAAATGAACGTTTTAATGGAAGCAAACGTTGAAGATATTCGCAGGACGACTATTAAAAATCTAAATTATACCTGACTGCGAAGGGTTGGAATTGTTATCGAGCTAGATCGGGTCTTAATTGATTTCGTTATTTGTATATGCTCGATATCTCACAAAAGCCGTACGTTGGATTTTATTCGTTCGGAAAACTATAAGCTGCGATTATATCGTCTTGCAGTAATATCACGAATTGTAGATGAGTATGTATGCATATAATACAGAATAACTGTCCGTTGTATTTGACAAAAAACGTGAATCCTCTAGCAAGTCGAGAGGAAAAATAGGAGAAAATTGTGCGAAATATGCAAGCAAAGTATCATTTACATTGATGAACTAGTGGTTGTAGACAACTACACCCTAATAAAAAATGTAAGTCGCGGGAAACTACTTTACCTTCAAGATTTTATTGTTTAAATAGTTTTATATCCTTACGTTATATTTAACAAAATTATTTTTGAACACGAAGAGATGTTTTTAAATGTGTATAATAAACGTTCTGTTTTAATACAACATATTTTAAATTATCACCGAACATAGCCATTTGGATACGGATATATGTATGTTATATTCACAGCAGTGAACGTATTACAACAATTACAATAACTTGCTCTACAAACACCTTACTTAAAAATTATTGTGGGAAAAGTACTGACAGATTAGGTAAAACACCACATAATAGGAAATTAAAGACCCTGGTTAAATAGCATGTCTGTAAGTTTTTTCATGAAATTGAACAAAATTTCGAATAAAATTGCAATTACTGTATCATTTCAACCTTAGTTTTGTCCAAATACATGTACAATTACAAATAATAATAATAATTAGTCGATTAAATATCAACCACAAATACATCTTTCACGAAAACGGTGCTCGGTTACGTGTTTGGTTTTTGTTTTGAAACTTCGTTTTTCCAAAATAAAATCCAATGGGATGCGAAGAAGGGCTCAGTTGACGACTGGTATCCAATTTAAACCGGAAGCCTTTGAAAACTTAAAAAAGAAATGCGAAAAAACGATTCCTTTACCGCTTAGGCTAATATCACCTAAACAGCGCGACGTCATCAAAGAGCACTGAAGCCTTGTTGTCTCAGTGGTAACGATTCTACGAGCACGTTTTTTATTTACTCTGATAGTTACTACAGCTGTTGTCTAAAAAAAAAGTGAGACATGGGGAAGTAACATTAAAAATTAACCAATATAAAATTACAACTGCCTGGTTGTATTTAAAAGGTTGCTGATGTTCAGATTGTATTCATTATGAAAATTGAAATTTATTGGTATAAGAATTACTAAGTTTCAATAGGTTAAAATGTAAAAATCTAATAATCCATGGATATAAAAATTATTTTTAAAATTACTACTGATTTGTATTTATTTGTAAATTATTACAATAGATTTCACTATTGCTTGGGAATAATGGAGGATTTTTGAATATTTGTTATACAAGATGACCACGAGGAACATTTACATTTTAAAAAAATCAAAACACTATTAATTTAACAAAAAAAAATTATTCAATTTATTTAACGTTTATTGGGATACGCCATTTACTTTATGTAGCGAAAATGAGGTCAGGAAGGTGACGTCCGGCTTCTCTGATGCAATTTTCAATTCTATCCTTGAAGCTGGTGTAATTGACACGAGGCCTACGGTTTCACTGCCCTATCCGAGAAGAAAGCATACCTTGATTTTTATCCGTAATTAAAAAACAACCATATCGACCGAGATATGAACCCGCACTGTTCGGATCGAAGGGCAAGTATGCTAACCATTCGACCACCGAAACGGTCTATAAATTGTTATTATGTTTTGAACATTATTATTAATTTTTGTTAAAAATAAAATGATTTAAAAATATTTGCATCCTTTTTATACCTACTTCATGAAATATACATAAATCAGTATTAAAATTTAAAGATAAATTATTTTTTATATTCGTGGATTACTAGATTCTTTTGTTTTTAATACTTTTACCCCATCATTATCATCAACGCCTTCGGATTATGGCTCCCGCTTAAGCGTGTTGTATCCATTTTCTGCGGTAAATCTACCGCAGAAAATGGACTAATCAGTCCGCTTTTTTTTTTCTTTCCTCTGTTTGTTCAATTTGTTGTGAGTCCTTGCTGACGTTACTTGTTTCCATATCTTCCTGTCTCTGCATTTCTCTTCCCATTGCTTTATGTTCATTGTCTTCAGAACTTTTTCCATATTGTTCCACCATCATGTTCTGGGTTTCCCTCTATTTCTTCGCTGGATTGGTGTCCATTTAGTTACTCTTTTTATCATCTCAGTCTTCTCATTATATGTGCTGTCCACTCTAACCTCTGGGATTTAATAACTCTTACTATATTTTCGCCTTCTAGTTCTTTTTCTATTTTTTTGTTTCTTTTCTGTCTTCTATCTCCAGCTGGAGTGATATCCGGCCCAAGTATTGTTCGCATAATCTTTCTTTCTAGTCTTCTCGCTTTCCTCTTCTTTTTTGTTTATTACTATTGTTTCCGCTGCAAATGTAATTACAATGTTTTGTGTAGTTTTATTTTCTTACTTAGTTTTCTGCTTTTCAGCATTTTTCTGTTTCTCCCGAATGCTTGATTACCTTTGGTTATTTTTTCTTTTCCTGCTACCCTACTGTAGTAACTCCTAAGTAATTGATTATTTGTAGTCCGTGTTTGTTCGCTTCTTTTTCTATTGCATCAATTGCTTTTATAATGCTGGTTTTTATTTTTCCTATAACTGCTATGTCATCTGCATAAGCTATTATTTATATATTGTGCTGAAATATATTTTTTTAATCCATTATTTTTTCTATTACCAGATTGAATAGTGTTGGGTAGATTGAGTTTTCTTGTTTGACTCCTTTTTCGGTTTAAAATTCCTCTGTTGTAAGTCCTTGAACTTGTATTTGTGCTTTTACCTATTAAAACTTAATAATTCTTGTACCAATTACTTTCAAATTCATAACTAGTACAACTGAACATCAACAAACCTTGAATACATAGCCAAGCAGTTGTAATTTTATATTGGTTAATTTTCAATGTTATTTCCCTATGTTTCACTTTTTTGGATTACCCGTATACGGTTTATTTTAAAATAGGGTTCTTTAATAAAAAATACATCAATCATTTATAAGTAAATTTTTTATATAACATCGGTCTTTTAATTTACATTTGATAATTCCAATACATACAATTATTTAGAAAATATGTCCACAATAAACGTCCGACGTCCGACTCGATGTCGACTACCGCCGTAACAACCGTTCGAGAGGATATTTATGTAGGTAGATACGTGATAAGTTATTTTTCTAGGGGAGTTGTAACTATTATCTGTAATAAACAGCGGCTTCGATCAGACAGTTGTAGCGTCACGCAGTTGAGTACGCCGCAACGGCGGTCGATGATATGTTCACAACAGTCCGAAAGCTATACCTGTTATTTTCCCAGCGAGATAACGGTTGCAACCGTTATTGGATCCATAATGGTTATAAAATAACAGATAGTTAAATAACAGAAAAATATACTAGGGATGGGTCCCTAGTATATTTTTCAAAAATCTGTTAGAGCAATACTTTATGCAATTTTCATAGTAAAATCTTGCTGCGCTGCAAATAGTTTAATGGACTAGAGCAAAATAAAAATTACGGAATGTATTTAGGAAGCAACATGAGGCTACAGCGTGTTTTCATTTTCAATTGACATGGTGTTGGTTCTGCTTTTATATATTCTGCAATTAATTGAACCTTTCCAACCTTTGTATAATATGCTCTAAAAACAAGTCAACTTTACTTCCTTCTTTTCTTACAATTTAAGAGAGAATATCTATTACTTTTCTGATTTCATGTTTCTGCACAAAGTGAAATAAGCTAAATATTTGTTATGTATAGTATTGCCTATGTAATTTATATAATCCTTTGCTAAGCCACCGCCATTAATGTAATGATAATGGGATTAAACTTTACGATGCGACCTGGTAGACGCGCAAGGAAAACTGCAAATGCCGATAGTATCAGTCCGGGAGATATTGGCGTGAATGTTCAATAGGAAGGAATGCGAGGGTGGTTTACAATTTTCAATTCACGGAGGTCGACATCTTGAGATATTGCTGTATGAAAAGGTCCTCGAGAATCTCAAGAATTGCAACCGCCTTCCGGTAGCGTCTCCGCAACTCGCAAATTAAATTCTGTTCTTAACTTTACAATAATTTACATATTCGCCTTTCGATTCTAATTGATTTGGAATTGGCTGGCGTGGAGGTTCGCTGTTTTTCTTCGGAAGGCAAGGAAACTTTTCAATTTCCTGTATTGTGCGATGACACCCACGCTCTATAGCGGTCTCTGCGTTTGATATCGACAATGATTCTTATTTACCATTAATCAGAAAATTTCATACTTAAAAATACCAATTACTAGGATGACTACTACTAAAGAATGACGAACGAATTAATCAGCAATAGTTAAATACAAGTATACAATTCATATATACTCATGCGCTATTAGTCTTCAGCTGTAATTAGTATAAATAGCAACTAGTGCAACATAAATTGTTTTGAACTTAAGACACACTCACACATGAATTTATGAACAAATGATAACATAGGTTTTGTTTGTTATTGGAATTTTCTGACGGTGGTAAAACTTTTAGTGATTTGTACTTTTTTCTTTTCAGAGTTCTTTCCATTCGGTAACTAGTGAAGCATGCCTTTTTACTTTTCCGTCTTTTTTTCACTATGTGAATAAACGTTGACTGTAAAAGTTGGGTAAACGTTTTAATGCATGCACAGTTCCCTTGAAATAGTTCTTCTGTCAGATATTTTCGTGTTCTGACAAGTAGTGTAGTAGCCTCAATTAGATAAGTACAAATTACGTCACCATTATCTGCGCGAACAAAATTTGTCATTGGTGTAAATATTTTGAACTGGGGTGTTCAAAAATTCAAAAAATAAAAACGATAAATTGTGTCGTTTTTACCTGTAGAAACATTAAAAGCTCTTGAATGTCTTGAAGAGGACATAAAACGATAAGGAATTCAGAAAAATGAAAGGCTAAACAATTGCTCTAAATACCTCCATCCCTTGACGAGTGATAATCAACTCGCCCGACTAAAATAAGCTGTGCAGATGGCTTATTTTAGTCGTATGACGAAATGTGTATTTCTCTATTTGAGAGTACTATACTCTGTTTTTAAAAATTAGAGTAAACACAAAACCATTTACACCGACCCGTATACAATACATCTAGGGATAGACATAACCAGCGGCGGCGTGTCAGTTTGATAAAAAAAGTATGTTCTGTCTTTTTTCAATTATACAAGAAGTTAAATTGTACTTACATAATATACGCATTATAACGTGGTGGATGCAACACACTTATACTTACTTTTATTTAACGGAAACGCGATTACTTATTTTCACGCGATTTAGATTTTTTTTACAAAAGGTCATTGTGGCCTCCAGATAATTTTTGTTATATTGACGTTTTAAAATTGTATTATACATCTACAGTGAGGTCCTGCCCCCTCCCCCCATTCTAAGATTTGAACGACATATAAGCTAGCGTTTCCAGAACAAATAGGTCGAATTCTATTTTTTGCGAACTAACTTTTAGCGTTATCGACGGTTCAATTTCGTCGTTTTCGGTGTCACCGGAAGTATCAAAATTCTTACTCCAGAGGGTAATGCATTTACCTCTAAGATACGTTTATATTGCTCTTTTCTCATAATGCCTTGAATTTTTACGAGATCACCTGCGGATGTACCAGCAAAACAACCCCAAATTATTACCGAACCACCGTCATGTTTGACGGTAGAGACTGTGCATTGCTCTAGTACACGTTCACCTACAGATCTTCTTACAAACACTCGTCTTCGCGAACCGAAAATCTCGAAATTGGATTCGTCGATCCACAATACCTTGCTTCAATCTTCTACCGTCCAATTTGGATGTTCACGTGCCCATTGTAACCTCTTTTTGTTATTAATTTGGCGAAGCAAGGGCTTTCGCATCGCAATTCGTCTGTGAAGACCGGCTTTTTGTAGATGGCGTTTAACCGTGGAGACGCTAATCGGCTTCGGAAGTATAGTATTGGTTTCTGCGGTGATTTCTGGAGCTGTTTTTCTTCTATTTCGCTTGCTAGACACCACGATTGCAATATCTTGAGCTGAGGTTGTCGCCCTTGGTCTACCACTTCGTCTTTATTTAGAAAACTGCCACTTTGACTGTATTTGTTAATGTTATGATTAACAGTAGATGGATTTAAATGTAATTTTCTAGCAATTTGACGATTGCTTATGCATAAGTTATGTTGTGCTACTATCAGAGCACTTTCAACACTTTTCAACACTAATTTCTTTCCTTTTCGGCATGTTTTAAAATTTTAAACAAAATTATAAACACTATTTGTTAAGAGATATTGTTACATTTTTCTTGGAATTTCAAGAAATACGTTCTTTGTTGTCACTACTACCGCGCTTTTATGACGGTATCACCTCTCATTCTTTGTATACAAAAATCTGAAATCTGAAAAAAAGGGTGCCCAAATACTTATGAGCGGTAGTGTATATACAGTTACAGTTCTATTTATACATCTACAATTTATTTTTTGACGTGTTCTACATTTTTGTAATATGGAATTAAATGTATGATCATTATTAAGTCAAGGAGAATGTTAGTGGAAAGAGAAGTAACGTCAAATGAAGCTAAAACATAACCAGAAGGTAATTGAAAATTATTAATGTTGGTAGTAACTTCGAAACTGTCTTTGTTGAATTCTTTAAAGGCAAAATCAATAATTTTAGCAACAAACTTTGAAAATTGTTCAGTTGGTGAGTTAATACGAGAGGTATTCGCTTTAAGATTATCATTAGTTTTGTAAATTTTTACAAGGCCGCGAGCAATCCAATCAAAAGCTATTTAAAATAAAACCTACAGGGTAGGGCCAGGTATTTAGGAAAGTATTCTTACAGCTTTAGATTGATCATCATTTCAAATTTAATTTCAATAGCTTTTATGTTGAGGAAGCTTGTAGGGACATAATGTTTTGTAAATAGATCCCTTATTGTGCTACTATATCATATGTTTCAAACGCAGGAGTGTTGAATTACTGTCAAGCTTTTCAAAGCCTTGTTTGAAGCATGTAATACTTTGCTAACTGGTAGAATTCGAATTTAATCCTTATTATTAACTGTGTGTATAACATATGCAGACATATGTACTAACGTAACTTATGTGTGTTTGCAAACTACAATTTGTATTGTGAAGGGTGTTGCCATACGATTATTAATACAGAAAGCAAAAAATACTTTCATTAATCATACAATTCAACTTTCAGTTTATTCGTACGTCACGGTAGAGTAAAATTTAAGTATAACACTATCATATACAGTTTTGCGAAACAGATACATACCGGATATCTCACATCCCAGTAAGAGGAGCGACCAGAATAGTATATAGAGTGATGGGGAAACATTTTCCTTATATAAGATAACACAGAGCAACTCTAAGTTAAAAATATTTTTTAATTTAACTAGAAATAAATAGATACCATCAATACATCTTAAGTTATATATAAATTCAAAAAAGATAAGGACAACAATACAACAGCTTGAAGGTATTAAATTTTAGAACATCATCATTAGCTATTACTTGCTATACGTTCCCTGGAGATGTTTCTTGTTGATTCTTGTAACGCAATATTACAGCACCTACTAGACTTTTATTCCCTGATTCTTCGGCCAATTCCAATGTATTCTCATCACTTAGCCTTAGCAGCTTCCTCGTATTGGTTCAGCACGATGAAGTATTGAGCAGCAATTTCATAAAAACCATTTACAATAGCGAATTTCGCCCATAAGGATACAAGTTTGTTTATTAAAGGATGGTTCTTGGGAAGTCTGTATTTTGTAATAAAACCTTTACATTTCCTCGACTTTATGACAAACTAAGTAGTATGAGATGGAAGGATCTGTTCTACTGTTTTCGAGTAATTTTGAGCTTTTATATTACGTAGGCTTCTTAACGCAATGACCATAGCGTTACCGTTTGATTTTACCAATAGCCTCCTCAAGAGTCTTCACAAAGCTAAATAATGGCGACTGGTGTACTTATTCTTTTCCATATGCTTCCAGTACATCAGAGTTATCACTAGAGTTGTTCACTAGCGCCAACGGGCAGTGGCGGAGGTTCGATACAACCCTCAGTATAACTGCGAGTGTCAACCAGATCTGTTGTGTATACATGTAGGCTGCCGTAAATACTATTTCGTAGTTCTACGTCTGTTTTAAAAATGTTGTCTACGTCGCGAAAACGACCAATGTTGAACTAAGTTACAGAATTTATAGCAGAAATGCCTGACCTAAATTATGATGGCGTTAAAATTCAATGTGTGGTTTGTAATATCCCTTTAATGTGTTGCTTCAAAAGCGATTGTCTACGTCACGTAAATAGTAAACAGCATTCTTCAAAAAAAATTGCACGCGACACTATGACAAATTTAAATTTAATTTATGTGTTACCTTTATTGCATGTAATCTACCGTTTAATTTACTAGACAAGGAAGCATATGTCTTCTTTTGGAATAAATATTCGGACTGCAAATTACCAAGTCGGGCATCGTTGCAAAGAATTGTGCCATCTGCTCGTGAACATGTTGAAAAAAGAATTAAATCGGAGTTGAAAGATAAAAAACTGTGGTTATGTGTGGACGAAACAATGTAATGGTACGTACAATGGAACCCCATCAATCTATTAGCTTACAGACGAGTACAACAATGTACTGCCGAAGTAATTACAAAGTTAGTGTTAAATACATTGGAAAAGTTTGAACTTTCAACAAACCAACTCTTGTTTATGAGTGATGGTGCCGCAAATATGCTTTCTGTAGGCCGGTCTCTTAAAAAACATTGTGCTAACTTGTTACATATTACGTGTAAAATTCATGCTTTCGGTCATGTGGCAGATAGTATTAGAAAATGTTATCCTGAGGTAGACGATTTAATAGCACATACAAAAGCAGTGTTTGTCAAATCCCCAAAACGTATTCGCAAATTTCACAGACTGTGCCCCCGTATGCCTGAGTCACCAGAACCTATTCTTACACGTTGGGGAACATGGTTACAGGCCGCGTTTTATTGTCATAAATATTTTGAGAATATTAAGAACGTGGTTTTACAATTCGATCCAAAGGAAGCTGCGGCTATCAAGGAAAGCCAGTCGAAATTTCAAGATAGTCTGGTTAAAACGGATTTAAAAACTATTCAAAATAATTACTTCGGACTAGTGGAGGCAGTAGAAAAATTACAAAATCCTTCGGCGTCGTTAGCCGAATCTCTGCAAATAGTGCAACATGTTCACGCACAGCTATGCGCGGTAGAAGACGCAAAAAATGTTTGCGTTCTAGAAAGGTTTGAAAGTGTTTTAGAGAAAGATTCTGATTTTGGTACATTTAGACAAATTTGTGAAGGTGCGTCAACAGAACTGTTAAGTTGTTCCAAAGAATATTTTAATTACGCAAATATAATGTCACTAGATGTAGAACGTTCGTTTTCTGCATATAAACACACTTTTTCCTCACGCCGCACTCGGTTTGCCGAAACAACTGTGGAAGCATATCTAATGTTGCAGATATTTAACAGACATTATTCACTTTGTGATTTCATGGAGGACTCTTAAGACGGTAAGTGTTTGAGCACGTATTATATTTTATTTCTGACCATTTATTTTATTTTATGCGCCCGCTACTTGCTGTTGACGCAAATTGCGCAACTGATAACTTGGATCCGGATCGTTATCCGAAACTTCGGATCCAGATCCGTTGTCCGAAACCTCTGATCTGTATCCGCTTTCAGAAATATCGAATTCGAATTTTTTTTCCGAAATCTCGGATCCGAATCCATTATCCAATAACGCGGATCCAACCCCGTTCTTCGATAACTTTTTCAAGTACCATAAAGTTTGGTAGTAAATTGTGAAAACCTGCAATATAGGTCGAATAATTATTAAACAATATAACTGTAATAATCACTAGATTGATTGAACACCTATTTAGTGTAAAGTATCTTTGAATTGTGCGCATGAAGATTCAATACTATTGAGTTCAGGGATATTAAAAATTATTGCACTTTTTCCATATAAATTTTAGGTTTTCTATATTAAGCAGTTCCTATATTGCACAATAATTTTGAATTGTACATAAATAAAGCATTTCAGAATTTGTCTGAATAAATAAGAGCTACTGCTATATTCCATGTAACATCTTTATAGCGATATATACCTATCAATACATTAATGAACGTGAATAGATCTTGCTAATTATTATTAACAATGAAATTACGGAGTATTATACTTTTATTTTATTTTGAAGTAGAGGACGTTATTAAATTTACGTTAGATTCATTAATACATAGACATATAAGTTAAATATATGAATACGTGTACTTCCATTCAACTGCCCGAGATTTTGTGTCTTTTATGTAAAGTTATTTAGATCTATTCCAGAATAGAAGATACCGATGCGAAATACTGGAACCGGATTTGAAAACCGGATACAGATCGACATCCAAAACCCGGACAACGGATCCGGAATTGAGTACCGGATAGCGAATCCGGATCTGAGTACCGGATAGCGGACCAGATCTGAGTACTGGATAGCGGATCCGGATCTGAGTAGCGGATAGCAGATTCAGATCTAAGTACGGGATGGCGGATCCGGCTCTGAGTACCAGACAGCGGATCCGGATCTAAGTACCGGATAGGGGATCCGGATCTGAGTACCGGATAGTGGATCCAGGTATTCGGACAGCACTAGTCTTCACATGAAAAGCGCCATGAGTAGCTTTAACTTTAAATGCGTCATTAAACACCTTAGTTGATCATGCATTACTTTGGTTCAAGATATTTTGTCATATCAAATGTAATTACGGTAGAGGGAGCTATGGAATCATGTACAACCATAACAGCTATAACTCCTGCAATTTTTACTACGCAAATTAATTGAATGAAAGTTTGCTAAAAAGGGCATTTAGAGCTGATTTAAAGATCGCGCAGTTCTAAAGAGCATTGAGAGAATAAAGTTTTGGTCAGAATCGCGTATTGATGTCTTGTATCTTTTCAAGATGTAAGCAAGCAAAAAGAATCCAATCTATCCCATTATAATAAAAAATCTCTGATCAAGTGCGCTATGGAAAGAAAATAAAACTGTTGCTATAATTTGTTTTAGTTAAAGTATTCAATTATTCTACTCTTTTAGGGGTTTTAATGTTTTAAAAAATAGAAATTTGAACCAGAATTGATTTCACGAAAAACAGTATATGTTCTTTTTTGGGAAATAAATTATGTGTGTGCATATTCACATAATATGTACATATCTTTATACGTGTGTTTACTTACCATAAAAATGACCTGCTCATTGATTGCGTGGGATCTGCGGTTAACGCAGACTTTGATAGGTATCTGGCTCTTAGCTACTATTATGTAACACAATGTATTACAAGAGGGATCTCTCAATCCCTACAAGCGCCCTAATTTACCATTGTTATTCGTTGTACAAACACTGATATAGCTTTATACCAACTATAAAACAAATTATACCTCCGATGGAGGTATACGTTGTTTTCAAGCACCTGCACAATTTATACGGGGTAGGTAATTGACAGGGTAAAAGTTACGAGAATTCAATAATACAATAGTCTTGTACTAACTATGAATAGAATACGTACAATAGCAAGTTCTCTAAAGTGACATTCGTAGTATTGTATCTTCCTTATGTATCAAGAAAAAAAATATTTCACAAGATAGAATAGTTTGTATGGAATCTGAATATTGCCTTGCCCTTGTTTGGACTTATTTCTCATTCAGTTTGTATTATTGTTATTACGTGGCAAGCATAATACGAATTGAGATTCAATACGAAAACAAAAAATACTATAAGTTTCGCAAGAGATACACATAAAGACGCTTTATCTTGGTGATCGATCGATAATTACCATACAGAGAAAGTTATTTGGGGAGAAAAAAAGTAAGTACTAGGGTGCCAAAGTGTACCGTAAAATGGGGTAATTTTAACATATTTCCCTCTGAAATGGACTGAATAATAGAAACCTTTAGCTTTTATCACATTTAATGTTTTGGCTTTTTATTACTTGAAAATCAGTTTCACACTTCTGCTAATACCGTCATTTATCTTTGGTTATAATGTCGAAGTCAACCTCAATATACAGGGTGATTCATTTTAGACTCCTATCATTGGCACATGCTGATTATCAAAGAAAAGCTGAAAACAGCATCGCGAGTGATCCCAAGTTTTTCTGGCAATATCTAAGTAACAAGCGTAGTACGACGAGAATACCTGGAAAAATGACCTGGAAAAATTTAGAACTTGACAATCCCAATGTTATTGTGGAAGCCTTTTGCGATCAATTTTCAGAGACCTTCCGATTACCCTCTCAAAATGCCCGCTTAATAGAAGAGGCTACACTCGCAAATTACTTCCATATAAGATTTTTCACCGAAAATGATGTTTTAGACGGAATTAAACATCTGAAGTCTAAAAGAACTGCTGGCCATGACTCTGTACCGAGTTTTCTAATACGTAAATGTGCTAATTGTTTCACTGTACCACTCACTCGAATTTTTAACTTATCTGTTAAAACAGGAGCATTTCCAAAGTTATGGAAAATCGCCAGAATAACACCAGTCTTTAAAAATGGCGATCCAACTCAAGTGGAAAACTACCGACTGACTGGTATTTTATCGAATTTTGCAAAGATTTTTGAGCACTTGATATACACCGAAGTCTCCAGATACGTCAAGTCCTTTTTATCACCATTTCAACATGGATTTCTTTCGGGTAGATCCACTATTACTAAGTTAGCGACGATTACGCAATTTTTAAGTGAAGCATTGGATAAGAGACAGCAAGTCGACGTAATATATACAGACTTCTCCAAAACTTTTGATCTTATAGATCACACATTGCTAATTAAAAAACTTGGACGCTTTGGATTCTCAAATGGTTTGATTCAGCTTCTGTCTTCGTACCTCAATGATAGGTCTAGCTACGTCTACTTCAACGGATTCTCGTCCAAACTATTTCAAATTCACACGGGTGTCCCTCAAGGTTCAAACTTGGGACCACTCTTATTTAACATCTTCGTCAACGATCTGTTATCCTCATTAGACTGTGATGTGTTGGCGTATGCGGATGGCTTGAAAATCTATAGACAAATAACGAATATGGCTGATACAGATAGCTTACAAGATAGTCTGGAAAGTATACATAAGTGGTGTATGAACAATGGTCTATTATTAAACGCAAACAAATGTGCTGTTGTATCGTACTCTAAGGTACGGAATCCTATACACAAAAATTACTACATAGGCAACAATCTGGTCTCGCGCAAATTAACAATGAAGGACCTAGGGGTAATATTTGATGATCAACTTCTCTTTTCGGAACATATTTTCGCAGTATGCAGCGCAGCGTCTAAAACCCTAGGGTTTTTGTTGAGATCTTGTCGTTCGTTTACTACCACAGCTCCGCTAAAAACATTGTTCAATGCATTAATAAGAAGTAAACTGGAATATGCATCGGTTGTGTGGTATCCGATTTTCACGTACTTAAACCTAACATTAGAAAAGATACAGAAACGTTTTCTGAAATATCTGTCGTACAAATTAGACGGCACTTACCCTGCACGAAACTCAGATTACAACCAGTTATTACAAAGGCATCACTTCACATCGCTTTCTAGTCGTAGAGAACGTTATAGTGCGTCGAGATTAAAAAAAGGCGAAAAATACACATTTACTTCTTCTACCTCTAGCACCTTTATTTGGTCTTGTAGAAAAAAAAACTAAAACACATTCTCAAGTCCACTTTCGATCTTATATCAAATGGTGTACCCGAAATTTTTACATATAAAAATTTCGGGTACAACCCAAAATGTCATAACATTTCGGTTGTTTCTGGCCGTCATCCACTTTTGGATTTTGACACCGTCAGAAAGAGTTTCTTTCTGATTTCAACCATGTATAGCATGTTGATAAAAGTTTTTGATATTATGCTTTAATTGAGGAAAAATATATTTTAAGATTAAATAAGGTAGCCATGAAATTTCAAACTGTCAAGCATTTCAATTGTCGTTCATAAGTAATAGAAAAATGTAATGAACGAAGAGAAACGAGGACTATAAGTCATTCTTCATTGCATTATAACCTTAACAACACTCAACAAGAATAAGGAGGAAGGAAGTACATTAGCGCGTAGTGCTTTCACGATAATGGAGATTTTCGCAAATTTACAGAAAAATGCTGAAATTTATCTTCAAAGGACTAAAAAATGTTTAAAGTGGAAATTATATATATATATATATATATATATATATATATATATATAATATAATAATATATAATTTTTCGATAAATGAGAAATGCTTCTACACAGAGACAAATTTTGGCACAGCAAACCATTATATTTTAAAAATAAGAAAAAAAAATCCTAAAAATTTACGTTTATTTAATCCAATAAAATATATGGATGCTCCAACAAAAATTATAGTTGGATTTAAGATAAAGTGTTGCTACTACATATTTTACTATATACAGTGCAGGCCTAAAGTGTTCCCCCCATGCTAACTTTTGAACGACAGAAGCTAGCGTTTTTAGAAAAAATAGTTCGATTTTTATTTTTTTAAACTAATTTTTGCCGTTATCAACATTTCCTTTGTATTTCCGGTTTCACCGGAAGTGACGTCAACTTTCCTTTTTTTAAATAGAATACCCTGTATATTTTTACGTTTTTGGAAAGGTAATCAAAAGACGAATCCAACGATACTACACATGTTATACTTTAACTTAAGAAATATGACGATATGCAGCAATATAGGTTTTCTACTCCTAAGAATGTCCGTTAAAGTAAAAGTTAGAAGTAAAAGGTTTTGCTTCAATTCGTATTCATAATCTGTACCTTCTGCTTACAAGGAAATACTTCAGTTAAATAAAGTAGAAGGTAAAGATTCACGAATTTAAACTGTTTCAAACTGTTCGAAAGTGAATGGAGATGAAGTTGTATGTTGATTAATTGTGCAGCATATGTAGTCAGTTGAAAGTTCGGATAATTATTTAACATGTCTGACACAGAAAGTGAACAGGAGGGTAGCGAAGATGGCACTTAGTGAGATGAAGTTCATCGCTACAAAAAATTCGCGCACATATCGAAATTCTAGAAAAATCTCAAGTTCCAGCGATGAAAAAGAAGAAAACTACTGCTTTAATTAAAATCGTTGAAGAATATGTGACTCTCCTTGGTAGACAGATGGAAATTAAAGCTTTCATGAATTATGAAAACACGACTTAAAAATAAGATAGAAAGCAAGCCCATTCGCCTCCTGCCCCAGGAGAAAGTAATGTCGGAGACCACGAATGCAGACATCTATCCTATACTGACTCAGTTTCCAGGTCCCAGGTGAGAAATAATTATATTATTACTGTTGTAATTGGTGTGTCAACATTGCAACCTTCCCCATCTACTCCAATGGATGCCAGAATGGCAGAGTGATGCTCATCAAATGGCTATATCTGGAATGGCAGATAACAGAAAGCGATTACCGAAGCCTAGATTACTACCCAAGTCATCAGTGGTTGATGCAAGACCAGAACAGTCTGACGAGACAAGACGGTTGAAGACCACCCAGTTTAAACAATTGGTTTTACTTGAGTAACTGAAGGTTACTCGTCTCCACAATAACGGAGAAATACTTTCATTTTGTGCACAAAACTGATCTGCACCACATGTACCTCTTCAAATCTAAATAACGTTTTTAAATCTGGTTCAAGAGGCGTACGTCTTCATTTATAATACTTTCTTGTACGTAAATACACCACATTAGCCATAAAAAACATAACACTGCAATAACTTATACAAACTCTTCCAGACTTTAACACATCAAAACTAACTTTAGTACATCTAAAAATGCACAAAGTTCACCATACAAGCTGTCTGTTGGCTGGTCTACCTAGTAAACTAGTAAAAAATGAGATTCTCGCTACGGACTAAATGCATTTTTTAGAAGTAAATGCTTCTTTTTATAAATACGCAAAAAGCCTCGAAGCAAAACCTTTTTCTTTACTATTTTTATGCATATAACTTGAAGCAATTGCTTTATTGTTTCAAAGCAAAGGGTAATGCTTCTTTTTATAAATATTGCCTACTGACTATTCAATAACAAAGTTTCCATTTTTTGTTAATGTTCGCTTCGCGAACCTTCCATTGCTAGACGTGCTTCAATTTGTTTTGAATTTTGTCTAATAATTTGTTCTACGATTCATGGTAAGCTTTACCCACAACAGCGCGTCACGACATAGAATATTCTTCGACACCGTCGAACTCCTCTGAGCGGATTAATTGAATTGGGATGGAACGCGTAGACAATGGCGCATGTCGGCGAACGTATATATCTATGCATAGTCACAATTCCATTGTCGCCGGCACAATGCTCCGATATCGCATTGTAACTCGCAAACTTTAAATTAATTCACTGACACATGAATATACACCTTCCGCATCGTTCTTGATGGTTTCGCCTGCTACCGACCACCACCACCACTGCCACCGCGTTACTTCTCTCGTCCCGCAAAATATAGACAGAGAACAGATTCCTCTCTCGCAGCATCCTCCTTTAGTAATTCAAATTTAACCAATTTCACGCTAGGTATTAAATCCTCCACGTTTCTGCCACGTTGTTCCCAACACTTAGCATATTATGTATTAGATTTCGATTATTCCTGATCTTGGAGCGGGTATGTAGGTGTACATACATACATACATACATACATAGGTACATTTTCGTACTTCACTAATGGTATACGGACTAGAGTTGAAAGGCGAAGATTAATATGAATTCAAGGATTTGGAATAGGCTCCTATGCATGCGCTACTTATACTTGTATTTCCTTAAATATTAAATTTGATCAATATAGTACTATACAGAGTGACAAAAAGTGGGCCCGGTCCTTATTATCAAATTTGTATTGTACACCATTTTCACGATAGCAAGCGGTGCGCATCATTCGTACTGCACGATAAATTTAGGGTTTTTTGAGTGTGCTGGAACAAAACTAATATAACGCAACAAAGGTAACAATGAACGCAAAGTTAAATGTGTAGAAAATGTCAACAATGAAATAACACCGTCTCAGTGGTCGAACGGTTAGCATACTTGCCTTTCGATCCGAAGGACACGGGTTCACATTCCGGCCGGGACGGTTGGTTTTTAATTACGGATAAAAATCCGAGTATGTTTTCTTCTTGAATAAGGAAGTAAAACTGCAGGCCTCGTGTCAATACGATGTTTGGCACGTCGAAAATACCTACCAGGGGTTGTTAACATCTCTGGATTCGACAAAATTCTAGTGGGGTTGGCTAATAATCATAGTAATCGATGCTTAGAAGTGCGAAGCGTATTCCGTAACCCGACATTTCGTCCATTAGTACAACAACAATAACAACAAAATAGTGTTCGTTGGTACCGAAAATGACTTGCGCTACGTTGGACAAGTGTTCTATTTACACTTGTTCACGTCTGTCATTTAGGTTATTAACAGCATGTGTTTTATGAGTTTTTGTAGATTTTTAAGCGTGCTAAAACAGTTATTTTCATAAGCTTTATAAATCAATGCAAAGCGCAAGTTACATCTTGTTATAGTGGCGTACATCTATTGCCTTTAAATGCTGTACGGGAGGTAATACTTCTTTTTTCTATGAGTACTGTAATTAACTTTGTTATATTCTTTACAAAGCATCTACAACATTAGGTATAAGTATTGCTGCTGTAAGTAGGATTTCCTCTGATGTTCGAAAGAGGAAACAACTTACAGTGAACCCAAGCGAAAACATAATAGACAGAAGCCTGCTGTGAATATTAACAATTTTCCCGATTCCATTATTAGAACATGTACAGAAAGAGCAAGTTTATTTAAATGTATTAATTATGTATGTTGTTTAATAAATAAGCTTGGTATAATCGGTCTTCCCGATAGAATCGGATCAGTTGCATGGGCCGCGTATTATACATGAAGAGTATATGTATGAAATGAAATTTAGAAATCAATACCCTATGGTAAAAAATAAAAACTGACGTAATGAAATTATTTGGGAAATAAAGCGAATATGTGCATACGTTGAATATATTTCAATATATTTCTGATATTAAAGATGTTGGCAAAAAAGTAATCATAGCAGATATAATAACGTAAAAAAATGTATGAACATTAATTAAATAAAAAAGAGTTGTGCCTGTATACGAGCACTAATAACTTCAATACATTACGATACGATAAATATCTTACTAAATGATACAAAAAGAAATATTGATGAATTTTTTGAATTCTATTTCTTTTGCTTAGATAAATATCATCCTTATTCAATGCGTGTTTGATTCGATAAGGCCTTTTATTGAAATTAAAATCCAAACGTAACATTATAATCAAATGTTAGTTTTTTTTTTATTTATACAATATATTATTTTTTTACTATTTTGCTTTTTTCAATCATCAATAAAATTATATTCGAAAATAGCATTATCGAAAAAGCGAAAAAATACCGTACTCCATCATATCAACTGTTCGTAATTGAAATTAATCTAGGGGCACTTATAACAAACGCGTACTCTTTTGGTAGATGTAAATCCGTTTAGAGAGATTTTTTTAATGTTTTTCCGATTTTTAGTTATGCCTAAAAATGTAAGACCACGCTTGAAGCAATTTTTTAAATGATATTCGTTTTGCGTTGAGTGGAAGCATTCCATGAGGGTACCATCGATAAGCAGTGGTGGATACCACGACGGGGAAACTGACATGAGCGCTAGCACAACACGTAGGTATTGGGAAAGATTTCTGTTTAACAAAATAACGTTTATTTTTTACAGGATTTTTCCTTCATGTCGATATATGGAAGACGAACTTTTACACGCTACAAGAATAATGTTACTAAACTTTATTTGCTCATCTTAATGAAATTGTCGAGCTCCACGGTATTATTACATATTTAATCGAAAAACGTCCTTTAGTTACACTTAATTCGAACAGCTGTTTAAACGTCATCCTGAAACGTCATTTTGATAGGTGTCATGGATGACACCGTGATGTACGAGGGTCGCTCAATAAAATCGATAGAAAAAAAGTGTTTTGATGTAATTTTTCTCGATTTGAACCTATTTTCATAGGTAGACCCTGCAAATTGGAACGATAATTATAGTAGACGATATTTAAGTTTCTCTGCATTTTTCGTTTAAAATTTGCTGGGTTAGATAGCCTGCGGTGGGGTTGGTTCAACTGCGCTAAACTGTCTCCCGAATTTTAAAAATTCGGGGGTGCATCTAGTGGTAAAAAATAAAAATTAACGTAATGAAATTGTTTGGTAAATAAAGCGAATATATGCATACGTTGAAGCGTTTTTATTGCCATTATTTGTTTGAAAACGGCATTTGTTATGTGTGTAATGTAATAACCGTAAAAAGTAAACAAAGTAGTTTCTTCAAAAATCTGTTGTACTTATTGTTAGTACCGTAAATATAAGAATAGCTATAGGTATGTATGTAGTAAAAACACTTTTGTTTTTCAAAAGTAACGAATATATGTTGTATTTATATTGTTTGCTTTTTAAAATTAAGGTTATGTTAATTTTAATACGCCACATAAGAAGTTCACTTCAATAAATAATGCACTATAATAAATAAACCTTAACAGTGTGGATAAGATTGAAGGAAAATTTGCACCATCAGGTATGTTTCCACATTTGTTTCGGTGAAGAATGTTCGCCGTGATGAAAAAATTTTCCTATATTTCGAGAAAGACCGTTCAACATCTATGGAAGTAACTCAGGCATAATTAAAATAATTTCGTTTTTTATAGTGGTTTTTGTTCCAGTACATTACAGGTATTTCGCAAACTTTACGCAATGCTTTAGCCCCATTATAATTCAAATCCGGAAAATCACCGATTAATTTAATGACTTTATCATACAACTGTCGTTTATTTTCCTTGCGTACATTAGACATAGTTATATAGGCATATCTGTCTTTATAATTACATGTAACGCTGCGAAATATCGAAAAGAAACTGTTACAATAAATCGATAATTTCATTCCTTGAGGTAGCTCGTGTCGATTCGTCTGCATACATACGTCGCGTCGTGGGCCAGGCAACCTTATTTCTAGCTTGGTGTGAAGCGCTCTGTGCCAGACTTATTAATGAATATGGATTTCGTATAATTACAGAATAGCGTATTGCACTGAAATTCTTTTTGTGGATAATCAAATATCACGTACGATGCAGTTTTGTTAAAAATACAATTAGTTAAAAGTTAAGTGCATCATAAGTTTTATTAGATTGTTCTTAACGTTGCTTATAATTTTGTAAATATTAATCTACACCGGTGTATGAAATAAACCAACTTGCAGAGAAATATGGTCATAAAGTTCTGCGTCTTCCACCACATCATTATGTTTTCATTCCGACAGAAGATATCTGGGGTATATCGAAAGATTATTATACTCGACATGTTCGAGAAAGTGGTTTGTCTAGAAGTCCTTAAAACAACTGGAGACAAACAAAAAATATTACAAACATTTTGTAATTTATTTCTACCTATCACCTTTGAGAAATAATCTTAACCCTTAACTGCCATTGATTAAGGGTTAAAAAGGAATATGTAGGTAGAAATTTCTTTGCAAAATTGTCCTCGATTCTATTAAGTGCGGATAAAAAACTATATTTTATAACATTTTTATTACGATATTAATATCAAATATTAAATTAAAGTACCTTAGATCGTAGCGAAAAGGAAAAAGCTCGATCAACACAAAAGAAGCATTTCAAGGGCTGAACGGTGGAACGTTTTAGAAAGTACTGTTTTCCTTCTCAACAAAGAGAAAAGAGGGACAGTAGTATTTCGATGGCAGACGTTTCTTCTCGCGAGATAAGAGATGAAATTTTATTATCAAGTCCCGACAACGAAAGCAACCTTTTGACTCATTACAAAAATGGAAAATTTAAATTGATTTCTGTAGACTGTCTTGTCCTTGCGCGTCTAGCTGGCTTCCAGGGGACCAAACTTAATTAATGT
This sequence comes from Dynastes maya, assembly GCA_029619315.2. Lineage (NCBI taxonomy): Eukaryota > Metazoa > Arthropoda > Insecta > Coleoptera > Scarabaeidae > Dynastes > Dynastes maya. The sequence goes on from JAROYE020000003.1 coordinate 34,252,607, forward strand.
GATAACCGGGAAAATGACACAGAATATCTTACATCGTCTCAATCGACGAAGATAGAAAATCATCCCAGCTTCTTTCATTCTGCCATTATTTCTTCAGAATTACAGAGCCGTCAGGGGCTTTAGTAAACATGTTTATTAGCTTACAATATAGTTTTTTGTGCACACTTAATTAAATCGAGAACAATATTGCAAAGAAATTTTTATTTATTTCTTTATCTTCATTTTTAAATTTATTTATTTATTTAATGATGCAATAATGTGGTACAAAGGGCGCATTAAGTGTGTGTTATGTAGGCGCATTAAGACCTAGACTTACGGTGGCAATGCAGGCATGTTTTGCCTACCGCCTTTTGACTTACTTGTCAAAGAAGTGGCGTCGGCTATTATGATTTAGCTGCTGTGCAATGGTATAAAGAAGGATAAAGTCGTAAAAGCTGGTGAGATACCAACCCTGGAGGCCGGGATCAAATACCAACAAATTATGGCTTCTAGGGACGGAGACCACTGTTTTCCACGCGTAAATTAGCGCTGGCGCTAGCTCCTTCTTACTGACAGCAAGCAAATAGTAGCAGCACTAAACCTACCAATACCATGGAACCAGCTAATAGACTGCCATAAAGTTATATCCTTAGTTTCAGAAGCAAAAAACATCAACGCAATATTACAGAAGAGGCGCCGTGCAAATCCTGGCAATGAAGAAACGAGGAGGCTGGCTAGGAGGGATCGGGCATGACGGTTTACGGTTCAAAATCCTCGATTCGACTTCCTCTGTCTGCGCTTTATGAAAGGATCAGAACTATTATCCATGTACGGTTGGTTCTTGGTGAAGTGGGATGAGTGTAAGTTATTTTGACTCATATGAACAAGCGGACAGCATTAAAATGCCTGAGGCTTTCGGATGGTTGTTGGAATTCTGACCGAATATTGTCGGTTAATGAAGCACCTTTTCAGAATGAGATTAACTGGAGACCTGTCTTGCAAGCGCTGCTAAGCTGAAGTCGAGACAGTGAAACACTTCCGCTGCAAGTGTCGTGCGCTAGTGTTATTTAGAAGTGCTGTGCTGGGCGAGGAGCGTCTGCACCTTGCCGCCATTGGGGCGATTCCTTTGAGTAATGTCCTAACCAACGCCAAGGCAGTGGCTTGATTGACGGCTTAAAGGACTCTCTAGTATAGAGAGGACCTATTCTGGCAAAATGATGCGAAATCTCGTTGTTCATAACTATAATCATACATTGTTTGCTGCGATTTAATTACAAATTGTCTAAAGCGGCTCCTAGATAATAATATTGCACGAGAAATTGAGAGTTGTTCCTAGATCGTGAAGGAATATTGTGCAATAATTTAGTTTAGGGCTGACATTCCAAGGGCAAACGTGTTGAGCGATACTAAAGCAAGCTGTATTGCACGGCGTTTGTTTGCGCATGAATTATTGCACAATAATCTTGATAGTCTAGGGGGTGCTTAACAGTTTGAATCTTATTATTTTCTGCTAAAGCAGGTAGATTTTATCCTGTGTCTATTTTAGCAATTATCCTAAATTTAGAGCAAAGTTCTCTTAAATATTTCCAGTTAATGGATTTACTACACGCAGAGAAATGGTTTCTTGCATAAAAAAAAATAGATTTTTTTGCAAAAATCAGTCAAGAAAATATTTTCATTTCAAGACTATAAAAATGTATAATATAAGAAAATAATTTTCTTGAAATTTTATTTGTATTAAATAAATCTTTTCTTAGGGTTAAAATCAAGAAAATCCAAGACAGAAAAAATATTTCTTCCAGGTAAATAATTTAGTTTTAAGTTAAGAAAATATTCATAATAAAGGTAGGAATGAAAAAATGGTCCAGATCTCACAAAGTTCTATTCGGAAATTAGGCGAACAGTTTCGTGTTGAAAAAACACATTAGGCCAGCTACAAGGATATCCAATAAAAGAAAAATTACTGTATTGGAAGAAAAACCTAAAGTTAATAATTAAAATTAGAAGCAAGTCAATGAACTAATGAAAACGTTTTTTTGTGTTACAGTATAATTAAATTATTTCCTGAATAATGTAATTAAATAGGGATTATTTTTATGTAGTTTAATAATGAATAAGTTAATATTTAAGTTTATTTATCCCTTATTATTATTATTATTTAACATAAATTAAAAAATATATAGTTGAAGTAATACACGTGGCAAATAAATAAAAAGAAAAAATATTACATTAACGGATACCTTTTGAAGATGTTTATGAAACGTTGTGCATTAAAGATTACATAATTGCATGGGTAATGTATTCCGGTTTCTGTCGCTACTATCTAGGACGGCATGACTATATCTCTTGGCAGTAGGTGGTGCCAGCAAATATTTCAGTGCTGTTTTTGAAGATTAGTTGCATAAACTGAAAGATGAACAACAATGTGGGCAAGAGCAAAAAGCGTTAGTGCTTTTCCCTTCTCACTTTGTTTTTGCCGGGAGTGACTCCATTAATACTACCGAACTGCTTATTAGCATTATTTTGGTTATTCTTTCTAGGCACTCTTTTCATGTGTACTTCTACTTCATGTTCACTTTTACTTGAATATTATTCTATACAGAACCTCGACCTTAGCCTTTTTAAAATCACAAACAATGTAAATAATTGACTGCATTATGTATGGATATATCGTACTGTTTTAAACAAGGTAAGTGCAAGTAATAATGTGGATATAAATTATATGCATTACAAAAATTCTAAGTAAATAAATGCGTTATTTTAAGAAATTATTTTTTTATGAACAATATGTAAACGCTTTCTTGAATTAAGAAAACAATTTAGTGCTCTTACTATAATATTGTTTTGTGTTATAACGGCCACTTATTTATCCATTACAAGTATATACTTCTCTTAAACTGAGAAAAAATCTAAGAAAATATTTCTTTTGATTTAAAACAGTTATTGTATTATGGATAATTGAAGCAGTAATTGTCTTGAATTGAGGCGATTGATACAAGTAAATGTTTCTCTGGGTGTAGGGCAGTTAATTAAATTTGACTATCTAGGAATATTTGCTACATCCACCGTCTCAACTTTATATGGTTCAGGTCACGGTAAAAGTATCAGCAAAAAAACTAAAAAATAAGCATATTTATTACCAATAGCTAGTAAATGTAAATGAACTTATCTTATGGTAAATAACTAAGTATAATTATTGCGATAAAGTACAATAAGTGAACAAATAACAATAATTAACAAAGCAGGAAAAAATACAGGAGAATAATAATTATTAAGGTTCGACAAACGAGCGCAACGCCAGAGGCGTATCGCGCAAAAGTGGGCACGTGAGATACAGTATTATTAAAAAGTAATATGTTCTTACCTTTTATTGACGTCTTGATGTCCACTGCCACAAAATATCCGGATTTTTATTTAAAACTGCACGAAATTTTTGAGCGACATCTAGTCCTATAGGAAACGTCAAGCTTTTTAGAGCGGCTTGTAAATTATCTAAGGTATTTAATGAGTCTCGTAAAGATAAGTGATTGTTTTGTAACAGCGATATAGCTTGTACAACTGCGGAATAGTTTATGAAAATTTCATCTATTTGTAATTGAACGTCCGAATTGGAAAAAAGTTGCTGACTCTCTCGAATCGCTGCAGATTCATTTGATTTAAATTTTAAAATCACATCCTTCACATTTGCGAAATATTTATGATAGTAAAATACTGCCCGGAGCCATGTTCCCCATCGAGTTATTACAGGCTGAGGTGGTAGTGGAAGTTTCAGACACAATTGTTTGAAAACGCGGATTTGATTGGGAGATTTCGCAAACACTTTTTTGGTAGATGCTATTAAATTATTCACCATCGGATACTTCTTTCGAATGATTTCTGCAACGGGATGATACGCGTGTATGAGACATGTTACGTGAAGAAGAGTCGGAAAGCATATTTTCAACATCCTACCAACTTTCAACATTGTTGCAGCTCCATCAATAACTAACACTGTGACTTGGGCTCCTGTGATACAAAATTCTCTTAACGAATCTTTTATTATCTTGACAACGGTTTCAGCATCACTTTTTTCAATCCTTTAACTACTTACTTTTAAGGAAGCTGCTGGATCATTACATTTTAAAGGACACGCTACAACATGAATCACGCTGTGTTTCTGTGCATCAGTTGTTTCGTCCACACTTACGCAAATTTTCTTATTTTTCAACTCATCTACTATACAGTTTTTTACTGTACTCTGCAAATGTGGTAAATTGTATTGCAATCGTCTATTGGTTGGTAGTTTCCACGAGGGAACATATTTATTCCAAAAAAGACGAAAGCGTTCATTGTCTACTAGGTGTTGTGGGATAATGCACACACTTAGCATAAAAATAAAATCATACAGAAATTCCCAGTACGGAATATTGTTGCTTAAATTCAGTACATAACGTTTACTTTTAATATGTCTTCTGCAGTGAAATCCATCGCGACCTATCAACCGTATATTGCAAATTTTGCACTCAATGATAGTACCTGTATATTCCAACCCAGGAAAACGGCTAATATATTTATTCACATGCGATGCTAAAGGTAAACCTCGTTTACGACGATCCATGTTTTAAAAGACGCACACCGATAAACCGATAATTATCGAACGACCCTTCACTTCCACGCCTATCGAATGACTAAACTCTCAACTGGCTGCGAATCGACCTAAATCCCCTCTCGGCGCTTCTGCCGTAGCACACGTTTGTCGAACCTAATAATTATCTGTTAAGTAATAGTTACAGCTTCAAGTGGAGCATGAATTTCTATTGCAAAAAATGTATTGGGTTTATTTATGTGTGTATAATGAATTGTAGTGGATACATCCTTTTGCAAATGCGAAGGAATGTGTTAATGTTTATTGATTGGCGAGAAATGTAAATTCAATTACTTATTTTGTATTCCTAAATATTATTTTTCTGGTTTCGTTAAAAAGAAAATCAAAATAAAACCCACGTTTTCTTTTAATTAATCGAAATATCTCGATCAACTTCAAAGTTGATAAAATCAGTACAATGTGAGTTACCTATTAGTGTTATTAATTCACAAAGTAACCCACTTTAAACTTTAGAACTGCAGATAATTGAAGCCCTTTTCTAAACCAAGTGTGTTTGATAAGTCATTCCGCGCGAAAGATCCCATTGTGGCAGTTTCTCAGACAGTCTCGGACTTTTATGCACAATTACACAAAGAACAGGCCGGTATGCGGAAGGTTATATGTAGAATAAAAGAAGGGGATAATGACTGGAGGTGTGCGCAGAGACACGGGCCTCTAGGAATTTAATTAAATAAGGATTACTGGTTGGCGTAGAGATAGCGGCTGCATGTATCCATCAATACCACGACGTAGGCGCCCCTTTCATTCGTTTCCATTGTATTTTTCGCGCGGGTTCGCACGTACACTGTATCTAATAAAGTTAATTGAATTTCGTTCGATTCCGTTTTCACTTTTGAATGTTTCAAATTTAATACTATCGATTTATTAGTTCTGAAGGGGTAAGTTAGATTAACTGAATGCATTATCCGATATCCCTTTCTTTCTTCAATGTAACTACAAAAAACGACATTGATGTAATAACTGTCTTATTAAAATTGGTTCAACGAACAAGTTTATTATTTTAATAAAAGGCTGTTTATTAAATTAAGGGATACGACAAATGAATGTATCCGTAATATTTTTCCAATACGTGAAGCACCTGCACAAATATCACTTTTCTGATGAGAAACCATTCCTAGCTTCTGCATGTAAAACAGTACATCTAAAAATACAAACAAATTAAAAGAACTTTACGATATCACAAAAAATTTCAGATTTCTTCCCATTTGATAAATATACATGCCTACCTGTCTATTAGCTTCAAGTTAAATAAGGAGTACTTTGTCGTCGCATTCTCTCTCAACATATTTAATTAATGAGGTGTACTCGCTTACATAACGCTTTAGCGTTTCGACATTTCAAGTCATATTAATTCACTACTTCTGAAAGAGATTTTTTCATTGCAAATATACCTATTGATTTGAGATGATTTTGCTTTTAGTCCTGTAAAGACACACAAACATGTGTACCTATACATATTGAAGTGTTGCAAAATTTACATCATCGAACGCAATTGTCATTCCAGCACGTAGAGTGTATTCAGTATGGCCACTCGGTCAATGTGAAATTCCTTTTGGCGGATATTAGTTCTTTTCAATAGCTCCTACTCCTCCTCGAGCCTCCGATCTTTGGAGCGGGGGTATTAAATATTTTATTTAAGTCCAGCCAACGACAAACGTGGTAGAACGGTGAACTTGTTCCTCTTCAGTTCACTTTCCTATTTTCGTAACTCTTCAAAATTAATGAAAAACGTTCCTACAACAAATAACAGTGAAAATTCAGAAGTCTTTCTAGCATAATTTCGTAAATTAAATATGTTTCGTCCTGTTTTTGTCAAGAACGTTAGTAAGTTTTATTATTATTGGGTCGTCAGTGGATTTTTATAGCACAGAGTAATATATTTTGAGCCATCCAGTCGCCTCACTACATTCATTTCATTATGCCACATTAAAAAATAAGTTAATTCATCAAAATTCATCGTCAGTTTGTATTTGGAAAGGAATTATCAAAGTTTGATGTGGATAAAACAATCGCCGCCGCGATTAAAATAAAGGAGAAGAGAGACGCCAATTGATTTCTTCATTTTGAGTCAAATTTTCATCGAGGTAACTCGTATTTTGGCTGCGCTCCCAGTTTCAAGTGTTAATATTTCGAATCGTAATATAAATTCAAGCTAGAAGTGAAGGTCGGTGATTAAGAATAGGCAGTTTTCCTGTAAATGTAATATAAACATAGAGTTCATATTGACGTCGTAAAATTCAGGTTAGTTTCAATTTTTAGTTTTCATTTCCTTTAAAATCTGTTGATCTTAAAGTTAACCTAAATTGCCGAAAAAGTGTTTTAGAACACTTCCGAACCCTCAGTTTACATAATTATTCAATTAATTTGTGAAAAATAAATTTTTTCAACAATTTACCACATTTAAAACATGTAAAATTTGGCGCTCAACCTATAAACCGTGTTGTGACAATACATACGCTCCAGCCGGTTATACACTTATAAAAAAAGGAGAGAATCTTACTCCTGGGTAAAATTCACACAAATTAAGGATAAAAGCGGGGTAATTTTCCTTTAAATCAGAATGTGGGGTAACCTTACACTAAAACGAGGTATGTGCACAAGCACATCTTGTGGAAAACACAGAACAGTCCTTATATATATATCAGTCTATGTTAAGAACACTTAACATTTTATTTATTTTCCGTAAACTTATAATTTTATTTGTTTTATTTTATAACTCATATATATATATATATATATATATATATATATATATATATATATATATACATAAGCGAACAAATATATAAACATTATTTACATCCAAGCATAAGCAATTGGTCCTTTCTCTTCACAAGGAAGATACACCGAAGCAGACGACTAGAGGGATTGTTCTTCAAACCAGGAGTCTATTTGATAATAGGTCACAGATTCTTTTGTAAATGTATTTTACACAAGTAGCACAGAAATATATTGTATACGTTAGAACAACGATAGAATATGAAAAAGATACTGGGGATTGTATTTTGTGATCGGCTGCAGCTCCCACAGTATTTTTTCCATCTTCTACCGTTGCTTCTTACACATGTGACCGTGACGAAAGAAAGGACAGAATAGAAGGTGCAAATATGGAGCATATTGGTAATATGGAATACCAAGGGATTTCAATAATGGATGTAGTTACATCTATTAAAAGAAAATTTTTAGCCTAGATCTACTATTAAGGTTATAGTGACCCATAAACAAATTTAGAATTTCTACCGTTTGACAGAAAGGACATTGTAAACTGCGTGCTTCGAAAACTCTAACAGGTAAGTATACCAGGTGTGGCAATTAAATAACCGGACTGGTGCTACAAAACATTTTATTGATCACCAATTACATTACAAAGTTTATCCCCTTCAATGTACTCTCCTTGCCGATCCCCACAACGCTCCATACGAATTTTCCACTGTCGAAAGCAGTGCTGGAAGTCCGTTTCTGTCAGCTTGTTGAGAACCTCCGTCGCTTTCGCTTTCACCGCTTCTACACTGTCAAAGCTTGTCCCCTTAAGCTCCGATTTTACCTTAGGAAATAAAAAAAAGTCACAGGGGGCCAGGTCGGGTGAGTATGGTGGGTGGTCCAACACGATGATGCCGGATTTCGCCAAGAACGCCTTCGCAGACAAGGCGGAATGGGCTGGTGCATTGTCTTGGTGGAGCATCCAGGATTTGCTCTTCCAGAAATCGGGTCTTCGTCTTCTCACTCGTTCACGAAGGGTAGTTAGAACCCCAATTTTTCCGAGATTCACAAGAAACTTGAGGTTAACTCGTTGCTCGATCTGAACAGTCTGCATTTTTCCAACGCGACGTTAGCATAAGGACTTGAACGGACGATTGTTACAGCGAGACTGAGCGACGTACAACCGTGCCCATCGAGCTCAGGGTGGGGGAAGCATCTACAAGCACAGACATGTCCAAACCTACCGTGGCGTACTCGCTGTTTGCCGATAGTAACACCAGTCCGGTTATTTAATTGCCACACCTCGTATATTATCAGTGATTATTTGTTTTCGTAGCATGTTATTATTTAAGTGCCTGCTACTATTGACTAGTACGTGAAATGGGTTTTACAAAAATACTACCGCCACTTATTATTTTTTAATACGTAACGAAATCTAATCTACGTAAAATGTTTACAATGTGGGTTATTGGGAATATGGAATACCACTATTCTATATTTGCTCACCCGCTTCTTCACATATGTTTTCTATGAAAGCTTTCCTTTTTCTGTCTTAGAATGCCAGGAAGAAGTCAACGTCCAGTTTGTAAAAAAAAGGAACCAGTACAGTGAAGAAGAAATGAGTCTGGCAATTACAGCAGTCAGAGAAAAAAAAGATGTGACTGGTGCAAATAATTATGTCATTATTGCAATCATAATTATGTGGGTTTTATACAAAAATAAATGTTATGTAGCAAATTTCCATATTTGCACCACTCCGTCAAGTAATAATGTTGGCATTTTTTTCAAGATTGAAAGATGTTGGTTCGTAACTGTTTTAAGTATATTTTAATGAAATTGAACTTTAAATAACTCGATTTACAACGAAGATGTACTCGTAAAATAAAATGGTGGATAAAAATAAATTTTAATACTTCAGAAGTAATGAATCTATAATCCATACGGTAGCTGTTTCTGCCGTTTAGAAGTTATACCACAGTATATTTATCTAACAGCTCACAAATTCGTGTTCACAACCCTACTACTAAAAGCATCTTATGCGCGCAGTAAACCGCTGGTATGCGATGCCCGGCTAGATTCCATTTGATACATTAACTCATAAATTATATTTCACGTTGCATGCATACGAAATGGTTTTTTAATAATAAAATATCATTATTATATTCATTTACATCTCCGAATCATTTCTCATCGACAGACTAGGAATGACTAATAATTTAAGAAATATTAGCCATATTTTTTGTCGAATTGAACACTCAAAAAATAGATAATAGAACCTAGATAATAAAAGCGAGTTAATAAGCTTTATCACCATGTTAATAAGCTCTTTTATAATTGATGGACTGGGTGCAAAAACCAGGTAGCTCCACTTATGGCAGAATATTTCCCATTTCAGAATTTTGCTTTTTTATTAAACCATGGTAAGTATTTTGTCAACATATGCTGAAAGCTGGTAGGATGTTAAAAGTATGCTTTCCGACTCTTCTTCACATAACATGCATCATACACCCATGTCATCTCGTAGCAGAAACAATTTCAAGCAAGTATCCTAGGGTGAATGATTTAATATCATCTACCAAACAAATGTTTGTGAAATCTCTCCAACATGTCCGCGTATTCAAGCAATTATATCCGCAAATTCCGCTACCACCTCAGTCTGTATTGAAGCGATGGGGAACATGGAACGAGGCAGTATCTTACTATCGCAAATATTATTCCCAAGTGAAAGATGTCATTTTCAAATTTAATTCTTCTAATTCTCAAGCGGTTCGCGAGAGTCAGAAAAAAAAATAGATGACATTTCCATAAAGTATTCTGTAGTGACACAAACTATTTCGCAGTTAGAAAATACTCACTTATCTATACAAGACTCGTTAAATAACATCAACAATTTAGCAGCCGCTCTAGAAAGCTTGACGGATCCTATAGGACTAGATGTCGCGCAAAAATTTCGTGCAGTTTAAAATAAAAATCCGGATTTAGAAAAGGTTCGATCTATAACTGGAATTCAAGACTGCTCAGAAGAGATACACGAGTATTTGAATTTCGCAAATCTTACTTCATTATATGCTGAACGATCATTAGCAAAGTATACGAGAACGTTTTCAGACCGTCGTCGAGGCCTGACCAAATCGACAATGGAAGCATTGTTTATGTTACAGTACTACGCGACGTACCATGGCAGTCGTACATTACCGCAGTGGTCATCGATACGTCAATATCTATTATTTTTTTATTAATACTGTGTCTACTTTTGCGCGGTACGCCCCGGACGGTTCCACTAGTTTCTCGAACATTATAAATAGTACACGTACACCGATCAATCGTTAATAAAAGAACGTCCACTCGATTCCTTGTATGTACATAGTAAACACAGCTCCTTTCGCGGCGCCTCTGCGGGTGCAACCGTTTGTCACGTTTTAACAATAACTGTTTTAAATCAAAAGAAATATGTTAGAGTTTTTTTCTCCGCATAAGAGAAGTATATACTTGTAATGAAATAATTGTATTTCTTTGTTTAAGACATTTGTTAATGTGATTCAAGAAAATCTTGCAGAAAATTTGAAGAAAGCGATTCTTAGTATAAGTAAATGGCCGTTATAACACAAAATAATATTTTCTTAAGGATAGTAAATAGTTTTCTTAATTCAAGAAAGCGTTCATAAATCAATAGTTTCATTTTCTTAAAATAAAGCACTTATTTAATTAGAATTCTTGAAATGCATATTATTTATATCCACATTATTAATTACACTTACCTTTTTTAAAACAGTACGATATATCAGTACATAATGCAGTAAATTATTCACATTGTTTATGTTTTTAAAGGGGCTAAGGTAGAGGTTATCTATAGAATAATGTATAAACGTGAACTTAATGTAGAAGTACACATGAAAAAAGTGCTTAGAAACAATAACCAAAATAATGCTAATAAAATAGCTCATGGTATTCATGGAGTTACTACCGGCAAAAACAATGTGAGAAGAGGAAAGCACTAACGCTTTTTGCTCCTGTCCACATTGCTGTTACATCTCTCAGTTTATGCCACTAATCTTCAAAAACAACAACTGAAATATTTCCTAGCGCCACCTAGTGCCAGTAGATATAGTTATGCCGCTCTAGATAGTAGCGATATAACCTTTATAGGGATATAACATTTAACGTACAACGTTTCATAAACATTTTCAAAAGAAACCGGTTAATGTAATATTTTTTCTTTTTATTACTATTTACCACTTGTAGTAATTTAACTATAGTTTTTTTTTATATATATAACAAATAATAATAATAAAAGGGGTAAATAAACTTGAATATTAACTCATTAATTATTAAACTACATAAAAATAATCCATATTTAATTACATTATTAAAGAAATAATTTAATTATATTGTAACTTATAAAAAAAATTTTCATTGGTTCATTCACTTGCTCCTAATTTTAATTATTAACTTATTCAGATTTTTCTTTTATGGATATCCTTGTAGCTGGCCCAATGATGTGTTTTTTGAACACGAAACCGATCGCCTAAATTCTCAATAGAAGTTTGTGTAGCTTTAATATGAATATTTTCTTAACTTAAAACTAAATGATTTACTTGGAAGAAACATTTTTCTGTCTTTGGTTTACTTGGTTTTCTAACTCTAAGAAAATATTTATTTAATTCAAATAAAATTTCAAGAAAATTATTTTCTTATATTATACATTTTTATAGTCTTGAAATAAAAACATTTTCTTGAATAGAAACTGATTTTTGCAAGAAAATCTATGTTCTTACTTTCTTCGATTTGAAGAATAATCATTTTTATTCGTGTAAAAACACTTTTAAATGCAATCTATAATTTATATATGTATATAATTTAAATAGTACATGTAGTTACATCCATTACAAAAAAAGATTGTATTAAAGAATATTACATATGTATCTACATATAGTTTACGATATTTTTATTCGATAAGCCACATATATCTACATATGCAGAGCTCATCACAAATTGAATACAACTGCTCGAATAAATGATTCGTCGAACAATAAACATTTGTCAACAGTAAAACATCGACCATTAAAAAACCATATCCAGTCCAATAACAGTGACAATGGTCCGGGAGAATAAATTATATATTAAGTATCCGAACAATGGTTTCGAGAAGTACAATAGATGTGGAGAGGGAGAGTTCGTATGCACACTCACACACGCATTCATACGTTGTATTTAGAATGAGAGAACCCATATTATACCATACCATTCAGCAGGCTGAGCTATACCGGTTTGTATGTATATTCCTATTATACCCGTCATTATAATACAGTAAATATCAGCGTGTGCGAGGGGGTTAGTGGGCGTACACTTCAAACGAGGCGTGGTTTTAACTTTCACGACTCACGATTGGCCGATGTAGCGAACTAGACCAACCAACAGTGGTTGTTAGCACAGTAGCCACTGCAAGGTTACAGTTCGGTTCAGACACAGTTGAATCCCAAACATTATTGTCAACATCAGCATCCCTGGCATCTGGTGACTGAGAAGAGGGAATCCTGTTTGTGCAAGAACGTCGTTTGCAAAAATGTGTTGATTATGTTTTCCCAAATACAAATTTAAGTAAAAATATCCAATTTTAACGTATTTCGTGACTTTCTCATTCGAAACAAAATTATAATGAGTATCCCGGGTAGTGGTGTTGATATGTCAGCGTTAATGTCCCAACATCCAGTTTTGGGTGCAATCCCGCCAGCGTTCTTCCTGCGTGCCAGCGAACGCTACCAGAGGACGCCGAAATGTGCAAGATGCAGAAATCACGGTGTGGTCAGTGCACTGAAAGGACATAAACGGTACTGCCGATGGCGCGATTGTTCTTGTGCTAAATGCACGCTCATTGCCGAAAGACAACGTGTTATGGCCGCTCAAGTAGCACTACGAAGACAGCAGGCGCAAGAAGAAAACGAAGCCAGGGAGCTTGGAATCCTGTTTCCGACACCTGCAGGTATGGCGCCGGAAGGGCAGCAAGATCTAAACGTCGGACCCTTGGTTCAGAGGAATACTTTTCCATCGACGGCCAGTGAACATTCCGAACCATCTAGTCCAAGTAAGTAGATACTATTTCATACTTCGTGCATGGGGTAACAAAAATTGTATGCTTAGAAGTTCCAAAAAAGATTATTGTTTACCTATTTACAAACCAACATTTTCGGTGCCACAAGTATATCGTTTTAAATTTAGAACGATGTGGTATAAATTTAGATTGTTTCTTAATAGATTTTCAAACGTAATAAAAATATTCAGCGCAAATTTTCAGGTTTTTTGGAAAATTTTTAAGGCGAATTTTTTAGGGAAAGGACGTAGTATTTGAGTTGGATTTTTAATATCCATTGCAGACAAGTAATATTGCAGATGTTATAATACTTTCTATCAAGTAATATTGCCGATGCCTAGTGTTTACATATTTTGGAGCAAAAGGTATTCTATTGTGTGCCCTTCACCCTCAATTTTGCAATGGAAGTTCGATTGCTCAGATCGCGAAAATGTTCTAAACCAAATAATGCAATCCGAAAATTGATTTAAATACGGAAAAAGGTACAACTAGGCAAATTTCTTTAATTGTGAAAATTACGCATACACATCATGAACAATAACCAACATACATTTATTTATTACATACATGCATACAGAGTGTCCCAACCTTCCGGAATTGTAAGGTTGTACCTATTGTATCGATAGTATGAAGCTAAAATTCTCTGAGAACGTAATAGACGTCATATAGGAGATCCTTCAGAAATATTTTCGTCTACACAGGGCGATCGATAAATAGCGAACTGGGCAGCTTGTTATTTTAAATGGAACAGCCTCTATATTATTACGTTTTTAATTACTCCATCAAGAAATAAGCCAATATAATGTGGATATTCGCCTATATGTGGATATCTATTTCCTTCAAAATATCCGTAATGCAAATACATTTGAGAGTAAATTTTTACGAGATTAAATTACATACTTGGCTTTATCTAGATATGATACTAAAACGACTTCGAAACACGCAGAGTGCACGTAGAGAAACGCTTACTTGAATCAAACCTGTCCGGCCTTATTCAAGACAATTATTGTTTCAATTATTCAATAAAATAACTGTTTTAAATCAAAAGAAATATTTTCTTAGCGTTTCTTTCTCCGCTTAAGAGAAGTATATACTTGCAATTAAATAATTGTATTTCTTTATTTAAAACATTTGTTATCTTGATTCAAGAAAATCTTGCAGAAAAATTGAAGAAAGCAATTCATAGTATAAATAAATGGCAATTATAACACAAAACAATATTTTATTAAGGATAGTAAATAGTTTTCTTAACTTCAGAAAACGTTTAGGAATAGTTCATAAATCAATTGTTTCATTTTTTTAAAATAAAACATTTTTTACTTAGAATTCTTGAAATGCATATTATATGCGCTTATTAATTGCGCTTATCTTGTTTAAAACAGTACGACATATCCGTACGTAATGTAGTGAATTATCCACATTGCTTGTGATTTTAAAAAGGCTAAAGTGGAGGTCATCTACAGAATAATGTACAAACAAAAGTGAACTTAATGTAGAAGTACACATGAAAAAAGTGCATAGAAACAATAACCAAGATAATGCTAATAAATAGCTCCTGGTATTGATGGAATCACTACCGACAAATACAATATGAGACGAGAAAAGCATTAAAGCCTCTTCCTCCTGGTTACATTGGTCTTACATCTCTCAGTTTATGCCAATAATCTTCAAAAGCAGAAACTGAAATATTTCCTGGCGCCACCTAGTGCCAGTAGTTATAGTCATGCCGTCCTAAATAGTAGCAATGGAACTGAAATACAGATACCATACAGACCCATACAATGATATAACCTTTAAGGTAAAACGTTTCATAAACATTTTCAAAAGATACCGGTTAGTGTAATATTTTTTCTTTTTATTACTATTTACCACGTGTACTAATTTAACTATTATTTTCTTAAGTAGAAAGTAAATAGTAAAAAAAAAGAGATAACTAAACTTAAATATTAACTTTAACTAATTATACCGTAACCTATAAAAAAAAACTTTTTCATTGGCTCATTCACTTGCTCCTGATTTTAATTATTAACTTTAGGTTCTTTTTTCCATTGTAATTTTTCTTTTATTGGATATGCTTGTAGCTGTCCTGAGGATGTGTTTTTTGAATACGAAACTGGTCGCCTAATTTTTCAATAGAACTTTGTGAGATCTAGACCATTTTTTCATTCCTACCTTTAATATGAATATTTTAACTTAAAACTTAAACTTTGCCAGATTCGAACACCAGAAACGTTATTTTTTTAATGTATATTATCAGTTCCTATTGTTTGATAGTATAGCTGCTTTTCTCCATGTCAATCCCTTTTCCTTCAGTATGTCCGCCATTTCACTGTCTCAAGTTGTTCTAGGCCTCCTTCTTCGTCTGTTTCCTATTTTTACCGCTTTCCAGATCATTTTCACTTGCCTGTTTTCGTCCAATCTATTTAAATGTTCCCACCATCTCAAGTGTTATTTTTTTTAAATGGCACCATGTGGCCACCGTATATCTCTAATGTTTGTGTATAATGATATTAATGATCCGTACATCTAATATTGAAAGTAAAAGAGATATTTACAAGTAAACGCGAGTCCTGCATTTGGATATTGCCTCCAAATGGTTTCTGCTGTTAATATTGTTTGGTTACCGTGACAACAGTACACAAAACATAGTGGCATGGACGATATTAGACTGATGATTTAAAATTTTAAACATAAGTAAAGAGTTAGGTAATAGGTATAATTCATTAGGAAAAAGCGAAGAAATTGTGTATATATGTATAAGATAACGTAAAATTAAAGCGAAGATTTGATTCTATTGGATATATTCATTTTACTGATATTGAAATAAAGAAAAAGAATTATACAATTAATGTATCTTCTTAGTGAAAAGGAACAAGGAAAACCATATTTTAACAAAAGTTCGTACAGGCTAACAGCAAGTGATGTGAACATAAATACAAAAGTTTAAATTTAAAATCAAAACAAAAAATCTAAAATATACAATAACCTGTAACACATCTGAAATACACTGTAAACAAACTTAATAATCTTGATTGTAATCTATATTGCTTAATAGCTATCTACTTATTTATCAAACTACGAAACTTCTTTTTTCCATCTCTGTACATTTGCGCAACAAACAAGTTATATGCATTGGCATTTTCTTATGCTATTTATGTCTGGAAATCTGTTAGAAATAGACAAATGAAACCCATATTGTATTGCTTTATTTCTAGACGGAGTAACCAAAAACGTAATAATATACAAGGTGCTCCATTTAAAATAACAAAACAGGTATCTGACTCGCTACTTATCGATCACCTTGTGTATATGGAAACATTTTTGAAAGATACTCTATAATGGTTATTATGTCACCAGAAAATTTTAGCTTCCTAGTGCTAACAGAATGCAATTTTATAATTCGAGAAGGTTGGAATACCCTGTGTGTTACAAGTAAAGTGCAAACTTTTAAATTACACAACAAAGCAGACAAACAATCAAGCATATAACTTATTTATAATTCTCAATTATCGTTATGTTTTCTTCGAAAAAGTTTTATTTATTATACATACAAATTCAAAATGAATATGATCTGTTTTATGTCTATGTAAGTTCACACCTGTCTATATTTCGGGAATTTCCGAGATCCATTAAAATGAGGACACAAGGCACCATGAATTTTACATTGTTAAGTAGAGTCACATGTAAAATCGTTGGTAACAAAGTCGCCATCGACAAAAGTACGTAACATACATATGTTTTTGTTATACATTCAAATATGAGAATTAACTTTAACCAGGCAAGTTGTACACCTTGTAGTTCTTTAAGTAATTGTCAAAAGTTACCAAAAGAATTCGTGTATTGAAACTAGAACTTTAGATATATCGTTGGTAAGGGTTTCCGCAAAAATAGTACGTCGTGCGGATTTAAAAATTATTATATTTTGTTAAAAAGGCACTTAGACAATACGGGAAAACGCTATTTTAAATATCGTGTAGATTATTCAGAGTAGTATGCAATTTACTTTAAATTTTGATTCAGCTATAATAGCAGCATTCTGTAATAATAAAGAAAATGTAAACTACTATCGTCCAAAATGTGGGATTCAGTGTAAAGAATCTTTAATGAAACACTGCAAGAACTGTGGCACAAAAGCTGCCGTATAGTTATTGCTAATTCATATGTAAACGCTGTTTTATGCTTAAAAGTTAAATATAAATATAAATATATTTTTAAACTACTTATCAATTTGCACGAGGAACCAACATTTTCGTAGTTCTGTAGATATATTATAACATAAATATGTAGAAATTGCTTCTAAACATACGGTAATAATGGCAATCTGAGATACTAAAATAATTTTCTTTTGTAATTTCTGTTATAAAAGAATAAATCACATCAAATATATACTAGTTTTAAAATCAGTCAGTAACATTTAAATTTAATAACAAAATACTTTAGCGTTTGATTCCTGTTTGATCGTAATATCCAGCGCTGCCACCAAATTTTAATTGCATATACTATTTCAATATGCATTATTATTATTTATATGGGTATTTTAGATGAAATAAATGCATGACTGTGGTCTAATGTAATTATTTAATTGTTAAATACATTTTTCTACCCTCAAAAAACATATTATGAGACAGACGCTTTGTAAGATCTTTAGTTTTTTTTATATTAGGTACCTATTATTAGGGTTGCCTGGGAATGTTACTAATTGCAAGAAATTTGTGAAAATTGGTGAATTATTGAAAAGCGTTTGCAGTAAAAGTTATTCTGGATGAAACTTTAACTTAGATAACGCATCCTAACTAATTGTTATTTTAAATTAAACACCCTGTATATTATTGCCTTTTTAGATTATCACCATTATTAACAATTACTGTATAATAATTCATGGCTATCATTGCAATGCTTAAAAATTGAGTGGTTTATATCAGATACCTTTATTTTACTATACAGGCTGCTTTTTAAATGGAAACAAACAAAAGAATAATCAAATTGGTAAATTTCGCTGTTTTTAAGAACCTTTTTAGTCGTATATAGTATACCCTACAGCTAAAGTTATTTTTATAGAATATCGAAAGGTATTATGTATAACGGATGTTTCAGTAAATGTTTCAGTTCGCAAAATACACTCAGAAACCTTCTAGGCAATCCGAAAAATAAACCGGATAAGAAGGAAAGGTCGGGAATTTATAAAATTGCATGCGGTGACTGTGATAAAGTCTATATTGGACAAACGAAACGGGCGATAGGCACCAGAGTCAAAGAACATATAGTTCATTATCGCTATGGTAGAACTAAATCATCAGGTGTAGCAGAACACATAAACGGAACCGGGTCTAATATTAAATTAGAAAACCTCAAATTAATTAAGAACGTGACTTACGATACTATTTATATGAAAAAGAACGCAAATCTGATAAATAGGGAAAAGGATCCACCTAGCCACTCATCTCTGATGGATTTATTGATGTAAAACGGGCACATGTTCACGTTTTGTGCTACAGGCAAGAGCCTTTCTTTTTAGTTTCGTTATTTCGCATGTTTTAAAGTGGGTAGGTGGTAAAAGTAGGTAAATATCTGTTAGAGTATGGATAGAGCAAGGAATGTTAGAATTAAAATCTTTTTCTCTCATCATTCGGTCGTACGTGTGACAATGTAATTGAACTCCTATTTATCAGCCGCTATTGCATTTACTGAACACTAATGCAGTTCCTTTGTTTTACCGATATACATTTGCAAGGAAGATAATGATGCAGGAAAGCGGAATACATTTTACGTAAAGCCTTATTATCACCAAAAAACTCAAAAGGCCTCGCATTGGCAAAACATACCAAGACAAAATCAAGCGAAAGCATTTATATCAGATTCGCCAAAAACACCAAAGACAATGCTGTCTTTCAGCATAGGGGATTTCAGAATACTAACAAGCTTATTGGCAGGTCATGCAGCCCTAACATGTCAGTTACATAAACTAGGAAAAGCTGACGATCAATCCTGTCGTCTATGCCAAGGAAATTTGAATGCTTAACATTAACATTTCAGTGGGCCATTCCTAACATCCACTGCACTGAAGGAAGATTAAAGTTCATCAAAAGCTTTCCACTAATCTAATGCAGTGGTTCTCAATCTTTTTGAAGTCGGGGAACAGTGAACTTTGAAATTTTTTTGGGCGGAACGCTTACAATACAACATAAGCTAAGTAAAGCAAGGGTGGCCAACCTTTTTGAAATCACGGGTGCAATGAAAAAAAAGGACATTGTTCGCAAAGATAACTCCATTATTGAAGAGAAAAGAAATGGAATATCACTTGCACCTGCGGGCACGGGGTTGACCACATCTGCTTCAAAATGTTACTTTTATAAAAGAATAAAATACCGATATTACTTAGAAAATCTCAAACTTAATGCAATACATGAACTTGGCAAATTTCAACGATATTGGGACTAATAAATGATAAACTGGCATCTCCTCTTCTAAATTTTCCTTCGCTTTCGCGTTTTTTCGTTTTAATATCAACCATCGTTGAAAATCCTGCTTTGCAAAGACATGACGTGGAAAATAATAATAATGTGATTGTGACCCGGGTATTCATCTTTAACAGAGATCAAGAATTTTTCAGGAGTATTTTCAATGAACTGCAATTTTAATCCAGGATCTTAGAGTCTGTTTTGTTTCTTCATCCAAAGTAAAACTGGAAAACGGAAGAAACAAATGGATTTCTTATCCAATCGAATTGTTCAGTTTTTAACAATGGAAAATATTTGGCAAAATTTTCTTCTATCGTCGTTAAATGTTCGATTATTAATGAAATAATTACCTCGTTTGGATCCTGCACAGAAGGGAACATTTCCGTGTTTCTTCTTCTTACGTGTCTTTCCCAAATAGTAATTTTTTTTCCATTGTACATAATTTTTCAGTCGATGTATGAATGTTTTCGTTGTTTCCTTGCATACTTATATTGATAGTATTAAAGTAAGCAAAAATATCAGCCAAATACGCCAAATTATTGCACCAATTATCATTTTTCAAATATTTTGCAATAATTTCGTGTTTTCTGTTTCGCAAAACACCAGAAATTCATTTCTTAATTGCAGCACGCGATTTAAAACCTGACAACTATTTCACTTCTGTATGAAGAACTAAACATTCCTACGAGGTAGGCGCCATAAATTCTCAGCCTGACAGGCCGTTGCACATGTACGAGGCCTACACTATATATATTACGGCTCGAAGAGTAGTAGTTTTTAGTATCCAGCCAAACAACGTGACTAGTGCATGAAAATGTCTTAGGTAACAAAAATTGAGTACCGCAATAACAACGTTTAGACGTCGTTTATGGCGATTTATCTTCTTCATATTCCATTGTAAAAAAATGTGGCAAAATGTTTCTGTTTGGGGCAAGAATCCCTTGAAGATGATGAGGCGGTTGGCCAATTGATCTGATAGCGCTTTAAACCATTTCAATTATTGAAGAAATGGTATTAGCAGATCGCCTTTTGAATGTGAAGGAATTAGCAGTGATGTCTAAAGGTAGGTAATGTCTCTGCGCAGCATACGCGTGCGCTTCCTCCAATGAATACAATACAAAAAAATAACAAATAAATCGAATAACATTTCTGAAACAAGTATTCGCCAAATTCTTCAAAACCATTGGGTATGAATAAGATTAGCGCAAGATGGATACCGCATCTTCTTTCTGCTCTCTAACGTGAACCTCGGGTCGAATGTGCTCGTTCGTTTTTAAACATGTGTGGAAACGACTCGAAATCGATTGTGGAGTCCATTGTCACAGGAGATGAAACAATGGTTCTGTATTATAATCTTCTATCCAAAAAGGAATCGATGAACTTCGTCCCAGAAAGACATTTTGAGGGAAAAACTTATTATTTTTTAAAGGATATAGAATTATTGATTGATCGTTGTAATAAATGTATTGAAGATAGGAGAGATTGTATTGAAAAATAAAAATTGAAATATTTTACCAAGTTTATTTTTTCTGTATCAGGCCGAGAATTTATGGCCTACCTCGTAGTCTGCGTCCTTAGACGAACAAAGTTGTTTGAAAATTTGGCTTTTCATTGGTTTCATGTTAATAAAATTAGCTGTGGAATCTACTTGATCCAATACTTCGTTTTTTAGGCAATGTCTTTATGAGAAGTACTTCTCGGTGCAAAAAACAGTGATAATTGAGAACACTTTAACCGGCTTCACGGAGCATGTGCGTGTTCCGCGGACTACGAATTGACAACCACGAGTCTAATGCATATAAGGGCATTATTACAATAGATCTATTCAGGTCACAGTGATTAAAGGTATCAATCTATAATAATATTACCAGCATGCCTTAGCGCCATCGAGGACCTTATTGATAGTTGCAGTTCCCGTTTGTTCGATTCAAATACCCATATTTCGTGGTAGTTTCGATTTGTCATACATCGACTTCTCTAGTAAGGAATGGATCTTGACCATGGAAACATCCAACGCCTGATAAATTTCGATGAAAAGGTATAGGAGTAAATCTAAATTTAAACATCTAGTGGCTATTGTTAAGCCGGAAAGCTGTAGGATAATTAAAATTTTATCCTTGCCAGCCGAGATACTTGAAGAACTGGAACTCCCATATACAACTTCACCCAATTATTACTCGCAATTATTTATAGAATCTTTTTTAAAGATCATAAAAGCGCGTCGAGTGAGTCCGGTGGATTAAGTTCCTGCGTCATATGCGGTTAAGGAATTTAATTGATCGTGCGGTGGTTCACTTCTCCCGCTAATGGCTCTCGAAAACGATACAGGGCTCGTTAACTGCGGCCCTAAGTACGAACAAGGGGACTTTAAAATAACTTAGAATACACCCTTAACAAATAATACGCATCGCGGGATCATTTCTGGGATATAATGTAATACATCAGTGTTCACGCACGTACCACGTCGATTGATACAATTAAACTGCGGTTGTATGATAAAAGAAGTGTTCTTTTTTGCTTTCCTCAAAAAGTGGTATGCAGTCAATAAGGTTCAAATAAATATGAAGACAGCATATACATACAGTATACATATATCATGAATTGGGTAGTTTCCCGTGAATATCTTCCTTATTATCAAATATAGAGATTTGTTTAAGTTTTACAGTTTTGAGTGCTAACTCATGTGAGATACCATTGAGAATAACTTTAAATTCCAAATAATTCAGGAATTATTTTTATTATACCTTTCATTTTCTAGGGGCGACGAGATTTTTTAATAAGAGATATCGCAATGTGCAGGCGTCTTAACCTTCTGAACTTGTAAAATTGCGCCTGTTGTGATTTCTGATGGCATAGCAGACATGATAGAGTAATCTATATGTAGCGAATCAGACCGTTACCACCGAGACTACAAGGTCTCAGCGTTCTTCGATGACGTCACGCTGTTTAGGTGATGTATCGCCATGCGCCATATTAGTCTAAGTCGTAAAGGAATCGTTTTTTTGCATTTCATTTTTAAGTTTTGAAGGACGGTTTAAAGAGGTTTCAAAGCAAAAACCAAACATGTAATCGAGCACTGTTTATTATACACATTTAAAAGCATCTCTTCGTGTTCAAACATAATTTTGTTAAATATAACGTAAACTTACAATTATAATTTCGCCGGTCCTTGAATCTGTAGCTGTTGAAAAATAAATAATATCTTCTTTTACAAAGTGTAACTCACAAACCTTAGTATACATTGTTGGAAAACAGCCGACGCCACAGTACTATATAAACCGACTGAACGATAGAAGTCACGCGTCAGTCGATTCGGTGCAGGTCGTTAGTACGTTTATAACAACGTTGGCATGTAGACCTACTGTGTGCAAGAGCGCACGTAATAATTTGAAGTCATGGTCGCCTGGAAATGAGAGTTTCGCATATTTATTGTTGTTGCTACGAAGTTTAGACGAAACTAATAGGAAATTCTAAAGACGAAAACAAAAATAGATTCTGATGAAAGAAAAGAAAAATAAATATTCTAGAAATTCTTACTAAGATCATCCGCACATAATGCAGTCTATCTCGTAACTAACCACATCACCCATTCGCGTTTTCGTATAGCTAGACATTTTCTTTCCTTATGTGTATGTCTAACATTGAAAGTAAGAGGTGAAACGCAGGCTCTGCATTTGGACATTACATCCAAGTGGTTTCTAGTGTTAGTATTGTTTGGTGACCATGACAACAGTAAACAAAACATACTAAAAATGCTGTTCGTAACTGTTGATTCAAAATTTTAAGCGTACTTATAAAATGCTGCATACAAAAGGGTTGATACATATGATGTATGAAGTTAAATATAACGTAGGCAATCGAGAGTGTAACACTAGTCCCCGCTTTACACAAAATGAATTAAATGTTTAACCACCGATTAACATGTTAATCTCTAATTAACTTAATTTTGTCACGTCGCTAATCATATTAAACAATTTTGATCATGGATTGAATTAATTACAAGGAAAAGGCATAGTGGTGGTCTGTGTTGTGGAAACAACTAATGAGATACAAATGTAAGTTAAAATAAATTACTGATAGTTTGTACTATAAATTATAAAATTGTAATAGAAATAATTAGCTTTAGAAAATCAGAAGGAACAGTTATTTGTAAAAATCTTGAAAATATATTTTTTTGAAGAATACGTACAGTTAATATAATGCAGATAAAAGTTCTGTCAAATTTAATAAAGTGTTATAACTTAAACCTGTAAAATATACTTAGTATGGAATAAGAGGATCCCTAGTCGTAAAGATATTGTTAAATATGTAAAAATTTGGTGTAAAAAGGGACAAACACAACATGTTAAAATGATGACCATCTTTACAATAAAACATAAAAGAATCAACGTTGAGTTATTTCCTCTCCCCTGCTGTGAATATATTAAAAGATTTTTTAAATATATTTATGCATGTATATAAGATTTAAATTTAAAAGGATTCGGTGACATCTATCGTTTGAAGGGGATTAAATATAACAAAAAGAAAAAATATGTGGAAAACCATATATGACAACTATGTATGTATTAAATAAAACATATACTATAAATTACATTTGTATCTCATCAGTTGTTTCCACAAGGTTCACTTATTTTTATTTATTTATTTAATATTCTAATTATAAAAAAAATTGTACAACATTATTAGTCAATACTCAACCTATTACAACTATACTTTCTGTCTGCCTGAGGATGAGCTGATATTGGCTCGAAATCGGTAGCATTGTGTTATTAAAAAGTTATTGTGAGAGTTAGACCATCATTACACCTTTTCCTAGTTGAGTCATGAGTCATTCACACAGAGTCACCTTGGATTGATTAAATCAATTTATGATTGAAACCAAATGTCATTTTGACATCTGCCAGTATTAACGACATAATAAAGTAAAATACCAAGGAAATTGTTTTTAAATTTATGCAAATAACAGCAATTTCCTTGCTATTTTACTTTTGTGTGTTAACCACCATACTTAGATTATAATCTAAGTACCCTACATATTTTTGTGTTGCCGATCGCCCCAAAATCATTTGGCCGAAGCCGAAACTTGCTAGCTTGTTACTGCCAACCGTTTGAAGATTTAATAATATCAACATTTATGATTATATTTGTGTCACGATTTTCAAACAATAATATAAATACTGTGTTTCCATAAACCTTTGGAATTTTGCATTTCAAAGTTCCAGTTGACTCTCTCGAAGAATTTTAAAATTAATTTCTTAACATCGATTTTGAATATGAGAGTTTTCAGCATATTGTTAGGTATCTACTATGTTATAACTAAAAGTATCATAGATATTAAGTTCTGTCGTGTATTTTTTCTAGTTCCACAAATTATAGCCTAACTACTAGATTCATGCATTTCAGTTAATAAATCAAAGAATTACCAATTTCCTTTCGAAGCTTAAGACTATCACAAATATTGTACAATTTATCAGTCTAATTGCCTTATTTCCAAGAAAATATGCTTAGAATTCAAAATGCGTTATTAATTGAATTTCTTTCATAAACTATTTATGATTGTAGTTTACAGTAAGATTAGTAGAGTTTGTTAAAAAGGTGGTACCGGCAGTGGCGCACCGCATAAAAGTAGGTACGTAATATACAATATTAGTGAAAAATAATATTGTTACCTTTTCCTGTCGTCTTGATGTCCACTGTGGCAATTAGCAACCGCCCTGGTAAGCTGCGTAGAATTGCAACATCAGCAACGCTTTCATTGTCGATTCATTCAGCCGTCGACAGTGTTATGAATACGTTGTCGTATACTTCGAAAATGATCGTTCGACATCCGGTGAAGTAAGATTTGCAAATGTCAGATATTCCTTTCCCTCATCTGGGCACTCTTAATTTTCAGTTATAGACCGAACCTTTTGTAAATCGGGATTTTTCGTTAAAATTGCACCAAAATTTTTGAGCAACATCGACTCCTATAGTGTTCATCAAGTTTTTTAGAGCGGCTTGTAAATTATTTATGCAATTTAATGCGTCTCGTGCAGATAAGTGACTGTTTTCTAATTGCTCAATAGCTTATGCAACTTCAGAATAGTTCATGGAAATTTCATCTATTTGTTGTTGAACGTCCGAATTGGAAAAAAGTTGCTGACTATCTCGAACTGCTGCAAAATCATTTGAATCAAATTTCAAGATGACATTTTTCACTTGTGAAAAATATTTCTGATAGTAAGATACCGCCTGGAGCCATGTTCCCCATCGCGTTATTACAGGCTGAGGTGGTGGTGGTAATTTCGGACACAATTGTTTGAATACACGGATGTGTTTGGGAGATTTGATGAACACTTTTTTGGTAGATGCTATTAACTTATCAACCATCGGATACTTCTTTCGAATGGTTTCTGCTACGAGGTAACATGCGTGTATGAGGCATGTTATGTGAAGAAGAGTCGGAAAGCATATTTTCAACATCCTACCAACTCTCAGCATTGTTGCGGCTCCGTCAGTAACGAACATTGTGACTTGGGTTCCTGTGATACAAAATTCTCTCAACGAACCTTTTATTATCTTGACAACGGTTTCTGTATTAGTTTTCTGAATCCTTTTACTGGATAACAACAGTGAAGTTGGTAGACCATCACGTTTTAAAGGACGCGCTACAACATGAATGACGCTGTGTTTCTGAGCATCAGTTGTTTCATCCACACATACGCAGATTTTCTTATTTCTCAACTCGTCTTTTATACATTCCTTTACTGTACCTTGCACACGTGGCAAATTGTATCGTAATTGCATAGATGTTGGCAGCTTCTATGAGGGAACGTACTGAGCCCAAAAAAGACGAAAGTGTTCATTAGATACTAGATGTTGTGGGATGTTGCACACACTTAACATAAAAATAAAATCGTATAAAAATTGCCAGTATGGAATACTGTTTCTTAAATTCAATACATGACGTTCACTTTTACAATGTTTTCAATATTCAAACCTATCGCGACTTAGCAATCCGCTATTGCATATTGTGCAATAAATATGCGGACTTCTATATTCTAATCCAGGGAAATGCTTGAGATATTTATTCACATTCGAAGGGAACGTTACATCCTTTGGGCGTTCCATCTCCGTGTACATATTTGGCGTGCAGCGTGCAACGTACTGTCGCTTTGAACTCTCTCGCGGTACTGTCGAGATCGACTACGAGTTGAAAATTACCCCTACCTACGCCGCTACCGCTACGCTACTGCCATCCGGTACCACCTTTTTAACAAACTCTAAAGATTGGTTTTGTGGTAATGCGACTGCAGTTTCAGCTAGTGATGTTTAAATTCATAGACGTGTTTTAATTATTATGATTACTTTTGAAGATATAGCTAAATTCTCATAAAAGTACTCTACATATAGTGATAGCTGTCTTATGACTATGATTTTTTGGTTTCTTTATGTTTACTATTGCAGATTAATCTCCTTGTAAACCATTTTCGACTTAACAGTATTTAAAAGTCATTTTTGGCTATATTTTACTTTTCTTTCTATAGAATACAAAAAAATGTTCATATTACGATAATAAAAATAGCATATTAAAAAACAAGTTTCATAAGATGATATTGCGACAAAATGGAAGAACACCTGAAACCCGTCTCGTTTTTTTGTTGGCATTGCGTTAGGCACCGACAAAATTTAGTTTTCTAGGCGGTATATTTTTCATTGTTATAGACAAGAACTGGTAGATGTTGTCTACACAGATTTCAGGAAAGCCTTCATTGATTATCTCATTACCACACATTCATGGCCGGGAATGAGTACCACCTTCTTTTGGCGAACATTTACACTATCTTGTTAATTCTTGTAGACAAACACGTCCTTAGTCAACGTTTACATCATCCTTAAAACAACCATTCCATTTATTGCAAAAATTATCCCAGAACAAATCATTCTGTAGGTCTTTACACGGCGCTAACATTCTACATGTTTTCCAGTGATACACAACCAATTCTACGTGATACAAAAAATATTTTTTTCCACAAAAATTGTATACATGAAGTTGATGGGTTACCCAATATGAAAAGGCCCATAAGAGGTTGTGAATAACCCTGCATAATATAAATATTATTATAAATACATATTTATAATAATATTATTATTGTATAATAATAGTCAATATTATGAATGCAGAATAATTTCCCCGAAATTAAATTTAAACTAACACAATATTGATTATCTATATGATAGCGAACGTATTCCCCAAATAACTTACACTTGTTGACTAAATGTTTATTCAAATTTAATAAATTCTGGTTAAATACCTTGCAATAAAGCACTGCATAATGAGGATAATGATACAACAAATTTGTTTCACTTTAAATACTCATTTTAATACTTATTTAGATAAAAGGGGGAATACGTTATTTTTCTATTACCCCTTTTTCCTATTTGTATGTAAAAGCCTCAACGGAAAACAAATCAATTACATAAGATAGTTTCAGCAACCGTTGCGAAGAAAAAAACACAATTTTCATTCCACTCTTCCCATTGAGGAGATGTCAGTTGCAAAGCGCCTGTGTATCACGGGCATCAATATTCCACAGTGTACAAAGTCATTCGGCATATGTACACTAGATGGGAAAGACGAGATTCCCTCGGGCTAGACCATCATCGTCTTTTCTATATATACAGGATGTGTATAAAGTAATGCACGAAGTGGAATAGCGTGCAAACGATAATATATTTAGATTTCATAGTTGTTAGCCTTAAACTATTATAATTACTATAACAAGCCTCTTTTTGAAATAATTTTTAGTTGTGCAACTGGTGTTTGCAGGATGCCGCCATTCTGTTTTCTTTTTAATAGGCACAAGGGTTTAACTATGAGAGGTACTTACTCGAAAAATTCAGAAAAGTACATCATAAAGTTCTCTATTGAAAAATAATAAAAAAATCGTAAAATATACAAATTATTCTAGACAACGAAATAGAAAGAGCGATAAGCAAACGAACTCTTAGTAACTGCGCAGAATGTTGCCTGTTCACTTCCTGGCAGAAATAAAGTCGTCTTATAAAGGCTTCTAATATTTGCTGTTACGTTCCTAATCTAAGCTACTAAATTATCGAATGTTGTTGCCCTATTAACATGCACCAAACTTTTTAAATACTATCAGAAGAAAAAATCGATTGGAGTAATGCCTGGGGACCGAGGAGGTTGTTCAATCTGAGCTCTTCGTCCAATCCATTTCTCGGGAAGCATGTGATTCAAATAATCACGAACTTGTTGGCCAAAGTGAGGTGGACCGCGGACGATCCGACACTCATTGTAATGTCCAAGATATCGAAGAATAGCTAAGGCTCTGCAAGTCGTTCATGAACTACGCGACGAGGAGTTGGCAGAAGTAAAAAGGAGAGTACGGGAATCCATTATAGAAGACTGTCGGGAGGAATGGGATAGGACTGAAACAGTAGAGTAATTCACAAAGAGGCTGATCCCTAACATCAAAGTGTGGCTGGACTGTAAACATAGAGAAGTGGGCTACTATATGAGCCAAATGCTAACCGAACATGGTATGCGAAGTGGATGACAACGGCAGAAAACTATAGCTGAAGATACTGCGAAGAAGAAGACTTCCCAGCACACACTTTCTTCCAGTGCCAACAGTGGAAGGTAGAGAAACGAGTTGGAAATCTGAAACTGGGAAGAAGATTGACAGTAGAGAATTTTCAAATGGTTACAAAGAGCAGTAGCGGAGCTTAGTTTGCGGTCACGCACTAAAAAAAAAATTGTCCGTAAAAGAAAGCGATGCGAAAGGAGCATATTAAGGCAGGCGTGGAATAAAAAGCCCGAACTCCTAATCTTTAGGAACTTTGAGGGAGGGAAGATCTAGGTAGGGAAGATCGAAGGACAACCCACCACCCGTGAAGATATGTTCCAGGGTAGGGTGAGCGATTCAGGCTGGTCACTAGCATAAAACATAAAGAATCATCCAAAGTCGTGACTTCGTTGATCGGACAACGAAGTCACGACTTTGGACGATTCTTTATGCTTTTTATCTCCTCAAATCGTTGAATTGTTCTAGATACTGTTGATCTACTAACTGGAGGTCTGTTGAGTATAATTAAATACATGATAAGTAGTCTGGGCAAACAGCGGTAACAGTCAGTGTAGTAGATATGTGGTGCGGAGTCGGCGATTATTTATTTCACGCATTTGCTTTAAAAATGTCGCAGTTAGGTACGTCGCAAAAACGACCAATGGCAGACACAGTTGGAAACTTTATAGTGGACATGCCGGGCTTAATTTTTGATGGCGCTAAAATTCAATGTCTAGTTTGTAAAATCTCTTTAATGTGTTGGTCCAGAAGCCATTGTCAACGTCATATCGAAAGCAATGGTTTCGTTTACTAGATAAAGAAGCATTTGTCTCCTTCTGGAATAAATATGCGGACTGTAAATTACTTAGTCGGACATCGATAGAAAATGTAGTGCCATTTGTTCGTGAACATATAGAAGAAAGAATGAAAACGGAATTGAAAGATAAAAAACTGTGGTTGTGTGTGGACGAAACAACAGATCGTCAAAAACATTCTGTGGTTAATGTAATGGTACGTACTATGGAACCACATCGACCGTCATCCTCCTTCTTACTTGCTTCCAAAAGAGTTATAAATTGTACTGCCGATGAGATTTTAAAGGTGGTGTTGAACTCATTGAACAAATTTGAAGTTTCAACTAACCAACTTTTAATGTTTATGAGTGATGGTGCCGCAAACATGCGTTCTTTGGGCCGATCTCTTAAAGAACACAGTGGTAACTTCTTACATGTAACGTGTAAAATCCATACTCTAAATCTTGTGGCACAAACGATTCCTACATGTTTTCCACTAGTAAATGCATTGATTGCTAGTACAAAGGCAGTGTTTCTAAAGTCACCGAAACGTACTCGACTATTTCACAAACTGTGTCCTGATTTACCTGAACCACCACAGCCGATTGTTACACGTTGGGGAACATGGTTGCAGGCTGCGTTTTACTACAACAAATATTTTGATCAAGTAAAGAAGGTAGTTTTAAAATCCGATCCGACAGAAGCTGCAGTAATCAAGAAAAGCCAGGAAATATTTCAAGATAGTCAGGTTAAAAGAGATTTACAAACTATTCACAACAATTACTTCGGACTGCAAAATGTTTCGATGTCGCTAGTGGATTCTGATCAAATTGTGAATGATGTTCACGCACAGTTATCCGCTGTAGAAGGCTAAACAAATTGGTGTGTAATACGAAAATTTGAAAGTGTTTTAGAGAAAGACTCCGATTTTCTTATATTAAGACAAATTTGCGAAGGTGCGTGTGAAGATACACTAAGTTGTTTCAAAGATTATTTTAAATATGCAAATATAACATCGCTAGATGTCGAGCGGTCGTTTTCGGCATTAAAAAACATTTATTCCGCACGTCGTACTCACTTGACTGAAACAGCTGTGGAAACATATCTAATGATTCAAATATTTAACCGGATGTTACCCAGTTTGTGATTTCACGGAAGACTTTTAAAACGGTAAGTGTTTCAGCACGTTTTATAATTTATTTCTTACCTTCTATTTTATGTGTTAACTTTTATGCGCTCGCCACGCCTCTGGCTGTTACCGCATATTTGCCCAGGTTAATGCTAAGTCTCCGACTGAGTTCTTCTGCGATTACCGAAACCAACGGTTATTAGTAATTCAATAGGTCGAATTTCAGTTAAATTAATTTTACTTAAACTTCAAATTTGACATAAATTTCAATGTTATTAGGAAAATAATACGACAAACACAAAACCATTGCTTTACGAAAACAATTTATCATTGATAATAACAAAAATGCAAAAGTTTTTGTTTGTACATATTACTAAAATAACGATCTTTATTTTCAGAATTGATATTTTGTTATTGATGTTTTGTTATTTCTTCGTTACTTTAGAATAGATAGAAATATAAATGGTTTAAGGTTATCAAATATCAAATCTAAATCCCTTACCGTTTGCACATTATTTTACTTGGTGCAATACGCACCCTGTATACATACACTTACGCGCATCAGTTTGTACCCGCATCACATTAAAATACGCACAATGCATAACCGATTAAGTGAGCTGCGGCCCACTATATTTAAATGGATATACAATGTTAATAATTAGTATGCGTGTGACGGTTGACGAGAGGATATTTCCATAGGCTGTTTGTTTAACCATTAACTTTGGTAAATGTTACACTAGAGGTTGCAATTGGACCCCCTTAAACATATATTTTCGTTTCGAATAGGTGTATGTGTGCGCATACTTCTTGTTATATTGTGCGTGCATGGCTAATGTTTGTGTACTTATGTGTAGAAACTATTGTAATTATTTGCTCATGCTTTAAAATCATGTCTAATGGATTTTGCTGGCGGTATTTCGACTCTAATATTTGTTCTTTTTCGAACGAGTCAAATTATTAAGCATACTTACTTATACGGTAAGGGTAATCGTTCCGAATGGGCATTTCAATTAATATAATGAAGATGAAGAACTGTTTGCGTTCTTCCAAGGAAATCCGTCAATAATAAGTGAAACTGTACGAATGTATCCTTCAAAAGCAATTCGTGAGGCACCAAAAGATATCTATTATTACCTTTTCTAATTGCTTAATTGATTTTCATTTGTAATATTGTAAAGTAAATACTATTAATTGTTAACGCATTGACCTATTAGGTAAATACAATTAATTTGAGCTGACTGCACATATACAAGTGTGTGTACCTTAGATGAGACCTAAATATGGTAATAAATTACGATAACATTAAAAGATGTCGATATTTCGTAAACAATTTCATCCAAATAAAGGACAATTGCTTTTAATTTCAAAATCCAAGTTAATATTAGTATTAAATTTAGCTGCTCATTAAACCAAAGTTAATAAAACCGCCTGCATATTTTTCAAAATTTTTAAAAGTAATTCAATTTCTAATATAAAAGCCACTGTAACTTTCTTATTATTGATTTGAGAACAATATTCTATAAAGCTTATAACCACCCCAAAAAGGTTGGTTTTACTGTGCCTCCAGCTAGGACAGGGCTCAGGACGAGGTATGGCCGAGGTCCATCAAAGTTGAGATATGTGCTTTTTTAAGAAAAGCGCCAACAACTTCGTTGCACCTCTCCTTGATGTGTGAAAATATTTATGAGACGTGAATTTTGAAATTTTAACAACAATTTTATTTGAACAAAAAGAAAAAAAATATTTAACAATAAAAAAGATAATCGAATTTTGGTTATGTGTGGTTTAAAACAAACAAATAAATATTCGTGCGCATACAGCGCCGTTCAAAATAAACAGACCGCGTAACAATAAAGTTGTTACAAGCATTGATATCAGAAATCGAACTATCTTTCAAAATTTTGCAAAATATACAAGCTATTCTATTAAAAAAATATATACAATTTGTATTTTCTATAAAAATGCCTTATTCAATTGTTTATCTATTAGCTGTATATTAACTACTAGCGAAAATAACAAAAACAGCAATACTGGCCCGTTAATTTGGATCGCCTGTACAACGTGACGGATGAATCATTTACTTAATAGTAATGGCTAAGGTTCGACAAGCGCGCGCTACGGCAGAGCCGCCGAGAAGGAGTTTAGATCGATGCGAAGCCAGTGGAGAGTTTAGTCATTCGATAGGCGTGGAAGTGAACGGTCATTCGATAATTATCAGTTTATCGGTGTGCGTCTTTTAAAACATGGATCGTCGTAAGCGAAGCTTACTTTTAGGATCGCATGTGAATAAATATATTAGCCGTTTCCCTGGGTTGGAATATACAAGTACTAACACGTGGTTCTAAACTGTCGGGATGACGACCAAGGTTTCAAAAAATGTAACTCTTTTAAATTTGCACCAATATTTCGCTTTTATTTAACGCTTTATCAGGGTCAATAAATGAGTTGAGTAGACAGACCGAACTGGCGAACTAAAATTTTTTCTTTTACGATGTACATTTGAGAAGCGGTGATTGATGAATCACTCATCAAGTGCGGTTCGCAAGTTCGGTCAACTTTGTGTAATCTTTTATGTTCTCTTCCAGAACATGAATGTGAAACTTTATTAAATAGATTTAACCAAATTAGTTAGTTCGCTGCTCGTACCTCCCACAATTCGTAATCCAAATTCCATTCGGGACGGTTCTAACAGATCTTGCAGTAGAGCAGGCATTTGTAATTCTCGCCGACCCTGAGCTCGCGGAAATGATCCATCATATATATTTATTAAGTTTTCTATTAAATGTGCAAATTAAAAAGTACATTTTAGTCTTGCTGTGTATATCACTTCAAAATACATACAGTGCGATCCTAAAGTGTCCCCCCCCCATGCTAACTTTTGAACAATAGAAGCTAGCGTTCCTAGAAGAAATAGGTCAATTTCTATTTTTCAATAGTTCAATCGTATTTCCGGTGTCATCGGAAGTGACGTCAACTTTCTTATTTTAAATAGAATATCCTGTACATTCTTACGCTTTTGGAAATGTAATCGAAGGGCAAATCCAACAATATCACAAATGTCACCTTTTAACTTAAGAAATATGACGATATGCAGCAATAAAGGTTTTGGTAATGTTTTTGTTGGTACGCATAGTTGGCTAGGAAAGAGGGCCAAATTGTTTCTTATGATGCTAGACTGATCTAAAGAGCTCGTTGCTGAGCAAAGTAATCATAACGATTGCCAACCTGTCAATTTCAATTCCAAAAGCGTAAATTATTCTTGTTATTTGTTGTTATTATAATCTGCATTTGTCATACTTTCGTTCTTTGTGCTCGTTATTATTTTGTTATTTTTGTTTCGTTAATTGTTGTTTCCCCTTTACTATATGGAACTTTATTGTAATTAGTTAAATGCGGTAGGTTTGTTTAAATTTTTTAGTTTTTGATAGGCAATGTGCTTAAGTTTCAGTTCTTTATGTTATTGACTTTACACTCCTCCACTTTACTCCGCATGGACCACGTAAGATAAACATCAAGTACTTAATTTTAATATTCGGCGAATTTGGCAAGAATTACCATGAAGTGGGACATAATCAACACTGCCCTGGCATAGCCGAAAATATTTGAACTTTGCGCTAAGTAAGGATAGATAGTATACAATTTACAGGGCGACCTGCTTTAACAGAAGATAATATGATTTAAATTATAGTACAATTTGTTGCGTAACCATGGCAAATAAGGTGATAATTGTTGCTAGATTTACATAGTATTAAAATTGACCCAGCAATTTTGCATGGTTCGTGCCGAAGCCATCATAAAAGTAACTACACAAAAAACCTAAAAAACAGACAAATTGTCTATTAAAAACTAACACATTTAAATAAACTTACCATAATTAATTAATTGCAATAAAGTTCCATAAAGTAAAGAAGTAAGAACAATTAACAAAACAAGTTAAAATGAGAGAAAATAATAAGGAGAACAAAGAAGGAACGTATGACAAATGCAGGAAGTTTGGAATTGAGATTTGACAGTTGGCAGTTGTTATGATTATTTTGCTTAGCAACGAGCTCTTTAGATCAGTCTGGCATCACAAGAAACACTTTGGCACTCTTTCCTAGCCAACTTTGCGTAATAACAAAAACAGATAACCAAAACCTTTATTGTTGCATATCGTCACATATCTTAAGTTAAAGTATAACATATGTGGCATTGTTAGATTCGCCTTTCGATTACCTTTCCAAAATCGTAAAAATATACACGATGTTTTATTTAACGGCAAAAGTTCTTCTGTCATTCAAAAGTTAGCATGGGGGGGGGGGCACTTTAGGACCTCACTGTATAGAATACAGTAAACGCAAGATACTTTTTAAATGCTGTTAAATAAATTTACATTCACAATGTCTAAGCAAATATTGAAACAAATACATGCTCTTTTCTTATTACATTACTTATAGAGCACATGCTTATATTATTTTTGCAATACTGGTATGCTAACGGTTTACAAACAGTGCATAGTGTTTTCGTAATTTAGTTCATACAAATATAGGAAGTCCATATGTTATATGATATTTTTATATTGTACAGGCATATAAAATAATTTTTATTATACTCGAAATATAACAATGTAAGATTGAACAATGAGATAGAGCTTTAGTAATATATTTAGATTTGGCTATTGTTTATATGTAAATACTTCTTCAAAACGAAAACGTTTTGAAAATTGGAATTAAAAAATAAATAGGGAATATATAATATAAATAATGATAGCAAGGACTGTGGGGTAGTATGGCAAACACAATATTCACGGCACACTCCGCACCACACAAACTATTAATTAACTCGGGAAGGCTTTTTCGAAGACACCAAGTACCAATCAGTGTTGACGATGACCCAGGTGTCTTCGAAAAGGTCTTCCCGAGTTAATTAATAATTTGTGTGGTGCGGAGTGCGCCGTGAAGATTGTGTTTGCCAGGGAATATATAATTAGTGCCAATATGATTTACTTAAGTAATTGGATATACTTAGTATCGTTATAATGGTGATAGCCAACTACTAAATTATAAATTTATTGTTGAATTATGTTGGGGATGATATGGCAACAATGTAAGCAATTTCTACAAGAGCCGTTTAGTTTTAAGGTGAGAACGCACATAAGCCGATATGCTAATGATAATTGACTGCCACAAAAGGCATATTTCCAACATTCTAATATGAAACAGTTCTTCTTAATTTTTCATTCAATAAATATAATTGAGAAATTTTAGAGCGGAATGGAATACATATTTTTTCTGTAAATTCTATCGTGAATTCGAGAACATCAACTTAATACTCTTTCTTCAGTTTCATCATTAAAGTGCGGAGGAAAATGAAGTGTTACAGATGATCCATAAATTAAATTAAAACTAACTGTGTCATTTGACGTTTATTACGCCTTCTGTATTTAAGCGCTCTATGTAAAACAAATTACCACAAATGCCAAAATGGAATTTTGAAATAACTTTCATTCAGTATTCACACTTAAAATTACTATTAACAAGAACTCACTTCTAAACTCGTCTATCTTCTACAACAGCTAGCACTAAAGTGTTCTTTTCTTTTACCGTTTAATATTCTTTACTTTACTTAATTCTTTTTGCTTATCTACCTTTATAGGGTGTAAGGCATTGTGAAGTTGGGCTGTTAGCTTATGCTCTTCTTACATTTCTCTCTCCTTCTCTTCCTGTCCTGTGTATTCTCCCAGTTTTCTTCTCTTTTTACTAGTATCAATCTTACATCCTCCAACCATTTCCATCATGCTTTTCTAGGTCTTCTTCTTGTTTTCTTATTTACCCTTGCTTCTAGGACTT
Organism: Dynastes maya; assembly: GCA_029619315.2. Lineage (NCBI taxonomy): Eukaryota > Metazoa > Arthropoda > Insecta > Coleoptera > Scarabaeidae > Dynastes > Dynastes maya. The sequence continues at coordinate 34,289,797 of JAROYE020000003.1, forward strand.
GTCTTACTATTCCACTATCTTGTTTTCTCTTCACGTGACCACACCATCTCATTTGCTTTCTCGATGACTTCTACTATGGGTTTTACCGGATTACTCCTGATGGTTGTATTCCTAATTCTATTCTTCTTAAGAATCTCTGTTACTGTTATTCTTGGTCGGTTTCTTTCCGTCATTGACCACGTTTCTGTTCCGAATGTTAATGCAGGTGTTATTACTTTTTTTAATTTAATATTTGAACCTTGATGTCTTTTGGGATTTCCTTCTTTCCCAGAAACGTATCTTTTATGCTATTATAAATTTTTCATTCTGGTGTCACTCTTTCCATTTCCTCATTTAACCTTCCATTCTCTGTTATCATTGATCCTAAGTATTTAAATTTTCGTTTTAGTTCCCTTTTATTTATTTGTACTACATTTTATTGTTGTGTTTTTCCTATTGTCATGGTTTTTGACTTTTCTTTACTGATATTCACTTTGATTTTTTCGAAAACTCTTTTGTAGATCTGTATGTTATTATTGAAGATTCTTTGATCTTTGGCTATAATGACCATATCAACCGCATAGCAGAGTTCACTTATCTCTATTCTTCTCATCTTCCAGTATCCAACTTCATATGCATTGACCTCCATTTCGCTTCCTTTATTACTTCATCCAGGATCAAAGAGTAGGATTTTTATTACTTCATTATTTTCAAAACAAAATTACATACCTATAACTTAATCTACATAAATGATTTCACTACAGCTTTCTTTCCAGTCTGTAATACATACCTGGATATACCATGCAGCGTCATCGTGTCATCGCTACGTATCTGTCACTTTGACATGTCTTCTTTAGTGAACCCGATGACTCGTTACATACCGGTATTTAATTAATTATTAAGAGTAAATAGAATTATGTATTCTTTCTGTGATCATCGTAATAAATTATTTTAAATTTGAATATTAAGGCCAGAAAGGATATATCATGGATTATAGTTGGCGGAAAGACCAAAAAGGGGGTTTATATAGCCGCGGAAGTGTTGCATTCGGCTATGGAAGTGCGTCGCTCATAAGCAAACGTACTTGGCTGAACAGCGCTAATCATAGCGATTGCACTAGCGTTATTTTTAATATCCCCGCAAGTGATGTATTTCTTTACATTAATTTAGGTATAATAAAATAATAAATTCTTTGTAACAGTCAATGACTAGACATACACCATTTGTTATGACAGAAGTAAAATATCAGGAGTCACCTCGGGGATGTAAGTATACAAACAATGATTGCAAATCTTATACACACACCTATTCAACAATAGTAAATAATCATTTATTATATAGAAAACAATAACTCCACTGTCAAGTTAATCCAAAAAGGAATAGACGATTGCTTTCAATAAACTCATTCCAAAGAGTTAAAGTACATACAGGCTCCCCCAACCTTTTGGAACTATAAAAATGCGCCTGGCTGAAATAATCAACCACTTTATTTAACGTTGGCAACAGTGTATTTATGTTGATATTATTGACATTAAACATGCTTTTATGCTTGGAAGATTTACCTGACATTTGATGATATTACGATTAATTTAGCGATGAAAGAATAAAAGATACAAATGTTATTGAGTTTCCAGGTGCAGCAAAACCACTGTATCAGCATCTTATAAAATCCCTTTCCTTGTCCCACGGCACGAGATCACAATATAGTTTGTTATTTATCGAATAAAGAACCTTATAATTTTAATGTAAGCAGTTGTTACATATCTGTTGGCTTATGTTGACAGATTTGTGCTAACAATAAGTATTATACTTGTTTAGTTTAACACAAAAAGCTTTTTCCGAAAAAATAATAAAGTTGAAATGAAAATATCTTGAAAATCATTTATCAGTATTGCTAAATGATTATTACATACAACATCCAGAGTAAATAACATTTCATGCAACTCCCCTATTCAAATAGAACACAAAAACATAAAATAACAGCGGTAAGTAACAGAAAGACGGGATGGTAATGAAATGTTCATTCTAGAAAAGAATCAGGAAAGCTAAGCTTGTATATGGCTCGCCTGTATACTGAGAAAAGAATAAATTTTACAACACGATTTAATTCCATTATCCACTTTACGAAGCGTTAAGGGTAGCGATATATGCCCTACGCAATCTATTTAAACTAAATTTCCGGACTTCATTCTCTGACGACCGCCCTATTTGCCGTCAGGGAGTACACATTACCTAATTACTGTGAATTGTTCTTTGGAGTCCTTGCAACCCGTGGGGCATATTCAATTGGCGTATTCGCGCTTGACTTCTCCCCGTAATAAAGCGTACATTTTTTTAACGCGTTTATAATTGTTTGTAGTTTCTCTGATTAAAAAATGAGAGCACGGCGAATTTTGCAAGCGTGTTTTTCCCGGATTTACATGCGATTAATTATTTTGTCGTACGCTCCGATCGATTTTTGAATAGCGGTAGATATGGTTGGCGTGAAACGAAAAATTAATACACGTCATTAGCGAACCCGATTTGTAGAATTTGTACATATTTCCTTCCACGTAAGTATAATGATGCCAATTGGGAATTTTAAAAGGATTTCTATTCGTTTTAAGTGGATTTCTTAAAATACGGAACTAACGAAACACTGCTATATTTCACCATTACTACAACACTTCGCTAACACTGGACGCACGTTTCGATAGCCAAGCTATCATCTTCAGTAGTAAAAATGAATTGATAAGGGAACATTCCAAGGCGTCGATCACCGATCGGATTGAAGCTTTGCACATTTACGTAAAGTTTAGGGAGTGAAAGCTACCCCCGAAATGTTGACAATTTTCGGATTTTTGCAATTTACACCGCTATTACGAATAAAAAAAATATATATATATCTTTAAGTACGCCTTCATAGGTCTATCAAACTAGCGCAGATGAGATTTTTTTGCCACCCCTACCACTATCAGCAGATATCATTTCGGTTCGTTTGACGTTACTCTGATTTAGTAACAAATATGCGTCAAGAAATAATGCGTCAAAATTATTGCTTGGTGACCAATGTGCGAACGTTTATTCCAAAATATCCAGACTTCAAATACGATGGATTTGGAGATGTTTGGTGTGCAAAGGGATTTACTGAGTTGAAAACGATTACAATGCGAAAAATATGTCAATAGCGCAAACCACAAATGGAAAAACGGCGGTCAAAAACCCGCTGCCGAACTTGTAATGGATTTAATATTTATGATGAATGTTTGCAACATTCCATTTAATACCATCCAAAAAGACCAGTTTCGTAAGTTTTGGGACAAATAAGTACTGATTTTCATAGCAATACCTGCAATATTATTGAAGATATTTAAGTATTTCCAGATTTTTGCCCATTAGCGTGTTTTATTTGAAATAAGAAAGCTGATATTCTTTTCCGATTTAATCAAGGGCGTCATGAAATTGAAGATATTTTAGAATATAAATTTCTATCTACACTACCGGCCATTGAAATTAGGACAACTAGTGAATTATTGCAAACGTGAATAAAAACGGTAATAATGCAAAAGAAAATAAAAATTTATTGCTAGAAATAAAAACATAAACAAATAATAAGAAGAAATAACTAAAAAAAAATACAACAAAACATTCTCATTAAAGTATTAGGCTATATCTTTTGCTCATCGAAATAGCTTCCTTTGGCTTATAATACTCCCCGTACCACTCGTGGCATGGGTTCTGTTAGTTTGGTTAGAGTTTCACCGGAAATGTTATTCCAGCCAGTTTAGAGAAGTCGCCGCAGGTGCTCTTTCGAAGTTGGACAGACTTTTTGTATTCGTCTGTTGAGCCTATCCCACGGGGTATGATTTGCAAAACGTTCTCATCTGCTTGAGACGCTAGATAATCTTTACAGATTCGTGCTGTATGTTTGGACTCATTATCAAATGCAAACACGATTTTCTCCCCCAATTAACCGCAATCTGGATGTCACAGCGTTCTCTTCTAGTATTTTCTTTGCGCATAATAATGCCCATTTTTGCTGAGATCTCTGGTCCCAACACTGCTAAAACAACCCCAAATCATCACTGAGCCACCACCGTGTTTTACTGTGGGAACGACGTAATCGCGTCACATCCCTCCGTCTTTCGTTTCTCTCACAAAAACTCTATGCTTCTGACCAAACATTCTGAACTTGGATTCGTCCGTCCAAAAAACATTTCTCCAATTTTCTTTTGTCCAATTCCTATAATTTTCGGGTCACTGTAGTCGGTTTTGACGGTTTTCACAACGCAGCAATGGTTTTCTTACCGCAAATCGACCGTAAAGACCGGCTTCTCTTAAGCGGTGTTTAGTGCTGGTTACAGAAATTGGGCGTTTGCGTTCCCTGTTGATTTCTGCTGCGATTTCGAGCGCCGATTTCGTTTCCTTAACACTGTAAGGCGTCGATCCTCCGCACGCGTTGTCATTTTTGACTGACCTGGGCGATTACGGCCTTCTAATGTGATTCGGCATCGGCGAATAATGTAATGCACAGTTGATTTTGTAACTTCCAATTTTTCCGCAATCGCACGCACGGAATATCCTTCCTCATGTAATACGAGAATAGCCGATCGCTTTTCTACAGTTATAGGCTTTTCTTTCGGCATTTTTTAAATATTACTTCTAACAACCATTGCAACCGAACACCCGTACCGAAATTGGTTTACTAATAGACTGATTCACAACGACTATGATAAGAATTACTCCCTATTGTAATCGGTAAAGCGTGACACACGCAAGCACCCGCAGAGGCGCCGTGAGGAGCTGTGTTTACTATGTTCATACAAGGAATCGAGTGGACGTTCGGTTATTATCGGTTGATCGGTGTGCGTGTACTATTTATAATGTTCGAGAAACTAGTGGAACCGTCCGGGGCGTACCGCGCAAAAGTAGACACAGTATTAATAAAAAAATAATAGATTGTTACCTTTTATTGACGTATCAATGACCACTGCGGTAATGTGCGACTGCCATGGTACGCCGCGTACTACTGCAACATAAGCAATTCTTCCATTCTTGATTCGATCAGGCCTCGACGACGGTCTGAAAACGTTCTCGTATACTTTGTAAATGATCGTTCAGCATCTAATGAAGTAAGATTTTCGAAATTCAAATGAACTAGAACTCCTCAATGTCTGCCGCATCACTGAACTCTGCATCCACATACGTACATACACCCCCCCGTACAGGGGTCTCTGCGGGTGCAACCGTTTGTCACGCTTTAGTAATCGGAGACGCGCAGGTAACATTTACGACCCTCTATACCCATTTCCTCTTTTGTAAACATGCTTATAGGCCGTTCATTAAATATGAAATGATTTCTAATGATTTTATTACCTGCTATTAGGATAAATTTATCTTTATAACATTTATTCCAATTAAGATTTCCGTCTTAAATACTTTATTGTTAACCCAGCTTTGTCGTAAAAGTTTTTACAGTAATACTAACGGTATTGAATACCGAAAAAATCGATCTTCTAAAAAAAATTATAGTAGTTGTCCTAACTTCAATGGCCGGTAGTATATATCGCCCGCCAAATTTTTACAACAAAATATCTTCCGAGATACGTGGAGTACGTCATCATCATGACCTTGTATATGTTGAATACAGATAAGGTAATTACTACGCAGTTAAAGAAAAAGGGCATATGCGTAATTTATTGGTATTTCTGAAAAGTTTAATTTATTAACATAAATCCTTGTACGCCTATCTGTTCATCTCGTTTCTTTTAGCTAAACATGTTCTTTCTCTAAACGATCTTAAATAATATTCTCATATTAAAATCGTATAGAGCATTATTCAGGGGAGTAAAGTGAGCATCGGTTCAGAGCCCTAAACAGACAAAAACGCGAAAACAAAGGCCGAGATGAAAAGAATCGAGAAGTGTATGCTAGTTAGACGGCTGTGATATTATATTCGCGTTTCTTTTTGTGTGATATGTACTATGTTGGGAACGCGGAGAGAAAGAAAAAGAGAAAAACGAAGGCGAAATAACCGGCAATTAACTAAAAAATAACAACAAAAGCTTTTCGAATACGCAACGCCAACGTTAAACTGTTCATTAAATGAATGGAGGTGAGGGATGGCGGGGGTGGCGACAGCGGTAGCGGCGATGGCTGCAGCAGCAACAGCGGGTGCTTGATGGGTTTTTAACGAATTAACAACTCTTTTATGTCGACGCTACGAATAAAGGACTGTATACGAAGTTAATCCCGGCTTTCAGCATTTTGTTTTCAGTTTCCACATAGAAGCAGAATGACCGCACAGTTTTTCTTGTATGCTTCACTGGTTTTTTTACGTTTTACTTTGAAGAGGTTTCGTTAGTGGCGTAACTGCAAAATCGCAACCAGTGCAGTTTTGAAACCCTTTCCTATAATAATTCCTTAAACAGTCAAGTATAAAAATATGCATGATATATGAATATGTAAGAAGATTCTTACTCAATAGCAATTTTAACTAGTAATTATTTCAATACTAGACAGGTTGTTCCACGAGGAGTTGTAAATATTTTAGAAAGTGGCTACTTTGTGTAGCAAGGTTCATATAAACGTGTGTTTTAATTTTTGTAATGTAACTACCCGCCGAGCAATATACAGCATATCCACCTAGTGCGTGGACGGAAGACAATTCATTTCCTGAGCAATCTAGAGAAAAAGGTTTCAAATAAAAAATATTCGCAGTCAAACGCTGCACAACATAAAATTATATTCAAGTATGCAGGGTGTTCAGTTTCCGCTGCGCACGATATAAGCTTGGTTTTGGAATAGCCTGTATATTATACGATTTTAGATACTTCTCCTCAATTCACGGCAACTTTCATCAATATTCCTTATACCTATCTATCTTAGTTTTTTAGATAATAGACATAATTTGAGATTTTTGCGAAATGTCGCTCTTTCTTTAACGGAAAATATCTTAAACAGCTTACACGCTAGGGTAGTGATTCAAATTTTGTTCGATTGAGTATTTCTTGGAGTTTTTGGCAAGATATCGAAGTTTTTTTGATGTCAACCAGATTTTACAAGATGACCATCGATATCGTTGCCAAATTTGATTGATGTTGTTTTAATTTCTTTAAATGGAACGCTCTGTATATTTTTACAAGATATAATAGACAAGCCCTTCTAGAATCTTTTTTGTAAATATTTCCCTATGTTGCTCTCGCAATAGACAAACACGGTCTCCCCATATTTTCGTAAGTTCTCGAAAGTATCTGGTTGTTGCACCCTTGCGGAAATACCCAGGCAGACGCATCCGTATAATGCAGGCAATAACGTACCCTCGAAATACGAAGGTAAGTCAAATATTATCTACAATTTCGCCATAACAAGCTTTGAAGGTTATCGTAGTGGCGGCCGCTTGCGCATGCGTTGAGTTGGCGCCTCTGTGGTCATGTGTGCGGAATTTAATCACGATCACGTAATTTGTCTGCTAACTACAACAGCATAAGCATGTGAGCTCCGCTATTAGTTTGCACCAAAGAGGAACAACGAGCAGTGATCCGATTTTTGTGGTCAGAGGGTGTGAAAGGTGCTGAAATTCACCGGAGACTTTTGTCACAATACGGGGACAGTGCTTTATCTCGTAAAAACGTTTTTTTGTGGATCGAAATGTTTCAAAGTGGTCGCACGTAACACAAAAGATGGAGCTGGACGGCCGTCAACCTCGACCACCGACGACAACATTCGGCAAGCTCGAGAGATGGTTACAGCAAATAGGCGAGTTACCATAGGCGAGGTTGCATCGCGCGCACACTTTATGAAATTTGAGTTCATCGTGGATAATTTGACAGGCAGAACCGTGACTGATGTTTAAAGAAGATGTAACCTCACCTGTGGTAACTCGCCCCAAAAAATGCGTGGACAACAATTTTTATCACCTCAAGAAGGCGTTGAAGCCTTCAAAAACCATGTTTTGGAGATACTACCTTCAGATTGGAAAAAATATGTCGAAAATTGGTTCGAACACATGCAAAAGTGTATAAATCTCAATGGAGAATATTTGAGAAAACAATAAAACGATTTGTACGAAAAAAGTTTTTCTTTCATTGTTTGTTAAAAGGTATTCCTCGGTAGTTTTAACATGTAGGAGTAGTCTATTAAAATTGGTATGTATACATTTAGTGTTTAAAACTAGTTTCATAATAAATTAATAATATTTAACATATTATTATAAATTTTGTTAAATTACACGTTTTTGTCAGAAGTATTCTTCGGAGCAGGTATAACTCTAAGTTGAAGTTTATCACTTTTTCTTGATTAATTAATGTTTGGCCAAAAGAAAGGGTTTCTATTTTGCCGCAAAAATAATCCCTCTAAAGATAAAAGGACATGGACCCAATAGAATAACGAAATAAACTTTTCATTTGTACCATAGTGCTTGGCGAAGTTTATACACCATAATCTCTAATCCTCCTGAAGTGAAAATATTCACGAATAGTAATTACAGCCGAGGCAGTCCACTTCAACCGGTTATAGGTTGCTACATATACAGGTACATACAGGGTTGGGGTAAAATATGGAACCAAGCAAATATCGGAAATGATTATATTGATGAAACTTTGCAAGTGTAATGACTAAAGCTGGCCACGAGCGGTACCGCGCAGTAGCGTAGAGACGACCAGGCCTCGCGTTCCACTAGAGTTATTCTGCTAATAGAGATGTTTGCTGCCGCAAATAATTTCGCTCATCTTTTAAATAAAAATTAAATAACACGTGCTCAAACACTTATCATTTTAAGAGTCCTCCGTGAAATCACAAAGTGAATAATGTCTGTTAAATATCTGCAACATTAGATATGTTTCAACTGTTGTTTCGGCAAAACTAGTACGGCATGAGGAAAAAATGCGTTTATATGCAGAGAACGAACGTTCTACATCTAGTGACGTAATATTTGCGTAAGTAAAATAATCTTTCAAATAACTTAACGATTCTGTTGACGCACCTTCACAAATGTGTCTTAATGTGCCAAAATCAGAATTTTTCTCAAAAACACTTTCAAATTTTTCTAGAAGAGAAACATTTTTTGCGTCTTCAATCGCGCATAGCTGTGCGTGAACATGTTGCACTATTTGTAGAGATTCTTCTAACGGCACCGCAGGATTTTGTAATTTTTCTATTGCATCTGCTAGCCCGAAGTAATTGTCGTGAATGATTTTTAAATCCATTTTAACCTGACTATCTTGAAATTTCGACTGGCTTTTCTGGATAGCGGCAGCTTCCTTTGTATCGAATTGTAAAACCACGTTCTTAATATTGTAATGTTCCCCAACGAGTTAGAATAGGTTCTGGTGGCTCTGGTATACGGGGGCACAGTCTGTGAAATTCGCGAATACGTTTCGGTGATTTGACAAATACTTCTTTGGTATGCGCTATTAAAGCGTCTACCTCAGGATAACATTTTCTGATACTATCCGCCACAAGATTGAGAGCATGAGTTTTACACGTAATGTGTAACAAATTAGCAGAATGCTTTTTAAGAGACCGGTCTACAGAAAGCATGTTTGCAGCACCATCACTCACTAACATCAAGAGTTGGTTTGTTGAAAGTTCAAACTTGTCCAATGTATTTAACACTAACTTTGAAATTACTTCGGCAGTACACTGTTGTATTCGTTTGGAGACTAATAGAATTGAAGGTGCCGATTGATGAGGTTCCAATTTGCGTGCCATTACATTAAGAACAGAATGTTTCTTGCGATCTGTTGTTTCGTCGACACATAACCACAATTTTTGATCTTTCAACTCCGATTTTATTTTTTGTTCAATATGTCCACGCGCAGATGGCACAATTCTTCGTAACGATGTTCGACTTGGTAATTTGCACTCCGAATAGTTATTCCAGAAGCAGATAAATGGTTCCTTGTCTAGTAAATTAAACGGTATATTACATGCGATAAACGTAACGCATAAATTAAATATAAATTTTTCATTGTCTCGTGCGCAATTTCTTTTTGAGACATGCTTTTCACTATTTACGTGTCGTAGACAATGTTGTCTGGACCAACACATTAACGGGATTTTACAGATTACACATTTAATTTTAGCACCTTCATATATTAAGTTTGGAATTTCTGCAATAAATTTTCGAAGTTTGTCCGACCGCGGTCGTTTTGCTGACGAAATCATAATTTTTCTAGGACAGATAAACAATTGCGCAAATGACCGGCAGCGAAAATGTCCGTACTGCTCCGCAGACGAAGTAATACTACCGTTCCTCTCGGTCCGAACTGATTTTACGCCGATGCGCGGTACCGCTCGTGACCAGCGTTAGTAATGACACTAATGACACATAATGCATCTGATTTCGACTTTTTTGTTGTTACTGTACTTCTGGTTTAACCGAAATATCATTGGATTCGGCCTTCGATTACTTTTTTGAAACGTTATCATTGTACATATGTACAGGATATTCTATTTAAAGTAAGAACGTTGACGTCACTTCTGGTGTCACCGAAAATGTAATTGAAGTGCCGACAACACCAGATAGAAATCGACCTAAAAACGGTAGCTTTTGTCGTTCAAAAGTTAGTATGGGGGAGGGGGTATACTTTAGGACCTCAATGTATAGTCATAATAAAAGTAATCAAATAATCCGAATAGTATCACAGATTTAGTTACTGGACAAACTGTATTTTCAGGCAACTTATGTATAAGGCCCAATGAGTATTTATTGTTTCATCATAAAACAGTTATTTGGTTTAGTTATAACGATTTGCAAGTTGATGTTTTTGGTCTGTCACAGTTTTTACTAATTTCGATCCACTACGCGACGCGTCGCAACGCACAAAACCGCACACAGGTCATCACGAAGCGATAAACGGCGACGACCGATATCATCCGCGTGCAAGTTTTCCGCTTCGGATATCCCATTATATTAAATGGTTACTCATATTTACAGCATCGCATTCCTGGCTTATTGCGAATTCCGCAAGTATCATTTACGGGTAAATGAAGTGGCGACAGCTCTTTTAATCGCACCGACTTCTCCTCCCCAGATATTCACCGTCACGCCTCGCTGTTGCGCTCTATCGGCATCGTTACGATATGCTCATATTCATCAAGCTTTACACAAATGCGAATGAGTTGCGAGTGTTGTTTTCCGTTGAATTTACTTCAGGGACATTCGCGAATGCTTAACCTTAAAAAATATCAGACACATAGTCATTTAGGAGTATCCAAGGTAGGCAACAGAAAGGTTCCTAGATGAATAATATATTTGTTCATATTTAGCGTAAAACCACATAGGCGTTTTTGTTATATAGGATGTCCCACGAGGAACTGCACCGGTCGATATATGAAAAAGTATACATTGGAAAATTCTGAAAACTTGGTAATATACTAAAGCCTACATATACTATTGAATTAAAATATTTTCAATCATCTAAGACTTCCGGCTATAACGGAAGTTACTGCCAACTTTATTATCTTAAATATATATTATTACATTTTTGAATTCCAGGTTCAATTTTAAGGTTTGTTTGATGGAACAACTGTGGCTATTTTTAACCATATTTGAAATATACGCATTCTTTGAGAATGTTCGACAAATGTACCAGTGCATGTAAATGTGTTTAAGTTGTAAATTTTGCGGAACTGTTGTCCGTATAGGGTAGGATTAGAAACCGAATGAATTTTTCGAAAACCTTATACAGCGTGTCCGATGATTGCAATTAAACTTTCAAATGGAAAAAGTGTCAAAACTTACTTTTTTAAAATCGATGGCCTAGTGGCAATAACACGTGTCATCAAATTTGGGAGAATCAAGATTTTACGGAGTTTTGATGGTTATTCTGGACGGCAACATTGTGCAAGAACACGAGACGCTTGGACCAATAGAAATATTTTATTTTAATGTTACAGTAATACCACGTATCAACCAAATTTCCTTTTCTTGTAACACATGTATCAAATATAATATTAACAACATATTTGTTTTCACAGCAACTGTCCTAATAACAGTAATAACTTAGTAGGTACTCTAAACCTTTTAATATTTACGAAAGAAAGCAATTTAATAAAAAAAAACTAGATTACACATAGATTTTTCTTGTTTCCTGAAAACCTAGGAAAATGTTAATACATGTTATTGCCACTAGGCCATCGAAATACAATACCCATTTTTCTATTTCTCTTACAAAAAAAAAATGTCAGATTCAATATGCACCTAAAACGGATAATTTTAAAGGTATTTAGGAAACTTGTGTATTGTAACACAATTTTCTTCAAAAAAAAAGAGTACCCACCGATGAGAATGTAGCTTATATTTTGTTAAACTTTTAATACAAGCTTTTTGTTTGAGTTTCTTTTAGCAGTTATTTCTTTTTCACCTTGCAAATAGACAACTGTGGCCATGGCAAGCGCTACAGCCATAAATTGACTAATCAATCAATCAATAGACAACTGATTTTAATAAACGATAAAATTATTGTAAGTGGTTTAATAACACTTTAAGGGAAAAAAATGATTTTGGTTTTATTTGTTAGCGTACATCTTTTCTTAAAATTATTACCCATAGATAACCAAAAATCGAGATATATTATTTATATTGGTTCTATGGTTCCAAGTAGCAATTAAGGAAGGAGCAAATAATAAACAATCTTAGAAGATATATCAGTCTGTGCCTTGAACGCAATGGTAATTTCAAACATCTACTATCGATAGGTTATCCAATGATTTTGCCTTATGTATTATGTCATACATTCGACAAATGCTACACTGAGAGAAAAGAGTTGGTTCATCCAATAAACCACGAAATGTTACACATTTATGTGTTCATTCAACTAAAAATATATTCTTTCAACACTTTAGCGAATCATTCCAATCACCTTGCAACTTAACAGAACACATTAACTGTTGTTTTAAACCATATGAGTTGAGTACATTGAACAAACAAATTGGTGGAGTCAACCAATCTTTTCTCTCACTGTATATTAATTTAGAGAAGATTTAAAAGCTTGTGCATTACAAGAATTTAAGAAGAATACAAAATTCCTCAAAATTGCTTCTAGAGGAGAACGGGGAACTTGAATGGTGCAAATGCAGATCTATTTCTCACCATCTTTTAAGTTTTTGCTAAGAAAATTGCTTCTGACGAATTTATTTTTTTGGAACAGGCTTTATGTTACAGTTAAGGGCTTTTATGCAATGAATGTGTTATTTTTAGAAGCGAAAACTTCAAGTAATACTCAACTGAATAAAATTTGAATAACTCCAACATGTAGGGCGTTTAAGATGTTGGCCATTAAAGAAACATCGCGATTTCGAAAAATCTCAAATTATCTCAATTATCTTAAAAACTAAGATAAATAGGTATAGGGAATGTTGATGAAAGATGACATGAATTGAAGAGGCGCATTCGAAAATGTAATAACATACGGAATGTTTTATTTAAAAACCAAACTTGTATCGTTTGTAGCGGAAGCTGAACATCCTGTATACTTGCACATAATTTTATGTTATGTTGAATATTTTTTAATTAAAAACTTTTTCTCTAAATTGCGCAGGTAATGAATTAACTTCGTATGCCGAACTGACATTAGGTGGACACGCTGTATATGCTGTACAAATGGAAATATTAATATAAAAAAAAACTCAAGTGATATACTTTTCTTGAGGTAGAATCATAAGTTACTACAGCAATGGGCCTGTTTTGTGAAACAGTCTGGATATGTTGACATATATTCCGATTATAGAAGAAAGAAACGTATAAAGTATAAATATCAAAGACTATAAGAATTCAACTTGTCAAATAAGTAAACGGATAAACTGGATCGCAAAAGGTCGTGCTGCGTGTAAATTTGTTCAATATTAAGTAGCAGATATGTGTCGTGTTACCTACAGGTGTAGCATTACGCCGAATAGCTAATAAAACTTGAAAGAATCTCCAATCTCTTCGAGTTTCTTTCTCCAAATATATCGCAACGGGTCGTCATTCACTTAACTGTTAAAGTATCCGTTTACATCGGGTTGCGATTATCTTTGCTGTTCAGGCGAGAAGGGGCGACAGTATCGGATTCCTACTTCCCTGGCGGTACAGTAGTCAGTAACTGGGACGGTGTTGTTTTGCGATCTTGTCTTAGGTATATAGAAAAGTTTTTCATTGAATATGTTGCTTTATTTACCTCATTGTAATAGTATTGTTAAATATGTGATTTTATATATCGTTATTAGGTTACTTACCTGTTATACTTACCTTATAGTTCCTTTTAACGTTGAAATATGTTTATGTTGGTATTAGAGTAGATAGAGTCTGTCAATAGTGATACACGATGTAAGCTTCGTTTATTTTTAAAAGTTATTTATATATGAAAGTATATTACAAAAACTACATAGTGGCTTTTTCTCTTCGTAACAAACAATATTTTAACATGGTAGCAGAGATCTGTAGTTGTGAAGAAAATTAAGAATTGAATATTAGAAGCTTCTAGAAGATAGTACGTAACCTAGTATATGGAAGTAAAAAGGCGGGAAACAGACAATATGGCAAGCGAAAAAAAGGAAGAATTTTTGTTACCGATATTCGATGGAACAAATTATGATAAATAGAGGTACAGATTAAATTTATATTTAGTAATGAAGTTATTATGTACCTCCTCATCTATTAAATTTAGAAATTCCCTACTGCTTAAGATAGGCTTATACAGAATACCATTACTAAACCTTTTTTTTTGCAAGATTGTCTACCTTTTCGTTAAATGCAGCTGCATGCTTACATAAAATTTCGTATCCACATTTTCCATTCTTAGCACACCGTCATATAAAAATCGTAACTATAGTTGCTAAATCACTTATCAGAGGTCACAAATACTCGATCAGAAATATAGAATCATGATTCGTTTACACCGTACTAGGGTTAGCAGTAGAAGTCACTGTATAACAAGAGAGATCACAGAATACTAGCTGAATCAGAAAATATAGCAATGCATTTGGATTTCGTTTTAGCACCGTACACTGAAAAAAGAAATTCCGGTACGGATAGCCCGCCGGTTATCCGCGCCTTAATTTTCGTCGCAACATGAAATTTCCGGCAGAAAAGTAAATTTCAATGTGAAAATTTAGATAGAGTATAACACTTTTACCTTGTCCGACGTAAAAATTTGAAAACTAAAAATTCCCCTGTACTTTTACTTATCTACATGATATTTATTGCTCATTATTACTGCCATAATAAAAATGTGCTTTAGACTTATGTGCAGGGTTTTTCACTTTATTTTGTGCACTATCTATTTCCATTGCTATTGCAGATTCGAAAAAAAAAAAAACAGGGCGGCCAACCAAACATAATTATGCTTTTCTTAATGGAATACCTTATGTATTTTTGGCTAGCCTCTCATTTTCTGATTTCAAATATATTATATTACATATATAAGACTATTTTAAGTAATAAGTTACTTTATTGAATAAATAATATATAAAAATATACACGGTGTTCCATTGAAAAAGCAAACCTATGTTTCATTGGCCGCGCTCTTTATATGCAATTCTGATAGTTATCAAATTTTTTTTCGATAGGGGTAAAACATTACAACTTTTGTTTGAAACATTATTTTGTATCTGCAATAGTAATGTAAATTAGTGGTAAAAAAAATGAAAAACCCTAACTTTCATCCGTTTAAGTGCCAGTTCGACATTTATATGCATTTAATTAAGATTGCGGATGAAAGAAATATGATGTTTTAGCTGCACCCTCGTACGTAACCCTGGTGCAACGTTTCCGGAACAAATAAATCTGAAACCAGTTTAGGTTGTGCGATTTGGTCGACATTTTAACAAAATCAAAAAAATGCCGGCTCCAAAATGTTATGGAACTTGAAAACTATTTTTGGCACCATACGTGTGTTCCAAAATTCAACAAATTGGTTTGCTATATCTACATGTTAATTACTTACATTGTTTCATTTTAGACTTAATTCTATACTATAACTCGATAAATAAAAGTAACATATAAATAACAAAAATAGCTTGGTTTAATCAAAATATGCAAAAGTAGGAGATTATATTATGATATATTACTGCCGATTTAGTATATACACTTATAACAAATATGTAATACATTACACGTTCTAACCTCCAAATAAAACGGTCTGCATAACTTTATTTTCCATTTTCATGCAATAAACCCTTGCATTGCATACATACACTAACTATTACTATTGATATGGATTGTTTAAAATAAATAACAACTTACCTTTTTTTCTTGGATCCAAAAGTATAATATAAACACTAATGCCACACAAATATGCCCGTGTAACATGCATACAACAATAAGGAGTTGATTTGTTCTGGCGTCAAGGTTTAAAATATTTTAAGGAATAGGAGATATAATACTTTTATACGTACCGAAATTTTGATACCATCAAGAATGTCTGGGTTTAATTTTAAAACTTCAGAATTTTTGAAAATTTTTGTAGAATTTGGACAAGGATCTAAATTTTCGCATAATTTCTAGTAAATACTAAAGATTTATAGCAAAGTTACCAATCTGAAGGAAAATTCCTTATGTTTGTACCGGAAATATATACTTTTTTCGTAATATGAGGACTTAAATTTACCCCCATTTCTTTCAGTGCAGCGTAGTGCTTCCAGAATTGCAATTGCCTCAGCAATAAAGATAGATGCATCAGTGTCCAGTCTAAACAACATTTGATATTCATCATTGACTGAGTAGATAGCGCATCCGCAGACATCACTACTTTTGGATCCATCGGTGAAAATGATTAAATATTGCCTGTATTGCGCCAAAATCTCTCTGCATATCTGGCTATCATGCTCTTGTAATCCAATATAAGTAGTAAATATTATACGGCTGTATGGATTCAAAGAATATTATATTTATATTATTTGTGGTACCATTGTATGAACGTCGTTCGAACTTGGCTGCTAAGTTTCTGCAAAGTAAATCTCCTGCAGTTTGTTTTTACTTTAACGATATGTTTAGCTGCAAAAAAGCGTCTCCTTGATTCTAGTTGTGGCTCCTTTGGTTCAATTTGCAATGCGTTGATGGGCGTCGATAGCATATAACCTATACATATTCGGAGTGCTTTATTTTGTATAATATCCAGTCTACGTAGACTTGTCATAACAACGTACATCTATTCTATAATTCAACACAGTTCTAGTGTATGCCCTGTACACATTCATCGAGATGTGAAACTCTGATCTCCATCGCACTTTAGTAATTATACACGGAATGTTCAATCTTTTTTCACTGTTAGTTAGTGGATACTTTTTCTTAGTAGATCTCAGCAGCTACTACTCGTAAATACGAATATGAATAAGACAGATTGAGATTAATATCTTCTAAGTCCAATTGATTAGAAAAATGTACTGTAGATCGAATCTCATGTAACATTCATACTAGAAATATATCGACCAACCCCACCAACGCTCGTAAATCACGCTTTGAATACACTAATCCAGTACGAACGAGAACGACGAGCGCCAACGTCAAGCTTTCATTTCCGCGCTCAACGAGACGGTCGATTTTAGGTGCCGTTGGTGCCGCTGCTGCTGCCTATGTGCGTCTATCGCCGCGCTCTGACGGTGTCTGCGGCTGTGTACGTGCTCATAATTGTGTTAAATATAACAATACTGGTAATAAATTTGAGAACGGGTGTCGCCCATTGTATGAATCTTCCGACAAATGCATTGTCTTACACATAGAGCAACTGGATATATGAGGATCTGGTCGAGACAAGTTAACAGTCCGCTAGCGATATTGCGATACTACATGGAACCGTTTCTGTGAAACGCCGTCCTCACCCTGTTAGTAAACCTAAACCATTTAGCATACACGAGTGCAAAAATTTAATGTAGGGGAGTACTTTGTTTAAGAAAATAATTTAAAAAAAGCGTATTTTATTAGTTATTCGTCACTGTACAGAGGTATTGGTTATATTTTGACCCCTCAATTGTTTATTGTATTATAACCAATACAAAAAAGTTTCAAATGAAGTTTTTATGACTGTACCTAAATTTTATATTTATAAATCCAGTGGTATCCATAGATAACGTGATGAAAGCGGTACAGCGGATGACGCGATTAACGAACATATTTCATTCCAAGATTACATTCGTTACCCGAACTGTTTGTTAACCTATCATCAATTCCCCATAGTTTTTTATGTGAAATTGATTAATGCGTTCTGAAAGTTTAGAAATTGAAATAAGTTGATAATTCTTAGTTTGTTTATTGCAAAAGTAATATGCATAAATGATGAACTGAAAAAAACATATTAATCAGTTCTGGATTTTTTTGTTTGTGGACGTTAAAGAACTGGTCGATTATCGATTGGTCTTTTTCTCCTGTGTCGGATTTTTTTAAAGAAGTGTTGTCGTGCAGATCCCCAATTCTATTTGCCTCAATCTGGTTTGGCTGCCGTCGGCTCTGACATCCTCCTACCCTTCCGCCACCCACTTTAATTCATATTTATGTTACGGCCTGCTTTTTTGGGGCACAAGTAAATATTTAAATTTTATTCTTCTTTTGCAAAAGAAACCAATAGGTATAATTAAAAATTTAAGTCCAAGGGAAACTTGCAGAGGGTCCTCTCTAGAGCTTGGAGTTCCAACAGTCTGTAATCTCTACATACTTGAGGCAGCATCATACGTGAATAGTAGCCTTGAGAATTTCGAGTCAAATACTGGTGTATATAACTATTTACAAGAAATCCAGACCATATTCGCTGCGATGTGGGAAAATCTAACAAGTTTTATAATAGCTACATTCGTCTAGGTACAAAGATGTTACTATACAGCAAATGTTACTATACAGTCGACGAGTTTTTTGTTCTCCTGACCTCCTGCTTGCTGCGCACTGTGAGACCAGGTAACATATGTTCTTTGTAGTAGTAGTTGTTGTATTGTATTGTTATTGATCATGTTGTTGTTGTTTATTGTCAATTCCATACCACCGGTATTGAATTAAAGTCTATTTATCTATTCTTCTCTCTAGAAGATCTGTTATTAAACAGAAGTCGATGTTCGTTATCCGAACGTGAGTTCGTTGTCTGAACTGTTCGTTAACCAATCACCCACTGTACCTAATTTCTTTTTAATACGATGTATATTATGACATTTATGAGTGAGCTCCATTTCTCTGATTACGAACATTTAATGTTTGTACAGGGTGGGTTGAGAGGCAATTTTCAACAGCGTTACTTGCACGCTTTCCGTCTTTCTTTTATGTCTTTACTATAATGGAATTAAACTATTGTGTAGTGTTTGCAAAATACCTTTAATGTACTGGAACAAAGGCAACTGTAAAAGACACATAAATAGTGTACAGCACAAAAATGAGAAAAATGGTGTGTCGCCTGAAACCCAATTTAAGTTGGATTTACTTTTGATGTTTATTGTTTCTGGTCTACCGCTTCGCTTACTCGATAAAGAACCGTTTCGACAGTTTTGACGTACATACAATCCCGAGTGGAACTTACCATCACGGACAGTGTTACGGAGAGAACTACCAAGTATACATAAAGATATCGAAAATAGAATGAAAGCAGAATTAAAAGATAAACAGCTGTGGTTATGTCTTTATGAGACGACAGATTGTAAAAAATTATATTTTCGTATTATAGCACGAGTACTAGATCCTGTTAAACCGAAATTTGCAATCTTACTAGCTAGCAAAAGATTAAAAAACTGTACTGACGAAGCAATTTCGGGCGTAGTGCTTGATACGTTACAACAATTTCAAGTGCTGTTTATGGGCTATGGAGCAGCGACAATGTGTAGTGTAGGCCGCTTTCTTAAAGAAAAGTGTGAGGGACTTTTACATGTTACGTGTAAAGTTCATGCTTTACATCTTGTGTGATTACGAATATTACCAAGAAGTAAAATCTGTGAATTTATAGTTTTACCCTGACGAAGCTACAGCTGTTAAGGAGAGCCAGAAAGGATTTCTAGATAGTTCTGTTGAAACAGATTTAACAAATTTTAGCAACAATTATAAACGATTATTAGACGCAATAGAAAAATTGCAAAATACTGGGTTGTCGTTAGTAGAATCGACGAAGTCGTGGACGAAGTTAATACATACATTGCTATACGGTATAAGCGACACAAAAACGGTTGCGTTATAGCAAAGTTCGACAGTGTTTAAAAAACAAATTCCGATTATATATACGAGATCGAGACAAATGTGTGGTGGTGCATCTGCAAATTCACTAACTAACTCTAAGGATTATTTTAATTATGCCTGTGTTACTTTACCGTAAACGTTGAACGGTCTTTCTCGAAACACAAGAGCATTTTTTCATTACAGCGAACATCCTTCACTGAGGCAAATACCTGATGGTGCAAGTTCTTCAACAATCCTATCCACACTGTTATTTGTTGTATTATTATTTATTGTTACGGTATTAAGTACAACAGATTTTTGAAAAAACGACTTTGTTTACTTTTTACGGTTATTACATTGCATATGCAACAAATACCATTAAAAAATAATAATAATAGCAATAAAAACACTTCAACGTGTGCATATATTCGCTTTATTTATCAAACATTTTTAAGCCCATGCGACTGATCCGATTCTGTTGTGAAGACCGATTGTGCCCGGTTTATTTATAAGATGTACAATAAGTATACAGCCTTCCCTGTAATAATTATTTCAAATAATTTATTGCTAGCAAATGCAAAACTGAAAGCTATAACGGTGCGCTTAACTTCATGGCTTTCGATTGATTTCATTTTATCTTATAGACATAAGAAAAGGCATTTTCTTTGTTACAGATCCTAAACGCCCAAGAATATCGACTGAAGAATGCCAGCTAGATGATTCGGACTCAGATCAAGAGGATTTGAAGCGGCCACGACAAAGTTCCCCAATGCAAACCCAACAGCCTCTCAATCTGAATACGCCATCGCCTGATCCTGTCACTTCTCCCGATCCGGATTTAGACGTAGAAGAAGAAAATGAAACCGAGGCTCCAGAAAATTTATCCTTAAAAAAAACATCTCCAGAAACCCCACCCCAACAGCAATCTCCTTCGTTATTACATTACCATCCCTTCCCTCATATGCCTCATTTTCAACCGCAGTATCAAAGATCTCCTGTTGATGTATTGCTGAGAGTATTTCCAGGAAGAAGGAGATCTGATGTCGAAGCTATTTTACAAAGGTGAGTATAATATGACCATAAAGAGGAATAGAAACAATAGAAGGCTATTCAAAAATATTATATTGGCAGTGGCAACTATCAAAAAACGTTTACAACAAATAAGTTTCCGTCATCAAGATGTACTTTCGGGATTGTGTAACACTAGGAAATTTCGTATGGTTATACTATGTTGTCATGTATAAAAGAATTTTGGACAGAATTCCTAATTTTAATGATTTCAATTCAAATGACATAATCTGTTAGGAAATTCCTTGAAACAAGGGTTGTAACTAGAAAACCGGGTGGTGGTAGATGTTGAAAAACCAATAGTATCTATTCGAAAGCTTTGGCAGTAGTACCCCTTCCATATGGGACATGTCTATTAATTTCTAATACCAGCGATTCTCAACCTGTGGGGGGGGGGGGATAACATTAAATGGGGGCGCGAGCATATCGAAAATAATTTTTACTGAAAGAAAAGCAATAAAATACGTTCTAACATAATAAAAAATACAATACACGTTTACACTGATATAATACACTTTGTAAATAGGATTGTATCAATACGGCACAATGTATTTAATAATAAACTTATTAATACTAAATTAAAAACAAGCTTGCAAGTTTTTCGAAAAAAAGGTTTAATATTAGAAATTGACACTCTCAGTTCTTTTTCTATATTTAGCCAAGATTTATATTTTGTCTTCAAAGCAGCCACCGCAGAAAACTCATCCTCCGCCTCTGCCCAAAATTCAAAGAGTGATTTATGACTAAATTGTCTTTTGATTTCGCCACCTGTCGTGAAGTCTATGAAGATTTTTTCTTCGGCAGTTGAGAGATCTTCGGGAGTATTTTGAAATGGGTCCCTAACCCACTCGTAACTTCTTAACAAGTTGTCATTAGGAAGAAAATACTTTTAAAAATTCTTTGACAGCATAGCTAAAGCAGCATTTCTAGGTTTCTTTGTTTTACATTTCTGCTCCTCAATTCCATTTTTCTACAAAAAGCATTAACTTTATCATTCGTATCTAGCATATGTGCGTTTGCTCCTTGGAGTTGAAGATTTAAGGTATAAAATTTCTCGAATATGTCCACCAAGTAGATCAATTTCATCACCAATAAATCATCTCGAAACTTCTCAGCTTCCGGCCGAGTTTCCCCTTCTAGAAAAATGGCGATTTCGTCTCTTAATTCATAAATACGTTGTCAAAATTTCCCACGTGATAACCATCTTGTCTCACGATAAAATAGTAATGATGAATGTACTGCACCCATGTCTTTACAAAGATTCTTGATTTTAGTGGTCTTATTTTTATATAATTTACTACGGTTACAACCGTCGTTAGCACAATATTCAGACCAGGACTCATTTGTTTGGAAGCCAGAGCTTCTCTGTGGATCATACAATATCTCCAGGCACACTGAGGGGATTCTTGTTTCACAAGTGCTTGTATACTTTGGAATCTTCCAAACATTGTACGAACATCATCGATGCATATCCCGACGCAATTTTTCCATTCTATGTTTCCTCATTTACAATATTATTTAAGAAAGCAAATAATGCAAGTGCTGTTGCTTTGAGTTCTATTAGTTTGCAGAAAAGCAGTTCTTCTACTGCTGACATACCATCACAAAATCAAACATAGGCAATTAAGTGAGCATCTTTATTGCTATCTGTTGCCTCAACAAACTGAATTGAAAACAATTTGTCACGCAACTTCCCGAAAAGCTGATGCTGTACATATTCAGCTATATCACCGATTTGACGGGCAACAGTATCATTTGATGGACTGCAATTGTTTGGCAAAATTATCTCCAAACATAGTTTCTACAATCTCAGTTGCAATTGGCAGTTTAAGCTCTTCACCAATGGTGTGAAGCTTTTTACATCTGGCTATTTTATATGAGACTATGTAAGAGGCAAGTAAAGCTTTCCCAGAAGACGTTCGAGAATGTTTGAGACAAATCGGAAATTCTCGCGAAGCCGCGAGAATGTCCGATATGGTGGACGTAAGACACAGAACAATACAGAGGTACAGATTCTGGTTTTACCAATGCAGCGGATCGGTGCTGCCAAATATCAATAAATTTACTTGTTCGTGATCATTTTTAAGGTTTGTAATTAAGGGGGAATTCCGGTTCGTCGGTTCAAAAAAATCCGGGTTTAGAAGATGAATAAAATATTGTAAAACTTTAAATTAAATTTTCTCAAAACTATGTTTTCGAAATTGGCTGGCATGATTGCGTCCAAACTAACAATCCGATTTGAATGAAATTTTGCAGGATAATAGCCAACTGATTTCTCCTGGGTCTGAAATTCACGAATTACACTTTTTCAATAATTAAATATCTTTTAAGGCCCCTCAAAAACGAAAAAAAAGGAAAATTTCAAACTTTCAACTTTGGACGCCGGCCATTTTGTTTGAACATTTTTCTCTGCACATTTCGGAATTTCAGACCCAGGAGAAATCGATTGGCTATCGTCCTGCAAAATTTGGTCAAAATAGGATCATTCGTTTGGTCGGAATCATGCCAGCCAATTTGCAATGCATTTTCTGCAGTGCTGTGTTTACCATCATGTATTTTGTAAATAAACGAACTTTGGACTAAAAAGAAATACTGGAGGAGAGTTTATTTCTAGGTTAATAAACCCTCGTAAACCGGATGTCGAAATTCACAATAGTTTCCTGTAAAATAATTCGCGAAGTTTCCTTTATTTTGACGCCCGCGAACCGGAATCCCCCCTTAAGGTCGTAGTGTAGCTTTAACGTCAAAATACAATAAAATAGAAACTAATATTACAATTACAGCACGGTTTCAGTGAAAATTATTGCATGAGAGGGGGCGATGAGAATTGTGATTGAATATTGAGTCGCCAGAACCACTGCTATAAGTTTTCATTGTGTGTCGGAGTTCCGTTTAGCTTACTTCAATGACACTTTGTCAGTATCTTACAATTGCACAATGAGATTAAATCTATCTGTCTGTCATACAGAGAAGAGTCTATTCAAAAAGTAGATCACCTTGAACTATAGAAATGCAAATTTTTTTTCACATACCTCATGTGATTTACTAAGTAATATCGCCCATTTCTTATATGTACTTTCAAATACAAGTAAATATAATTACAATGACAAATGTTTGAATTTAAGCAACATCAATGTGATACACCTTTTATTCAATGTCAATATTGGTCAATGTGACTAATCTTCGTATTACATAAGTCTCTAATAGCGGTCAAAAAATACATAATAAAAGTACATTGTTCAGTCATAGAAATGTAAAATAGAAAAAATAGTATAGAAAACTTGTTTCATAAGGCATTTTGTCCGTTTGAAAAATTCGCTTTCGCTTCGTTTTTAAAATTCCGGCGAAAAATGCCATTTTATGAAACTTATTTTCTAAAGGCACAACTCCACCGAAGCAACGATAAGCGACATGTAGCATACTACATGTCTTGTAGTGTCGACTGTTTTTGGTGGACGGCTTCAAACCGTACTACAAATTCGATGTTGCACGAAAACCTGTCGCGTTTCAACGCCCGTTTTAAGCCGCACGGATCCACTGATTGTCGGATAATTTGCGACATCGTTCGACAAGCTGAATCCTATGGAAAGGTGACACCTCCTGCACGATTTTTCTATTTGTGCATCTATTTTTGGCCACCAAACTTTCGTTCGCCAATTTCGTTTCATCATAGTTTGGCTTAAGTGTACTTCATGTCCTATTTCCAAAATTCGCTTTATCATTTCCGCTGGTATGACGATCCTAGTACCTCTCATAACTAGTTTCCCAATCACGCACAGTTCTTCTCTAAATCGTTTATATTCTTGTAATTCGGGTCCAAATTCTATTCCATGTTTAAGAGCCCGCCTTAATCGTATTAATGTCGAGTTTTTATTTGATGCTTCCTCTATCTCTCTAGTTGTAACGGCTGTTGGTGTTGCTACTCGTGCTACCCATCTTATATAATTATCCCTGTCATCTTTCAGCTTTCAGCTTCTTCTTTTAACAATCTTAACAAAGTGTCTCCAATATTATTTTATCCAGGCTGGTATAATACTTTATATTTAAATGGTTGTAATCTCAAGATCCATCTCTCAATCCTAGCCGCGGGCTTTCGCTTTTCACTAAATATAAATTGCAGAGGCCTATGATCAGTAATCAATTCAAATGCATTTCCTATCAGATACATTTTATATCTTTCAATTCACGAAACTATTCCTAGTGCTTCCTTTTCCGTTTGCGAATACTTCCTTTCCGTATCCGTAGGACTTCTGCTTGGATATGAAATAACTCTGTTTTCCATCTTGTACCTGCACCAAAACGGCTTCTAATCCTACTGGACTGGCATCTGTAATTACTTGAGTTCTTACCCTTTGCTGGAAAATGCTCAGAACCTTGCAACTTGTTAAAACTTTCTTTAATTGCTGAAACGACTTCTCTTGTTTTGTTCCCCATACAAACTTCGTTTGTTTTCTGGTTAATCTTCTTAATGGCTCATTTAATCTTGCCAAATTATTTATATAATTTGAACAAAAGTTCACCAGTAGTTTCTTCCATATTTCTTGGTTGTCTAAACTCTTGTATGGCTTGAAGGTTCGATTTAGCTGGTTTTACTCCTTGGTCAGAAATGTCTTCTTCACAAACTGGCATTTACTTTTGTTTAAGGTAAACCCAGCATTTTCAATTTTCGTTAACACTTTCGTTATGTTCTTCTAAATTCTTTCCACTTATCCACGTGATCCATGCAGATTGAAACACCTTCACATCCCGCTAATATTTGGTGCATAATTCTCTGAAACATTTCTGGCGCGCATGAAATAGCAAAATTTAGTCTCTTGTACCTAGATAGCCCCGTGTGTGTGCTAAATTTCGTAATAATTCGAGATTCCGGCGTCAATTCAATTTGATGATACACTTTTCTGATATCAATTTTGCTAAAGACTTTTGAATATCTCATTTCTTGAAGAATCTCATCAAATGTTGGTAACTGTTCTCTAATAACTGATGTGTTAACAACTCTAAACATAGTCGTATCTTTGTTTGATTACACTGGACAACAAATTTTAGTTTATTTGTTGTATCTTGTTTGAAAAGTGCATTTTTTTGTTTATTTTGGGGCGCTGAATACAAAAATGACAATGAAATTAAAAACTTAGTTGCAGTTTTCAAGAACAAGTTTTTTTATTTTATTTTTAACAAAATAATAAAAAATAGATACCTTTACACTTTTAGAGTCACTAAATGCGCCGTCTTTTTGCTATTCTTTTGTGAATTGTTTCTGGAGCATCTCTAACAAGCATGGAAGCATTCCAATTTCCCTGGTACCTTTTCTCCATTGTTGATATATCCTGATGGAAGCGTTCGCCGTGCTCATCACTTACAACTCCGCAGTTTCCAGGAAAAAAGTCCAGGTGTGAGTGTAGCAAATGGAACTTTAGACATATTGCAACCCATTTTTTTGATACGATGATAGCATATTTTCAATATGAGTAACGTAATTGTCAGATTTTTTATTTCCCAAGAAATAAGTGACCACGAGGCGAAAGTCATTCCAAGCATTTTTTTCAATATCTGTTAAAGTGCTATCAAAATGTTCGTCAGAATATTTCGAATCTGTGATCCAACAAAAATACCTTCTTTAATTTTTGCTTCACTTAGCCTTGGGAATTTCTGACGCAGGTACTGAAAAGCTGGCCCATCTCTATTCAGTGCCTTAACAAAGTTTTTCATTAGGCCCAATTTGATGTGCAGTGGTGGCAACAAAATCTTTTTGGAGTCTACCAACGGCATATGTTGTACATTCTTTTGACTTAGCTCTAATGATTGTCGAACAGGCCAGTCTTGTCTTTTGTAATGAAGTGCCTTTGCCCGACTGTCCCATTCACACAAGAAACAGCAAAACTTGGTATAGCCTAGCTGCAACCCAAGTAAAAGTGCAACAACGTTTAAGTCGCCACAGATCTGCCATTGGTGCTCATCGTATTTATGCTTGTCAATAGGTACTTCATATTGTCGTATGATTCTCTCATGCGAACGGCATATCCAACAGGAATAGACGGTAGAATATTTCCAATATGCAATAGTACTGCCTTTAAACTGAATGTTGAACTGTCTATAAACAATCTCCATTCCTCTGGCTTGTAGTTTATATTGTATTTAAAGCCGCCGATAAACCGCTAATGTTATTGCAGAAAACCAAGTTATTTTCCATGTCAAAAAATGGTACTAGGCCTTTATGGCGATTACGAAAAACACATACCGAAACATCGTCTTCTAATAGGTTCCACTGCCGCAGTCTTGATCCTAGTAACTCTGTCTTACTTTTTGGAAGTTTTAGATCTCTCACGAGATCGTTTAATTCTGACTGGGTTATTTTGTGCGGTTGGCGGTTTGACGTGCTTGGTGTGAAATCAGGATCTCTTGATGTTGATGGCATATCTTCTTCATGACAAATCGCTGTATCACTATTATCTGATTCGTAAGTGAATGTTCCTGGGGGTTCTGGAATAGGAAGTTCATCACTATCGAGCACAGGTCTCATGGAAGATGGTATATTTGGATAGCTGATAACCGATTTTTCCTTCTTGGATATACCTGTGCCTTGCGCAATACGAGGTATCATGCAGAAATAGCAATCATTAACATGATTTGTAGGCTCTCTCCAGACCATTGGGACAGCAAACCGCATAGATCGTTTTTTATGATTTAACCAGTTTCTCAGACTTGAAGCGCATGTATTACAGCAGATATGTGGCGCCCAATGTTTGTCTTGATCCCCTATTTTGCAACCGAAATAAAGCCGATGTGCCTGTTTTATCAATGGAGTAATAGACCGCTTTTGAGATGCAAAAGTCACCTCACCACAAACATAACAGAAGTGATCTGGTTTGTTTACACACTTTCGAGACATCTTACAATGTTAACTATACGATTAGACTCACTAACTTCGACCGAATAACCTCTCCGCTTTGTAACTGCTTATATACCCATATACGACTTCTAGATTTTGAGAGAATATTCGAGAAAATTCGAGAATTTTCTATTGAATTCCATAATATTGTGGCGTTTGTCATTTGTTTGTATACAGGGGCTATTCAGTACAAGGCGGACTTGCGGTTACAGTGTTAATATATAGGGGGACACATGACATCACGTATCTCTAAAACTTGAACTAATATTAAAATGATAAGTTTATTTTCGGTTTTAGCACACCAAAAATAGTTATTTTAGATACATTTTGACTGTTGTCCAGTGTTATCTTTAAGTACGACCACTATTGGCGATACTCATCCTCGTCGCCATTTGTACTAATCTTTATTTAATAACTGGAATAATAATGGATACAAAATGAAGAATCTAATGACAATGACAATAATTAAAAATGTCCATAGCTTGCTTACGACTTATAACGCGCTATAGTCACTACACTATCCATCTATTGGGATATTGCCTACCTAATTCTCTTTCGGCTGATAAGTGGTATATTTTCTAAAAGTACAGGTAAAGTGCCTTTTATAGCTCATAGCTCTTAATGAAAATATTTTTAAAATATCTTGCCGCTTTTCGTATGTAAACCGACACGGATGTAGTGCGCTACCCTATATACTTTTGTCGCCAATTCTATCTAGCAGTTAATTTTATTCTCTTTCGTAAAATTATGTTCGTGTTTCTTTCTATTTCAGATGCAAAGGGGACGTCCTACAAGCAATGGAGGTAATGGTTAGCAACAATACCGAAGAAATGCAGCCCACACCGTCTGCATTTTCACCGTTAGGACCTCCGCCCAGTTTTCACCGATATAGTCCTTCGCGTAGATTCCTTTCGGCGCCTTACGCTGGTACGGGTTATTTATCCACGGTTATAAGACCGCCGGCGGATTATCACATATCAATGATGCCACCCCATCACGACCTTTACCAAACGGATAAAGCAACCGCTTCGTCACCCAGTTCCAATACCGGTTCGGATAAAACATCCTATTCCGAATAACCTATAAGATATTGATCACGAAATGTTTAGTAAGAGAAATAAGTACTATCAGCTATTTCGTACACGGAAATTAGAAATTATTCGTTGCTTGTTTCGGCAAATTCGATGTGAATGACTAGTTTCGTAAATGTAGGTCATACATAATTACAAATTTGGAAAAAAAATGCGAATAAGTAATAAACAGATAATACGTTAGTTGAATACATCGTACTGATAAGTTATTCGTGTTTTAAGTCGTAAATTATGTATGACAAGTACTTTTAATATGTAATAAGTTTATTTAATAATAATAAGATCTGTGATATGCATGAAATATAATATTCGTCTACGATAATGTCTTAGAGAAATCATTTTAGGGTAAGTTATAATATCATTATATACATAATAATAAAAGTATAGAATTTTTTAATAAGTAACGAATTTGAATCGTAACGTAAAATTATATCAAATGATATTTGAATTAGATAAATAATCGTTAAATTCGTTTAAAGAATATAAGATTTTAACAGTTTCAAACGGAGAGTTAATTTTAATAGCTTTGAATAGTAAAATAGATATTTTCGTTCATAAAGGGCGATTAAAGTCAAAAGATAGCCATAGTTGAATGTGAAATAACCTTTTCAAATTAACTCTTTTGAGTAGAGTAATATAATTAACATTAAATTACAAACAGAAGTTTATTACAGAGTACCTTGTTGCTACATTTTAAATAACATAATTAAATTTTGCAGTTGTCTGATTTCCATAATAAATTCTTTTACACATCTCAGACAGCCATTTCTGGTAGAATTAAACAATTAAAAATTTCTAACATACAGCATGTTCTACATTGAGAAGGTTACCGTAAGTATCTCCCTTATTATCGAGAATAATGATAGTGTGGGGTAATATGGCAAACAACGATAAGTCTCGGCACACTCCGTGCTACACAAATTATTAATTAACTCGGAACAGCTGTTTCGAAGACTCGTAGGTCTTCATTTTCAGCCGCGTAACCGAATAATGTGAGAAAATATTTTAATTCTAGCAAACCCGCTCTATCCCTTCGCTTCAAGAAAAATATGTACAGATACCTACTTTTGCCGCTTAGTACTAAACCATGCGAGAATAAGGAGAAATAGACTAAAAGGTCTTTGCAGTCTTGCTGCTGATGATGATAGCTTGGCTATCGAAACGTGCGTCCAGTACGAATTAAGTGTTGTGGTAAGGGTTTTAGTGAACTGTTTCACGAAGCGCAAGACATGTGGCTCTCCCACCCTAATAATAAGAGAGTGTGACAACGGTTATGTTCTTTCTATCCGTCAAATTTGTGTTCCTTCCGCCTATACACACTAAAACTAAAGACTAAAAATATGCGGAAAATACGGAAAGCTAGACGAAAAGGTCTCTTGTTATTGTAGCACGTACCATAAACCAAATGACCGCCTTATTGTAATAAATCGAAAAGACAGGAGTAATGTAAAAATCCGTTCTCCTTATTGATTAAGTTTGTGTTCCTTTTTATGTAAATAGTTTCGTAGGCATCTAATTCCCGCGGCGAAGTTACGTTCTTAATCAATTTCAGGTTTTCTAATTTAATATTATGTCCGATTTCGTTGTGCTACACTTGACGACTCAATCTTCGCGTACCTGTAGCAACTGATGGACTCATTGAATCTAGTACCTATTGCTTGTTTCGTTTGACCAATAAAGGCTTTGTCACAATCATTGCATGCAATTTTATAAATTCCCGACCTTTCTTTCACATCCGGTTTATCTTTTGGATTGCCAAGAAGGTTTTTGAGTGTATTTCGCGAACTAAAACAGGTTCATGTCTTCTGAAGTTTCGCAAATTTCTTATCGCTGGTTTCTGCTGGGATTAAGGTCGTGGAATTTCTTACATAATACCTTAAGCATATGATCGACATCTATGGAACAGTAACCGTTGTAAATAGTTACATTTTTTATGTATTTAAGCTCTTTAATGTACCTACTTACACTTAAAGGGAACTTCACCAATCTATTAATTAAGAAACTAGTCGCTGTCATTTTGTGTTGTCCACAGTGATTGGAATCGGTCATAATGTATCTATTAGTGTTTGTTTCCTTTCTATAGATGTCAATTACCAGTTTTTTTTATGTTTCTAATTACTAAACTGTCCAGAAACGGGAGTTGATCGGTCACTTCTTCTTCTACTGTAAATTTAATAGTTTCAAATTTTTAATTTAGTGTCGCCAGGAAATCCGGAATAGTACTTTTCTTAGTATCAAAGAGCGCGAAAATATCGTCTACATACCTAAGTCAAATTCTAGAGAAATAAACTCGTTTCAAATTTACTTATGAACAAGTTCAGTGTTGTCTCACTCTATTTTTATTAGGGTGAGAAAGCCACATGTCTTGCGCTTCGGGGCAATAAGACCTTTTTGTCTATTTCTCCTTATTATACATACTTGTATATATCTTGAAGAGTAGGGATAGAGCGGGTTTGTTAGAATTAAAATATTTTCTCATAATTGTAATTACCTCCATACATTTTGTTTTCAAAGTGTCTCAAACAGAAATCTTCTTCTTCCTCTTCTCTTCTCCTTCTGCCTTTTCAGGCGTCGGAGTGGGATTCCGGTTCTTCTTTTACCCATATCTTCCATGCTTTCCGATCTCTTGCCAAAATCTTCATTTCATCAAGGCTTTTTCCTTTTTCTCTTCCTATTTCCTCTATCTGGTTCATCCATGTTTTCCTAGGTCTACCTCTTCATGTCTTCCTTGATTTTCCCATTTCCATCACTTTTTTCGCTAGCCTATCCGAGTTCATTCTTATCATGTGTCCATACCAATTCATTTGTTTTTCTCGTATCTCTGTCATTATCGGTTTCCGATCTATCATCGTCCTGACTTCCTCATTTCTTAGTCTGTCCCATTTGGTCTTTCCAGCTATTCGTCTAACATGCTTCATTTCAATAGCGTTGATTTTTGCCTCCTGTTTTTTGTTTATTACCCAATTATTATTGTTGGTACTGTTATAGCATTGTGGATCTTCTTTTTTACTATTGTCTCTATTTCTTTGTGTCCTAATTTTGTTTTATTCAATGAGTAGTAGTTTTTCGTTGACTTATTTCCTCTATTTGCTATTTCCGCATTCATCTTTTCATCACTTGTCATCACGCTCCCCAGATATTCATAAGTTGTTACTTGTTCTAGGACCTCTCCTTTGCATTTAATTTGATTTGTGTCTCGTCCTTCTGTTGGTTTTTCATTTATTATCATTACTTTTGATTTCTCCGTGTTCACCTCCATCCTCATGTTCTCTATCTTTTCCATCCATATGTTTACTAAGTTTTGCATTTTCTTTCTTCTGTTTGCCAATAGTACCACGTCATCTGCGTAAAGAAGATCGCTTGCTTTTACCGGTTCCATGTTCCTATATCCAGCAGTACTCAGGTTTCCTACTCGCTCTCTTATTATTTTTTCAATTTTAACCATTATAACTATGAATAAGAGAGGGCTTCTGACCAGCTGTCTGCTATTTCTACCTTTGCTCTTACGGTTCGGTATGTGGATGTAATAGCTTCTAGTAATTTTCTTGGTATCTGCATTTCTTCCAAACTTTTCCATACTTCATCTCTGTTCACTGTGTCGAAGGCCGCCTTTAAGTCTATGAACGTGAGGAACAGTTTTTCTTCTTCTTCTATTTCTTCTTTCTATCAATCTTCTCAGTATATATATATATATATGTCATTTGTTTGTCTTCCTCGCCTGAAAGCAGTCTGTGTATCTTCTAGTCTTGCCTCAACGTGTTCTCTTAATCTTTTCTCCAATATTCTTGTGTATAGCTTCAAACCATCCGCATTGCGTTTGTGCTCCTTTTTTGTGTATGGATATTATCAGATTATTGGAGTATGCCTCTATTGTTTGGTATCCTTTCTATATGTCCCATCAAGCTCCAATTGAACGTGTTCAGCGTCGATTCCTCAAATTCTTGTCGTTCAAAGTTAATGGCGAATATCCGCCTTGGCATACTTCTTACAACACCCTTCTCGAATCGCATCAATTTCGTTCATTGTCATCCCGTCGTGATTACCATAGCGCCCGATTTTTACACAAATTATTAAATGATAGGATCGACTGTATGCAGCTGGTCTCCCACATAGGATTCAACGTACCTCGAATAGCATCTCGTTATGCTCCAACCTTTACTTTGCCGACACCGAGGACCAATCTTCGTTTGCGGTCGCCAATCTATCACATGATCAGGAACGCTGAGAAGATATTTAATGATATTTTCACCGGAGAGTTGGCGCCATGATACACGAAACATAATAGTTTTTTTTATAGTTATGTCATGTTTTTAAATCAATATGTATTGTGTTCACAATGTGTATATTTGTCCTGTAATTGGGTTTACCTGTTGGACAATAAACATTATTATTATTATTATTCTCTCAATTCCATGGTAAATTTTGTGTTTTCCAAGCTTCTTTAAAAATGACCCATAGCCATTCTCTACCTTCCTCTCCCATCCATTTTATTATCTCCGGTGTTATCTCGTCTTCTCCACATGCTTTATCTGTTTTAATATTTTGTATTGCTTCTTCCACTTCTTCTCTCTTAATTTCCTGGTAGTCATCCATTATTTCTTCTCTGATTGTTTCTTTTTCTTTCTGTCTCTCTTTAAATTTCTCTGAGTAGTAATCCTTCCATGTTTGTAGTATTTCCTCCTTATTTGTTTTTAACTGGTTCTGGTTATCTTTTATAGCTCTTATTTCTTTCTTCTTGCTTCCTCTTAGTATTTTTATTCTTGCCCAGAATTGTCTACTGTCCGTCGCATGTTGCTCACTTAATCCCCTCCCAAACTCCCTCCAGCTGTCCTTCTTTGCCACCTTTACTGCTTGTTTTACCTTTCGTCTCTTTTCATTAGATTCCTCTCTATCTCCCAAGTTTTTTGTTTAGATGAATTTTCTCCATGCTACTTTCTTCTCTTTCACCAGGGTCTTTATTTCGTTGTTCCACCACGATGTTCTTTTAAATTGTTTATTATAGTTTCTTTGTCCACATACTTCTCCCGCTTTTGCCATAATTGCCCCACTAAATTATAAAAAAAATTATAAAAAAACAAAAATCAAGAGTCGATAAATCATCTGCTGATCTGGCTGGCCAATGTTTACATAAGTGTATTGGTCGTTATTTTTCTGTTATTGAAGAGATTACTTAAATAATTAATTACATTACGGTGTCCAAAACTGTTATTATTAATATATTTGGACACTTAAATCGAACATGCCTGTATGCTCACAGTTTAGTTCTTGTCTATAATACAACCGACTATAGTTTTTACTGTTTCAATAATTTAAATACGAACTAAAGCGAAAACAATAAATAGAATCGCAAATCATAAATTTAATAACCGAAATTCACAAACCTAGCAATAGTCTTCTCGCACGAAGAGGGGTGAGTGCGACAGAGATGAAGAGAATGAATGGAGAATCGCATTTCCATTTGAACAGTCACATCAAAATTTAATTATGGAATACATGTGAATCAAGTCGACGAGGTATTTGATTACAGTGGGAGTATGGGGTGTGCTGAATATATGAAGCCAGTTATTAGGGGTTGCCATTGTGTTCCTGTAACAAGCCGATCGAATAAATTATATTGTAAACAGTGGCGTGTGTGGAGAAAGACTCGATCACCCATATGATAAGTTACCCCTTGTACTAACTATGGTATACTTATTTAGGTTAACTGGTAGATCTGATAATAGATTTTCTGACGCGCAAGGTAGCTAGGTATTAAAGATTTCTGCTTTTGATCTGAATCAATTTCTGCAATCCGTACAGAAACTATCACCAATAATTGCAGCATTTTATTTTCACTATTTCATAACATCTGAATAGTTAAACAGAGATATCAGTCAGATTTTTAATTAACCACATTAGATTTTGCCTTATGTAATTTCCTTTTGTTTGGATATCTTTGTAGGTGGCATGAGAATGTTCTTAAACACGAAACTGGTCGCCTGAAAATGTTAGTACAGAATTTTGTGAGAACTGGACCTTGTTTCTACCTTTCATTAACTTCAACTCACACAGAGTCATCACGAATTATTTAGATTTTAGTTGTGGATTTTTTTCTGCCAATCAAATCACGTTTGATTAGTTTGTAATTGCACTGCAAACAAGCCTTATGTCAAAAAGTTTGGAATAAAACTCATTAATCATTTACTACTAATTATTTTTAAAAGAGCTCGACGAAGTTGATTTTTATTTTTATTGGTTTAAAACACTATGCTGAAATCAACAATTCTTTTTTGAGATTGGCCTAATAAATCAGGAAGATATCCGGCAAAATGTGATTTGAACGTATCAAAGTACCAAATTAGAACATGGTATATTAGAAAACAAGTTTCATAAGATGATATTTTGTCGCACGCATCCGAAATTTGAAAGACGAACCGAAGAACGATGATCTACTACCCTTGCCGGAGCTGGACCGAAGTCTTTAAGCTCCTTTGTCATCTTGTAGACGACTTTTCCTCACTGCTATGGTTGTTGAACGATGATTGGCAATACAGGGGATTCAGTTGGGTCAACATCGTTCATGTTGGGATCTGAATCTTATAACATCAGATTGAGTACGTCTCCAATCCTTATGATTGCTGTTCTCGGCGGTGGACGGTCCTGTGGCTCACTACTATCTTGATGTGCGCGTTCTCAGATTCTTGGGCGAGCCTTCTCGTTTTCTTGGATGTCTCCGGGAGATGTTCAGCCTAACTGGGGACGTCGATATCTTTCCTGATCAGGGCAGGGCATTCCTAACGTACCACGGAACGTTCACGATCATCCTGAATACTGTGTTCTGGTGGGATTTCAGTCTCTGCAGGTGGAATCTAGCGGCTGTGCTCCATGTTAAAACTCCATATGCAACAACGGGTCTGAGGCATTGCTTGTCCAATAGAAGCTTCGTTTCAATGCCCAGAGGACAGCTCCTGCAAATTAGTGGACGCAGTTTTCCTCTTGAGAACTCTATGTGGCATCTCCAGGTGAGCCGTTGGTCAAAAACAACTACGAGGTACTTTCCCGTCGATGATCGCGAGAGACAAGTGGAGCGAATAGAGCGTGCCTTCTTGTAAAACGAACAGCCACATTCTTCTCCTCGTTGATTCTAAGCCGCCATTTATCTGCCCAGTCGATAAGGTCGTTCACTGCATTTTGAAGGTTCCTAATCATCATTGTGGCTGCTTGCAAACACCGCGGTGACGTGAATGGTGACTGAGCCGAAGACGGAAATTAAATCAAATGCTCGAAATTTCCTCCATTTTTTTGTTGAAAGTATCCTAGTCGATACTAAAGGTACTGTCGTACCTTCAAAACATGTCCGCTATTAAACTGTTTGCGGCAGTGATAATTTTTGATGAAGTTATAAGCTTGTTGAAATCGAACCTTACATTAACGTAGTTCGAAGATGACTGAACTGAATCATTACAAGCATGTGCGCTAATAGACCCCCCTCTATCGCCTACAGTAAAGTCCCGCATAACTCACACATACATACAATTAGGTAACCATCGAAAGCTTGAATCTTCTTTTACGGTATACTGAATCATAAAGAAATATTAATAAAAAAATGCCTTTAATAGAACGTTGAAGCGCTTTTAAATAGTGTTTTCTTGAACTTGTTTAAAAAAATGAATCTGTTAAAAATTGGCAAATTAAATAAAAATAGAAAACAAGCAATGTTTTCCTCTGACATTTTACCAAAATTTGAAAAATAGCCATATTTCTTATTAACCGTTTTTTTTAATTCTCAATGAAATCAGCTTGACTCTCGTACAAAAGCTGTTTAAGGTAATACTTTCATTTTTAGATAAAATTCGATGATACTGATAACTTCCTCAAAGCAAAGCTAATATTTACTTGATGGTATAGCTTGTACCTACTTTCTGAGTGCAGCTAATTGATAACGTTTTTACTATACTGTGTTAAAAATGAATTGTACCTTTCTAGCAATAATTATTTTAAGACGCTAATCGGAAAAATGTTAGTAGCAACGCTAAATTTGTGGGTCATGCCATTTGGTTCTTTTAGTCCTTGAATTTGCAGATCTATACTTCAAATTCAGTTTCATGTACTAGTAATTAAATTATATTATATAATTATATTATTTACTGAACCAGTGACGGGTGTGACGGATACGATTATAAATAATGTGCTCTTTGTGCAGATATATTCAATTTCTGCTGATTTATTACAATTTCTTTGTTGATTGTGAAATGGACGTAAATTTTAACAAATATGTTAAGTTACCAGTTTAATAAAAGGAAGAAAATTGTAGATATTTATATAAATAAATTTTTGAAAATTGGACGAGTGTGACATATTACTGTGGCGGATGTGACGGACTAGACGGATTTCAGAATAATAGGTTAAACTAGTACTAAAGATGAAAATAAGGTTTATTTGACATCTAAAAGGACTCAAGAGAGGCATAGGCTGTTACAACGTAGTATAATTTATTATTTGAGTTATTGTATTAAAAAAAATTGTTTCATTAAATGTGTAGAATTTGAACTTTTCTCCATAAAATTTGTGCGTTATACTAAAAGTAGAAATTTTACAGGTTTAACCGTAACAAAAAGAATAAAAAAAAATGGAATTCTCTGTTTGCATGAGTTACGGTGATTGGTTAACTATCTAAAAAGTCAACGCATATGCTCTTTAAATGTTTTTAAATGTCAGCGTGTTCCTTAATATCGTGGAATAGCCCTTAATAAGAACTAACACTTTTTTGGACAAAACATTGGCCATATTATAACATTGTGCTTATGTCTGACATTCGCAAATTTTTTGGTTGATTCTCTGCTTGTTGTTGTTCTCTGCAAATACACTGTACGCTTTTCATTTACGGGATATCATGCGTTACAAAATTCAACTTAGCTGAATTAGCTGATGATATTTAAAACGCTATAATAAAGTATAGTAAATTATTGAAATTTCCCGCTACACGCAGAGAAACGTTTGCTTGTATCAAGACTGTCTCGCCTCAATTCAAGACAGAAGTTTCAATTATCCACAATACAATAACTAAATCAAAAGAAATATTTTCTTAGCGTTTTTTTCCTCCGCTTAAGAGAAGTATATACTTGTAATGAAAGAATTGTATTTCTTTGTTTAAGGCATCTGTTAGCTTGATTCAAGAAAATCTTGAAGAAAGCGATTCTTAGTATAGGCAAACGTTATAACACAAAACAATATTTTCTTAAGGATAGTAAATAGTTTTCTTAATTCAAGAAAGCGTTTAGGTATTGTTCATAAATCAATAGATTCATTTTCTTAAAATAAAGCATATATTTACTTAAAATTCTTGAAATGCATATTATTTATATCCACATTGTTAATTTCACCGACCTTGTACCGGTACGACATATCCGTACATACTGCAGTATTATTCTTATTGCCTGTGATTTTAAAAAGGCTAAGGTAGAGGTTATCTACAGAATAATGTTCAAACAAAAGTGAACTTAATGTAGAAGTACACATGAAAAATGTGCCTAGAAACAATAAATAAGGTAATGCTAATAGCTCATGGTATTGATGGAATCACTTCCAGCAAAAAGAACGTGAGAACAGAAAATCACTACCGCTTTCTACTCCTGCCCGCATTGTTGTTCATCTCTCAGTTTATGCCACTAATCTTCAAAAACAGCACTCAAATATTTCCTGGCACCGCCTACCAGAGATATAGTCATGCTGTCCTAGATAGTAGCGACAGAAATTGGAATATAGATGCCATACTTACCCATACAATGACACAACTCTACCATACAACGTTTCATACACATTTTCAAAAGATACCGGTTAATATTTTTTTCTTTTTATTACTATTTACCACGTGTACTAATTTAACTATAGTTCTTTTTAATATATAATAAATAATAATAATAGTAAAAAAGGGATAAATAAACTTAAATATTAACTCATTAATAGAGTAACCTAAACTTGCGGACTCGCATAGGCGTCGGTATTACGGGTTAATATAAGAATACGAAAAATTCATAAATAAACTAAACCGAAAGAGAAGCAGGCATGTAGTGTCGACCTTGAATATAAATCATGTTAAACCGCGCTGAGAGAGATTTCGTTTTAGTACCGATTGAGCTGTTGCAGAGATTAGTCGAACGGTCAAGGTTATGTACTTACGTGTCGCTTTTGAAAATATAGCTGGTGTTTTTTGTGTGTTGTAGTATTATACCAAGTACATAATTAGTGTATATAGAACTAATATTTACATACCTAAGAAAACAATGCCTCGTAATAGATTTGCTACTAATGTACATAAGTATGTGTCACTTTTTCCCCATTTAAAATATGACGGTAGTGCACTTTTTTGCTTAATATGCAATGTTCGTTTGGCTGCATTGGACAGAACTGATTGCCAGAGGCATGTCAATGGTATTAAGCATATGAGAAATGCAAGAACTGAAATACCTTATACACTATTCCTCATACATTTATGAATTATGTTTACCTCTTGTAATCTTCCGTTGTCGTTGGTGAGAAAAGCAGCTTTTAAAACGTTTTGGCGACAATACGGTCCAAAGTACCCATTACCCTCACAAACACAATTACAGAATCATTTGCCGCGAATGAAAGAGATGCTAGAAAATGTGTGTAAACGTGATTTGTGTTCCAAAAAAATATGGATTACCGTGGATGAGACGACCGATATAAAGAAAAACAGTATTGTGAATGTAATAGCTCGCGTTTTATCTAGCGAGAACACAGCATCTCGATATTTGTTAGCTTGCAAACGTGTTCAACAATGTACCGCGGAAAATATTCAAAAAGTGATAATGAACGCTTTGAAAAAATTTAAAATTGCCCAAGATCAAATTGTGATGATTGTGACAGATAGTGCAGCAACGATGTTAAGTGTTGGGCGATCCTTAAAACATATATTTCCTAACTTAATACATATAACCTGCGTGCTGTATGCTTTGCATTTAGTTGGTGAAGTTGTTCGACAACATTACGGAAACGTTGATCGGATGATTAGAAGTACTGAAGCAGTGTTTCGTAAATCTAAACGTTTTTTTGTCCAGGTATTCCAGAACCTCCTGAACCAATTTTAACGCGATAGGGCACTTGGCTAACAGCAGCTTCTTACTGTTTGATCCATTTTCAACAAATTCAATCAGTTACAATGCGATTTAATCGGAATGAATCCAAAGCAATTAGAGAAAGTCAAAGAGAATTTCAAATTCCTCAACTTTTAGAAGATTTAACAACAATATGTAGCAATTATACAGTATTACTAGATGCCATCAGAAAACTACAATGTACTCAATTGTCATTGCAGGAATCATTAGACATAGTGGAGAGTGTAAAAAATAAATTACACACATTAAATGAAACGCCAGGATTATGCGCTAGTCAAAAGTTGGCAGATGTTTTAAGGAAAAATCCCAATTTGAATACTTTAGAGGCCGTTTATAATAAGTGTAAGAATAGTGAACTTTTAAGTGATTTTGAAAAACAGTTTCTACATGCAAATGTAACTTCCTTAGATGTGGAGAGATCGTTTTCTATGTATAAGAATATTTTTTCTTGTCGACGCACAAGGTTTAAAGAAGTAACTGTGGAAACATATGCAATGATGCAAGTTTACAGTAGTTCACATACTGATGCTTCTAATTTGTTGAATAATTAGCAAGTAAGTTTATTTATGAATTTTTCGTATTCTTATATTAACCCGTAATACCGACGCCTACGCGAGTCCGCAAGTTGGTTACTCTACTCATTAATTATTAAACTATACAGTGTGTCCCCGGATGTACTGAACAAGAGGGAACATTTTTTATTTGTAACTTAACGCAAAAATGTAATTCTTTATAAAATGTTTTGCTTGTCTCAAAACCACCAATTCTGAAATAAAAATCAGAATATTCTTTTTAGCAGCCGAGAAAATTACAAAAACATTTTATTTTATTCAACGTGGTATCCTCCAACCTCTACACACTTCTCAGCCCTACGTCCAAATTCTTTATAAACATTGTGGATCATATCTTCATTGACAGAATGTACCGTTTCCGTAATTTTTTGTTTTAAAATTTCGATATTGTTATCCAAATTGGTATTATAAACATGCTGTTTAACATATCCCCATAAA
This sequence comes from Dynastes maya, assembly GCA_029619315.2. Classification (NCBI taxonomy): domain Eukaryota; kingdom Metazoa; phylum Arthropoda; class Insecta; order Coleoptera; family Scarabaeidae; genus Dynastes; species Dynastes maya. The sequence goes on from JAROYE020000003.1 coordinate 34,331,034, forward strand.
AAGAAATCCAATGGGCTTAAATCAGGGGAGCGAGCCGGCCAATTGACGGGTTCGTAACGACCTATCCATCCGTTTCCAATTGCGGATAATTTCTTACCAACACAAATACGTAATGTCATTGACAAATAACACGTAACTTGATTTACTTATTAGGTTATCATGGCAGATAATCTGATTTAATCAAAAACATGAAACTTAGAAACTTTTTTGCTTAAATTTTGGTGTTTTTGTAATTTTCTCAGCTGCTAAAAAGAATATTCTGATTTTTGTTTCAAAATTGGTGGCTTTGAGACAAGCAAAAAATTTTACTAAATAAACATTTTTGTGTTAAGTTACAAATAAAAATTTTTTCCCTTTTGTTCAGTCCATCCGGGGACACACTGCATATAAGAGTAATCCCTATTTAATTAAAAAAAAAAAACTTCCATTAGTTCCATTCACTTGCTCCTAATTTTAATTATTAACTTTATTTTTTCATTATTGTAATTTTTCTTTTATTGAATAGCCTGATGTATTTTTTAAACACGAATCCGGTCCCCTAATTTCTCAATAAAACTTCGTGAGATCTGGACAAGTTTTTCATTCGTACCTTTAATATGAATATTTCTAAACTTAAAGCTAAATGATTTATTTTGAAGAAACATTTTCCTGTTTTGTTGTCTAACCCTAAGAAAATATTCAATTAATACAAATAAAATTTCAAGAAAAATATTTTCTTGTATTATACAATTTTATAGTCTTGTAGTAAAAATATTTTCTTGAATAGAGACTGATTTTTGCAAGAAAATCTATTTTCTTGTTGCAAAAACGATTTCTCTGCATGTACGAAAACAACAAAAAAATGGCCAACAGTAATCCAATGCATTCCACCAAAACATCAAAGGCGACAGCCGAAGTGTTGCTTCTTGTTAGTGTCTATTCTCTGACATCATGGAGGTTATTCTGTAAGAATCGAAGAATTTTCCATTATTTCGCTGTCGTGTCGCTTATGCCAAAACAAAATTTGTGACGTCAACCTCACATTTTATAGAATAGCGTTGTGTTGTGGTGTTTATGTCGTTTCGTTGGGCGCAGTCGGGTGTTGATAACGTTGAGTGTAGTATACACAAATGACGCAAACACGGTTGAACACGAGACAGCAAAACCGATATCGCTTTTCTAATGCAACACTTTGGAAGGTGTCGAAAATAATTGCAGCACAAGCGACACGACGCCATTAACATGTGCGCTGTCGTAAAATAATAGAATCAGAAAAGTACTATTGAAAATTTGACGTTTCGATGCGACACTGTGAAAAGCAACACTCTCGATGCCTGCAGAATAACCCCCCAGTTCGAACAATTTGTCCGAAAGATATTTCTGTCTGATGCACCTGGTTAAAGAAATTGGTGTACCAGATTTATTTAAAAAACGCGATTTATGTTAAAAATTCTTTTTAAAGCCTATATTATATGCATTTATAAGGATTTCTAAAATACGTTTTCTGTACATATGGGTCTGCAATGTAATTGATTCAGTTCATAGCAATACAGGTTGGATTATCAAGTCTTGAAATACTATTGCAATCATTGCACTAGAAACTTTTTAAACACACATTAATTTCCCTTAATATTTGTACATACTATGTAAAATTGTAACATGTAGTCTTACACTTTTGTGTACTGACACTTGATGTTCATAACTTCTTTAATGTCATTAGAAAGATACAATTATAGAAAGTATAGAAAACATAGCTAAATACATCGTACCTTATTATCTGCATCATTACTGTGTATATTATTATAATAAACAGAAAATAAATATACATATATACAGAAAAAATCTGAGTGTTTTTTTTTGCATGGATTACGACAATGAAGAAGCCTTGAAATCGTTACACTACGCTTTTGTTAATTCCGCCTGGAATACGCGTCCATCATATGGTACCCTTAACAGATAAACGTCAGGTAGAAGTGGTCCAACGTAGATTTGCTAAACTCCTGTGGTTTCGGCAAGACGGAATGTACCCACCTTGAGAGGTTGATAACATCTTGCCTATGGGAAGTTAGCTTCATTTTTGTTGAAAATTGAAATTGTGACGTTTGCTCCAGGTTGTTCTACATTGTTCCCAAGTTTCTCAAAAAAAGTCAAAATCGGCCGAAAAGAATGGAAAAATGCGGCCGTTTCACCTAGCCCCACTTTTTTTGGTAATCGAAATTTTGGGAATTGTTCTAGTTTTTCTTAATATTGTTTCAAAATTTCAGATCCATATCTATTATAGATCAAAAGAAATGGCCAAATGACAAAATCTGCGTAGCCCCCCCTTTTTTTTTAATCGAAAATCCGTTGTACCAACATTTGTTCAAAACATTTCTCCAAAATTTTAACCGCATGTGGCGAATCAAAAGATGAAAAAGTTTATTCCCCCCAATAAAATGCTGTAATCAAAAACAATTGCGCATCGTATTTCACCGCCTATTTAAATAACTCGCTTTTTTATTAAACTTTCTGTACGTATTTTTTCTCAAATCAATAGAGAATAGCATTTCAAATAAATTACTCTTATAACGAGAGAGAAAAGAGATTTGATAAATTTTAAGGTGAAATATTTAAAATATAAATCAAAGCAAGCAAGCGTTGCTTTTTTTGATCCTTTGCAAATCTTGTTCGACATTGCCATCAATTAGAGAATTCATTGCTGAGAATAATCCTTGGACCTCTGGTTTCTTGGATTTTTTTTACTTTTGTGTTGGTTATGCGTTTTATAGTTATCACTACTGTTACTGTGTTGTTATAATTATTTACTGTTGTCGTTTATTTTATTTTCATTACAATGCCTTTACTTATACAAAGAAGTGTGATATGCTTGAGGCATATTTTCCGTACAGTAGGAACTGCGAAAGAGCCCTGTAGTGTTATACCGAAACATTTCCTGATAGGGTGCTGCCTAGTAGAACATACTTTCTACGGTTCTTCCGAAAGTCTCGCGAGAACAAGAACACTTAAAGCTAAGCGATCTAATAAAAGCGTAATCATAAATGAATTTAACACCTGTATATTTTTCGATAGGAAAAAAACCGTAAAATATCCTTGTAGTGTTATACTAGTCCTAAAATCAAAAACAAAAGCGATACGTTGCAATTTACATTTATTGAATTTATGAAAGGTTATAACTATATTTTCTACGGTTTTTTTAGTTGCATTCTACATATACCTCCATATTTCTACATCGCTGCCTGTACATGGTGTTCTTTAAGAACCTCCAACAAGCAATAACCTGGAACAACTGCTCCTGAAACAATAATAGAAGAGCTACGGCACAAATCGGATGGTAAATGTTCTTGCTCAATGCTGGAGTTACTCTTCCTATTATACATGCTAATCGGTTTCAGTAAATATTAGTAATGCTATATATTATTATATATAATAATAATAATAATAATAATAACTCTTTATTTCACAGACACATACATATATATATACGCATAAACAAATGCAATACATACATACATGAATAGAAACGCGTCACAAAAGGAAAAAAAAACAATGTACTGAGATCATGTATAAAAATCATCTATTGAATAACAATTCTGGGAAAATTATAGTTCTAGCATTTTGCTAGTAATGTCATAATGTTTTTACCTTATTGTCATATTACGACAATAACAATGACAGCAGAAATTACTACATTTGAGAAGTGAATACTTTTAAAATCGATTACCCATTCGAGAACTAATAGCGTATTCCACTGATAATTCTAGAGTAATAGGAGCGTGCTCGGAGCACGAGTTGCACGTTCCATTGGAAAATTTAGAGCAATAATTTATGTTAGGTGAGAGAAGTTAGAGTTGCACTCGGAGCAATTTTTAGCGCTCTTGCTAGAGGAGCAATGTGGCTGATGTTTACAAATACGACAGTGGCAATTATAACCGATCCACTTAGGCGCGGTGCAAATTGAATTCTTGCAAATAAACCCCAGCTCCCTAAAATACCATTAACTTCCTCCATTACGTTAAGGTGATATCAAGGCCTAAAGATCTATGTGGTCGCAAACAAAAACGGTGAACCTTAAATCTTACAGATTTCCTTCAAGTTTCTTCGAGATTACTCACATTTCCCAGTAACCTGTAAAGCGAATCTGGTTAGGTTAGGTCTCTATATCTGGAAGTTGTAACCTGATTTGAACAATATTAATAACATCAAAGTTAGGTATAGAGCGCCGATAACTTTCAGCAGACTGTAGTATGTCCAAATTGTTGTAATATACGAGGTATGGCAATTAAATAACGAGAAATTGTTTCGAACGCTCGAACTGACAACACTGCCGGGTATTCAATGACGTAGGCATCAACTGCCACAGTTTTACTAAAGCGGGTCGAGTCGGTGGAAGATGACGAGAGCAAAAAGCAAGAATGTCGCGGTCACAAATGAAGACAATGCTCATTTGTTTCATCGACATCAATGGCATTGTCCACAAAGAATTCGTTCCGCAAGGCCAAACTGTTAATTCGGCCTTCTATGTTGAAGTTTTGAAGCGGTTGTGTGCTAGGGTTGCGCGGGTAAGGCCTGAAGTGAAGAAATCTAGATGGATCCTTCACATGACAACGCGCCCGCCCATTCGTCGCTTCTTGTTAGACAGTTTTTAGTGAAACAAATAATTCCAACGCTGCCTCACCCCCCGTACAGCCCAGATTTGGCACCATTGGACTTCTTTCTGTTCTTAAAAATGAAAAGTCCCATGAAAGGACAGCGGTTCGACTCCATAGAAAATATCCAGAAGGAGACGACGACGGATTTGCAAGGTCTAACTTCGGGCGACTTTCAGAGGTGTTTCCAGAAGTGCGAAGAGAGATAGAATAAGTGTGTGGCACTCCAGAGGGGTTACTGTGAAGGAATGAATGCGTGATTATGTTCAGTTTTTTATAATAAGGCTTTAATAAATAAATTCTCGTTATTTAATTGCCACACCTCGTATAGCTACGTATAGCTCAATGGCGGCATTTTTGAAAATTTATTCAAATAACACTATTAATTTAATTAAAAAATTGTTAATGTATGAATTTTTTTATTTGTAATTACGCTACAACTTAAAAACAAATGAAAATCGGATAATAACATATGATCTTTTTCACATTATTTTTACGTGGACAATACATTCCTGGAGTTTGGTCCGTTCCTCCCGACTCACCCTGTATATCTACACAACAGCGGATCCAATCCTGTTGCGCCACGCAGAGTGCCAGCTGTATATCATGTGTACTATTAATTTAGATTCTGGCTGATGATGACAAATTGTCGAAACTAGTTGCACCGTAAATGAAAATAAAAATTTGTAAGGAGTAAAACTCGACTTTGTATGTCATATTGATATTTTTTCATTTCCTGTTTTATAGTCGTCATGTTTTTTCCAACGAACTGTCTATTATTTTTTCTTTGCTTCATGTGAATTTTTATCAAAAAACGCATTTGCAAGCGGTAAGAAAATGACCCATAGTATCATTGTATTCAGAAAATAATATAAAATGTATCTTTATCGGAAAAAATGGGATTACAATTCAAAGAACGTGATGACAATAGCTACAAAACAAGAAGTGAAAAACATTTTTTGCGTCAACTAATGCCTTTTATAAAAATATACTTGACGTACCTTATGTTTCTCATAAAGTGGAGTTAATTTGCCAAAAAAAAAAGAAAAATTTGAACAAATTAATGTATTATTAAGCTACGAATATAAATATATAAAAAAAATAAAAACTATTCTAAATGTCTACCTCTTGCCTTTACACACTTCTTCAAACGATCTTGCCACTAAATCAGCCTTCAAAGTCTCGATGTTGCGATGAGTTTTAGAGCAGGCTTTTTGCTCTAACACATCCCACAATCGATAGTCCAATAAATTCGTCTCTAACCAGCGTTGCGTTGTCTTTGCTTTGTGTGCAGGCGCTGAGTCCTTTTGAAATACAGTGCTTATGGACAAACAAAGTATCATTCAATGGCTTGATAACCTGCTCCAAAATATCTATTTGGTAGCTAACAGCCTTCGTTTTTACCCCCTGTTCACAAATATCAAGATTTGTTACCCCTTCGTGTGACACTCCCCACCAAACCATGACTGAAGCTGGATGATGGTCTCTTTCCACCCTCGGGATTTTTTCAGAAGCTTCTCGAGAGGTATGTGTGTAGACTCTGTCATTTTGACGGTTGAACTTTTTTTCTACCGTGAAAATTTTTTGGTGATGAACAGAATTTGTCGATATCCACCCTTAGCGTGTCGCTGCCACAACCTCTTCGCTCTTGTTGCTCTAATGGAACGCAGAGCTGATGTCAAGCGATATCCTGTGCTTTGGCGATAAGCTCGAAGTTTCAGATTGTGTTTGATAATGCGGGATATGGTTCTACGTGAGTCATGATTTTCTGCTTTGCCCGCTCCTTGGTCTGTCATCGACTGACATCTCGATGTATCGTTTGATCGATGGGTAAACGTATTTCTTCGTAATACCTAGCGGTTTCAAAAGATTGAAAATTTCGACTGGCGCCTTGTTATACTTATGCAGCGCAATAATAGCGATACGATTTTCTTTCAAGCCCCACTCCATGTTCACAATAGGTTCTACAGAAATAAAGAGAATTTTCTGAGACCTAAGAGCATATTTATATGACACAAAAACAAATGAAGATCATTTGACGCTCGATTTTCTGTTATTCCATTTTTTTCAAATAAGGACAGAACTTATGGCCAGACTAGGTACGAGGGGTACCCTAAACATTTCCGGAAAAAGAAAAAACAACAGATATTTTATAAAAAAAACACTTTATTGTTTCTCAAAATATTCGTCTTTGTTTTCAACACTTTTGGATTCGAAGAAACCACTTCTCGAAACATTTATTCTATTCTGAAGTGGGTATCTCGGAAACATGCTTTTTAAATGCTTCGACGGCCCCTTCTGGTGTTGCAAAACGCTCACCACGCACTTTGCTGTTGACAAAAGGGAACATGAAGAAGTCATTAGGTTATAAGTCAAGCGAATACGGACAATGAGTCATTAATTCAATGTTATTCTCCTTTAAATAAACGACTGTTCGATACGCTGTATGAGAGCTGGTGAAGGATGATGCGCTGATGTCTGTTGTTTTTTCTGATTTCAACGAAGACTTCAGGCAAACAGATTGTTGTGTACCAATCAGCGTTTACTGTTTTTCGATCCTCAAGAGCAACGGTAGCAAGTGGCCCAATTTTACGGAAGAAAAATGCAATAATTTTTTTTGAAGTGCTTCGTGAACGAATAACTTTTATTGGATTTGGTTCGCTTTGGAACACCCACCCAAACACCCAATGCCCAAGGATGCCTTTATCTCTGGATATGCCACATGTTGATCCGCTTCAATCATTTCTCGCACAGCATCGATGTTTGCTGGAACAACAGCAGTTGATTGATGACCTTCACGAAATTCGTCACTGAGACTAGTACGTTTACACTTAAATTCTGCAAACCAGTCATAAACTGTGATTTTGGATGGTGCTTCATCACCAAGAGCAGAATGAAGTCGATTAATGCATTGTTGTTGAGTTAGGCCACATTAAAATCGTCAAAAATCATCGCACTAAAATGTTCACGGGAAATTTCCATTTTTTCACTAAATTGATTTCTTTGAAATGCTATTAAAACGAAACTACTCGACGATTGTTTTTCTGTCAATGGTGTTTATCATACTAAATGCCAAATTTTAAGAAAATCATATTGAAACATACGGCAAATGGCACAACATCTAGTGGTAATTACCGCAAATTTTTAGGATTCCCCTCGTATTTTAGCGGTTTTCAAAAAATCACTTAATAACAATGCTATGAATATTGTGCATTACTTTATCGGCAACTGTATGAAGTTCATCTGAGAAAAATAGTTAAACGTAAATAGTAAAATAAATAAATATATTTAGTTAGTTCAACAAAACATTTAGTTCTTTTGATTATTACAGATAGTTGTTTTGATCAACTATAATATAATAATTTGGTTGACTTAACTAATGGGTCTTTTAATGTAGATGTGCATCTTCGTGAGATCTATAATTTACCATCTTAAAACGCGATAATTGAAATAAGATGAGAATTAATCATTATGAGTTAAATGACTATATTGGTAACCTTATCAATCATAATATAAATAAGATTCATCAGTGTGGTCATCAGTATCTATTTCTCCCGATAGGACTTTCTGGCAATCTAACGTCAAGGCTGAGTATGTAACCAACAACCATATTATGACCAAAAAAATTGCGAAATTTATAGAAATGATTCCTATTAGCGTCTTATCGTGTATATTTAAATGAATCTTATTCCGATGGAAGTTTTCCATAGATGATGTGTTTGATTCCCTAGATCCTACTGAGCCTGCCGATTGCGAGGAGTAATTGTTCGCAAGAGTTCTTCTCCTGCCCCTGAAACGATAAGCTACGTTACAAATCAGATGCAAATATAGAAAATTTTCGGCTTACTCAATGCTTGAGGTACTCCTCTTACTATACATGCTAATCGCTTTAGTAAATGTTAATAGCGCTAAATTATTATAATTAAAACTTGTTAAATATACGTATTACATATTGTTATAGTCCTAGTACTTTGACAGTAATGTCATAATGTTTTTACCATATTGTCATAATACGGCAATAGCAAGGACATCGGTGACAGCAAGAATTATTCATTTTGAGAATCAAATACTTTTAAGAATCGATTACTTATTCAAGAACTAGTCTTAGTCATGCTGTGCACTAGCATATGAGATCGAGAACCAATTAAAGTAACTGGTTGAAGTTCTGAATATACGAGGGATGATCGTAAAATAAGGTTCCCATATTTTCTTTAAATAGACAGCATTCTTTATTTCCTTAACATCGTTTTAAAGGTAAAAACTGAAGCTATTTTTCGACATAATCGTCACTTCTATCCAAGCATTCTTGCAGACGATGCCCCAACTTCTCCATGTCGTAAAATTCCGCCGCCAGTCAAAATCTTTTCAATTGTGGTGTTGGAAATCTCAGGAATCCGAAGAGCGAGTTGACGAATGGTGAACCTCCGATCTTCAAGCAGTATGCTCTCAACCTTTTCAACGATTTCCTCTGAAACTGATGGTCTTCCGCTCCGCTCTTCATCGTGAATTTCCGTCCGACCTCCAGTGAATTCCCTACGCCATTTGCGGACGTGTTGAACAGCTATACACTTTTCTCCATAAACTTCGGTTAATTGACGATGGGTGTCTATAGGTGAAACCCCTTTCGCGCTTAAAAAACATATCACAGCGCGAATTTCGCACCTGGCGGTAGCGGCGATCGGGAGTTCCATCTCGGACGGCTGCTTAGTTAACACCGAGCGGCGTAGCGAGACGGGAGTGGTACGTACGTATATAGAGTGGGAAAGCTGCTGCACACGCCAATGTTGTCGGATTTCGCCTAACACGTCTTATTGCTGCTGTAGGGCTTTGGGAACCTTATTTTACGATCATCCCTCGTATGTAGGTGTTGGAATATTTAGCTGTTTATTTGTCGGGAACAACGAGAATTTCCACTTCTCTCACATCTATTATTACTTCAACTTTCAATTTGGGGAAAACGCTTTCTATAAAACTTACTAAACTCATATAATATATCATACTGAAAAACCCACTTCGTTAAGACAAACAAATTATAGGCAATTCCACTAAAATATTTATTTGAATATGGACAAGCAAATATCATGTTGTTTAAAACAAATAATTTTGTTGATTTAGTTTGATTGTCCAAAAAATATATTTTGTAAGCTTAATCAAACTCAATGTTTTATTCAGATGTACTATCGCTTTCATAAAAATCTCGGATAACTCTTATAAGCTCATTTTGATGCTTTTCGAGTGGCAATGACTAAAAATTACAATATTCATTTATTTTAAAAACTGTTTGCTTTTTGTCAAAGATTATTTTTAAATATAAACGTTTTTATTGAAAACTATATTACATTGATGGGACATTACTATACTTCAATAATTAAGTACTGTACAATACTTGTCGATTTACGATTGACACTGACAGACAATTTGATATTAAATTATTTAATTGTCATATTTTACAAGACATGTTTAATGTGGATAATGTTGTAATAGTATCGCTTGTCCCAGATTTATATGAAAGCGATGGTTTGTATTATGTATGTACATACATAGTATGGTCATTGCCACTATCCACACAGGAAAAATTTGACGGAGGGAAAGACGAAGTCTCCGTTTCGGATATATTTTGTACTTAAAAGGGGTTACATTAGCCGAAAACGGAGAATGTTTCCTCTGTTTCGAACAAAATTTCATTCGAAATGAAGGTACCAAGTTTCCTCCGCTTTTTACCAATACCGCCAAGGAATAAATATTACCAAGCGTATAAAATTGTCCAGTTTGAGGAAGATTATTTTATTATTTCTGCTCAAACGTTACACCACACATATATATTTAAAAGGTATATGTTGGTCATATGTATAGTGATACTAATGAGCATTCTATCATTTATGAGTAAATTTGCTCAAATTTGGTCGGTTGTCATATCAATATAAATAAATATATACAGTGTACTTATGTATAGTTTTCAATTTAATATAAATTCTGTATTTATAAATAGTGTTTTACTTTAGAATAACTTATTTGATGTACTTGCTTGAGTTTAAAGTGAAAGCAATAAATTCAATACAATATCTTACAATGTTACATTTCTTTATATTTAGGGTGTTTTTTAATTGTACTTATCGTTCGAGCACTGTTTACTCGAACAATCTGTGTGCTGTCAAATTTGCTCGAACATAATGTGATTTAAAAAAACGATTGGAGCAGTGTTTCTTTATTCATAACCTTAATTGACATATGTTGAAACTTTTTGTTTTATATGTGCTGATATAAAAAAAAAAAAAGTCGAATCGTCGTAAGTTGACGTGGGAGGAGCTTATTATTAGTGACGAGAGTATTACGTCATATTGCTCAACGTTGTCTTTTTATATCAAAACAACCTAACCTATAATTTTGAAGTGACATTTCTAAAATATAACCTAATATTTGCATTTGCATTGGTGTAAGTGATGTTTAGTAATTTAAATATATATTAAAAGTGGTTTCATAAAAGTAATCATGTTAAATGCACCTTAGATATAATTAAAATGACCCTATTTTTATAAAATATCTTAAACGAAGAAACCAAACAGTTTGTATGATCTACATTTCATCGATACTATACTATACATGTGAGGTAAATGGAGTACGATGAGAAGGGTTTGGGTATTTGGATAAAAATTATGTAAATAAAACTACATCGATAAAAGCATATTTACTTTATGGTTCGCCTACATCATAATTTAGTTTCTCAATACAGTACGTTACAATATAATGACATAGCAGGTAAATACAGTTGTTTTCTATGCAAAAATAAACGTACAAGTCTAAAAGACAAATAAGTATGATGAATTCATTAAATCTTCAGCTTTAGATGGTGTCACCGTTTGTTTATTGTAAGTATATAAGTGAATGCATAACAGCATCGGTATTTGAAAGAATTCCATATATTGATGTGATACCTCCTAGAAATATATTCTTTTTCTTTCAATAAAACAAGTAGAGATTGCCGTGTAACATGTTGTCCTATAAATTAATGTTTCTTTTTATTATTATTATTAAGAAAAATAATATATATACTTACGATTGTGGTACATTTCATAGATTACATTGCGTATTGATGTTTTGGAAGCTTCATCTACATTAACAACTGGCTTTATCTTATTCCTCTTCCTTTTGGGTGAAGAAAGTGGTTGGTTCCGTTTTAATTACGATGAAACTCAACTAACTGTTGTTAAACTTATTTTTGTTGCTGCAGTTGCTATGTTCTTTCAAACTTTCAATAAGAGGTGTGTGACCATTTCAAGTTTGAGACGCAACATTGATAATTACTTGCGAATTAATAAAATAGCATTCTTATTTACTATTATGCAATTTTCTAGAAATATGAATATACACAACCAGGACTTGTTTTGTTTACTGTGAAAGTACGAAGGCGTTGAATTACTTTAGATTTCATTGATTGTAAGAATTGTTACGAAACGACGTAAACGACACGAACGTATTTATGGTTACAAAGCATTGAAAGCATTAGTTGACCGCTATTTGGATGACGATTCTCATTTTCCACTGACGTGAACTACTATGAATTTATTAATTAATAAAGTTGTTTCAAAGTTACAACCAGGTTACAACAAACAAATCGCGGGCGTCTCCAAAATGATCTCAGTTTGCAATGTTTAATCAGAATTTGGACTTTAGCTGGACATAAAAGTTACATACCTTCTTCAAAGTAAGTAATCATTTTAATTTATAGCCAAATTGTGGCCATTTAAACAATTATGGCTGCTAATTAGTATCCAACTTTCTTCATCTGTATTTGGTGTTTGCAATTTGTAATAAGCACAACTATATCCGTCCATTGTAATACGATTATAATATTCCTAAGAATTTACGTCAAATTTAGGTTATGTTTACATGTTCGATTTTCATGCACTATCTCGCTAGTCGGTGTACGAAATAACTGATCGAGCGACTGTTTGAACTACCTTAATCAATTTTCAAACAAAGCGCAGTCGTGTTAGAATGAATTATAAAACGCGATTACGCTGTTCGAGTAAAAAACACACTAAATAAGGCAACTGAAAGATCATATTTTTCTCTGCTCGTATTTGATGTTAATGCTAATTTACCCGAAAATAAAATTAATTGCAATCAACATTGCAATTTCAATGTAAATACTAACAATTCTCTCCGATAGCTTCACACTTATTGCAGGTGATAATTAAAAGAATCTTAGCGTTCATGTTTAAATCATGCGTAAGTACTGGCCCACACTTACCTAATTACGCATGATTGCGAATGTTACTTTTATTTAAGTCTTCAAGTAAGTAACATTTTTCATGCGCAGAATGGAGAATGTAAGATCCGAAACGGGTACAATATAGCTCCATTGGGGTGTTAAACTCCTTTTTTAATGGTGGCAATTCTATCTATCACGGAAGAATTTACCCTACAAACGGAGTAAAACCTCTCTTTAACGGATGTAAATAACTCCGTTGCCGTGGTAAATACTCTCCGTAGCAGTGGTATTAACCTCTACAGAAGAAATTCCTTCCCAAACGTGGTAAGAATGTTTCCGTTGTATAAATAAAATCTACCATTACGAACGCTTATCGATGAAGTTTCATCCGTTTAGGAATACAAAACTTTACTTCGAAATGGGGGCTCCTACAACGGATGGTCGAGAGGGAACACAAGAGTTATAACAGTGTTAAATCCAACTCCCTATTTCTATCTGTGTATAATAATAAAAATAATTAAATATGTTGTTGAACAAACTAAATATATGAAAAATCGTTCCTTGGTTTCTCCGACGTAATTAAATTTGATTAATGAAATAAAATTTTCATTGACTCCTGTAGGATTCGAACCCACTGTTCCCGTTTTCCAAACAGGTGCACTAACCAACTACACCACAGAGTCTCTAGGAATAAATTACTTTTTGTTTAAATTAAATAAAATGGTTGGTCAACCGTGTGATGTATGTGTCTTGATAGTTATGCTATCTGAGTTGTATGTATTATAATTAAAGCTGGTCACGAGCGGTACCGCGCAGTAGCGTAGAGTCGACCAGGCCTCGCGTTCCACTAGAGTTATTCTGTTAATAGAGATGTTTGCTGCCGCAAATAATTTCGCTCATCTTTTAAATAAAAATTAAATAACACGTGCTCAAACAATTACCATTTTAAGAGTCCTCCGTGAAATCACAAAGTGAATAATGTCTCTTAAATATCTGCAACATTAGATATGTTTCAACTGTTGTTTCGGCAAAACTAGTACGGCATGAGGAAAAAATGCGTTTATATGCAGAGAACGAACGTTCTACATCTAGCGATAAACGTAATGCATAAATTAAATATAAATTTTTCATTGTCTCGTGCGCAATTTCTTTTTGAGACATGCTTTCCACTATTTACGTGTCGTAGACAATGTTGTCTGGACCAACACATTAACGGGATTTTACAGATTACACATTTAATTTTAGCACCTTCATATATTAAGTCTGGAATTTCTGCAATAAATTTTCGAAGTTTGTCCGACCGCGGTCGTTTTGCTGACGAAATCATAATTTTTCTAGGACAGATAAACAATTGTGCAATTGACCGGCAGCGAAAATGTCCGTACTGCTCCGCAGACGAAGTAATACTACCGCTCCTCTCGGTCCGAACTAATTCTACGCCGATGCGCGGTACCGCTCGTGGCTAGCGTTAATTATAATTCACACAGTAGGTTCAACACACATATAGTTTATTTCAAATTATAAGAATATAACTGTAGACTTACAAGGCCTTTAATACTTTTATTGCACTTTCTGTGACGATAATAACCTGGCAATGCATATTGAATCTAGGGGCCGTATTGACTATAAATTACGGCCCTATAAGATAATTATATGTTTATGTATATATATTTTATAAACAGGCAGTTAAAAAAGAAAACAGACAAATATTAAAAATAAATAACTTAAAACTAGAAGTCTCATTCAAGACATGGATATAAACATAGACATGGGCAAGGCTGAGAAGGAGGAACTGCAACCGTTAGTGTTTAAAGGTGAAGGTGACGTCTTTACCGTCAGTCCGGCTTACACCAATAAATGAGCATATTTCGCAGTCTTTTCCATCATTTCCAGCTATACTACCTCTATTGTCTCCATTACCTGCAACATCATCACCACTGTCTACATTGAGGTCAATACCTTCATCATCTTTATTGCTTTCATCAACGTCAATCAAAAATGAAGCTTCAGATCGAAATATAGAATATGATCTCGGTTTGTAACCACATCTGACTACTTTTATGTTATCATAGACACAGTACGTGGAAGCTGCCAGCCTAGATTCCAAGCTATTAGACATCACGAAAGCATATTCGGCTTTATGTATAACATAAAAAATATGAGAAATGTCTGATGAAGAATTCTTAAAGCACTGTAGTGATTTGCAAATACGAGGGTGCTTTGAAATGTTCGCGAAGTGAAAGGGAAAATTTTTTTTTTGAAATACATTTCATTTTTCTAGATAATCTCCTTTAAGTTGAATCTACTTCATCCAACCATGTTCCAAAGTTATTATGCCATCACGAAAGTCCGATTCTTCAAGTCCTCCAAAATAGTCGTCGACAGTTGCTTTTACTTCTTCTTCTGTGGAAAATCTTTTTCCCCCGAGGAAAATTTTTAGTCGTGGGAATAAATGGAAGTCAGGAGCCAAATCAGGCGAATAAGGTGGATGTTGCAACAGATCATACTCCAGTTCATTCAATTTTCCCATTGCTATCGCACTTGTATGGGGGCGTGCACTGTCCTGATTGAAAATGATCTTCTTCTTACGCAAGCCAGGTCTTTTTTCATGATTTTTTTTATTCATTTGGTCTAGAAGTTTAGCGTAATATTCGCCGTTTATTGTTTGGCCCTTGGGAAGATAGCCAATTAGTAATATTCCCTTAGCATCCTAAAAGACTGACGCCATAACTTTTCCAGCTAATTTCACGGACATCGCTTTCTTTGGTGGTTGAGAACCCCTACGTCTCCATTGTTTTGAATGTTGCTTGGTCTCAGGGGTATAATAATGAACCCAAGTTTCGTCTGTTGTAACAAATCGTCAGACGAAATCGGTTTTATTTGAGTTAAAACAGTCTAGACTCTCTTGACAAATCCTCATTCTCTGAAGGTTTTGATCCATTGTCAATATGCGCGGCACCCATCTTGCCGAAAGTTTTTTCATCCCTAATTCCACAGTTAGGATATAAAATGTTCTTTCATCTGAGATGCGTAAATCCTTAGCAATTTCGGAGACCTTTAATCGACGATCCTGCATAACCATATCGTGGACTTTTCCAAAGATTTCAGGCTTCGTGGCAGTTTTTGGTCGTTCACTGCCCGGGTCATCTTCTAGGCTCTCACGACCATGTTTAAATTCCGTCACCCACTTACGCACAGTGGTAAATGATGGAGCAGAATCTCCTAAAGTATCTTGCATATCTTTATAAATTTCTGTTGCCTTCCAACCTTTTTTCACAAAATATTTGATAACAGCGCGCGTTTCAGTTTTATCCATTTTGCAACTAGCTTTATCCCCAACGGCACAAAATTGATACTACTTGACAGAACAATATCATATTTGACATTTGTGCACAAATCAATTAGCGCCATCCATTGCGTATGTTTTAATCGTACTGATGCTGCCATTTGTGCTTCATTTCGCGAACATTTCAAAGCACCCTCGTATCTTTATGTGCAGGTGAAAAATGTGGTATCGATGGACACGAACTTTATAAAGAGTTAAGAATGCATGAGAAAAGTTTTTTTAGATTAAAACTAATCAAATCCTATTTAAGAAATTCAATGACTCAGAATCGTCTGTAACTCTTGCTATTTTGTCAATTGAAAATGACGTGGCTTCTCTTAATTATAATGATTTGATGCATGATATCAGTGTAAGGAAGAGCCATAAATATTTTTAATTTTTGTAACTCTTTTGACATTAAATAAATGTTGAATATATTTTCTATGTATTTGCAATTGCCTTTTGGCGACGGGTCCTGCGGGAAGCTTCTGTCCTGAGCCCCGCAACTACTAACGCCGCCGCTGATTAAGACAATGTTTTACTTGAAGGAGCACAATGTTTTATGTTATTTTTACATTTTAGTAATGCTGTACTTGACTCTAATAAATATTTTAACTAAATAATTAGTTTCACTGAACACACTAATCTTTTTTTTTGATTTAGTTGAAACAGCAAAGCAAATAGTTGCTCCAAGGCAGGTATTTTAGTGCAGGGTGCTGTTTGCAATTGCTAAGGAATTTCGCTTATATAGTGTATATTTTTTATCCAGCTTAATGCCCCAGCCAAGCGACTTTAACTTTAAGTGTGCTACCCAGAATAAAAATTGGAAAAAAAAGATTAAAAAGCATCTCTAAGTGTAATTTTTAAAAAGCATTTGGTAAAGTAAATTTATCTTAAAATTCACCGTGCACATAACTTCGTTAAGAAAAGATTGACATCCGGCAGTATTAGCTATTTCCCTACAGTTTTACCGTGGTGGAGGGGTCTTGTGGGGTTCTTAACAACCATTGTGTTATATACGGTGTCCAGTTCTTGTTTGAAGTGCTCGATCTCTGTCGATGACACATATTGTTTACAGCGACCCTCCAAATTGAATTACATTTATATAAAACAGACGTTGGCACAACATGTAACAATAATTATCCGACGCATCAGGACACTCTATCGTAATTGAGCTTCGGATTGTATAATACATTTTAAATAGGAATTAATTCTGCTCGAGGGCTGTTGAATGATGAATGAATATGTGACCAGTTATTTGAGGTTATAACGTTAAAAACGACGACATATTAAACACCAATATTTACTATGCGTTTATGAATAATTGTATAACTGTATACGTTATACAGATATTTCACGAAACCCGTTATTTAGAAGTTTTATTAATATTTATGAATGGAACTCTGAAATTTTGAAATAAGTTATTATAGCATCCGACCTATTACTTTAAAATATTTTCGCCTACGAAACACTTCCGGTTGAACCGGATGCGGTTACCAACTTTCTTATTTTGGATACAATCGTACACATCGCATGCAAATCATTTTAATTAGGGTACTTTTATCACTAAAGTCGACTGTTTTCGAGATATTTACAATCATGTTGAAATTTTAGCATTTGCACCGCTCTTGTTGAAATTAAATATTTGAGAATGTCTTGAAGACCAAAGTATTTACTTTTGTAGGAACGAAATGGAAGGTCATGCGTACCACACCTTATCTATATCGTTACTAAATTTTATACAGGATGTTCATGAACTGTTTCCAAATGTAGATATTTTCAAGCTGAAAAGACTTCGTTTTTTCAAATAGACCGTTATATCTTTGACTACATTATTGGAAAGGAAATTACAGATTGGTTAAGGTTTGATATAGGTACCTGCTTTTAATAGTTTTCAAGATATTAACAATTCTTTCTTTAAACTGTATATAATGGATTAATGTTTTACAATAGTGTGCCAGGTAATGAGTTGTATAGCATTCATTCTGTAATCTTTACATGAAAGGTCGCGCTGTTTGACAACTACTTGACAGTTATTGATGCTAGATACTCAGGTATTATAATATCACTTAATTTCATGGCACGCTACTGTAGAACATTAACCCATTACATGCAGTTTAAAGAAAGAATCGTTAATATCTTGAAAATTATTAATAATGGGCATATCAAACTCTAATACGAATCGATGTGGAATTTCCTTTCCAATCCAATAGTGGAGTTAAATATACCACGGTCCATTTGAAAAAAAGGAGTTTTTTCATTTTGAAAATATTTATATTCGGAAACAGTTTATGAACACTTGTATACAATTTAGTAACGATAACGATAAGGTGTGGTTCGCATAACCTTCCATTTCGTTCCTACAAAAGTAAATACTTTAATCTTCATGACATTCCCAAATATTTAATTTCAACAAGAGTGGTGCAAATGCTAACATTTCAACATGATCGTAAATATCTCAAAGACAGTCGACTTTAGGGGTAAGGTGCCCTAACACAAATTATTTACATGCGATATGCATAATTGATTAAGCTGATAAAAAATATACCGTTATATTTAAAATAAGAAAGTTGGGAACCACTTCCGGTTCAACCGGAATTTTTTCGTAAGCGAAAATATTTTGTATTAATAGCTCCGATGCTATAACTACCTATTCCAAAATTCCAGAGTTCCACTCATAATATCATCATCAAAACTTCTAACGAGTTTCGTGAAATATCCTGTAGAGGTGTGCTTAAATGCTTAAAGCAGAAGTGTGCTTAAATGTGTCGTTCGCATAAACGAACACAAATTGATCTCGCTTTCAACTCTTTAGCTTTGTTCGCTCGGCCTACACCAACTACTCCGAGTAACCAGTGTAAAAATAATGCGTTCGTTGGGCCTGCGTGCACCTATATACAACCATACACCTACTTGCATTGACCACTCTCGTGGTCATCTCACACTACACCGAGTAAAAAGTGCGGCCCGAGCGAACAAATCTTTTGATTCAGAAGGTACATCTTCTGAAATCGTTTTTAAGGTTTTTTGATTTTTCGCATTAATTCTCAAGTGAAATCTTACCTTTTGGACTAAAAGTCGCCTATATAAATCTTTACTATTTTATGTAAATTTTACACTGTGAATTTTTGTACGGTTTACCAAAATGATATAGTGAAACTTACACTCTAAAAGGTGTCAGTGAGTTATACTTAACAGAGTAAAATGCTAGGAAATAAGGTACGCTGTTGCAAGTTACTTTTACACCTAATAACATTCACAAAAGACACACATCTTTATATATGCTTTTTGTGTAGTATGATTATGATCGAACTAGTGCTTTTCGGGTTTTACCGCGTTTATAGCGCTAAGCTTCTTCAGAATTTTTCCAAACGTCAAATACATTAACGCAACAAACAGGGCAAAACGCAAGAGACACTGCATCAATGGAAACCAGCTGCAAAAGCATACACTCAATCAACTTTTTTACTATTTATTTTCTAAACCTTACACGAGAACGCTTTCAACTGTGTACATTCAATTGTTTATCATTATTTTTAATAAAGTGTATAAATTGTAAAAGGTGATTAAATAAAATCAAAAAATAATAACCTAGATTAGAATAAAAATTCAAAAATTGCTTCAAAAATAAAATCCATATCTAATATCTACATTATATGGGTTGTCCTTGTTCTACTTCATTCCTTGTTCTATTTATGCCAAACCTCATGCATCTCATTGCCAACTATGAATCGGATTATACAGTGAGGTCCTAAAGTATCCCCATGCTAAGTTTTGAACGACAGAAGGTAGTTTTTAGAAAAAAATAGGTCACTTTATATTTTTTGTGGGCTAACTTCTGTCGGCTGTTCACGTTTCTTCTTTGTTCTCGTTGTTATTTTCTTTCATTTTAACTTGTTTTATTAATTGTTACTTCTTTACTTTATCGAACGTTATTAGTTAATTATGGTATAGGTTTACTTAAATTAATAATAGTTTTTGATCAACAGTATTTCTGCTTTTTAGGTTTTCTGTGTTACTTTTATAATAGCTTCAGTAGGAACCATGCATAATTACTGGGTCAATTTTAATATTATGTAAATCTGGCAACAGTTATCACCTTATTTGCTGTGGTTGCGCAACGAATTATACAACGAATTATACAACGAATTATTTAATAATTTAAATCATATTCTATTCTGTTAAAGCAGTTCACTCTATAAATTTTATACTATCCTTACTTAGCGCAAAGTTCAAATATTTCCGGCTGTACAAAGGCAGTGTTCGTTATGTTCCACTTCGTGGTAATTGTTGCCAAATTCACCGAATATTAAAATTTAGTACTTGAAGTTTATCTTACGTGGTCGTACAAATGCAGCTTACAATAACAATAAATAACATGAATAATTTATGCCTTTGGAATTGTAATTTGATAGTTTGGCAATTGTTATGATTATTTTGCTTAGCAATGAGTTCTTTAGATCAGTCTGGCGTCACAAGAAACAATTTGGCACTCTTTCCCAGCCAACTTTGCCTAACAACAAAAACAGATTACTACTACCTTTATTGCTGCATATCGTCATATTTCTTAAGTTAAAATATAACATATGCGATACCGTTGGATTCGCCTTTCGTTTTCCTTTCCAAAAACCGTAAAAATATATAGGGGATCTATTTAAAATAAAAAAGTTGACGTCACTTCCGGTGACACCGGTAATACAATTGAACTGCCGATAACGGCAAAAGTTAGCTGACAAAAAATATAAATCGACCTATTTTTTCTAAAAGCGCTAACTTCTGTCGTTTAAAAGTTAGTGTAGGACCTCACGGTACATATTGACCCATGAGAATATTTATTAAAATGGATTCTAGTTCATCCGATTTTACTTCATCTGCTGATGAATTGTTTGGTGTAGTATGTATAAGAAGGTAGCCAAAGGTCAATAAAGTAAGAAAAACCTTTTTTGATGAACTATTGGACCAAGAATTTTTTGAAAGATTCAATTTCAATAAGGAATCTGTTAAAATAAAATCACTTTGACGTATATTGAAAATCAAATTAAGTTCGATTCTTTGAGAAATCATTGTTTGTCACCAATGCAGTTAACATTAAGGTTTTTTTGCATTTGGCTGCATGTTAATATTTCAGGTGATTTTGCTGGTTATAATGTTTGTATTTTAAATTAATGCTAATAAAACTACGAACTCAACTAACTAACCGTTTTATTATTTTTTTACATATCTAACTGTCAATAATTAAATCTAGTGACCTTTTTTTTTATCTCGCCACTCTATACTTTAGCAATCCAATAAAGTAGGGGAGACCGGGGCTAATTGTCACAGGGGCATATTGTCACATTCGTAATAGCACACGCTTCGTAAGTCATAATTTGCGTTTTGAGGTAAGTATACAAGCAATACAAGTTTCTTTATTATCTCACTAGAATTGAACAAAAGTCGATAGATGACCCATGAATAATCCAAGTTATAAGCTTTTGATAGGTTGTAATAAATATTTACCCTTATATTTTGTGAAGGTTTGTCAATTGAAGTTAATTTGAAGGTATCTTTTATATATTGTTGAAGGCAGAACTTTTAGCTATAGTTTTATGTGACTTACCTTGTTGTTTTGTGAAATGGCAATAATGTGAAATTAATTCAAACAAAAGGATATACTGTGGAGTTATATGTCACACTATTGGCGGGGCAATTTGTCATTGTGAAAATGTAACCCGTGCTTGGACATTGTATAGGTAAATACATATACAAGAAGAAAACGGATCGCTCTTCACCACCGACTGATATTTTGCTAACGGCTGCAAGAACAGTAGCATTGGTGGTGGAATTGGTCTCATAAACGAAGATCCTTTTTATATTTGCCATAAATGTAATTCAGATGATGACGTAAATAAGTAATGTGTTTGTGTTGTTAACTAAAATTTAAATTAAAATCATTATAAAATGCTGATGGTTGTGTTAATTACGACATTAGTTTAATTAGTGACAAGTTGCCCCGTTTGGTGTGACAATTTCCCTCAATTTGGGGTATGTTGTGACACTTTGCACTAACATAAAAAAGACATTTGTTGTGCATAATCTATAGGATGCTCTGCAAAACTTTTTCGTAAATATAATTCATAAAGCATGTAAGAGTATATATAACATGTAAAATGAATACTATTTCTAACAAAGGGGAATTCCAGAAAACGCAAAAAAGGAAATCTTCTGACAATTAGCCCCGGTCTCCACTAAGCAGAATATTTAAATGCTATATTCCTCCCTTTGTCTAATCGATGCACTCTTCCATATCACAGTCGTTAAAACGTTGAGGTAGTCGGATTTGGCGTCGGGGACGTTTAGTGAAAGGCTCTTGTCCTGGAATAGCTTCGGTGTTCTCGGCATCTACAAAGTTTTGGTTTTATTAGTATGCTATCACTGGGCTGCAGTTGGTGCTCTCCTGCTATTTACTGTTAGTACTTTCTGTTATAGTCTTTCCATATACCAGTATGTCGTTGCTGATGTTTGCTACATTTACAATGTCGCTGAGTGTTTGTCTGACTAAGTCTTGAAATATTTCGGCGACAGTATTTATACATAATCGGAAGAGTCCGATGTGAGTGGCAAATGTTATAATGTATTTGGAATTTTCGGAATGGGTGAGCTGATGATAGCCTTCCTTTAGATCAAACTTTGAATATATTTTGCTCCATTTATTTGTCATCAGTTGTTGGTGCTGCGTTCCGTACTCTTTTCATTGCCTTGTTTGCTGCTCTCATGTCAATGTATCATCTAATTTTTGTCGGATCCAAAGGTGTAATTTAACCTCAAAATCTTTTGAGGTTTCCAACACCTTTGAAAACTTGTGGATATTTTGTTGCAGGCATTTAATTTGTTATTTGTTGGATGTTTCTGCATTTTATTTCTACTAACTGTAACTGAATAGACGTTGCATAGCTGAGTGGGGACTCGCCATTTTCTCCCACTTCAACAAATTCATTAATAGCAAATTTAAATTGATCATAGTACACTATGACTAAAGGCAAAATATAATTTCCTTCACCAATTAGTTACAAATTAATTTCAATGTAAACAGCATATTAAATAATCGTTTTCTTTATGCGAAGAATAAACGTCACTTACAAGCCTACAAGTTTCATTAATAGGATTGAAATAGCGTGGTAAATTTCATCGTTCGCGCGTTGGACAAAGCTCAAAATTTATAATCCGAATCGCACCCAACTCATTCGGCTACAGCTTCACGATGTTGAACATACGTATATATGTTTGCGTGCGTATTTCATATTCACGCCCTGAATTGCACACATGCAGAAACACAAACTCAATTCGCTTTAAACTCCTGCCGTTGACGTTAGTTTTCAATTAGCCGCTGGTTAAAGCGGTCCTCTGATTGTTACCGCAAGGGCGTCTTGATTGGGGACATCATGTACACTGCACGTACAGATTAATACACAACAATGCCTAACGCAAACGTAGATTGTCGCCACGGCACACTATCATCCATTCATACGACGAACGTATGCAAGTCCGCAATATAAAAATCACTGCTGAAGATTATCGAAACGAATGACAAGTAAAAATTAAAAGGAGAAACCAAAATCCTTCTGAAAAGGATTAAAAATTGTCCTTATCTAGTAACATGTGCCCGGAACACATGGCAATTCTTCACCTATGAACGTAATGTGAGAAAAATGTAATCAGCTTATCCCAGAGGATATCAGATCCTTTAAGAGTGAGAAAAGAACAAAGTTTTTTCAATGAGATTTATTTACAATTATGTAACTTGTTAGCATTAAAATAAAACAAATATTAAAATTATGGTATTGCAACATTCAACAATTCTTCAAACAATGATAAAATGTTTTAATGTTATAATTTATGATCAGAATTGGTACCTCACGTCAATTTGCTGCTTCTTCAGTGGAGCTTTCTATCCATGATAGAGAGCCTGAGAACTTCTTCCTTTATTCAGATAAAATTCAACGTTCTACCTGACACTAATATTAAAATTGGAGGTGGGAATTGAATTCTTAAAAATTGCTCATCTTAACATAATGGGTGTTTTTTTTTTGCTTAGATAGAACTTATGAAAAAGTTAACTGTCAAACGAGCTGTCATACTGCGTTCACTTTTTGACATTTATGATCGATATACCATGGCAAGTCATCATGAACAGACTCACGCTTGAACAACACTACCAAATTGATTCGAGCAATTTACAGACGACTTCGTAATTTTTATGGCCCACATAATCGTCCTTCTGAACAAGCCATCCGTCGAACTGCGGATGGATTTCGTACCGCATACTCTCTACATGATGCAATAACACAAACACGTCGAAGGAATGTGCGTATTGAAGAGAATATCGTTGCTGTAGACGAAAGTGTAGAAGAAGATCCCAATTTATCCATTCGTTGTCGGTCGCAGTTATTGGAGCTTTATCCGTCCACTACGTTGAATATTTTGCGTAAAGATTTTGGCCTACATCCGTATAATATCCTGCTGGTATATAAACTAAAGCTACGGGGCTATCATTTGCATCATTCTTTCGCCAATTAGGCTCAAGAGCAGTTGGAAACTAACCTGCTGTTTTATCGCAAAGTTGTGTTCAGCGATGAGGCTCATTTTTGGCTCACCGGGTTTGTGAATAAACAAAATTGCCGCATATGATGTGGGATCAACCCACAAGAGACCCTACAAACTCCACTACATCCACAGAAATGCACTATTTGGTGCGATTTACTCGCTGGTGGCATTATTGGTCCTTATTTCTTAAACAATGAGGCCGCAACTCGCGTTACTGTCAATGGAGATCGTTATCACACCATGATTAATAATTTTTTGTTTGAAAATATGGAGGACATTGATCCGAACTATATGTGATTTCAATAGGATGGTGCTACGTGCCATACGGCGATGGCAACCGTCGACTTATTGAAATCAGAATTTGACGGTAAGTTAATTTCGAGGAATGGACCTGTCAATTGGCCTCCAGGTCTTGAGATTTGACACCTCTCGATTATTTTCTGTGGGGCTACGTGAAGTCACTGGCTTGTGTCAATAGACCAGCAAGAATTGACGCCTTAAAAGCCAACATTGTTTGTGTTATTCGTGACATACAGCGAGTGCTCGAAAAAGTGACCCATAATTGAACGTCCAGAATACGCTTCGTTAAGAGTAGTCATGGTGGCCATGTGCCCGAAATCATTTTCAAATATTAATGCCATAAATAAATCTTTCGAATCATACCAAAAATTTGATTAGAATTTAATTTTTCGTATTATTTTTTATAATTTTAACTTCTATCGGGCTTAAAAAACACCCAATATTAAAAAAAAATATTTTTCATTTTCTTCTTTCTACGGGGTGAGTCAGGAGGAACGGACCAAACTCCAAGAGTGTATTCTACACGTCAGAATAATGAAAAAAAAATACTTATCTGATATTCATTTGTTTTCAATTTATAAATACCGCAGCCGATATTAAACAAAGATATGAAGTAGCAGGCACCTTTCGTAGGTGAAGCATAAAATGTTTAGAGGTTAATGGCGGTATTTTTGAACATTTATTTAAAAAACGCTATAATAAAAAAAACCTTAATGTATGAAATTGTGTTTATTTGTAATTACGGTATAAATTGAAAATCAGAGATTTTTTTCATTATTCTCACATGTACAATACACTCTTGGAGTTTGGTCCGTTCCTCCCCACTCACCCTGTATATGTTATACTGTAAATATAATCCTCTGAAGAAGCAGCGTTCAATGTTTGTTTGTCAGAGTTTCATGGTTTCTTCATTGAAAAATTAAATTTTCGCAGCCTTCGTTCTAATGCTTATAAATAATTTGGTGAACTTTAACATAGCATTTTCTCTTAACTTTTTTATTTCCAGCGCTGTATCTTCTGCGAGATCGCGTGCCTTTTAAAATCTATTGATTCGCGAACCTTAATCATGAGTACTTTGGAGTTATTTGGTTATAAGGTTCGACAAACGAGTGCAACGTCAGAGGCGTATCGCGCAAAAGTAGGTACGTGAGATACAGTATTATTAAAAAATAATATATTCTTATCTTTTATTGACGTCTTGATGTCCACTGCGACAAAATACTACTGCTCTAAGATGTCAAGACGTCAATAAAAGGTAAGAATATATTATTTTTTAATAATACCATATCCCACGTGCCTACTTGGAAGGTGTTTACTGGCATTTCTTTATATGAGAGTGGAAATTTATTATAAAACTTAATACCGTGATAATGCTGTGACAGTTGGGTGGCATTACCTCTGTGATAAGGAATTTCGAAATCACATTGACCTCTAGTACAATAGTCACATAAGTGCGGGCGTTGTTTAAAACTGTCCACATTCTTCTTAACTGGACATCTATAAATGCGTATAAGGATGGAATACTCAGTACTGGAGCTTGTTAATGTGGGTCAATACGTGTACACGAACTAGTCCGAACCTCTTGTGAACGGCATGTATGCAAGCTGTATGTGTATCTAAGGTGCGCAATGTACGTGAATTGTTAAATTCGCGTGAAATAACGTGAAAATTCAACCTAGGTGAACGGTTCGTGTCTCAAAACCCGTGTCTGTACCCGTAAAGTTCGACATCCGTGTATAAATACGTGAGTATAAAAACTTCGTACATACGTGTACGCGTGTGGTTCATGTTTACGTTAAAAACCAACAGCTCTAGTCAGTACCTTTAGTTCTTTAAATAACCCGCAATGCATGAGATGATGCGCCCCATGAAATTATGTTGTAATTAATTAAAATAAAGAATTTACTGTAATACAGTGTTAAAGCAGTATTTGTCTTTTCTAGATTTATTTTTCTAATTTGAAAAATACAGATGTTTAGTTTTTGACATAATTACATATGTGATGTTTCCAATTTATATCTCAACCTTGCTTTGATGAAAATACTACCTTTTGTGTTTTGTCGGAGTTTAATTTCAATTTATTTGTGGCAGACCAATCGTTAGCTTGTATGAGCGACATTTCTTTATTAATAATTAATGTATTAATGACAACACCTTTACTTATTAGAGTAACATTTTCGGTAAACATTACGGTATTACAAAAATGTTAATTATAAGGTAAGCCATTCACGTGAAATATAAATAAAATTGAGCCAAGTTTAGATCCCCGAGGAACACCTATAAATACTTGAGATGTGTTTGATAACTAACGCCGGCCACGAGCGGTACCGCGCATCGGCGTAGAATCAGTTCGGACCTAGAGGAACGGTAGTATTACTTCGTTTGCCGAGCAGTACGGACATTTTCGCTGCCGGTCGTTTGCGCAATTGTTTATCTGTCCTAGAAAAATTATGATTTCGTCAGCAAAATGACCGCGGTCGGAAAAACTTCGAAAATTTATTGCAGAAATTCCAGACTTAATATATGAAGGTGCTAAAATTAAATGTGTAATCTGTAAAATCCCGTTAATGTGTTGGTCCAAACAACATTTTCTACGGCACGTAAATAGTGAAAAGCATGTCTCAAAAAGAAATTGCGCACGAGATAATGAAAAATGTATATTTAATTTATGCGTTAAGTTTATCGCATGTAATATACCGTTTAATTTACTAGACAAGGAACCATTTATCTGCTTTTGGAATAACTATTCAGAGTGCAAATTACCAAGTCGAACATCGTTACGAAGAATTGTGCCATCTGCGCGCGAACATATTGAACAAAAAATAAAATCGGAGTTCAAAGATCAAAAATTGTGGTTATGTGTCGACGAAATAACAGATCGGAAGAAACATTTTGTTCTTAATGTAATGGCACGCAAATTGGAACCTCATCAATCGGCACCTTCAATTCTATTAGTCTCCAAAACGAATACAACAGTGTACTGCCGAAGTAATTTCAAAGTTAGTGTTAAATACATTGGACAAGTTTGAACTTTCAACAAACCAACTCTTGATGTTAGTGAGTGATGGTGCTGCAAACATGCTTTCTGTAGGCCGGTCTCTTAAAAAGCATTCTGCTAATTTGTTACACATTACGTGTAAAATTCATGCTCTCAATCTTGTGGCGGATAGTATCAGAAAATGTTCTCCTGAGGTAGACGCTTTAATAGCGCATACCAAAGCAGTATTTGTCAAATCACCGAAACGTATTCGCGAATTTCACAGACTGTGCCCCCGTATACCAGAGCCACCAGAACCTATTCTAACTCGTTGGAGAACACGGTTGCAGGCCGCGTTTTATTATCATAAACATTTTGACAATATTAAGAACGTGGTTTTACAATTCGATACAAAGGAAGCTGCCGCTATCCAGAAAAGCCAGTCGAAATTTCAAGATAGTCAGGTTAAAATGGATTTAAAAAGCATTCACGACAATTACTTCGGGCTAGCAGATGCAATAGAAAAATTACAAAATCCTGCGGTGCCGTTAGAAGAATCTCTACAAATAGTGCAACATGTTCACGCACAGCTATGCGCGATTGAAGACGCAAAAAATGTTTCTGTTCTAGAAAAATTTGAAAGTGTTTTTGAGAAAAATTCTGATTTTGGCACATTAAGACACATTTGTGAAGGTGCGTCAACAGAATCGTTAAGTTATTTGAAAGATTATTTTACTTACGTAAATATTACGTCACTAGATGTAGAACGTTCGTTCTCTGCATATAAACACATTTTTTCCTTATGCCGTACTAGTTTTGCCGAAACAACAGTTGAAACATATCTAATGTTGCAGATATTTAACAGACATTATTCACTTTGTGATTTCACGGAGGACTCTTAAAATGGTAAGTGTTTGAGCACGTGTTATTTAATTTTTATTTAAAAGATGAGCGAAATTATTTGCGGCAGCAAACATCTCTATTAGCAGAATAACTCTAGTGGAACGCGAGGCCTGGTCGACTCTACGCTACTGCGCGGTACCGCTCGTGGCCAGCTTTATTGATAACCTTCCATTTGTTTCTGCTACTTGTCGACGATCATGTAAATATGTAAATAATTTTAAAGGAACTCCTCTTATACCATGAAACCCTAGCTTATTTGTATGGATATTGTGGTCAACACAGTCAAAAACCTTGTTCAAATCCGATGCTGTTACTAAACAATTATGTGACAGATCAAAGGCAGTAATTACATCTTCAATAAATTTTATTAACGCCTTAATAGTTAATTTGTTTTTACGATAACCATACTGTTGAAAAAAAAAAAAAATTGTCTCAAAAAAATTAGCTAACTTAGCTTTAAGTAAATTCTCAAATTTTTTGAAAAAATTGCAATTGATCTATAATTATTAAGATCATCTTTTGAACGATTTTTAAATAATGGCACAATTTTTACAATCTTGAGCGGAAAAGAGAAGAACATTTATCAATGATTTGCAAAAGACTTTTTTTCAATATCGATGATATAAGTGCATATAAATTTTCACAACTGCTATTAACGAGATATTATTAGATTTATTACTTAGTAAATTTCTATTTCATTAATACAAATAAAATGTACTATTTTTACATTACTTAAACATGTATTATTTCAATTGTTTATTTTTACATTGCCTAAATATGTACGTATCTGCGAAAACTTGATTGTTCCAAGAGCTTTGAGATTATCAATAATTGCAACTGCAATTTCTTTACCTGTAATATTTGTAAGTCGCAGAAACTGCAAGAAAAGTTCATCTATGAGTATAGAAAAATACAACGATGAATTTATTTTTCCAGTCTTTCTGAAATAAGGCTGTTCCTTTTTTTCCACAATTTCGTTTTGAATTTTCCAACTTGTGTTCAGTGCATTACCTTTCCTATTCGATAACGATTTCTGAAGCATGTCATTATACTTTGCATCTTAAAAGATCTCGATTCTATTGCTAAATGGGGTGAATATAAAATATTAAGAAACTGTGCAACGTCAATGATTAAGGCTGAGAAGAAAGCTTTCTTTGATCGTCTTGCAATTGCCGGATCTTCTATGGATTTGTGGAAGCAGCTGCGGAATTTGGGCGTGTTTTGCCAGAATTTTTGTCAGATCCAAATGCTATAAATGATTTTTTTATTAATTTACCATCAAGTAATGGATGTTCTACGATGCTTTCACTTCCAGTATTTGTTCAAAACAAATACAGTTTTAGTTATGTGATGTCTCAAATTTTACTAAACATTAAATCTTTTGCAACGGGATACGACACTATTAATATAGCTATGCTTAGACAGTGTTGCCCTTTTGTTATCCCCTATGCCATTCACATTATTAACTGCTGCATAGAAAATTCGGTAATTCCTGATGTATGGAAACACGCTATAGTTAGACCTTTACCTAAAGTTCCCAACCCTACATCCCTTAATGAACTTCGACCCATTAGTATTCTTCCCACGCTAAGTAAAGTTTTTGAATGTGTTATAAAGAATCAATTGATCGAATTTATTAATGAATATCATATATTGCCAGCTACACAGTCTGGATTTAGGAAGGGTTTCAGTTATGAAACCGCATTGCTATCTACTACAGACGATATAATTATCGCTTCGGATAGAGGTTTGATTACAACTTTAATATTTTTAGATTATATTAAGGCTTTTGATACTGTCGACCACCGGATCTTAATCAATCTTTCAAATAACTTTGGCCTCAGCAATAAGTCCACCTCTTTAGTAAGTAGCTACCTCAGCTAATCGTGTTCAGAGCGCTAGTTTAAATTTCAATATGGTCCTCTTGCCATCACTAAAGGAGTCCCACAAGGTTCAATTTTAGGCTCCATTTTGTACTTAATATATATGTGATTTTTAATTAAACGCATAAAACATTGTTCGGCTCACGTTAATGAAGATGACACGCAATTATATATATCATTTTTGCCACAGGAATGGCGCACTGCGATGATATTTACTAGTGAAGACCTCTCGTTATAATATAATAATTCAATTGCACT
Source organism: Dynastes maya (assembly GCA_029619315.2). NCBI lineage: Eukaryota > Metazoa > Arthropoda > Insecta > Coleoptera > Scarabaeidae > Dynastes > Dynastes maya. Next base: position 34,362,100 of record JAROYE020000003.1, read on the forward strand.
AAATCTACAAATCAATCCAACAAAATCAAATGTTATACTTTTTGGTAAATCTCATATCTGTGAGGAATTAGCGCGGGTGTTTCACATTGTGGTTAATAACGAAAAGATGGATTGACAACACATTTCGATATCAGGAGCAAATTACTAAATATATTAGGACAGTTTACCTAAACTTGAGCCAATTGTATGTTCATAAAAATTATTTAAATACTAATATTATAAATAAAATTATGGGAAGCATACGTTCTGTCACCGTTTTCTTATTGTACTAGAACTCTTGTGTACGTTTTATTTTTGGGTTGAGAAAGTATGATTATGTTTCTCGGATAATGAGCGAGTTGGGCTGGTTGAATATGTACAATAGGCGGGAGCTGCAGACCCTTTGTTTATTCCATAAAATTCTACTTTATAAATGTCTCCCTTATTTGTATAATAAAATTAGATTTCGATCAGATGCTCATAATATTACAACCAGATTTAGGGGTTTGATTTCCCCACCATTCCTTTTCTTTCAATATGTATAACAAGTATAATAGTATTAGTGATACTCTTAAATCATTACCCCCAAAATCTTTCAGAAAGAAGTTTAAAATATTGTTGCTCAATGCTCAGACTTGATAGCACTGGTTGGGTTTGTGTTGCTGTCTCCAACCACTTTTATATGTGAAATTTTTTATAAGAGCTGCAATGATTATTTACGCGTGCACATTACTTTAAATGTTATCATTTTATACAACGTGCTTTTAGTTTGTAGGCATTCATTTACAATTAAATGAATTTAATTTTCAATCATGGTGAAATAATCAGCCTTCACCATGTGATTGCATCATTTAATTTAATTTAATTTTTGTTTTTCTTATTTTGTTTCCTTATTTTATTTTATACCTTGTTTTCCAATAATTTAGATAACAGTGTAATTGATTTTCTTTTTGTATCAAATAAAGATAAAATATAAAAATAAAAAATTCCGTTATTCTCCTCTGCGTCTTCTTCATCTACGTTGTACAGCAAAAGCTGCAAACTATAAGCATTATTACTATATACAAAACAAACTCAGTGCTACAATTTGGTAGTAAATATTGCTACGAATTGTACTTGTCTTTATATGTAGTAGTATATATAGTACATATACATATATACAATTATAGTAAAATTTCCTATAATTTCCTCTTTGTGAAAGATATTGTCTTTATTCCTATATGTTACACAAATTGTTGCGCAGATTTTTTCAAATGGTTTACAACATCTTTTCTCTATGTATTTGAAAATAAGAATAATTGATGTTATTGCATCAATAAGAATCATCCTGTGTATTGAAAATTATTTGAAACAAGCAATACTATATGGACACAGTGAATTACAGCAGAATAAACCGCTATTGTCCCAAGATATGGTGTGCATTTGCGAAATGTCGTTTGTTTGCATTGTAAGTCAAGTTCATAATGAATTAAATTAAATTCTTAAAAGAAATGCGTGAGAAAGAGTGAAATGCGGTAAATCGTGTGAACAGCAAGGATACTTGTAATTTATTTGTGAACCCATTAGTGCTGATTGGTTCATATCCCTATTCAAATAGTCGCGGTCCTTCGTCACCTGTTATTTTTGTTGTTTTTTTCTTACCAAACGGCGCATTGTTACGACAAACGGCTTTGTCAATATTTAAGCACAGCGTTCAAGCTAAAATAATAACTGTTGAAAGTAGGCTATTTACAGTTCTTTGATGTATGCCTTCTACGTACATTCTCAAGTAACAATAACGCTTTGACTCCGTGATACGAACTAAAGGGAGTAACAAGGGAGTAAACATGAAACGGTTATGTTTGGAAAGAACAAACAGAAGAAAGTATCATCGTTTTAAAAAGCGCTGTTAGTATCCTGATTGAAGTTATATTTGAAACAATTTTCAGGCATACACGCAAAAGAAAATATTCTATAAAAAGAAGAGTAAACTGTTAGAATTAAGCTGCTAGATTAAAATACAGAGGTTAGCAGAAGCAGAAACCAATTTATCTATTTATAGTTACAAGTCACACACAAGCGTGTATATTATTTTATAAAAAGATTTCATATTGTAAGTAAATTTCAATATGGCTTCCTTAAAGGTAAAAATACTGAAACCGCTTTGATTTTACTATTACAGTTTTGTCTAACTTGGAAAATAACAAAACTCCTTGTGGGGTTCTACTTGATTTGTCAAAGGCGTCCGACAGCATAGATCATTGGAGATTGATTGGGAAATTGAGGTGCTACAGAGTGAGGAGTAACGCTCTTACTCGATTTGCGTTTTGCATTTCAAATAGAAAACAAACAGTGTCTTTGCCTACAAATGATGATAACCAAATAAATCTATACCCTACGTATGTATGTATTCTTGATTTGAGCAGGACAATATCGAGCTGGACAATATAGTGTACACGTGTAGTGTTAAAAGAGTATTAAGCTACACTACTTATTTATTTATTTCTCTATTTCTCTATTTCTGTATTTCTGTATTTCTGTATTTCTCTATTTCTGTATTTCTGTATTTCTCTATTTCTCTATTTCTCTATTTCTCTATTTCTCTATTTCTCTACTCCTCTATTTCTCTATTTCTCAATTTACCTCAATTTCTCAATTTCTCAATTTCCCTATTCCTCTATTCCTCTATTCCTCTATTCCTCTATTCCTCTATTTCTCTATTTCTCTATTGCTCTATTGCTCTATTGCTCTATTTCTCTATTTCTCTATTTCTCTATATCGGCCAAATGTATCTGTTGTCTCGTCAATTGATACCCAAATATTTTCTCCATGTATTTCCTTATTCAGTTCATTATCTCCGTATAAACTGTAGCGACATAATTTTTTCGGAGCGTGGATTCGCAAGCAATGCGCTCTTTAGTATATTTTTCGAGGAATGTATTAATCAAAGGAAAGTTGGGACTGCCGTTGCGAAATTACACCAAAATTTTGTAGTAGACACGTTTTCTTACCATCGGGAACTTTCTTAGCGCCAGTTTTGTGCTTTGCTGTTACAAGATGTTGCGTTATAAAGTACTTTCTTTTCATAATTCACTTTTGTATCACACACTTTACAAAATAATACAGTACCATCAGTACTAAAAATATCCTTGCCGAATTCGCGAAAAAGTTTATTTAATTTTGTTTGAGCAGCACATATTTGCGTTGTTATGCGATGATATACAAACTACAATTCTACCTTATTGAATAGAATTTATTGTATATAATGCTACTCAGAATTAGAAATTAGGAAGAATTGTCGGGAATTATTATTTATTTAATATTTCTTAGAAAAACTAATGAACACAAGCAAAATGACCGTTATTTTATTTTATTTTATAAAGAATTATAATTTATAGTTCTAAATAACATTGAATAGAATAACGGTAATTGTGGGATTATGTATTTTATATTTCTTAAAATTGTCTTTAGTCTAGAATCTAGAATATAGGCAGAATTACGTGAACAGGGGTTTATGGCCTTTAATCTTGAATATAGGCAGAATTACGTGGAATAGGCATTTATGGCATTTTATGGCATTTTGCCAAACATCCGGGCTTTAATAATTACATTCAAGAAATATTTAATACAAAATGATCATATCAATAATAAATAACAAAAACATTCTTACAAAAAGTTAAACAAACATTAAATACATTAATAATTCATAAAATTAATCACTTACAGATATTGTCCAAAATGACCACCATTCGACACAACACACGCTTCAAATCGACCAATTAATTCCCTGGAAGTTGCTGCTGTGATCATATTCATTGTAATGGAATTACATGCACGCCGAATCTTAAGTTTCAAATCGTCTAAGTTCGTAGGCGAAGGAGAATACACAACTTCTTTCAAATACCCTCTCAAAAAGAAGTTCAGTGGGCTTAAGTCTAGCGAGAGGGCTGGCCACTGAATAGGACCATTACTACCAATCCATCTATTGGGATATACGTCTTTTGAATACTCTACAACCAACCACGAGTTATGAGACGGAGCGCCATCCTGTTGCAACCACAAACCTCTAACTTGGGAAGGTCATTATGTAAAAAATGTAAATAACGTTCAATAATGATACGTCCATTAAGTAATCCGGATCAGACGAAGACACCCCATATTTCCTGAAAATGAGTCCCACGCATCCAATGAGGATTTTTTGGAGCCTAGTAATGGCAGTTACGGCGTTGTGATGGAATCGTGCCTCGTTGGTCCACAAAATGTTATTGGTAATCGTGGGGTCATCGTTTAACATTACTTGCACTACACCAATGAATCCTAGTCTTCCTTCAAAATCTGCAGCCCTTAATGCTTGCAGCAACTGAGTTCTAGGATAATATTTGTGAAACTTTAGTGTTCTCTGTACTGCTGATTTACGTATTCCCGTATTTTGGGTGGATTCAATTCAACATAAAGTTAATGCAGTTGTTCAGCAAAAAGCCCCAATTTAAATACACTATATCAATCGTCTACAGACTCTACAGGAGAGTAATCTGAAATTTCATAACCGGAATCAAATGTTCTTATCAGAAATAAAGGAAATAATAATCAGTTCGCATAACAAAAAAAAAATCACAAATTCATTTCATGTATTTTAAATACAATTGAACATATAGAAAATAATGTTACGTAGAGAAATCAATAAAAACTCTTATGATTGGAATTAAAAAGAAATAACTTCACTTACATACATTACTTTTAAAAAGGACTCTTTCTGGCGTATGGAAGACAGTGAGGTTGAGGTGACTTTTTCATATATATTACATTACATATATATATATTACAATGAAGTAAGATTTGCGAAATTCTAATACTCCTGTATCTCTTCTGTGCAGTCTTGCATTCCAGATATAGAACGAACCTTTTCTAAATCCAGATTTTTATTTAAAAGCGTACGAAATTTTTGCCCAACATCTAGACCTATAGGATCCGTCAAGATTTCTAGAGTAGTTCCTAAATTGTTGAGGTTATTTAACCAGTCTTGTATAGATAAGTGAGTATTTTCTAACTGCGAAATAGTTTGTGTCACTACAGAATAGTTTGTGGAAATGTAATCTATTTCTTTTTGAACGTCCGAATTAGAAAAAAGTTGCTGACTCTCGCGAACCTCTTGAGAATTAGAAGAATTAAGTTTGAAAATGATATGTTTCACTTGGGAATAATATTTGCGATAGTAAGATACTGCCTCGATCCATGTTCCCCCTCGCGTCAATATAGGCTGAGGTGGTAACGGAATTTGCAGATACAATTGCTTGAATACGCGGATATGTTTGGGAGATTTCACAAACACTTTTTTGGTAGATGATATTAAATCATTCACCCTAGGATACTTGCTTCGAATTGTTTCTGCTACGAGATGACATGCGTGTATGAGGCATGTTATGTGAAGAAGAGTCGGAAAGCATAATTTTAACATCCTACCAACTTTCAGCATTGTTGCGGCTCCGTCAGAAACTAACATGGTGAGTTGGGCTCCTACGATATAAAATTCTCTTAACCTATTTTTTATTATGTTTACAACGGTTTCGGCATCAGTTCTTTCAATCCTGTTACTGGCTAACAAACAAGGAAGCTGCTGGATCATTACGTTTTAAAGGACGCGCCACAATATAAATCACGCTGTGTTTCTGAGCATCAGTAGTTTCCTCCACAGTGAGCCAGATTTTTGATTTCTCAACTCGTCTTTTATAGAGTCTTTTACTGTATTTTGCACATGTGGTAAAATTGTACCGCAATTGTTTTTTTGTTGGTAGCTTCCATGATGGAACATATTTATCCCAAAAAAGACGAAAGTTTTCATTATCTACTAGGTGTTGTGGGATGTTGCACGTGCTCAACATGAAAATAAAGTCATACAAAAATTGCCAGTACGGAATATTGTTTCTTAAATTCAATACATGACGTTTACTTTTAATATGACTTCTACATTCGATTGTCGTGCGACCTAGCAACTCTATACCGCAAAATTTGCAACGAATGTGCGAACCTGTAAATTCCAAACCAGGAAAACACGAAATATATTTCTTCACATGCGATGCAAGAGGTACACCAGGTTTACGTCCCATGTTTTCGAAAACGCACAATGAGAATCTGATAAATAACCGAACTACCAAACTCCTCAATGTCTACTGCATTACCAAACTCTGCATCCACATACGTACATACAACGTCGGCGTCTCTGCGTCTCTGCGGGCGCAACCGTTTGTCACGCTTTAATTATGACTATTAGTTTTTCATCCCCATCCAAATGTGCATTGTTTTCATGTACGGTGTATCTGTTTTTTGTTCTTCTCCTCTTATTTATCTTCAAATTGTACTTGCTCAATTTTAACGTACTTATAAATATTTATATTTTCGTTTTTTTAACGTTAACAGAAATATGTATATTCAGATTGTATAAACATGCGGAAAAAAGCGAAGCCATTGTGTTACGTACCGTAATACAACAGGGCACGCCACGCTAGACTACAAAAATAAAACGAGAAGAACGAAAAACTGACAATGGGAATATAATAGAGATACGATCGATCTCTATACAATTATGTGTGTATTTGTATAACTATAAATAGAGAAACTAAAAGAGTACTAAATGAAAAGGTTATGATGATTGCGATTATGATTAATATGTGCGCAACCGAGCACAAATATACGGATAAATGAGTTCATTGAATAAAACGTAAGTTCATGTATGATATACTACAATATAATAAACACCATGTAGTACATCCAGACATATACATGTGCTGCTTGGATTACGCATTGAGCTTTTACCCGTGTACATAGCCAGGCTTTTTCAAGTGTGTGACCATTGTGATTACGGCCAATCGTATCAGATCTTTTGTTAAGTAGGATGTGTTGCGTGCGTATTTCAATATGCGTGCTTCTCAAACAGGTATATTCGGCAAGAAAACATTATCAGATGAAACTAATATGTATAAGGTGAGTGACAATATAAAGGCTCTATATTTGACACACGGACGTTTTAGTGAAGAAAACCATAACTAAGTAAATAAAACAGATTATCTACCTACAGATCGTATTTATAACGCTATTTTGACTATGTGAAAAGATTCATGACACGGTGTATTGATTGCGTTTACATACAAAAATTATAATGTAAATACAATTCGATATTTGGAGCATAAAATTTTAACTAGCGAAATAAACGCAAATATTTAAGCAAATGATCGGAATGCTGCTCCTAAATTATCAAACAATAGCATAAGGTTATCATAAAGTAAGGCACATATTTCAACTTATTCTACAACTTCAACAAATTAAACGAGCAACAAAAATCAATAGAAACTGAATTTCTTGAATAATAGGATTTTTTGTGATGTGTAACACTGTTTACCGTAATATGGCCTCCAATAATAGTAATAATAATAATAATAATATTAATAATAGTAATAATAGTAATGATAGTAATAATAGTAATAATAGTAATAATAGTAATAATAGTAATAATAGTAATAATAGTAATAATAGTAATAATAGTAATAATAGTAATAATAGTAATAATAGTAATAACAATAATAATAGTAATAATAGTAATAATAGTAATAATAGCAATAATAGTAATAATAGTAATAATAGTAATAATAGTAATAATAGTAATAATAGTAATAATAGTAATAATAGTAATAATAGTAATAATAGTAATAATAGTAATAATAGTAATAATGGTAATAATAGTAATAGCTTGGTAGTGTAGACTGGCTTATAGCATTCATGAGAAGAAATCCAAATCTTGCTGTACGGGCATCTCAGGCTACACGTCTTAATCGAACGATTAATTTCAACAGAAATAATGTTGATAAATTCTTCAACAATTTAGCTACCGTCTTTGAACGATTTTATCTTGAACCTCAAAATATATACAATGCTGATGAAACAGGAATAAATACAGTGCAAAAGCCAGTCAAAGTTATTGCTCAGAAAGGCACCAAACAAGTAGGGTCCATCACGTCCCAGGAAAGAGAGACACTAGTTACTATGTGTGTCGCTGCAAATGCCCTTGGCAATACGATATCACCAATGTTTGTTTTTCCTCGGTCAAAATTCCAGGGTTTTTTGTAAGAAATGGCCCCGACGGATGTATAGGAAGTGGCAACAAGTTTAGGTGGATGCAAGAACCTGACTTTCTACTCTTCGTCAAACACTTTGCCAAATACGCCAAAAACGCCGAAAACAGTAAAGTCCTTCTCATTTTGGATAATCATTCCTCCCATATTTCGATACCAGTGATAGAGTTTTGCAAAGATAACTATTGTAATGTTCAATATTTACGACAACTACAGCCTCCGCTGTCAACCCCTGAACGAGTAGGATGGTCAGGTTAGCCACTCGTTGGTAATTAAATATCTTCCTTGCGGTAAGAAATGGAAATTTCCTCGTTACCATTTCGCCCCAGCCAACTGGCCTTGGGGCGTTGATGTTAAATATTAAAGTTAAGTCCAGATAACAACGATCGTAGGGTAACATGGACAAATCTACTCTTTACTTAATTTTCCTATTCACGTAATTCGTCCAAATTCATGTAGAAATCGTCTAAAATAAGCAACAGCGTAAATTGAAAGATATTTTAAACATTATTTCATCAATTAAATTTTTATCTGAAAGGTTTAAGTAAATCGTTGGAGAATTTTCACGTTTAAAGCTTGTTAGTAAAATTTTCTATCATAGAATCCTCGAAATACAACCACCTCGTTGCGTTACTGCATTCATTCTCGTATGCTATTTGCAGAAATAACATCATATCATCGAAATGATGTTATAAAAGTTTCTATTTGGGTTAATTTATCAAAATTTGCTGTGGAATAAAACAATCGTCGGTCTTTCGCGATTTAAAATAAAAGAAAGATGAACGACACCAATAATTTTCATCAATCTTTATTCAGCCTTCGTTGAATTAAAGTGTTTCTTAACTCCGATCCCAATTTAAAGTGTTCGATTGTGAAATCAAAGTATGTATTATAAGAGAAAAAGGGTTAAATTCCAGAACAGGCAGTTCCCCCTAGAGGTTATTATAAACAGAGTTTATATAACATTGGCATCGTTCAAATTTCAAGGTTAGTTACATTTATAATTTTAAAATTCGTTGATTTCATTTTATTAATTTGGAAATTCGTTGGAAAATTGCCAAAAGTGTATTCAGGGATACTCTAGAACCCACTAAGAATTGAAAAATTTAGTTTAAGTTAGAAAATTTAACAATTTTCCCAAAATTCCCCTAAGACAAAAATATTTCACTATTGACGTTTCCCCCTCATACGTTGCATAAGCTCCAGCCCTTAGATAGGGGAATTTTTGGACCATTCAAGAAATATTTTAATGACTTCGCCGATCAATGGATAAAAATCCATTCGGGAAAACATCTCACAATATATGATCTGCCGTCTATAATCAAGCAGGCACTGCCTCTGGCATCTACACTTCGAAATATCCTGACTGGATTTCATTGCACTGGTATTTGGCCATTCGGCAGAGAAATATTCAGCGACACTGAATTCGCACCATCCACTGTCACCGATAAACCATTGAATGCAAACGAAAGAGACTTGCCTGACGCGCATGGCGTAGCGAAAAACGAACATACGTCAACTACAAACATGGACCAAAGCACAGCATATGAAACATTCCAAGCACCATCAACTTCAACTTCGCAAAATTTAACACCAGAAGTTATAAGACCACTGCCCAAGGCAGAATTGCAAAGATCTCCGAGAGGGCGAAGAACTAGAGGGAAAACAGCTATTATGACAGACACACCTGAGAAACTGGAGATGTTAGCGGCGCAGAATAAAAAGAAGATCGGTTTGAATCTAAACTGAAGAAGCACGACAAAGAAGCAGAGGACGGTGAAAAAAAAGAAGGTCATGCCTAGCCTAGCAGCAGTTGTGAAGAGGAAGAAGAAACTTGTTGTTTAGTATGTCGCGTTCCTTATTCTAGCAGCAAGGAGGACTGTCTTCAATGCAGGAGCTGTCGACAGTGGGCTCATATTAGTTACACTGATAGAAGTCCTTTCTTTTTGTGTTTGAACTATCTGTCCGCCTTAGTTTTGTTTATTATTTCGCTTTTCTACAGAATATTTTGTTTCGTTTGATTTGTATTAGAATTTTATGTTACATTGCTTAATGTTTTGGATTTTATATGTGTTGCCTTGTATTGATATTATGTTGATAATAAAGTTGTAGGTATACTTATTTAATATACTTATGTAACTATTATGTCTGTTACAATCGACCCCGGCCCCGTTACAATTGACCAAAAAGGTGTCGATAGTAAGATGTATCACGACAATGTTTATATGTACGGTACTTCAAAATGGTCGCCTTCAAGTAAATTATAAAAATTAAATAAGTTGTAGCACATATCATCAGTTCTTACAGAGAAAGAGAAAACTGAAAACTATGGATGGATTAGTAGGAAAAAATAAAAGTTTAAATTTTGTTACAATTGACACCAATCTCCCTACAATTAAATTCGGTAACTTTACTGATATTGAACATATTGTAGAAATGTTTTCTAACTTTACAATATGCGTATTAATTCCATAGAAAATATGCATATTTATATTGCTTGTAGTATCCGTTTAAATTATCTACCCAGTAGTCATCATAAAAATATATAATGCCCGAGTAGTAGCACCGGGTTGTATTTTGTATGCGAGAGTATAAACCAATTATTTTTGTACGACATTTCCATATCCGTTCAGATTTCAAGAACCGCTTAGTTCAGATTTCCGCTATCGTACTGTCTCGCTACAGGGGCGGAATGCTAGCGATATCAAAGTTAAACAAGTATCATATTGGTCGAAAAGCAATGTGATAATGTGAGATAAACAATCAACCGTTTCGAATTCTATGAGTTCTAAAATATACTTCTCGATTTGCGAATAAGATTTGATTAATATTTCGCCGTTGCGGAAAGAATTTTACTCTTAATTAAAACTCTTCGAAATGATTTACCTAAGGGTGTATTTAATTAAGTAATTAACGAATTCAAAGATGAAGTCTAAAATACTCTAGTTCCGAGAGGAATCACGGGGAAAATACATTTAGAGATGCTAGACGAGGAGATATTCGAAAGCCGTCTCTGATTCGAACTCCATTTATATATAAGGGTTGCCGATGGTGTTGAGACTTTATTGAATCACGGGTGCTATATATATAAAATTGGAAGTGATATCTTGGCCATGGCTGTCATCGCCAGACAGACACTCTTTACAACTTCTTAAACTTAATTGAAATATTATTAGTATTCTCTCGCGGCGCTGACTCTTCCAAATAATTAAATTCTTAAATTGAAAATATCGTTTGAAAACTTGTATACAATTAGCACTTGAATTCCGGTTGCAGCGTAAACGGCAAAGAAAGCAATCCATCGTCGATCTTTACTATTACTAGAATATTATCTTAGAATTCTTGCATTTACTAGATGTCCTGCGTAATTATATTTTAAATGATACCACGGAAAAATCACTTGAAAGTATGTACGACAGTATTGTAGAAAAAATACTGTAGCAGTCATTAACACAATTATGTAACCCGACCGGAGGTTTTTGTTAATTATTACATGTTGTTACCACAGACAATATTTCAAAGTTGTAGTCAAGTTTTCGTTGAATTATTCCATACAAATGTAATATGTTTTCCAACAATGTTTATGTCGAGACCTGCAGGAATTAGGGCGGTAAAAGTTAATAATGCGACACGTAGGTATTTATACGCAGAGAAACGTTTACTTGTATCAAAGCTGTCCGCCTTACTTCAAGAGAATTACTCTTACAATTATCCGCAACAACTGTTTTAAACCAAAAGAAATATTTTCATAGCGTTTCTTTCTCCCCTTAAGAGAAGTATATACTTGTAATGAAATAATTGTATTTCTTTTAAGACATTTACTAACTTTATTCAAAGAAATCTTGCGGAAAATTTGAAGAAAGGGATTCTTAGTATAAGTAAATGGCCGTTGTAACGCAAAATAATATTTTCTTAGGGATAGTAAATAGTTCCCTTAATTCAAGAAAGCGTTAGGTATTGTTCATAAATCGATAGTTTTATTTTCTTAAACTAAAGCATTTTTTACTTAGAATTCTTGAAATGCATGTTATTTATATGACCATTATTAATGGCGCTTACCTTGTTTAAAACAGTACAACGTATCCGTACATAATGTTGTAAATTATTCACATTGCTTGTGATTTTAAAAAGGCTAAAGTAGAGGTTATCTACAGAATAATGTTCAAACAAAAGTGAACTTAATGTAGAAGTAGACATGAAGAAAGTGCCTAGAAACAATAACCAAGATGATGCTAATGATTGGCTCCTGGTATTAATGGAATCACTACCGGCAAAAACAACATGAGAAGAGAAAAGCATTAAAACTTCTTGCTCCTGGCCACATCTCTCAGTTTATGCCACTAATCTTCGAAAACAGCAACAGAAATATTTCTTGGCGCCACCTAATGTTAGTAGTTATAGTCATACCATCCTAGATAGTAGCGGGGGAACTAGAATACGGATACCGTACAATGATATAACCTTTAACGTACAACGTTTCAAATTTCCAAAAGATACCGGTCAATGTAATATTTCTTATTCCTTTTTTTACCATTTACCACGTGTACTAATTTAACTATAGTTTTTTAAAATATATAATAAATAATAATAATAAAAAAGGAATAAATAAACTTAAATATTAACTCATTAATAAAGTGTGACAAACGGTTGCACCCGCAGAGACACCTGGGGGGGTGTATGTACGTATGTGAATGCAGAGTCCAGTAATGCGGTAGACATTGAGGAGTTCGTTCGTTCGGTTATTTATCGGATTCTCATTGTCTGTTTTCGAAAACATGGGACGTAAGCCTGGTGTACCTCTTGCATCGCACATGAAGAATTATATTTGGCGTTTCATTGGTTTGGAATTTACAGGTTTGCACATTTGTTGCAAATTTTGCGGTATAAGGTTGCTAGGTCGCACGACATTTGAATGTAGAACTTATATTAAAAGTAAATGTCATGTATTGAATTTAGGAAACAATATTCCGTACTGGCAATTTTTGTATAACTTTATTTTCATGTTGAGCATGTGCAACGTCCCACAACGCCTAGTAGATAATGAAAACTTTCGTCTTTTTTGGGATAAATATGTTTCATCATGGAAGCTACCAACAAAAAGACAATTGCAGTACAATTTACCACATGTGCAAAGTACAGTAAAAAACTGTATAAAAGACGAGTTGAGAAATCAAAAAATCTGGCTCACTGTGGATGAAACTACTGATGCTCAGAAACACAGCATGATTCATATTGTGGCGCGTCCTTTAAAACGTAACGGTCCAGCAGCTTCCTTGTTGCTAGCCAGTAACAGGATTGAAAGAACTAATGCCAAAACCGTTGTAAACATAATAAAAAATATGTTAAGATAATTTTGTATTGTAGGGGCCCAACTCACCATGTTAGTTTCTGACGGAGCCGTAACAATGCTGAAAGCTTGTAGGATATTAAAAGTGTGCTTTCCGACTCTTCTTCACATAACATGCCTCATACACGCATGTTATTTCGTAGCTGAAACAATTCGAAGCAAGTATCCTAGAATGAATGATTTAATATCATCTATCAAAAAAGTGTTTGTGAAGTCTCTTAAATATATCCGCGTATTTAAGCAATTGTATCCGCAAATTCCTCTACCACCTCAGTCTGTATTGACGCGATGGGGAGCATGGATCGAGGCAGTATCTTACTATCGCAAATATTATTTCCAAGTGAAAGATGCCATTTTCAAACTTAATTCTTCTAATTCTCAAGCGGTTCGTGCGAGAGTCAGCAACTTTTTTCCGATTCGGACGTTCAAAAAGAAATACATAGATGACATTTCCATAAACTATTCTGTAGTGGCACAAACTATTTCGCAGTTAGAAAATACTAACTTATCTAGACAAGACTCGTTTAATAACATCAACAATTTAGCAGCCGCTCTAGAAAGCTTAACGGATTCTATAGGACTAGATGTCGCGCAAAAATTTCGTGCAGTTTTAAATAAAAATTCGGATTTAGAAAAGGTTCGATCTATATCGGGAATTCAAGACTGCACAGAAGAGATACAGGAGTATTTGAATTTCGCAAATCTTACTTCATTAGATGCTGAACGATCATTTACAAAGTATACGAGAACGTTTTCAGACCGTCGTCGAGGCCTGACCAAATCGACAATGGAAGCATTGTTTATGTTACAGTACTACGCGACGTACCATGGCAGTCGTACATTACCGCAGTGGTCATCGATACATCAATATCTATTATTTTTTTATTAATACTGTGTCTACTTTTGCGCGGTAAGCCCCGGACGGTTCCACTAGTTTCTCGAACATTATAAATAGTACACGCACACCGATCAACCGATAATAACCAATCGTCCACTCGATTCCTTGTATGTACATAGTAAACACAGCTCCTTTCACGGCGCCTCTGCGGGTGCAACCGTTTGTCACGCTTTACTCATCATAATACTACATAAAAATAATCCCTATTTAATTACCTTAATAAAGAAATAATTTAACTACACTGTAACCTGTAAAAAAACTGTTTCATTAGCTCATTCACTTGGTCATAATTTTAATTATTAACTTTAGGTCTTTTTTTTCCATTATTGTGATTTTTCTTTTATTGGATATCTTTGTAGCTGACCTGTGTTTTTTGAACACGAACTAGTAGCCTAATTTCTCAATAGAACATTGCGAGATCTGGACCATTTTTTCATTCTTACCTTTAATATGAATATGATGCAAGAAACCATTTCTCTGCGTGTAGAAATTACTGTGGCTGCATTAATTTTCACCAGTCTTCACTGGGCGTGCTTCAGTCACAAAGTCAAAAAGAATTTAAAAAAAATGGTTTGGGAGGGATTTCTTAGACGGTTTTAGGGATAGTTTTAAAAAGTATCTTTTAGGATTCCGCAAACTATTGTCGAAGACACCTTGCTTGATCTTATATCTCTGCAAATAAGGAAGATATCACTTGTCTACATTTCTTAAAATTTATGGTCATCGCACAAAATACATGAAATCCATACGTAAGATACACCCGTATTACTTAAGATACACAGGGAAAAATTGAATTAACGAGATACTCTTATACAGGTCTTTTATCGAGCCTTCACAAGAGGGGCGCTCCCTAGTGGCCAGATCACGACCAAACCAACAATAACTGTTCGTAAAGAAGATTTCCGCATGTCCATCTTGCACATAAAGCGCGCCTTCGTCGAGTGCCTCTCGAAAGGTAAGGTTTGTAAAACGTTTCTCGTTTCATGGCCACTCGAAATGGATCTTCTTGAATTCTCCTTTGATTGACGATGTTTTGCGATTTTATTTAGGAAATGTACTTTTAAAGTTTCTCCATTCATGCCTCTTACGCCATTGTCCGATCTACAGCTATTAAATTGTTTTTTTCTATCCTACTATCCAATAATTTATTTCATATGTACATTCCAAAAACCCAGCATTTTATGTGCTTTAAACCCCAATGGAAAGAAGTAGAAATACAAGATTTATTACTTTACTTAATATAAATACAGGAGTTAAATAGATGAATAAATAGAAAAAGACACGAAAAAATAAATCATTGAAAAAAAAGCTTATAGAAACACACATGGAACTACAATCTTATGGCAGATTGAAGGTAATTAAATTCCTGAAAAATCAAACAATACAATAGGGTTTTTTAATTGTCACATTTTGCAAAAGGCATGTTTAAAATAGATAATGTCATAATAGTATGGCTCGTCCCAGATTTTTATGAAAGCAATGGTACATATTTGTTATGCTAGTTCAAAAACTATTCATAATAAACCTGCATCTGGAGGGTCTACTGAAAAGCTTATTTATTCTTCTATCCATGTCCGTAAATATTTAAATGTGGGAAATTGTTAAAAAAAAAATAAATTTTCGCAAATTAGTAAAATAATTATGCGAATTGAGGGTTCGGAAGCGTTCTAAAACACTTTTTCGGCAATTTAAATGAACTTACTACTAATATCAATTTGTGGAATTTAACGAAAATCAAAACTGAAAATTGAAAACTAACCTGAATTTTATAAACTCTATGTTTATGTGATATTTACAGGAAACCTGCCTATTCTTAACCACCAACCTTCACTTTTAGCTTGAATTTATAGTACGATTTGAAATATTAAACCCTTTGAAACTTGGAACATAGCCAGTGTTACCTCGATAAAAACTTGATTCAAAATCAGAAAATTAATTGGCGTCCCTCTACTCCTTTATTTTAATCGTGATGGCGATTGTTTCGTCTATAGCAAATTTTAATAATTCTCTTCCAAACACAGTTTGACGATGATTTCTCGATGAATAAACCTATTTATAAAAGCAGCATAATGGAATAGATGTAGTGACGCGACTGGACGATTGAATTTATGCTATTCTATGACCTAAAATACCGCTGATAACTTTTAAATGATAAATTTTACTGATGACTACGGCAACAACCTTACGAAAGATATCCAACATGCGAAATGATGCTAGAAATACCTCTGAATTTACGCTGTTACTTGTTATAGGAAGATATTCCATTAATTTTGAGGATTTACGATATGATGAAATTGGACAGAAGAGGAGTATTTTCCTTGTTACCCTACGTTTATCGCTTGCTAGACTTAATAAGTCCCTATTACCCCGCTCTAGAGATCGTAGATC
Organism: Dynastes maya; assembly: GCA_029619315.2. NCBI lineage: Eukaryota > Metazoa > Arthropoda > Insecta > Coleoptera > Scarabaeidae > Dynastes > Dynastes maya. Next base: position 34,378,814 of record JAROYE020000003.1, read on the forward strand.
TGGGAAAGACCTACCGAAAAAGAGTTAATAGCCGATAGAGGGATTTTTGCATAGAACGAGTGGCCATACGGAATACACTATACGAGCCAATGACAGTTGACGTTCGAAGATGTAAATTAGAACACTACAATATAAGCTTTATTCGTTTGTCAATTAGTGTAACATGGAGTAGCTCGAGATTCTAAACTGCGCGTTCGTTTGTAAAGAAAACTGGCAATCCGATGTTCGTTTCCGTAGATGTTGGGCAGCTTCCGACAGTTTTGAACTGCACTTACACCTCCTCAGGAGGTGGAGTAAGTTTGTGCAGTTCAGTGTAGCTGTCTTTACATTATTTACCTAACTCAACTTTACTTCATTTTTTAATAGATAAATAACCCTCTCATAATTTTTGAATTACTTTTTTTCTCTCATTGGAAACATGAACAACTTTCAATGCAAGTTCTATATCTTCATTGCTAGATGATGAGTTTTATATGAAAAGGGTTTCATCATCCTCCTTAATAACTAATAAGGATTTTTTAATGTCATCTTGATTGCCAATTGCCACCATACTCGATATTTTAGGTTATGTGTACTATACAAATGGCAATTTGTACTGTTCGTTTGAACCCATTTAGAGTAGTTCTGAACAATCAAAACGATCACGTGATCATAATCCTATCACACCCTAGAACTAACGCAAGCAAGACAAATGGACAAACCTATATATATACCGTACGAGCGAGCGTGCTATGCTCACCTAGCGTAATCGGCATTTTTCGGGAATGCGGGAACGAGTCGAGGCTTGCTACGTTAGTAGCCGATGCGATGTATGTAACAATTAAGGTGCAGAATTGAATTTGCGTTCACCTAATTTTGGCAAACAAATGACATTCAACACAGTACACACATACATAAATGTCATTTTATTATCCTTAAGTTTCTTAAGGTCGTTTCTATTTTATTCTAAATCCAACTGCGCAGCTACAAACTTTTTATACAACTACATTATATTTAATTTCATAAAAAACGATCAAAAATGAAGAGGCAAGTGGATGAAGGAGTTATGCTTCAAAAAACTATTTCTGAATAAATGGAATTATTGAATGATTATTTTCAAATGCGGTTGGTTTGATTAGTAAGAAAGGGTTGTAGATTAATAATATACCGTACTAGCGAGCATATAACGATCACCTTGCGTAATCGGCATTCTTGTGAACAAGGTGCTGAATTTGCCTTCACGTAATTTTGACAAGCAAAATGACAATACATGTTTAGATGCGCTGAGTTCGACTTGTTACGATTTTCGTTTAAACCGGAACTGATACCCCATTGTAACGAAGATCAAAAATTGCAAACCAAAATTATAAATCGACGTGTCAGAGTACTTTTATACGCTAAAAGTTGCTAGAACTTCATTGAATTTGTTTCTTTCATAGTGAATGCAGTGTATAAAGCACAAAAATACGGTTGGCTGAGTATAAAATGTAATCGTAATCGTCACCGCAATAACTGGGGAATATAATACTGGGGAACAAAACCAAACTTTTTTTTGGCACATGAGGGAATAGCTGATTGCAATAGTATTTTTTCCGTTAAATTGAAATATATAATTAGTTTTTCTCCATCACGTATAGTTTTTCTGTGATGCACAGTTTAATTTTGAATAAAATTCTTACTTTTACAATATACTTCGCGATACTCTTTATTCTATTATTTCTTCTGAACCTGGCATCAGGAACGTCTCCTTTCAGTTTGCAGCAGTAATCAGCAAGCATCCGTCCGTTCCATTTTCCCTGGTACCTCTTTTCCATGGCGGAGATATCCTGATGAAACCGCTCCCCATGTTTATCATTTACCGCACCGAGATTGTCAAGAAAGAAATCCAGGTGGGAGTCTAAAAAATGCACTTTGAGGGACATGTTACACCCCAAATTTTTGTAGGCCTGTAATAGTTCACGCACAATTTCATGGTAATTCGAGGATTTGTGGTTTCCTAAAAAACTTCTAACCACATTTTTGAATGACTTCCATGCGGTTTCTTCAGTTTGACTTTAGCTGCTCCTCGAAAAATTCATCAACAATCAAAGTTCTTATTTGGGGACCTACAAAAATTCCTTCTTTGATTTTAGCATCACTTACACGAGGGAATTTTTCCTTCAAATAAAGAAAACCAGATCCAGCTTTATCGATTGTTTTAACAAAGCTTTTGAAAAGCCCCGGCTTTATATGAAGAGGAGATAAAAGAATGTTGTTAGGGTTGACTAGTGCAGCATGCACAACATTTTTCTGTCCAGGTGTCAGTGATTGACGTGTTGGCCATTCCTTCTTAATACAGTGATTTTTCTTGTCTCTACTGTTTCACTCGCCCAAGAAACAACAAAATTTGTAGTCTAGCTGCAAACCCGTTAACAATGCAACTACTTTTAAATCACAGCATATACTCCAGCAATGCTTTTCATACTGAATTTTTTCCAATAAAATTGTCATGTTTTCATATGTCTTCTTCATATCAGTTGCATACGCTAATGGCACAGAAGGAAAATTGTTACAATTGTGCGAAAGCACAGCTTTTAAACATGTTTGTTCCATGAGTCATCCTTCACACATGCATTCACTGTCCGTTGGTTTAAAATATTTAAAATATTGTTGTATCTACATTAGTAAACGGCTTTAAAAATAATATGAAATGAATAATTACAAATGAGATTGTCCAAAAACTATGTGCGATAGAGAAAATCTGCTTGCATATTTGAAATCAGCATGGAAGGTTACATATAAAATATAATAAATGATTCGAGTGCCAAAAAGTGTGTTTAACAGTGTAATTTTTTATGACGATGACGTGGATAAAATTTATTAAAATTCAAATTACGATCACAGAAATAGCCATATGAGCCCTGTATTATAAACTCAATTATGTAAATGCAATCGTCTGAAGTTGCGTAATGTATTGATAGGTAACACTACCTCAAATTTAGACAATCGCTCGTTTTAGATGACGTTTCTCTATCAGTTTTATAATGTTTCTATAGGAATTCTTTAAAAATTGGTACAATTTACCAAACTTTATTCTATATTTGTTATATTCAAGGAGTAAAGAATGTTCTATTAAAATGTGACTTTGGGTACTTTATTGTATTTTCTTTAAATCTATTAAATAAATAAAAATAATTTTCTTGCGAGTCAATTAATGAAATAATAAACTGCATTTTCCAAGAAGATATTAACCTGTGAATTTATTAATTCTTCTTAGTTTATTTCGTCTGAACATGAAGGTACTTCTCCGGTTGTGAATGTACAATAAGTCATGTGCTTAAGTTATAAATTTATCTCTTTAGGGCTCGCTGTTTCATGACAATCATCGACTCTACATCCATCATTGTGCTGATGACTGTAATGGTACTAGTATCATGTCAAATGCATTGGTGATCCTGTTTACGTGACCAATGGTTATCTGATCGCATTGAGTTGACATAAACTTGACAATTCGTCAATGAAAACCATACATGTCACTTCATGCGGCATTCAGTTATTGTTTTCCTGATTAACAAAGCTTATTGCACGTCCCCGACGTATGTACGTATGTTGGTGTGTACATACATATCTGTAGACAAAACACGCACATGAATTACCTAATGCGTATGTATTAATGCGCACATATAACGCCGACGACAATTCCTACTTATGCTTCTCTACCTACCCTCCTCATGTGTACGTATAGATCATCTCGAGTATCGGGGCTTAAATAGCTTTAAACCACATGAAAGAGTATAGAGCAAAAATAGCACTGCACTTACATGTGGGTGTTTGAAAATACCCACTGCAAATGTTTCATCCATACAGGGTGTTTAAAAAAAAAGATATTCTCCTTACTTTATTTGACTTCAGGCTTTATATTTTCGTAAATATCTATGTACAGGGCGAGTCAGCGGTCTGGCAGAGTGCATTTATTCTCCAAAGACATATAGCATAAGGTGTTTTGCAAGGAGAGTTTTGCACGTTTATTTCATCTACAGCTTTAAAGCCTGTTCAGATATAATTGCCTGATTTTCTTGGAATGAGTAAACCAAGCCTTGGAAATTTAGCATACGTTTTGTGTTCACAGTTTTTATGAATCATTCTTACATCGCAGTTCGGGGTCGGTTTCGTGCTCGTTATGCTCTTCACAATGTTAATGAAGCACCTAGTACCAATCTAATCAAGTCTTGGATACAGAAATTTAATGAAAGTGGTTCGACTGTAAATATTCGCCCTCCTACATAGGTGTACTGTTTTTCACAGTTAGTACAAGAATTAAGGGAAACTGATTACCCTATGCGACTTCAACAGAATTTTCTTCTCTGATGAGACACACTTTCATCTGGATGGTTACGTCAACAAGCAAAATTGTCGTTATTGATCGCAAGAAAATCCCCGAGAGAAACATCTAATTCAATTATATAGCCCTGTAGTTATTGTTTAGGCAACAATATCCTCCAGAGGCATAACAGGTCCATACTTTTTCGAAAATAACAACGGACAAATAGTTACTGCGAATTCTGACAGGTACGCCGCAATGATCCTTGAATTTTTTGGCATTGTCCTCCAAAGAATTTGATGATTTTATTGACCAGTTCCAGCAGTGGAACTACTAGCCACACATCAAATACCGCATTACAGGCGGTAAAAGAATGGTTTCCGGATAAATTGGTATCAAGAAGAGGTGACGTCAACTGATTACCAAGAAGCCCGGACTTTTTTTTGTGAGGCTATCTTAAGAGTCGAGTTTATAATAACGCCCCAGCAAATTTGATTCGGCTTAGAAATCGTATTCAGGAAGAAATTGAAGCCATTACTCCTGACTTATGTAAAGGTGTAATGAAAAATCTAAGAGATCACTTGGAAGAATGCCAGCGGCAAAATGGGCGAAATCTAGATGAAATAATTTTCCATACATGAATTTCCAACAAATGTAGCTTTAAGTTCTAAATAAAGTTAGTTGAGAAAGCTGATGATAGCTGAGCAAAATTAGAATGAAAAGTGCAAAATTTTCTGAGACAGCCTGTATGTAAGCGAGTCCACCTAGTATGTAGACGGAAGATAATTTCTTTTCCCGTACAATTTAGATAGATATATATTTTCCAGTTCCAGTAGTGTAGGAATTCACAATTGTATACAGTGTAATAATAATTGAATACAACACTAAAATAGCACTATACGAGAGATATATTTAAAACGTTCATGACAAAACACACACATATCCCACTATTCTGGACGTACGGTGACTGCGTACATGTCAAAAAACTCCTGAATCTGTCTTTTAAAAATTCTTTTACTCGAGACCTGACCTGCGAGGGAGAAAAAGTTTTCAAGTAGAAATTATTCGGAGACAAATTTTGCACAAATAAAATTATATTCAAGTATACAGTGTGTTCAGTTTCTGCTACACACGATACAAGTTTGAGTTTCATCATTTCATTCTTCATGTTGCGACACAGCACAGTTATTGCAGAGATCAGAAATTGTATGTACTTCGTTTCATAATAAGTCAAGACCTTGCCCCCCCTTGCTCAAAAACCTGGCTACGCCTGTGTGTCTATTATTATATTTAGTTTTTGAGAAAATTTAGATAATTTGAAATGTTTGCAAAATGTTGTTGTCTCTTTAACGCTCGATATCCTAAACGTCTTACATGCTAGAATGGTGATTCAAATTTTATTGAGTTGAGTATTTGTTGAGTTTTCAGCACTATATTGAAAAAACAATCATATCAACTAGATCTTACAAGATGACCGTCATGTTACTTCAGTTTTTTTTTAATGGAACATCCTGTATATTTTTCCAAAATGTGATGATTATAAACATTTCCCTATATCCAAAATGCATCCTTCTTTAGTGATATAAACATAAAATATATACAGATAAGTTTTTCGTTTAAAAACATATGCATGCAACAAATGCAGAATAATACCTACGGCAGAAACCACAACACAATATAAATATTCTGCCAAAACAAACAAAAAACTTGCAGTATATGCAATAAAAATATAGGATTAAACAAGCAATTCAACAATAAATAATACATTACATCCTCGAGTTGAGGACAGTGGATGAGAGGAAAACGCAATACATGGCCGGCATCCATACATTATGATTTATTTTAATGTATCTATTCAATAAATAATAATTATTAAATAATCCTTGACTTTATTATATAATGATAATAATAATAATAATACATCTTTATTGTCCAACAGTCAAAAACCAATTATAGGATAAATATAATAGATACACTGAATTTCAAAAGTACAGAGCTACTATTGAATATACATATACAAGGGTAACAAGAAAGTGTGAATAGGTACAAGAGTGAAGGAAAGACTGGAAAAAAGTATTAGTGGAAAGGATCAGAATAATATTTACGAAGGTTACGTGTCATGTGCGTTAGAGGAGCCTTAAGTAGCGCGTTCGTTCTATAACTAGGAACACGTAGAAGATCAGTTAAGCGGGTGCTATGCTCAGGTACTGTTATTGCTATAAGCGCCAATACATTCGGTGAATCCATTTGGTTATTTAATAGATTATAACGAAATCGTGCACTATAACGTTCTCTACGACTAGAAAGCGATGTGAAGTGATGCCTTTGTAATAGCTGGTTGTAATCTGAGTTTCGTGCAGGGTAAGTGCCATCTAATTTATACGACAGATATTTCAGAAAACGTTTCTGTATCTTTTTTAATGTTAGGTTTAAGTACGTGAAAATCGGATACCACACAACCGATGCATATTCCAGTTTACTTCTTATTAATGCATTGAACAATGTTTTTAGCGGAGCTGTGGTAGTAAACGAACGTCAAGATCTCAACAAAAACCCTAGGGTTTTAGACGCTGCACGGCATACTGAGAAAATGTGTTCTGAAAAGAGAAGTTGATCATCAAATATTACCCCTAGGTCCTTCATTGTTAATTTGGGTGAGACCAGATTGTTGCCTATGTAGTAATTTTTGTGTATAGGATTCCATACCTTAGAGTACGATACAACAGCACATTTGTTTGCGTTTAATAATAGATCATTGTTCATACACCACTTATGTATACTTTCCAGACTAACTTTCAAACTATCTGCATCAGCAATATTCGTTATTTGTCTATAGATTTTCAAGTCATCCGCATACGCCAACACATCACAGTCTAATGAGGATAACAGATCGTTGACAAAGATGTTAAATAAGAGTGGCCCCAAGTTTGAACCTTGAGGGACACCCGTGTGAATTTGAAATAGTTTGGACGAGAATTCATTGAAGTAGACGTAGTTAGACCTATCATTGAGGTACGAAGACAGAAGCTGAATCAAGCCATTTGAGAATCCAAAGCGTCCAAATTTTTTTAATTAGCAATGTATGATCTATAATATCAAAAGCTTTGGAGAAGTCTGTATATATTACGTCGACTTGCTGTCTCTTATCCAATGCTTCACTTAAAAATTGCGTAATCATCGTTAAGTTAGTAGTAGTGGATCTACCCGAAAGAAATCCATGTTGAAATGGTGATAAAAAGGGCTTGACGTATCTGGAGACTTCGGTGTATATTAAGTGCTTAAAAATCATTGCAAAATTCGATAAAATCCCAATCGGTCGGTAGTTTTCCACTTGAGTTGGATCGCCATTTTTAAAGACTGGTGTTATTCTGGCGATTTTCCATAACTTTGGAAATGCTCCTGTTTTAACAGATAAGTTAAAAATTCGAATGAGTGGTACAGTGAAACAATTAGCACATTTACGTATTAGAAAACTCGGTACAGAGTCATGGCCAGCAGTTCTTTTAGACTTCAGATGTTTAATTCCGTCTAAAACATCATTTTCGGTGAAAAATCTTATATGGAAGTAATTTGCGAGTGTAGCCTCTTCTATTAAGCGGGCATTTTGAGAGGGTAATCGGAAGGTCTCTGAAAATTGATCGCAAAAGGCTTCCACAATATCATTGGGATTGTCAAGTTCTAAATTTTTCCAGGTCATTTTTCCAGGGATTCTCGTCGTACTACGCTTGTTGTTTAGATATTGCCAGAAAAACTTGGGATCACTCGCGATGCTGTTTTCAGCTTTTCTTTGATAACCAGCATGTGCCTTTTTCATTTCTCTTTTTAACAACCGCCTCAAACGCCTGAATTCATTGTGAGCGTTGAGAGATGAAGTTGTTCTCCATCTTCGCAGGTAAGTATTCTTTAACTTAATTAGGTTTTTGATGTGGCTGTTAAACCACGGTGGAGACGTACGGTTTGTTTTGTTAATTTTAGGTACTGATTTATCAAGTAGACCGTATAATACCTCGTAAAAGTCTGCTACTGCATCGTCTACGTCAACACGTTCTTTAATGAAAACCCAATCAGCATTTGCCAAATCCGTGTGTAGTAAGTCCCAATTAGCCCTCGAGAAGTCATACATTGCATCCTTGTTTGAAGGAAATGTTGATGGTCGATTTTCAGCTCTCACCTGCATTGCTACTCGTAGTGCAGGGTGATGTGCATCCTCAGCTATAATTGGATCATCATCATCATTATATAATACCTAGTGACTTTGCGTGAGTTACCTACAAAATTCTGTTTAATATTCAAATAATACAGACGACGCGTTTCGTGGGAGATGCACACCCTTTGGCCAAAAATTGAATAATGCAATAAAAAATTGTCAAAATAATAAAATAATGAATTTGTACATATATTCACTGGTCACTCACTAAAAAGGGCAAACCGGGGGTATTACTGGTAATCTTTTTACTTTTTTTAAACAGAAGACCTTCTTTTCTTTCTTATCACCATTGCTAAACTTAAATTATAGTGGGTGCCCCATTTAAAATAAGTAAAATATTACCGATCGTATTTTCTTCACATTGGCAATGTATATTTAGAGTTCCAAAGAGGAAATATTATTTTATTTGTGGGTTCAAGAGAAAAAGTTATTCTTTATAAAGACGTCTGCTTGTTTTGAAGGTACAATTTCGCAATCGGATTTGCGATTGCTATACAGGGTACATCAAAAATAACATTTTTAGTTACTTTGATTTCGTTTTTTTTTCAATCTTAAAAAAATATTTTCAATATTACACAGATTATGCGAAAAAGTGTAGTAAACACTTTCCCGTAGTAGTTAGTTTCGAAACTAATTACTTATAAATTCTATGTGCGAATTTATTTTTACTTTCAAGTAAGCCGTTCAGAAATATTAGAATAATACAATATCAAGTAGTCTGTTCTAAATAATATGAGATGTTTTAGTTGTGATCTTTCAAATTGATAGTTGTGTCATAATTTTGTCATAAATCCGCGTAATAGTGAAATTAAAGATGTTATTTTTTTATGTACCCTGTATAACAATCGCAAATCTGACATTTGAAATTATAATTTCAAGACAAGCAGATGTTTTTATAGAGAGTGACTGCCTCTTCCGGACTCTATCCGTGGACACATTGTATGTTAAATTTCGTTTGGTGAATAAATGGACTTTGCAAAACTTGGGGTTACAATCTAAAGTGAACATTGATGATTATTTTAAATAATATTTTAAACTTTCCTTACATATTCGCATAATTTGAATCACTCTATGATGGTTCTGTCCCGTCGCCTGTCACCATTAATTTCCTCAAGCCATGACAGGCGACTTCTAATTTGTGGTAAACTTTCGGTTTGAATGGATAAAACAGACGTGTTTCTTAAGAATGGCGAGTGGGCCGGTTTCAATCCAATATTTTATAACCGCTATTAAACGGATTCCCGTCCATTACAGACTTATTGTTTGACTTTATTCCATCGAGGTATATAAAGTTTTGAAAACTGTTTTAAAAGAATCTCGCGCTTCTTCGGCGTAAAGGGCGACTGTGGTAGGGGTGCCGCGCGCTGAAGTAAAATAGACGACTATGAACGGGTCTTTAAAGAGTTGAAAAGAAATTAAGAGAATAGAAATGTCTTACGTACACACCGTTTGGGGGTTTCTACGTCTTTGTTCATCTCAGCACTGTTCTCTGTTTGCTCTTCAAATTTTACCATCCAGTGAGTTACCGACTGACGTATTATAATGCGCCTAAAAGTCCATTTAATGAAGAGTAAAATATGCTCCGTTACAATAATTGAACAAAAAATAGAATACAATATTGTATTATCATTAACATTTAGCGGACATCTATGTATATCATGATTTTGTGATATTTAATTTACTTTTTCTTGTAGATACCGTTTTCTTAATTATTTGTTAATTTTTCCAAAACTATCTCAATTATTTTGAAAAAAATATAGGCATGTTCCCACTGGTTGATGATCAACTTATGACAATTTCTTTATAAACAAACCAAAAATAGTTTCACTTTTACTACAATTACTTACCATTCGCAATTTACGTGACAGTTAGACAAGAAGGACGAATGTTAATATTATCTGTTGAAATTACAGACTGCATGACAATAAACTGGATATAGGAAAAGATGGACAATGCACTTAATATCATTTTATTGAAGCATATTTCCACGAAACGTAGAAACAAAAGAGAATATATAAATTTGCATAAATAATAAAAAATTGAAAAAAATGTGAATTTGGAGAGTATAGAATAATAGAACCATTGTAAATCTGTTCATTTTTTTAGCCCATTAGCAGAAAACAAGCGAGAACTCCCCAAAAACGTATAAAACTCCTTTAGTCGTAAACACCAATTATTTATCTTCCTTACAAAAAGTTAATGGAGGACGATTGATCGTACGTAGTATAGACGATAAGTTCAATTCAAACAATACTTCCTTTGCAAGAAATAGTGTGCCTATATACAATGAGGGCTCGCTAATCCAAAATACGGTGATCGGAATTTCACAGTAATCCGAATTAACAAATACATATACCGTAAGAGCGAGCGTACTATGATGAGCCAGCATAATCCGCGTTTTTTGGAAATGCGAGAGCGAAGTCGTGTCTTACACGAGTACGTGAACGAATACGTCGTTTAGAACGTGAGCAAGGTGTTTTCGGAAATGCGAGAACGAAGTTGTGGCTTGCACGTGTACGTGAACGAATACACCGTTTATAACGTGAGCAACACAAATGAATTTGCGCTTTCCTAATTTTGCCAAGGAGCTCGTGTAAAATCGGGTGATCGTAGTACGCTCGCTCTTACGATAAGAATGCTATAATCAGAATTCAACTGTAGTCGATAATCCGAACAGTTCATAACCTTTAGCTACGTTAATAGCTGCCTTTCGGTTCCAGGAGAAAGAAAAACTTTAAGAAAACCGTATTTGCCTGTAATGGAGAAAAAACTTTGTTCTTGGTTTTTGATGCAGCGCAATAAACACATTCCGGTGTCATCCGTAAGGAATCTTACAACGATGACAAATTTATAGCAAGCAAAGGTTGGATATAAAAAATTAAAAAAAGATATGATTTAAGAGGCTTGAAAATTTGCGGAGAAAAGCTTTTTGCCAATACAGAAGCAGATGATTCATTTGTGCAAAAATTGCGTCAAAAAATTTGGTGAATTAAATTTAGTGCCAGGAAAAATTTATAATGCTGAGTCAGGATTATATTAAACTTCTGTCTGATAGAATTTATCACTCGAAAGTAATTAATGCACCTGGAAGAAAAACCAGTAAAGAGAGATTTACATTTCTGGCATGCTGTAATGCTGAAGGTTCACACAAGTTAAAGTTATTTGTGATTGGCAAATCTAAAAACCCTCGAGCCTTTAAAAACTATGGTCTCTCGGCCGAGTTTAAGTCATCTTCCATTCGTGAAACAAGTAAAACAATAAATTTTTGAAAAGTCAGAATTTACCTGAATGTGCTGTCCTGCCTACTGATAATGAAAATGCTGCAAGTCACTGTACTGAACGTGAACTTATCAGCGATGATAAAAATGTCTTTGTAATTTTTCTTCCTACAAACACTACGTCTTTGATACAATCGCTTGATCAAAACGCCATTCGCTTAACAACATTATTTTACAAGAAAAGCCTTTTAACACATATTATAACTCTTAGCGAAGACGATCTGACTACTTGTTTAAAGCGCATCGATTTAAAAATCGCTATTTACATACAACATAATGTTTGGGAAAAAGTGTCTTCCGAAGTTATTATAAAGCGCTGGAATAAGATTTTATTGGGTGATCTTGAGAAAGACCAAGAATTTGATGAATTAGATCTTATACCACTAAGCGTGCAAAAATACGTGCAGAGAAAAATGATATTACTCAGGTTCATTCATTGCTGCAAAAAATAACAGATGTACAATTAGACGAAAATGAAATCAGTGATTGGATAAATGTTGATTCCCAGCATGTTCCGACAGATGATATGGAAAAGGACGATAACGAAAAAGAGGAAATCTTAGCTAGAAAGATATCAATCAAATGGTTGATGAAAATCAATGAAAATGGTTTTAAAAAGTATAGAAATATGTTGTGAATGGGCAGAAGAAAATAGTGTTGATATTGCTGATATGTTAGTTTTAAATAGACTTAAAGAGACATTTTTTGAGAAAATGCAAAATCATTTAAAACAAAAAAAATTACTGACTTTTTTATTTAATTTTCTTGTTATACAGTTTCATAAATATACGTATGTACATATGTAATGTTTTATATACGTTTATGTATATTGACAATATATCTTTGTACATTAGTTACAATTGTAATACATTTAAACAGTGTATTAATTATGTATTTAATAATTTATTAATTAAAATAAATAAGTTCTTTCCACGGTCCAATAATCCGAATGTTCAGGTAATCCGAATCGGTCTGTATACAGCGTGTTCACCTAGTGCGTGGACGGAACATAATTCCTTTCCTGGGCAATTAAGAGAACATTTTTTCAAATAAAAAATATTCGGAGACAAATGGTGCATAACATAAAATTGTATTCAAGTATGCAGGGTGCTCAGTTTCTGCTGCGCACGATACAAGTTTGGTTTTTTAAAAGGAACGACACCTTTTAGTCAACTTATATTATCATTCATTGAGAATTTACAATTTATTTTTTTATTGTTTATTTATTATTTTTTTTATTTTTCTAGAAGGTTCTTGGTTTAATTTTTCCTAATACTACTGCAAAATACTTGTTTTAAAATCTCTTTTGTTTTTGTCAATTCGGTCGATTTTTGAGCCACTAAACGTTCTAGGATATGCCTATATTGAAAGTTAAACGGGATACAAATGATGGTGTTTAATATATCCCCAAAGTCCAGGTTATATTAAATAGCAGTTTTTTTATTTTTTTTAATAATTTTTAATTTTTGAATACAGTGGTAGTTGAGATAGCTTCCACCCACATATCAAATTTGGTTTGATTAGAATCGAAAAAAATGTTCGATATCTATTGATAGAAGTAGCTATAGTTTAGAGTTTTAATACTATTTTTTCGTTTTGACTTCAAAGTTTGTTTTTAACATTTCCTCATTAACATACTTTCACGAAAAGCACATTTGGCAACGTTGTAGAACAATATGATATTTGTTCTTTTGTTATTATTTTATTCGCTCATAATATAATGGATTTTACATTCAATTAATATACCGATATGTACAGTGTGGTCATTACATCTTGATAACATTTTAATGCGCAGTAACTCATTTATTTTAAAAAATGTAAATATCAAAGTGAACCAAAAACCAATTTTGAGGGTTATTTACTAGTGTTCAGAAAGAAATATATGACTATTCAATTTAAAAGGTATACAGAAAAACTCTATTTTTTAAAATGGAACAGCCTGTATATTTTTAATTAATTGGATAGTATCTTTTTCTGATTTCAATAATATACTATATTCTTGGTTTCCGGGTTGAAACCGCGTCGTTGTCGTAGCTTTTGCCGACGTTTGTCAGTGTACAGTAACAACCCTGAAGATGTCCCATAAGAGTGTGGACGAAACGTCGGCAAAAGCTACGACAACCACGCGGTTTCAACCCGGAAACCGAGAGTATAGTATTATTGACGACCGCGGAAGCCTACGAACCAGATTAACATAGTTTGTTTTCATGATAGTGCGCTATGGAAAATGAAAGTAAAAAATACCTTCAATATAAAAAAATTCTGTTCCTTTACTCTAAATACACTTTTTATTAATAAAAATATACATTAATTATAAATAATGTTTCACGTGCCTCCCGTTTTCTTCATTAACGCTTTTCATACACTCTCATATCTTTCATATCTCTTGATTCTTGAACTGCGTTAATTATTCGTTGCTTAAGTTCCTCAGTGTCATAACATGGAGTTTTCCCCCAAAAAAAGTTTGGTCTGTTTGCTGGCCAAGGTAGTGTTCCACCATTTCCTATCCAACCTTCTGAATATTCTGCATTTAGAAAATCCTTAACTTGTCTAATATTATGCGGTGGAGCTCCGTTCTTGCTGTCAGATATCGTATCATCTAGTGGTAAATCGTCAATACATTCTGTAATTTCGTGCCCCGAATATCTCTATATTTTTGCAAATAAATCGGAAACTAGTGGATAAAAATATAAAGGCTACCTGTATGGATGAGAGTAGTATATACGCTAATTTCAAACACAGCTATCACCTTCCACAAAGGTACATTATTAAAAATATAAAGTATGTTATATCACTGATCAGAACAAAATATCCTTTTCAAGTAATGAAAAATATATAGAGAATGTTCCATTAAAAAAAATAGAGGTTTTCTATATATCTTGTAAAATGAACAGTCATTTGTTTTTCTCTAACCACTACCAAAAATTTTGTAGATAACCCTGCAATATGGTTTTCGGTACATTTTAATAACTTGAAAAATAAATGAGTTATGACACATTAAAATGTTATCAATATACAATGACCACACTGTACATGGTATATGGTTTTTGTAATTGAAAAGTTGCACGGCATAGCGAGAATACCGTCTCGATGCAAATGGGTGTCTCAATGTATTACAACAAGTTATTGACGAGATGCCCTTAAACATACACCATAACATGATTTACATGCATGATGAAAGTTCTACTCATATTGCTCGTAATGTAAGAGAGTGGTTGGATGATCACTTTCCAGTGGCGGTCCTATCTTCTGGTCTGCAAAATCTCCTGATCTCAATCCTTTAAACCTTTTCGTTTGCGGTTTCATTAACGGGAACGTTTCAGAAAAGACGCTATCGCGGTTAGAGACAGAATTAACGTGGCAATATTAGAAATTGTACCAAAAAGGCTCGAACGAGTAGTACAGACGGTATCTCATATATTGCAAATATAATTGGAAACAGATGGATTTCAATTCAAACAATTACGTAGGTAATAGTGTCAGATCAATGTCCAAAAATGAATCAATCCTGTTATAAAATTCACTGTAATTTAACATTTTTCAACATGTATTGCTTTAACAAACAAACAATTTCAAGAGAAAATTATATCTCGCGTAATCTGTAGAATTTAAAACGTAAAATTTACCCATCTGATACTACTAATGACGAATAAAATGTCTTGGAAGATTGAAATTCGGAAAATTTTACATCTATCATCATAATAGTATGCAAATACAATGTTGCCAAATGTATGTTTTTTCACGTAATTCCTGAAATCATACGAATCATGATACAACATTTTAACATTAAGATTTACGATTTAGAACGGAACGAAGAATCTCGCTGCGTGTAGCTTTTTCGCCAATTTATACACACCCCGTATATATTCATATGACAGCATTTTCGATATTGTCGTACTCATTATTAATAGAGCAACGACTACCTCTCCTCGATTTACCTTATCGAATATTGTATACTAATATTTTACTATATAATTATCCGCCGATTATAGAGTATTTATCATTTGTTATTTCCTACAGAGTTATAAAATTACACGGCCGTAAATCAACCCAACACCGCAAAACAAATATGTATACTTCAACATAATTTAAAACCGTTTAAATGTAAACGCGCTCGCACCTAGGTATTTATCATTGTCTGTTGATCATTAAATCCATCGCTTCCAAACGTTGTAATTTGTAATCGATTCGAAAATGTTGATATTTCGAGCTCTATAGTGGACCGCTACGTACGAATACACTCTGTTTATGTATAAATTGCTTCCGTTTCCTTTTCTTCTGTTTAGATGCATCCAAACCGATCGATAAAATATTAAATCAGTTTGAGCAGTAAATAAAAAGTGTGTAGTGGACGTACAAGGGGTTAACTACCCTTCCCCAGACGGGGTGTTGCAAATTGTTCACATTTCCGACTGCGTTTTATTACCAGACCAGCTCTTATATCATTTATATAGATCTTATGATGTCTCACGAATCATAATACAGGACTGTACTCGATCGAAAACTAAGACACATCTTATCAATTTTATTGATGAAGAGCAGAAATTATTTTTTTCTATTTTGCATACGTTTCCGCATGCAAAACGCGTGTCGAAATGAACTTCATTCCGACACGCAATGAATTTTCAAAATAAAGTGAACGTGGGAAATCAAATTTTTAACTCAATTGAGTACAACGAAGCTACCAACTCAATCAACATCATGCCTTCAACCTCAACGACATCCACTCATAATATTACAAAATTGCCCATGCAATTGCACTTTAATAATTGTACAATCCAGAGTGTCATTACTTACCAAAAAGAATAACATTTCTTTGTTACTGTTAAACTTCAAATATTCTGATATTTCAGTTCGTTTATTTCGTTTATTTCCTTTGGTATTTCTAGTTGTAACTTATGAATAATAAATTTTTAAAATAAAGGTCTTTCATCATTCTAATTGGTCGCAGAAAAAATAATGTATACAACTCTCATTTAATGGCCATTAAGACACTCGTACTCATTACCGCACTCGCCAAGGCTCGTGTCGTAATTCTCATACTCGTGTCTTAATGGCTATTATTAAATAAAATCGTTGTATAATATACTATTAATTAACTACAATTATGTATGGAAGGTTATATCCTGCAACTGACCGCCACAGCTCATGTGACATGCTCTAATGCGTTTGTCATAATTTCTAATAACCTTGTGGCACATGTCAGGGTCTATGGCTGTTGATTTCGTGACGTATCTCGTCTTTCAGCTTTGCAATCGTTCTAGGCTTATTTCTGTAGACTCTACTCTTCAGATAACCCCAAAGGAAGAAGTGTGCAGGAGTTAAATCATACGAACGAGGAGGCCAATTGATACCGTCATTTTTTGAGATTACGCGTCCTGGGAAACGAATCTGAAGTAAGGTGACTGTTTCTCTGGCTGTATGACTGGTAGCACCGTCTTATTGAAACCAGAGGTCACCAGCGTCCAAATCTTCCAATTGGTTCAATAAAAAGTCAGTTAGCATGCTCTGATAGCGAACGGCATTAACTGTAATCGTATTTTCAGCATCGTCTACGAAAAAGTACTGGCCAATGATGCCCCGATACCAAATGCCACACCAAACAGTCACCTTTTGGGAATGCATTTGTTTTTCGATAATCGTTCTTAGGTTTTCTAATCCTCAAATGCGACAATTTTGTTTGTTAACGAAACCATTAAGGTGGAAATGGGCTTCGTCAGTAATGATGATTTTCCTTGAAAACTTATCTTCTTGTTCAAGCATCCATTCTGCGAAAACACGACGCTGTTGGTGATCTCTCGGCTTCACATCTTGTGTAAATTGCATTTTGTAAGGATTGAAATGCAAATTCTTGGCCAAGATTCGTTGTGTAGCGGAGTAGGAGAGTCCAAGTTGTGATCGACGCCGAATCGATGTGCCTGGTTCTTCAGCCACACTTTCACGAACGAGAGCCATGTTTCTCTTCGAACGCTTTTAACACGATGAGATGTTTTAACTGTACTTACAGCCCGAGTTTGCTCAAATTTCTGAGCCACATTCCAAATTGTGCGTTCTGAAGGTCGATTGCGTACACCAAAATATTCACGTAATGCACGAAATGCATTTTTTCGCGAACACCCATTTTCATAATAAGCCTTAACCATCTTAGCACGTTGCTGGATTGTGTATCACTCCATGACTACTTTTGTACACGTTTCTAGTTTGTAAACATTACCTGACAGATGTAATTGTCATTGACGTTTCAAAAATATCATTGGCTACTATGCGGAAATCCTTAACGAATCATCCTTTATTGGTTCACTCTGACCTGCGAAACACTCGCATGCTCTTCATTGAGGAGGTAGCAATGTAATCCTAGGCAACAATAGATGACTTCCATACTCCATGGTGCTTTATTGTGATCAAGCCACTACCTGTATTAGCTAAACGTGAAACACTGAAACATCGAAAGCGATGCCCACTATATAGCTTAGAACTTGGCAGTTCGAGAAAAGTTACAATCACTTTATGCAATTTTCCAATTGTGTTAATCCCTATGAGAGCAGATATGCACTAACTGTTGTGATTTATAAGAAAGAAATATTGATGAAAAATATTTTTTGATCATAAATTAGCATTCCTTTTTACTAAGCCAGTCCATGTACTAGTTGTGATTACAAAACCGTTTGAAATATTCTCTGTTTTAGGTATTACAATCTTATATTCTATTTCGTTTAATGTTATTATTGATTAGCTCCTGACTCCTACATACACCAGCTCAATCTATTATTAAAGCAACCTAAATCGAATACCACTAACAACTAAAACTGTACGAATCTTAAACCCCGTGTTATCAACTTTCTCAATAAATTCATTAATTTCTCCCAGCTCTAATATTTTAGATTTTGTTAGTTCCTAACCTACTGGTGAACGTTTCAAAAATGCTTGTGATTTAGAGTATTTTAATATGTCTACATTCTTGTAAATACTAAGACATGAACGTAATATGGAGTACATCAATCATAAAGCAGGAAACCTCTTTGTTTTGCTTTGTACTTAAAAATATGTCAATAAAATGTTTCCAGATACTGTTTTAACATTACTCTGTGTACACCAAGTATAAAAATGTTTTTTTTTTTCATACACTTCACGTGATTTCTTAAGTAATAAATTGCCAAGCTTAAGTGGAATAGACTTTATATTATTACATTCAATACCGTCCATTCCGTATATGTACAATAAAATATAATTGCAATGACAAGTTTAAATAACGTTTTTAGTCAATACACTGGTTAACAAGGTTTTTGTCCCAAGTATAAAAATGCCTGTTTTCTATGTATTTTTGCACGCTGAATTCAAATTCACTTTCAAAATTACTGCATCACCCATAGTTTTTGAGTTCCAGTATATCCACGTAGCATAATACTGTGTGTTTTTCAATAAAATGCCGATAAATATGCAGGTGATATTTAGGCATTTGAAATAAAATATTACATAGTATTGTGTAATTCTAAGTAATCTTGCGTCATTCGGAACAGGCAGAAGAGGTCTCGACAAGCTGGCCGGGAGCAATATAAGATCTTTGGCCGGGAGCGCAGTTGTAGTAAATTGACCGGCTAGAGAACATTGCAGCTCTACATTTGCCTTGTTCTAACCCTTAAGAAACTGTGCTGTTGTGTTTAAAGTGTTGTGCTGTTACCCCAAGTGCCACTGAAATGCCGAGAAATTGTAAAAATAATCCAAATTCGTTCTGCTACGTTTGCGGCGAGTTGACTTTTAAAACCCAGAAACGTTCGTTTACACCGTTAGTTAGAAAATGTTATGAACTTTATTTTGGTTGTAAAGTAGGCGACCAGGATAAAAATTGGGCCCCCCATATTTGCTGTGTCACATGTGTTCAGCTTCTCACAGCATGGGCAAAAGGTTTACGTCATATGCCTTTTGTAGTTCCTACGGTATGGAGAGAACCTAAAGACCACGTTTCGGACTGCTTCTGCCTCACAAATATAACTGGTATTACATCAATATCTAAACTCACTATTGTATATCCTAATCTGCCATCTACACTGAGACCAGTACTTCATAACGAGGAGTTACCTGTACCAACACCTGCAGAAAACATGACTGAGTGATGATGAGTCTAGTGATGAGAAAGCACATCAAGTAGCAGAAGAAAATTTGAATTTGGATCCCACATTTGAATCAGGATGTTCTTCAAATGAACCACGTTTGCTGACTCAAGGAGACCTTAGCGACCTCGTTCGCGATTTAAACCTGTCTAAAAAGCAAGCCGAACTTTTGGGATCCAGATTGAAGGGCAGGAATCTACTTCAGAGTGACACAAAAATTTCGTTTTATCGTAGTCGTTATGCCAAATTCAATGATTACTTCTCCCTTGAAGATGACCTGGTGTTCTGCAATGATATTGCTCCGCTTATGAGAGCACTTGGCCATAAATATCACACTGATGGATGGCGTTTATTCATTGATTCATCCAAAGCTAGCTTAAAAGCCGATTTACTTCACAATGGAAATAAATTGCCCTCAATTCCTTTGGCCCACTCAGGCAACATGAAGGAAACATACGACAACATGAAGATTCTTTTAGAAAAAATCAAATACGATGAATTTAAGTGGAATATCTGCGGCGATCTAAAGGTTGTGGCGCTATTACTTGGATTGCAACTCGGCTACACGAAGTACTGTTGTTTCCTGTGTGAATGGGACAGTCGAGACAAGAAAAACCATTATGTAAAGAAAGTGTGGCCGACACGAACATCGTTGACTCCAGGAGTTAAGAATGTCATCAACCCCCCTCTTGTCGATCCTCAGAAACTTTATCTGCTGCCTTTACATATAAAACTAGGACTTATGAAAAATTTCGTCAAAGCAATGGACAAAAACGGTCGCGGATTTGCGTATTTGGGGAATAAGTTCCCCAGAATCAGTGATGCTAAAGTAAAGGAGGGTATATTTGTAGGACCCCAGATCAGGGACTTGTTTCGAGACGAAATGTGCGATATAGAGCTGAACAAAAATGAAAAATCCGCCTGGCTGTCATTTAAGAATATTTGTGAGAACTTTTTAGGCAATCACAAATCCGAAGACTACGAGAACATTGTAAAAGGCCTTTTGACTTCGTATAAAACATTGGGGTGCAATATGAGTCTAAAAATTCATTTTTTAGACTCACATTGGGATTTTTTCGTGGACAATCTTGGAACCGTCAGTGACGAACATGGGAAAAGATTTCACCAAGATATTTTGGACATCGAAAAGCGCTACCAAGGCAAGTGGAGCCCCTCTATGCTGGGAGACTATTGCTGGACACGGATGAGAGACGTTCCTGACGCTAAATATAGCAGAAAATCATACATTTGTACATTTTAGAAACATTTTCAGTTGTTTTATAAATAAACACATTATACGCGTTGTTCTACTATTTATTGCGCTGTCACTTAGAAACCCTACCTGATAGAATATTTCTGAAAAGATATTTGAATTCAGCATAAAAAATGCTGCGAGGTTCACATATACTAATTTGCGGGACAAGAAAAAGTTTACCGCAAATTCAATTAATAATTTCATAAAATTGTTAGATCCGAAGCTACTGATATAAAATAACGTTAAGTGGGATGCTATCGAATTTAGCTATCAACATTCTATTGCTGGCGTTTTTTAAAAGGTACTTAAATTAATTTGTTAGATTTTACTATTATATGGTTATTTTTTTAGATTTTTAATTATAATATGCATTTGTTCACTAAGTAAGCGCATTACTATAATGTTAATTGTTTATTTAAAAACATATAACTATATATGTTTTCACAACCGAAGGTCGATTTATGTCGGTTATCCCGAAAGTATAATTCTAAACGAAATCGATGGAATTCAAGTTTACAAGGATCTGAGCTTTGAGCTGAACTTGGGTTATAACTTGAGTTGCGACTTGAGATTACTATAGATATTATTCGAGTCTCTCAAGTCAATGAAATATTCGAGTCGTAGCATCACTCATATTCGCGCATTATCATAGACATTTAGTAAATTTATTTCTCGACATAATCACTGACTGGTATTGTTCTTTTTCCACGATTCCACAAACACATAAACTTGTTCACTTTCAACTGCTCTCAAAGCAACACTACTCTATGAATTTCTTAAAAAATTTAACAGAAATCGACTAAAGAATAGTACTCACAGTCGGTAACGCAGATTTTGTCACAAAGCGTCTGACTCCAAATACGGGTACTTCTCCAACCATCCTCGTATAAGGTGAATCGATTCTTACTCTTAAAATCAATGTTTTTAAATAAAATTTTATTGAAAATTACACTAGTGCATAATACATTATTATTACAATACATAAAAAAAAATTATTGCGATAAGCTGCGTTGTTGCATTTGATTTTTATTGCGCCTTTTACTTAAATTAAATTGAAATTAAATAGTAAAAGCGTCAAGGGATAGAGCAAAACATGGTCGAATACGGCCCTGAAGACCTCAGTTGGCGAGGCGTGTTCGCCCAAATACCCTTCTGGTTAAATGTAAATATTCTGGTATTCTTTATGTCATATTGCGACGACTTTTTTATTGCTTTCTTCAACTTTAAAAATGTCATTTGTATTTAAATATTCCCTCAACGTCCCATTTCTATCGTAATTGTAGATGCTGTTGGAATAAATTACGGAAGTAGTGTGGATTATTATATTGTATTGAGTTCGGAAAGAACGTATAAACGAATGAATATCTAATATAATACCATAATTACAATTACGAATTATTACGATTTAGCAGCAGTTACATGAACTAAATTTTTGAAACAGTTTAAATTACAATATTTTTACACAGCAAAGTAATACAATTACTATACCCTTTAGTGTAACAAATGAATAAATATAAGTAAAATCGTCTTCAATGTAACAAGCAATCGCACAATATATTAATACCCATTTGCATAGCAAAAGTTAAACGCAGCATAGCGCTATTTTAGCACTAATGGTTAGTCTCACCGTTATGTCTTAAACTATAAGTAAAGACCGGATTATATGCACAAAAAAAAACTATAAATATGCGCATATACATGGACGTTTTTTCGTCAAAATATGCAAAATACCGAACAAATATGCAACTGAAAATTCCAAATAAAAATGTAATTCAGGTTTATTAAAAACAAACATGGTGTACTAAGATAATATATTATAATGCAGGTAACAAACTAACACATTTAAAGTCTAAAAAGATCTTAAAATACATCCAAATATTAACAAACATGATTAATTTATTATAAATTTTTATTATAAAAGCACTTTATTACTAAATATTTCTCAAAATGTTCTACTAAAAAATTATGTCGTTTATCTGTGAACATATGTTTATACACTGAAAATGCCCTTTCCACATCTACTGAAGTTATTGAGGCATTTTTTAGTCTACATATTGCTTCCGCACTTAAGCTACATGTTTCGTTAAAATCCCGTATTTTTCGAAATCACATTTTCACATTTTTTATTTATGGTAAGTCCGATTTTACCTTGCACTTTAGCACATGATTGTTGAAATTCGTCCACAAATTCAACGGATTCTGTTAAACTCAAAGTTGTGTTCTCCAATGCTAAAATAGTTGCCGGAACAAAACTATAATTGCATTTAATGAATGACAATTGCTGGGGCAGTAGTTTCTCGTACAATCTATGCGATCCCGTAACACATCGAGAAGAATCCGTAATCTCCGAAAGGACGGTTTTTATTTCTGCAAAATGATCCGCATAAAATATGGCAGCATTCAACCATGTCCCCCATCTTGTAGTTACAGGTTGAGGGGGAAGTGGCAGTCGGTCCTTGTACATCTGAATACGTAGCGGAGCCTATAAAAACACTTTCTTCACATTACTAATTAATTCATTGACCAGAGGAAATTGGTTGAGGCCATGAGCAAGGCATGTGACATGAAGTAGGTTGGGATAGAACACCTTCAAATTGTACGCAGTTCGAACCATATATGGTACCGCGTCTGATACTAGAAGTAATGCTTTCTCCAAAGGAACTGCTTCAGGCAAAAAAAAATTACTTAATCCTTCTTGAATAAATCTTGAAATTGTTGCATTGTTTGTCCTTTCATGCTGCTTTGAAGAAATTAAATATGATCTATTAGAGATATTTTCCTTCAAGATTCCAATCAGAAGGTGAGCTATGTAACGCCCAGCATTATACTACTATTAAATAATAAAACCGGGAATTCCTACTATTCACAATCTATACAAACTGGGAATTTGTACATTATTTAGACAAAGGGTTGTAAATTCCAAAGTTGCTGTTTACTGCCCACCCTCCAAATTTTTCTGCCCGGGTGTCGCACAACCGAAAAGAAAAACCCGGCGCTATTGGTGAAATAATAAATTATGCAAATTTTAAGCGGCACTATCTCCCGTAACAGGAAGGGAAAGCCCAGAGTTTACATTTGATTATGTATTTACTAACGTAATTTGTATTTTACAATTTACGTATAACGCTTTCTTTATTAATTAAATATGTGAGCCACAAAGAACAGAAATTATGCGTTAAATATACAAAATTCTTTCAGATATGCATTAAAAGGGGTAAATGCATATTATATGCAAAATATGCACATTTGCATATAGTCCAGTATTTAATTATAAGTGAAACACGGCATAGGCGTGCGCTTCCTTCAGTAAGTACAATGCCAAAAGATATGTAATAAATCGAATAATAATAACAGAACCAATCAAGAATTACAATATTTGAAAAGTTGTGAAACACTCCTCTTAAGCAGCATTATCAAGTAGGTTGGCGGGCTGCATTGGAATTACCGAACATTAAAAGTAAAAACACCATTAATCAGTATTATCACCTACTGGATAAGAGTCGTAAAAAGTTGACAGCATTAGATATGTTTCCACAGTTGTCTCGTTAATCGATGTTCGTCGTGGTGAAAAAATGTGTTTATATTTTGAAAAAGATCGTTCGATATCTACGAATGTAATGCATGATTAAAACATTCCTTGAATTCAGTTAATCGATTAATCGATGCACCATCACAAATTTGTTTTAATCGTATAAAATCGGAATCTTTCTTTAACACACTCTCGAACTTTTTTACAACGCGATTATATTTTGCGTCATGTATAGTGCGTAGCAGTGTATGTACTTCGACCCCTATTTACAGTGACTCCACTAACGACAACGCTCTATTTTGTAATTGTTCTATTGCATCATCCTTTATAATTGTTACGACTATTTTGTAACTCTGTTTCAACGGAAATATAATAATAATACGTATGTATTTATTGGCAATAATGCCAAAAAAATTAAATCGCCTACAGAACAATACATTGTTGCATTGGCGTTCTTCCTTTAACCTATTATGAAACTAAATAATAATAAGAAACAGAAATAAAACAAAACTTAAACTATGTAAAATGCATCACAGGTGCAGAATAAGGTAACCACTCCGAAATAACTACACTAAATCTATCACTCACTAAGTCTGTCCGTTAGTTTGCTCCGTAAGAAGACGACGCTCTGTGTTATGTCTCAAAGTCTCCTTAATTATTTTGCTTCCTATACCTAAAAGCATTTCCGAGTTAAAAAAAAATCATGAAATTTTTAGGTTGGTATTCATAGTATCGAAGGTAAATGAATATAAATTCAGTTCAATACCAAGTAGATTTTTATTTTAACTATCGATCGATTTCGACAAGTATCATCATCACATTATCGTCAAAATGTATATGATAAAATTTAAAGTTTAAAGGTATTTATTAAAAATTGGGATGTAATGTTTAGGAAAATTGTTATTTGATAAGTTTTTAATTGGAAAAGGAAAAAGGAAAATAGGATAGGAAGCGGCAACTGATATGGTTACGCGGATCTTTGCTTCTCCAATTAAAAACTTATCAATTTCCTTAAACTTAACAATTTTCCTAAACATTACATCCCAATTTTAATTTTTAATAAATACCTTTAAACTTTAAATTTTATCATATATATATTTTGATGATAATGTGATATTGTTTCTTAACGGCTTCAATCACCATAATAGCCTGATGATGACACTTGTCGAGGCCGATCGCTAGTTAAAATAAAAATCCACTTGGTATTAAACTGAATTTACGAGGCGTGTTTTTAAAATAAGTACCGTTTTCAAATAAAACAAAAACAAGTAAACTTTTCTTAACAATTTTATTTTTACATGCAAGCCTGTACCTTATTTTACTTTTCTACATAATTTCCACCAATATTGAGGCATTTATCGTAACGTACAATCAACTTTACAATCCCGTCATAGAAGTCTGCCGCCTGATTTAACAACCACTGGTCACAACTTCATAGAGAACACTTCTGGAAACTTGAGAAAACTCATCAGATAACGATGAAATCGTAAAGCATCTGTTCTCTTTCACTTTTTCGTCAACTTTCTGGACCAAATCTTCAGTAATGACAGAAGGTCACCCACTTCGTTCTTCCTCATGGACATTCGCGCGGCCATCTTTAAAAGCTCTCACCGATTTCATCACTGCGCGTGTTTCATAGTCGGCGGGATTTTCGATCGGCGCAGACATAAACACCGTCGAACCTTTCTGTAATGGTGGCTTGTCAACAGATGTAGGTACACAGCGCGCAAGCGTAGAAAGCCGCCGCAGCGCTCACGGTAGCAGAATTTCAAGAGTACTTACTTTAAAAACACGCCTCGTATATTCCTTTACCTCCATCTCGAAGTTGTTTTGAACGAATTATGAAATTATCAATTTTCTAATAAAAAGTATTGCAAATTGGCTTTATTTCAGAAACCGGTGCACTTTGTATATTTCTGGTGAAGCGTATTTTTTACAAAAACCAAAAATACACCATATTGTTTAACACTCGTTTGAGGACCTTACTTTATCGCTACTTTTGTATCATAAATTAAGTTATCTTTAGATTTCTTTAAAAGTGTTTAAAAGGAGTTCCATTTAAAGAAATACTAAATTTCCAATTTTGTTTTGACAATGAATAACTCATTGTCAACAGAAAATTTGAAATTGTTGTTTTTTGTTAATTTAATGTTAATCGGCATTAAAAACACTACTAGTTTGCTGATTTAATCCACGCTCTACTATCAATAATAATGGAGATAGCAATGGTAGCACTTATTTGAATCAACTGTGTATTATCGTGTTAAAAGTATTAAAACCATTAAATGAAACGAAACCTTTACTTTGTTACAATTTCCCGTTTTGTAGAAATGTCTATTCAACACTGATATCTAATAATGAAGACATTATATAAAAGCTCAAAAAATAGGCACAAGATAATGGTTTTAAAGCAGAAAATGCTTTACGTGAACGCATGCACATATATAATACATGAATGGATTAGAAAATATAAGTTGGCATATTTAGGTACAACATGAATTCATATGTAATAATGTATTCTGGTGACATATATTCCTATAATACACAAATTCTGAAGCTTCCGTGGTATTTGTGTACATACATATTACGCGGAAGACCATTTCAAAAAATATCCACGCACCAGTGATCGCATGCCGTCGCACATATTATGTTCACCCACGGAATTTACAAGGCGGATATTTGCACTTGAAAAATGTGTGTCCCTCTCACGGTATTCGTCATACGAATGACATTCGTATCTTTCAGAGGTACCTTCCGCTCTCGCGACGATATTCTCACATTTATTGAAAATAATTTAACAACAGCCACGCGGATAACTGTATATACAGAGTGTTTCATAACACCCACTAAAATTTCAATGATAATAGTGTTCTCCAATGCTTTTGCACGAGAAACCTAAGAATACTTGTCTGGAAGGTATAACTTTCGCTGACAAGACAAAACGAAGAATAAACTTAAGAACACTGTTGCAATGATTTATGATTAAGGTTCGACAAACGAGTGCAACGTCACAGGCGTATCGCGCAAAAGTAGGTACGTGAGATACAGTATTATTAAAAAATAACATATTCTTACCTTCTATTGACGTTTTGATGCCCACTGCGACAAAATACTACTGGCCCGGTAAGCCGCGTAAAATTGCAACATAAGCAACGCTTCCATTGTCGATTCACTTAGCCTTCGACGTTGGTCTGAAAACGTTTCGCGGGTCAATCCAAGACACGTGGTTAAGTAATAATAAAAAGAAAAAAAATTACATTATCCGGTATCTCTTGAAAATGTTTATGAAACGTTGTCCATTAAAGGTTATATCATTGTACAGGTAAGTATGGCATCCGTATTCAGGTTTCTGTGGCTACTATCTAGAACGGCATGATGATAACTCTTGGCAGTAGGTGGCGCCAGGAAATATTTCAGTGCTGTTTTTGAAGATTAGTGGCATAAACAGAGAGATAAACAGCAATGTAGGCAGAAGCAAGAAGCGTTAGTGCTTTTCTCTTCTCACATTATTTTTTGCCGAGAGTGATTCCATCAATACCATGAGGTATTTATTAGCATTATCTTCATTATTGTTTCTACGCACTTTTTTCATGTGTGTTTCTACATTAAGTTCACTTTTGTTTGAACATTATTCTGTAGATAATCTCTACCTTAGCCTTTTTAAAAACACAGGCAATGAGAATAATGTCGTACTGTTTTAAACAAGGTCAGTACAATTAATAATGTGGATATAAATAATATGCATTTCAAGGATTCTAAGTAAATAAATGCTTCATTTTAAGAAAATGAAACTATTGGTTTATGAACAATACCTGAACGTTTTCTGAAATTGAGAAAACTATTTACTTAAGCCTAGCCTTAAGAAAATATTGTTTTGTGTTATAACGACCATTTACTTATACTAAAAATCGCTTTCTTAAAATTTTCTGCAAGATTTTCTTGAATCAAGTTACCAAATGTTTTAAACAAAGAAATGCAATTATTTCATTACAAGTATATACGTCTCTTAAACGGAGAAAGAAACGCTAAGAAAATATTTCTTTAGATTTAAAACAGTTATTGTATTGTGGATTATTGAAAACAGTAATTGTCGTAAATTGAGGCGGACAGTCTTGATACAAGTAAACGTTTCTCTGAGTGTACCATATTATGCAAGTTATCTGTTGTTCTTTACGATAGAATAAATTAGACAAGTCTAATGAATATTTTTAAACGTGTTACCCTATTTATATTCAACAAAATGTCGTTTAAGAACTATATCGTACATACGTTTATAAACTGAATTGTTGGCATAGAAACTGAAAAAAATAATATAAATAGGGATCATACAAACACAACGGCATGTCTAAACCGTCTCAAAATCAATAATAATGGAACTCGTATAATATCAGTAAATAGTTTAAAATATCTGATTTCCTGTGGCAGAGATGTAGCCATTATAGAATTAAATACCTGTCAACGAACAATCGGTAACATTATCCTTAATTTGCGAATCAAAACCTACCATTGACTGAGCAGACGTTTAAATACAACCGAATAAGTATTAAATATCGGTTAGCGCACACGTGGTTACCATTCACTCATTATTTCTAATTGTCCCTACTTGAATACAGTTAACAAAACAAACCACTAAACAAATAGAAGAAGCAGGTAGAGAGAGGACCAACGTAAAGGAGAGCCTGCACTAAATCGAAATTTACTTAAGCTATATAAGTACGAGGGTAACTTATATACTTGCTAATCTTCAAGTAATGAATCAACATACATGGATTTGTTTTAACTACGAACTACTAGGGTAGAGCAAAAGCTTTTTCGTTTTTTGGATTGGTAGACTTTGTATTTATAAAACTGCCAAAAATAAAAGTAAAATAGTTGTCATTATTAATGCTATATTAAACATCGTTGTAAGTTTGTGCAAACAAGTTATCTTGAGATTTTATTGGTACATTGTGGACCCAAAACGCCCAATACAAATAAAGAGATTTTGGCAATTTTACGTTATTACTGGAAATCAGGCAGAAGCACTAGTTGATGCCACTTGTATACTCCGTGAAGTTGAAAGTCAAGATCTTATCTCAAATCGGACTTCTCAAAATTGGTATAAAAAGTTCAGGAGTGGTATATTCTGGAAGGTCTTCTATCGTTGATCAAGAGATTCTTCGCCAAAGAATTGACGCCACTCCGGCTTCCAATACGCGACAACTGTCACAGAGATTTGGGCCTTCGCGGTGGACTATGGGTCGCCATCTTCACAAACTGCGGGAGTAAATAGACGGTACAGAGAAGAGCCTTGTGAGTTGACTGTAGAACAGGCACAGCGACGAATGCCAATCTTGCGTAATTAACTTCTTGCCAATCCACAGGATCTCCTTCTCTATCAACGAATTGTAACGTGTTACGAATAGGATCGTAATTCAAACAAATTAAATCAGCCGAAAAGCTTTGAAGCAAGGGTGATGCTGTGTGTTTGGTGAAATTACGAAGGTGTTACTCACTTTGAAATGGTATCAGAAGGTAGGGCGTTAAACTCCGCACTACACTGCGAGGAATATTTTAAGAGAAGGATACTCCACATTAATCAACAGAAATTGCCTCTTATACCATGAATATAGGTGGAGTTGCTACCACAGGAAGGTACCACAGAAGAAGGATGCCATGAGTTCTTCGCCCCTAAATCAGCGGAATAGCAGACAACTATCGATCATTATGGATAATATTTTCAATATTAACTATCTTTGTGGTTTTTATATTGTTGAATTAAATTTTGTAAAGTGAGTCGATACGTAAAAATGAAATTAATCGACAAACTAGTTCATTTGCATGTAATTGAGTAGTATTATCATACAAAATAATAAGTACAATCAATGGATTAAATTTCGGAGACTATGTGTTACATTTCCTTCATTTCATCCAGATTTTAAATATAAAACATCAACATTATATATCCATCGAGGATATATTGAGTTAGCAAAAATAATCACAAATAATATACAGCCAGATTGCAGAGGATCAGGCTTGAACAGTAATCCTGTAGTTTTTCGCTAGCTATACATTTGCAGTTTAAACTTATTAACGGTACTACAGCAGTAGCGAAAAGAGTATCAAATTAATTCTAAGCTAAAATTGTTAGTAGTTCGCAAACCGCTATACGAAGTTAGTAAATAAAAAACCATAGGCTAAATTATATGCAGGGCCACACACTTTAATAGTTTTAATCGCTTCTTTTATTGAAACAATAACTGACGAAATATTTCAGTAGAATGTCATAGAAGTTGCATGAAATAAATAAATGTACACGGTTTATGTAGTACACAGAACGTACAGAAGGCATGGGATTTAACAAGTAGCATAGAATAGTTATAACTCCAAAATAACTAAAGTAGTACGTTGTTTATTACTTATCTCAAAGCTACCTAGTTCCAAAAGTTCTATTTTAACATCCTCTATATATTGAGCAGTATAACTTTTCATAGTACTCGCAGTTGTAAAATGTTCTTACATTCAGGTATTGTGCAGGCTGAGCTGTATCGGGTTCCTTCTGACGTTTCACGAATGAATAACCAGACAGTCGAATTCATACTACTGTATTCTCTTAAGCCCTTTTAGGCGAATTGCGTGGGAAAAGGCATATTTGTATGGGTATTATATCACGAGTCGCTTACGCGTCATTTGCAAAATTTTAAGTGTGCAACAGCTTATAACGTTACAGCTGTTCTTTAACTACATGTACTGTGTATATTAAAAAAGAGATGTTTATAAAAGGTATCTCAATTTGTTTGTAGATTATTCTTACGTGAATTGGTGTTGGGACAACTTCCATCGTTAGTAGGACTTTGGCAGTCCGACGTTTCAGCAGTGAGTCTACTGCCACCTTCAGGCCAGCCCTGAGAAGGGTGTCCCTTGCCAAACTAATGATTCTGATATTCTGATATTTAGCACTTGTATGTGCGACTACAGTGTGATTTGTAATTAAATTTCACAGTTCAAATACTCTAATCACTTACAAGGGAACACCGGCAACTCGCACTTCTCGATTTCGATGAAACTCCACAGACTGAAAGAGTACGTTGGTATAAGAACACCATTTTTTTCTTACCTAGCGTATCTCGCCGATTTGGGGGTACAGCCCCCTCCAAAGATTTTTATATATTTTTTGTTTGTGTAAATATCTCGGAAATTATAATAGATATCTTTTTCTTTTTAGAATATAATTTGAAGTAAATTACATAGTCCCAAGGATGACGCGAATTATTTTCGGAAAAAATTTATAACGCGGGACCGGTGCCCCCCCCCCCCCCCTTTATTTTTTTTTCTTTATTTTTCACAAATAAAGTATATTACATAGTCTAAAGGATGGCGCGAATTATTTTCGGGAAAAATTAATTAATCGGGGACCGGGTACCCCGTACCCCCTTTTTTTATTTATTTTTTTCTTTATTTTTCACGAATAAAGTATATGACATAGTCTAAAGGATGGCGCGAATTATTTTCGGGAAAAATTAATAACGGGGGACTGGGTACCCCATACCCCCATTTTTTTACGTTTTTGTATTTTATTTTTTCACAAACAGAGTCGGTTTTATGTAGAATATGTATGTGGTCAAATTGAGACAGTTAATAATAAAGACATTAAAAGACGATAATAAAACTTTACTTGTCATTGATTGACGTACATAGATAATTGTCGTTCTGAATAGACATATATTAATGAATTAGTTCGAAAACGTTTTCAAAAAATGCCATAAAATAATCCGATTGAGATGGATTAATTATAAGTGCTTACAGTAGATACCGATATACTAAAACTAGATTGTTCGTGTCACGTACACAGTTATCTGAAGCATATATAAGGTGGCCGTTTCAAATAATATGTCAGAAGTATTCTTTCGTGCAGTGTAAATTTGTAGTTTGGCACTATGGCAGCGATTAATGTAGTTAATGTGTTGAACATGTTACTTGCAACATTTCAAGTAGCCAACATCGCAATAATTCCTTTGACGTCTGAAGAACTTGAGTTGCATGATGCGTTGAAGGAAATGATTGTAAGTGCCCAACAAGAAAACATGTTCTTTTTTGAATATGTCACAGGATTGGAGTTTGAACGATTAGAAGAACTACATGAAGCGCAATTTGTAGAAGATGTAGCAGAAGATGAAGAAGACAATTATGAAAATATTGCACGTGTAAATATATCGGAAATTATAACAGATATCTTTTTCTTTTTAGAATATAATTTGAAGTAAATTACATAGTCCCAAGGATGACTCGAATTATTTTCGGAAAAAATTTATAATGCGGGACCGCTAATGTTCAAACAAAAGTGAACTTCAAAAATAAAGTTTACAAGGTAAAAGTTGACACTTGGGATGCACTAATGAAGAAATGCACTAAAGAAAGACATGAAGCAATCAGGAGAGCAATGGGCACCCTTCGTAGAGCAAATATAAAATGTTTAGAGGTCAATGGCGGTATTTTTGAACATTTATTAAAAGAACGCTGTTTTTTCCGAAAATAATTTTCATCATCCTTGAAACTATCTAATATATTTCAAATTATGTTCTAAAAAAATATTATCTGTTATATGTTCGGAGATATTCATAAATATGTTAAAAACCTGAAAATCTTTGAAGAGGGCTGTACCTCAAAATCAGCAGCTAAAAAAATTGTTCTTATGTCAAAGTACTCTTTCGGTTTCTAGAGTCTCATCGGAATCTGGATTTTCGGGTTGCTGGTACTTCTTTGTAAGTTAATGAAATACTTTGGTTTCCCTATAAATTCCCCCTTGACGAAAAAAAAACATCGATTCATTTACCTTCTTACAAAAATGCAATAAATTTGCCACCGGCGGTATTGTTCCGCCTAACAATCGAAGCCCGATGCCATTGATATATAAATAATAACCGGTAATAATAACGGAAGGGCACGTTTGCGCGCCCCCATGCGGAGCGTTCGATTATTCTTACATTGTTTTAACAGAGCGGTTGACTAATCTGTCGAGCACAATGGAGCACCAATAACAATCAAATATCACAGTGTGGACAATCGAGTAACAAAGGCGTCGTTTTATACGAAGCTACTAGGTTTTATTCACGGGGTAGTCTTTAATTGAGAGCGCTTTCGACAATGGACCGGTGGGAGGCTGGGAGGTTGCGGCACACACATGCTGAGCATTGCACGGTGCCATTACCGCTGCCATTATAATTTTCTATATTATGTATATAATACGTACGTATGTATGTGCCCTATTCCCCACTGAAAAGGTATACTCGACTCTGGGTAAAGAAACTTCCATCAAAGAAACTTACAAATAATTGCATTTTAACGTTCCCTTTCCGGTCTGTTAATATGATATCCAAACGTTTTTTCCTCCTCCTTGACGAGGAGCTTTAAACGGCTTCCCTCTGTTTTTATCCCTAAAACTGTTCTCTTTAAAATACGCATGAGTATTGTAGTACTATTCACAAGTCTATTTTAAATAATTGTTCCTGGCTTCAAAATACCTTTAAGTTTCTGCCTTTATAATCAAGAAGAATATAAGTAAGAAATGTATATTCGTATACATATACGGGCTCCATGGTTCGGTGGCCCAACCGTTCAAAATGTAAAATTTGAGAATTTATATTATCACGATAAAGCAAAAATTTTGTGAAAATATGCGATTTTTGGTTTTTCTACATGTTATTAGAGTATTTTTAAAAGTGTCTTCAGATATAATAATAATAATAATAATAATTAATAATAGCAGCTAACTCTCCAGAATTTGGATGTCTTGGTATCTCAATATAATCCGATTATTTTATGTCTATCTGAAACATAGTTAAATAAAGACAATATTAAATATCTTTGTCTGAGAAACTATGTTTCTATTAATGATTTTTCAAGAATGAATAGTAATAGTGGAGGCAGTTGTATTCTGGTTGAGGATTATGTATTTAAAGGCTGAAGGTGTAGATTTATCTAATATTTCATCAGTAAAGGAATTTGAAATCTGTGGCGTCATTTTTAAATTGAACTCTACAACTTTTATTACTTTACCGTGTACCGACAGCCAAACTCTGATTTTAATAGTTTTATCGTGAAATTAACAACGCTACTGGAAGATTATTCTACTGGGAATTGTTTACTCTTTCTGTGTGGGGATTTCAATATTGATATGAAAGAAGATTCTTATAAAACGCGAGTTTTTACTAATATTATGACAGAACATGGACTAATCAAGTCGGTGTATGATGTATGACTATACCAGAGTTATTGCTGCCTCGAAATCGCCCATAGATAACGTTTTCTCCAATGTGTCGAGTGACTTAAACTGCACCGTGGGTAATACACATCTCTCGGATCACAGATATATTAATGCTGCATTCAAAAAATATATAGAAACAATTTCCAATAAGAGCTACATATTAAAACGTTTTTTGAAATGAACAAAGTAAATTACAATTTGCGTATTTTTTATTTCGAGAATCTTGGTTTGAGGATTATGACGCTAATGATTGTAA
This sequence comes from Dynastes maya, assembly GCA_029619315.2. Taxonomy (NCBI): domain Eukaryota; kingdom Metazoa; phylum Arthropoda; class Insecta; order Coleoptera; family Scarabaeidae; genus Dynastes; species Dynastes maya. The sequence goes on from JAROYE020000003.1 coordinate 34,413,969, forward strand.
TGCAAAATTTGCTTCCTTTATTATTATTTTATCGCATTACTATAACAGCGCGTTCCCTCTACATCGTGTCCGTATCAATTATAAAAATGATAAGCGGTGGATTAATGAAGGAGTGAAAATCTCCAGTATCTACTTGAAAGATCTTTTTATATTTACTAAACGCTTTCCGCAACTAAGACACTTACAAAGAAGCTAAAAAAACGTCACCAAACGTTAATCGCAAACACGAAACTTAGATGTAATTTATCTATGGTATTTAGAAAAGAAAGCTACAAACCGTAAACAGTAAAGTAAACCTTATCAAGACATCTCTATTTCTGTTTCTGGTGCTAATGGTGGTAAGCTGTAGCCAATGCATTTAATTCCTCCTTTCAGACTGTGTCTTCTGGACTGCCCCTTCGGTAGCCCTAGAGAATAAAATAAAGATCAATTAAAAATCGATGTTTTTACTTATGAATCCAATGAGGTGTTGAATATCATGAATAAATTTAAAAAGTAAGAATTCCACTGGTCCTGACGATTTCTCTGCAGCTATAATTAAAGGGTTTAAGTTGTACTTGATAGATGTTTTAACTCATCTGATAAATACTTCTTTCATTGACGGAATATTTCCTGATATACTAAAGATATCTGCTGTAGTTCCTGTATATAAAAAGGGTGATAGGAAGAATATCAACGACTACAGACCTATTTCGTTGCTATCTGTGTTCTCCAAAATCTTAGAGTATTGCATGCTAGACAGATTAAACTCCTTTATACACAAATATGACATAATATTAATAACTGACAGCAAGCATGGCCTCAGGGAAGGTAAATCCACTTCAACTGCTCTAATAAATTTTCTTCTTTGTATATTTTAAATTTTTTTTTTTATTCTTTACAGAAAGTTTTTACTTACTGATAAGGTGGATAGTAACAGTTATATAATTCTGTGTACTATCCGATGTCCAGAGGTCTGTTATCACTGCAACGAAATGTGCTGATGACAATTTTTGTCGCAATACATCAACTTGTTACCAATAAAGTTGAGGCAGCAGCTGCGAAGGTAGCACTTTCCGCGACGGAATTGTGTACAGGGGATTTAATTTTGACACAAACTGTCTGAATCCTTTGTCTTCCACAGTTCTAGGTGGCTGGCAATCAGCAACAATCATTTTAACTAGCGCCTGATTAATTTTGGCGTTGTTTGCTTCTGCTAATTCAGTGTCGGATTTGATGGAGCCAAATAACCACAGTTGCCTTTGCCGTTTAGATGGCTGGAATTCCCGCACAGAAGCAGAAAATGATTTTGGTGGCCCTACTGTAGATGTTGATGGTCCTGCTGTAAATGTGGATGGCCCTGCTGCAGATGTTGATGGCCCTGCTGTTGATGTTGATGGCACTACTTCATTTAGGATAATATCTTCGTCACTTACGATATCATCAAGCACTACAGTGACAAGTGACTCGGATGCACTCTTTTCAAATGTTAGGTTTGTTGTATTTTAAAAAAAATTAAATTGTTTTTGACACAAATTGCACGTTACAAATTTGTTGTCCGCTGTTAATTTAAAGAACTGCCATACTACAGATCTTTTGCCTCGACGTCATTTTTTAGATAACTGTCTTTGATTTGAACGAAACGGAAACGATCGCAAACACAGTACAACTGAGACTGAGACAGAATTGTGCAGCGAAAACACGCGTAATTCCTATGGGTAGGTTGCAACAAGTATCAACGAGTGCAAGTTTTAATTATTCTTTTGTCTTTTTTCCAACACAAGTTAATTCCCGATTTCAAGACTCTCAAGTTACAACAGGAATTCTCAAGTGTAAACGTTATTCAGCATTTTGTCTATACCACTATCTAATATATTTTTTTTGAAAGATTTAATAGCGCATGAACCATTTATAATGTTGAGAAATAAAACTGTTTGTATTTTTCTTTATTTAATTTATTTTTATGTTTCTCTCCAATACATAATACAAACTACAAACACATTGACATTGTAATAAAACTGTTTTCAATCAATAAATAAATCAATAATAATAAAAGTGCATTTTTACCAGGTTCTTTATTAAATGCTTTCGTTCAATTTTTTAGATTTAAATTTGGTCAGGTGGATGCGCATTGAATCATAATCGAATGTTCGATCAAATTTTAAGCTACGCATGCGTACTGGATAATAATCGAATGTTCGAATGATCATTCGATTATTTTAAACGATTATTTCGATTCATTCGATTATTGAAATATATCGATTATGCCCAACACTAGAAATTATCGTCCGTCCACGCGCTAGGTGGACACGCTGTATAAATATGATAATAGCATGGATAATAAACACATTAAAACTATTACGATAAGTACTCCCCCAGCATCTAGAATCAAGCGTGATGCTGTCTTCATAATCCCAAAATAATAAATAAAAATTATTCATGCAACTCCATTATAAAGACGCTTCATGTAGAGCCCATATACATGATAGCATAAAAAAACCTTTTTAATTGCTTACGTCTGCTTAATTGATTTTTATTTTGTTAATTTGATATCCTTATTTTTTACTGCCTACTGCGAGAATTTAAAAGGTTTCATAATGTAATCGTCGCTTTAAATATTTTCTTACAATTAGGAATAGTCTATCACGAGCAGAATAATGCAATTTGATATTACTTACATTTAAAATTATATCAGTAATTTAATCACATTTCTTTATGAAACTATTAAATGACAATTTACGTCAATACAAAATGGATTCTATTTTATTCGATTTCGTATTTATATAGCTGTAGGTACATATGTATTAGAAATTAATATTATTATTAAATAAAAACTTCTTACATTAAATTGCGGTAAAACGGAGGTGACGCGAACAACGTTCAACAGCGACGTTAATACAGCACAATACCCGAGTGAAAGAGTCGTTTACCAAAAGAAAAAGATTTTTGTTCCTGTAAACTTAGTGAATGGTGTTGGCGAAATGAGTGTACATGACAGATGAAACAAGCGTTGCCAAGCGACTGTAAAATTCAGCCAAGCATCAACTAAAGCTCTTCCGACATTATAAAGTCGGGTAAATATCGTAGCTTGAATCTGCTCGCCGTCGACAATAAGAAGCACAAAGCAACTATAACGTGGAATAAGCGTACAAAAACAATAACCGGAGGAAATCTTATTTACCAATAGTTTTTGTTTTGTTTCTATTACACGTTTGTTTTTATAATTACCTTTCCAAATTTGATATCGAGATTTGAATCGCGACCGAAGAAAAATTAGATACTCAAATTCTAACACAGAAAAAAAAATGTTGGAATTACCTGTACAATTATAACAAATGTCATTACAAATAGTTATAGGATGCGCAACGCGGACAATTTGTCGCAATTAGTAAAACAATATTGAAACAAACAATAGGAAACAAGAGTGGCGCATGCTTCAACAAAACGTAAAATTCTCGAAATAAAATTCGATTTCAGTTAGCAAACCTACCTATAAGATACAAAGATACAAAGTGTGAAACAGCTGATGGAAAAACATTTTGGGAAAGAATGGAAATGAGATGAAAATTTTTCAAGGCACAGAAAACTATTATGTGAAAATCGAGGTGATAGTAATGAGAAAACAACTCAAGAAGGTAATGAGTAATGATTGTGATTGCTTTGGGATCTGTACTCCATGTTTAAGACAACACTCCTTGTTCAAGAAAATATTTTTATTTCAAGACAATCAAAATGTATGATACATATACAGCTTTTTGGCAGGCCATTTAGGCTCAGAGCTTTGTTATTCTTCTCCAACTTTTTCTATCTTGAGCTTTCCTTTTCCAATCTGTTATTCCTTTATGCTCTAGATCTTCTAACACAGCTTCTCTCCATTGTTTCCTAGGTCTTCCTTTTTTTCTCTTATATCCTGGTGTCTTCCACGCTATTTTCTTGGCCGTTCGGTCTTCTGCCATCCTTTCTATATGACCCAGCCTTCTTGCTTTGACAACGATATCTATTTGAGGTTCTTTGTATAAGTCATATATTTTCTCATTGGTCCTCCTTACATATCCCACCTTCGTTTTTTTTTTTCTCCCATTATTCCTCGGAGTATTTTCCTTTCCCAACGTGTTATTTAGCAAGTTTAGGTTTCTCTTACTGTTTGGTTGAAAACCCATGTTTCACATTCGTATATCGCCGTTGCCCTTAATATTGTTTTATATATTCTAAATTTTGTGGCTCTTGACGGTTGTTTTGCTCTTATTAAGTAATTCATCATCCCAGCAACTTTAGCTTAGCATCAGCTTTACTTAATCTGGCATCAATTTTCCTCTCTTCCTCACATGTACTCGTTATTCTAGCACCTAAGTAAACAAATTCATCTATTTCTTCAAACTTGGCTTCTCCTAACTGTGTATGTATTTTGAGTTCTATTGCCTCCTCATTAATTTTTCCAACTTTAATCACCTTGCTTTTCTTTTGATTTACTTCTAGCCCCAGTTGGTGAGCCTCCTTTATCAGTATCTCGGTTATTTCTTTGAGTTCTTTCTCATTCCTGGCTAGCATGGCCAAATCATCTGCATATCCTACTAATTGATGACTTTTGGAAAGTATATTTCCCCCTCTGTTCAGTCTGCCACTCCTGACAATCTTTTCGAGCACCATATTAAAAGGTAGGGTTGAAAGCGGGTCTACTTGGCGCAGGTCTGTTCTTACCATAAAGTCCTCTGATACCGTGATAACGTGACTAGTGCATGAAAATGTCTCATGTAACGAAAATTGAGTACCGCGTGATCATTAAATTTTTACCAAAAGAAGGGCATACGCCTAATCACATTAAACAACGTTTAGCCGACGTTTATGGTGATTTATCTCCTTCATATTCCACTGTAAAAAAGTGGGCAGAATGTTTCCGTTTGGGACAAGAATTCCTTGAAAATAATGGGCCAATTGCACTGATAACGCCTCAAAAAATTTCAATTATTGAAGAAATGGTATTAGCAGATCGCTGTTTGAAAGTCAAGGAATTAGCAATGATGTCTAAAGGTAGGTAATGTCTCTGCGCAGCATACCCGTGCGCTTCCTCCAATAAGTACAATACCAAAAAAATAAGAAATAAATCGAATAACATTTCTGAAACAAGTATTCGCCGAATTCAAAACCGTTGGGTATGAATAAAATTAACGCAAGATGGATATCACATCTTCTTTCTGCTCTCCAACGTGAACGTCGGGTCGAATGTGCGCGTTCGTTTTTAAACATGTGTGGAGACGACCCAAAACCGATTTTGGAGTCCATTGTCACAGGAGATGAAACAATGGTTCTGTATTATGATCCTCTATCTAAAAAGGAATCGATGGAATGGCGGCAACCGGATGAACCATGTCTCAGAAAGGTGAAAGTAATTCAATCAACGAAAAAGGTGATGGCCACAATATTCTGGGATTGTGAGGGTATTTTACTCGTTGACTTTAATGAGCGCAATACAAGTGTCAACATAAATTGAGGAACAATATTCGTGCAAAACGTTGAAGAAACAAAAGGTGTTCGATTATTGCACAACAACGCACCCGTCCATACTGCTCCCATTTCACAAGCTGCCATCCGCGAATGCAGCATTCAAGAATTGGAACATCCGCTGTACAGTCCGGACATAGTTCCTAATGATTATTATTTATTTTCTCACTTAAGGGACGTCGTTTTAAGGACGAATAGTGACTTGCAGGCAGCTGTAATACAACATTTTGAGCGAAACACTTTAGATTAGTTTTACAAAGATATAGAATTATTAATTGATCGTTGTAATAAATGTATTGAAGTTAGGGGAGATTATATTGAAAAATAAAAATTGTTATATTTTACCAAGTTTATTTTTTGTATACCGGGCCGAGAATTTATGGCGCCTACCTCGTATATAACTATACAGTAGTGGACAAAACTTAAGCAACTTTTAAAAAATGCTCTTTAATTGGGGATAAAGAATAATGCCGAAACATAATATATACTATTATATTTGTATATGTATGGTATATTTAAATTAGTAAAACAGAATTTATTTTATAGCTATAAAACGATTTGGTTGAATAATGTAGTAAATTTAAGTGACAAAAGTTAAGCAACCTGATCTGCTGTACTTCTGAGAATACGTTTTACTTGTTTGTTTGCCCGTTGCTTGCTGCATAGTGTATTACTGTTTAGTATACGATAAGACGGGATACGTTTACGACACATTTGTCAAACATGTCGCGAAAAATTTATTCAACAGATTTAAAGTTGAAAATTATTGAAAGTTATGAAAATTGTCTTTCACAAGTGGATATTTCTAAAAACTTTGCAATTAACAAGTCGGTTATATCCAGAATTATAAAAAGGTATAAGGATAGGGGCACAGTAGCCACTAAATTACGTTCTGGGCGACCACGAAAGACAACTTTTAGAGAGGATCCACTAATTTGTCGTCAATGTAAACAAGACCCTTGGGCAACCTCTTCGAAAATAAAAACTTCCTTACTACCCATGTACTATACGCAAACGTTTAGTGGAAGGTGGCCTCTTGTGTAGACGGCCAGCAAAGAAACCGTTGCTGTCAAAAAAACACAGAGTAGCAAGATTAAAATTTGCGGAAGATCATGCGGTATGGTGGGACCAACAGTGGAAAAATGTGCTCTTTAGTGATGAATTAAAGTTTAATATCATCAACAGCGATGGAATTTGTTATGTGCAGCGATCTGCTGGAGGACGATTGAATCCAAGGTATTATCAGAAAACTGTTAAGCATGGAGGTGGGGGTGTTTTTCTGGTCCTGGTATGGGTCCGCTACATCTCGTAAATGGTATTATGGACAGATATCAATATAAAAATATACTAGAAATCGTAATGCTTCCATTTGCCGAGTGGAATATTCCGCTTAGATGGTCCTTTCAGCATGTTAACGACCCTAAGCACGCGGCTGGGGTCGATAAAGAGTGGCTAAAAGAAGAAAAAATCAATGTTAATCCTTGGCCCAATCAATCTCTCCATCTCAATCTAATTGAGAACTTGTGGGAGATTGTAAATAAGAAATTAATGCTCAATATAAAGTATTCTAATGCTAATGAACTTCTTGCCGCATTATCGGCAGAATGGGAACAGATTGATTTAAAAATCGTCGAAAATTTGATAAATTCTATGCCCCGAAGGTGCGCAGCTGTTATTAAAAATAAAGGCTATGTCACAAAATATTAATATTTATTTTAAAAAATTAAAATGTTTTGTTTACTGAATGTATATTGCAAAGTTGTCACTTACAAATCGTATATTATTTACTTTATTGTGAAATTTATATTGTATATTTCTAGCATTTTGTTTTACAATCGCTCAAATATTATTAAATTGTCAGCTTATTCGCTATATGCGCGTAGCCATGCAACTTCAAAACCTAGGGAGCTAAAATGGTTGCAGTATTCTCTCAGGAGGTCTAAAGAAATGGAAATAAATCAATACATTTAAAATGTTTTAGAAACGTCCCCGTTTAGAACATAAATTACATACCAGAAATTAATGTATGCATAAAACATATAACGTAAGATCATAAATGAAATATACAGGATGGGCCATCTCCCACTGCATGGAAAATTGTACCTTTGTGAAGGGAAATTTTTCAAAACGATTTTTTTCTTGCTATAACAAGAAAATGGCTGATTTTAAACTAGTAACACACTAGTTATTTTTTGTACAGAATTTTAGCAAAAATTCAAAACTAAAATAATATAGAGGATGTTCTATTAAAAAAAGCATTTTTAACAAAAATATGTCATACCGACTTAATGCAATATTACGCGCATCTCATTAGCAATTTAGAACCACTTAAGCGTGCGTATATTGGGGCCTTTTATGCCTAATCTAAATACCCACCAAAAATCTCATCTGTGAGATGCGTACTTCTGTAGAAATAACGGTTTCTGCAAAGGTCGACTTTTTCAAAGAAACCCTAATGACTCTCAAATTCTTAGTTTTAGGACAATAGTAGGTATCTTATTACATTTTGCCTCAAAATTTAACGGGAATTCCAAAATCGCAATAATTTATAGCATGTTCCATTTTGGCTCTGAAGAAGCCTGTGGGTTCAATATTATTTTAAACCATGCCCACAGTCACATTATGGGAGAAACGGATTACGTCAGAATATGTACTGGCGTCGTTGAAATTTGTTGTCAGTGTCCCGAAGCACAGTTCTCCAACACTCAGCATTTGAATAGTCATCTCCAAACAAGAATTTTCTCCAGAAATTATCGGTTCCTAGAAGATCGAATTCTGATGCTAAAATTGCGACACGCTCGTTGAAAAAATCTGCCATAACTGATTAAAATCAAATGCAAAAACAAAGGTTGTTTTCGGCTGCGCCAATAAAGAATAGTGTGCTCTTTCGTTTCATGTATGCGAGGGTAGTCTGAAAAGTTTCAAGCCTCAATATGAAGATGGCGTTACGCGTCAAAAATATTCTGGTGGCATAATTTCGCATGCGTTGAAAGATACTTTTGAAAATTTCAGCCATGTTGGACGCTCAGTTGTTGTTTAACTGTCGTTTGTGTCACAAAATCGAATGTGGAGACGTGATTAAATTCTTGCATTTGAAAGGTAATACGCCTACGTAAATTAAAGCTGAGATGAACGCTGTTTAAGGGGACCCTGCACCACCATTTGCCACAGTGAAATTTTTGGCAGGCGAATTTAAACATGGCCGACGATGGACGTTCGGGATGGTCAAGAACTGCAACCACTACCGATAACATCGGAGAAATTCACCAAATGGTGCTAGATCTCGAAAGAGCGCGTTTGTCAAATATTGACAGAGGATTTGGACGTGAACATATCCAAAGCTCTGTTGAAGCAGTTTAAGTGAAATAAGTCATAGTTTTGGCGTTGATTAATAACTGTAGCTAAAACCTGGATACATCAGTACACTCCAAGGCACAGTCGATACAGTGAACTGCGAAGAGTGAATCTGCTCCAACAAAGACGAAATCTTTCCATCGACCGGGAAAGTGATGGCGATTGTTTTTTGGGATAGTCATGGAGGTGTGTTCTACTATCTTCAAAAAGGAAAAACAATAACGGAAGCATACTAATCGGGTACTCTAAATCTGTGGCAGTTCAGTTTTACTACTGATCATGATAGCTTGGCTATCGAAACGTGCGTCCAATACGAATTAAGTATTATGGTAAGGGTTTTAGTGAACTGTTTCAGGAAGCATACTACGTATCGTTAGTTGACAAGCTGAAGGTAGAAATTGCTGGAAAACGGTCGCATTTGGGGAGAAAGATAGTTGTGTGGTAGCCATAGCAAAAATTCACGATTTGGGGTTCATATTGATCACCCACCCTATTCACCAGATCTGGCACTCGGAGACATTTTTCTGTTTCCTAGGCTCCAAATTTCGCTCGGAGGACAGAGATTTTCATCGAATGAAGACGCTGTCACATTGGTAAACACATATTTTGCAGAACAAGATACTAACTACTATTTGGACAGATTAAAGAGATGGAAGCATCGTTGGGAAAGTGTCTAGATTTACAAAGGACTATGTTAAGAAATAAAGCTGCATTTGACAAAAAAAATCTTGTTTCTGTGTTAGACTAAAAACTTTTCAGACGATCCTCGTAATTCCTCCTGCTAGCGTGAAAGAGATAGGACCACGAGTACATTTTGTTTTTTCGGTAGGACCCTGTACAATCTACAATTAATGTTCTGGAGGGAAGCTTTCAAAATATGTTTCACTACATATTTTGATGCAATCTGTGACTATTTTACGGAAATAATCTTATAAACAAAGCCGTTTTGTTTATGAAATTATAAATTATACCGCCTAACCTATGATTGCATAAAAACAAGTTCTTTTTTGGGTTAATTCCTTGATTTAAATTAATAAGTAATTATCTGAGGTATATTTTTGTGACTGATGACTTCAGCATTAAAATCAACTTGCAAATAATACAACCCTTCTTCTCGCAATTTCTCTCTCGTCTAATCGAATTGAATTTGCAATCCATTATTGGAATAAGCGCTGGAAGCTCCACCGAACGATATCGGTAGCTTACTGACGCGCGTATAGTGTGGACGGTGATATGTATTTCATAGATCATCGTTGCGCGGGAGCGAAATACAAACTGAAAATTTCGAACTGGCGAAAAAAATAAAACAGCTCGGATTAATTTTAACCATCGTCGGTAAAGCGGACAATACACAATATCTCGAACATCAGTCCCACCGACGAGGTCGACCGTTCGTACACACATATACAACATAAATCTCAATCTGTGCGACGGTCGGATAAAACAACGGAAAAAAGTCGGAATTTGAATAACCGACGTGGTGCGACTGGCAGAAGAGTTTAAAAATGAGCGTAGCAATGAAGGTCCAAGCTTCCAGTGTCCAGTCCCACTAGTCAATGTCGCCAACAGATCCCAGTAATAACCCTTGCATTTCGTTCGCGGTGGTTGCTGACCATCGCATCGTACGTTACCAATACGTACAACCTACAGCCTTCCGGCAAGTACATTCGCCTCCAATAGTTGTGATCGAGTGCAGGATGGATGTAGATCTCCACGCGCATACATATACGTACCGAGCCAGCTAGCCGGCTCTATTTTATGACGGATGGTATTCTTTTTTTGCCTTTTACCTATCGTATGTAATGGTCATGAAACGCGGATTTATCGATGTTTATTTTTAAAGGTTAAAATTGAATATTTTAACGCAATAAGTTTAGTTGTGATTGAAACTAGCCGAAGTTCGACTGTTATTAGAGTGTGGCAATGTAAATGAAGTTTGAAGATTTAGACCAATTAGCCTACTATCATCGTTCTTCAAAATTATAGAAACTGAAGTAACAATTTAATGGCACATTTTATACAGAACAGTCTGCTGTTTGCGAATCAACATGGTTTTATAAAAGGTAAGGGATACAGCATTGTCCGATTATATCAATCTTGTCGTAAAGGTGTATGATATTGGAAACGTACCTATGGGAGCATTCATAGATCTCAGAAAGGCCTTTCACTGTGTCAACTATTAGGTACCTACTTCTCAGACAACTTGAGAGGTACGGAATTTGAGGGACTCACAGCTGTCCCTCTGGTTCCGATCATATTTAAGTGATAGAATGCAGCGAGTTGTTTGGAATGGAATGAAGTCCGACGTAAAAAATCTGAGAATAGGCGTACCTCATGGATCTATACTCGGACCATCTCCTTTTACGATCTTCATCAATGATCTATTTCAATATGGTTCGACTGACTTTGACACCATTGTATTGTACGCTGATGGCACTAATGTGTTGAATACTGGATCATCAATACGCCAAAATCTGGAGCTGGCAATATAGGTACTAAATAAGGTTTTCTATTGGCTGGAATGCAAGCAGTTGGACATCAACCACGAGAAATCGAGCTTTCTTATTTTCAAACTTAACATTGAATGTGACGAACTTTGGATTGGAAACATCACCTTACATTGATCCACAACTACAAAATTGTTGGGTTTATTCTCGCCTGGCAAAGATGTGCTTTGCGCTTAAAAGGCTCTCTTTTCACTGCAACAAAACCCTTCTTCTGGATTTTTATTTCGGCTGCATTTACCCTGTTTTAAAGTATGACATTATTCAATGGGTAATGTCAATAGAAAGCAGGCGAATTTTTGTGTTATAAAAACGTACTGTTCGGATAATACAGAAAATAGCCCAAAGGGAATCCTGCAAATTCCATTTTAAACAGTAGAATATATAATTTATATATTTACGAAGTATTATGCTACATACACAAAAACAAAGAGTTTTTCAATAGCTTCCAACTGCTGCATGAACATAATACATAGTCATAAGGGTACCCTGTTACTACTGCAACATAGATCTGCACTATTTTGGAAACATCTTGAATATATTGGGTGTAAACTCTTTAATAACTAAATAAGAAAAGAATTGAATCTCAATCGTTTGAAAAAAGTTGTAAAACAATTTTTAATATCGAAGACATTTTATACAGTAGATGAATACTACAACTGTAACTAATGGTTAATGATGGCCAAATAATATACAAAGTGTATGTATTACAAATGTTTAATGTGTATTTTTTGTATTAGTAGTATATTTAGCTTTGAGATAGTTTCTTAAACAGGCATTTCCTTTTTTCTTGCCTTTTGTTTTCTCCTTTATACTCTCTTCTTTTTTTTTATATAGAAAAGCTAATCTAATTTAAAGCATATAATGAAGGAATGTGAGTAGTACAACAAATACTAGCGTATCGATCCCAGAAATAATAGAATATTTGGCCAAGTTCTTAAGCCTTAATAAATAACATTTATAATGTCAAAATTACGGAATACAAATGATTATTTTGCGTGAATCACAATGGATTTCAAATAGATGGCAAGTATTATGAACAACTAGAAGGTATGGCGTTGGGAAATCCACTATCTCCTTTCAGAGCCAATTTATCCATGAGCAAACTTGAAGCGTATATAAAAAAGAACAGCCTATATTTTCGTAGAGTTTGGCTTATGTATGTAGACGACATTTTCATGAGTTTCGATACTAAGAAAAGCATTATCTCAGAATTCCTCGTGACACTTAATTCAAAATTCGAGGACCATTAAATTTCCTAAATAGTTTAGCAATTAGAAGCTACAAAAAACTGGAAATAGACATTTATAAAAAGCAAACCAACACTAATAAATACATCATGATAGATTCCAAGCACTGTGAACAACATAAAATGGCCTGCGAGGATGGTATGAGAATTATTCGCGTTTGAAGACAGATAGCGCTTTGTGCCAAAATCTGCATTACCGACTGTGAGTACTATTCTTTAGTCGACGTCTGTCATTTCGGAGAGATTCATCGAGTACTGTTGTTTCAAGAGCTATTGAAAGTGCGCAAGTTTTGTAAAATCATGGAAAAATAACAATACTGGTCAGAGAGTCGATTTCTTTTTTTGGATGGGAAAACATATGCAGAAATCAAAGAGAAGTTGGATACAGATTAAAAGGTGCATTCTATAACTACCATCAGATACTGGTTTAATGAATTTAAGTGTGGCTGAACATCCGTCTTTGATAAGGGGCGGCCAGGTCGTTCCATTGAGGTGACTATAGACGATATGATCAATAAAGTTTATGAGACCGTGTTAGCAGACCGCCGGATGGAGATTAGAGAAATTGCTAATATGGTAAACATCTCAACTGAACGTATGCAAAGCATCCTTCGCGAAAAATTGCGTATATGAAAGCTGTCAATGAGATGGGTGCTGCGTCTGCTGACGATTGATCAAAAACGGAATTACAAATTCAAAGCAGACAACCCTGAAACCCATATTATCTTGATTTTGTTCTAGATGGAAAAAGCTAAACGCGTAATAACATTGAGGGCGTTCCATTTAAAGTAACAAAGTAAGTGTCTGGGGCGTTACTTGTCGATCACCCTATGTATATGCAAATACTTTCAAAAGATACTCTATGTGATCTATTATGTGAACAGGAAATGTTAGCTTCCAACTAATTACACAGTAAATACAATTTTACAATTCCAGAATGTTGGGACAGCCTGTATGCGGAGACGACTAAATAGTTGAATAATTGGACGGCTTTTTGCAGAAAGGAACCAACCCATAAATCCTTATTTTTCAGATTACAGTACGATAATTTATAATGAAGTGTAATGTTTTCTGTAAAAAAAGACCCAAAGGGCATAACAGAACATAGCGCCCTCTATACGCTAATGAACCAACGCACTAAGTGATTTCAACAAATTGACAGCCTGTAAAGGGAACCCAAACGGCTTGGTTTCTTTCTCAGTAGTAGGTGTGGTAGCCAAACATTATGCTAATATAGGTCAAGGTATTGGTGGAATCACTCACTGGAAACAAAGTGAGAAGTGAAAAGCGCTAGCCAGCGGACATGTTTCTGCCTACCCGGCGTCGTCAGCGTCGCTCAGAACACAAAATCCCTTCTCGCCGTTGTTATTTGCCCCTCGGGCTTATGTCACTAACTCCAAACAGCACTAAAATATATTTCTTGGCGCCACTTAGTGTCAAAAGATATAGTCATGCCGTCTAGTAAGTAGCGACAGAAGCCGGAGTGTAGATGCCAAACCACCTCTGGAGCAGCTTATGCCAGAATAGCAATATAAATCTGACGCTCATGCTTAAGGCTGTGCTGCAATCTCATTCCTCTTTAAAAATAACACGTGCGTTTTCTTCTATCGGGCCATAGTTTCCTTTCCAACGATTCGGATTTTTCGGACTTAAAATGTGCGCTAAAGCATCAACAATGTCTTTACCTGCCAGATAACTATATACAAATCATGAAAGACTGTCGTAAAAAAAATAAGTTTAATGTTTCACGAATGTTCTCTACAGAGTTCTATGGAACTGTCGAGCTAGAACACCCGATAGTAAATAGGAAGATCGATGTTGCAAGTAAAAAAGTTAATTGGTTGAACACACACGAAATACTTCTTTATTTTTTATTTTTTTAAGACAAATTTTGATCATGACTCGTATGCCGAATTACATCTAAGGAAAAATCGAAAAGATCGGCAAGCGTTATTCAAAGATTTACTAATACCACTGTGACCAGAAGGAAAAAACATATCTATTCCAAAAATAGAAGACATCAAATCCGTCATAGACTTAATTCCCGCTGATTGCGGGCCACTCTATGAGATAAAATTAGTGGCACGGAATCCGTGATCGAATGGATTCACGAGAGGGCCAGATTCTGAAGTGGAACCCTTAATAGAATGATTTGAATGACATAATATTTTATAATGTTTTGTTCTCTTAAATAAATAAAATTCGTTTTAACAAAAGAGGATGAAATTCAATTTTTCAGAAAGGAACCACCCACAAACAACTGAATACCAAGGCCAAAAGTTTTGTCACTGCACTTTGTAAATATATTGTATGTACACCACCTTAACCAAAATTTGTTATTAGTCAAAGTGTCTTTATATGCATTAGTAATTTTTAATTTATCCTCCAACTTCAAACACTAATTTCTCAATATTTACTTTTTGGAGTTGGCTCCTTCCTGAAAAAAATCGTCCAATTAAATGTCGATAAGTCGGCGGTCGATAAGTCTGCGGTATGGTCAATACATCGGCTTTTTTAAATGCAATGGGTATGTGTGATTTTAAAATTTAATTATTACAAACTGCACTCTATTACATAACGTTTATGAAATACAAATAGGTTCAAGAGCAAAACAAAAATATGACAAGTATTATATGCTCCTGTTTTAAAATGTACTTTATTATATACTTTATTGATTTATTTATTTTGGAAATTTCACTCTGAAAGTACAAATATACAATAATAGTTTCATGCTATAAGATACAGAGGTGATATCATAATTATATTTACCTATTTAATTGTAATCGACGCCGAATAAATAAATCTTAGCGTATCTAATTTCATAAATGGCAAAAACGAAGTAAATAAGAGATTTCAGAGGTATTTGATATACATACGTACATATTTACAAACCCTACATGTCAGCAATACATAATAATTACTTGCATTTTTCAATGAATCAACGAGTTATATAAGTGCTCGCGGAACGTTAAATCATGCTGGCCGTTTTTAAAAAATCTCCAACCGGTCATCTGACCCACAAACCATTCCTCTCGTAGCGTAATAATTATAACAATCAGCAACACTTTTTTACAATATTAAACGCATTTGACCGCATTTATCATGTTAACCGCCATCGATAAGAAAAACCATTTCTGAGTTACATTTAACAAGCCAAATTGTCTTCTGCAAATTTCGTATGTATTAGCGACACTGCAAAAAGGGTAACACGTAAGATGCGAATTCGGAGAACATCGCCTAAGGTGTAAATATGCAATAGTAGTGAAAGGTGGTGGTGGACCGGACAAGGAGGTGCACACCTTCCATCGCTTTAGTATAAAAAGTTTCGATTTACAGCAGAAAAGCACACTTGAAGAGTGAAGCATCAACAAAATGGTATTCAAAGTGAGTAGTAGTCCTAACATTGAAATAACCAAAAGATCTTAACCTAAAGTTTCTTATTTTTCAGTTCCTAGGTTTTACTACCTTATTAGTAGTGGCTAGAGCTGGCGCCCCAATTGGATATGCAGCACCCGCTTACACAACTTACGCAGCACCTGCAGTAGCGAAAGTAGCAGCAATTAGCGCCTCTCCTGCGATATCCTATTCCGCTCCAGCCATTTCGTATTCCGCACCGTCCCTTCATAGTTATGCTTCCCCTGCTATTGCTCGATATGCCGCGCCAGCAGTTTCATACGCAGCACCTGCTGTATCTTACGCTGCCCCAGCTATTACTACATATTCAGCCCCAATTGCCAAAATTGCTGCGGCGCCGATAACTACATACGCAGCTCATGCTCCAGTTGTTGCCAAAACATTTGTTGAAGAGGGACCAGCCGCTTACGATTTTGAATACGCAGTTAATGATCCCCACACTGGCGATTCTAAATCTCAGCATGAATCCAGAAGAGGAGACCAAGTTCAAGGAAGCTACTCTTTGATTGAACCTGATGGCACCAAGAGAACTGTTGAATATTCCGCTGATGACCATAATGGATTTAATGCTGTTGTACACAGAGAGCACGGGGCAGGACCAGCTACTGCTCCCGTTGCTGCTTATGCTGCGGCCCCAGTCGTAACTAAGGTAGCCACACCCATAGTAGCGAAAGTTGCGGCTCCAGTAGCTGCTTACTCTGCTGCGCCAGCAATCAGCTACGCCGCGCCAGCTATTGCTAAAATTGCTACTCCTATATCTACTTATGCTGCTGCCCCAGCTATTCGATATGCAGCTCCATCATACGGGTATGCAGCCCCATCTTATGGATATGCAGCCCCATCCTACGGATATGCAGCCCCATCCTACGGATATGCAGCCCCATCCTACGGATATGCAGCCCCATCTTATGGATATGCGGCCAAAGTTGCTGCACCATTCGCCTATTCTGCAGCGCCAGCCATCGGTTATTCTGCAGGTCCAGCAATTAGTTACGCTGCTCCATCCATTGCCAAAGTTGCCACCTACGCCAGTCCTGCCTACACAGCAGGTTTATCACATTATCACTAGATCGTAGTTGTATATAAAGACTTCTAGCCTTTAATGAATTTGTATTAATTAATAATGTAAATATGTTTTCTGTAATTAAACATTGTTACGTCTACCAGTTGTTTTACTGTTAAAAATAGAGGAAAAAAACATAAAAGTAACAGAAATAATTTATTATTTAAATTTATTACTTCACTTTAATTATATTCACAAAAATTTTATCTTGAATAAATCTTTTCTGAAATGGTGAATAATTAAACAACATTCGATACAAAGGAGCACAGACTCCAATTTTAACGAAGATTGATGGGTTTGTCAATCAAGTGTAACACCGCCCTTCAGTGTTCAAGGCCTCCAAAATTGCTACTGCCTCGGTGGTGAACACGGTAGCCGCCGTGTCCAACTTAAACTTTTCCTCCGCCTGTGTTCCATTACTGCAGGCATAGAACGTGCAAGCACATCCGTCTGAGTTTTTCGCTCCATCCGTATAAATCCATCCTTCAATTTGTGCTTAATAGAAGCGAACAATTGCGAGTCATGGTTTGGTTGTCCAATGTAATTAGAAAAAACGATATTGTAAGGCTGGTAGTACGAATAAAACGAGATGCTTTACTGCTGAAAAAACTTAATGTGCGATGCACTAATAAATTCATTCGTTTTATGCTGAACACTGATCAATATTGTCTGCTTATTTACCCTATTTACTTTTTATACGTGTTTGTTAACTTGCAATGTACATAAAAAATGGTTACCTCGAGTGGATGCTAAAATTGTACCAAAAAAGATCATGTTTATATATTAGTATTAATGAACATCTTTAGCGAAACAAACAATTATAGGATTTTGTCGAAGCACTCTGTTTTTAAACGAAAAACTAATCCGCAAAGCGTCATATTTATACTCAAGAACGATACATTTTAGGTATAGGGAAATGTTGATAAAAAAATTGTAGAATAGTTTCTCTATCAGATTCTGGAAAAATATACAGGGTGTTCTACTTAACGCACTGAAATACCATGGATCAAACATGGCAATGATTTCGATAGCCATCTTGTAGATACTAGTTAATATAAATTTTTTTTCAATATATTGCCGAAAACTCCAAGAAATACTAAATCGAATAAAATTTGAATCACCGTTCTAGCATGTGAGGCGTTTAATACATCAGCCGTTAAAGAAGTAACGGCATTTCGAAACAATCACAAATTGCGTCAATTACCACAAAAACGAAGATTGATAGGTATACAGAATATGAATGAAAGTTGACATAGATTCAAGAGAGGTATTCAAAAACGTAATAATGTACAGGTTGTTCCATTTAAAAGACCATCCTGTATACTACAGCATTATTTCTTGTTATGCAGCACTTGTCTCCGAACATTTCTTTACTTTAAAACTTCTTCTCTAAATTGCTCTGTAAAGGAATGATCTTCCCTCCACGCACTAGGTGGACACGCTGTATATTATATCTGCCATAATATAATTCTATACGAAAACAACCATAATCCCACGATATGTATATAGTAAAACAGAAAAACAAGCAGGTTGTTACAGAATAGTGGTATTAATAAAATATAAATTTAGTGTTTGCTTACAACTAAAAAGAAAATTAAAAGAAATATATTATGATACGTAATAAATAAATTGTTTGCTGTCTTAAGAAAGATGATACATATCACATAAACTGATGTTTTAGGTAATCTATTCAGACTACATAGTTATTGCAATAGTGGTAATCTTCGTAGAAATGTTGAAAACAATGAAATTGTTTACACCATGCACAATGAATAAATGCGGGTTTGCTACGAATACCACACATTGCATATCCTTTGGAAAAAGGGAAGCTTACAGGGTATTGAAAATATAAGGGCCGTTCATCGATGTATCCACTTCTATAAAAAGTATTAAATTCAATATTTGGCTTCCCTTTCTAAAATTTTGAGGATATAAAATATTTTCGTGTAAAAGTTACATCTCTTTAAGTCAAAAAACGGACTTTCATATTTTTTTGAATCCGTACCTACGTAAAAGAAACATATGATATTCTAAATTGTTTAATTAAATACTTTAATTAAGTAGACAATTCTTTAGGATACCGTATTTTACCAAATACCACTCCTCTATTCTTTATTTTGGTATTTCAGTGACGAAACACTTTGAACGCTTTTTTTTAAACTGACCAACAATGTAATCCGTAGATTCCGAATTAAACAAAACTTAGTGAGTTTATAGATCCAATGAGTGTAAGAGCAGCGCCCAAATTCACATATGCAGGGTGTAAGACAGCCTATGTGCAACACAATTCTTCACTGTTTGGGTTAATAATTCAAAGTGTATACAAGATATCAAAAAAGAGTTACGACAAGATTTTAACTATGTACGTGGAATGTTAAATCGTGCTACTCGTTTTTAAAAAATCTCCAACCGGTCACCTGACCCACAAACCGTTTCTCTCATAGCGTAATAATTGTAACAATCGGCAACATGTTACCATGTTAACTACTGTGAATAACAAAAACCGTTCCCTAAGTTACATTTAACAAGCTCACCTGTTTTCTGCAAATTCGGTATGTATTAGCAGCACTGCAAAAAGAGTAATACGTAAGATGCGAATTCGGGAAACACCGCCTGAGGTGTAGTGAAAGGTGGTGGTGGATTGGACAACGAAGTACACACCTTTCATCGCTTTAGTATAAAAAGTTTCGATTTACCGCAAAAAATCACACTTGAAGAGTGAAACATCAGCAAAATGGTATTCAAAGTAAGTAGTAATCTTAGCATTGAAGTAATTAAAGAATCCTAACCTAAAATTTCTTATTTTTCAGTTCTTAGGTTTTGCCACCTTATTAGTAGTGGCTAGAGCCGGCGAACCTATTGGATATGCTGCGCCCGCTTACACAACTTACGCAGCACCTGCAGTAGCGAAAGTAGCCGCAATTAGCGCTTCTCCTGCGATATCCTATTCCGCTCCAGCCATTTCGTATTCCACACCGTCCCTTCATAGTTACGCTTCTCCTGCTATTGCTCGGTATGCCGCGCCAGCAGTTTCATACGCAGCACCTGCTGTATCTTACGCTGCCCCAGCTATTACTACATATTCAGCCCCAATTGCCAAAATTGCTGCGGCGCCGATAACTACATACGCAGCTCATGCTCCAGTTGTTGCCAAAACATTTGTTGAAGAGGGACCAGCCGCTTACGATTTCGAATACGCAGTTAATGATCCGCACACTGGCGATTCTAAATCTCAGCATGAATCCAGAAGAGGAGACCAAGTTCAAGGAAGCTACTCTTTGATTGAACCTGATGGCACCAAGAGAACTGTTGAATATTCCGCTGATGACCATAATGGATTTAATGCTGTTGTACACAGAGAGCATGGAGCAGGACCAGCTACCGCCCCAGTTGCTGCTTATGCTGCGGCTCCAGTCGTAGCTAAAGTAGCCACACCCGTAGTTGCGAAAGTTGCGGCTCCAGTAGCAACATACGCTGCTGCCCCAGCTATTCGATATACAGCTCCATCTTACGGGTATGCAGCCCCATCTTATAGATATGCAGCCCCATCCTACGGATATGCAGCCCCATCCTACGGATATGCAGCTCCATCCTACGGATATGCAGCCCCATCTTACGAATATGCAGCCCCAGCCTACGGGTATGCAGCCCCATCTTATGGGTATGCGACCAAAGTTGCTGCACCATTCGCCTATTCTGCAGCGCCAGCCATCGGTTATTCTGCAGGTCCAGCAATTAGTTACGCTGCTCCATCCATTGCCAAAGTTGCCACCTACGCCAGTCCTGCCTACGCAACAGGTTTATCACATTATCACTAGATCTTAGTTGTATATAAAGACTTCTAGCCTTTAATGAATTTGTATTACTTAATAATGTAAATATGTTTTCTGTAATTAAACATTGTTACGTCTACCAGTTGTTTTATTGTTAAAAATAGGGGAAAAAAACATATAAAAGTATCAGAAATAATTTATTATTTTAATTTTATTTATTTAAATTTGTCACTTCACTTTAATTATATTCACAAAAATTTTGTCTTGAATAAATCTTTTCTGAAATGGTGAATAATTAAACAACATTCATTTTAACGATGATTGATGGGTTTGTCAATCAAGTGTAACACCGCCCTTCAGTGTTTGGCTTAGTAATTCTTGGTAACTAAGAGATATCAAATAAACTTAAGACAAGATTATAATTGTCTTCTATATACTAAACTCTAGTGACAAAAACTGTCTTCCAGTTACTACACGTTTCGAGGAACAACCTCTGACCCTCTT
Organism: Dynastes maya; assembly: GCA_029619315.2. NCBI lineage: Eukaryota > Metazoa > Arthropoda > Insecta > Coleoptera > Scarabaeidae > Dynastes > Dynastes maya. The sequence continues at coordinate 34,435,308 of JAROYE020000003.1, forward strand.
ACCTTTTTGAAATGCCAGCATTTTTATTTAATAGAGAAATACACAGATTACGTAGAATTCATCATTTATTTTTTGTCGATTTTTTGAATTGAACAGCCTGTCTATGTTTCTGGAATCTGATATACTGTTCTAGATTTTTTTATAAACATTTCCCTACACCTAAAATATGTCGTTCTCTAGCAAATTAAATATGAAGCTATGGAGATAAGTTCTTTGTTAAAGGTATAGACTGCTGCGGCGAAATACTATAACCTTATATTTTTTAAAAATATTCATTAATAATAATCTGTAAAAATCAATTTACGCGTGTAATTTCAATATTTATTCTAAAAGAGCACATCCTTTTTCATACAAACTGTAAAACGGTTCTTCGTATTTTGTTGATCATTTGTTAACATTTTTTTTAATGGCCTGCAGGATCAATGCCCATTTGCCAGCAGTCAGTTAATACAATCTGTTGAGAAAAAAAATAGACGTAATGCTTAAATATAAAGCTGTGATTGCCTTAAGAAACTAATAAGTTTGTCGTATATCTATTTTTTATTTAGACCCAACAAAAATGTTACATTTACCGGCAGTGAAACTGACTCTGCTACGAGAAAAGCATAGAGCTGATCGATATTACTCTTTAACCGGCAACATTCAAGGAAAATGTGGTTTAGGCTACATTCTTCAGCACCGCATGGACACTCAGATGACTCCACTACGTTTATTTTGTGTAGGTGGGATGGGTACCTTCCGTGACCAGATTTTAGTCTCGCGATTGTTATACGGTAATAATGTGGTAAATTGCACCCAATGTACCATGAATTGGTGTTCGTTACAGGGTGAATGTATGCATAGTGAGTCTTGTGTGCCAAATATCCGCTTTTCCAATATCTGTCCTACTCTTGCACTATCAAGGTCTGTTTTGCTACCTTGTTTAACTCTGCATCGGCAAGTATGGGTCCATAGACGTTACCATCTACTCAACCCTGCTTAGCCAACCTGTCTACACGCTCTTGAGGAAGAATACCACAGTGACCCTTAATCCAATAGAAATCAATTTGCGTAGATCTTGTTCTTAATTCTCTAAGTGCGCGTACGATATCTGCAATGATTGGATGCATACATAAAGGAAGCTTCCGATGTTGTAAACACTGTAGTACACTGGCCGAATCTGACATAATAACTACATGCCTAAAACTTGTTTGTATATTGGTCGCAAAATTCAAGGCCTCCAGAATTGCTACTACCTTGACTTATAATTCGGTTCTCGTTTTCGTTATAAATGTTTTTTATTATTCTTACTATTTTTTATTGACTTTTTTTTCTTCAAGTATTTTGCAAAGCCTCTTCCTTGTCAAAAGCTTTCTCAAGATCTAGAAATCCTAAGAATACATTCTTTCCCTGTTGTATACATTTTTTTTCTATTATAATTTTTAGCGTAAATATATGATCTTGTATGCTTCTTCCTTTCATAAACCCCCTTTGTGATTTTGTTATTGTGTTTTCCACCATTGCTCTTATTCTTTTATCTATTATCCTTTCATATACTTTCATTACTACGCTGGTTAGTGTTATTCTTCTGTAATTATTACATTCATATTTGGGTCCTTTTTTATAAATAGGTAAAATGAGGGCTGTTTTCCAATCTTGGGGTATTTGTTCTTCCAGTCACGCTTTCTTTAATAATTGTGTTAGTCTTTCTATTGCTTTACGTCCCACTTTTTTATTATTTCTGGTGTTATCTTATCATAGCCTGGGCTTTTCCCATTTTTTAGGTTTCTTATTGCTTCTTTTATTTATTCGACGTCAATGAGGCTTTCCTCTTTTTCCTCTTCTGATTAGTAATTGTTGATTTCTGGGTCTTCGTTATCGTGATATATCCATAAAAGCTCTTGAAAGTAATTTTTCCATCTGTTCATAATTTCGGTGTCTTCTGTTAGTATATCTCCATTTTTGTTCTTAATCCCTCTCGTATATTGCGTTTTTCCTTTCCTTGGGGTTTTTAATGTTCTATAGAATAGTTTTTGGTTTCCTTTACTGTCTGTTTCCATCCTGTTGCCAAAGTCAATCCATTCTTGTTATTTTGTTTTTAACACTAGTTCTTTAACTCTTTTTCTTTCTTCTTTATATATTTCATTGTTTTGGGGTGTTTTATTATTTAAGTATAATTTCCACTTCTTCATTATTTTTATTTGTGTTTTTATTTCGTCTGTCCACCAAGAGGTTTGTTTCTTTCTATTACTTTTCGATTTATAACCGCAAACATTTTTAGCAGTTTCGATGACTATAAATAATTAATGCATCCTTCAATTTGTGCCTAATAGAAGCGAACAATTGCGAGTCATGGTTTGGTTGTCCAATGTAATTAGGGAAAACGATATTGTAAGGCTGGTAGTACGAATAAAACGAGAAGCTTGGTGCCGTATAAGAATGTATACGCGATTCAAGTTTGGCAGTAAATCGGAACGCCGATATCAAGATTAGCGACTGTTTTCTTTCCAAGTATGCGTTAGGTCTTCTAATGATAATGCACTTATTTTCTCTAAAATTGATAACATCCTATTTAAACGTAACTTGATGACATACTTTGCGGCCAAATATCTTCTACGCCAGAATAACGGCGGCTCTCCTGCTTCTATTTGCAGCGCAGTTATGGGTGGTTGATATCATAGCACCTACACATAAACGTAAGGATTTATTGTGAAGAATATCTAACCTACGCAAATTGTTCTTACAAGTATTGGAATATATAATGCAAGCATAATCTAGAACAGATCTTATATAAGCTTTATAGATATTCATAGAGCTATTAAAATTAGTACCCCATGTTACCCTCATGATGCTTCTGATTAGGTTAAGCGCATTTGGGTTTATTATCAATGTAGAGACCGAGGTATTTGACAGTAGACTGAATTGAAAAGGAAAATTGTCCGAATTTTACCTCGCCTGTAGGTAGACTTCTTGTTCTAGAGAAGAATACAACATTAGTTTTGTGAGATACTAACTGCATGGTATTGTTTTGTAATCACTGTTACACCATAATTTGCAAATTTCGGTAAATTTATGTTTAAAACACTTCAAACATTATTTCATCAAGCGCCAATTCCTTTATTTCAACATATTACGAAATTGAATACCTGCGAGGATGACTTCATCGTGTTGATAGGGCGTAGTATTCGTATACACGCTTTAACTAAGTTCATTTGCCTAATTTGTTCCTAGGATCTGATCTTTGTTATTTAATAAAACCATTAATATCCATTATTTCAGAATTATAAACCCTTCCCACCTATGATAGCAACAAATTTGAATTACATTCTTAATCTAATAAGGTATTTAGTAATTAACTGTTTATAAACAAATCATTCTCATCTCTTCCCGTTCTTTAAGCCCCGTAGCTTCTTTGTTTATTAAAGGACATAAATGAAACTGTCAACATATAGTATTAATCCCGCTTTACATAATGGTATCGGTTAAATTAAATTTCATCCGTAGCTAATTGTTGTAATTAGCAATTATTCAGTTCGGTACATGCACAAATCGCAACATCCGCCCGTTCGTGCATTTCCTATTGGCTACCACGAATAATATGTTGCAATTTTCATTGGTGGTTATATCAGGCAGACGAGAAGCTAGGAAAGGCATAAATAGAGGCATTCTGAAAACAACCATAATCGCACGGTATGCATATAGTAAAATAGAAAAACAAGCAGGTTGTTACAGAATGGTAGTATTAATAAAATATAAATTTAGTGTTTACTTACAACTAAAAAGTAAGTTAAAAGAAATATATTATGATACGTAATAAATAAATTGTTTGCTGTCTTAAGAAAGATGATTAGAGTAACCAAAACTTGCGCACTCGCATAGGCGTCGGTATTACGGGTTAATATAAGAATACGAAAAATTCATAAATATACTTACTTGCTAATTATTCAACAAATTAGAGGCATCAGGATGTGAACTACTGTAAACTTGCATCATTGCATATGTTTCCACAGTTACTTCTTTAAACCTTGTGCGTCGACAAGACAAAATATTCTTATACGTAGAAAACGATCTCTCCACATCTAAGGAAGTTACATTTGCATGTAGAAACTGTTTTTCAAAATCACTTAAAAGTTCACTATTCTTACACTTATTATAAACGGCCTCTAAAGTATTCAAATCGGGATTTTTCCTTAAAACATCTGCCAACTTTTGACTAGTGCATAATCCTGGCGTATCATTTAATGTGTGTAATTTATTTTTTAAACTCTCCACGTCTAATGATTCCTGCAATGACAATTCAGTACATTGTAGTTTTCTGATGGCATCTAGTAATACTGTATAATTGGTACATATTGTTGTTAAATCTTCTAAAAGTTGAGGAATTTGAAATTCTCTTTGACTTTCTCTAATTGCTTTGGATTCATTCCGATTAAATCGCACTATAACTGATTGAATTTGTTGAAAATGGATCAAATAGTAAGAAGCTGCTGTTAGCCAAGTACCCCATCGCGTTAAAATTGGTTCAGGAGGTTCTGGAATACCTGGACAAAATTTACGAAATTCTTTTAAACGTTTAGGAGATTTACGAAACACTGCTTTAGTACTTCCAATCATCCGATCAACGTTTCCGTAATGTTGTCGAACAACTTCACCAACTAAATGCAAAGCATGCAGCACGCAGGTTGTATGTATTAAGTTAGGAAATATATGTTTTAAAGATCGCCCAACACTTAACATCGTTGCTGCACTATCTGTCACAATCATCACAACTTGATCTTGGGCAATTTTAAATTGTTTCAAAGCGTTCATTATCACTTTTTGAATATTTTCCGCGGTACATTGTTGAACACGTTTGCAAGCTAACAAATATCGAGATGCTGAGTTCTCGCTAGATAAAACGCGAGCTATTACATTCACAATACTGTTTTTCTTTATATCGGTCGTCTCATCCACGGTAATCCATATTTTTTTGGAACACAAATCACGTTTACACACATTTTCTAGCACCTCTTTCATTCGCGGCAAATGATTCTGTAATTGTGTTTGTGAGGGTAATGGGTACTTTGGAACGTATTGTCAAAACGTTTTAAAAGCTGCTTTTCTCACCAACGACAACGGAAGATTACAAGAGGTAAACATAATTAATAAATGTATGAGGAATAGTGTATAAGGTTCTTGCATTTCTCATATGCTTAATACCATTGACATGCCTCTGGCAATCAGTTCTGTCCAATGCAGCCAAACGAACATTGCATATTAAGCAAAAAACTGCACTACCGTCATATTTTAAATGGGGAAAAAGTGACACATACTTATCTACATTAGTAGTAAATCTATTACGAGGCATTGTTTCCTTAGGTATGTAAATATTAGTTCTATATGAAACGATACACTAATTATGTACTTGGTATAATACTACAACACACAAAAAACACCAGCTATATTTTCAAAAGCGACTCGTAAGTACATAACCTTGACCGTTCGACTAATCTCTGCAACAGCTCAACCGGTACTAAAACGAAATCTCTCTCAGCGCGGTTTAACATGATTTATATTCAAGGTCGACACTACATGCCTGCTTCTCTACCGGTTTAGTTTATTTATGAATTTTTCGTATTCTTATATTAACCCGTAATACCGACGCCTACGCGAGTCCGCAATTTTAGGTTACTCTAAAGATGATACATATCACATAAACTGATGTTTTAGGTAATCTATTCAGGCTACATAGTTATTGCAATAGTGGTAACCTTCGTAGAAATGTTGAAAACAATGAAATTGTTTACACCATGCACAATGAATAAATGCGGGTTTGCTACGAATACCATACATTGCATATCCTTTGGAAAACGGAAGCTTACAGGATATTGAAAATATAGGGGCCGTTCATCGATGTATCCACTTCTATAAAAAGTATCAAATTCAATCTTTGGCTTCCCTTTCTAAAATTTTGAGGATATAAAATATTTTCATGTAAAAGTTACATCTCTTTAAGTCAAAAGACGGACTTTTATATTTTTTTGAATCCGTACCTACGTAAAAGAAACATATGATATTCTAAATTGTTTAATTAAATACTTTAATTAAGTAGACAATTCTTTAGGATACCGTATTTTACCAAATACCACTCGTCTATTCTTTATTTTGGTATTTCAGTGACGAAACACTTTGAACGGTTTTTTTAAAACTGTCCAACAATGTAATCTGTAGATTCCGAATTAAACGAAACTTAGTGGGTTTATAGATCCAATGAGTGTAAGAGCAGCGCCCAAATTCACATATGCAGGGTGTAAGACAGCCTATGTGCAACACAATTCTTCACTGTTTGGGTTAATAATTCAAAGTGTATAAAAGGTATCAAAAGAGAGTTACGACAGGATTTTAACTATGTACGTGGAATGTTAAATCGTGCTACTCGTTTTTAAAAAATCTCCAACCGGTCACCTGACCCACAAACCGTTTCTCTCATAGCGTAATAATTGTAACAATCGACAACATGTTACCATGTTAACTACTGTCAACATCAAAAACCGTTCCCTAAGTTACATTTAACAAGCTCAACTGTCTTCTGCAAATTCGGTATGTATTAGCGGCACTGCAAAAAGTGTAATACGTAAGTTGCGAATTCGGGAAACACCGCCTGAGGTGTAGTGAAAGGTGGTAGTGGATCGGACAACGAGGTGCACACCTTTCATGGCTCTAGTATAAAAAGTTTCGATTTACTGCAAAAAATCACACTTGAAGAGTGAAACATCAGCAAAATGGTATTCAAAGTAAGTAGTAATCTTGACATTGAAGTAATTAAAGAATCCTAAGCTAAAGTTTCTTCTTTTTCAGTTCTTAGGTTTTGCCACCTTATTAATAGTGGCTAGAGCCGGCGAACCTATTGGATATGCTGCACCCGGTTACACAACTTACGCAGCACCTGCAGTAGCGAAAGTAGCCGCAATTAGCGCTTCTCCTGCGATATCCTATTCCGCTCCAGCCATTTCGTATTCCGCACCGTCCCTTCATAGTTACGCTTCTCCTGCTATTGCTCGATATGCCGCACCAGCAGTTTCATACGCAGCACCTGCTGTATCTTACCCTGCCCCAGCTATTACTACATATTCAGCCCCAATTGCCAAAATTGCTGCGGCACCGATAACTACATACGCAGCTCATGCTCCAGTTGTTGCCAAAACAATTGATGAAGAGGGACCAGCCGCTTACGATTTCGAATACGCAGTTAATGATCCGCACACTGGCGATTCTAAATCTCAGCATGAATCCAGAAGAGGAGACCAAGTTCAAGGAAGCTACTCTTTGATTGAACCTGATGGCACCAAGAGAACTGTTGAATATTCCGCTGATGACTATAATGGATTTAATGCTGTTGTACACAGAGAGCACGGGGCAGGACCAGCTACTGCTCCCGTTGCTGCTTATGCTGCGGCTCCAGTCGTAGCTAAAGTTGCGGCACCAGTAGCAACATACGCTGCTACCCCAGCTATTAGTTATGCTGCACCAGCTGTGGCAAAATTTTCGGCTCCAGTAGCTACTATTGCTAAAATTGCTACTCCTATATCTACTTATGCTGCTGCTCCAGCTTTTCGATACGCAGCTCCATCTTACGGGTATGCAGCCCCATCTTATGGATATGCAGCCCCAGCTTACGGATATGCAGCCCCATCTTATGGGTATGCGTCCAAAGTTGCTGCACCATTCGCCTATTCTGCAGCGCCAGCCTTCAGCTATTCCGCAAATCCAGCAATTAGTTACGCTGCTCCATCCATTGCCAAAGTTGCCACCTACGCCAGTCCTGCCTACACAGCAGGTTTATCACATTATCACTAGATCTTAGTTGTACTTTAAGACTTCTAGCCTTTAATGAATTTGTATTAATTAATAATGTATATATGTTTTCTCAAATTAAACGTTGTTACGTCTACCATTTGTTTTATTGAAATGGAGAATGGACAAATGATATTTGCTAGAACATAACATCCTAAAGAATTTTCGTTGATAAACATAAAAGTCCCTTTTTCCTTAGACTTCATTGGAGAAAAAATGCAACTTTTACACGAGAGTATTTTGTCTGCTTCAAAAGAGAGAAGTGAAATACCGGTTTTCAAAATTGTTTACATTTTCCATTTATTCTTCTTTCTATATACAGTAGCCGCATAAGAGCTACCACAATAAACCCCCTTCACCTCATAATAAATTCGCCATTTATCCCATTCCTTAGCAGATTTCTAGCAAGGCCTTGTACTCTGTGGCTCTACTTTTTTTTATTCTATCACCATGGTTTATGCTGTATTCAACTACCTTCTAGCGCAAACTATATTTAATAATAAGAAAATTGTTCAACTTTACTTTTCAAAACCAATTTCTTTCGCTTAGTCATGTGCATAGTTCTAACCAAGTGCGAACTAATTTATAAAACTTTCTGGCTATAATCAATCTTCGAATGGTACGAGATAAGAACGGAATATTTGTCATTTTGACGTTTTAAAAATTCGATGGAAGTTAGCAATATACACACCACTTGCGCATTTCCACATTTATGCCATATTCTGTTTCAAAACCGCGTTATTACATTTTGTATCGGCAATTTATGTCACGCAATAAATCAACCACGACATTACGAGACGACAAAATGCATATTTTCTTGTCTCGTATTTCAATATTAATTTTATTTCATCCTACCATACATTTTTCGTAATCATGCAGCATTCAGTATAGAAATTTATTGTACATGTCTTTTTCGTGAAACTATACATTACTTATATTGGGTACAAGTGGACGTATGCTTACATACGTTGTGCAATTGCTCCAGAGACCTAACATTAAAAGTTAAATATTCACCCGTATTGAAGTATATACATTGTAAACACGCCTTTCTTACAAAGTGGATGTCCCAAAATGTGGGCGTTGCATCATGCATGTGTTTACGAATTTCTGTAAACTGGATTTCCAGTACTACAAGAAGTAGTGAACCCGTTGCGTTATATAAAAATACACAAATGTCAATGTTACCTACTGTAATAAACGTATTTTAGGGGGTGATATGCAAAACGAATATGTTGAATTGGTATACAGGGTGCGCCATTAGTGCCTCGGCGTGAAAACTACCAAAGGTGGAGAAATGAAACTTATTGTACGTATACCGGGTGTCCAGGATAACATGAAGTACATGGGTATATTGGAAACCGTTAGAGATACAAAGTCGGTTAAATAGGGAAAAGGTTGCGCACTTATACAGCTAAGTACAATTCGTTACTGAGATACAGGGTAATAACCAAAAGTGTGCGTTTTCTAAAAACCTTAATATTTTCTTTATTATAAAAAAATACAGTCGTCAAATTTTCAGCATAGGGGTAGTTAGTAATGAAGACTTCAAAAATGATTTCAGGAAAATTCTAGGTTCGCTGGGTTCTTTGCACATGTACCCAACTTTTATTTTTCTTATCATCGCCATATTGGATTTTTACATTTTTGAAATGGTCATAAAAATGATTTTCAACCATATATAACATCCCTATGTTCAACGAAGAAAAACTATGGAAAATAGCAAAATTACGATTTGACCGTAGTAGGCTGGCACCTATCTATACCATACATTTATTAAACAACATTTGTCAAACAGTCTTTGTGGTGTAAAAAGTAAGTGATTTGTGATTTTAAAATGGATCGTTTTTCGAACAGAGGTAAATGTGACATGTTGGAGTGTTTTATTCTTTGTCGGAGAAACGATGAGATGGCCGCAGAAATGTATTTCAATAAATACCCAGAAAGACTTCAGCCAGGTAAAAGCATATTTCGGCGATTACGCGAAAATTTAATAGATCACGGAAGTCGAAAAAGAATAAGCACACAGGCGGAAATAAAGAAAATATGGTCCTGCAAGCCGTAGCTGAGAAACCCCGTACTTCTTTACGCGAAATTGAAAATACCATAGGCGTTACTCGATCAACAGCCAGTAGCATTTTAAAACGTTACAAATACCATTCCTATCGTGAGCGACCCTGCCAAGGGCTTCAAAACGGTGACGAAATGAGGAATGGAATTTTGTCAATGGTTCATCAGAAAACATAATGAAATTCCAAATTTTTTAGTAGTACGACCGCTTACAGTTATTACATACGTTAAATCACAGCCTACTACGGTCAAATCGTAATTTTGCTATTTTTCATAGTTTTTCTTCATTGAACATATGCATATTATTCATGGTTTTAAAGCATTTCTTAGGACCATTTCAAAAATGTAAAAATTCAATATGGCGCCCATAAGAAAAACAAAAGTTGGGTATAAGCGCAGACAATCCAGTGAGCCTCGAATTTTTCTAAGGCCATTTTTGAAGTCCTCATTACTAACTACCCCTATGCTTAAAATTTTACGATTGTATTTTTTATAATAAAGAAAATATTAAGGTTTTTAGAAAACGAACACTTTTGGTTTTCACCCGGTATCTCAATAACGGAATGGATTTTTAAAAGTATAATCCCGGATTGTACTTAGCCGTATAAGTGTGCAACTTTTTCCCCATTTAACCGACCTTGTATCCCTAACGGTTTCCAATATAGCCATATACTTAATATTATCCTGGACACCCGGTGTAGTATACCACGGCGCATTTTGTAAAATTATCTACAAATATACTGGGTGTTCCAAATTTCGGCAACCGCCTTCAACCTTTTTTAAACACATTGCTATATTTTTTATTGATCCTTTTGATAGCCACTTAAATTACCTTTGCAGTGATACATGGCCCACTTTCGATAATTACTTTTGACTATATTGCAAGTTTTGTTAAAATTTTGACAGTTGCAGGCTTTGACATTCTAAGACATAGCCTGAAAACAGATATAATGTAGCGAATTACTCTTTTGCTATCAATTTAGGGGCTAACACTTTATACGCTTCAAGGTAGTATAGTGAAAAAATATATACAGGGTGTTAAATATGTCGGGCAACATTTATCGACATTCAAACGCTCTTTTTTCGATTTTTTAAAATAGAACCTACATTTTTTGATATTGCCAACAATTTCCTTGTCAAATTACCTTCAAATGGTAATTTGAACGTAATACTTAGTTCCAGTATTTTGGAAGATATTACACTTTTATAGGAAATACGTTTGTAATATCCGATATGCGGACATCTAATACAGCTAGATGGCCATGGTTTTCAAACAATATCAAAAATCAAATGTTGCCTTTGATATTACGCGCATTTATCGTCTACTTACCATAAAAAATATTACATTGTTATATTTATTCCAAATACCTTCTGAGGTATCACAATTCTAATATGTATTACCATATAGCATAGAAGACAATAAATTAAGTACCACATTTCTTGGAGAAAGATTTACTACATAGGCTGTTAAACCTGATTGCGGGAACTAACCTGTTTAAGTAAAACAAAACCGAAGCAGGAATAATACAATAAGCTACTAAGCTTCAGTGTTAGGGATGTAAAGGCGAGCCCTGCTCTGGTAGAAAATCAATCAATCAATCACCACATTTCTTTAACTTGGTTTTAAAATTGTGAGATAATAAAAACGGAACCATTTACCTCCACTCAATTGTTATTTTTTACACAAATTGTTTGGATTATGTTTAAGTAATAAGAAATCATACGTAATACAAAGCTATTATTATTTTTAGTTTCTAAAAAGCAACGTACACTTTTAGATTTTTTCATAATAAAATAATTTTAATTCAGAACGTGCTCCAATATGTCTCCATCAAACAATCGCTATCGCGCACAAAGGAGGGAAAAAACGCTAAACAATTTCTCAGTTTAGTTTAAATTACCGTTGTTTAAACACGTGTTTGGCTAAGTGTTCTTGACTTTCAAGTGTTTAAATAGTACTTAAAATACCAGGTGAATCCTACTTTTGGTAATTTAAAAGTTGGCGGGGTTTCGAGTACGTAATGCGTAACCATAGAGTTTATGAAGTTACATGTATGGATGAGAGTATCCAATTAAAGATACTATAATCATTGAAAACGTCGAAATTAATTGCTATATCGACCTAGAAGTGAGCAATGAGCAATGACCCACGTTGTGCAACGGAAATTAATAAGAAATTCTAAAGACGAAAATAAAAACAGATTCTGATGAAACGAAAGAAAAGAAAAATAAATACTCCAGAAACTAACCACATCGGTAACCTTGAGCCATCTACTGCCGCTAACTCCTTGAGAACGAGGGATAGCGATATAGCTAATTTCGTATTTTCCCAATCCGTATAAGACAATTTCAAATATAGCTACCACCTTCCACAAAGGTACACCGATGAGCCGTAAACGGCGAAACGCACGTCTATACATAGTAGCTGTTGGTAGCCTTGTATCATTATTAATTTGAGGTTAGTTTTCCTTCTTTCAAATTAATACTCGTAGAACTTTATTATTGGATATTTGTTTTTAATTTAAACTGCCAAAAGAGCGTTAAAACCGTAAATTTTAATTAATTAAGTTAGAAAAACCAATGTTTTTCGTTTCAAAACATTGCAATATATACAATATAGTAACCACAATAAAATTTATTGTATAATCCCTTCCTATATATAAATTTAGCAAACATTAAAACGCGTTATGTTATAAGTACTAACATTTCCATTATTTGTTACTAGAATTCTTAACAATATACTGCTGTCCTTGGCCATGGAAATAGGACCACCTGAAAAATATTAAATTTATGAGAATATTTATTAAATATAATTTTAATTTCGAAAATCTATGAAAGCATAGTTGTTGTTTGAGTAATACCCTAATACAAATAATTTCTGGTTATAAATATAATGCTTAGGGGTGCAATAAACCGATTATCCACCTGCTATGAATCACGCCTCTTGTCATACGTACGAACAATAATTATGTTTAGTTTGAATTGTGTCGTTCGTTAGTTCGTTAGTATCATTGCAATTATAAATAAAAACAGTATTTTTACCGATTTTCCAAAGAACTTATATTTCAAAGAGTTTTAATTTTATTTGTGTGCGTCTATTTTCGCCTGCAATTGTTATCATAATGGGAAAGAAGAAGAATATAACCACAGAGAAAAAAAGACGAATTTCTGCTCTTCTAGAGACGGAAGAGTTCTCTCAACCTGAAGTTACACAAAAAGAGGATGTATCACATCAAACTGTTCTGAGAATCGCGAAATTAATTAAGGAGAATATTTCTAGCACAAGTAGTGGCAGGACATACTGTGTCGCAAACGCAAAACAACTGTAAGAGATGATCGTCGTATAGTAAAAGTCGCTACAGAACATCTTTTTTTATCCACTAAAAGTGTTCACAAAATTCTTAGTGGAGAAGGTATACAAATATCAGCCCGAACAGTCCGTAGACGTCTTCATGAAGCAGGTTTGAAATGCAGATGTCCGGCAAAGAAGCCAAGACCAACATCTAAAATGAAAGTGCCACGATTTCAATGGGCTAAAGAATATAAAAAATATACAGTTGAAGATTGGAGAAAGGTCAGTTTTACCATCTGTATTTTTGGTCAAAGACATTCTCATATGAAGTTCGTTTAATGCTTCTCTACATTTTTTACTTCTTCCTAGATTATTTATAACGCATTACGGCTAGAAGTGCTAACGGAGAGAAGCTAATTTGTTCGTCGACATCCTTTAGAGCGTTATAAAGAAGCAGAAATCTATTGAACACCCCCATCTCTAATGGTTTGGTCGTGTACTACGACGGAAGGACCGAGACCACTATATTTCGTTAATGGAACAAAAATAATATAAGAACATTTTACAAAACTATTTAATACCTTATATTGGTTCATTGGATCCGACTCAAAGACCATACACTTTCGTGCAAAACAATGCAATAAGACAAAAAGTGTAATGCAATACCTTGAATCTAAAAATCTGCGTGTAGTACCTTGGCCAGGCAATTCACCAGACGTAAACCCAATTGAAAATGCGTGGAATGTCTTGAAAACAATCGTAAATAAACGAAACATAACTACAAAGGAAGAATTACAACATATTGGAGATGTATGGCATAGTAGCGACGGAATTGAAAAGACAATAAAAAGCTGCATTGGCAGTATGCCAAAAAGGATTGAGGAAATAATAAAACACAAAGGAGGAACAAGCAAATATTAGTAAATAAATGTTCACATTATACTTGTATATTTTATGTAATTAAATAATAATAGTGCCAACATTACCAACTGTTTTTTTTTTTAATTTACCTCAAAATCACAATATTTTTAAGTGGTCCTAATTCGATGGCTAGGGACTGTACTTACTATCTATATTTCTGCGTGCAATACTGCTGTATAGTGAGTTAGCTTACTCTATGACGTAATTATAGAGGATTAGTCATTGCAATTCCTTTATCCTTTGGAATATTTTTGCATGTCTTCCGAAAATAACGCCACTACGAAAAGGCGCCAGTTGGCCTTGACCGAGACATAATTTTTCCTGCAGTTGAAATTAATATTCGATTGGGTATGTTAATCTACATTAAAAGGTACCAGAGAATATAAAAATGTATTTATTGGTAAACATCTGTAAATGATTCATAATAAAAAGCAGTCTGGCGTGTAAGATTTTAATGCATGTTACTCAATATGGCGACAAATTTATTACCTCCACATTTAATTTCTTCGTAAAATGTATATCGAGTTTAGTTTAAAGAACTTGTCATGTAATACAGTGAAAGGCCGCTTCTCTAAAAATTTGGTATAAATATTAACTGAGATTACAGTATGTCACACTTAGTAATTGTGTGTAAGCATAAGAAGTACAAAGATGGTTCTCAAAGTAAGTTTGTTTACGCATTTACTTATTTTATGAACCGTAATAAAAAATAAAATAAATTATGAATTAGGTTTTAGGATTTGCAGCTATTCTTGTTCTTGCAAAAGCTGGTGATTTGGAATTTGGATACCCCGAGGCATACGCGGCCTACACATCACCTGTTATTGCCAAGTTCGCATCCCCAGCGATTTCTTACCAAGCTCCCATAACGTCGTATTCAACTCCGGCTATCAGTACTTATTCGTCACCTATTCTAACAAAATATGCTGCCCATGCGCCAATTATATCCAAAGCAATAGTTGAAGAAGCATCCCCAGCCGCCTATGATTTTGAATATGCCGTGGATGACCCCCATACTGGCGATTCCAAAATCCATCAAGAATCCAGACGTGGTGATCAAGTTCAGGGAAGATATAGCCTGGTTGAACCCGATGGTACAAAACGAACTGTGGAATACGTAGCCGATCATAATGGATTTAATGCTATCGTCCATAAAGAACCTCTTAACCACGGAGTTGCTGTAGCTTCCCCGGCAATTACTAAAGTTGCTACGCCTTTAGCAACATACGCGCCTGCTGCTGCATATGAATACGCTCCCGCACCAGCTATTGACAAAATTAGCTCTGCAATAGCAGGATATACCGCTACTCCATCGTTTGATTATGCGGTTGCCCCAGCTGTTGCGAAAATTGGTATTCCTTCATACGATTATTCTGGTTTGTCATCTTTGGGATATACAAACAAGATTTATACAGATGCACGCTCTATCTATTCACCAAGTTATGCATACCATTAGTCACTTACTAGTCTAATTCTGTAATACGTATTTATTAATTATTATACCCTTAAATAAATTATATATTTAGACGATATTGCCATGTTCTATTAAACATGCACTATCCTACTCTGTTAGTCTAGGTATATCTAAAGTAAGCTACCATAAAGGCAAGAGTTATATATTAAGAATAACTTTCATTCATTAAAATTAGTCCTGTAAAGATTACTATTGGTCTTTCTTGAACCTTTCAAATTTGATACTAAATCAATTCCAGAAACAATATATATAAGCTATGATTTTTATGAAACCAGTGTATATAATCATATATAGATGTTGAATATATCTGAGTCTGGAATGAAAATCGTATGCACGATATTTTACCTAAAAGAAAAGCACAACTTACAGTATTTTTTCAACACTTCCAATACTTTTTCAATTCAAAATATATGCTATTTAAGCTTTTTATTAAAATTTCAGATTTTAATATCAACCACTGGAATTCTCTTTTAAAAAGAATATCTTAATACTGCTCTCCAAGGGTACTTTTTTAATTCAGTACATAGACTCTTATCAAAGGCTATCTGATTTGATTATAAAAAAAATCGAATACTGAATTGAAAAATGCAGGTAAATAATTATGAAGTCCAATTCAATGTTTAGCAGAAACATTTGTGAGTTTCGGGACGCCACATAATGCATTGCATTGATTAATAGCAGATACTAGATCTGCAAAAACATCAATTTACCGCGTAATTATATACAGAGTGTCCTAACCTTTTGGGATTGTAAAACTATTGTGTAAATAGTACGAAGCTAAAATCTTCTGATAACTAGAGACAGGATTTTAGGACGTAAAAAACAGCTAAAAAGGCCCTTTTTTAGGCCTTAAAAACTACGTATTTAGGACGAAAAACTGTGATTTAGGCATGTTAGGCAAATACTTAAAAAAACGGTAAACACAAAAATCATTTTATTTTTAAAAAACATGAATAAGAAGACGATATTTAACGTACTTTTAGGTACATTTCAGCCATAAAAAGAAATAAAACATACAAATTTTAACTAATAACTAAAATATGTAGATTCATTTGGTTTAAAATAATAAATAAATTAATTAATCGCCGTGTAACATGTCCTCAAATTTCGCGTTTGCGTAGCACACAAGATGTTTTTCCAAGTTGTCGTTAGTAAAATTTGTTCTTCGGTCGGAAAACAGCAGTTTGTACGAAGAAAATGAATGTTCTACGTCACACGAGGTTGTAGGACAAAATTTAAATATGGACCAGTCAGCTGTGGTATGAGCGGTAGCTTCAACTGCTTCGCCACTAAGCAGCTCAGCAAACTCTTTAACCGTTTTGAAACCTGGATTTTTCGAAATCACTTGGTTAAACTTTGACAAAATTATTTTGCCAACTTTTCCTGGGGCATTCTTGAGAGCTGCTTCGGCATTATTAATTACTGCAACAGAATCTGTAAGAGGAAGGCCGAATGTTTCTAATCTTTTGATGTTATCAATGAGAAATTTATAATGCGACTTGATGTATAAAAGATCGTTTTTGACATTTTGATTGGAAAAGTATTCTTGCGCTTGCTTAATACAGTTAGCTGAATCTTTGTCAAACGATATTACAACCTAAAACATAAAGCGTTAAATCAAAACAATCTTATTTAAAAATTTTGCTAAAAAAGTACTTACTGATTTTATTGCTTCGAAATTATTAGCATAAAAAACTACCGCCTCTAACCAAGTTCCCCAACGTGTTAAGACAGGTTCGGGAGGCAAAGGGGGATCTGGCAGATTTTCTTTATACACTGCCACACGCAGTGGAGCTTTTAAAAAGACTCTCTTGGTATTTGAAATTAAACCATTAACATTAGCGTATTGATTTCTTAGACATTCACACACCAAATTGAGTCCATGTGCAAAACATGTTAAATGATTAAGATTTTTATAAAAAATCTTCAAATTTGTACCACATTTGAGCATAAGAAGCACCATCCGTGACTAAAAGCTTGACTTTTTCGTACTTAATTCCATCTGTTGGCCACAAAATATCTAAAATACGAGAGTTGCCTTTAACTTAAATATCTAGCATTAAATTTACAATATTATTAAAGTAAGTTTTTTGCATAATATATCTTACCTAAAGCTTGGTTCACGAATCTTGCCATTGTATTGCAATTTGTTCTTTCAAGTTGCTTTGTAGCCAGTAAATACGGTTTTCCTGGTGTTTCAGAACAAAGCTTACCCACAATCATATTTGCCATAGTACGACTTTTAGAGTCAGTCGTCTCATCTATAGATATCCAAATATCGTTGTTACCAACTTCTTCGCGAATAGTATTAATAGTCTCAAAAAAATTAATAAAAATATTATAGGTGTAAACAAAATCTTAATGACACTCAAGTATGAAAATACATTTTTAAATTATTATTTATTATATTAATTACCTCATTGTAACATTTTGTTACATATGTTGTTCTTAAGGTTTTCACACTTGCCACATTCTTGTTGCAGTATTTAGTGAGAAAATTTCGCAGTTTTGAACAGTTTAATCTGTCCAGAGGAATATTTGCAGACATAAAAGCGTCGCATAAATCTCGATTAAAAACGTCGATTTCTCTTGAATTTTTGGTGTCTATTAACATTTGGTTCCTCAACGGTTTCCTAAGATTTGCCTAATGTTCAGGAGCAGTAGCATGTTGCTCTAAATGATTTTTCTTTTTGCAAGTTAACTACAATAATATTTTTAAAGCAAGTTAGGAAAGAAAAACAAAAACGTCCTTTACCATATTTCCGCACGCTTTACAAAACAACTCTTCACTGTTGCTTGGATTCAGCTGAAAGACAGTAGTGCCTCCAATTGCCTTCAGCCATTTTTGAACTTTATCGCTATGTGATTCCTTGGATTTTGGCATTGTTGTAGATGGAAATACACAATACACTGAGTAGATAAACAAGCACAAACCGACAGAAAACTACCGAGAAATATTCATTGCAAGCTACGATATAAATGAAAATTCAAAGTACGTCTTTCACTATATACTGATTCGTCAATAGTCCACCTCGCTATAGGAACACACACATATACGCTCCAGAGAAACATTAAGAGAATAAATATAAAATATAAACTGCAATATCAAGATGTCCATTGTATAAACTATGAATGGGCATCGTGTATTCATTAATCACGTTAACACGGAGAAGAAATTTGCTTATATGGTTTAAATTACAGGGCGTAAACAAGCCGATAGGGATTCCCGTAAAATAAAAACGTGGGTGCAGGTAAATGAACCCGAGAGCGATAAGCCGATAATTGAGGATATATCTTCAATAGGGTAGTAATATAAATTTTACGGCAGGCAAATCCAAACTTTGCCCCTCACACAATAGACGGGAAAACCCATCGTTGTATTAGTTTATAGCATTTTAGCTGTAAAACTAAAATTTACATTTAAGAAAGATGCAGCTGTGTAAAAACCATATTTATTTAAAATTAAAAAAAAAAGACGTTTAGACCAAATAAATATGATTTTAGGACAAAATAGGCGAAAAACCACGATTTAGGCTGTTAAAAGTCCAAATAGGCAACTAGGCAAAATAAAACATAGCTAGATCGCTTTGATTTGTCGAGAAACATATAGATTTTGTATTATTTTTAATTTGCCTTGAATCTAAAAAAAGAGGCATTTTGCCTAAAATCCCGTCTCTACTGAAAACAAAATCCCAAAACAAAAAGTATCTCATTAGATAATTAGCAAACCAGGCACTTATTTTGTTATTTTAAATTTGGGAATCCTGTTATTTTGTGCTTTTGGTTTCTACTCTGAAAAAAACAATAAATATGTCTATTTTCTAAAAAATTTCAAAATATTTTTAAATTTTTGTTCTCATACCAAAAATGTAGATAAAAAAAATAGTATAATAAAAATAATAAAAATAATAAAAATAAAAAATATTTAACTATATGATAGCAAAGAGGTGGGAGTATGCAAACAAAAAATGTCTGGGCACCTCCGCACCACACAAAAATTAAAAATTTGTGTGTGGCGGAGTTTCCAAATTTTATTGTTTTTTGAAATAGATATTTACATATTCAAAATATTGAAATGCAAATACTTTTTAGCGTAAATTTTTACAGATAAAATCAATACTTGTCTATTCTGTTCAATATTGAACCACACTGGCAAATTCAAACCTCACTCAACACTAATTTTTTTTTTAAAAAACACTATAATTTTTTTCTGTATTCCATCGTATAGAAATTTATCCCTCTAACGTTTTTGTGAAAATACTATGTTTAATGTTAAAGTAAAACAATATATTTATAGTTAAAGGCGAGTTCTGAGTTAGTATTAGATCCAGGGGGTTTCTGGTGTAGTAGTATTATTGGTTACCATGAAAAAGTAAATAAAAAGATACTTTATCACACCTAAAAAGCACATTTTATAAAAAATACAGGATTAAAAAATCTTTTTTCAGCTTCTTCATACTTGTTTGTGTTTTCTTTTTTTTTAGAAATCATTTTTAGAAATTTCCCACAAAAAAGCATTTTTGTCTATTTAAACGATATACCCATTATATTCTGTAAGCATTTTTTACTGTTGTTAAGTTTTTTTACTACCACATTTATCTATCATGTAATTTGTAATCCCTACTCACATACCTAAACATGTCTTCTGTCCTAATGAAATGTGAATTGGCCGTACAAAATTTAAAAATAGTGTTTGATGGGTTTTCTTGATAGCGGCAAATATTTATGAATACTTTTTTTTAGTATTCAAACCTTTAAGTGGACAGTCGAACACAGAAATCTGTTTTTAACCCTCTATAGTCCGACTATTTAATTCTGTTTGAAAAATGTTTTTATTCAAAATTTACTTTTTGTGACTTAATACATCGATTCCATGCCGTTATTTAATTTTACCCTTTTTGTTTAATTTTTGGGGTTTTTTGCTTCAAATTTACATTGGGCCTTAAATAATTTTGGTTAAGGCTTCTCTAGATATCGTTCTTATTTTCAGTGTTTAATGTAAAAATTAACTAAGCAGTTCTTATCAGTCCTGAAAAAAACATGTTAACTACAGATAACACGGGCTATAGAGGGTTAAATTGTCGAGTGAAATAGTACTTTTTTTAAATGTTGTCAGAGCTAATTTACTAAGTTTTGACTAAAGCTCTTATTTTAAATAATAATCATAATGACTTTATTGTAGCATCCCGGGAAACAATAAATAAGTATATGTATAAAAAAAAACAGAAAACCAAACTAACTGAGATATTACAAACACAAGGCGAAGTTCAGAAATCCTAGTGTTACCGTTTTAAAATTGACTTTGATTATATAAGTTTATACCATCCCATATATGTATGCACCTCAGGCAAGAGCCGGATGATATACAGCTGTGGGAGTAGGAGAATTGTGATAAAACAAAAGCCTCGTATAACTGTTTCTTGATATTCTCGTTAAAACACGTAAAAGAAACAGACAGATTTAATGTAATTGGAAATTTGAGATACGATAGTATTGCTAGTGCAGCATGTTATAAGATCAATTTTTTCGGATTTTTATAGTCCGTTCTTGTTTTTATGACCAGTTGGCTAGGAAAAAGCGTTAAATTCTCCCCTGTGACGCTAGATTTATCCGAAGAGTTCGTTGCTTGACAGTGTAATCATAACAGTTGTCAATCCGTCCAATCTCAATTTTTAAAAGAGAAAATTATTCCTGATACTTATCCTGCATCTTTCATATTTTCGCTCTTCATTACGTTACTATTTTCGATTATGTTTACTTGTTTATTGTTCTTCTTTCTTTGCTTTATTGAACTTTAACGGTGGTACTGCAAAATTTGTATTCGCATAAGTACACTGCTGTGATGAACGTTCTATTCTGAATTGCCGAGAAATATTCTAGCCCTACTAATTATAGACACCGGCACAATATTAATAGTGTTTTAATAAACACAAAGGATTTTTTGGGGACATTTCAAAATACTTGAGGAATTGAAAAAAATTGTCACTAAACATTTATAAATGAACGAAGTGTGTATATCAAAAAAAATAATTGCACATTTTTGACATAAGTGTACTATAAAAAATGTGCAATTAGAAAAAATAAATAAAGATTCTGAAAGGGGATCAAGCTCTTTAGTTATACATTGCTTCCTTAAAATTTTAATCAGTTTTATGTGGGAAAATTCAATAAATGGTAATGATAATTGTGCTTGTATCTCACTTTTTTTTAACCGAAAAGTGAAATTACCTACCTATATAGAAAGATTTGAGAATAAGAACAAAATAAATGAGAAAAATACAAGAAATTTTACGTAAATCGTATATTCTTCAGTAGATTCATACAAGTTTAAAAAATAATAAATTACGCACTATCAACAAGACAAATGTGAATCAGGTATAAAGTCTATGTAAAATTATACATATTTTAATGGTAGAGTGGGTGGGGCAGCGTATTTGGCAACAACTGGGCGCCGTAGGATACTACTGGAGCCGCTACCTTGGCTACAACTGTGCAACAGCTTTAACAGCGACCGCGGCGGGTTCCCTATGAACTACAGCGTTAAATCCATTTGGGCACGGCGACGTATTCAACAACTCTTTTGGATCCATCGCTTTTGATCAAAGAATAGCCCGCCTTGTACTTGATCACCACGACGAGATTCCTGTTGGCTCTTGCTATCACCAGTATGTGGATCGCTTACTGAAAAACCGAAATCGTAAACGGCTGGTGCAACTGGTTCGGCTACGACATTTTGGCAATTGGGGAAGCATAACTGGCTATGGTGGTATAGAATGCGCAAGGAAGTACTGGGAAACCGGGGAATAGCGGGAGCATACGCGTGAAAATGGCGGGGGCATATGCAGCAGGGAAAAATACCCGGGAGATCGCGCATGGGAAATACCGGGGGCATAGCAGCATGCAAAATAGCCGGGAGCATACCAGCAGGGGAAATACCGGGGCATCGCAGCATGCAAAATAGGGGGGCATATGCAGCGTGAGAAATAGCGGGGGCATATGCGCGTGGGAAATAGCTGGGCCCATATGCGGCTACGGGAGAAAGCGAAATCTTAGCGATAGGAGTGAGCTGTGCTAAAGAAACCGCGGGTGCAGCACTATAGGCGGCAACAGCTGGCGCAGCAAAACCCGGCATATCCTAAAGGAACGCCTGCATGCAGCTACTAGAAAGTGGCAAAAACTGCGATCTGTAAAAAAATGAAATATTTTTAATTCTATGCAATTAATTTTTATTCTAAAAAAAACGGAGTTGCGATATTAGTCGACACTTTTTTGAAATTTGTGGTTTTTTGCAAGTGTCCCTCAATTTCTTTTTGTCGAGCTTTTTATTTTGGTTGAGTGGGTGTGGTCCTCCACCCGGGCTAGTCCCCTTTCACCACTAAAATCGTACGCACTTGCACCATACAGCATATTATCTCCCCCTAAGAAATTATGCATATTTAAAAGTTAATTATTGATTGAAAATAGGGTTGTACCTAGTATATTTAACATTAGTAGGGTAAAACAAAGTAGAGCGTTGATTTATAAATAAAAGCCGACACAAGTTTAGAACCGGGAAACCCTTTTCAATTTATAAATCAATTATTTTCCCAACACATGAGTTAATATAGTGCCCTATGTAGTATGGGCGCAAAGGGAAAATTTTTCAAAAAGTTTTCAAATGCCTAAAAAGTCTGTAGTTCTGGATTTTACCTAAAATAAAATTTCCTGAATTATTAATACATTTATTATCCTAAAATCTTTATAAAGTTTTATGGTCATTTAAAATACGAAACATGTTAGTCAAAAAAAAAAGAAAGCCCCTTCTAATTTTGGTAATGTACTGCAATAATTAAAAATGAACGCTTTTAAAAGTGTGTCAATGGCAAAAAAATAAAAAGAAACGAAAATTGTTACTTTTGCGCAAAAGTGTTTTCAAAAATAAAACCCCCAAAAGTTACAATAAAATTGCCTGAAAATCTAAAGTATAGAAGTTTTTTGTATATATGCGGTATAAAAAGAATTACAAAAGGGACCAGAACTTTCATTAGGTTCGTTTGATGCATTTGTGGGTTAATCCCCAAAAATATCTAATATGGCACGCCTCAACTTAGGTTACCATTTGATATATTATGATTCAATATAAACAACATACACTGAGAGAAATGTAGTGGTAAGGCATACAATATATTTGTTGTGGTAGTACCACCCCAATTTATGGTTCTCGCAACAAACATACGTAGATCTTACTACAATAAACATAACATAAACTATTTGTTTATAGTTATAAGTTTTAGTAGATTTTGCGAACTCGCAATGAGTGACATATTGTAGTGAAAAAAACAAAATATTTGTAGTTGCTTACTGTGGTTACATACACTACAATATTGTTGTTGAACAAATATTAGTGTTACACGCAGAGAAACGTTTACTTTTATCAAGCTCGAAATTTTGTTTCGTTTACTGTTGTCATGGTAACCAAACTACACTGTAAAAAAATTCAGGAATTCTACCTCTGCAGGCTATAATTATAACGCAAGAATGATTGAATATTACCTGAAATTTGAGGTAAACGAAGTTTTAATCTAAAAATTATGTAAAAAACATTCCTTGGTACAAATTTACCTTATAAAATTAAAAATTCGCGTTTGTTGGTTTGTTTAACATTTTAATGGTTTTAATTATTACTTCTTGTATATTTTTTCACTTCTTTAATGTTTTTCACCTACTAAATATTATTCTTCATTGTTAAGGTACATTTGGGGATGGTACACGTGAATTTTACCTTCCATAAAGGGGCTCGGCTCAGAGAAACATTACTGCTGAAATCCCCATGAAGTGTAAAAACTACAAAGAAAATTATTTAATACCTTAGATTCTGTACACATTCGTGTGTTTTTTAAATCCATATGTATAGGCTTTGGGACACTTTGCCATGTCCAACTGTCTGTAAAAATGTCTTTTTAGTGCACAAATTTAAAGCAAAGATTTTTAATCAAAAGTAATAATAATAATAATAATAATAGTTTATTATCCACAGCAGCGAATGTCGCTAATTACAGGATAATCTACAATTTATTGAAAGTACAATTGTTACTTAAACCTACCGAGTATATATATGCATATATATAAAGATAAACAATAATTATTAATTATACAATATTTAAAAAATGAAAGAGAAAAGGCATATCCCTATGAATAATGTATACGTAAAAGAAAAGAAAAGGAAAAAAAAAGATATATAGACAAAAGGAAAAAGAATTGTCTTAGGTCGCCCAAAATGTCTCCAGCAAGAGCGCCTTAATGAACTTAAAGAAATAGTAAACGTACGATATCCTGACAATACTTATTTACTCTGGCACAGATTGACAGTAACGGAGAATGAAAATGATGGATAGTAGAAGCGAGAGGAAGATAAAAAAGTTGAGGATGTCTAATACACAATCTAGGAACATAAAAGTCCAATAACTGCAGTAATTCAGGAACCTGTAATGCATTATTCATTAACTATAAGCGAAGATTATTTCAGATATGATTCTACATTTGTCTAAAGAAATAGTTTAATTCTACCAAGTAGTAAATCATAACGGTAACCATGCGGCAAGAACGTTCGTTGGTGCGGTAGTAAAGAGTTTCAAAAATTTTCAAAAATATAATGCTAATACAGCTCCTCGTGGTATTAATGAAAGAGAAAAAACATTAGCCAACGGACATATTTCTGCCTACTCGGCGTCATCAGCGTTGCTCCGAGCATTTCTCTGCTTAAGACTGCTATTGGGGTCATCTAGAGCCAAGAGATACGGTTTGGGAACAGTACCGTTTTTGGTCGCTGCTTTCTAGACGGCAGGCGTGTATCTTTTATTAATTATTGAAAGTTATAAATGAAAGGAATGTAATTAATACTGACTTAATTAATATTAAAAAGTCAAATTTGAAGTATTTGTATTTTATTTTCTGTAATAATCCGGTAGTTACTGGCCATGCCAAACGCCTATGGCTGCCTTCACACAGGGTAGTGCGAAATTAATGTAAGAATTTGACAACTGACACCAATAATTTGCTTTGTCATAACCAGGGAGTAGACAAAAAAATAACTTTTAGATATCATGAGCGTAGTATCGATTAGTAATGGAGTGGGATAATGCCGTATTCATAAGGAACACAGATAGGCAGTACCGTTTTTAGAGAGCATCTAAGAGAACACATAATATCATTGCAATTATCATTAGTCATTATTAATTATTTAGTGATCACTCTCGTTCGTTGATATTTATAGGTTTAAGAAGGTTTTCAAGGTGTTGCAGTATTTTTTTGTTTCGTAAACATTTTTCGTTATATGTATGTATATATTTTTTGATGTATGTATAGTATTGTTTCGTTTTTAGTTTATGAGAGAATTTTCCTTATTTTTATGTTATTCTGAATTTAAAATGTGTTGTTTTTTGAGGTATATATTTAAATTTATACAATGCCCAGAACGTCCAATATTTTAGCGGAATATTGCGCTTATAGCGTATTTGTAAAAGTAAATGTAAAGGAGGTACATTGCACTATTTGTAAACAAAATTTAAGTTTTCGGAGTAAACAGTCGCTAGAGCAAGATTTAAAAGAAAAAAAAACATATTCAAAATCTAGCAGGATATTCTAATAAACAATTTCTGAATGATTTGCGCAAAGCTTGCCTTAGCGCAAAATTCCACTGAATAAATTAAATAACTAAATATCTTTCAGAGTATTAATTTGAAAGGTATTTCAAAAAATACACTTAACGACCAAAATGAGTACTATGTAAAATGCAGGGAGATTATTTCACACTTCGTTATGCACCTGCAACAAGCGCCTGCAACAAGGTCGAGAGATTTTTCTCTAAATTCAAAACTATTTTTTACATCTCAAAGAACGCAATTTACGACGAATGATTTAGAGAAGTTGTATCATTAATGTTAATAGCGACGATGACAATCGATCATAGCTGATTGAAATTTAAATCAAACGATGTAAAACTGAATTTTTATCCTGTTTAGTTTCTTATTACTTAATAAATTATTAACGTGTGTACCATGTTTACCACGCAATATAATAAAAAAAGTATTAAGTAAGGCAATTATTGAATAAGAATTCTTTTTTTCGTTGAAGTAGCCAGATCCCGCACCGCACTGAATAAACCTACAATGGAACAGTCGATTAATTGCGTGACGACCGCGGTAAATATATCCATTCTCCGCTTGGTTGACTCACTAGGCACGCCGAACTATTTATTTGTCTATTCCCTGGTCATAACCAAACGTAAATTTACCTGTTGATATTAGCAATTTCTTTTGTAATTTTAGGGAATTACACACGAATGTTATATGGTATGTTTATTAGCAGTTTCCGCACTAAGCATGACATACAAACTCAAAATAAATGTAGAATTTAAAGATGGTTGAAAGAAAAGTCCACTGTCTCACAATAACTCTAACTCTAACTTTCTTTCAACCACCTCTAAATATGTACACCTCACACAGAGTCGCATTAGATCAATTAAATGTAGAATGTATTGATGCAGCGCCACTTACATGTTCAATTGTCAAAAAAATACGTCAATGTATGGAAGGTAAGTATAAATGTTCGTTGTTATAAAGGTCCACGGTATAAAAAAGAATCGCAGATTTCGCAATTCTTGAAGCCATCGAATACATTGGAAATGATAATTCTCTATCGACACACCGCGCGGTGTTCGCCAACGGTTAGCAACCCCACTCTACTTTCAGGCAAGCGACTCGTTCCTGTTGCACAAATCGCTATATACCAACAGTTTCAATATTTGTTCCTAGAATTAGTCTATTACGGCTGCTGATAAATTCAAATTTTCGAATTTTTAGGAATTTTAAATATCAAGTTCTTATAGTAAAGAATTTAAAAGTCGAATTTGAATTCGAATTTCGAATATTAGATGAAATAAAAAAAATCTTTTTGCATTTTCTTTCATTTTGTATATGTCGTGGGCACATGGCAAAACTCGTCATGTCATGAAAATCCTAGGCAGTTTCTGGAACATCGGCGTATTGTGTGGATACCCATGATTCACCTTCTGACGAGGCTCTTTATAAAATGCCCAACTAACTTCGGGTACGATTATAGTGGAGCTGCGATAAACGAGAAGAGCGGCGAGGTAACAAAAACGGACCAATCGGGTAGCGTTTACGCTTGTCCGTAATACGCACCGATTTGGCCGTTTTGCTAACTCGCCGCTCTTGTCGAATATCGCAGCTCCACTATAAACGTACCCTTAGTCGTACCGTGCATTAAATCTTTGAACACTATTTGCCGCATCGTAAGTGTCAAAGCTTCGCGAAACGCCTAGCAGGATAGGCATGTTACGGTATTTGTACTAGTTAAAAGAGGCCTCCTTCAAGTCTTTATTGCAAAATAAAACATAAACTCTTTAACAGAATGAAATCTAACTCTCATCTTACCAAGAAAGTTAAAAACAAGCATAAACCATTTAACAAAATTAAATTCTCTTCCCTCTTAACAAGAAAGTTTAAAACAGGTAGGTAATTTAAATGCAGAAGTTATTTATTTGCATATGGTCCACTTTTATGGCACTGTGAATAGCATTGTTTTTTACCTCTAAAGCACAAACATATATTCGTCTTGCATTACTTCTTAGTAAAGCGTGACAAACGGTTGCACCCGCTGTACATACAAGGAATCGAGTGGACGTTCGTGTACTATCGATGTAATAGTACACGCACACCGATCAACCGATAATAACCGAACGACCACTCGATTCCTTGTATGTACACTGCCTGTACTATATTATGTCTCCTCCTAGTGATGGTGCATCTAACTTTCTACCGCAACGCCATAAACGTGCACTTCGATAATTAATTTTTCATTTAGGTATTATCGTTTTATTTTACGATTCATAGATAGATATTCCCAATAAAAATGGTGCTGTGCTTTTGTTAAATGATATTTATAAATGTAACTCCAGTTACATGTTTCCGATATTTTATGTACCTAATTGCTAATAATGTATCAATAAAAGTATTGGAACTAATTGTAATGATTATGATTATGTTTAATCTTCCTGTTCCTTCTCTTGTATACACCTATCCTTACTTGATACACTACCGGCCATTGAAGTTAGGAAAAATATTAGAATTTTAAAAGATTGAATTTTTTCAATATTCAATAGCCTTAGTATTACTGTAAAAACTTCTACAACAAAGTAAAGGATAATAAAGAATTTTAGATGGAAATTCTCATTAGAATAAATGCTACAGAGAGAAATGTCAATTCAGTCTGTTTGTGGGTAATGAAAACCGGTGCTATTTACATATTTACAAAAAGAGGGAATGGGTCTCGTAGGTCGTCAAATGTAGCTGTGTGTCTTCGATTATAATAAGGAGTAATTCTTATCATACCCGCTGTGAATCAGATACGGATGTTCGAATGCACTGCTTGTGGAAGTAATATTTTTAAAATGCCAAAAGGAAAGCATATAACTATAGAACGAAAGAAAGTAAAACGCGGTGGTGGCTTGGGATTGTTTTAGTAGTGCGGGGCCGGAGATCTAGTAAAAATCGACGGCATTATGCCAAAAAAATTCTAGATGAGTACTAGAAGAGAACACTGTGACATCCGGATTGCCGTTAATTGGGGAGAACTTCGTGTTTGCGCTTGGTAACAACCCTAAACATACAGCACGAATCTGTAAAGATTTTCTAACGTCTCAAGCAGAAGAGCACGTTTTGCAAATCATGCCGTGGCCTCCGCAGAGTCCGCATTTGAACCTCATCGAATTACTGTGAGATGAGCTTGACAGACGAATGTCCAACTTCGAAAGAGCACCTGTGGCGACTTCTCCAAATTGAGTGGAACATTTCCGGTGAAACTCTAACACAAGTAGTAAAGGAGGCTATTTTGATTGCAAAAGATATAGCCTAATATTTTAAGGGATTTAGAGGGATTTGAGGCCGTTCGTCTTTTTGTTGACATTTACGGCAATTCCTGACCACGCAGCCAAGTTTCCCAAACGCTTTGACGATTCTTTCAATCGTCGAATGCGTAGGAATAGGACGATTCACGTACTCTACGGCAAATAGATTGGCCGTGCTTTGGTAGAAACCATCGATAAAATACCATTTAATAATCTGTATCTTCTCTGCGGTTGTAAAACTAACATAGTGTATTCGAAATCCACGATCACTTGTTAGAACTTTACGAGCGCACAGACAAACAAAGAGTGCGTGAGATAGGCTTCTCAAAACTACGACAGTAGTGCCAGGTCGCTCTACGTACAATATATCTCGCACCCCGGTGACATCTGAGCCAACGTGTATATTATGTATATCTATGAAAGTCTGCCATCTCCGATCAAAGCCTCCAATGCGTCCTTTGTTTTATGCTGATCGTAAGGCTGACCCAGGTGTTACGGCAACATAAAAATAAAATAAATACGCTTTCATGCATCTGCAACCGTTAACTTTTGTATCGAATTCGTTTCGAATTTCATAGTTAGAGAAATTCGAATTTAAAAATGTTTGAATTCGATGATACTAGTGTCCACTGCAGATGACCACGAGATATTTGACGCACAGTGTAGTACTACCTCGTTTCTCAAATAGCATAAATATGTAAACCAATACATTGCCTCAATTAATTAATAAAATGATTTGCACGTTTTGTTTTGAGTTAGGCGACTATCTAACAGTTATAGTAGTACAGGTAAATCGAACGATAAAGTGTTTATTAAATACCGTAGTTTGGGGATTTGCGTAATTTTAATTTTATGACAAGTACATGCCAAAACGCGCTATGTGTGTATGTATACATACTAGGTATATGACGGTGTTCTGCAGCACTCGGACTATTTTTAATTAATTTTATTCTAGACATTCACATTTTTGTTTTAATGTTTTTTTAATTGAATGAACTAATCGAAAACTAAATTTTAAATCGGTTTCCCGACCGATTTACGAACAATTCAATTTATGAAAGAGTTCCAGGCAAAATTAATTTAATTGTAGGTAATATTTTTGCTTTTAGGCTACGATTTTTTATACCATGAAATCAAAAATGTTTATTAAAAAGGTATATACGATGATTGTGGCAGATGTGTGAGTATACAGAAGTCAGAGGACGTTAGAGGAGGTTAGATCTAATAGAGTAGTAAATAGTTTAGCGTGTTTGCTAATAATAACGATGTGACTAAACTGTTCACGAGATATGTTTAATGGTATTATTTAACAAACACGAATGTGACAATGATGGGAAATGTTAAGCTTGCTACGTTGTTACAACGAATATCGTTGCAAAGAGACTTTTCTTGAAATTGAAGAAATAAAATAGGTTTAATTAATTTTTAGTTTCCTTTTTATAAATTTTGATTTGCTTTGATCAATAGATGTAAGAAGAAGATTTATGAAATAATGCGCTGTAAAGCTTGAAAAATGATTCTCTTATAACTTTTTTATTAAGGAATATATTTGCGTGAAATTTTGGTTAATACCACTTTAGCACTTACTGAATTCATTGGCGTAGTTAGATAAAAAATCGCTAATAAAATTTTGCTAGTTTCGACCTCCGAATGTAATCTTAGTGTGTCTTGGGAATTTAGATGAACTTCTGAAATTTTGTATGTAGACTTTTTGATCCATTATGTATTAAAACAAATGATTTTATTTTAATGTAAAATGTAGGCCTTACAGGGGTGCTTCCATTTCATATGGGTCACACTGTATATAATCCATAGTACATATGTATATTGGTTAGAGAAGCAAAATAGAGGTATACGCCTTGTACGCCTATTGCTATTAATCATTAGCCTACTTCGCTAAAACGTTACCAAACTCTCAGTAAATACCGTTTACGTGCTAAACTTTGCATTAACACGAGGTCTGCTGTTTTACCTCCTCTTTTTTAAAAAGATATGCTCTAACTTTTATCTGCAATTAAAAACCAACTGTCTGAATCGAAAATTGAACCCGCATCGTTGAGATCGAAGAACGGACGTGTTATAGATTTATTTATCGGAAACAGTCTTGATATTTTTAGAAAATCATGATATTCCTATTGTAGAGGACAAAGTTACGACAATGCATCAAATATGTCGGAAAAAGACTCTGGTTTACAAACGAGAATCAAGGAGAAATGTGAATTTGTTACCTTTCTACCACGCGCGGGGCATTCCCTTAACTTAGTAGGTCTTCACGCTGCTGAGTGTGTACAAGAGGCAACAACTTTGTTTCAAATGGTTTAGAAACTATAGAATTTCCTTTCGAGTTCCCCATCGATGGAATAAATAAACAGAATACTTAGGCGCAAAGAAAGTTCCTAAAAGTCCTTCTGAAACCAAATAG
The DNA here is from genome assembly GCA_029619315.2 of Dynastes maya. NCBI lineage: Eukaryota > Metazoa > Arthropoda > Insecta > Coleoptera > Scarabaeidae > Dynastes > Dynastes maya. Next base: position 34,467,202 of record JAROYE020000003.1, read on the forward strand.
GCTGCACGAGCTGATGAAGCCTTGACGTCTATTGCTCAAGATATTGAACAGCCACAAGAAACTAGTAACAAAGCCGTTAGTTTATTTAGAAAAATTGAAAAATTGGAATTTATTATTTCATCAGAAATGTGGAATACCATATTGGAAAGGATAGACAAAACTATTAACAACCTACATAAAGAAATCGTAACAATGGACGTTGCAATAAATTTCACTTCGCTTGGTAATTTTATTGATACTCTGAGATAATTTTCATGAATTCGTCAGCTAAGGAGATAAATCCAGAAGCTGACTACAAGGACCAATCTCAAAGAGTAAGAGTTAGAAGCTCACGTATGGCATACTTTGATAATTCTGCGCCTCCTCTACAACTAACTGACAAAGAAAAATTCAAATTTGAAACTGTTTTCCTATTATTGATACCCTGGCCGAGCATCTAAAACAGAGAATGTATTCATGCAGGGAAATCAGACAATGGTTCAGTTTCTTATCTCGTTTGAAAACTTTAAATTCCGAAGAGTAGAAACACAGCTGTAAAGAATTTGGTAAAGTCTTCACTATATTTGAAATGTATGCAGAATAGTGAAAGTGAAAGGACTATAGGTATTTTAGAGAAGATAATTAAGACGCATTTCCGATTGTAAAAACAGCAATTAAAATCTTTTTATGCATGATAATCACTAACTGCAGTGGAAAACGCTCCTTTTCAAAATTGAAAAGAATCAAAAACAAACTGAAAAGTACATTGCTTCAAGAAAGATTGAACAGCTTGTCGCTGATGTCCGTTGAAAGCGATGTTCTTAAAGAGATAGAAGTCATTCACGATTTTGCCAATCAAAAATCTAGAAAAGTACCTCTTGCATTGGCATAGATTTTTTATGTATGTTTGTATTTGTTTGTAAATACAAACCCGAAATACCGATCCTAAATCTTTCTAAAAGTGGCTTCGTGTATTCTAACGTGCCACAGCCCCCTATTTGGTTTAAGACGACCCCAGGCCTCCATCATACTGATACCACATATTAACTCTTACATCAAGTAGTAGCAACAAAGTTTCCGTATATTGCGCCGTTTAAGTGGCTCTCCAAAAAATGTGGTCTAGCCACGGTAGCACCATCTTTTTTGACGCTGATTTTCATATACTCTGTGGGGATTTGCCTCTGCATAACAATGAAAATCATGCCTGTTTACATATCCATTGTTATGAAATATGGCTTCGTCTGTCCAATTTTTTTTTTTAATGTCACTTATGTCACTAATTTCCAAACTAGCAAGCAGTGACATTAAAACATAAGCTGACGACGCTGTGTAGGCGGAAACATGTCCGTTTGGTAGTGCTCTCTCTCCTAACACTGGTTTTACTATGAATGATTCCATCGATACCATCATATTAGCATTATCCTTGTTTACCGTATTAGGCACTTTTTTTGATGTGTTTTAAAATGACACCTGCATAAAAAAATTACATAAATTCTTCTTATAAAACTTTTCATTATTTGGTTTCTTCCTCAAAGCGTGCTATGAAAATTTAACTATAAATTCAAATGTGCCAGGTGATGGTGGAGATGATTAACTTCAGTATTAAAGTTAACTCGTAAGTTATACCCCAATCGAAATAATTTAATTAGAGTCTACGAGCGATCGCAGTATGCCCAGTTGTCATGACCACATACAATTTGGTGGTAGTTTTCATTAGCTCGGGTCTCTGTTGATAGATGGCGCACCAATCTCGCGTACGTAATTTGAATGCGTAATTATTGCGCCAGTATTGTTAACTTTATTATTGTAGCTACAATGTTTGTTAAATTACCAAAGATGTAGTGATTTTTCCGCTGATCATAATGGTGTTGAGAAGAAAACAATTGCACATCGCACTTCAGTGCCAACTTGAATTGTTTATATTTTTAAAATTAAGCACCCTGTATATTCTTCAATTATTCGATAGGAAATGCAACTGCGTAAAATATCCTTATGGTTCCATGGCACTAAAATAAAAAACGAAACACAAACACGATGAAATTTATACTGGACAATTGAAACTGTAATAACTTCGTTATTAAAGCAGCTATTCAGAGCAGCCTTAGGTTAAATAACTCACAAAAGAGAATTGATAGATCTTAAGATGAAAGATTTAAAACATAAATCAAAGCAAGCAAACTTTGCTTTTTTGACCCTTTGCAAATCTTGTTCGGCATTACCATCAATTATTTATTAGTGAGAATCATTGCTTTTTTTTAATCATTCTTTTTCTAGCAGAAAAGTTATTATTTGCATTTTCCAGTCTCCAGTTTCAATTCCTAGGTGCTGCATAGCTTGTCAACTTTATCAAATTTGACAATTGCCAAATAACTGCCAACATATTTATAATAAATTAAAAATTATCCATGAATATTAATATCCTCATAGAATCCTAGTTAATTAACGTTTAGTACACTTACAAGAGGATATCCCGAACCCGAAAAATTTGAAACTTTGTGAACATGTAGTCCACATCTCACCACTATCGGCCCAATCTCGTTTTAAGAGGGTGAAACTACCCTTGCAAGTTTAGTAGATTTTTGGTTTTCTTAAAATAACTCGGCAATGACTGGAAGTAATACATCACAACCACATATCAAAATAATCGTCTCATCGAGCTATATCACATATATGAAAACAGCATCCTAGTTCCATTAAAAAAATTTATGGGGCCCTCCCCCACCCTTTCGATAAGGAGCGTTTTCAAATCCCACGTTATGTATGTTACGGAGCTCTTCGATCAGTATAAATATTATATTTTATTTTTTGTAATATAGGTACAAAGAAAAAGAAATAGGGAGTATTATGTTTCCTACGTTAATATATAAGACTGAATGACATAAAATACATGTCACACGGCATACTTCCTAAAATATAACTTATGTATACATGTATGTATATGCGTATATACAAATAATTACTTAATCTGTATAGTAATGTCTCTCCTCTTTATAAAAATGCTTAAAACATAAAAAACCGGCTGCACTAGGAACACCGTATTATGGCACGAGAACCACATATGGCACATCGCGATGGAACTTGAAAATCTTCTGTGAATGCAAAATGTACAGGTTTATCGAAATGATCTGGGTGGTTCTCAATATAACCGCTTTTGTAGGCATAAGCAAATAAATCATGATAGTTTGTAGAAGATAATTGGTTATGCATTAAAGATTGTAATTTAATGATGTTGCGTATGGGGACCAGATCCGAAAATTTCCTAACCAAACACGAAATCCCTAGACGTCCAACAGTTGTATCATGCCAGTAGTTTTCTTTGGTATTGTAAGGATGTTCACGTTCTTGTCGGCCGATATATTTCTTAAGGTAGATGGGCAATGACCAGACCATGAATCTAGCAATAAAACTGTTTGAGGTCCAGTACTTGGAGCATATACCTTTGTGAACCATTCCGTAAATAATGCTGTTGTTAGTTTACCGGATGCTGAAGCAGTTACGTAAATATTTGCTGCTCCGTATATTGATGCAGCCACCCGTGGTAGAAATGTACCACTTTGTTCTTTTAAAACCATAAATAGCGGTGATAACAAGCGTCCAGAACGTGGGAAGTATGGTATAGCTGTGGGTTGCCGCGAATATAGCTTGAACAATACTTTCAACTACTTTCGATCCTTGTGGAGCTAACGTGCGACCAGAGTGTAATTCGAGATTGAATCCACTTTCATCAGCGTTGAATGTGTTACTACGGCCTACTTTCGCAATATAGGGTTTAACTTTTTGTATGAAATCCGACGAAATGCGCTTTAACTCTGCCGTGTCTGTACCATATGAACGGGTAACGAATTTGGAAATTTTTCTGGAAACTATCCTGTATACGTTTTTAAAATTCCATAACCAATGTGGAGATGCTTTGAATTTGGTTAACCCTATTTCTTCATTGGCTTCCAAAGCCCATTTACGGAGATCTAGGTCGTGAATTATGGCGCTCGCTTCGCTGTTACATACAATAGAAAAAATTAAATTTTTTATATTTTAAAAAAAGTGAAATTGTTTCCTCCTATTGTGATTTTATAAAATGAACGTACTGATTTAAGGAACAATTTTTTTTATACTTACAATTCATTAATCAGTGGGAGGAAGTTAAAGTTTAAAAAGACAATCTACTGCAATTGTGCAAGTTAACATATAACGCATAGTTGTTGCAAATAGCGACTATTTAAAACTTAAGACTTGCAACGAAACACAATAAGACTCCTAAAAATTGTACAATGGACGTATACAAAACACTTTAAAATGTCTAACTGAATAAATAAATGTATGACAAGATAACACTGGTTTTTTTTTTACAATATATATACATATAAAGTTGACAAGCTGTGCGCCACCTAGCAACTGAGACGGGAGACTAGAAAATGCAAATAACTTTTTGCTAGAAAAAGAAGGATTTCTTTAAAAAATTCATCCCGCCTTTGAGTAAGGAGTACTTTGACCATTAGGCGTAAGTGTCCTCTTTATTTAACGCAGTTCGGTTTGTGGCATCTATGCTTTCTCTAACATCCTAATTAAAAATTTTCAATTGCAGTACCTATCACAAATAATATTGCAGCATGTTAAGAGTTTGCAATAAGAATTCTACAATCTATTAACATGTAAATGAATTGTAGATATGTATGTATGTCATTGAATTAGTCGGAAACACAATTTAGAATTGTGTTTTTGATCTTCAATTGTTTTATTAAACGCGAATGTTCCTAATGTTGCACACACGCGTTTAAGAACTATGAATTACACTCTTAATTCATATAGCGGTTGCCCATGTAGTACATATATACACATATGTATAATATACATACCTACATATGTATATACCACACCCTACGTTATAAGAGAATAAGACAAATACGGTTACGTAATATTATTGTGTTCAGTTTATTGACACACGCTTGTTGTTTGGTTCTATTAGTATTTGTTTAAATAGCACGCTGAACACAAACAATTCACATTATATAATTAGATTAGCCTTTTTTGTTACGTTAAATTAATTTCTTTTTATTAGGAATTTCTTTATTGTAAGTCGTATAGCCTCAAAGACTATGTATCTATATCGTAAAACTTCCTATGAGCAATATTCGCAAATGTAGAAGTATGTTCAATACATAAACAATAAACTAGCAACGTCTTTTTTCATGATAAAAAACTACAACCGCACATTAATGAAAAATTTAAAACTACTCTTATTACACCCGAATAATTAAATTGAGTAATACGTACAAGGTATAAAGCTCTGCAAATAATTTATTGATCGTATAAGATATTTTGTAATACATATGTATATAAGTATTTTTAACACGTTGTTTCGCGAAACACTCCGAATATATCGGCTGACCTATTAACATGATTCGAATATCGGGCAGTCTCTCGCATAAACTTATGGATTGTCATTGCGTATCATACGAGATATTCGTTTCAGCTGCGATGAAGAAAACTTGAAGGTTATATAATCGAATCAATTACATCTGCGCCATACCTATATAAAGATGTGTGTGGCTAAAAAATGTTGAAAAATATACCTGGCGAGAATTTTCGATAGTACCTTTATTAACAATCAAAATTTTAAAATATACAAAGCATCCTATTTAAAATAACGACAAAAACGTCACTAGAAAAACAAAATCTCTAGTAGGCTCCCAGAGATGGCCTATGGTCAATTTTAAGTGAAATACTGTATTTAATTTTTGAAATCGTCATGGTTCCTTGTGTATGAATGTAATTGTTCGGACAAAACATATCTTAAATTTGTTGATACAATTAAGTACCACATGGATTTCTAAAGGAAACGCTCTTGTTTTCGGCATTTTAATAGTAATTTTAGATAATTTTATTGATATTCACTGTTTAAAAAAACAATAACCACTAAGTCTGAATTCATAATTCTAGTTCGGGCAAATGAGGAATTGTCATCTTTACCTGCACATTATATTTAATAGCAGTCTGGGCAAACAGCGGTAACAGTCAGTGTAGTAGATATGTGGTGCGAAGTCGGCGATTATTTATTTCACGCGTTCACAGCGTTAGTACTAAATCGATGCTGTATACGAGTAGTTCTGTGTATATGTAGGCTGTCGTAACTTATTTCGTAATTGTATGCTTATGTTTGCTTTAAAAATCTCGCAGTTAGGTACCTCGCGAAAACGACCAATGGCAGACACAGTTAAAAACTTTATAGTGGACATGCCGGACTTCATTTTTGATGGCGCTAAAATTCAATGTCTAGTTTGTAAAATCCCTTTAATGTGTTGGTCCAGAAGCCTTTGTCAACGTCACATCGAAAGCAAACAGTATTCTTCTGCAAAAAGTGGCATACGAGACCAAGAAAAATGTACATTTGATTTATGTGTTACTCTTATTTTATGTAATCGTTTCGTTTACTGGACAAAGAAGCATTTGTCTTCTTCTGGAATAAATATGCGGACTGTAAATTACCTAGTCGGACATCGATACGAAATGTAGTGCCATTTGCTCGTGAACATATAGAAAAGAGAATGAAAACGGAATTGAAAGATAAAAAACTGTGGTTGAGTGTGGACAAAACAACAGATCGTCAAAAAAATTCTGTGGTTAATGTAATGGTACGTACAATGGAACCACATCGACCGTCATCCTCCTTCTTACTTGCTTCCAAAAGAGTTATAAATTGTACTGCCGATGAGATTTTAGAGGTGGTGTTGAACTCATCGAATAAATTTGAAGTTCAACTAAGCAACTTTTAATGTTTATGAGTGATGGTGCCGCAAACATGCGTTCTTTGGGCCGATCTCATAAAGAACACAGTGGTAACTTCTTGCATGTAACGTGTAAAATCCATACTCTAAATCTTGCGGCACAAACGATTCCTACATGTTTTCCACTAGTAAATGCATTGATTGTTAGTACAAAGGCAGTATTTCTAAAGTCCGCGAAACGTACCCGACTATTTCACAAACTGTGTCCTAATTTACCTGAACCACCACAGCCAATTGTTACACGTTGGGGAACATGGTTGCAGGCTGCGTTTTACTACAAATATTTTGATCAAGTAAAGAAGGTAGTTTTAAAATTCAATCCGACAGAAGCTGCAGCAATCAAGAAAAGCCAGGAAATATATCAAGATAGTTAGGTTAAAAGAGATGTACAAACTATTCACAACAATTACTTCGGACTAGCGGAGGGAATAGAAAAATTACAAAATGTTTCGATGTCGCTAGTGTATTCTGTTCAAATTGTGAATGATGTTCACGCACAGTTATGCGCTGTAGAAGGCGAAACAAATTGGTGTGTAATACGAAAATTTGAAAGTGTTTTAGAGAAAGACTCCGATTTTTTTATATTAAGACAAATTTGTGAAGGTGCGTGTGAAGATGCATTAAATTGTTTCAAAGATTATTTTAAATATGCAAATATCACATCGCTAGATGCCGAATGGTCGTTTTCGGCATTAAAAAACATTTATTCCTCACGTCGTACTCACTTGACTGAAACAGCTGTGGAAACATATCTAATAATTCAAATATTTAACGGATGTTACCCAGTTTGTGATTTCACGGAAGACTTTTAAAACGGTAAGTGTTTCTGCGCGTTTTGTAATTTATTTCTTACCTTGTATTTTATGTGTAAACTTTTATGCGCTCGCCACGCCTCTGGCTGTTACTGCATATTAGCCCAGGTTATTTATTAGTGAAGGATAATTGTATTACATTTAGGATCTTTTTATGGCCCTAACTGGTCCCATAATTATCAGATTAAGGAGATTCAGTCGATAACTAAGTATCATAGGAGATTTTTACGGAATTATTTAAGGTGATATCTTTCTTTTACTTGTAAGTAAATAATTATACCCCCTAAATAACATTAAATAAATAATTTTCCAAAATCTAAGCAAAAATGTAGGTGGGCAAATAATTATGGCCGGAAGTGTATAAACGACATTATGGTCGCTGACTTTATTCTCTGTGGACTTCATCTTTGTAGTATATATGCTGACGAACACGACAACCTTTATGATCTATTTGGAAAGTGCTCTCGTGTAATTTCTTCTGCTGCTCTACTAAAAGAATGCTGTAAACTACGTATGCGAGGTCGGTAAGCGTTTTTTTTTATTCCAGATAAATGCACATTACTGCGATACTCTCACGCAAATGCAAGGCGCTAAAGTGTCTACTCCCCATCTAAGTGAAAAGCCGCAATCCACCTATGTTACCTACTGTCTCAATAACTCTGATTAGTTCTCATCGTATAACGTAATTAAGTCACCTTCTGACGAGTGGATGTACGTGAGTATATTAAAGAGAAGGAGGGATTAGGTTTAAAGACTATAACATGTAATAGTATCATTCCTCGTTATGATGATGCTGGAAGAACTTTTTGGAATATTGCTCTAGATAACTTTAAAAGTATCTATGCAACGAATGTATAATAAACAGGTTACGTATGTATGTGTGTAACAAATTCGTCTGAACCGCCTAGGTCTATGAAACCGTATATTAAAAACTTGCTGACGGCAATAAAACCTAAACAAAAATAAATCTTATTAGAAATGTCGTTTACGGTGTTTTATTTTTAATGTAGAAAAATATAAATATAATAAAAATATGTGTCCTGTATTAAAAAGTATAAGCAGTATTCTGTATACTTTTATATAATTTAAACTAAGTAACTTTGATAAAATCAGGCAAAACGCAGAAAGTCAAACATTTTGTTGAAAGTGTAGAGTCAATACACTTCTTTTAATTTCAGTCTTTGTTCTTTAAAATCCTAATTTTTATTTTTGTACTATGCTTTTAATGGCAAATAGATAAATAAAAGTTCAATGAAATCTATTTAGCGTGAATTATGAAAATCTTTATACTGTAATGTTTTAAAGAATTTTCATTTTGTATATATTTTATTGATATTTTGTAACAATTAACACGAAATACATTTCACAAAAGAAGAATTATCAAAATTGCCAGTGAAAATGAAATCTGATGTTATGATGTAAAAATCAATATGCTCCATGAACCGACCGACCAAGACAGCATGGCTTCTTCTGTGACAGTGTCTTTTTTATTACTTGAATGTTTGATTGAACAGTTGAGCAACATAAATGCATTTTTTAATTAAGAGTGTGTTCCATAAGTCCAATTATAATCCACTTCCGTTCCTCATTCTCATTCTAGTTAGTCCTTAGCCTTTGAGCTTTGTCACTATTTGGCAATATTCCTCTCTGCTTGTGTTTTATCACGTCTACTAGTCCTAGATTTCTGTTTTAGTCTTATATTGGAATAGTTTGTCTCTAAAGCGGATCACGTTTCATCGAGGTAGTAGACGGTCCTGGGGCTCTTCGACCATGTTAACCAGAAGAGGATTAGCGGAGTTCCCAGCTCTTTCCAGTCTACTTCTCGACAACTCGCGTAGATGTTCAGAGAACGTAGTTACTTCGAGGTCTTCGCGTAGTTTTGCGTTCCTTACAGACGAAGGTGCTGAGACTTATATTCTCAGCATTTTGTTCTGTAAGACTTCCAGTTTACGCAAATGTGTCACCGCGGCCATCGACCATGCCAATGTTCCATAGAATATTATTGGTCGTAAAAATGATTTGTACAATAGGAGCTCGGTTTGTGGATCTAGAGAACTGTTCCTTGTGAATAGAACCATCAATATATTTCTAGCTCTACAGTATCTATTTTTAATAAATTCAATGTGTGGTCTCCAGGTCAATGACTGGTTGAAGAGTAAACCCAGGTATCACCGACACACTCCACGAAATTATCACGCCATCAATCTCTATTCCCTCTGGGGGTAAACACCTTTTTCTAGTAAATCTAATAGCACTCTTTTCACCGTTCACTTTAAGTCGCATTCTACCACAACGTCCGATGCCTGTTGAAATCGTTCAACCGTGAGTTTCCCTAATCTGCACGCGCTGTAGGGAATTCTGAGAGACTCCCTAGAGAGGCCCAGAATCGATCTTTTTAGAAGATAGAGCCCAGCCACACCATGTCGAAAAAGACGTTTCCCTCAGAAACGAGTCGATTAATAGAACCAACCTTTTTTTATCTCAACTCTACTAATCTTGTGGACCAGACCGCGATGCGACAACGTATCCAATGCACGAGAAATATTTGAGAAGACCCCCCAACTGCCTCCCTGAGTTCGAATGCATCCTTTAGAAATTCCAACAGACGAAGCAATTGGAAATCCATTAATGGTCCGTCTCAGAATCCAAATTGTTCATCTGAGAATAGTTCCAATACATTCAGCTCGTCCCTTAGACAGCTGAGGTCGACTACTTCCAGTAACTTGTACAGGCAATAAACACTCCTTCCCAGACTTAGATTCCACGACTACATGTTTCTATGTGGTCGGAAAAAAGACTAAATCTAGAACGGCGTTGTTAAGGAGAAGAAAGAAATTTAACACTACGGGAAAAGGACAATGTCCTCCTCCCCTAGGACATGTGAGTGTCTTATTGGGAAAAGCGTCGTATCCTTGTCAAGCTTTAAGCGTTTGATGAAATCTTCAAGCTCTTCTCGACTCCACTATTGGCTCGCCCCGTTGGTGTATAATTTTTCTTATCAAGAGAACCAAATTAAATGGCCGATTATGTTGGTAAAGTTTGCAATTAGGTTGCTCTCTATTTTTCGATAGTAGCAAATGGAGGAGAGAATTAGTATTTTCACAAACAAATATAATTAACATTACCGAATATGCAATTACAATACTACAGTTATAACATACATAACGTATAGTTATATCTAATGTATAAAGCGTGACAAACCGTTGCACCCGCTGTATGTACATTCAAGGATTCGAGTGGACGTTCGGTTATTATCGATTGATCGGTGTGCGTGTAGCCGATCAACCGCTTTAGACACAAAATGTTCCAATATAAGACTAAAATAGAAATCCAGGACTAGTAGACGTGATAATAAAACACAGGCAGAGAGGAATATTGTCAAACAGTGACAAACCTCAAAGGCTAAGGCCTAACTAGAATGAGAATGAAGAACGGAAGTGGATTACAATTGGACTTATGGAACACACTCTTAATTTTAAAATGCATTTATGTTGCTCAACTGTTCAATCAAACGTTCAAGTAATAAAAAAAACACTGTCACAGAAGAAGCCATGCTGTCTTGGTCGGTCGGTTCATGGAGCATATTGATTTTTACATCATAACATCAGATTTCATTTTCACTGGCAATTTTGATAATTCTTCTTTTGTGAAATGTATTTCGTGTTAATTGTTGCAAAATATCAATAAAATATATACAAAATGAAACTTCTTTAAAACATCACAGTATAAAGATTTTCATAATTCACGCTAAATAGATTTCATTGAACTGTTATTTATTTATTTGCCATTAAAAGCATAGTACAAAAATAAAAATTAGGATTTTAAAGAACAAAAATTGAAATTAAAAGAAGTGTATTAACTCTACACTTTCAACAAAATGTTTGACTTTCTCCGTTTTGCCTGATTTTATCAAAGTTAGTTTAAATTATATAAAAATATACAGAATACTGCTTATACTTTTTAATACATATTTTTATTATATTTATATTTTTCTACATTGAAAATAAAATACCGTAAACGACATTTCTAATAAGATTTATTTTTGTTAAGGTTTTATCGCCGACAGCAAGTTTTTAATATGCGGTTTCATAGACTTAGGCGGTTCAGACGAATTTGTTACACATATATACATACGTAATCTGTTTATTATACATTCGTTGCATAGATATTTTTAAAGTTATCTAGAGCAATATTCCAAAAAGTTCTTCCAGCATCATCATAACGAGGAATGATACTATTATACTTTGAACCTAACCTCCTCTTCTCTTTAATCTGTACATACAGCGGGTGCAACCGTTTGTCACGCTTTACAATGTACCTTAATTTCTTACACGAATTGAAATGATGATAAAATTATTCATGTCATGTTACAGAAAAATTCCGATCACCACTTAAAAATATTATGATTTTGGGGTAAAATTTAAAAAAATGGTTGGTAATGTTGGAAATATTATTATTTAATTACATTTAACATGCAAGTAAGTATAATTTGAACATATATTTACTAATATTTGCTTGTTCCTCCTCTGTGTTTTATTATTTCCTTAATCCTTTTTGGCATACTGCCAATGCAGCGTTTTATTGTTTTTTTTTTTAATGTTGTCGTTATTATGCCACACATCTTTAATATGTTACTTATTGTATACTAAGAAATAAAGGTTTGTTATTATTATTATTATTATTATTATTATTATTATTATTATTATTATTATTATTATTATTACTATTATTATTATTATTATGTTGCTGTAATTCTTCCTTCGTAGTTGAGTTTCGTGTACTTAGGATGCTTTTCCAGACATTCCACACATTTTCAATTACATTTCAAAGAGTTTTAATGTTATTTATGTGCGCCTATTTTCGCGGTCAGTTATTATCATAATGGGAAAGAAGAAGGATACAACCACTGGAAAAAAGCACGAATTTCAGTTCTTCTAGAAACGGGAGAGTTCTCTGAACGTGAAGCTTCACAAAAAGAGGATGTATCACATCAAACTGTTCTGAGAATCGTGAAATTAATTAAGGAGAATATTCCTAGTACAAGTAGTGGCAGAACATATTGTGCCTGCAAACGCGAAACAACTGTAAGAGATGATCGTCGTATAGTAAAAGTGCCTACAGAACATCGTTTTTTATCCACTAAAGGTGTAAAGGCTTTCATAAAATTCTTAGTGGTGAAGGTATACAAATATCCGCCCGAACAGTCTGTAGACGTCTTCATGAAGCAGCATGAAAATGTGTGAAATGTCTTGAAAAACATCGTAAATACACAAAAATCAACTACAAAGGAAGAATTACAACAACATATTGATTATGTATGGCATAGTAGCGACGAAGAGCTGTATTGGCGGTGTCAAAAAGGATTGAGGAAATAATAAAACACATAGGAGGAATAAGCAAATATAGTAAATATATGTTCAAATTATACTTACTTGCATGTTATATGTAATTAAATAATAGTTTTTTTTAATTTCACCCCAAAATCATGTGGTTCTAGTTCGACGGGCAGGGACTGTATATTAAAAATCATTATAATTCCATAACTATAGCTAGTAGCTCAGGTTTAAAAAGAAATTGCGAGCCAATACGAAGTGTTTTTGAAAAGAGAAAGAAACAGAAAACGATGATCATCTATAATGTGGAAGAACGAAAGCAAAAGAGGTAGGAGGAACCAATGGCATTTAAAAAATAGATATTCGCATGGTTGAGAGACAGCTTCACAAGACCAATATTGATATAGCCCAAAGTAATACAAGAGCTGTAACTTATTTGTATCTGCGGAACAGTAAGTTTAATTTCGTAAAAGTACTGTTACAAAAATTATGCAACAGCAGAGCAGTCATATTGTCTAATTACAATTGACACCAATTGTTACATGTTATCTCCTTTTTTGCATCATACACTAACAATAAGTTCTGATAGCTAATTTTAACGTATTATAACATGCACACCACCACCTAATTAAACCAAAATTGTTCAATTACATTGTGCGGACAAGTGTGGCTTTGACGGCTATTCACGTAAATAAAAAGCAGACTATAGAACTTAAGTAACACACATTTTCGAACCGCATGCTTCTAACGTGTGCCACTCGGCGGTTGTGCGTGAGACGAGGCACGCCTTTAACTCGACAGTGCATTATATATACGGTGACATAACACTGGAGCTCAATAAAAAACGAAAGTGTACGCCACCCAGCGTCCTTGAATTCGGCACACGAGTTTGATATGGAGCAGACCCAAAGATTCGCGGCCAAGTGAAAGGACTACGCCTTAAACGTGAATCGGATGACCGTCGTGGTGGCTGGAGCGTGCCGCGACTTTACTTCAATGGCGAATAGTACGCACGCATCGCCACGGTCCAACGGATATAATACAGAATTTCAGTAATTTCCGTTACACTTTACTAGTTTTTCTAGATCTTAAACTTGGTAAAGGTCAAATATTCTAAATTAGTCGTACGACAAATACATAATCACTACGATTAGATACGTCTTGATTTGTGGAAATGTCATTAAAAATAAGATGTTTTCCAAAAGTGGTACTATTGTGCCAGGAGTTTTTGTGAAAATACACACTGTAGGCATTATTATTATTATATTTGTTGAACCGGGCCATGGCACTGATGCATTTAGTAGTCACTGCGACTTGAATAGATCTATTGTCATAGTGCCCTTCTGTGTATTAGAATATTTGGAGGCTTTTGATGAACCTTAATAATAATAATAAAATAATTTAGAGGGGAAAAACGGGCCTAAATTTCCTAACGGCGGGCCTTGTGTCGAGGTAATGAACGCAACGGGCGGCCCGGGCAGGTACACTCTATACTGTAACGGGCCATGAGCGGGCTGGGCCGTGAAAAATAGGCCCGTGCAGTGCTCTACCTCAGACTCATCATAAAGTACGCCCTCTGCCTTCTTTCTATTTAGTATGAATGCAACGAGTCCAAAGTGGAGCCTGAAACACTATATGTTTTCAACTTTCGCAATATAAAATGCATATTTAAGGTGTCAAAGGCGGAGATTAAATCAAAAAATAGACTAATTACTTCATGTCCTTTATCCATATGCCCATAGACATTTTCTATTAACTCTATGGAGGCGATCGTAGTAGACTTTTGCATCCTGTATCCATTCTTGTTGATGTACTAAAATGTTATGTTTTATTAAAAACCTCATCTAATCTAGGATCTTCTTCCTTCAATTCAGTAGATGCTAGACATGACCCACTGGAATGTTGGTGTCGTTTGTGACCAATGGCAACGCATTTACATGGGATGTGTGCTGTCATCTCCAGATCATCTTAGCATAGATAACAGAATTGATCTTCCGCTTTTCCTAGTTTGTATAAGTGATATTTTCTGCCAATAAACTTGCCAGTATTCTGAGGTCCTCTTTGCTGAAAGATAGCATTGTTTCTGCTGTCTTCAGCGAGCCTGATTTGAATGCTCTACTCTGATTTTGTCCCAGTATTATTTACTAATAAGAGTCTTTTAGATTTTCCTCCCATTCCCTAATTCCCTGTTATATGTGGCTCTAATGTCGCCGACGATAGGGGTTTGAACCAGTAATAAGGGTTTGAACCAGTAAAAGGTATATTCCGATGAAGCATCATTTTCTCTTAATGGTATTGTTAATAGGCATAATTGCTGGTCCCAGAATAATCCTCAATTTGCCCTGAGCATATTATTGGTCCTTTCTTTATCAATGGAAACCTTACTGGGAATAGGTATTTAGAATTATTGCAGAATCTAACTATTTCGTCTCGTAGGGTACTATTTCCTAATGATGAGTAGGTTGAAGAACAATTAATAGACAATAATCTAAATCCCGATGTCCAGTTCCACCTCATTATCAAAGTTATAAATTATTTAAATGAAATTTTTCCAAACTATTGGATAGGAAGAAGGGGAGTTGTACAGTGGCCATCATGATCACCAGATCTTACTCCGTATGATTCTTCCTTATGGAGTCATTTAAAAAACAAAGGTTACCACAGTCCTTTGGACATTTGCTTCAGATTTTCTAAATTTCTTTTCAAATAAAAATATATGGATTAAAATTTTGACATTTTATATTTTATTGTTTCTTTTGTTTTTTTTTGTAAAATAATATAAAATTATATTAATAGCTTTATCAAACAGCTAACTTAAGCTATACCATTCTATTAAAAGAAATAAAATCATGACGTCATACGTCAAAACTGACAAACAACATTTTTTCTTGCATAACCCAAAAAGATTCCAAGACCTCTCCAAACAACCTTTATATAAAAAAAATCTTAAAATGTACCATAGCAGCCGTAGAAGCATTATCTAATACAATTTGCACACGCTGTATATAATGTTTCCTTCGACATCTATTTAGGATTAAACCCGATTTATGTTACATAGAATTATTTTATAGTAGTAGATATTATTGGTTATTTAGTCATAAATAGCAAGGAATGTCGTGTATTAATCATCCATCTATGATATGTGCTATGAAAACGTTTACCAAAAAAGGAATAGAACGAAACTGCATTAGTTAACCTAATTACAATCAATAAACATATCTCTCTCGAAATCCATTGAAATATATAGGATGTTGCATTTAAAATAATAAAGCTGGTGACATTTCCGGGAAAACCAGAAGAAAAATTGCCCTCTAGTATAAGCCAAAATATGGTAATTCAAAAATTTTAATCGACGTTTCCGAGCGTTTTTGACAAGAACAGAGTTGAAGACTACATTTTTACAGAGCTAATGATAGGGACCATCATCAATTAATTAACGTAATAAAACAAAAACCCGATTATGGGGTCTTGTTTATATAGTTTTATAATACAAATTACAACCATAATTAGGCATAAAGCTTTATTTTATAATAGGTACTTTCCTATCCCCGAAAGTAATTTTTAGACAGACCTGTGCAATTCAAAGAGCTCAAATAGCCCTACACCACATTTGAATGGATTGAAACTATAAAAATAAAGTGCTAAAATAGAAATTTACTTCCCTCCTATATAACAGTAGCTTATGAAAACTGTCACTTCATAAAGTAAATAAGCACTCTATAAAATCTGAAATTTTTAACATATTGTACAAATGAAGAAAATATATCCAGAAAAGCAATTCTATGATAAGTTGTCATAATATAAGTTACAGTTTTAGTTGAGATTGAAATTTAATAAAATTGTAGTTTTTTATATGTATCAGCAAATGTCCTACATTCTTTCGCATGTTTCAAGCATAATATGAAAGTCAATGTACAAGATTCGAGAAATTATACATTTGCATTAGAGTTCAAGACATTTATGATTATTATTATAGCGATACGATTACGCAAACTGATAAAGTATGCGATACATTGACGATAGCGAACTACATGTAATCTAGAGTATTAGTACCGGGTACAGAAACAACAAGCACAAACGCCGATTATGTAATTTTGCTATACTTCGAAGTAGATATAGCTATTATTCATTTTGCATATAAAGATTTTGGGTGTGGATGCAAAGCGTTACGTAAACCACCAATTGGGAACTCATATGTACATATATTCCCGACTATCTTATAATTAAATAAAGATCTATATTGCCGGAAACATTGGTGTAGGTACGTATCGTGATATATTGTAAGCGTTTGGTACCCTTATCATTTTTATTAAATACTTGTTACATTTTAGAA
The DNA here is from genome assembly GCA_029619315.2 of Dynastes maya. NCBI lineage: Eukaryota > Metazoa > Arthropoda > Insecta > Coleoptera > Scarabaeidae > Dynastes > Dynastes maya. The sequence goes on from JAROYE020000003.1 coordinate 34,484,441, forward strand.
TAAACCAGAAATAATTTATCAGCTACAAAATGATTTCTCTTACAGTACAAAATTTCGAAAAATGTCAAATAGATTCTTTCACTTCATTACTCACCGAAAATACCGGGTGAGTCATATTTCTGCATATGTGAAATAACTCGCTTAATATTAGAGATAGAGGAAAATCGCATTAAAAAGAATTGAATGATAGTTACACGGCTACAATTCTGTTTGATCAGATGTTTCCGAGCTTCAAGTGTTTTGGTGTGGCTACGCCCCCTTATTATTTTTTTAAATTGCATGACACCTATTTTTCCAGTTGATAGAGAATTATTTTTTTCTTTCTAATGGTCTAAACATTTCAACACCTGACATAACAAACATTTCGAGAAAAATTCGAAGTTTCCATCGCGGTAAGCCGTGAACATGATATGAAAATCGTTCTTCGAACCATAAGATATATATAGTGTAGGCCTCGCACATGTGCAACTATGACGCAACGGAGTTTGAACACGCTAGAACCTGATAAGCCTGTTAGGCCGAGAATTTATGGCACCTACTTCGTATTTCTATCTCTTTCATAATTGGTTTGTAACTAGGGTTTCGAAGTTTGTAACATGTTTCGATGTTTGTAACCATACTTACAAACGTTAGTACGATGCTTTACGCACACAAAGCAATGTCCCCGTATGCAAAGGCATACGGCAGGCGAAACCGCCGGCCGGCGGATCTGCTGGTCGTGTGCAAGTACCATAAGTCACTGACCTGCTCTTTTAAAGATGATTAATGTGTGCATTAACGCATTATTAAAATAATTTCGCACGTTCCTAGCGTATCCTCTTTATCTCTCCCACATTAGAGAGATTAACGTTTCAGTATTGTGGAATTCAACTGACATCATGTTAATCACCGGTATGTGAAATGCGGATATCAAATTTATAATCGAAAATTTATTAAATATCATAAAGGTATATTCAGCTCTTATAGCTATCACTTCTTTAGTTAGATATGTATAATTAAACTACCGTAAATGTCGTTTAGAATATACATACATATATAGACAATTTAATGGTGTTACCTATAATATACCGGGTGTCCTAGATTTTGTTTTATAGCGAATATGATGGTTATTTGAATAGATAGATCATTTTTTGGGATGAAGTTCTAGGGTAGGAAATGTGCTTTTTAGTGCATCTTGTGATATTATTACAGACTGGTCCAAAAATGGTCCAATAAAAAGAAATATATTTTTTTAAAAGCATGCCATATTTTTTATCAGATATTCTGATTGATTGATTGATTGATTTCTACCCAAACAGGGTTGCACCTTAACACTGAGGCTTAATAGCCTATTGTATTATTCCTGCTTCGGTTTCGTTTTACTTGAACAGGTTAGTCCTCTCAATCAGGTTTAAGAGCCGATGTATATAGTAAATCTTTCTCCGTTGGTAGATCAATTGCGCTTTGCATAGCGAATTTGCGTTGAGCTAGCGCTGCACATTCGAAAACAATATGAGGGGTTGTTTCCTCTTCCTCATTGCAAAGTCTACATAAAGGTTCATCTTTGCAGATCCCCATCTTATGCAAGTGGCCTCTCAAGCAGCCATGTCCCGTTAGTAGAGATGTTGCTGCCCTAAGCTGTATCTTGCTTAATTCAAGCAGATCAGCAGTCAGATGTTGCCCATCATCCGTTTGCTATGCCTTTGGCCAGCTGCATGGTTCCAATTTAATTTGTGTTGTGTTATGATCCACTCATTAATTGCACCACACACTGCACTCTTGGTGATACCTAGATCCGGTTTAGCGCCTATATAATTCATTTTTGGACCTTCCCTCGCTAGCTGATTTGCAATTTCATTGTCCGCTATGCCCCTGTGTCCTGGCACCCACACTAGTGTGACCTTGTTGTGTTTAGACAGAACCATTAGGTTACTCCCATACTAGTTTGGAGGCTATATGATAAGATGCTAGTGCCTTTAAGGCTGCCTGACTGTTAGAGAGAAAACCGTCCCACCCTGCGGTCGCCGACGCAGACTCTCCTACACGCAAGTGATGCACATACTTTGTATCCTCATAAACACCAACGCCAGAATTAATGCCCGTTTTTGACTCATCTGTGTACCAGATTTGGGTGTTCGGTTTTCTCCCCTCGTCATCTCTCCATTCCTCCCAATTCAAGAAAACTTTAAAAGGTTTATCATAGGAGATCCTGGAGATTGTTGTGTCACTACTCACATCAAAGATAGGGTTTGTTACTGCCGTTTCTATTCTAGTGTGAACGGACCCACTGTGGGTTCTCCAGTTACTAGTGTTTTTCAGTCTGTATGCTTCCATTCTGGCTTCTCCCTTGATATAGATCTCAAGAGATATTCTGATATTCCTTCTTTTCGCTTTACAACCATGTACCATTTAAATTTAGGTTTCTTTCAAACATTTAATATCATCAAACTGTTTATGCTCTAGGCTCTAGGGAAACAACAAACACACCTCAGCTGAATAATTTTTTTAGACTCCTGTATGCGGAACATAGCAGGAAAATAAGTAGCTATAGCTACATTGCCAAAACAACTATATCTGTCACTTAAGTGTTATACTTGATCAGCTGTCAATTAGTTTTTTTTTGGGTTAAAAAATGCCAATACTTTCAATACTAATGAATATGTTGATATGTTTACTGTTTATTGAGAGCGTGTAAAAAATGGTCACTTAGCGGAAATTCCGCACAGAGCAAAATTTCCAGAACGCCGAGTAGTTTTTCGATACATTGAAGCAAAAATGAGAAGTGGTTCGTTTCCTTCGCAGTTAATGCGTCATGTGAATGATATGAGAAATGAAGAGAATGTTGTAAATGTATTGGTATATGTTGGTATTAGTCCTAATGTTTCCATAAAAAATGTAGCGAACGAATTAGGTGTAAGTAAATCTTCAATACACAGAATTTTGAAACAAAATAAATATCACCCATTCAAAGTGCATTTAGTGCCTGGGTTTTGTCCTGCCGACTTTGATGGGAGACTGGAATTTAATGCTTCAAACCATCTTTGAATAAATGAGATACCTGATTTCTTAGATAGAACTTTATGAAGTGATGAATCTCGTTTCCACAATAATAGCGTTATTAATCGGCATAACTTTCATTACTGATCGGTTGAAGAACCAAAATGTGTTAGGAAAACAAATTTTCAAACAATATAGGCTACAAATGTTTGGTATGGACTGTACAGTCGCTGGCCAAATTACTTGAAATACTCAATATCTTGTCGTTTTTTCATAATAAAACATAAACTATACATGTATTATATTGTTTATTTATAAAATATATTGTAAAAATATGTAACATGTAAAAATAAGTAATTAATATTTAGTCCATAACCCATGATTTTCAATAACACCATTAATTCTTCGGTGCATACTTTCAATGCAAGATATGATTGTCTCTTTTATATCTTCATCGTTCTCCCATACATCCTTTATATTATTCATTAATATTTCCTTTGTAGGGTTTTCTCTTTCATATACCTTACTTTTTAGTCGATTCCATACGTTCTCGATGGGATTGAGGTCCGGTGAATTTCCGGGCCAACGTAAAAGAGGTATGTGATTGTCTTCAAAGAATTTCTTAACCTTTTTTGCCACATGGCAAGGAGCATTATCTTGCATAAATATACGCCCTGTCGGTATGCGACGTTCTGGCTTAAAATACGGTAATAACGTGTTTTTTAACACATTTATGTACTGCTCTTGACGCATTGTACCTTCTACAAAATACAAAGGGCCGGGTCCGTCTCCACTAATCACTTTCCAAATCATTACCTGCGGAGGGTGTTCTACAGTTCTGCTCGAAATCTCTATTCCTCTCTCTTGTAAATTTTTTTGAATCATTTTAATTGTAGCAAATCTATTGCTCAAAGCCTGATGAACAATTTCACAGTCAGATCTCTTCGAAGTTTTTCTTTTCCGACCGCACCTTGCCCGTCTTTGTGTCGATGTGCTAGCTCCTTCGTTTAAGTTTCTAGCTAAACGCGATACAGAAGAAGGAGATACTTTCTGTAATTTTGCAATTTCTCGTTGTGAATGTTTGTTTGATTGTAGAAGAGCTTGCATAGCGGCTTTTTTTTCCCTTTTTAAATTTTTCCCGGGAAAATTTTTTAAAAAACCCCAATAAATTTTAAATTTTTTTTCAAATTCCAAAAAATTCTTATTTAAGAGAAAAGATAAAAAAAATTTTTTTAACCTTTTGGGGGAAAATAACGATAACCAACACAAAAAAAAACCTTAAACCGAAAACCCCAAACAACTTAAAGTTTCTTACGGTTATTAAAAATTTTTTAAAAAAAAATACGATCCCTTTCCTGTAAACTGTAAACCTCGTTTAAATGTAATTTTTAAAACTAAAAATATGTATATATCCCGTACTTTACCCTTTTAAATATCTTTTTCCCCTGGTATTTTTTTTTTTGGGTGCAATAATCTAGCCCCCCTATAAACGATGGGAAATTCAACAAAAGAATATCACTATAATGGGAAAGGGGGAATTTTTCCGGGAAAAAAGGTTAAAATTTATGACATTTTTTTTAAAGTAAATATGGCCGGGGGACGGGTATGTATTTAAAAAAAAACATTTCCCCTTTGATTTCAAATCTTTTAAAACTTTAAACCCTTTTAAAAAAAATACAACTCAAAATGTAAAAAAATTTTCATTCAGTTTTTTTTTATGTTTAAACCCAACCGCAGTAATGTACAAAAATATAATTTTTTTTTAATTTTTTTCCCTTTTAAACTAAGTACTTTTTTAAAACGCAAAAACCATCTTTTAAAAAAAATGAAAATTTTTAAAACCCCCTTAAAAATTTAAATGGGCAACTTTTCCCAAATTTTAGAGACCTCGAAAAATAAATTTGTCTGTCGGCTAAAAAATAGAAAAATGCGCAACTGTACTCGAATTCTGATGGGCGCGCCGACGCCAATGACGCCGTCTCGTCGCTACTGTAGCAATCCAGACGACACGTTTACTGTTACTTTTAACATCATTGGTGGAGTTCGGAACGAGCAACTGTCGCCGGTGGAATGGCCCCCCGAAAGATCATAAAACTGAAACAAAAACGAATTACTGCTGTTTCTCTTCTTTCCTTCTATTCATTCCACTGTGTTTTTTACAAAGTGCATAGAAAAAACGCGCCCCTAAAATTTATGGACTACATAAACGTACAATATACACTCGCATATTCTTTTGGAACAATTTTGTATTTGCATAAGTAAAATTTCTTTTTCTTAGATAATTTTAACATGGATTTTTTCCATTTGACCCTTATATAAATATCCATCGGCATGGAAAATTTATATACTGAAAGACCCAATTAGTTGGGACAAACTAAATTATTAGGGAACAATGGGACAAAGCGGAATGAGGGAAACTGGAATTCCATACAATATGCAGTGCCATCTATCTTCCAATATTCGCATAATATACTTTTAAAAGCAGTTAGCTTTATTGCCGGTCAAAAACTGCCAAACGAATTTGCATGTAAATCATTATTATTTTGCAGAGAAATTTTGTGCTGGTTACATTCGTTGTTGCTTAAATGTAATTTTAGCAAAATAGTTTTAAAAGTAAGGTAAGCAACTAAACTATCCCAAGCAATATATTGCTTAACAAAATAAAAAGTTTTTTAATAATTTTTAAACCATTTATAAAAAAAAAAAAACTTTTAGTTCCCGACCTAAGTGGAATATTAATATTCAAATATTTTACTGTGCTCAAAACCAACTTTTTTTGTGAGAAATCGTTTTCCTGGATAAAACATTAGTAAGAAGTGAAACTACCAACAGGTAATTATATATATTTTTAGTTTTCCGTCGGTGAATTATGAAAAATCTGTCATTTCCTTGGAATTTCCCACGTAATTAAATACTTGAAAAAATCTCGTCCCGGCAACGAATCAACCTAACACCTCCTGCTCGCCGGCTGGTCGAGCTAACCACTACACTAGGGGGAACTTTATGTTCAGGAACGTTCACTTTTTAATAGACTGAGGGAAAAGGGAGTTGGTTCATCCAACAAACCACGAAATGTTGCACATTTGTGTTCAAAAACCCAACTAAAAATATGTTCATTCAACACTTTAGCGAATCATTCCAATCACCTTGGCAACTTAAACAGACACACTAACTGTTGTTTACCACCATAATGGAGTGTTGAGTACATTTAACAAAAAAATTTGGGTTTTGAGTCAACCAATTTTTTGGTTGGCTCAACCAATTTTTTCTCTCAGTGTAGTTATAACTTTTAATCCATAGTTCTTCTTATTTTATCTGTCAGGTTCGATTCCCTACCGAAAACAAGATTTTTTCACATATTTGATTACGTCTAAAATTCCAAGGGAAATTACAGATTTTTAGGTAATCTATAGATTCTTAATTTTCTATGCCCCCTATAATACTTTATTTTTTACAGACCTATTCTGGTTAATGACGCAGCATTAACACCCAACTTAAACATTTTACTAGGTAACCCTATTAACTTATGATTTCATTAATCTATAAAATTATTAATTTTTTCCATTTTTCCATTCCTCAGGCTATTGACGAATGCACTTTCTTTTCCTGACGAAGTGCTCTATTCGAAGTAAAATCAAAATAATTAAATCATACTAACACAAGCACAGATACAACCCAGATAAATTCTTCCTGTAAAAAAATATTTCTCGCAAATCACTTTTAGACGAAGCTATTCCGTTCTTTAGTGGTCTGAACATGAAGAATTTTATGTAACCAACCACATCGTATCAGTGATAAAATTCCGGTTCTTACTGCCTGTCTGTAATTTTTAGGAACAGCAATAAAAGAATAAAGATACACAAAAAAAATTTAATAAATCAGCAAAAAAAAATGTAATTTCGGTAGTAAAGCTAAGGTACAAAAAAAACAAAACCAAAGAAAAAAATGCAAAACGTTGGTTTCGAAGGGTTTTCCAACATAGAGCAAAGCGGCGAAAGCGACGAAGATGATATTGTATGCATTTTGCGTGGTGGTGAATTCTTAAATTCCAAAACGAGAAAGATTTTGGCTTTCTTGTATAGACAGTGCAATGGATTGGCCCATGAGGAATGCACTTTCTATGATGAGAACAAGAAGATCATATATTTGCGATTTCTGGTCAAGAAATATCCTTTACTTTTAATATTTGTTTATCTTTACCCCCAATAATCCTTGGGTTTTGCCTTTAGTAGGGGGTAAAGTGTTTAGAAATGTTACACTTTTTTGAAAATATATTGTAAGGATAATGTTAAATTACAAAATTTAATTATCTCAGGATTTAACGTTTCTTGAAAATAATTACGTTTTGTGGATCTACTTAATTTACTTTTTGCTAATCGAAAATGAGTAGAAAATGAAACAATTTTTTTAATTTGTTCAAAAAGAGACAGCATCATTTCTTCCTTATATTTGATTATTTCACCAAATATTAAATGTGGGTACCTAACACACTGACGTTCTCGCAAAGTACGTACTTCGGTGTCTATTCTTGATATTTTCTGCACGTGACAGCACCCGATTTACAACCAAAATATTTTTTTCAGTTCTTGCTCTGGTCGATTACAATTTTGGTTTAGAGACGGTCAACATGGTTTAATTTATTGAAGTTCTTCAGTTTTTTTTTTGAAATATTTTCATATTTACTTGAAATATGAATAAAATTATCAATGAATTTTGAAAATATCTTCTTGTCGAAATTTGTTTATCCCCTCTCCATTTGTTTTTTTATTCAGAGCCCCCGTTTACTTCTGAATAATATAAAAAGGTCATTTTTGACTACATTAAATCCGTTGAAAATTCCTCTCGCTTCCATGGTGATGCTGTCCAAATTTGCAGGTACGGTAATGTCAGGTACAATAAATTAAAGTGGTTACGAACACGTTAATTTCATAACTGCATTTGAATAGCATATGTTCTCTCCAATCGATCGATAACATATTTTTGTATAATTAAAAAAATAATTAGAGATTACATTAGTAAATTTTGTTTCTAACATTAAAAGTTTTTCTACTGGACCCCTTTTTTTAACAAAAATACTTAAAACAGCGGGAACACGAAGAATGTACCAAAAAATAGAAAATTTAGAACTAAGCAGAGAATGGACTTATAAGCCCCCTATAGCTCGAAGCTTTTTCACTCTTACCGAAGGTTAACAATTCTTATATCTTTTAGAAAATTTAAATTAGGTAACAATATACTTCTGAATTTCGCACCAACGCTAATACTAAGCGTCCGCGCAGCAGTAAAACGCATGCGGCAATTTACAATTTTACATGTAATTAAGAATCTTTCATTAATTACTAATTTGTAAGCAATTTTCAAGCTTTGTTACGAAATAAAGAAATTTCAATAGTTTTGAAAAATCCCCATTAGGTGAAATTCGGAAAATTTTAAAATTTTAGAAAATATTCCCAATTTTATTATTTTTAACTATTAAAACTGAATACGTCTCAGTAATGCAAACAAATACAAAATATAAATTCCTCTGTCCGAGAATAAATTGCCACAGTTCAATTTAATGTAAAGATTATTTGCAAGTATATGAGGTAAATTAATTTATTTTGATGTAGTAGGTAGATTATGTGTGAATCTAACGTGCGATGGATCAAAACGTCACCCTAGCAATTGCACTCGATTGCACTCTTGCTTTTGAGATGCAGTTGTCCAAACGTCAAAAATTTTACTGTATTTGTAATTTAAACCGCTGTTATTTGCAAATGGCTAAAAGTATTTTTACAAAATACTCCAGCATTAAAAATCAACAAATTGAAAATTGCGACTATTCCTCTCTGTAAAAGAGCACATTTTAAAATCATTGACTTACGCATGTAAAGTTCCAAAAAGTTAAAATTGCACGACAGGGTTAAAAAAAAAGGAAAGGGAACTAAGAGAGTTTACTAGTTTTTGTTAAACCGTTGTTGCAAAAGAGATATGCGGCAGCGAGTTTGAGTTTTGTTTAAATTTTTTTGTTTTCATCTGGATATTTCGAGGATTTACCCCAATTTTTTTACACATTGATGAGAAATGGTTTTACTAACTAAAACTAAGAGAAGATTTTATTTAACTCCCGAAGAAAAATCGTCCATATAGATCCAGTAAAATTAAAAGATTCATCACTTTCCCTCACCAAAGTAATGTTTTATGGCACAGTTTTCTCGACCCACGCTGGATACACACAGAAAAGCGTATTTTGATGGGAAGTTAGGGATTTGGCCATTTGTGTCTTCTTCACCAGCTAAAAGAAATAATAGGAAACCAAAGGGAACTTGAGCAACTCAACCTTGGAAGTTGTCATAAAGAAAAAAATAAGGAAAATGATACTGCATAATTTAGTACCAACTAATAACGCGACAAATGGCCCCTTGGTTCTTCGTAAAAGTACAATGTCATACAGCAGGACAATACAAAACCGCATCTCTATTTCTAATGATGCTTGCATTGACGCAGGCGTTTACGAAGACTGTTGGGATATGCAATTGAGATCTCTCAACCACCAAACAGCCCAGATTTTAATGTGTTGGATTTGGGACTTTTTCAATCCCATTCAATCAATACAGCATCAGTTACCACAAAAAATATTGACGAACTGATTGAAGCAGTACAAAAGCCTATTGGGATACAAATTGGGAAACCTTAGATAATGTATTTCTGTCTTTTTCCAGAAAGCTATGGAAAGTAACACCTACAAATTGCAACACATAAATAAATTATATTAAGAACGAAATGCTTTCCCTCAATTTTGGATCCATTAAATGCGACGAAAATGCCATTAAGGCCGGACAAGAATTTTTAAATAACCGAGTATAAAAGTAGTGCAAAGTTAATAATGTTTGTTTTTAGTTGAAACAAAAAAGTCTTGTTTAGTAATTTCTAGTTTCTTTATTTAATTTCACATAAAACAAAATGTAGCAACTATTTTACAAAAAAAATATTAATTGAAATGTAGCAACTATTCTCGGACAGGGGGAAGTATGTAGAAAATGGCAATTATGTATGATACAAACCTTCCATTTGCGCCCGTATAAAAAGACAAAAGGAAAATATGAAGCAACCCAAAAACACATGTTCGGTAATACCAAAATATAGGTTTTTCACATTTTGAATTTTTTTAAAATCTGGCGTAAGAAACGGAGCAAATTGAATCACATTAATGAGTAACCTACCCTTATAAATCCTTTGTCTGTGAGTATCTTAATCTGTAAAACTTTTTTTGGGGAAAACAAAAACGTAATTTTGGGTGGAGGCGCCTGATAAGTTTATTCTGCGGATTTTTTATAGACTTACGAAAGTATTTTTTAATGGAAAAAAGAAATACGTTAGGAACAATTAATTGTACCAGAGCATGAGAGCATCGAGGGAACATCAAGCAGATGAACTAGCCTCTCTAACTCGTTTAATTGCTGACAAAAACCCGACGTCTTCTATAAGCAACGGGAATTAAAACAGCTACTAAACAATGAAAAGAAAAACAATCTCAAGACTGGTGGGGGAAAGTATCCCAAGTCAGCAACTTTGGGGGTTACGGGGGAAACAACCGCGGGTTTTAACCCGATGGGGGGAAAAACTCCATGCCACTCACATACTAAGCGATTGCACAAGACTATCAGGAATGTGGCTCTCAGAAATGGGCTCGGAGTATCCAAAGGCCAAAACTTACGCAGAGGACCACTTTCAAGGCTGTGCTAACGTAAATAATCTAGCAATTGAGGAATCACAGTAGATCTGGAAAAGTTGCAATGGGGAGGCAAGGGACCACCTCTTATCGAATCGAATCTAGTCGTGAAATAACTTGAAATATTGCAAAAATAAAAATTGATAGAATAACACAATTTGTCAATGTATAAAAAAATTGAAATGTGTATTTCTTGATCTAGAATAATTAACTCCGAAGGCAACTACTGTGCAGACAGCATCTGATTAATAAAATAATTTGTTTTAATGAAGCAACACTTTGGTTAAATAAACGAAATGCAGTAATAAATATTGAAGAGAATGTATCACAACTTGTATACCTCGAATTGTAACACATTAAAATTCTGTTGATAATTTGACAAGTTTTATTACACTACCCAACATTAAAACATTTCAACAGTTGTCGCAGATACAGGTATTCGTGCCATAAATTTTATTATAAAATATTGCGCTAACTCTCTTAAATTCTGATTAATTGAAAACACTTTCTGAATCCGTATTATTTTATAATCTCTGAGGCGTGGCTTTAAATACCGAGCTCATTCTATCAATTTACGATGTTATATTTCTTGAAAATAGACAGAATCGTTTCAAAATAAAATTTGAAATATTAAATTTATATTACTAGGGCGTAAATACATATTGACGCTATATGTACTTACATAACGCGTTAATAGGGTAAATTCATTGGAAAATTACAAAAATAAATAATTTGTTGTACATTTATTGATCATATTAATTACAATTTTTTGACATTTTACAACTATATTGTGCGTGTTTTGTCGTATTACTTAAATCAGATATCTTTTTAAGGTAAAATACATAGGACAATATTGTGTAACCTGTCCAATGTACTTTAAATAACAAAACTACATTTTAAAGATAATGATATACAATAACATCCTTTTACAATTCGCTACGAATAAGTCCTTATAAATATTTCAAGAAAAATTTTACGGTAGAGGAATAAGATTTTATTCCAACTTTGTCTAACATTAACAACAACAATAGTCTCTTTTATATCGACACGTTATAATCTAATAATTACAATGTATTCGTTATAAATATTTAAGTTAGCACTAATGACAACAAGTGCAGATACCTCAAAACTTTTAAGTAGATACTGCTACACACTACAACTAATAAAATCAAAGCGAGATATCTTCTACCTTAATAGATTGTTAATTTGGTGATCAATATTCAATTTTTTAAGAAAATCATGTATATCAGTGAAAAGTACGACTAAATTTAGAGGAGATAAAAGGTTTATTATTATTAAATACAAGAAATGACACTTGCGAATTTACGAAGTGTTTTCTACAACGTTCAAGGTTTATACCAAAGCAATAAAGTTATTTTCTTTCTCTGCATATTACATAATTTATACAGAATCATTTTCTGATTCCATATAATTGCAATAGTTTTCGAAATATAGTGAACCATATACTCCATGTCCACCTAGTGCATGGCTGGAAGGTAACTCCTTCCCTGAGCTACTTAGAGAAAAAGCTTTCAAATACAACATAAAATTATATTGTATACAGACTGTTCAGTTTCCGCTACATATCACACAAGTTCGATTTTTTAAATCAAACGTCCAATATATTGGGATATTGCAATAAAATATAAAGTTTAGAATAATCACAAGCTTGTTTTATTTTCAGTAAAAATATAAAATTCGAAAAAATTACTTACAGCTGTAAACTCCCGTGCGTATGATGTGCGTCTGCTTTTTCATTAAAATCCTCTTCTTTTTTTGTAAATTATGTTTGCCATACTTTCTTATGAATTCTTTGGCGTAAAATCCTTTTCAATTCTGCTTCAACTTGGTTTTAAACTTGTTTTGATTGTTTTTAATGATCCAAATTCTTTAAATATTTGTTTTAAACTTATTTTCAAAATATTTTTATCCAAAACTTGTCTTATGTCAAGAATGTCTATTTCTGTCTCCTTGTTTGCTTCGTTACCACCACAGGAACACCAATCCAACGACTTACAAGGAAGCTGTTCCAACCCGGAGACATCGATTTGAATGAAACTTGGCTAAAGTGAAGATCCTATAGAACTATGGAAAACCCCGTTGTTCGTTTCTGCTAAAAAAGCCTTAAAGGGGGCAAAACGGGGCACTGAAAATAGGGAAGATTTCGGTTTTTTCTACCGATACGTCTGATGGATCACTGGACAATAATCTTCAAACTGGAGCAACTATCAGCAAATGGTTAGAAACTAATTTGGAGATCTGCACGAACACCAAATTACGTCAAACTAGTAGTCAGAGTTTGGCGTTCTAACTGCACGAACATTATTTTTGTAATGCGCATGCTCTAACGATTTCAAACGATTTTAAATCGCTGCAGAAACAAACCTTATAGTTTCGACAAGTTTAGTAAATGAATAATATTCAAAGGATTTATAATCACCATACTGTAACTAATTAACTACACTCGTGTGATTGAAAATGAATCTGAATATTTCACAGTTCATTTTATACCCAATATAATTACATATCTCCTGCAATGGACAGCAACCGTAAACAAACTGGTAATATACAAACCTCCAATCACCAAAAAAACAAACATACTTGAGATAACCTAATAATATCAAACAAGAATAAATGTATATGTATTATACATCTAGCAATTTAAAGACAAAAGAAATGTTGTATTTATTTTCGGTGGTTCATTTTACCTTCTTAAAAAGTATTTTAGTCGAAACGGGGCATAATCTTCTAAACAGCTTTGCCGATAAGAAATAAACATTTTCTCCATTTCGGCGATGGGGCGGCAGGAAGGAGGTGACTTTTTCTCACCCCAAATGCTGGTGTTTGTGCATATTTCATAGTACTCTTAAAACGCAATACATCCACACACACCAATATTTTTTATCTTCAGCAATTGTTGAATAATTTAGAGAAAACCAAAATCATCCCCATTTTCAGTGCCCCGTTTTACCACCTTTAAGGCTGTTTTAGCAGAAACAGACAATGGGATTTTCCATAGTTCTATAGGGTCTTCAAACCAGACAAGAAAAAAAAATTCTCCGTTACGGTGGTGGGGCGGCGGGAATGGGGTGATTTTTTCTCACCCCGAATGCTAATATTTGCGGGTACTTCAATAGCGCTCTTATAACGCAATACATCCGCACACACCAATGTTTTTTATCTTCAGCAATTGTGGAATAATTTAGAAAAAACCAAAATCATCCCTATTTTCAGTGCCCCGTTTTACCCCCTTTAAGGCTTTTTTAGCAGAAACGGACAATGGGGTTTTTCGTAGTTCTATAGGGTCTTCACTTCAGCCAAGTTTCATTCAAATCGATCTCTCCGGGTTGGAGCAGTTTCCTTGTTAGATATTTTGATAGTTGGCCTATCGGTGATCGTATACGATATTTGTCATTAAGGATTTTGATTACTAGATTCTATGTTGCGCATGATTTTACGTGTTTTTGAAAAAAAACAAAAAATTAATACAAATTATTAAAATGCCAGAATTCGAATACTAATTAAAAATAATTTAAACTAAAAACAAACAAACAAATATAAAGTGAATTTCGATAAATTATTGAAAATTCAAAGTATAATTATATAAATAATAGTATTAAATGCAAGTGCACTGCAATATCCCATTGCAATATTTACTGCGTTTTTGGATGCCTCTCTTTAATTCATGTCAACTTCGTTCAATAATCCCTACTGCAATCTAGCTTACAGCCCCTGGCCATATTACTTGAAACATGTCATAAATCAACCCTTTTACCTGGAAATTCCCATCCTATTATAGTGATATTCTTTTGCTTTGAATCCGATTGTTTATAGGGGAACTAGATTATTGCATCAATAAATAAAAATACCAGAGAAATGATATTTAGCAGAGTAAAGTACGTATATATAAATATTTCTGTTATCAACTTACATTTAGCGAGTTCACAGTTTAGAGAATGCATCGATATTTTTTCGTCATAACCGTATAGAAGCTAAGTTGTGAAGTATCGTTAAGTGTTTTGTGTTGATATATCGTTATTGCAAAGGTAAAATTGTTATTCTATATCTCTCTTAATAATGAATTATTTGGAATTTGAAAAAAATTGAAATATTTGGGGTTTTTTGTAGAAAATGCCCGGGAAAGATTTAACAAGTGAACAAAAAGCCGCTATACAAGCTCTTCTACAATCAAACCAACATTCACAACGAGAAATTGAAAAATTACAGAAAGTATCTCCTTCTTCTGTATCGCGTTTAGCTTAAACGAAGGAGCTAGCACATCGACAAAAAGACGGGCAAAGTGCGGTCGGAAAAGAAAAACTTCGAAGAGATCTGACCGTGAAATTGTTGATGAGGCTTTGAGCAATTGATTTGCTACAATTAAAATGATTCAAAAAAATGTATAAGAGAGAGGAATAGAGATTTCGAGCAGAACTGTCAGGCGCCGATTGCGCGAAAATCGCCTAATGGGCCGAAGACCTGTAAAAAAGCCGCGTTTAACAGAAAAAATTAAATCTGCTCATCTCAACTTTACAAGAGAATATCGACATTTCACAGACGAGAATTGGAAAAAGGTGAATAACTTAACAACATGATTTTTGCTGAACTAATGTTTGCATTATTTAATAGGTTTTCTTTAGTGACGAGTGCTCGCTCTGTGTGTTAGTGCAGCGAGCACAATTTGTTCGTAGACGACCTGGCGAACGTCTCACAGAGTCCACGGTTCTTCGAATTGTAGAACACCCTCCGCAGGTAACGATTTGGGGAGTGATTAGTGGAGACGGACCCGGCCCTTTGTATTTTGTAGAAGCTGCAATGCGTCAAGAGCAGTACATAAATGTGTTAAAAAACACGTTATTACCGTATTTTAAGCCAGGACGTCGCATACCGACAGGGCGTATATTTATGCAAGATAATGCTCCTTGCCATGTGCCAAAAAATATTAAGAAATTCTTTGAAGACAATCACATACCTCTTTTACGTTGGCCCGGAAATTCACCGGACCTCAATCCCATCGAGAACGTATGGAATCGACTAAAAAGTAAGATATATGAAAGAGAAAACCCTACAAAGGAAATATTAAAGAAGAATATAAAGAATGTATGGGAGAACGATGAGGATATAAAAGAGACAATCATATCTTGCATTGAAAGTATGCCCCGAAGAATTAAGGGTTATTAAAAATCATGGATTATGGACTAAATATTAATTACTTATTTAATATTTACATATGTTACATATTTTTACAATATATTTTATAAATAAAAAATATAATACATGTATAGTTCATATTTTATAATGAAGAAACTACAAAATATTGAGTGTTTCAAGTAATTTGGCCAGGGACTGTAGTTTTTGAGATTACTTAAGGTTTTTACGAAATGCAGTCGTTTCTTTAACGGCCTATATCTTAAACGATTTGCACGCTAGAGCGGTAATCCAAATGTTATTCGATTGAGTATTTCTCACAATTTGCGGCAACATATCGAAAAAAAATGTATGTCAACTAGATTCTACAAGATCTATTGTAATATACGAAACTGTGTAGATAAGGTTTTTTGCTAAAATGCATAGTGGTACGGCGAAATACTATGAGCTCTTGTTTTTGTAAAGATATTCATTAAAAATAATCTTGTAAAATCTATTTTATGCGTACAATATCAACATCTACTCCATGTGACCACTATTTTCCTTCATACTAACTATATTAACCCGAAAAACTTATCCGCACAAAGACGCATTTTAGGTATACGAAAATGTTTATCAAAGAATTTCTAGAGAGCTTCTTTGTCCCATTACGGAAAAATAAACAGAGTGTTCTATTTGAAAAAATTGAAATAACACGAATCAAACTTGGCAATGATTTCGATAGCCATCTTGTAGAATCTAATTGATATCAATGTCTTTTCAATGTGAGCTGATGGCTCCAAAAAATACTCAATCCAATAAAACTTGAATAACCACTACAGCATGTGAGACGTCTAAGATATCAGCCATTAAACAAAGAACGGTATTTCCCAAATATCTCTAATTATGCTAATTATCTCAAAAACTAAGTTAGATAGATTTAGGGAATGGTGAAGAAAGCTGGCATGAATTGAAGAGAAGCACCGAAAACCCGGTAATATACAGAATATTCTGTTAAAAAAAACAAACTTATATCGTGCGTAGCGGATACTTGAACATAATTTTATGTTATGCGGAACTTATCTCCGAATAATTATTTGAAAATTATTTCTTTAAATTGTGTATTAGGTCCTTTTATGCTTAATCTAGGTACCAAAAATCGCATCTATTTGGTGCGCGCTTCCGGAAATTAGGACAATAGCACCTTACTACTCAGAATTTAACGGGAATTCCAAAAATGCAATAGCATGTAATATGTTTCACTAAAAAAATACAACTCTGCATAGCTACGAACTTATGAGACATAAGTCTGTAGGTTTCGATATAGTTTTAAAACATCCTACAGCCAGACCTCATAACAAGAAAAAACCGTTTTGAAAAATCTTCGTTCATAAAAGCAGAATCTTCCGAACCCGCGGAGAATTCACTGCGAATTGATCGTATACACGCCAGGTCGACTCCAACCACTATAGTTCATTATGAGTTCATTCATTCACTTTAAGAATATAGCGTTGGGCAAGATAAGCTTATATTTTCGACGTTTGCCATTGACAAATACCTAAATTACGCACGACGAAAGAAGCTGTCTCTGCATACAAAACTTATGTTGGGTAAAATAAAATATTACTGATCGCTACGTTTTTATAATGTCAGTTGTCAAATTTATTAAAATATTTATCATTAGTATTTAGAGTTACTTTCAAAGAAATTAAAGGTTATAATAGCACTGAGATTTTACTTTCAAATTACCCGCCATTATTTAATCGAGTTAAATTTTGGCAGTGTCATATGAGGCGAGTTCGGGTATTCATTCGGAATAACTCCATTTACTCCAAATACACTACTCGCGCTCTTTCGCGTTCGGGAATGTCGTAGAGTTACTCCATCCATTTGTTTAAGACTATGGATTGAGTGATCCACTCTTGCTCTGTTCCTAATCCTCTCCACGTGCTCTGTACTCTTGATCTGCTCCAAACGAATACCCGAACTCAGCTATGGACGCCGATTGTAGCGTTATCTACTGTATTCTTAAAGTGAATGGAGCATAATTATATCGGCAACTATCGGCATCGTAGAAATCGTAGTGGGAAAGCAATGTCTATCACGCAACTAGGGAATGGGATGAGCGATAGTCAACTAATGGATGTATTTGTCTTTATTTGCGTTCTTATTCTGGTTAATTATATCGTGTACTCGTCTAGCATTTTTATTTTTATATTCGCTTGGCTAAAATTAGGATAGTTTTATAGTTCCATCTTCAATTTTTTCCACTTCTCATTTCATAAATTTTAAGCTCTAAAACGAGGTTAAAACAATTCCAATCAAAAACGTTGGAGTTATTATTAATTACAATTATATCAAAGAAAAATATTATTAAATGGCATCATCAAGAGCATTCATTTCAAATATTATCGATTCATTTTACGGTAGGTACCATTCTCGTCCCAGCACCCAGCACTGAAACTCTATCACGTATTATTAAGCGTTTTGAAGGTTACGGTTGCATTACACCGCGTAGGCACAAACAGACGGAGACCACAACTACAGAGCAATAATGATCGTAATTCATTAATTTATGCCGCTGTAGAAGAAGGTTGTACAGCCCATCTCCGGTACTATTGCCAAACAACTCGATACTTCTGCTACAACAGTATATCAAGTATTGAAAAAAATCATTACAAATCGTACAAATTTGCTGGAGATGCAGATAACAGGTTACAGTTCTGCCAATAAACGATCGACCAACAGAACGAGAACGAAGACTATTGGAAAGATATTATTCACAGATGAAAGCACGTTCCCATTAAGTCAATTATTGGTCAACCGAAAATCAACATAAGCCGTGATTTACTTTCACTCAATATCGCCAAAAATTAAACGTTTAGGTAGGGTTATTAGGAGAGCACGTGATTAGTTAATTTTTTTATAGAAGGAAATCTATGAAGTAATCGCTGTATTTGAATTTATTACAAAATCAAACTGTTCCGGCAATTTCAAAAATATCAAAATCGTATTTTAAGCACTTGGGGAACTATTCGCTGGCCACCTGGATCACCAGATCTAGCACCATAGATTTTTTTCTATAGCATCTTATAAATAAATATAAATATAAAATAAAATGTTTGATCTTCGGGAACAGCAAGCTTAGCAGAATCGCACTATCGTGGAGGTTTGGTATTGGTAACATTCATCACTAAAATACTTTTAAATACACAAAGAGGTTTCTTTTTATAATCGACTGGGATATTTGTATGAATTAGGTGGAAGATTTGAACATTTATTACAATAGAATTTACTAAAAATTTATTTTACTTTATTTTTTTAAATTCAAATTAACTTTATTGCATAAAATTTATTTTACTTTGCTTTTTGGAACCCATTTTTATTTTGTTACTTGAAATCTACTTTACTTCACATTTTTGAATTCGTTTTAATTCTAGTAGTTTAGTGTTGTTTACTATAACAACCCCCTATAAAAGAAAAGCGGCCTTTCTTTAATAACATAACCTCGCCTACACCTTGTAGGTTGCTAGCAACATGCAACCTATTTTAATTTAAATAATTTTTAGTGAATTTTAATATATTTTATAAATTATAACCATGTCAAACACTGTTTTTCTTGTGTGTAGCAACTTACTTCATATATAAACGACAATTTTACGAATAGCTGTTACCTTCCGCAAGGTACACTGACGAGCCGTAAACGGCGAAACGCGTGTCTGTACATGGTGGATAGGTGGTAGCTGACATCACTGTTTTTTTCTTGTTTGTTGGATATTTGACATCTCCTAATTTTTCTTCTCCGATGAAGCATAAAGTATGCGAAAGCTTAAACATTCATAAAAGAGATTCATTCACTTTGTGTTCGGCTATAATTCCCAGTATTGTTTTCCATCTTCCAGGGTTGTATAGCAATAATGCCTCGATAATTTGGAACACCTGGTATAGTGATGTAATCTTCATAGAAACTTTATAACTCTCGCCTTGTTCCAAACAAATAATTATTATTTTACATATAGCATAGGTAAGTTGTATTTTACAAAATAGTATACATGCATACAATAATTATTATTCTTTAAATTTCTAGATATACATAAAAATACTAATGTAAAGACTAATGACTAAAGATGTCGACAACAGCTTCGATCACAAACGTCAGCAAAGCACTGAATCCCTTTAGGCTACACGACAACATATTGACTGCATTCGACTTCCTCGTATGTAATACCACTGCTGCAGCACTCACTCGTGACAGCTTCACTAATGACAGTATAGTGGAAGAGGAGTTCCGTATATCGTTTACAAAAAGTAATGTCCCATATTTCTCTCAGTAAAAAATGGAAGAAAAGAAAATAAAAATCTGTACACTAACTCTTGGTCTTCGGGTTGGAACCGCGTTGTTGTCGTAGCTTTGGTCGACGTTTGGTCCACACTCTAATGGGACATCTTCAGGGCTGTTACTGCACACTGACTGTGTGCATATGAAGGGCTGGGTGCAAAAACCAGGCAGGTAAGATTTAGTAAACTTTTGAGAATTAACAAAAGTTTGCTTATATTGTTGTTAGAATGTATTGTAGCCGATATTTTTGATTTAGTTTTGTGAGAAAATATTTACCATTATTTGAAAAAAAAAGTAAACTTCTAAAATGGGAATTATTCCCCTAAAAATGGAGCTACCTGGTTTTTGCACCCAGCCCTTGATATAATGGCGGCGGAATACGATTCCATTATAACATGGCTGTTGTTTGTGGAGTTTTTAATAAAAACATTTTCGTAACTTAAGTCATCATATATGCGATACGAATCCCATTCTAAATAATTCGTTATTGTTAACGAGAACTGTAACTACTTGTTATTTAAATATGCAGATGTATTATGTTTAGAGTGGGCACTTTTTAAATTTCGCGGTTGATTTAAGTTGGTAGTTGCGGCAATAAATGGCACGTACCGTTACCTCTGATATGTAAGAAGGCCTAACAGCTCTGACGTCAGCAGGCTATGATGTATATTGTCTTAGGTGAACGATCAGCCATAAACGCGTTTACACGTTCAGACTGTCTCTGCGTTTTGAATTGGTTTATCCAATTTATGTTGGTTTTATTTTAAAAAATACTGTGTAGTGATATTTCCGTACTTTGTTGGTGATACCTCTAATGTTTTTCTAGTGTTGTATAAGCGATAAAACCTTTTTCTAACCTATAGTACTCCGGCGTCGTGTACTAAGATTTGTGAGTTACACTTTGTAAAAGAAGATATTTATTTCTCAACAGCTACAGATTCGAGGACCGGTGAAACTATAACTGTATGATTAAAGAATTCTAGGCTTACAAAAGATGCTATTCCAACTCAATTTCCCTAACTGTCCGTTGTATTTGACAAAAAACGTGAAGATTTTATTGTTCAAATAGTTTTATATTCTTGCGTTATATTTAACAAAATTGTTTTTGAACACGAAGAGATGTTTTTAAATATATATAATAAACGTTTTAATACAATATATTTTAAATTATATCACCAAACATAGCCATTTGGATACTGATATATGTAAATGTCATATTCACAGCAGTGAACGTATTGCAACAATTATAATAATTTGTTTTACAAATACCCTACTTAAAAATTATTGTGGGAAAAGTAATGATAGATTAGGTAAAACACCACATAATAGAAAATTAAAGACCTTAGTTAAATAGCATGTCTCGTGAAATTGAACAAAATTTCAAACAAAATTGTAATTACTGTATCATTTCAATCTTAGTTTCGTCCAAATACATGTACAATTACACATAATAATTAGTTGATTAAATATCAACCACAAATACATCTTTCACGAAAACGGTGCTCGGCTACCTACGTTTGGTTTTTACTTTGAAACTTCGTACTTCCAAAATAAAATCGAATGGATTGCGAAAAAGAAATGTAAAAGACGATTCCTTTACCGCTAAGGCTAATATCGTGTATGGCGATACATCATTTAAACAGCGTGACGTCATCGAAGAGCTGTTAGCCGTTCTATATCGGTGGTAACGGCTGAGACCTTGTTGTCTCGGTGGTAACGATTCTACGCGCACGTTTTTTACTCTGATAGTTACTACACCGGTTGTCTAAAAAAAATTGAAACATGTGGAAATAACATTAGAAATTAACCAATATAAAATTACAACTGCCTGGTTGTATTTAAAAGGTTGCTGATGTTCAGATACATCATTATGAAAATTGAAACTTATTGGTACAAGAATTATTAAGTGTCAATAGGTAAAAGTATAAAAATCTAGCAATTATTTTTATATTTATTTTTAACAGTGACGTCATCGGAGAGCGTCCGGGCTTACTAAATCGGCGGTAACGCATATACGCCAATTTCTAAACGTAATACAGACAAATATATCCTTTATTGCTGCAAAATTTAAAAAGTTGTTTGTTATAGAAAATGTATCGCATAGCAAAAAATTAGACATTTTTATACAAAACTGATTTTAATGGACAATAAAACATTTTTGTACGTGTTTTAATTATTTTCACAATTAAAAAGATGCCCGGAAGATTTTTTTAGTAAAAACGTCAATTCTCATTTTTTTTAAATAAAAGAACATACAGTTACTAATATTTATTAGAAGTACTTTCACATCACCTGTCGAATTATTATGCGAATCGACACGCTGTCTAAAGTAAGCAGCTCATCTAACAAAACCGTAAATCTAGGGATACGTAATCTACAATTTTTCTTGCACTGTTTTTCGATTAAAAACTAAAGTATCGCACACTATTCCCTTTACCAGGCGATGATTGAAATTAGGACAAGTTACAATTTGAGAGGACAGTTCAATCCTGTTTTACTACCACTCTTGTAGGACTAGATGTGAATATTTTGGTTTGTTGGCTTCTATTACTCCAAGTCATTTGAAAAGAACTATATTAGGTATTTATTATAAAATTACTGTCACTACTTAATGTCTATTTGTTATGTTGGTATATTAAAACCCTATAATGAACTATTACACCGTATTTTAAACCTTAAACTTGCGCTCAAAAATAAATAGATAAATCGAAATAAAGTTTAAAAAAATAAAGTATATTTATAAACACAATATTCAACAAATAAGTTTCTTCATGCCACAAAATATAAAGATCTATATAATTATTGATTATAATTGTAATAATTTATCAGAACAGTTAAAGTTTCCTCATAATGAAATAAATCCAAAATTTCGTCAATTGAAATATGTACATCACATCAGTTATTATGTCTGTTAAATATTCAGTGTACAACTAATTCTTTAAACTTATTATGAAAATAGAATTAATAAACACTAACACTGTATGAATTAAAGTTAGAAAGTAAGTTTAGTTTTGTTACAAGCATACATTTATATTTATGGATTATTTAAAGATATCCAAAACCAAATGTCAAATCACAAATCAATCATTTTGTTTCTTAAATAATTCTTTAAATAAATACAATACATTTTCTGTCAATACAAGTACCTTGGGATCTAGTTTTGATGACAAAAACCTGTAATTAAATCAACAATTGATCTTTTGCGTTTTAATATACCAGCACACAATAAGCTAGAATTCTTAATTGTATTTTTAAACACGTATATATATTTCAATTAAGGATTGCATAAATCCGAATATCGGTGGCGAAATGGGAAACTAAATTTATCCAAAAATAACGATATTTTATATTACTTACGGAATGTCTTGAAAAACATAATATTACTACTAATTATACCAATAACTTAAATTAATCTCCAATATGGGTTTATTACAGATAGGTTTAAATTTACACAATTTACTAATACAAATCACTTAGTATTGTGAGGTGGCGATGCTGAAGTCTCTTCGTAGTAGAGTCGCAAAATAGTAAAGGAAATCAATGCATATATCCATTCAATACAGATACAGCGGATGAAGCTTGGCACAGCCGTAACCCGTGTGTGGAATGAAGTCTTACTGATGTGTAGAATTGCTTACGAGAAAATGAGGCATTCAATCGCATTTTAATTTGATTTATGGTTCTTCCAGTTATGTTGCAATGTTCCCGGCTTTGTGCTTTCAGAAAGAAATAAATGTCTCAAAAAGATAAAACAATCTTTGAATAAAGCACTTAGCAATAACATCAAGATATTAACTAGCGGTGGAACAGTGGGACGCTGATCATACAAACGATCGCATTACTTTCTTTGTAACTATCTCACTCTGGCAACTTTGAATTTTCGCGCGACTTTATGCGAGTCGCGCGAAAATTCTGCCAAATCTGTGTACGGCCAAGACTAGTCTCCTCGTTAGAGCTGCCTATACTACTGATTAAGCGACGAATTTACCAAAAATGTATTCATATTTGGAATTATTGTTCTTATGTATATTTTAATACAGAACTGTACTTTACAATTCGATTAATCATGTACAAAGAAAATAATATAGGTCCAAATAAAATTAGTTTCTTATTTATCTTTACTTATATTATTTTATTAAGTTTACTACGAAGCGGCCAAGGCAACGACTCTGATGTGAAGGAGAAACTGGCTATCTAATTATTAAGCGAAATATCTTGTGGTTATGTATACAACGAAAATGTTGAACGTTTTTGCGGAAATAAAAGAAAGACAATTTAATTTTTGTTATAAACTTATACAAATTTTATTCTAAATTACCATTTTAGTCTCTTCAACACAAGTTACACACTTCGACACTTATTGAATATGTAATTGCATTATAGAACTTGCAAAAATTGTGCTGATAGTAACCAACACTCAAATATATACGATACGCTCTAACCTAACTAACAATACTTTCTAACTTTTCCCCATAATTTAAATGCGTATTACATATGCTGCGTTTTATCAAAATGTTTATACTTTCTTATATTAGGTACCTTTTTTCGCAATTTTCTACTAGAAGTAATATTTAAAAAAATATTTATTTACATATAAGAATTTACACTAGAGCGTCCCGCACCGTCTGCGGTATTTTCTTTACTATACTACTATGATCAATTCCTGCATTGGTCGCTAATACGCCACGGCTATTGGGATAAGCAACCGTTTCTTCGTACGAATAGAAATTACCATATATATCAGTTAATTTACCACCACTGGCTACTAACACAGCTTCTGGACCACAAGTATCCCACTTCTTACATCCCTTACTTGCAAATACATATGCATGAGCTCTTCCCTCTAGTAAAAGGAGTACCTAAAAAATAAATATGAAATGGATAAATACATATGAATGATATCAATTTGGGCTTATAAAATTCGTACATTAATTCTAGGCCATCTAGTGTTGAAATGGCAAATTAGCGTGTGTACAATTCGTAATTATAATGGAATATTTGTTCAATAATAATAGCCCACTCCGCACCACACAAATTATTAATTAACTCGGAAATATCGTTTCGAATACACATGGGTCATCATCCTCAGCCGTGTACCGATTGATGTGAGAGAATATATTTAATTCTAACGAACCCACTCTATTCCTATTTTTCAAGAAAAATATATACAAGTACCTACTTTTGCCGTTTAGGCTAGAAAGCAAGTTAAAGTAAAGAAAAAAGGCGGAAAAGGTCTGTTACCACGAACCGAGACATGTGGTCATTCTACTCTAATGAAAATCGAATGAGACAACGGTTATGTCCTTTCTGTTCCTCAAAATTGTGTTCTTTCCTGCTCTACCCTTAAAAACTAAAGATGTATGCGGAATGTATCCATGTAATCTGTCCAAGTGGCTAGTAAATGAATACAAAAATCTACCCATCAAAGTAGATAGTCTAGAAGTAGATTCGTTAGATTTTGTAAATAAGATAAATAATATTGGATTAGAAAATGAGGAAATGTTGATCATTTGATGTTTGTTCACTCTTCCCTGGCCTGCCGATTTCAGAAACCATAGAATATTTAGTTGAGTTCTTAAAACTTAATAAAATTGATGATGACAGAATTGCGGAGTACAAATGACTAACTTTACAGGATCCAAAACCGTTTCCAAATTTGGGGCAAGTATTATGAACAACGAGAACACAAATTTGATGAACAGAAAGGACATAACCATTGTCTCACTCGATTTTTATTAGGGTAGAATGACCACATATCTCGGTTCGCGATGGCAGACCTTTTCCGCCTTTTCTCTTTACTTTATTTTAACTTGCATTCTAGCCTAAACGGCAAAAGTAGGTACTTGCATATATTTTTCTTGAAAAGTAGGGATAGAGTGTTCGTTAGATTTAATATATGTTCTCTCACATTAATCGGTACGCGGCTGAGGATGGTGACCCATGTGTCTTCGAAACGTTTCTAGTTAATTAATAATTTATGCGGTGCGGAGTGTGATGAAAATATTTTGTTTGGGATATTTGTTGTTGTGTATTTATCTAAATCCATAACTGGTTTTTATTATTAAGGTTGACAGTCTGGATATTTTACAAAAATTAAAAAAGTAATTCAATTTCTGATATAAAAACTTTATACTGTTGTGAAATAAATATTAAGTGTAGTCGAATATTCAATCGTTTTTCTATTAACTGCATATTAACCAACAGCAAAAGCACTACTTGTTTGGTGATTTAGCCGATAACCAACAACAACGAAGATAGCAACAGTCACCCGTCACTTTTTTCTGTACTTCTTGATTTCTTCTTTCTCTTCTATATAGCATAAATATAAAAGACACTGCCATCAATTACAAAAACACGCGATTTTGTAATAAACGAACCCAATTCTTTTACATGTGGTGCCGGCCCAACTGTCTTGCCATAACAGGCGAATGGTGTCTTGGATTGTACCGGACTCGCTAGAAAAATCTGCCACTTGACCCTGGTAGACCGTTTTACCACTGGGTCAATCAGCCGCTTAAATTACGGAGTTGCTATATATTATTTTAGATGGGTGCACTTCCAAAGTTGCACGGCAACTGTCGCGCGGCAGTTGCTGCCTAACTTCGCAAGTGCACCCATATAAAATAATGCTGCAAAGTACTGCCGTTTGCCGCCGCGACTAATAACATAACTCTGCTTGATTATAACAGGTAAATTTTGTTGGAAATCAAATGATTTAGGATTATTTCTTGATAGCTTTATTTAACACGATTAATGAAAAGACCTTATAAACAAATCAGAAAGCGCGGTGAAACGCACTTAACAACACTTAGCAGTACCACAAGAGTACATTGTATTAACAGGTTAGGTCCTGGACTTAGCCGTTTATTGCACGGTTTCCAGAATTAGACAACCAACAAAACGGTTGTCCTTAATTGTGGTCTAACTTACAGATTTCATTTTGCACTGAACAAGAGAATTTACTACTGTATATGTCAATCTGTCCCTAATATGGACTTCGCCGGTTATTTAATTGGACCGTTCAATTGTAAGGGACAGTTTGTAAGGCGACCTCCAAACGCGGCACTTTTCCCGCAATTTACAAAAAAAAACTATTGAACATGCACGCCCCAATATTGTGATATGGGTCTGTCTTTCTTGGTATGAAGTGGGGGCAATTTTTAGAATTCTTAAGATTATGGTTCAAGATATCTTTTAGAAATATTAACCAACATCAGGTGTCCTTAGACAGATGAAGAACTGCCGCTTCGTTGGGTCTATCGGCAGAATAACGACAAAAAAAAAATGGTTTGATGAAAATGATATTAATGTAATGTCTTGACCAGCTCAGTCGCCGGACATCAACCCCATAGAAAAGTTATGAGCAGACATAAAAGCGGTTGTAAATAACAAAAAACCTAACTGTGGATCAAATATGAGAGGTAGTGCACTCTGTTTGGACATATATTCCAACGGGCAGTGGCGGATGTTCGATACAACCCTCAGTATAACTGCGAGTCTCAAAAAGATCTATTTCGTAGTTCTACGTTTGTTTTAAAAATGTTACCTACGTCGCGAAAACGACCAATGTTGGACAAAGTTACAGAATTTATAACAGAAATGCCTGACCTAAATTATGATGGCGTTAAAATTCAATGTGTAGTTTGTAATATCCCTTTAATGTGTTAGTCCAAAAGGGAATGTCTACGTCACGTAAATAGTAACGGGCATTCTTCAAAAAATAATTGCACACGACACTATGACAAATTTAAATTTAATTTATGTGTTACCTTTATTGCATGTAATCTACCGTTTAATTTACTAGACAAGGAAGCATATGTCTTCTTTTGAAATAAATATTCGGACTGCAAATTACCGTGCATCGTTACAAAGAATTGTGCCATCTGCTCGTGAACATGTTGAAAAAAGAATTAAATCGGACTTGAAAGATAAAAAACTGTGGTTATGTGTGCACGAAACAACAGATCGTAAAAAACATTCTATGGTTAATGTAATGGTACGTACAATGGAACCACATCAATCTTCACGTTCAATTCTATTAGCTTCCAGACGAGTACAACAATGTACTGCCGAAGTAATTTCAAAGTTAGTGTTAAATACATTGGAAAAGTTTGAACTTTCAACAAACCAACTGTTGATGTTTATGAGTGATGGTGCCGCAAACATGCTTTCTGTAGGCCGATCTCTTAAAAAACATTGTGCTAACTTGTTACATATTACATGTAAAATTCATGCTTTCAGTCATGTGACAGATAGTATTAGAAAATGTTATCCTGAGGTAGACGCTTTAATAGCGTATACAAAAGCAGTGTTTGTCAAATCCCCAAAACGTATTCGCAAATTTCACAAACTGTGCCCCCGTATGCCTGAGTCACCAGAACCTATTCTTACACGTTGGGGAACATGGTTACAGGCCGCGTTTTATTATCAAATATATAAATATTTTGAGAATATTAAGAACGTGGTTTTACAATTCGATCCAAAGGAAGCTGCGGCTATCAAGGAAAGCCAGTCGAAATTTCAAGATAGCCAGGTTAAAACGGATTTAAGAACTATTGAGAACAATTACTTCGGACTAGTGGAGGCAATAGAAAAATTACAAAATCCTTCGGTGTCGTTAGTGGAATCTCTGCAAATAGTGCAACATGTTCACGCACAGCTATGCGCGGTAGAAAACACAAAAAAAAATGTTTGTTCTAGAAAGGTTTGAAAGTGTTTTAGAGAAAGATTCTGATTTTGGCACATTAAGACAAATTTGTGAAGGTGCGTCAACAGAACCGTTAAGTTATTTGCAAGATTATTTTAATTACGCAAATATAACGTCACTAGATGTAGAACGTTCGTTTTTTTGCATATAAACACACTTTTTCCTCACGTCGCACTCGGTTTGCCGAAACAACTGTGGAAACATATCTAATGTTGCAGATATTTAACAGACATTACTCAGTTTGCGATTTCACGGAAGACTCTTAAGACGGTAAGTGTTTGAGCACGTATTATATTTTATTTCTGACCATTTATTTTGTGTAGACTTTTATGCGCCCGCCACTGGCTGTTATCGCAAATTGAGCAACTCTAATTATGACTGCTATTTTTATGCGCGCCCATAATACACACTTCATATAATAAATATATATATATATAATAAATTGTCTAAATTGAAACTTTAGTTTAATTGAAAAATAAGTTGCTTGTAGATAAGCTTTTGGCGTTTAGGTATACTGTAATAATAAAGTCAGCACTTTATTTCCACTGCACCTTAACATAACGTAGTTATTAAATTACATTTGGTGCCACTTCCATTTTTATGCAAAAATTTGTAAAAGTGATGTGAAAACCTCCATTCCAAGTAACAAACGCTTACACATTTAAATAATGTTCTTAACTGTAATTTGGCATGTCAATACACACGTTCTTGGAAAAGGTAAATATATTTATTAAAACGCAGTTATTTAAATGGCTAAAAAATTATTACTAATTAAAAACAGTGAATATATTATTTTGGTACAGTTATTTAAATTGATTTTAAAAGGTGCTCAAACTTTCTGCATTATAATTTCATAAAAGTCTGTAACAAAAAAAATCCTGTATGGTATGTACTTTTTGACACACATTGTATATAGGGCAATAAAAATATTTTACATTTTCTATAATTTGCTTTTGGATTGATTAAGAAATGAATTGAAATCTACTACAAAAGGTAACGTTAATATTCTAACCTTATGACCTGCTCCGCCAACTCTAATAACTTCATCAGGTTTTAATGCGTCTAATGCTTCTTGAACCAAGGCATTAGAATGGGATCTAGTTGTAGTAATAATTAGTTTACCCTCAGCTGTTGTTTGAGGAATATAGCCTCCTACACCTAAACCAACCAAGCCCCAAATTGTGCGACCTATCTTATCTGCATCATTCAACCAATTATAGTACGGTTGATGAATAACTCCAGCAACAGCTCTTCCCTTCACTGATAACCCAATCAATACTGTAACGTGATCTAATAAACCCTAAAGTTAAAACAAATCTATAAAAATGCTTTGGAAATATTATCAAAATAAAAATAATACCTGTGCATATTCAGAAGTTCCATCTAATGGGTCAACCCAAACTACAATGTCTTTAAGACCCACATTAACGTATTCCTCTGGACAATGCATCGATAAAACACTCTGATCACAATCTGTTACCACCCAATCACTAGGAACCTATGATAGGTACTTATTTCAAGTAGTTTAATAAAGAAATAATCTTACTTCTGAGTTGCTGTTGCCTTCTTCTCCAATTATTGTCAAATTTGGATATTGTTGTGTCAAAGATACCATAATACATCGCTGGGCTGATCTATCTGCTTCTGTCTGCAAATCATTTTTACCCTGCGGAAAATTAAATGTTTAATAGTAAATATTGACAATGTAAAATAATTAAGGATTACTTTTTCAACAATGCCTAAATCACCTCTACTCATTACATCGCGAATTATTTTTCCAGCTCTTGTTGCAGCTCTTATCGATGATGCTAACAGTTTTAGTACTAAAGGAGGAGTTTGTGCCATCATCTATTAACCTATTTAAAAAAAGAATAAAAAAGGTTTAAAGAGAAATTAAAGCGGGAATATCTACTTTCACTTACACTTTCCTTAATGCTAGGTTAAATTTAAGGATATATAAACATAAATTTTTTGAATTACCACATTGTAACCTACAATCTACAACCATAAATACGATTTAATAGAATACCACTTTTTTCTGCTATATGTTCTTGATAATTTTAAGTTTTTATTTCTTCAAACAAAATACTGTAGATGCAACACGGCAAATGAAATACAAAACACCCAATAAATGGCCTACAACAATACAAAAAGTTGAACTTTTGACAGCTTGTTATCTTATATCGTACGACACAGCAGGACAGCAGTTGATGATTAGCAATTTAAAATACGCTAAAATAATTTCTTTTGTAGTATCTGTCCTAAGATATTCAAACATACAATGTTATCGTCAAACGTTAGCACTTAGCGCATTTTATTTCGTCTTACAAATAATTGTGTATTTGTATAAACAATATTAAGTTTATACAAATGTTTATTAGTAAGGTATAATACATTCGCATACAGTAATCTTACTACTATTATGATTTACAACTGTATGTGAGTGTGTGGTATGAGGACATTTTTTGTATAAATTCTTGATAATGATTAATGTGTTCGCATATTCTTTTAAATTGCATTCGAAAACATAAACAGCAGAACGTCAATCATCTGAACTATGGCATGTATGGGTGTGATTAATCATTATAATATATATACGAGGTTCAAAAAGTAAGGTAACGAGATCTGAGGCCGGATGACGTCACGCTGTTTAGGTGATATATCGCCATGCACGATATTAGCCTAAGCGGTGAAGGAATCGTTTTTTTGCATTTCTTTTTTACGTTTTGAAAGGCTTCCGGTTTAAAGAGAATGCCAGTCGTCAACTGAGCCCTTCTTCGCATCCCATTCGATTTTATTTTGGAAAAACGAAGTCTCAAATCAAAAACCAAACACGTAACCGAGCACCCTTTTCGTGAAAGATGTAGTTGTGGTTGATATTTAATCGACTAATTATTATTATTTGTAATTGTACATATATTTAAACGAAACTAAAGTTGAAATGATACAATAATTGCAATTTTATTTGAAATTTTGTTCAATTTCACGAGAAAATTTACAGACACCCCATTTAACAACGGTCTTTAATTTCCTATTATGTAGTGTTTTACCTAATCTATCATTACCTTTCCCATAATAATTTTTAAGTAGGGTATTTGTAGAACAAGTTATTATAACTGTTGCAATACGTTCACTGCTGCGAATATACGAATATGACATTTACATATATCAGTATCCGAATGGTTATGTTCGGTGATAAAATTTAAAATATATTGTATTAAAACAGAACGTTTATTATACACATTTATAAACATCTCCTCGTGTTAAAAAATTATTTTGTTAAATATAACGTAAGAATATAATACTATTTGAACAACAAAATCCTCACGTTTTTTTGTCAAATACAACGGACAGTTAGGGAATTGAGTTGGAATAGCATCTTTTTTAAGCCTAGGATTTTTTTAAACTTACAGTTATAGTTTCACCGATCCTTGAATCTGTAGCTGTCGAAAAATAAATAATATCTTCTTTTATAAAGTATAACTCACAAACCCTAGTATATATTGTTGGAGTAAAATTTTCCCTATCCAGAGCACAAACCCATTTTTTACACATCTGAGGAGCAAAGGGGAAATCGAATGTGTGAACTTTCGGTCCATTATAATTACCGCGGCACTCACGTATGCAAGAGGTATACGGCATTGTTATAAATACGTAATACATAAAACACCTTTAGACAGCCGACGGCACAGAATACGTGTAAAGGGTCGGCGAACACCTACAAACAAAACAGCCAACACTGCAGTATAGACCGTCCTAGTCACGCTTTTACGTTACAGAAAAGGTTTTATCGCTTATACAACACTAGAAAACATTACATGTATCACCAACAAAGTACGGAAATATTACTACACCGTATTTTTTGAAATAAAGCCAATATCATTTGGATAAACCAATTCAAAACGCAAGAAACGGTCTGAACGTGTAAATGTCAAATCTATAAATATGGCTGGTCGACTACCTAATGCAATATACGTTACGGCCCGCTGACGTCAGAGTTAGTTGGCCTTCTTCTCTGGGTGGTAACAGCCTAATGCGGTAGTATACCCATTTGGATCTATTAGGCGCATATAACATTTTCTTAATTTATTGGGTTAACACTTAAAGAAGCTTTAGATTAACCCAAACCGAAGCAACCTAAACTAATGTGTGCATATACCAAAACATTTTACAAAGGCAGATTGCCAATCTTTTTTTATAAGCAGACGAAAATTTCCTATTTAATTACCCCATTCAACTATTAACGAAACTAGACGAGTATCCACGATCGTTAAAAAATTGTTCAATCTATTGTAGAATGAAATCGGCATATTTCTACCAAGAAATATGCAACAATTGAACAAGTTCTTGACCACAAGAACTTGTTCAATCAATTGGCCAATAAATCGCGGCGTGTAAAACAGGTTTTACATATCTTAATGAACTTCGATCTTATAGATTTTTGGTATTTTTATACGATAATTATTTTAAATACGAAGTATATGCCGAGATACAAGCCGACAATCTCTCACTCGTGAAAGAAATCTCGTTCGAGTTACGAAATAATAAGTATTATACGAAAGTACTGATAAATATCTGTATTATCACGCTTTTTTGCAATGTGAGTTCCAAGATAAAAATATTTTTAAAATCCTGCTAGTCACGAAGCAAGTTTGCTTAGGTCTGACACAGATTTATCCTTATTTTAACAAAATGAAAGAAGAATACGTGCTTTATGGAGCAAAACCATCATATCCTATCTATCAGGAAAATACCGGAAAATTTATTTACCAAAAACTGGCATCGCGAGATGAAGATGAAGTGTTATTTGTAAGTACTACTATAGCATATTTAAAAATTCTATAAGATTGTTATTAAAATTTTATAACATGAATAGACTTCGTCATGTAAAGCCCGTTTGCAACGATGTATAATTTGATATATAATTCTGTAAAGAATTTTACAAATTAAATTATGTACCGTCGCAAACAGATTACATACAAAATTTGATACATCAGTTTCAAAAAAAAGGACATGCTCTAACTGTATAAGAATTTGATACATAAAATGAGCAGAAACATAAGCAATAGCCCAGCTTTGCTATTGTGATTATTTCATTTATTTCTGATAGGTGACAGTTTGGGGTTATGGACGTTGTAGTGCGATATACATCTACTTTTAACTGTATAAGCTTATAAAATGTCTTGGTCGCAGGAGCAGGTAACTTGTTTAATAAATTTATATAAAGAATAACAAATATCTCAACTTTGTTAGATGGTGGAATTGTATCTTGCATAAAATTATACGATTTTGCTATGGCTCCTTCGATTAAATTAAACAGATAAGCAAATTGATTTTAAGTCAGTTTCAAAAAATGTTATATGAAGAATGATCTAATAAAAATTCAGTATTTAATATGTGTAATATGCCTGCTCCTTGTGGGCATCTTCTTTTGATCCACTGCCTTTTTCTTCTATCTGAGTATTTATTGTCATATTTTCTTTTCCTTAACTTACAAAGAAATATTGCAGCAGTTGCCGCTGCGGCAGCTGTTATATATTTCTCATGCACTTTCATAATTCGAGTAAACTAAACTAACCTAAAAGTGTAGTTTATGTTTTCAAGTAGTTTGACATTTGTTATTGGGCAAGTTTTGTACAAAGTTATATACCTACTCTGCAAACAGATCAAAATATTTTCTTTATAGAAAAATGCAAAACTTATATACAAAATTTGTTACATATTTTTGTACAAAATTATACGTCGTTGCAAACAGGCTTAAAAGATGTTTCCTTACATTTTAATATTTTTTTTCTGATATTAAGCTTACAAGAAAATTTGAGCTACCAAAAACATTAGCAATGTTTATGTAACTATTGCTATATTCTTTTTACCAATTTGAATTGAGATTAAATTAAGTTCAAAGCGATCTGTAGTAAGACAAAATTTGTTTATCTTACTAAAACTGAGTTTGTTATTATTTGTCAAGCTCAGTTCATCTCAGATTTAAGTTAATATACAGGTGTTTGGTTCACCGACGTATATCTGAAAAGAGATGGTAGGAAAGTCGGCTTGGAACTTGTTAAATCACAAGTTGGGTTTGTCTCAGAAACCGTGACACATTGTATAATGGTATTTTTGGTTAAACAAGTTCCAAAGCAACTCTTCTACTATCTCCTTTCAGATATGCGTCGACGAACCAAACACCCTGTATAGATTATGTTTGTGGTTATAGAGTTATAATTTGTTTACTGAGTACTGAATCTCAGTTCGGTCCAATATTTTGCGTTTTTGTGTACCTATAACAGATAGAAATAAAAAGAATGTAAATTTAGATCTGACTCAACTTATCTAAGTTTGACTTACTTCAATCTTACTTGTAAGATGTTTTTCTGGCAAAAAAAATACAAACTTAGTATTGGACATTCAAACTAGTGACGTTACGAGTCGAATATTTCCAAGTAAAAGTCGAGTTTAGTGGTTTATATTGGGTCGTCACAATTCCAGGCTAGTTTTCTCTTTCCAAATTTTAATACTCGTACAATTTCATTAATTGATATCTAGTTCAATTTAAATTGCCGAAAGAGTGTGTTTAGGGACACTCCCGAACCTTCAGACCACACAATTAATTCATTAACGTTCAATTATTTTTTTTAATTTACCTCTGGTATAAAACATTACCATACCTTGCGCAGTTAAATATCAATTCGCCTTAAAATAAAATAAAACAACATATGTGTAAAATCTATGATCTCCTGCGTCGTCTGTTTAGTGTTATACTTGTCGTCTTTATAATTACTTCCACTGTATCCCTTTAATTAATTCATATTATTGTGAAAGAAACTTTCTTTCTTTTCTGTATATATGTACGTAGGTTATAGTTGGAGTTATTGTGGTTATTGTTAGAATTAAAATCATATTTTATTTTTGTATTTCATAATAATTAATTAGTTCACA
The DNA here is from genome assembly GCA_029619315.2 of Dynastes maya. Classification (NCBI taxonomy): domain Eukaryota; kingdom Metazoa; phylum Arthropoda; class Insecta; order Coleoptera; family Scarabaeidae; genus Dynastes; species Dynastes maya. The sequence goes on from JAROYE020000003.1 coordinate 34,520,237, forward strand.
AATTGTTCAATTAGATGTCCGATTTGGAGGTTTCGAGAAATAAGTTTTATTGACATTTCAAATGAAAATCACTTTTTGGAGTATAGCAAAAATTTTCCCCGCGATAAATTAGAAAAGTTATAGAAGTACTATCAATTAGAGCACTGCACGGGCTAGGAAAAGCCCGGCCCGCGGGCGTGCTCGGGCGGGCCTCGTCTCTTTTCATTGACTGACGGGCCGAGAATGTTTTATTAACTACATCGAATGGATATAACGTATGCAGTAAATGCTGTTTAGTTTGTACGATTTCGTTTTGTATTAACAATTTTAATGTATGCAATGTTATGTTGCGTTTTCTTTTGGTTTCATATAATATAGTATACAAGAACAAACAAAATTAATGTTTCATTCTACTCATTATAATGTAGTAATTAAAAAATGATTAGAAATAGACGGTGCAGATATAATTACTTAAACAGGCTTAAATAATTTAGACGGGCCAAACGGGCCTAAATTTCCTAACGGGCCGGGCCAGGCGGGCCTTGTCCCAAGGTAAGGAACGCAACGGGCGGGCCTACTCCATGCTGTAACGGGCCACGGGCGGCCCGTGCAGTGCTCTACTATCAATACTGAACACAAAATGAATTAGTCAATGTTCTTTCCATAGCAAAACACTTACTGATCACTAACGCTGGCCACGAGCGGTACCGCGCATCGGCGTAGAATCAGTTCGGACCGAGAGGAACGGTAGTATGACTTCGTCTGCGGAGCAGTACGGACATTTTCGCTGCCGGTCATTTGCGCAATTGTTTATCTGTCCTAGAAAAATTATGATTTCGTCAGCAAAACGACAGCGGTCGGACAAACTTCGAAAATTTATTGCAGAAATTCCAGACTTAATATATGAAGGTGCTAAAATTAAATGTGTAATCTGTAAAATCCCGTTAATGTGTTGGTCCAGACAACATTGTCTACGACACGTAAATAGTGAAAAGCATGTCTCAAAAAGAAATTGCGCACGAGACAATGAAAAATTTATATTTAATTTATGCGTTACGTTTATCGCATGTAATATACCGTTTAATTTACTAGACAAGGAACCATTTATCTGCTTTTGGAATAACTATTCGGAGTGCAAATTACCAAGTCGAACATCGTTACGAAGAATTGTGCCATCTGCGCGCGAACATATTGAACAAAAAATAAAATCGGAGTTGAAAGATCAAAAATTGTGGTTATGTGTCGACGAAACAACAGATCGGAAGAAACATTCTGTTCTTAATGCAATGGTACGCAAATTAGAACCTCATCAATCGGCACCTTCAATTCTATTAGTCTCCAAACGAATACAACAGTGTACTGCCGAAGTAATTTCAAAGTTAGTGTTAAATACATTGGACAAGTTTGAACTTTCAACAAACCAACTCTTGATGTTAGTGAGTGATGGTGCTGCAAACATGCTTTCTGTAGGCCGGTCTCTTGAAAAGCATTCTGCTAATTTGCTACACATTATGTGTAAAATTCATGCTCTCAATCTTGTGGCGGATAGTGTCAGAAAATGTTATCCTGAGGTAGACGCTTTAATAGCGCATACCAAAGCAGTATTTGTCAAATCACCGAAACGTATTCGCGAATTTCACAGACTGTGCCCCCGTATACCAGAGCCACCAGAACCTATTCTAACTCGTTGGAGAACATGGTTGCAGGCCGCGTTTTATTATCATAAATATTTTGACAATATTAAGAACGTGGTTTTACAATTCGATACAAAGGAAGCTGCCGCTATCCAGAAAAGCCAGTCGAAATTTCAAGATAGTCAGGTTAAAATGGATTTAAAAATCATTCACGACAATTACTTCAGGCTAGCAGATGCAATAGAAAAATTACAAAATCCTGCGTTGCCGTTAGAAGAATCTCTACAAATAGTGCAACATGTTCACGCACAGCTATGCGCGATTGAAGACGCAAAAAATGTTTCTGTTCTAGAAAAATTTGAAAGTGTTTTTGAGAAAAATTCTGATTTTGGCATATTAAGACACATTTGTGAAGGTGCGTCAACAGAATCGTTAAGTTATTTGAAAGATTATTTTACTTACGCAAATATTACGTCACTAGATGCAGAACGTTCGTTCTCTGCATATAAACGCATTTTTTCCTCATGCCGTACTAGTTTTGCCTAAACAACAGTTGAAACATATCTAATGTTGCAGATATTTAACAGACATTATTCACTTTGTGATTTCACGGAGGACTCTTAAAATGGTAAGTGTTTGAGCACGTGTTATTTAATTTTTATTTAAAAGATGAGCGAAATTATTTGCGGCAGCAAACACCTCTATTAGCAGAATAACTCTAGTGGAACGCGAGGCGTGGTCGACTCTACGCTACTGCGCAGTACCGCTCGTGGCCAGCTTTACTGATCACAATGTTTGCTACAACTCCAAATAGTGAAAGGAGTATGGGAAAGCTGAGGCGTATTAAAAACTACATGAGGAAGTAAGAAAAAATGAAAGTGTACTATGTAAAAAAGAAAAGTGAGTCGCAAACTAAACGGGTAGAAATATCAATATAAACAGTACAATATCATCACAATAAGTATGATTGTAAATATTAGTTAATAATCTCAGTAATTAATTATTGTGGTAACTATTAAGTAGTAGTATTTGATCAACTTATTTAGGAAGTCTTTTTAACCTTACTGAAATTGAAAGTTACGTGTATACAACGTGTCCACCTAGTGTGTGAGCGGAAGATAATTCTTTTCCTGAGCAATTTAGAGAAAAAGTTTTCAAATAAAAAATATTTGGAGACGAGTTCTGCACAACATGAAATTATATTTTCCGCAGCACACGATACAAGTCTGTTTTTTTAAATAGAACATCTTGTATATTATTATTAGACCAGGCACTTTTTAAATTTCGCGGATGATTTAAGTCGGTAGTTCCGGCAATAAATAACATATACGCTAATTTCTTAATAATAATAATAATCTTTATTGTTATAACAGCTAAACATAACAACCATACACCTTTTGCAATAGTTATAGGATAATAACAAAAAAGTAGCTAATATAACAAAATGGCCAGATTCAGTAATACCTGATTTTCAATTTGGCCATATGCAAAATGAAATACAATGAAAAAAGTGCAGTAGTAAACAAAGAGAAAAAAAATTAAACTAATTAAACAGATATGTACTAAACAAACGCAAGAAGACAAGGAAATGTGACCTGTATAGCATATATACAATTTAAATACATAAATGTATTAACATTACTTTAGGACAATAACTACTGGCATCGCGCTAATCCCCCAAGCCAAGATGAACCCGCAACCGCGACCGAAACGTGGGGATGCTCGACCCCAGAAGAAACTGAGGTAAACCATTGTACAAATGTGCAATATTTTAACTAAACGATCTTTCGAACAGGGCAGGACGATGGGCAGGTGTTGTAATAGCATGAGGAAACCGTATATTAATATTGTGCACATCGGTGCGAAATCTGATTTTAAGATAAAGATATGGGGGCGTTTTAAATATAATAATCTTATGAAAGAAACAGTACAAATGAAATACATAGTCTACGTTTGGCCATGTTAAACCATCCCAACGTCTCAAGCTTGTGTGACACATGATCGAATTTTTTAATGCCGCATATGAATCTAATGCCGGAATTTTGTAATTTCTGAATTCTACCGCGTAAGTTCTGTACTAAAGTGAACCGTTAAAATATATGAACAGTGTTGCAACGTTTGCCCGCTATGAAAGTATAAGGTAGGGAGTCGGGGAAGCAATCTATTTCTATTCTCTATCAGTATGAATACAATCGCCGTTAGGGGATGATCGCGACTCTAGCCACGCAGTTTATTTCTTTAATTGATCATCCTTGCCTTTCAACTTTTCTCCTTGGTTATTTTTGATTTGCTTTGTTTGTGTCTCGAAATTATACTGTGCAATACTTTTCCTTTTAATCACATTCTTATAAACTAAGAAGTCATGAAATAGTACCACATTAGAGATAGCACTGGAAATGACTGCTTATTTGAACATCTATTATAATAATAGGTTCAACTGAATACAACTGTTTACACATACAAATACGATTAATTTTGACATAAAATTCCATTAATTAGATTTAGAAAACATGTTTTCGTTTTGGAATTTTCCTTTAAAAGTTGATGTGTTTGTTAGGCACTTACTATAATTTAATACATTGGATATTTGGAAATGCAAAAATGTAATATAGTTATTTTATAATAAGAGGTTCTATTTAGTTATGGAATTCGTAATTTTTCCTTTTAAATTAAGAACGTTTTCTTTGTTTCATATACGACAATATCACATTAACTATTTATTATTATTTTATTATAAATCTCTGTCGAGCAGATACTTCGAGCACGTACGTTAGGCGACTGCAGGCAACTGACTTGCGACTCTGAGGGATTGTCTAGGAACAGAGAAGTGAAGAAGGCGTTCCAAGCACAAGCGAAAACATTATTCGCTATATGTATGGGACCAGCGCTAATAAATGAATCCTTACTTACCCTAGTATATGTTGTAAGGGTAGCTAAGCATGAACCATACACAATATCACAAAAATCGAAATGAGAAAGAACTAACGCAGAACACAGGGTTTCAATAGGGCTTTGAAAATGCTCATTCGAATACGTTTTGGTCCTAAGTGAACAGATGCGGCGCCCAACGCGCAGTTAACTGTCTCATGCCCAAATCTTCAGTCAATATATTACAAACACGTTCTTTCGAGATACCCACAGCTTCTGCTATCTCTCTAGCCTTAATTCGACGGTCGTTCAGCACAATTTGGTGAATTTTTCCAATGTTTTCGGTAGTGGTTGCAGTTTTTAGCCGTCCCGAATGTTCATGGTCAACCAAGTTGGTACGACCACATTCAAATTCAGCTGCCCAAAATCACTGTAGCAAACGATGCTGCAGAGTCTCCTTAAACAGCGTCCATCTCAGCTTTAATTTGCGTAGACGTATTGCCTTTCAAATGCAAAAATTTAATGATCGCTCAATATTCGTTTTTTTTTCAATTTTTACAGAGCTTTCTATAAGATGTATAAGTTCAAGAATTGAATTGGTTACTTGTTTGTAGTTTCTTATTAAATAAAAGCATTGTACGAATACCAAATTATTAAAATTAATTGAAGGTAGATAAAACAGATATCAAGAAAAAACCTAGCTTACATAATGTTTGTAAATAATCATATTACCGGTAAAAATGATTTGCACTGGGATGATATGCTTTTAGTGCTATTTTTTATTCTATTTCTAGTTCTGAACTAAAAAGGTATGTGCTCTGTTTTTTTTTGTGCATCTGTAAGTTCAAATTGATATTTTTTGTGTATTATATATATTTCTGCTTCTAGAAATGTATTCAAAAAAGTCCACTTCTCCGCGCCAACTTCATTATTATGATCAAACCGCTCAACCATGATGAAATGAGCAGAATTAGAAGCTTTGGATAGTGAAAATGAAAATGTTGTTAGTACTGTACTTATACTGTTATATACTGTTCTTATAGTACTTCCGAAAGTTGATGGACAAACGAATGATGAAAGTATTAACGGTGATTTGTGGCATATCACGAAGAGGCAGATGTTGATGATATTAAAGATATTGCTGGTATATTCATTATGGAGCGAAACGTTGAAATTGAGGTAATTGATGAATATGATCGTGATGAGACGATAGAAAATACCTTCAGTTTGGTGTTTTCACGCATAAGCTTTCTATCGATGGGCAAATGGTGCTTTACTATGGCCGCCATTCTTGTAAGATGTACATAAAGAACAAACCCATCAAATTTGGCTACAAGTGTCTTGTACTTGCCTTACTCTGGACCATATGTTATCCATGATCCAGAATTAGGCCCGGGAGCATCAGTTGTACTCTCGATGATGGAACATATGGAATTTCATGAATGCCATGAGCTGTTCATAGTTAATTTTTTTTACTTCTCATCATTTCATGTGCATACTAAAAGATGAAAATGTGTACTACTGGCACATATAGACTAGTTCAGTTTCCCAATCCTGAAAGTCCAGGGATGTTGAAAACAGGCAGTTACCTAAAGATTACAATGTTGTTTTCGTTTTTATTTGTAATTACAGGCGAGTTGATGCGAAAATAGATGCAGAAAACAAAATACTCGTATGTCGTTGGCAAGACAATCGCAAAGTAACAGTAGCAACAAACTACGATCGAATGGAGCCCGAAGTCAAGGTGCTGCGTTGGCAGAAATCAAAGAAAGATAAAAGTGGAAATATTTTGGAAAAGCCCCACCAGAAAAGAATCGAATACCCGGCACCACTACACAATTACAACATAGGAATGGGTTGATCTCCATGACAATGGTATACAAAATTACCGGATCAACGTTCGCTCTAAAAAATGGTATTGGCCTTTGTTTGGCAATTGTCACGGCAGTACTCTTGCAATGTTTCTTAAGGAAATATGAGCATGAAAAGTTGGGAAAAAAAGTGACCAAACATTAGATGAATCCATCTCAGAAGACATTTCGTGTAGATGTCGCTCGTACTCTTTTATTGTCATTTCCAGTCCAAGAAAATGCCGTGGTCGATGAAGGAGAAGGCGACAAGAACGACCAAGATGGAAATCGTTTACCTCAAATGCATGTATTTCATTTACCATGTTGTGGAGAAATCCGTCTTCGTTGCGCTCTCTGCAAGAAAAATCAACGGTCTATCGTTGTCGAGCTTATAACCACGCACTTGACTTCGACTACTTAACTTTGGAAAGTACAATCTGGATAATAATCATACACTATATTAGGTATATACTATAGTCGTTATAATAAAACGTTCACTAAAACCCTTACCACAACACTTAATTCGTACTGGACGCACGTTTCGATAGCCAAGCTATCATCATCAGCAGCAAGACTGAATTAACAAGCTAAGCGAAAAACTAACCTTATAAGGAAAATAAATTATGCAATATGTAAATTTAAAATCGTAAAATTTAATGAGCCGCTTTATTGCACAGGACTATAAATAGCCTGTAGGTAAATGAGCAAAAATTACGTGAGTTATTAAATCCTAATATTACAATGGAGCGGTTCATTGCACATGGTTAAAATTACAACTAAAATGATTAAACATGATGTAACAAAGGATAAAGGCTGGAATTTAGTGGTCCTAAATCTGAATTCATTAAGTGAGTTTTGTTTTTGTAAATTTCCATGCCTTCATAACAATTTAATTGAGCAGTACTCTTTACGTTTTTAATTAACTTTATATTATTAACATTATGGTTATTTTCAAGCATATGTAGGGCAACGCTAGATTTATCAAACCTTCTGAATTTGAGATGAGCCAAATGTTCTTTGTACCTAATTTTGATTGATCTTTTTGTCTGCCCAATATACACTTGATCACAATCTTTACATGAAATTTTGTAAATTCCTGATTTATCCATGTTATCCACTGGGTCTTTGGAATTTGCTAAAAGGTTTTTAAGGTTATTGCTCGAAGAGAAAACAATCTTGCGGTCAATCCTAGAAAAGATTTTTTGAAGACCCCCAAAACTTTTTCCAAATTAACAACACTTTTTATCAACAAACGGAAGGAACAGCAATGGCTAACCTCTTTATGGGTAAATTTGAAACTGATCTGAAGAATACTTTGGCTTATTTCCCTCGGCTTTGGAACAGATACGTCGATGACATTTTTTGCATCTTTGACATCAGCAAATGTTCAATAACGGATTTCATAGAACAACTTAACTCAAAATTTCCCTCTATCAAATTTACCCACGAAGAAGAAAAAGACAACAGGATTCCTTTCCTCGACATGTTAGTAATAAGAAATAAAAATAAGTTAGAAATAGATGTACATAGGAAACCTACTAGTAATAATAGATTCATCTTACAGGATTCTAATCACTCATATGAACACAAACTTTCGGCTATTAACTTTTTGGTGCACCGGTTACTCAATTTTCCTTTAACTAAAGATAGATATCAAAATGAACTAAAAGAAATCATCAGTATTTCTAACTTTAACGGATTCTCTGAAGATGTCGTCTATAATACTATTAGGAAACATAAGAATAGATTAAGAATTAGAAATGTAAGCACATTAGAACGCATTGACGGGCGTAATAATAAGAAATATGTTAAATTACCCTTTTATCCATGTTACACCAAGGGTCTTCAAAAAATCTTTTCTAGGATTGACCGCAAGATTGTTTTCTCTTCGAGCAATAACCTTAAAAACCTTTTAGGAAATTCCAAAGACCCAGTGGATAACATGGATAAATCAGGAATTTACAAAATTTCATGTAAAGATTGTGATCAAGTGTATATTGGGCAGACAAAAATCAAAATTAGGTACAAAGAACATTTGGCTCATCTCAAATTCAGAAGGTTTGATAAATCTAGCGTTGCCCTACATATGCTTGAAAATAACCATAATGTTGATAATATAAAGTTAATTAAAAACGTAAAGAGTACTGCTCAATTAAATTGTTATGAAGGCATGGAAATTTACAAAAACAAAACTCACTTAATGAATTCAGATTTAGGACCACTAAATTCCAGCCTTTATCCTTTGTTACATCATGTTTAATTATTTTAGTTGTAATTTTAACCATGTGCAATGAATCGCTCCATTGTAATACTAGGATTTAATAACTCACGTCATTTTTGCTCATTTACCTTCAGGCTATTTATAGTCCTGTGCAATGAAGCGGCTCATTAAATTTTACGATTTTAAATTTACATATTGCATAATTTATTTTCCTTATAAGGTTAGTTTTTCGCTTAGCTTGTTAGTTCAGTCTTGCTGCTGATGATGATAGCTTGGCTACCGAAACGTGCGTCCAGTACGAATTAAGTGTTGTGGTAAGGGCTTTGGTGAACTGTTTCAGTATATTTTTAGTGTTCATAGTCAATATTAGCTTGCTTAGTGTAGGTACCTCCAAACGTTGCATGTAGGCATCATTCTTTTAAGTCGCTATGGCAAAATACGGGGCGGGACTGAATGGCAAGACTGGTTTTACGCATTCCTTTTATTCAGTGTTATCGAATTATTACAACAATTTAAGTTTTTGAAACATTTTCTTATTCTATGGAGGTAATGGGTTAATCTGTCAAAATCGATTTTGTTATAGCAACCCTTTGAGTAAATTCAACAAGGAGGCTTGTTATAATAGAATTAACATTTTCTATTTACAGTCTGTTCCACAAAAAAGGAGGTGAGGTTTTTAAAAAAAGTTTTAATAAATATCTTGATAACCTTTGAAAAAACCTCGCCTCCTTTCTTGTGGAACAGACTGTATTTCTATACAAAAAATAGCCGTTAAATACTTTGACGCAGTAAAGGCAGTTGTAGCAAACAACATTAGGTTCAAAAACAAATCAAGTAACATATACAGTGGAACCTCGAGTATCCGCCTCTGTATACCCTGTCCTTCTCGCTTAACACTAATATCAACTGATAGAAGCGACAGTTAGATAACAACTGATCGTCCAACATGGTTGGAATTTTCAAAAATATCTTTCAACGCAATTATATTACCAGAATATTTTTGGCGACTAACGCCATCTTCATGTTGAGGCTTGACACTTTTCAAGCTACCCTCGTACAGATGTTCCATTAAAAACACATATCAACATCCAATATTCCTTGAATTGTTTTAATATGGTATTCTAAAAGTTCAGGAAAAAACGTTAATACCTAATATCAACTTTCTTGTATGTTTAATATGAACAGATATTTAATTATTAATGGTTTCTCTTGGAATATCAAAGTATAATTAGGGACATTAAAATATAATAAAGATTATTATGAACAAACATCTGCTATATTTTGTATATTTATATATTTTGTTTTTTAAATTTCAGATTAATGATGAAACAGGTGAAAAGATCACGTGCAAAGAACTATTGAGAAATTCATTGCAATTAGCTAAAGCTTTCAAAGACTGTGACATGGTACACGATAATATAATAGCACTATGTAGCGATAATCATATTAATTATATAACAGTAGTTCTGGGTGCCTTACAAGCGGGAGTGCCCATTGCATTCATCAATCCGGCATATACTGACCGTAAGTTAAAAAATTATACCTATAGCTTATGGTTTTATACGCCTTTCTTTCTATATTAAAGATGAAATCCAACATGCTCTAAATGTAACGAAACCTGATATGATATTTTGTTCTGCGCCGTATGTAAATAAATTTCTAAAACTAAAATCTAAAAATCCTTTTATACGGAAGATTGTGACAATAGATTCGAATGTAAACACTGCAGAATCGAATAGCTTGAATAAATTTATTAATCAACATCCAAGCAACGAAACAACCAGCACGGAGATTAGACAAGTGGATGTAAATAATCACGTAGCTTTTATACTCTTTTCATCAGGGACTACAGGATTGCCCAAAGGAGTTACTTTAACGCATTTGAACCTCAACGCCACCTTAGCAGCGGTTTTGTAACTATAGCAATCACTAACAAAATAAACTTGAATTTAAAGGAATAACAATTTTAGAGGTCCAGAAATGGAAAATGAATATGAGACCCGCATTACCGTTGGAGTTTTACCCTTCTTTCACATTTTCGGTTTATTTGGAGTTTTAATTTCATTGTGCAGAAATAGAAAAATGGTGATCCTAGAAAAATTCGATCCTGAAAAGTATTTGAAATATATCGAGAAATATAAAATTGCCTTGTTAGTTACTGTGCCACCCTTAATACAATTCTTTTTGAAGAGTCCAATTGTTGATAAGTACGATCTAAGTAGTATCAAAGAAATTATTTGTGGGGCAGCTCCACTTGGGAAAGATTTAGCCGAAGCTATTAAAAAGAAGTAAGTGTTATTGATTTCATATACATACATATAACCTCAATTAATCACTTATGTAAAAATAAAAACTCCTCACTATATATATTCACACACATACACAAACCAGTTTTTAAACTTAGAAAATCGATTTTATATACAAACTTTGCTTTGTTTTGTTGTATTTTTGTATAGTTTAATAAACACACTGGATGTTTCAAGAGGAATGGGAAAGATAAAATAAAAAAAGGCAAGTCCGGTACAAAAAAATAATTGAAAGAATATATATACTTAAAAACATTTATTATATTTTTATAGCAGATGCATTATTAAAAAATACTCTGCATATGTAATGGTGTTTTAGTTATGTTATCTTTTCTGATTGTAAAAATTCGACCTTCAACTTCTGGGTGTTGAAAATACTGGGATCCGAAAACCGGTTTTCTAAAAAGTTTTTATATAAACCTTGCTACTCATATTATATCATATCCATAAACCAGGAAAGTCTACGAGACCAATAGTTTCAGGTATAGACTCACCCACATACAAATTGTCCAAATTCTCCAAATGACTAGTAAACGAACACAAAAATTTACGCATCAAAGTAGGCAGCCCAGAAGTAGAAAATTCACTAGACGTTGTAAATAAGCTCAATAACATTGAATTAGAAGAAGGGGAAATTTTAGTATCGTTTGATATTTGTTCGCTCTTCCCCAGCCTACCAATTCCAGAAACCATAGAATATTTAGTTGAACTCTTAAAACTTAGCACAATTAGCGTCAAAATCGCGGAATACAAAAGACCAACGTCTCTACATTTTTTCAAATAGGGGGCAAATACTATGAACAATTGGAAGGTATGGCAATGGGCAATCCACTGTCCCCTTTTATAGCCAACTTGTTCATGAGTAAATTTGAAACGTGTATATGTGACGCTGTATATTTCCCTAGAATTCAGCTTAGATATGTAGATGATATTTTCGCGGTTTTTGATACTAAGAAAAGTAATATTCCGGATTTCCTCACGACTCAACTCAAAATTCGGATCCATTAAATTTACAGTAGAAGAAGAAGTGAACAATCAACTCCCATTTCTAGACAGCCTAATGATTAAAAACAATAAAAAACTAGAAATAGACATCTATAGAAAAGAAACAAGCACTAATAGATTCATTATGACTAGAGTTTCTCAAAAAGCTGGCACCGGCAGTGGCGTACCGCATAAAAGTAGATACGTAATATACAATATTAGTGAAAAATAATATTGTTACCTTTTCCTGTCGTCTTGATGTCCACTGTGGCAATTGGCAACCGCCCTGGTAAGCTGCGTAGAATTGCAACATCAGCAACGCTTCCATTGTCGATTCATTCAGCCGTCGACGGTGTTGTGAATACGTTGTCGTATACTTCGAAAATGGTCGTTCGACATCCAGTGAAGCAAGATTTGCAAATGTCAGATATTCCTTTTCCTCATCTGGGCACTCTTGATTTTCAGTTATGGACCGAACCTTTGGTAAATCGGGATTTTTCGTTAAAATTGCACCAAATTTTTGAGCAACATCGACTCCTATAGTGTTCGTCAAGTTTTCTAGAGCGGCTTGTAAATTGTTTATGCAATTCAATGCGTCTCGTGCAGATAAGTGACTGTTTTCTAACTGCTCAATAGCTTGTGCAACTTCAGAATAGTTCATGGAAATTTCATCTATTTGTTGTTGAACGTCCGAATTGGAAAAAAGTTGCTGACTATCTCGAACTGCTGCAGAATCATTTGAATCAAGTTTCAAAATGACATTTTTTACTTGTGAAAATTATTTCTGATAGTAAGATACTGCCTGGAGCCATGTTCCCCATCGCGTTATTACAGGCTGAGGTGGTGATGGGAATTTCGGACACAATTGTTTGAATACACGGATGTGTTTGGAAGATTTGATGAACACTTTTTTGGTAGATGCTATTAACTTATCCACCATCGGATACTTCGTTCGAATGGTTTCTGCTACGAGATGACATGCGTGTATGAGGCATGTTCTGTGAAGAAGAGTCGGAAAGCATATTTTCAACATCCTACCAACTCTCAGCATTGTTGCGGCTCCGTCAGTAACGAACATTGTGACTTGAGTTCCTGTGATACAAAATTCTCTCAACGAATCTTTTATTATCTTGACAACGATTTCTGCATTAATTTTCTGAATCCTTTTACTGGATAACAACAATGAACCGTACCATCACGTTTTAAAGGACACGCTACAACATGAATGACGCTGTGTTTCTGAGCATCAGTTGTTTCATCCACACATAAGCAGATTTTCTTATTTCTCAACTCGTCTTTTATACATTCTTTTACTGTACCTTGCACACTTGGCAAACTGTATCGTAGTTGCATCGATGTTGGCAGCTTCCATGAGGGAACGTACTTAACTCAAAAAAGAAGAAAGTATTCATTAGATACTAGCTGTTGTGGGATGTTGCACACACTTAACATAAAAATAAAATCATATAAAAATTGCCAGTATGGAATACTGTTCCTTAAATTCAATACATGACGTTTACTTTTACAATGTTTTCTACATTCAAACCTATCGCGACTTAGCAATCCGCTATTGCATATTGTGCAATAAATATGCGGACTTCTATATTCTAATCCAGGGAAATGCCTGAGATATTTATTCACATTCGAAGGGAACGTTACACCCTTTGGGCGTCCCATCTCTGCGTACTTATTTGGCGTGCAGCGTTCAACGTACTGTCGCTTTGAACTTTCGCGGTACTGTCGAAATCGACTATGAGTTGAAAATTACCCCTACCCACGCCGCTACCGCTACGCTACTGCCATCCGGTACCACCTTTCTAACAAACTCTAGTTATAACCAACAGAAAAAAATAATTTAAAGAAATCCTGGCCCTCTCGATTACGTTTGTTTATGATCATATTGTAATAGCAGTTTTGTTCTTGTTTTTATGTAAAGCTGGTTAATAAAAGAGCGCCAAATTGTCTCTTTCCAAAAACGTAAAAATATTCAGGATGCTCTATTTAAGACAGGAATTTAATCGCCGATAACACTGAAAGTTAGTATACAAAAAAAATCACGTATTTTTTTCTAAAAATATCAACTTCCGTCATATAAAAGTTAGCAAGGGTGGGGTAGGATGCATATTTGAAATGCGAGATTACAGAATTAAAATTAACTGCAAGCCTCTATTGTTCCCAAAACAATTTCAGTATAAATAATTTTTTTTGTAGATTCAATTTGAATTTGATACGCAATGGATACGGTATGACGGAGTCGGGCCTTGCCATATCTTTTCCGCCTTTAGACGTGGAAGTACCGGGTTCCGTTGGTCATATATTTCCTGGTATATCGTGTATCATAAGGGACCCATCTACCGGCGAAAAGTTAAGGCCTCTTCAAAGAGGAGAAATCTGCATAAAAGGTTTGTGTGTTACGAAAGGATATTATAAAAATGAAGAAGCGACGAAGAGCGCGTTCACTGAAGATGGATGGTTAAGAACAGGAGATGTGGGATATTATGATCAAAAGGGATATCTTTATGTTGTTGATCGGATGAAGGAATTAATTAAGTATAAAGGATTTCAGGTACGCTTTGTTTAATGTACACACCCAATACAGAACATAAAGACCTTCCAATGTAAACTACTCTGATAGGTAGCGCCTGCCGAATTGGAACATATTCTAGTAAACCATCCTGCCATTCAAGATGCTGGAGTTGTTGGTGTGCCAGATGAGAGCGCAGGGGAAGTTCCTGTGGCATTTGTCGTTAAACAGCCTAATGTCCACCTCACTGAAGAAGAAATTCATAAACATGTAGCAAGTAGGTACCTATTGATGGATCCAGTTGATCACAGTACTCTATTCATTCTTATGGCACGTTCTTATAACCTTTCACGCAAGATTAATTTAATAGAACTAACGATATTCTAATGATTCTTACAGAATTCGTATCTCACAACAAGTATCTTCATGGAGGAGTTATATTTGTCGATGCCATTCCAAGAAATCCATCTGGGAAAATTATTCGTGGAAAATTAAAAGAGATCATAGCAAAGAAGAAATCTAAATTATAGAATGCATCTTTTTTTAAATTATTCTCAGTATGGTTGTACATGGATATAAGTATTTGGTGGTTTGGGTAGGTACACCTAGAATATTACCCAAGAGAAAAAAAACAAAATCCCTGTCAACGATGTATATATTATGGAGCATTAAAAGGATCTTATAAAATTAAAATCTGCATTTTTATTAGTCCATTTTTATATCACAAATTTATTATCCAAACATTTTAAGATGGGGATAGAATGTGTTACGTTTAAATTAAATATGTTTATTAGATTTCTAATATTTAAAGACTCGATAATCCAATGTTCAGAGGGACCCAAAGATCTTGGAGGACTTAAAAGCAGCATCGCACACTATTCACTGTATACCGAAGTTACGCCAGCCAACGCTTAGAACAGACGTATACAGGCTGATTCATTTTCGACCCTCACCATGAGGATCTCGCTTATTATTGGAGATAGAGGGTAGGTTTAGATTTCGCAGTTGCTAAATGTTGTGTGTGTTGTGAACCCGAAGAGAAAATGGACTTGCAAGAAATGATAAACGACAAATGACGAGATAAAAGAAAACAAAGAATCATTTTCTGTTTTATCTCTAGCGTCTTCGTTTGGCCTTGCAAAGAAAAACCAAAACCACATTCTCGAAGCCACTTTTAATCCTTCTGGGCGCCAAGTTGGATTTTGACACCGTCAACCATGTATACCATGTTGCTATCTTGACAATAGTGTGAAAAATGTATTTTTCGTCCATTAAAGCATAGGCTAAACTGGTACCCTCCCATACGTACTTTTTCCGAAAATAATTCCATCCTTAAGACTGTGCAATACACTTCCAATTATGTGCCAAGAAAAATTTATATCTGTAATAGTTTTTAGGATACTAAGAAAAATTTAAAAATCGTGCAAATTTTTGGAATGAGCTGTACCTCGAAATCGGGCTATCCACGCAAAAAAAATTGTGTTGTGCTTATACCAAGGCACACGCAGGGAAATGGATTCTTGCATCAAAAAAATTGATTTTGTTGCAAAAATCAGTCTCTATTCAAGAAAATATTTTTATTTCAAAACTATAAAAATGTATAATATAAGAAAATAATTTTCTTGAAATTTTATTTGTATTAAGTAAATATTTTCTTAGGGTTAGAAAATTAAGAAAATCCAAGACAGAAAAATGTTTCTTCCAAGAAAAATCATTTAGATTTGAGTTAAGAAAATATTCATATTAAAAGTAGGAATGAAGAAATGGTCCAGATGTCACAAAGTTCTATTGACAAAGGCGACCGGTTTCGTATTCAAAAAACACATAAGGCCAATTACAAGGATATCCAATAAAAAAGAAATTATAATAATGGGAAAAAAACCTAAAGTTAGTAATTAATATTAGGAGCAAGCGAATGAACTAATGAAAAAATTTTTGTTTTATATGTTACAGTATAATTAAATTATTCCTTTAATAATGTGATTATTTTTATGTAGTTTAATAATTAATGAGTTAATATTTGAGTTTATTTATTTGAGTTAACCATAGTACGTTGCACATTAAAGGTTATATCATTGTATGGGTAAGTATGGCATCTGTATACCGGTTT
This sequence comes from Dynastes maya, assembly GCA_029619315.2. Taxonomy (NCBI): domain Eukaryota; kingdom Metazoa; phylum Arthropoda; class Insecta; order Coleoptera; family Scarabaeidae; genus Dynastes; species Dynastes maya. The sequence goes on from JAROYE020000003.1 coordinate 34,536,713, forward strand.
CTGTCGCTATTGTCTAGGACGGCATGACTATATACAAGAAAGTAGGTGGGGCCAGGAAATATTTCAGTACTGTTTTTGAAGATTAGTGGCACAAACTTGAGAAATGAACAACAATGTGGGCAGGAACAAAAAGCGTTAGTGCTTTTCTCTTCTCACATTGTTTTTGCCGAGAGTGATTCCATCAATACCATGAGCTATTTATATTAGCATTATCTTCGTTATTGTTCCCCTTTTTTATGTGTACTTCTACATAGAATTCACTTTTGTTTGAACATTATTCTGTAGGTAATATTTACCTTAACCTTTTTAAAATCACAAGCAATGAGAATAATTCACTGCATTATGTACAGATATACCGTACTATTTTAAACAAGGTAAGCGCAATTATTAATGTGCATATAAATAATATGCATTTCAAGAAATCTAAGTAAATAAATGCTTTATTTCAAAAAAATGAAACTATTAATTTATGAACAATACCTAAACGCTTTCTGGGATTAAGGAAACTATTTATTATCCTTAAGAAAATATTGTTCTGTGTTATAACGGCCATTTACTTATACTAAGAATCGCTTCCTTCAAATTTTCTTGAAGATTTTCTTGAATCAAGTTAACAAATTTCTTAAACAAAGAAATACAATTATTTCATTACAAGTAAATGCAAGGTGTGTTTTTAAAGTAAGTACCGTTTTCAAATAAAACAAAAACAAGTAAACTTTTCTTAACAATTTTATTTTTACATGAAAGCCTGTACCTTATTCTACTTTTCTACATAATTTCCACCAATATCGAGCCATTTATTGTATAGTACAATCAGCTTTACAATCCCATCGTCATAGAAGTCTGCCGCCTGATTTAGCAACCACTGGTCACAACTTCATAGAGAACACTTCTGGAAACTTGAGGAAACTCATCAGATAACGATGAAATCGTAAAGCGTCTGTTCTCTTTCACTTTTTCGTCAACTTTCTGAACCAAATCTTCAGTAATGACAGAAGGTCGCTCACTTCGTTCCTCCTCATGGACATTCGTGCGGCCATCTTTAAAAGCTCTCACCCATTTCCGTACCATTCCATCACTCATAATGTTTTCTCCATACACTTCACAGATCTGACGGTGAATGTCGATTTAATGCCTTTAACACTAAGAAAACGAATCACAGCGCGTATTTCACAGTCGGCGGGATTCTCGAACGGCGGAGACATTTTAAATAGTGACAAACAAACGTAAACACGGACGAATCTGTAATGGCGTCTGCGGCTTGTCAACAGATGTAGGTACACAGCACGCAAGCGTAGAAAGCCGCCGTAGCGCTCACGGTAGCAGAATTTCAAAACGGTACTTACTTTAAAAACACGCCTCGTATTTTCTTAAGCGGACAAAAAAACGCTAAGAAAATATTTCTTTTGATTTAAAACAGTAATTGTATTGTGGATAATTGAAACAGTAATTGTCTTGAATTGAGGGAGACAGTCCTAATACAAGTAAACGTTTCTCTGTGTACTCTTTCAGTCTTTAAAGTTTCATCGACATTAGAATTTTCAGGTTGTCGGTGTTTCCTTGTAATAAGTGTGGCAGTTAATTGCTGTAAAAGTCATAGTTATATTTCGTTTCTCCTTACTAATTAACTTTTAAATATTTGAAGCCCAAATATGATTTATTAAATAATTTTAATGGAAATCTCCTTTACACTACATATGAAAAATATGAATAACTATGGGAAATCGGGTTATATGAACTAAATGTCATTATTACGCTAATGAGGTTTCATCGAATGTACATATCGCTTTGTATAAGATTTATCTCAAAAGGTTATTGTTAGTGTGTTATTATCAGTGTCAGATAGAAATAGCAATTATTCGCAAACAACGCCGGCGATTTTATATTCTAAATTCAACTTTCTTTTTGCTTACTCTTGGGATAGTAACTGTTGAAAGTATCTATCAAGTGAAAAATGTAATAACTGCCTTTCGTAAATAACCAAGCGCAAAAGAGCTGTCGCTAACTTTGATCAATGCTGAAAATAAATTCGTAATCTCATCGTATAATCATCTAGAAGTTTGCAAACATAGGTACGTAGATAATATCTTACGATTATATAAAAATATTTTGGTCAATTGAGTTGTAAATAGGCGCACCACAAATACGGAAGAAGTTTTGTTTGGGAAAAGTGGTTTTACTTCATTCACAAAAATGCTTGAAAAGAATATTGTTCGTGGAAGAGAACCTACGAGGTCCTTACCACAAGAAAGCTTGGGAAAGTTGCTGTTACAATCTTTGACCGCAGGAAATAGAAGTCATACCGTTTTTGTAAGTGTAGTAACCTTTTATCTTTTCTAGATTTTTTTGAATAATACTGTTTAGCATACGTTTTAGGTCAATGCAAAAACAGAAGAAAATCTGTCTTACGAGGAATTGTTGGATAACTCATTAAGACTAGCGATAAGTCTTAAAGCATACGGAATAACCAGAGATAAAATAATAGCAATAGCTTCTGATAATCATGTAAAAAATTTTGTAATAGTTTTAGCGGCTCTATACATAGGAGCTCCCATTGCTTTCATTAATCCTAAATATACGGAATGTTAGTAACCTTTCTTGCATTATCCATTTCTTTTTAATGTTATAGAAGTGATGGTTTCAGATGAACTTCAGCACATCTTGAATATAGCTACGCCAGATATTGTTTTTTGTACAACTCCATACTTTGATAAATTCGATAATTTAAAATCACAGAACGCTTTTCTTAGACGATTAATCGTCATAGATTCCGATGAGCATATCGGGGGAGTTGACACCCTAACAAACTTTCTAAATCAACACCACAAACCATCACAGCAGTTTTCATCTTTTCAGCCTACGGATGTTAATATAAAAGACCAAATTGCTTTTATTTTATTTTCATCTGGTACTACAGGGCTCCCAAAAGGTGTGATGCTGACCCATCTAAATGTTCTAGCAACTTTAGTATACGCCTTGTAAGTACTCGGTTAAAAAGCAAAATATACATCCAAAAATACCTGGAAGGAATAACGGAAATAATGCCAATATAGTTCCTCATGGTATTGATGGAATCACTCACAGCAAAAGCAATGTGAGGGGAGGAAACACTAGCCAACGGACATGTTTCTGCCTACCTGGCGTCATCAGTGTCCGAGTGCTTCTCTACCCTTTGAAACGACAAGCAAAATATCTTCTAGCGCCATCTAGTGCCAAGAAATTCACGCCTGTCGTCTAGAAAGCACTCTAGAAAGGGTAGCGATATAAGCCGAGAGGCAAATAGCGATGTGGGATAGAGAAGCACTCGGAGCAACGCTAATGATGCCGGGTGGGCAGAAACATATCGGTTGGCTAATGTTTTCTCTGCTCACATTGCTTTTGCCATTAGTGGTTCCATCAATACTATGAGGAGCTATATCAGCATTCTGTTGGTTGTTCTAAAATATATTACGTTGCAGGGATTGCTACAATATCCCTAAGGATTCTGGAGTTAGTCTATTTGTATTACCATTTTTCCATACCTATGGATTGCATGGAATTTTGGCGTCTCTTCTTCAAGGCCGAAAAATAGTACTATTAGAAAAGTTCGAGCCAGAAGTATATCTAGGAGCAGTAGAAAGATATAGAATTTCAACTTTAATAACCGCACCCCCCCTTATACAATTTTTATTGAAAAGCGATATTGTAAACAGGTACGATTTAACCCGCGTTAATGACATTACATGTGGAGGCGCACCGCTTACCAGAGATTTAGAAGAGGCCATAAAGAAAAAGTAAGACTTTAATTGATAGCAACCTTAGTAATAATGAAAGATATTATCAGTGAAGAGGTTACTTACGAGGGTGCTTTGAAATGTTCGCGAAATGAAAGGGAAAATGATAATTTTTTTTTTGAAATACGTGTTATTTTTCTACATAATCTCCTTTAAGTTGAATGCACTTCATCCAACGATGTTCCAAAGCCATTATGCCATCACGAAAGTGCGATTCTTCAAGTCCTCCAAAATAGTCGTCGACAGCTGCTTTTACTTCTTCTTCTGTGGAAAATATTTTTTCCCCGGGGAAAATTTTTAGTCGTGGGAATAAATGAAAGTTAGAAGGAGCCAAATTAGGCGAATAAGGTGGATGATGCAACAGATCGTACTTCAATTCATTCAATTTTCCCATTGCTATCGCACTTGTATGGGGACGTGCATTGTCCTGAAAATGATCTTCTTCTTACGCAAGCCAGGTCTTTTTTCATGAATTTTTTTATTCACTTGGTCTAGAAGTTTAGCGTAATATTCACCGTTTATTGTTTGGCCCTTGGGAAGATAGTCAATTAGTAATATTTCCATAGCATCCCAAAAGACTGACGCCATAACTTTTCCAGCTGATTTCACGGACATTGCTTTCTTTGGTGGTGGAGAACCCCTATGTCTCCATTGTTTTGACTGTTGCTTGGTCTCAGGGGTATAAGAATGAACCCAAGTTTCGTCTGTTGTAACAAATCGTCGGATGAAATCGGTTTTATTTGAGTTAACACGGTTTAGACTCTCTTGACAAATTCTCATTCTCTGAAGGTTTTGATTCACTGTCAATATGCGCGACGCCCGTCTTACCGAAAGCTTTTTCATCCCTAATTCCACAGTTAGGATATGAAATGTTCTTTCATCTGAGATACGTATATCCTTAGCAATTTCGGAGACCTTTAATCCTGCATAACCATATCGTGGACTTTTTCGACAATTTCAGGCTTCATGGCTGTTTCTGGTCGTCCACTGCGCGGGTCATCTTCTAGGCTCTCACGACTATGATTAAATTCCGTCGCCCACATGCACAGTCATCAACGATGGGGCAGAATCTTCTAACGTATCCTGCTTATCTTTATGAATTTCTGTTGCCTTCCAACCTTTTTCACAAAATATTTGATAACAGCGCGCGTTTTAGTTTTATCCATTTTGCAAAACTCACACAGCTAGCTTTATTCACAACGGCACAAAATTGATACTACTTGACAGAACAATATCATATTTGACATTTGTGCATAAAACAATTGGCGCCATTCATTGCGTATGTTTTAATCGAACTGATGCTGCCATCTGTGCTTCATTTCGCGAACATTTCAAACCACCCTCGTAAAATGTTTATACATGTTTTAGATTTAATGTACCTTTACTTCGGCAAGGGTTTGGTATGACAGAATTAGGGTGTGCAATGGCTACACCTGAAGGTAAAGAACGTCTTGGATCAGTAGGCACTCTTGCTCCAGGTTTATTATGTGTCGTAAGAGATATTGATACTGGCGAAAATTTGGGCCCGCATGAGCGAGGCGAAATATGTATTAAAGGTCCAACGATTATGAAGGGGTACTATAAAAACGAGAAAGCAACTAAGGAGGCATTTACCGAAGATGGATGGATGAAAACTGGAGACATTGCTTATTACGATGAAGATGAATATTTCTTTGTCGTTGACCGTATTAAAGAATTAATCAAGTATAAGGGATTTCAGGTATTTATCTTACTTCAAATACCTCGGTTTACGCAATTAATTGGTTCCAAAAAACATTTCGTAATCCCAAATTTCGTAACTGAAATCAAATTTTCTTATAAGAAATAAAGGAAATAAAAATAATCCCATAACCATAGAGTAATCAAAAAATATTATATACGTAGAGAAAATAATGTAATGTATATAAGAGAAGTTAAATAGAAATAACTTCACTTAAATATATACAGTACCTCAATAAGTAGTCTGGGCAAATAGCGGTAACAGTCAGTGTAGTGTGAGTCGGCGATTATTTATTTCACGCGTTCACAGCATCAGTACTAAATCAATGCTGTATGCGAGTTCTGTGTATATGTAGGCTGTCGTAACTTATTTCGTAATTATACGCTTATGTTTGCTTTAAAAATGTCGCAGTTAGGTACGTCGCGAAAACGACCAATGGCAGACACAGTTAAAAGCTTTATAGTGGACATCCCGGACTTAATTTTTGATGGCGTTAAATTCAATGTCTAGTTTGTAAAATCCCTTTAATGTGTTGCTCCAGAAACCATTGTCATCGTCACATCGAAAGCAAACAGCATTCTTTTGCAAAAAGTGGCATACGAGACCAAGAAAAATTTACATTTGATTTATGTGTTATTCTTATTGTATGTAATCTATCGTTTCGTTTACTGGACAAAGAAGCATTTGTCTCCTTCTGGAATGAATATGCGGACTGTAAATTACCTAGTCGGACATCAATACGAAATGTAGTGCCATTTGCTCGTGAACATATAGAACAAAGAATGAAAACGAAATTGAAAGATAAAAAACTGTGGTTGTGTGTGGACGAAACAACAGATTGTCAAAAACATTCTGTGGTTAATGTAATGGTACGTACAATGGAACCACATCGACCGTCATCCTCCTTCTTACTTGCTTCCAAAAGAGTTATAAACTGTACTGCCGATGAGATTCTAAAAGTGGTGTGGAACTTGTTGAACAAATTTGAAGTTTCAACTAAGCAACTTTTAATGTTTATGAGTGATGGTGCCGCAAACATGCGTTCTTTGGGCGGATCTCTTAAAGAACACAGTGGTAACTTTTTACATATAACGTGTAAAATCCATACTCCAAATCTTGCGGCACAAACGATTCCTACATGTTTTCCACTAGTAAATGCATTGATTGCTAATACAAAGGCAGTGTTTCTAAAGTCCCCGAAACGTACCCGACTAATTCACAAACTGTGTCCTAATTTACCTGAACCACCACAGCTGATTGTTACACGTTGGGGAACATGGTTGCAGGCTGCGTTTTACTACAACAAATATTTTGATCAAGTAAAGAAGGTAGTTTTAAAATTCAATCCAACAGAAGCTGCAGCAATCAAGAAAAGCCAGGAAATATTTCAAGATAGTCAGGTTAAAAGAGATTTACAAACTATTCACAACAATTACTTCGGACTAGCGGAGGGAATAGAAAAATTACAAAATGTTCCGATGTCGTTAGTGGATTCTGTTCAAATTGTGAATGCACAGTTATGCGCTATAGAAGGCGAAACAAATTGGTGTGTAATACGAAAATTTGAAAGTGTTTTAGAGAAAGACTCCGATTTTCTTATATTAAGACAAATTTGTGAAGGTGAGTGTGAAGATGCATTAAGTTGTTTCAAAGATTATTTTAAATATACAAATATAACAGATGTCGAACGGTCGTTTTCGGCATTAAAAAAACATTTATTCCGCACGTCGTACTCACTTGACTGAAACAGCTGTGGAAACATATCTAATACTTCAAATATTTAACAGATGTTACCCAGTTTGTGATTTCACGGAAGACTTTTAAAACGGTAAGTGTTTCAGCACGTTTTATAATTTATTTCTTACCTTCTATTTTATGTGTAAACTTTTATGCGCTCGCCACGCCTCTGGCTGTTACCGCATATTTGCCCAGGTTATTAATAAGCACTCTTTTTTGACGTATAGGAGATGGTCGAGAGAGTGTGGAGAAGGAGAGGGATTTGTCTTTGATATATAACCGTAACCGTAAACCACTGTACTTTTAATTTCAATGGCAACGTATCATTTTATAGTTCATGTTGGATATTTTCACTCCATATTTGGATGTAGAACTAACTTTTGATCAACAAAAACTAGAGCTTTAAAAAAAAACAGGCCGATTTTTATTTCCTATGAACTAACTTTTGGTATTACCAGCGTACATATATCTATAAGTAAGGACACTCACCGTCGGCACCTTTGATGTTGGCATGGTGAAATCGAGTGACCCTGAATAAAGTTTGGCGTGTTCTTCCTTTAAGGTTCGATAGATGTCGCTACTAAATTGCGCCAAATATAAATTTGAATATGTTATGGACACTAGCTCAAATTAATGTATGGTATATATTTAAAATAAATATAATTAAAATATCGTATATGCAAGCACGAGTAGTATTGAGATATCGTAAACTGGTGTAAAGAATGTTAACCTACCTTGAGCAAAGGAATAAATAATGTTTATTTAAAAAAACTGAATATGAAATTATTCTTATTAGAAATAAAGACCCTAATATGATAAAGGTTATTCACAAAAAATGGAAGCTATTAATTTAAAAAAGTATATATTTGATAATATAAAATAATATATTCTGTCATAAGTTTGATTGTCAATAATCCAGAAAAAATCAAAGGATATATATATTTTATTATTATCAGTAAAAACGCAGAAATAATTAACAATCAATTTAACAAACAGCATCACTTATGCCAGGTTTAAATTTAATATTTTCAGTCATCCTTGAGAGTGTCCGTTTGCTAGGCAAAGTAAAAATTGATTGCAGAAACGAATAACATTTGGGACCTAAAAATACAACTTTAAACAAAAATATGTACTTAAATTCCTTTGAGTAACGTCTTCCTCTCCTATCTCTCTGTTGCAATTCAAACTGGTGAATTAAGAACATCCAGATTTCTCTGTAAAGTAGCTGTCTTATTTTGCAAACCTTTAATTTTTGACCTTAATGCTTCCTTTCGTGGAATATGCATCCTCAACTTTTTATCAGTTTGCGTAGTCATACAAGTTGGTGTTTCTCTGCCTGTAACACATGTAATTGTGTCTACAGTTGTCACTGAAAAAAAAAGGAAAAATGTATTAAGGAATGTAATTTAAAAATGTTAAATGTTAAAAAATATGCACTATGGTTATATACAAAAGGGCAGTAAAAATTGAAAGTGTAGGTACCTATTGATTCTATAGAACTTGTTCCTGGGCTTGATTCCATTCTCACTTTACTTGACTGTTGAACTTTGGGCTCTTCAACAACTTCTGGTTGCAATGTGGAGGTTGGGAATAGATCAGAATTATCAATAGGACGTAAAGGTGCGGCATCAATATGTAGTCTCTTCCTTTTGTTACTTGTAAACATTTCTGTTGTAAAGTAAATACTACATACCCTATGATAGGAATCATACAATTTGCAACCAGTTGCCAGCATTTCATAGAATAAATCAAGACGATTACAAGATGTTGCCCAAACTTTACATATACAAACATCACTTTATGAATCCATCTCCTTGTCTTTAAATAAGGAGGTACTCGCCTTATAGGATCTTTTGAAAATCTAAACAAACTGATGTCTTTATTTGCATAAGTTTTTAGGCAACATCTGACGGCACAGCAGTTTCCGTTTTTTGGGTTACTCATTGTTTTAAGCTTATTTTACAATAAATAAACTACACTTTTTTAACAATACTAAACTAGAGGTAAATGCAGAATTAAAAAAATATTAACACAAATAAAACCTACAAGAAAGCAGAATCGCCGTGCAATCAAACAATATTGGTTATGGTTATGATGCAACCACAGATAAGTTCAGGATGCAACTTAATGCAACGCCACATTACGGCAAAATTTGAAACCACACGCCAACTTCGCGTCTGCGTTCTCAAATATAGATTTCCAAAAGTCGACGAGTGTCCTTACTTATTGATATATGTACGCTGGTATTACCGACAGTTCAATTCCATTTCCCGTGTCGCCTGAAGTAATAAGACTGATAATGGAATCAATAATCAAATACGACGATAAAGAAATACAAAATCCAATTCAATAAATGGAAAATAAGAAAGAATTAATTAAATAAAGAGAAAGAAAAACTAATAAAAATAAATTCAGAACATGAGAAGATGATACTCACTTCAACAAAAACCTGTATACTTTTACGGCTTAGGAAAGGTAATGAAACGACAACAACTACCACCCTCAATTAAATCTTAATTCTGAAAGAGTAAAGTGTTCTTGTTACGCGGTAGGCGCCATAAATTCTCGGCCTGATATAGAAAAAAATTAACTTGGTAAAATATAACAATTTTTATTTTTCAAAATAATATCCCCTAACTTCAACACATTTATTACAACGATCAATTAATAATTCTATACCTTTGTACAAATAATTTAAAGTTTTTCCCTCAAAAGGTTGTATTACAGCTACTTGCAACTCACTATCGTCCTTAAAACGACGTCCCCTAAGATGTTTCTTTAAATGAGAAAATAAATAATAATCACTTGGTGCCATGTCCAGACTATACGGTGGATGTTCCAACTCTTGAAAGCCACCTTCGCGGATGGCAGCTTGTGAAATGGCGATGGCATGGACTGGTGCATTGTCGTGCAATAATCGAACACTTTTTGCCAATTTTCCTCGACGTTTTACACGAATATTGTCCCTCAATTTATGCGGCAAAGACGCATAATGTTTGCTGTTGACAGTTGTATTGCGCTCTTTAAAATCAAATATTGTGGTCATCACCTTATTCATTGATTGAACGACTTTCGCCTTTTTGGGACAAGGTTCATCAGGTCGCCGCCATTCCATTGATTCCTTTTTGGATAAAGAATCATAATATAAACAGTGGTTCTGTATTCAGAACCACTGTTTCATCCCCTCTGACAATGGACTCTAAAATTTAATGACCGCGCGGTACTCAATTTTCGTTACCTGAGACATTTTCATTCACTAGTCACGTTTTCTGTCTGGCTACTAAAAACCACTACTCTTCGAGCCGTAATATACATAGTGTAGGCCTCGCACACGCTCTAACCTGTATAAGCCTGTCAGTCCGAGAACTTATGACGCCTACCTCGTATTTATTCTTTTTCGTTAGCGTTGGAGTTTCCTTTACTTGTTCCTGTTCTGTTCATTGTTGTTCCTTACTTTAATTAACTTTATTGAAACTAATTAATCATATAAATCTTTTACATTTTTGGTAGACAATATGCTTGTTTTTGCGGTTTCTTATGTTGTTGCTTTCGAACCATTGAAAATAATATTACAGTTTTAATGTTTGGTAAATCTGGCAACAATTATTATTTTATTTTCCATGGTTACACTGCAAAATCTTGTTTAGATAGCACCGGCAGAGCTTGAGCAAATTCTACTCACAAACCCTAAGATCCACGATGCAGGCGTGATTGGAGTTCCAAATGAAGATTGTGGTGAAATTCCTTTGGCTTTCGTTGTCAAACAACCCTCTGTTACTCTTTGCGAAGCGGAAGTACATAAATATCTTGCAAGTAAGTTACTTAGATGTACACTACCGTTCATGGAAGTTCGGGCAAGCAAAAAAATGTACGGAAGTCAAAGAAAATAAGAGAAATATTAAATGGCCATGTATTTAATACTTACTTACATGATTTTACATATTTACAAACACAAATTTATTAAAAAGAAAAAGTTAATGTAATACAAATAATTTAAATCCGATTTTCATCGAAAAATCCACCTTTTGCCTTTAGGACTGCTGCCACAATTCTCGGCATCCGATTCACTAATTATGCTAACGTTTCATTGGGCAAGCTTGTCCATACCTCCTGGAGAATGGTCCACAAATGTTCCTTCGATTTTGGACACTTTTTCCTAACACATCGGTTTAATTCTTCCCATAACAAATCTATCGGGTTCAGATCGGGGGACTGTGGTGGCCATTCCATAATTTTTAGGGTTCTTTCATTTTCTTCTTGCTGCAGGTAATCTGTGCACAATTTAGATTTATGTGTGGGGTCATTGTCCTGCATAAATTCAAATCCACAACCAATTAATCGGACTCCTGACGGTACGGCATTTTCCTCCAGGATTTTCCGATATTCTCCTTTTTTCATTATGCCCTCTATTTTGAGCAAGTCCCCTGTTCCGATTAAGGAAAATCAACCCCCAGCCACTACAGATCCGCCTCCATGCTTCACCGTAGGAACTATACACTCCCGTAACATTCTTTCCCCTATTGATCTGCGTACGAAAACTCTCCGTCTATTTCCAAAAACCTCAAACTTGGATTCGTCAGTCCACAAAACGTTTTTAAAATCGTCCACTGTCCAATCTCTATGAGCTTGTGCCCATTTCAGTTGTTTCAGCCTATTTCCTCTTCGGAGTAACGGCTTTCGACTAGCCACTCGCCCATGCAACCCAGCCTCTTTCAGCCGACGTTTCACAGTACTCACAGAAACTTTGGAATCTCGCTCATTATTGAATTCTGCAGCAATTTCTGACTTACTAATTATTTTTATTCGTAAATCTTCCGCAGGAGTCGTTTTTCTTGACGGTCCTGGCCGATTACGATCTTGCACGTCACCGGTTGTCTTAAATCGAACTATAGTACTGTAGATTTTTTTATTTTTAATTTATCCGCAATCCGTCTTTCTGCGTACCCTTCCTGATGCAAGGTAATAATAGCAGATCGTTTTAAAACAGCTAGAGGCTTTCCACGGGGCATTTTAAGCAGTCAAACCGAAATTATTTTATTTTTCACTTGCACAACCACAGATACTTTCACAATAACAATGTCTTCAGAACTACTGCGTTTACAAATGTTATAACACTTTATAAAGGGTATACGAATATTTCCAGGTAACACGAGTGAATCAGCTAACCCTCCTAGAGATTATTATAAAGCCTTATTGTCACTGTAATTATTGGGGATTTCCAACATAGTTATATATTTTATGATAACGGTCTTATAATAGACAAATACTACCTGGAAATTGGTAAAAGGCTTCCAGAAAAGGTTAGTTTTAATAATTCCTCACAGAAATGTATATTCTATAATTTCAAAATTTTTTTCTAAACAGTTAATATAATTTGTCAGCTTCCATGAACGGTACTGTATATCATAATATTGTTTAATAGATACAAGTAAATATGTCCCACATATTTACAGGATTTGTATCAAAAAATAAATATCTTTATGGAGGGGTAAGATTCGTCGACGAAATACCAAGAACCCCATCAGGCAAGATTCTCCGTAAGGAATTGAAGAAACTGCTAACACGTGTGCCATCAAAATTGTAAATTATGCTTTGTTTTAGTAGTAGTAGTAGTAGTAGTAGTTTATTGCGCCATCAATTTTACATGGTTTGTCAAAAAAATATAATTATATACATAAATGTATGTGTGCGTCTATAAGTGTGTCTATACAGTAGGTACGTATGCCTATATTAAAACATTTCATAAAGAAAATAATTGTGATAAATAAACAACAAACAGAAAAAAAACATTAACGACAAACAAGACATTCAAGTTGTATAGATAAAATCATAAATAAAAATATAGATAAAATAACATTGTAAATAAAGTTGTAAATAAACGCTGTATTCCTTAAAAGGCAAAGGACATGAATTCAGCGATATTGTAAAAAACATTTTTGTGTAAGAGTTCTTTTACACTGCCGGTAAACTTCTTTAAGTTCATTCCCTTGATGTTTTCTGGAAGATGGTTATACAATTTTGGACCACAGTAGTCAAGCGATTGTTGCGTACCGGAGAGTCTGTGCAGTGGAATCGCTAAAGCGTCCTTGCCCCTAGTTTGATAGTTGTGGAAATTTGAGTGTGTACTGAAACTTGATAAGTTCTTATGTGTGAACCTCACACATGCTAGGATGTATACACTCGCGATGGTAAGTACGCGCCCGCGTAAAAAAGAATCACGACAACTATCTCTCTGTTGTAGATCAAACAGCACTCTAATAGCGCGTTTTTGAAGGAGAAAGACATGATCAGCGTCTGTCGACGTGCCCCAGACCAGGATCCCATATGTAGCTATGCTATGGAAGTTTGCGTAATAGGTTGCTTTAGCTGCGTTAAACGTTGAGACTGACTTAATCCTTCTAATTGTATAAATTGCAGAGCTTAATTTATTGCATAGCTTGCCAATATGGTAGTTCCAACCCAGTTTCGGGTCTAGGAGAAGACCCAGAAAACACACCGATTCCTCCGTGCGAGCACCAGAGAAGATAAGAGTTTGTGTTTTGTTTTCATTTATTTTAAATTTGTTGGCCTTAAGCCATTTTTCTGTCGATGAAGTAGCTGACTTTCTCCTATACTTCATTTCTTCATCGTTGCCCGTTACTAAAAGCGAAGTGTCATCGGCGTACAAAACAATCTTACTCTCTCCTATGTTGTCCGGCAGATCATTAAGGTATATGATGAACATAACCGGACCGACAATCGAGCCTTGTGGCAAGCCGCAGGACATATGCCGCACAGAAGAGCAATGATTGTTCCACAGCACTACATATTTCCTTTCCTGTAGATACGATTGTATCAAATTCCAGAAAATACCTCTGATACCGTAGTAATATAATTTTTGTAGTAATATGTCATGCGGAACAGTATCGAAAGCTTTACTGAGATCATACAGTATTAATTCTGCTCTTTTTTTGTCATCTCGGGCTGCTAAGATATTCTCCACAAGGCTAATCGCTGCTGTAATAGTAGACCTTCCTGGCCTGTATCCATGCTGTGCGTCAGTTAAGAGTTCATTCTTTTCAAAAAACGATAATATTCTTTCCCTCATGGTGCATTCGAACACTTTCGATATTACAGGCAGTAAAGAGATGGGTCTGTAGTTTTCCTTATTGTTCTTTTCTCCAGCTTTATAGATAGGAATAATCTTAGCTAACTTTAGCTCCTTAGGGAATATTCCTTAGTTAATACATGGGTTTATTACATACATTAAAGGCACAGATATTTCAATAGCTACCTGCTTCAACACCCCAACATCGAAATCATACACATCTCTCGTTCTTTTGTTTTTTAGGTTGTAGATAATGTGTTGAACCTCACCGACAGTAACCGGTTCAAAAAAACAAGAATTATGAGGACTCTTAGCTACGTTTGTTAGAAGAGAATTGTAGCTTGGACTATTTAAGCTGGATATAGCTGAACCCATCCTCAAAGATATCTTTAAAACTATTAAATTATGAAAACAACGTTGAAATAAGCAGAATATTTTTTATAAATTGTAATTCATTAGGTTCAAGGATTTTCTATCGGTTCCGTTTTCGATGAGCCACTCAGAGTATATGTATGTATTGAGATGTTACAGTGAAATATAAAGTTAGAATAATTACAAGCTCGCTTTATTTTCAGTAATCCACTTACAATAAAATTTGAAGCGTCCGTATGTGGGTGTGTTGTGTATGATGTAAATAATAACACGACTTTATTACACTGTTTATTTCTGACCTTAAAGTACACTGTATCATGACTTGTAACATAATAATGGAGAGTGCGCGTGTTTGTCTTAACCTAACTGTTGCGCGGGAGATGTGAATTAATGTAAATACATAACAGCGTGTTTTAAAAATTCTTCATTACTCTTCCCTTTCCTTATATATAGAGTAATGTTCAATGTGTAAGGTCCTCTTCAAGTCTGCTTCGACTATTCAGTGTTACTTTCCTTTTCTTTGGTTCTAAGTGGTTTTAAACTTCTTTTGATTATTCTTGATGATCAAAATTCTCTAAATATTTGTTTTAAACTTATTTTCAAAATAATTTTAGCCAAAGCTTGCCTTATGTCAAAAATTCTATGCTGTCTTTTTGTTTACTCTGTTGTCACAGGAATACCAATCCAACGACTTCGATATTTTTATGGTTAGCCTATCAATGATCGTTTGCGATGTTACAAATGGCATTAAGTTAAGGAATTTGATTACTAGATTCCACGTAAATAGTGTTGCACATTATTTTTGTGTGTTTTTAAAGGAGTTTAACTTCAAAATTTTTTTATTTCCAGCAGAGAAATTATACATTTTTAACATATCATTCTTAAGCTAAAAATGTATATTTTGAGTTCCTCGACCATTCCTCAAGTTGTTTTTCCGCACCCTGCATAAGGTTTGGATTTATCATATACCATACAAGTTTTTTTTTTATTCTTTTCGGAGCAGTTAAGGGTGAGGGGGAAGCACGTAGGTATATAGGCGTAAATGGTATTTACAGATCATTTGTGCGTATATTTTGCCCTTTCCGTTCCAGTCCCATTTGGCAAGAGCTTGAGGGGTAGTGGTGAAGGGATCCAAAAAACCTCGTCTGCACTACTTTGATAGACCCATAGAAGACATATTTGATGATTTTGTTTTGTTTACAATAACGGTGTTAATTGCAAAAATCTGAAAATCGTCGAAATTTCAGGGATAGACTGGACTCCCAAACGTGGGATTCCGCCGTTTTACAATACTCGATGAGTCCTGCAATCTGCCAAGTTTCAGTTGTTAGAGTATTAGTTCAGTTTACCTGTTGAGGATGATAGCTTAGCTATCGAAGTATTCGTCCAGTGTTAGTGAAGAGTTGTGATGTGGATGATAGCGAAGTATTTCAGTGCAGTAGTGTTCGAGTATATGATAATTGGTTATAGTAATAATAATTGTAAAATGCTCATTTTTAATACTAAAACTGAAAAAAATTATGTACTATCATCAGTATGTAAGTAATAACTGCCACGCGCCTTAACGCTAACACCTTCTCCCATATAAGTATGCTTTGTGCAATATCCAAAAATGTAATTCTGAAAACTGTTACAGTGAATTGCACGGTACCTCTTTTTATTTTTTATACTATTGGCGTAATATTTCCATGAAGAAGAATGACTGCATTGCGGCAAAATGGCGTTGCAATTTGGTTGAGGTGAACTACCACCGTTTGGATAAAAATCTACATGACCAGAAGGAATCCACGTGCCCAAAGAGCCAGCAGTAGTATGTATCACATCTACAAAGAAGGCATTCTGCTTTTTGAGACCGTTATCGATTAATGGGCGCGCCGGATCCAAACCTAAAGAAAAGTTATATGTATTAAAAACATTTACGCATATACAGCTTGTGCACCTAGTGCATGTGTGAAAAATAATTTCCCTGAGTAATTTGCCGAAAAACTTATTGGGGGACAAATGCTACGCAACATAAAATTATATTCGAGTATCCAGGTAGTTCCGCTTTCGCTGCATACGATACAGGTTCGTTTTTTAAAGGGAATACTCTGTATATTATTGCGTTTTGGATCAAAAATATTATCAATTTGTATCAACTTTCTTCAACATTCACTATCCGTATCCAGCTTAGTTTTTGAGATAATTTGAGATTGTTGGGAAATGCCGTTGTTTTTTACGTTTTTAGAAAGGTGATCGAAAGGCGAATTCAACGATACCACATATGTTATACTTTAACTTAATATAATATGCAGCAGTAAGGGTTTTGGTGATCTATTTTTGTTGTTACGTAAGTTGGCTAAGAAAGAGCGCCAAATTGTTTCTTGTGACGCCAGATTGATCTAAAGAGCTCGTTGCTAAGCAAAGTAATTAAATTTGTTAGTTTTTGATAGGAAACGTGTTTAAGTTTCAGTTTTTTATGTTGTTAATTTTACAATGGCCTTCGTATGGACCACGTAAGACAACCATCAAGTACCTAATTTTAATAGTCGGTAAATTTGGCAACAATTACCACAAAATGGAACATAATGGACACTATCTATACTTAAGTAAACATGGATAGTTTACAAGGCGAACTGCTTTAAGAAGATAATATGATTTAAATTAAACATATTTAAACAAACCTATCATAATTAATTAATTGCGATAAACTTCGATAAAGTAAAGAAATAACAACAATTTACAGAACAAGTTAAAATGAGAGAAAACAAAACCTTTATTGCTGCATATCGTCATTTTTCTTAAGTTAAAGTATAACATATGTGGTATTGTTGGATTCGCCTTTCGATTACCTTTCCAAAAATGTAAAAATATATAGGGTATTCTGTTTAAAATAAGAATGTTGATGTCATTTCCGGTGAAACCGGAAATACAATTGAACTGCCGATAACGGAAAAAGGTAGTTCACAAAAAATAGAAATCGACTTATTTTTTGTAAAAACGGTAGTTTCTGCCGTTCAAAAGTTAGCATGGGGAGGGGGACACTTTAGGACCGCACTCTATATGCGAGGTGCTGTCGTCGCTTCTGGCTTCCCGATTTCCATCGTTTTCGGTCCAGCCAGTCTCCTTCTTGTAATCCTCTAGCGTTCATTGCTTCGTGGATACCTTGTCTCCAACTCCTGGGGGGTCAACCACGTTTTCTCCGCTCTATAGGGTTCCATTGCCACACTCGCTTTGGCCATCGCCTATCATCCATTCTTTCAAGGTGGCCACACCATGATAATTGTTTGGTCTCTATGACGTCTAAAATCGTTTTTTCTATGCCCATAATTTCTCTAATGACAACATTTTGAACATGGTCGCGTCTTGATGTGCCGCTGCTACGCCTCCAATAGTCCATTTCAAGTGTGAGGAATCGGTCTATGTCACATCTGTAACAGCACCGTACGTAGCGATGCTTTCTACTATGGAATGGTATGTGAGTTTTATTTTCTTTGTGATCTTGTCACTCCACAAGACAGAGTTTAACTGTCGTATCGTTCTTTTTCCTTGGCTTATTTTGTTGCTGATCTTCTCATCACTATTTTCGCTATAGATGAAGAAGTCACCCCCAGATACTTAAATGCTTTACATCCTCTTTTTGGACACTATCCAGGTCTTCTACTTTTTCCTTGACAATTCGCAGATATTCCGTTTTCTGAATATTGATGGTTAATCGCCACTTCTCATATGCCAGAATGCAACTTTGGCGTAGACCTTTCGTTATACGAAACTCTTGAAACATTGTTTTCCCAGACCTTATCCTTCTGCTACATTCTGAGTAGAAGTTTTTCACCGCATCAATATAAACTTTACTGATACCATTTCTTTACATAGAGTGCTGCGACGAAATACTATTACAAACTTTTGTTTCTCTAAAAGTATTCACTAAAAATAATCTGTAAAAGTAATTTTATACGCACAATTCCAACATCTCTCTGGAGTGATCTCCCATTTCTGTACACAAACTGTAATTCGATTCCTTGTTTTTTATTAAGAGTTTACTAATATTTCGGGAGTCATTTACTTTACTGATTGGCGGGAGCCTTCCCGCATTACGGGAAGCCTTCGTGCGCAAATAAACGTTTACGGGGAAGCTCATCCGCACGCGAGACCAACGCCGACGGCGAGTATGATCGTTCCTTTTGCCGGTTGAGGTGGTACCGTCGGTCCTGAAGCCGCGAGAGCCCCACAATGAATTTATTTCGAATACTGCGCGACAAGCTTTGACGTGAGAGAAATCGCGAATCCGAAACGCTTTAACCTATCGCGACCGTCGAAACGCGGCGTTAGCTAGGATAGTATTCACTACTCTTCCTCAAGGAAATGAGGGTGTAACGACCGACTTAAGTAGAATGAGAATTAAAAGACGTATTTGATTCCCTATAGAGTTTCGATAACCATCTGGTAATCTGCATAAAATCTGAATTACGAGTGGCGTTAAGAAAAACATGCCGAAAATGTTTTTATTGAGAAAACAATGTGCGATGCTCTAAATAAATCTATTCGTTTTATACTGAACTCCAATCAACATTTTTCTGCTTATTTTCGCTTTTTATTATTTATACATGCTTGCTGACTTGCTAGGTATGGAGGAAAATAATAAATAAAAAATAACATGTACTGTAAATGGTGTGAGTTTTGAATCGCCAGGCGACTTTATAACATTCGGCGACATGTACTAAGGAGATGTGCAACTCTCTTTATGTCGTAATATCACCTAATGTAAAGAAGCGTTCACTGGGGTAGCGTGAAATTAGTATAAGGCGAAACTATACACATGTCAAACTTTAACGTTATTTTCTGCGTTTTTTTTTGAATTTGTATGTCATGATTATTACAAAAACTGCTAATAAACATACCTTGTAACGTTTCTATGCAATTCCGTGCATTACAAAAGCAATTGTTAATATTAATAGAGAAGTTTACGTTAGGTTATGACAAAGCAAATCATTGGTCTCAGTTGTTAAATTCTTACACTAATTTCGCGTTACCCTATTGATCAATCGATCGATTGCGAGGACATTTTGCCCGACTATCAATCTGGTTTTCGACCGGCACATAGTTGTGCACTGTCCCACGTTGTGAACGATATACTCCAGGCCACTGACCACGGAGACATCAGGGTTTAATTCTACTAGACCTTAGTAGAGCCTTCGATACAGTTAATTATGACACCTTGTTGTGTAGTTTAGATTCCATCGGTTGCAATTCATCTACAGTGACACTTTTAGAGTCATATTTGAGAGACAGGGTGGAGCAAGCTGTCTGAAATAATTGCTTCGCCGAAAAGATCGATAGTCCGTTTTTGCTCTCTCTTTATACAAGCAATCTTCCCAACGTACTAAAGTATTTTAGATATCATCTATGTACAGGCGATCGCCAACTTTATTTTAATTCAACCCTTCCAAGTTCACCGAAGCTATGAAATGTATAAATGAAGGTCTACATAATTTAGGACCACCATCAGTTGATACCTAACCCTACCAAAACACAAGTTATTGTTCTTGGACCAAGAAATTCCAGGAATAGAATCTTACCTAATCTTGACATTTATCTTGGGGCCAGGAGGATTGCTCCTTTAGAGTGTGTGAAAAGTCTAGGCTTGTATATCGATTCTCTCCTCCGTTTCCATCAGAACACCCCGCATATGATTAGGAGGGCTGTCATGGCATTGAAATCAATTTTTATACATAGACAGACGATTATTTGATAAGGCGACAAGATCCATGCTTTATAAAACTATCGCTTTATCTATCTTTAATTATGCAGATGCGGTATACATTCACTGGAGAACTTGGGTTTTGGATATCTGGGACAACCTTTATGATTGGCAATGCAGGATTGCAGGATCATCCTGCAATCTATCACATGCACATTGGATGCACGATGGTTACCACTACACCTGACGCACTTAGGTAGGGCAGAGCATCAGCTCTGGACGTGCCCAAACCTAAGGAACCAGAAACATTGCCTAATGTCGGGCCTGGATTGAAGAGGCTCAACTGTGACTTGCAACTTAAGAATCTCCCTTAAGTCATATACAGATTTTTGGTCTTTACGAAGCTTCAACAGTAATAAAGACATCGGTCGGCAACTCGACAGCCTCTTCATTCTAACCACAGAGTCGGATTTAAATCCTTGGATCGCAGTTCTTAAAAACTTCTTTCACTTCAATCTCACATGGGCCTCCTCTTACCACGACGTTCAGAAGCTTCTCAGATTGGAGCTGGAACGTGTGGTTAAAGAAATTGAATACATTATGTGGTATGTATTCAACAACGATTCCACGCACGCAACCATGCTTTTTTGCACTTCTTTGACAATTCAAATTAAAATTATTACGTGACATGTAAGCTATTATTTCATTGATTTATTATTCAACGGCAACGAACTGGAATGATGTACGTGTGTGATCGTGTGACCAAGCGTCCAATGCAGGGCCAACGCGCTGTTGCCAGATATGTACCGCACATGCATACGGTCTACTGTATTCTATACCGAGATATTTTTGACACAACCGGTATATGTAAACTCTTTGTTATAATTATATTTCAGTTTATGTACTATTTGTTTAGTTTCTTAAATATTACTTTTTCATTTTCCAGTGTTTTATTTTTTATGCCAAAACTTTTTTTGTTCCCAGTCGTAGTTTTGACTTTTAAAATAATCGTGTATTTCATTTTAATGCTTTACTATGGGGCGTCTTTGACATTTAGTCCAAAATCTACAAGCGCTTATAGTAACCCCACTTGTTTAACTTTGATTAAACTTATTTTAATTTTTTTCTCGGCACTTCTTGCACCTACAATACTTCTTCGCTAAACAAAGATCGCACCTATGCGATAATACCACATTTTTATAGTTGCAAAATTTCTAACAATAAAGATGATCAAGTAAAGTTAAAAATTGATCAAAGTAACCCCATTTTACGGTACGCATTATCTTCAATGAATAACTTTAGAGAATAAAAATTTGAATCACCCTTGTAGCATGTAAGGCGTTGAAGATATTGACCGTTAAGCAACGGAATTTCGCTAAAATCACAAGTTATCTTAATTATCTTGAAAACTAAGCTAGATAGGTGTACAAAATGTTGAAGAAAGTTGACGTGCATTGAAGAGACGCAAACGGGGTGTTCCATTTAAAAAACCAAACCTGTACCGTATACAACGGAAACTGAACTTCCTATATACTTGATTACAATTTCATATTATGCAACATTTTATTTGAACTTTTTTGTAAATTGCTCAGTGAAGGAATATCTTCCATTCACGCACTAGATGGACACGCTGTATAAAGTTTATTAATAGATTGTACAGGGTCCTACCGAGAGAACAGAATGTACTCGCGATCCTACCACTTTGATTGTATTTGATTTTATTCACTTATGGCGGACTCGCCTGCCGCAATTTCTACGACAACATTCTATCCTCCAAGAATAGATAATTCATGGGGCAAAACCCCGTTTGGAAATGATTATTCGAGTGCTAAGAGTTGGGGAACAATGAAAAAAAGTATTTAGAAAAAAATTGTTAATGTGCTTTGGAATGTAAACACCAAACCCATGAAAACGAACATGGACAAGTTTTGACACGTTGCACCGCAGGCATAAGCAGGGTGAATCCTTCCAGTAGGACCAAACAACATGTACAATCGTCCTTCTGGAAGTATTGTCCGGAAGAACAAAGCCTTGTACAATCTATATTATTACAGGTATATCCTAAATATGAATTAATTAAAATAAGGTAGTCGAACTTAAAATTGGCACCATTTTTCGGAATGATTTTATTAACGTATAAAAAAATTTTACAAAATTTATATTAACATATTTCACTAAATATGTTTAATGGTCCGTCTTCAAGTCTGTTTTTTTTTATTCCGAGAATTTTTGAACAGACAAATTCTCCGATTTTCATACGTTTGCACTGCTTCAGCTGTCTATCTGTTGAAGCTGACCAGTTGTCGGTACAAGTTTTTGTTTCAAGTGAGCCCAAAGACGCTCTATAGGGTGCGGTACATTGGATGGATTTTCATCTTTAGGTACGTATTTTATATTCAATTCTTGAAGTTTATTCATTATTATTAATTTAGTATAATGGCACCTTGCTCCAGAAAATATATCGCTAAAAGCATAATTATCATCAGTAAATGGTTTTACATTCTATGCATTGATAGCGATATATTTGACAATTTAATGCACATTTAGCCTCAACAAAAAAGAGTTCCTAAAACTTCTTTATGAAATGGCAATCCAAACAGAATTTTTTTCAAATTTTTTTCGTAATTTAAATTTAATATCGGGTGGCGCGTTCTTTTTATTTGCAACAAAATAATATTTACTGGATGTCAGGTTACTGTTATCAAAAAAGAAATAGGACTCATCATCTAATATAATGTCTTTCTCCCCACCAAGTTTTTAAATGACAAAGTTAACATTCTCAAGCGATAAATTTGCCGTTCTTGTTGCTCCTATGTGGATTTTGGAGCATCCTTTTTACAAAAACGCTTTATATTGTTTTGCTTCAGCACTTTGCATATTGTTTTGTCCGACACATTAAATTTCCTTCCAATTTTTACCATTATACCTCATTTCCTTATGGCCATTTTCACGATTTGGTTTATTTCCCGATTAAATAGCTTTCTTTTTGTTTTTTCAGTACCTGGTTTTCTTTTAATAATACTAAATATTCCCTGCTATATATTTTTCCATTACTTATACACTGTCCGCTTACTAATTCCATAACATTTCACATCCCTAGTTTACCGCTTTACATGCACTTATCTTCGGTTGTTCTTCACTTAATTTTAGTATCAGTTTTCATTTTTTTAACTCTGTCAACTTTACCATTATTTGGTAAACGCTTCTATTCAGGCATACAAATCACTGAATTTTGAAATTTAATTCATGTGACTTGATATATCAATTTGACAGTTGTAACCTGGCGCCATCTACGTATCTTTTTCAAAGTTGTAAAAGATTTAAATGGTATTTAAATTAAGTTCGAGTACCTTATCATATTGCAAATCGTTTAACATTTTTAGTTTTGTCTGGGTTTGACATTTGGTAGAATTAAACTGTTCATGAAAAGTCAGTTGCTGATGTCTTTCATTTGTCTTAACGTACAACAGATGTTTGCTAACGGACGTCGCCATGTTTATTTTTTTTCTTGTACCAACAAGATTTTAATTTCCCAACATTTGAAAAGTATTTACTTACCAAAAATACGGAAAAAATGCATCATAAACAGACAGGAAAATTTCGTTTTTATAGCGGCAACATTTATTCACACGAATCAGCAGAAAAATATATTGTATATACGCAAACTTTTCATTCAAATGAAATGATTAGAATGATTTTATATACCGGCAGCACTTGAATTTTTGTATAGTTACTCTTTCTACGCACTTTTATAGCGACACAATTTTGCAACAATGCCTACGTATTTTAACGGGCACGTTCCCACTGCACTTCCGAAACAGGTATATGAACCATCGCTTTCATAAAAGTCTGGGACAAGCGATACTATTATGACATTACTAGAGTTTGTTGAAAAGGTGGTACCGGATGGCAGTAGCGTAGCGGTAGCGGCGTGGGTAGGGGTAATTTTCAACTCGTAGTCGATCTCGACAGTATCGCGAGAGAGTTCAAAGCGACAGTACGTTGCACGCTGCACGCCAAATAAATACGCGGAGAATGTTAATAAATATCTCAGGCATTTCCCTGGATTAGAATATAGAAGTCCGCATATTTATTGCACAATATGCAATAGCGGATTGCTAAGTCGCGATAGGTTTGCATGTAGAAAACATTGTAAAAGTAAACGGCATGTATTGAATTTAAGAAACAATATTCCATACTGGCAATTTTTATATGATTTTCCTTTTATGTTTAGTGTGTGCAACATCTCACAATATCTAGTATCTAATGAACAGTTTCGTCTTTCTTGGGCTAAGTACATTTCCTCATGGAAGCTGCCAACATCTATGCAATTACGATACAATTTGCCACGTGTACAAAGTACAGTAAAGGAATGTATAAAAGACGAGTTGAGAAATAAGAAAATCTGCCTATGTGTGGATGAAACAACCGATGCTCAGAAACACAGCGTCATTCATGTTGTAGAGCGTCCTTTAAAACGTGATGGTCCACCAGTTTCATTGTTGTTATCCAGTAAATGGATTCAGAAAACTAATGTAGAAACCGTTGTCAAGATAATAAAAGATTCGTTGAGAGAATTTTGTATCACAGGAACCCAAGTCACAATGTTCGTTGCTGACGGCGCCGCAACAATGCTGAGAGTTGGTAGGATGTTGAAAATATGCTTTCCGACTCTTCTTCACATAACATGCCTCATACTCGCATGTCACCTCGTAGCAGAAACCATTCGAAAGAAGTATCCGATGGTGGATAAGTTAATAGCATCTACTAAAAAAGTGTTCATCAAATCTCCCAAATACATCCGTGTATTCAAACAATTGTATCCGAAATTACCACCACCACCACCTCAGCCTGTAATAACGCGATGGGGAACATGGCTCCAGGCAGTATCCTACTATCAGAAATATTTTTCACATGTGAAAAATGTCATCTTGAAACTTGATTCAAATGATTCTGCAGCAGTTCGAGATAGTCAGCAACTTTTTTCCAATTCGGACGTTCAACAACAAATAGATGAAATTTCTATGAACTATTCTGAAGTTGCACAAGCTATTGAGCAATTAGAAAACAGTCATTTATCTGCACGAGACGCACTAAATTGCATAAACAATTTACAAGCCGCTCTAGAAAACTTGACGAACACTATAGGAGTCGATGTTGCTCAAAAATTTGGTGCAATTTTAACGAAAAATCCCGATTTACAAAAGGTTCGGTCTATGACTGAAAATCAAGAGTGCTCAGATGAGTAAAAGGAACATCTGACATTTGCAAATCTTACTTCACTGGATGTCGAACGATCATTTTCGAAGTATAGGGCATCGTATTCACAACACCGTCGACGGCTGAATGAATCGACAATGGGTAGTTGCCAATTGCCACAATGGACATCAAGACGACAGGAAAAGGTAACAATATTATTTTTCACTAATATTGTATATTACGTACCTACTTTTATGCGGTGCGCCACTGCCGGTACCACCTTTTCAACAAACTCTAGACATTACCTACCCATTTGAAACATGTCTTTTGTAAAATATTAGAAAATATGTCAAATTGTCTGTCAGTGTCAATCGTAAATGAACAAGTTGGGACAAGTCATTGTCACAAGATTTCTCCAACTGTTATAAAGCAGCTAATCTATATCCCGACTAAAAGGAAATCGAAATATCAGGACTATACGTGAGCAAGTACACAGGAAAATAAATTCGTCTTTAAAATCCAAAAGTCTCTTTGATCACATAGAACAAAACGACGTTGTTCTACGGCTTCATGTACAGCCTTGGACAAAATTATTAGGCATCCTCGCATTTGGTTTATATCTCAACTTTCACCATGAAACGGATGGTATAAATGTAATATTTTATTTAAGAAAAAATAAAATTCGATATCGAGTTGATTCTCCTTGGGAGTTTATTACAGCAGTTATCCTTTTCGGTAAACTAGGAACAAGTTTCTCGCAAGTAGAAGCTGGTATTCTATTCCATTCCTCTATTACCGCTCTTTATAACTTTTGTTTGGATGTACATTTTCGAGTACGTATCTTCTGCTTTAAAATGGCCCACAAATGTTCTTACACCCTCACATTACTGTCGTAACTAACAGCGCGAAACACAATAAGTTCTATTAACTTCCAAACATGCGATATAATTCGGTAATTCCCCGAGGAATATTTAGGTATACTATTTATAATTCCCCGAATGATTAAATAACTGCATAGATGGCATTAGTTTTCTAATATAACGAAATATAAGGTGTGCCTAATCATTTTGTCCAAGGCTGTATGTCGACTTCAATCTTTCTTTGAATTTATTTACGTAAAAACTATTTTCCAACATTAATTCCATAATATTATAGATTACTTTATATTACCATCTAAAAATATATTTGATAACTTACCTGTAATTCGATATATTATACGTTCATTATATCTGAAGATAACACCAATATCAGCACAAATATGGGCTCCTAAACTATATCCAATTAAGTGCACATCTAATTCAGGCTGCATAACCTCCAAATTGTTCATAATGAACTTTACCGTAGCTTTGGCAACGGCACTCCTTGCTCTTACCGCATTGTCATATCTTATAGTTTTAGCATAATGGCCCCATCCTACAATAACAATATTGACATCCTGGTGTTGCAAATAAATGTCCTTCAGCTTCTGTGGCATAGATGATTCGCCATCATTTTGCCAACCATGTATCAAAATCTTGGTCATTTTTTTGGTATCAATATATTTTACTTTATCGTCAGCGTTGAAGACATTGCCTTGCGATCGTTTTCTATAGAAAATTATATGTATTAAAATATATACATATTTACCCTTCTTCATGATATTGCTATTCTAAAAGTATTTCAGATTTGATTAAAAAAACCATATACGGATTACTGGGAGATATTTCTAGCTTGTTATCGCTGTATTTAATATTAAAATTAGAGTGAAGAAAACAGACCGGGTGTCTCAACCTGTGGCTATTATGTAAACAGTAGGAAACTAAATCTTTTTGATAACATAATAGCAACTTTGTTATTCTAAATAAAACGCTCTGTACATTGTTACAATCGCCTAAATGTAGATAGGTTTATCTATTTCCTTCAAAAAAATGTGAAATGCGTTAATTTGTATGAAATTAAACTGCATACTTGGTGTTAAAACGCCTTTGAAATATACAGTCTTCAGTATTCAACACCAAACTTTGCCAGATTCAAACAATTTTCTTTAACTCCGTATATTTCAGTATCTACAGTATAGGAAATCTTTATGTTTTTGTGTAATGATCAGAGTTAGTGAAATATATGTGCAACGTCACAAAAGTAGCCCCACCACTTTTTAATCTTCCGTCCATTCCGCAATGAAATAGTGGAGCGCATTAGAGTTCAATATGCCGCTTAGATACAACATCCAGCAAGAACGCGTTCACATATTTAATGAATTATTTACGAAAATAATCTTTAATTTGTCGATATTCTCTTTTGTAAGACGGCATCGTTTTGATGAGAAAAAATCTCTAAATTGTGAAAACGTTCTTTCAACATCTGCATTACTTAGCGGAGGATGATGAAAATATTGTTTAAATTCATTTTCACCGGTATTTTTAACAAATTCTTTCAATTTATCGATATCAGGATTTTTTTGAAATGTTTTTACTATTTTTTGTTTTAACTCAGTGCTAATCTTATGGGGAAT
This sequence comes from Dynastes maya, assembly GCA_029619315.2. Lineage (NCBI taxonomy): Eukaryota > Metazoa > Arthropoda > Insecta > Coleoptera > Scarabaeidae > Dynastes > Dynastes maya. Next base: position 34,564,772 of record JAROYE020000003.1, read on the forward strand.
ATTTAACAACGTTTGAATATAGGATTCTAATTTAGGGATAGCATCACTTAAAGATAAATTTTCGTTTTCAAAATATTTTATTGTCGGTAGTAAATGAAGGAAATATTTTTCGATATATTGTAGTTCTCGATATAAAAACGACCTTTTTTACATCTTCAATATTTTTTTGTATAAAATGAAACCGCTTCTAACCATGTACCCCATTGTGTGGTGGTAGGTGTAGGAAGTAAAATATGTGGACACATTTCTTTATATATGGCTACACTTCTGGGGTGATTTTAAAAGTATTTTCTTCATTCAGCTTATCAAAGTGTTCACATCAGGAAACTTTTCCCTAATAAATTCGCATATGCGATGCAAAGCATGAGAAATGCAGATAATATGTAACATATTTTTATATTTTTCTTTTAATAATTTCCCTGTTTTTACCATGTAAGGGGCTGCATCGCTTACAAATAAAAGAACCCTGTTGTATTTGTTTTGAGCATTATCAAATATTGTATTTAAGCTGTGATCGATAATAGAAGACACGTTACTATTAATTTTGTCTCTTACGCAACATTTTATTAAATACGGTTTGTATGGCATAGTTGGATGTAGTATTCCGATAACGATATTTACAATGCAACGTCTTGATGTATCAACGGTTTCATCTGCCGATATCCAGATTTAATTATTACTAACATTGCTTTTTTATAGTATTTATTATACGTGAATAACGTTTGGGAACGTAAGTTTGATGCAACGAAGATTCGCGTGGAATATGCCTGTTTGTGTACTTTTCTAAAAAAATTTTAAAAACAGGGTTTTCAAGCTTATTTAACGGAATGTTTGCCGAACAAAACGCTTCGCATAATTTCATATAGAATTCACCTGTGATCGGTTGATTTTGCGCATTTAAATGTTAACTGATTCAGTTCAGTCTTGCTGCTGATGATGATAGCTTGGCTATCGAAACGTGCGTCCAGTACGAATTAAGTGTTGTGGTAAGGGTTTTAGTGAACTGTTTCAATTGTAACATTGATTTCAAATGTTGAACCGTATCTATTTGCGGTCATAGGCGAGTCTTGCATTTGGAAATTACATCCAAGCGGATTCTGGTGTTAATATTGTTTGGTCATCATGACAAAAGTAAATAAAGTATGCTGGAATTGCAACTTTAGGTTATTGATATAAATGTTCAAGCCCAAGTAAAGAAGAATTAAGCAACAGGTATATTTATGTATTAGAAAAAAGTGATAGGGGTGGTGTATTTTAGCTAGCAGGATATATAAGCTACGCTATCCTGACTAATGATGCCCATAATCGAAAATATTTGACAAAGCTAAGATTTGGTGCTACTGGAAACATCCGTTTTAGTGACGTAGCGAAAAAGAACAAGGAAAACAATATTTTCATAAAAGTTTATACACACTAACAATAACCGATTAATCGATGTAAACATAAATATAATAGTAATGATAACAATAATGTCAACATAAATTTAAAATCAAAACATATCGGTTTTTTATTTCGGTAATTAATAGCTACCTTATTATTTATCTCTCTACAGTGAATCCCCGAAATTCCTTCCTCTCACTTCGATACATTTGCGCAATAGTTTATAAAAAAAATTACATTTCTGGTGTTTGACTTTGACAAAGTTTGGTGTTCAATACTGAAGACCCAGTATATTTTGAAGGCGTTTTGATACCATATCTAGATAGAGCCAAGTATGCAATTTAATCTCCTAAAAATTTAGACTAAAATGTAGTTGCATTTCGGATGCGGAAATATTTTTGGAAGATACCCATTATATTATCTAACATTTTTGCCCTCCTGCTATTTGCAAAATAGGTATAAATCTATAATTCTAGAAGGTTGGGGCAGTTTATATTATATTGGCTACAGAGAATAAGAGAATAAATATATGTAATGTACTTACCTTGTGCATACAATGAATTTAATCTTCTTTATACTCTGTTGTTTTGTAGAATTTGGAAGACGTGGATATATAATTCTTCTTGACAGGGCAAGAGATTCTTCAACACAATTGTCTGAAATAAAAATGGTTTCTTTAAGTTCTTCACTTCTTGAAACCTTGGTTAATGTATGATACATTTTACTTTAATATACGTGGTTCGCGACTACTTAAAACACCATCTTGAATTTTTGAGTAATTAAATAGTATTTTTCTTTCTATTTTCGAAGATATATCATAATCTATATATGAAAATATAAAAAATATAAAGTACTTTAGGTTTGAATTAAATAGGTATGATCTATGATGGCATATTTTTACAAATGAAACAAAAACAACGTTTAGGAAAAACTAAATATTACAGTACCGTTTTCAACGTAAAAAGGACTTTATTTTTAATAAATAAAATAACATTACAATAAAAATGGGAGGTACGGGGTAGCCAGTCCCCCATTATATATTTTTTCCGAAAATAATTTGCATCATCCTTGACTTTATGTACTATACTTCAAATTATATTCTGAAAAAAATTATATTTGTTACAGTTTCCGAGATATTTATAAAAAATTAAAAACCCTGTAAGTTTATGGTGGACTGTACCGTTAGCACCGAAATTAAAAAGGTCTCAGCGCTATTCGATGACGTCACGCTGAGTTGGCGATGTACCGCCGTGCACGATATTAGGCTAAGCGGTAAAGCATTTTTTTTTTTAATTTCAAAGGCCTTCTGGTTTAAAGAGGATGCCAGCCATCAACTGAGCCCTTCTTCGCATCCCATTCGATTTTATTTTGGAAAAACGAAGTTTCAAAGCACAACCCAAACACTTAACCGAGCACCGTTTTCGTGAAAGATGTATTTGTGGTTGATATTTAATCGCCTAATTATTATTATTTATAATTGTACATGTATTTGGACGAAACTAAGGTTGAAATGATACAATAATTACAATTTTATTTGAAATTTTGTTCAATTTCACGAGAAAATTTACAGACATGCTATTTAGCCAGGGTCTTTAATTTCCTATTATGTGGTGTTTTATCTAATTTATCATTACTTTTCCCACAATCATTTTAAGTAGGGTATTTGTAGAACAAGTTATTACAATTGTTGCAACGTTCATTCCTGTGAATATGGCATTTATATATATATTGTACTAAAACAGAACGTTTATTACATACATTTAAAAACATCTCTTCGTATTAAAAAATAATTTTGTTAGGGAATTGAGTTGGAATAGCATCTTTTTTAAGCCTAGGATATTTTAAGCTTACAGTTATAGTTTCACCAGTCCTTGAATCTGTAGCTACTGAAAAATAAACAATATCTTCTTTTATTTACAAAGTGTAACCCACAAACAAAGCATACAAAATAGCCGACGCGATGTTAGATTAGGTTGTCTCGTTTTTATCGTTTCAGAAGAGCTTTTATCACTTATACAACACTAGAGAAACAATGCAGGTATCACCAAGAAAGTACGGAAATATCACTACACAGTATTTTTTAAAATAAAACCAAAATAATTTGGATAAACCAATTCAAAACGCAAGAATCGATCTGAACGTATGAAAATAGCCGTCGCCGTGTTAGGTTGGGTTACCTCGGTTTTATCGTTTCAGAAAAGGTTTTATCGCTTATACAATACTAGAAAAACATTGCAGGTATCACCAACAAAGTACGGAAATATCACTACACAGTATTTTTTTTAAATAAAATCAATATAATTCGAAACGCAAAGACGGTCTGAACGTGTAAACGCGTTTATGGCTGATGGACAGCCTACTTTAAAATACGTCACAGCCTGCTGAGGTCAAAGCTGTTTAGCCTTGTATTCGCGATTGTAAGGGCTGTACCCCAAAATCGGGCGATTCGGTCGCTGAAAAAGATTATGTTGTTCTTATACCGAGGTACTTTCTAAGTTTCTAGATTCTCGGTGTTTTCTTGCAAGCATAATAGATGAAAACAATCCCATTGTTCACAGTTTTAAAAATGTAAGCCGATTAATTCTAGATACTTCCTTATTCAATTAAATCATACGTTTGGTGTCACTGGATACAGCAGCCTTATAATAAACCTGCTTTATAGATGAAAATTATTATTTAAAGATAAACTATTTTATTAATGACTTATTTATTGCTAATATATTTATATTTTAATACGTACCTAAAGCCCAAACAAAAATGATAAAATAAATATATGTATTTTTAAGCATTTCTTAACGAATAAATACTTTCCTGCGTTTACTAGAAGTCTAGAAAAACTCAGAACATGAATTACGCATATTAATGATTTATAAATCTTGTTTGTAAACATGTATAACGCAACAATTGATTAATTTAAACATGCACCTACATTGAAATTGCTGTTTCAAAGAACGCCTTGCTAGAGATATTTCCGAATACAAAACTTTACAATCACTTTTCGATTTTCCATAGTGAACGCAAACGGTAAAGCGTAATTTGATGTATTTTTGTTCGACCTAGAGTTTCAAAGGTTAATAAGAACATCACATGTTAAAGAATTATGGAAATTCTGTGTAGAACAAAATCTAAAAACAGAAGGCACGCGCCGCCACTGTTTGTAGGTAACAGTGGCGGCGCGTGAATTGGATAAATAGAGCGGGCACTTTTTAAATTTTGCGGATGATTTAAGTTGGTAGTTTCGGCAATAAAGGATATATTTGTCTATATTGTCACGGACCACCGTGATAGAGGTAGCTCAGAATAGCGTCGCTCAAATTCTACACACAGAAATTCACCTACCTGTTGGAAGGGGGTACTGAAGAGGTATAGTTTATTTCAAATTATAAGAATATAACTGAACGGCTTAAATGCTGTTATTGCACCACCTGCGGTAATAACTACCTGGATACGCAAACAAACTGCTGAGGACCGTAATGACAGAATTTAAGTGAATTGAATATAAATGGAATTATGATTTGCGATATGCGTAACTACCTGTTTGTACATTTAAATCTCATTTAATATGTAAATTCTTTAATTACTTGTAACATCGAATTGCTTACTATGTAAATTTATACTGTTTGTAAAATATATATACATAAACATATAATTATCTTATAGGGCCGTAATTTATAGTCAATACGGCCCCTAGATTCAATATGCATTGCCAGGTTATTATCGTCACAGAAGGTGCAATAAAAGTATTAAAGGCCTTGTAAGTCCACAGTTATATTCTTATAATTTGAAATAAACTATACGTAAATTTCAAAAAACAGGCAACTCCACTTTACGCTCTTTACCTACAAAACAAAAAGTACACCACACAAAAAATCAATACAACTCTATGCCCGTAATAGATTACCTACTACGGGCAAAGAAACTCTTCAAGAGTCCACTATAATTACAAATAAGTTATATTTATAAACTATGTAATCCCTTCTATTAACTGTCCTTCCGATGCTTGATCGGCAGCATCAAAGTTCGATGTATTTGAATTGACCGAGAGATAATAATCTTACAAAGCACAAAACCAACACTTGAAAAAATATCTATAACCCATGTGTTAAACATGTATTCGTGGCCATAAGTATAACGCCTATATAAAAACACTATGTAACTTACCACAAATTTTGAACTCGCAAAACAAACATACAATTTCTTTGCGAAGTTTATACACCACAGTTTGCTTTCATATCTTAACATGCGTTTAATATGTTCCTCTACTCATTGCTAGATGACAGCACCTATCACAAAATACCCAACCAATGTGTCCCAAGTCGGGTGACCATCCCAAGACACTTAAAAAATATTGAATTATATATATATATATATATATATATATATATATATATATATATATATATATATATATATATGTTACCGTTACTTTGATAAATGTGTTAGCATAATAACTGGGTATTATACATAATAACCAATAAAGGTGGTTAATGCAATAATATGTGTGCAATTTATTATTTTAACCGGTTATTTTACATACAACCTAAACCCTCTTGGCTGAAGTGATAAATTACAATATTTAGGAAGTACGGAATTTTCATCAGTGCTTGTGAAATAAAAAGACAATGTTTTATTCAATGACAAAATGTTTTATTCTTACCATTTGTAAACAAACAACCTTCTACTTGTTAGAACATGGCAAACTGTCATAGCATTTTGAATTACAGAGTAACCCATGTTTCTTGCAGCTACATTTTCCCTTCCAGTTACATCTCTTAAAACCTTGACCACCTGTGATTGAAGATTTCCTGGCACACTCACAAAGAGTCACAATTACATCTGGAACTTGTGAAATGAAATTCTCCTTACAAATGGTAAACTGGTTGCTAGAATACTTTTGAGCCAATCGTCCTTCCTTAGTGCCAATCTCATACATCTTACCATCAGCATCCATCTGCAGAATGACCCCAAGAATGTTCCTGGCGTCACTTCTACCCCTGCCGACATCAGGAACCCCTATTTTTACAGTATCTCCAATCTTGTCTCTTGGAAACTTCGATTCAGACATTAGCCTCATCTTTTTTGCCTGGCACTGCAATGGCACTTATGGCATTTCCCTCTTCTTTTTAATAATATTGATTTTGTCTGAAATCATATTTTCCCCCGAAATGTCCTCTACAGCACTATCTCCGTCCCCTGTTTGTCCATCTTACTTTTCACCATTCTCTATTACTTCCCATCTTCTTCGCCACCATTCTCTGTTACTTCCCCATCTTCTTCGCCACCATTCTCTGTTTGTCCATCTTCATCTCATACTAAAGCACATGAAGAACAGTCGATTGAGGTTTCCAGATCTTCTTCAGATTCCAGGTTTCTGATGACATCAGTAGAAAGTAATGATGTTGTAAGACCGACTTTTACTGGAACCCCAAACATGGCCTCATATGGGCTGCAATCAGATTTGATCGTTAACGCGTATGTGTACTAAAATCACATTATTTTGGAAACCACACGCAGAGAAATAGTTTCTTGCATCAAGAAAACAGATTTTTTTGCAAAAATCAGTTTCGATTCAGGAAAATATTTTTATTTCAAGACTATAAAAATGTCTAATATAAGAAAATAACTTGAAATTTTATTTGGATTAAATAGATATTTTCTTAGGCCAAATTCACAAGTGAAGTTAGAAACAGGAAAGAAAAATCCATAATTGATTATTTCCTTATTAATAGAACCCACCGAAAAGATCAGATCTTTCAATATGCGCTTCTGCCGATGACCTAATGATTTTTGTAACAAAAGAAACCGAATTACAACAAAACATTGAAATATGGACAGAAGAGCTAAACAAAAGAGGACTGAAAACAAATATAAACAAGGCAAAACTAATGATAATAGGGAGAGCAAAGAAAAGCTTAGGCAATAAAGGAAACAACCAAAAACTGGAGCAAGTAGACGCATAGAAATATCAATCAAATCGGAAGCGAGAGTTGAATCTTAACAAACTCGATCCGAAGTAAAATAAACACAATAGATATGAAATACCTGAGAAAAGTGATGGGAGTAACAAGACGAGATAGGGTGCGAAACAGTACAGCTAGAGCAAAATTACAAGTAGAACCTATCATCGACGTAATTGAGAGAAATTAAACGAAATGGTTTGGACATATATGTGTAGGATGGGTAAGGAGCGACAGGCGAGAAGAATATGGGAAACGCGAGTAACAAAAAGCAAGAAACGCGGAAATCCAAGAAAACGTGGAACGAGGCAGTTTTAGATGAAAAAAAAAATTTTATGTTACAGTATAATTAACTTATTTCTTTAATAATGTAATTAAATAGGAATTATTTTTATGTAGTTTAATAATTAATTAATTAATGAGTTCATATTTAAGTTTATTTGTTCCTTTTTTTATTATTTATTATATAAAAAAAAACTATAGTTAAGTTAGCACACGTGGTAAATAGTAATAAAAAGAAAAAATATTACATTAACCGGTATCTTTTGAAAATGTTTAGAAAACGTTGTACGTTAAAGGTTATATCATTGTATGGGTAAGTATGGTATCTGTATTTTTATTATTCCAAAACCTGGGCGATGTTCATACGCCGAGGCAAAGGCATACAGGCCAATAACCCTATCATCCTTCATCTTGAAGACCATGGAAAAACTGCTTGAAAAGTATGTCAGGGAAACCTCTCTAATAGAAAGGCCATTACATCCCAACCAGCATGCCTACCAAGCAGGTAAATCATGTGAAAGTGCCTTGCATCAGCTCGTGCCGCGGGTGGAGGCATCCCTAAACAATAAAGAAATTGCACTAACTGCGTTTCTTGACATAGAAGGTGCGTTTGATAACACCTAGTTTGCATCACTAATACAGGCTGTGAACAGCTATGGAGTAGACAACACTGTCTGTAGATGGGTCGGGGCCATGCTCCATAGCAGACAAGCAGAGGCAGCACTGGCAGGTGAGACGATGCAGGTGTCTGTCGCCAGAGGATGCTCGCAGGGAGGGGTATTATCCCCTCTATTGTGGGATATGATGATAGACGAACTGCTGATCTTGCTAAACAATGCTGGCTACTATACACAGGGATATGCTGATGACATTGTAATACTCACCAGCGGGAGAAACGCCAGCATAATCTCAGAACTAATGCAAAGAGCATTAAAAATGGTAGAAGTATGGTGCAAAAAGGAGAACCTTAGAGTAAATCCTGGAAAAATTGCACTTGTACCCTTCACCAAGAGAAGGAAATTGGACGGTTTAAGAGAGCCGATTCTTTGCAACGAAGTAGTACAGATCAGTCAGGAGGCTAAGTTCTTAGGTGTAACCTTGGACTCTAAACTGAACTGGAACTCGCATTTACAAAAAATGACCGACAAGTGTAAGAGGGTGTTAATGACAACCCGTAGAACAGTTGGGAAAACATGGGGACTCAAACCACATATGACGTACTGGTTGTACACTACGGTGGTAAGACCCATGATAACTTATGGCTACCTGGTTTGGTGGCCTAAGATCACACAGAAGCATGCGATAACTAGTCTCTCGAAAATTCAGAGACTGGCATGTCTGTGTATAACAGGAGCTATTAAAAGCACTCCAACGGCTGCTATGGAAACCATGCTAAATCTACCTCCTCTTGAGATTTATATCAAGGGAGAAGCCAGAATGGGTGCATATAGACTGAAAAATACTAGCAACTGGAGATCCCACAGTGGATCTGGGCACACCAGAATAGAAGCAGTAGTAACAAACCCTATCTATGATATGGGTAGTGATACAACAATCTCCAGGATCTCCTATGACAAACCTTTCAAGATTCTCTTGAATTGGGAGGAATGGAGGGTCGGAGAGGGGAGAAAACCGAAGACCCCAGTCTGGTACACAGATGGGTCCAAAACGGGCACTACTTCTGGCGTTGGTGGATATAAGGAAAACCAGGGATACGAAGTATGTGTATCACCTGGGCGATACACCACGGTATTTCAAACAGAAATTTATGTTATACAAACCTGCGCGTGGGAGAGTCTGCGTCGGCGACCGCAGGGTGAGACGATTTGCATTCTCTCTGACAGTCAGACAGCCTTAAAGGCACTAGCATCCTATCGTATAAGCTCCAAACTAGTATGGGAGTGCCTGCAAACCCTAATGGCTCTGTCTAAACACAACAAGGTGTGGGTGTCAGGGCACAGGGGCATAGCGGGCAATGAAATTGCAGACCAGCTAGCGAGGGAAGGTTCAAAAATGAATTATATAGGCCCTGAACCGGGTCTAGGTATTACCAAGAGTGCAGTGCGTGGTGCAATTAATGAGTGGATCATAACACAACACCAATTAAATTGGAAACATGCAGCTGGACCAAAGCACAGCAAACGGATGATGGGAAGACCGTCGCAACATCTGACTGCTGACCTGCTTGAATTAAGCAAGATACAGCTTAGGGCAGTAACATGTCTATTAACAGGACATGGCTGTTTGAGAGGCCACTTGCATAAGATGGGGATCTACAAAGATGAGCCCTTATGTAGACTTTGCAATGAGGAGGAGGAAACAGCCCCTCATATTATTTTCGAATATGCAGCGTTAGCTCAACGCAGGTTCGCTATGCGAAGCACAATTGAACTACCAATGGAGAAAGATTTACTATATAGGCTCTTAAACCTGATTGCGGGAACTAACCTGTTCGAGTAAAACAAAACCGAAGCAGGAATAATACAATAAGCTACTAAGCTTCAGTGTTAGTTCAGTTGCTTTAGTAGAAAAATCAATCAATCATTCAATGGTATCTGTATTCGCCTCTGACATTGCACTAGTTTGTCGAACCTTAATAATTATATCCTTCTTGATTTGAAAAAATGGTCAAAAGTATTTGCTCTAAATTCATTTTTTGTCGAATTTTAGTCCCCTGCATAAGCAGATTCTAAAAAAGACCTTGTTTGCGACAATTTGTAATGGCAGCGACAGACTCGAACTATACGGAACTTCGAAGTATCGAAACTCGAACTATCGAGTCTCTGCCACACTTACTACACAGAATGAAGCACAACAATGAGGCTAATAAAAAAATGAAACACGCAAGAAATTAGTCCAATTAGAGGCTGTCATCAAGTTTTATTTACTTTGACAGGATATATTTAATACACGAAATGTATATATGTACGTCTTAGGTAGTTATCCAATATGTCAGCAATAATATTGTAACGATGTGTTTTTAAATTGTCCGACAGGTAATGTATATAATCCAAGTAACATAAACAGACACCGCCGCCTAAAACTGTTACCAAATTCATAAATTCTAGCACATACTTAGCAACGTCTTAGTTAATCTTAGTGATTCAAAGAGGTGTACGTACGATAGAAAATATAAAAATGCGTAGGGTATTAGCATTAGCGGCGTTAATGAAGATAGCTTTTAGCATAATCGAAGAAGACTTTATTGCATTTACTTCGGAGATAATCAAAAACGTCTTTGATACAACCGAATGTTTGTTTTATGTAACCAGACCCAACTACGACCTGAATTTGGTGTACCGGGCAATTAACAAATTGAACGTATCGCTTGTGAGGATCACCTTTAGTTATAGTGCTGATATGGTTTGTAACGGTTACATTCTTATTTCAAGAAATTACAAAGATTTAACAGATATTTTATTAATAGGGACGAAATATAAGTTGAAATTTAAAGCGAATAGTCGCATTTTGATTTTCCCACAAAAGGAAGTAAAACTTGAAAAGTATTTTGAGCTGAACAGCAACCTTTACGCCTGCGATATCTTTGTGGTAGCAGGTTATCCGATATACTTTAATAAAAATACACAATTAAATATAAAAATAGTTTCTGTGAGAAATAAATCTTCAGTAATGAGTTGGAATATAAATGAAACTTCTTCTTTAACTAAAGATAGCCGGCGAGTCCAGACCAAAGAATGGGATCCAAACCTTTTAAATGGAAAACTTGTTGTTTCGATGTTTAATTGTTCACCTTACATCTATTATGATCAACTTACCAAAAGATTTGAAGGAATAGAAGCAGATATTTTAACTGAAACGCTGAAAAATGTTTCTTTTGAATATAAAATTTACAATCCAAACGCTTCAATACCCAATGTATACGATGCTATGGTGAATGATGTTGCTCAAAGATATTCGAACCTCGCTATGTGTTCACCATGGTTAGATGGAAGACATATTGGAAAAGTAGAGATTTCATTTCCTTATACACAGCAATGCATAACTTTTTTCGTACCGAGACGTCATACGTTAGAGCAAAGTATTTTTGTCTTTAAACCAATAACTTTGCAATTAGGTTTGGGAATTGTTATATCCGCTATTTCAGTAACGATAACGTATTTATTAATTGTTAGATATCAAATAAGGTTTGGTATAGGACATCGACACTTTAAACATGTATGGGCTGTCTTATTCGAACTGCTAAGAATATTAACCTTGCGACAAGCAGCAAAAACATTTCTTACAATTCACGATGTTACTAGATTAGTCGTCGTTTGTTGGACTATTTTTTCTTTGCTGTTAGCCACAATTTACTCAAGTGGAATAAGTACATATATGACCTACCCTCCGTTGATAGGAGGTGTATTTAGTTTTGAAGATATAGCCGAAAAAAATATCGAATGGGGCGGATTGGGCGAAGATAATATCGCAATATTTACAGAACATCCAAATCCGATCTTTAGAAAAATGGCCAAGTTGTATTCAAAAAATGTTACAGACTCCGTGGTAAACATGAAACTTAGAAAAGGCGAAAACGTAGCAATTTTTATAAAAACTCTTCCCAGTAAATATATTCAATCGGAGGACTTGGAAAAATTAGATGGTAGCAACTTAAGTAGGATTAAAATGCTCCCGAAATGCGCAGTATTGTATCTGGTAGGGTTTTACTTATCAGAAAATTCGCCACTAACGAATTATCTCAATAAATATCTGATGAGGTATTTAGAACACGGAATTATAAACTATTGGTATATGAAAATGAATAGCAAATCTGGCATTTTAAAACGGTCAACAATATTGCACAACATATATAGTGCGAATGAATTTTCTAATTCACAAATCGTTTTACAATTAGAGGAACTGCAAGGGGTTTTCGTATTACTTTTGTGCGGATGGACCGCCGCTGCAATTGCGTTTATTTGTGAAATTCTGTATTGGAAATACAAAAATCAGCAGCCGTGTTAATAATATATTTAAAAACCTAATTTACAATAATTAAATCACAGTTTCCAGCGGATTTTCCCCCATATTTTATTGTACTTACAACAAATAAAAATCATGTTACTTTTTCACAAACATTGCTGTTGCTAGAATAACTGCATATAGGGCATTCATACTTTGGGTCCGCTATTTGGTTGCCCTAAAACAAATATTTCTGTAAATAAATCACATAGTCTGAATAAAAAATGTAAAGCAAAAATGAACAACAAATTCAAATGTAGGAATTAGCATTTTAGGATAGCACAACAAATATTAAACGCCTTTAAAAAAGCGGTGTTTTATTATAAAACCAATCCTTTTTAATATCCTTAATAATTATGCAATAGGAAAAATAATTTCCAACAACACGTTTCTACATTAAAACAAATCCATGCTATCCTGGTAACACAGGTTATCTTATAGGAATCCTCCTTATGTCCTAAATTGGTTCAGATATCTATGGCTATAAAACAGACAGACCAGGGAGGTCTTTAAACGGATATCCACAGAGTATCCTTCACAGATATCTCATAAACGTTCGTTTTGCGTCCATTTATTGAATATATAACAGGTAGGTACTAATTATTTTATAATTTTGTAAATTTTGTATGAATATGTCAAAGTGGGTAATAAATTATTTACAATTCGATATACTTATTTTTTTCATGTTATAAACTGACGTAAACATTTTTAAAATATATCCCAATTATGTGTGTACGCAGGACATGATAATAAATCTTAAGTTTTTGTTTTATTTAATGAAATATCATTAGAGATACAACTCTAGTCATATTTGTTGGAGAGAACTCTATATATGACACAGGATTGCTTTGCTAGTCATTTATAACATCATTTTATTTGCTTTTATATAAGGTTTGTTTCTGCAGCGATTTAAAATAGTTTGAAATCGTTAGAGCATGCGCATTACAAAAATAGTGTTCATGCAGTTAAAATGGCAAACTCTGACCACTAGTTTGACGTCATTTAGCGTTCGCCCAGATCTCCAAATTAATTTCTAACCGTTTGCTGATAGTACCTCCAGTCTGAAGTTTATCATCCAGTGATCCATCAGATGCATGCGCATTGTTACATTGTGAAGTAAAAAATTATATTATAAGTTTTTTGTATGATATACGTGTGTTATTCATGTTTGTGGTTTTGTTAGGAATTAATAGTTCCTTTAAGGTTGCAATAAATTTGTAATTCTGTTTAAACATTTCGCGTTTATTTCTGTTTTCGTTTACCTCTTGGAATATTTGAATGTAAGATAAATCTATTGTTTTCATCGACATATTTTCTCTCTTAAGTCTATTAAATACGCTTGTAACTTCTACATCACCTGATAAATGTAAAGAAAGCGTTCGTGCAGTTAAATTGTTAAATCAATTTCAAATCAGTTTTAGTTCGTGCGTGAGTAGATTAATCCAAATTAACCCCTGATCAAACTATCACAAATAGGCTGCAGAAACAAACCTATAGGTATAAATACACTTTTGACAAAATACAGTCCGCACTGCTTTTTATGTATAATTTCTTTGTTTTAATTGGCAGCGTCCAGCAGACAGTCGCTGAGATGATTAGAGAGCGATTTTGTAAAAACGGACATGCTAGATATAACCAGCTACCCAGAATTCCAGCAAACGATGAAATTGGTCAACGGTAAATATCTACGGTGCTCTCACTCGGCGGTGTTTGAATGAGGCGTGGGGGTATTGACAAGTGTCATCAGTGTCATCACTAAAGCTGGCCACGAGCGGTACCGCGCAGTAGTGTAGAGTCGACCAGGCCTCGCGTTCCTCTAGAGTTATTCTGCTAATAGAGATGTTTGCTGCCGCAAATAATTTCGCTCATCTTTTAAATAAAAATTAAATAATACGTGCCCAAACACTTACCATTTTATGAGTCCTCCGTGAAATCACAAAGTGAATTATGTCTGTTAAATATCTGCAACATTAGATATGTTTCAACTGTTGTTTCGGCAAAACTAGTACGGCATGAGGAAAAAATGCGTTTATATGCAGGGAACGAACGCTCTACATCTAGTGACGTAATATTTGCGTAAGTAAAATAATCTTTCAAATAACTTAACAATTCTGTTGATGCACCTTCACAAATGTGTCTTAATGTGCCAAAATCAGAATTTTTCTCAAAAACACTCAAATTTTTCTAGAACAGAAACATTTTTTGCGTCTTCAATCGCGCATAGCTCTGCGTGAACATGTTGCACTATTTGTAGAGATTCTTCTAACGGCACCGCAGGATTTTGTAATTTTTCTATTGCATCTGCTAGCCCGAAGTAATTGTCGTGAATGATTTTTAAATCCATTTTAACGTGACTATCTTGAAATTTCGACTGGCTTTTCTGGATAGCGGCAGCTTCCTTTGTATCGAATTGTAAAACCACGTTCTTAATATTGTCAAAATATTTATGATAATAAAACGCGGCCTGCAACCATGTTCCCCAACGAGTTAGAATAGGTTCTGGTGGCTCTGGTATACGGGGGCACAGTCTGTGAAATTCGCGAATACGTTTTGGTGATTTGACAAATACTGCTTTGGTATGCGCTATTAAAGCGTCTACCTCAGGATAACATTTTCTGATACTATCCGCCACAAGATTGAGAGCGTGAATTTTACACGTAATGTGTAACAAATTAGCAGAATGCTTTTTAAGAGACCGGCCTACAGAAAGCATGTTTGCAGCACCACTACTCACTAACATCAAGAGTTGGTTTGTTGAAAGTTCAAA
This sequence comes from Dynastes maya, assembly GCA_029619315.2. Lineage (NCBI taxonomy): Eukaryota > Metazoa > Arthropoda > Insecta > Coleoptera > Scarabaeidae > Dynastes > Dynastes maya. The sequence continues at coordinate 34,580,120 of JAROYE020000003.1, forward strand.
CTTGTCCAATGTATTTAACACTAACTTTGAAATTACTTCGGCAGTACACTGTTGTTTGGAGACTAATAGAATTGAAGGTGCCGATTGATGAGGTTCCAATTTGCGTGCCATTACATTAAGAACAGAATGTTTCTTCCGATCTGTTGTTTCGTCGACACATAACCACAATTTTTGATCTTTCAACTCCGATTTTATTTTTTGTTCAATATGTTCGCGCGCAGATAGCACAATTCTTCGTAACGATGTTCGACTTGGTAATTTGCACTCCGAATAGTTATTCCAAAAGCAGATAAATGGTTCCTTGTCTAGTAAATTAAACGGTATATTACATGCGATAAACGTAACGCATAAATTAAATATAAATTTTTCATTGTCTCGTGCGCAATTTCTTTTTGAGACATGCTTTTCACTATTTACGTGTCGTAGACAATGTTGTCTGGACCAACACATTAACGGGATTTTACAGATTACACATTTAATTTTAGCACCTTCGTATATTAAGCCTGGAATTTCTACAATAAATTTTCGAAGTTTGTCCGACCGCGGTCGTTTTGCTGACGAAATCATAATTTTTCTAGGACAGATAAACAATTGCGCAAATGACCGGCAGCGAAAATGTCCGTACTGCTCCGCAGACGAAGTCATACTACCGTTCCTCTCGGTCCGATCTGATTCTACGCCGATGCGCGGTACCGCTCGTGGCCAGCGTTAGTCATCACATTAACGTATACCTAATCATATACAGATAAGGAAAGAAAATGTCTAGCTATACGAAAAAGCGAACATGCGACAACGGTAAACGCGAATGAGTGATTCACCACAAGTGGACGGATTAGCGGCAGTCGACGGCTTACGCTTACCGATGTGGTTAGTTACGAGGTAGACTGCATTATGTGCGGACGATCATAGTAAGAATTTCTAGAGTATTTATTTTTCTTCTTTTATTTCATCAGAATCTGTTTTTATTTTCGTCCTTAAAATTTCTTATTAGTTTCGTCTAAGCTTCGTAGCAACAACAAAATAAATATGCGAAACTCTCTTTCCAGGCGACCATAACTTCAAATTATTACGTGCGTTCTTGCACACAGTAGGTCTACATGCCAACGTTGTTACAAGCGTACTAACGAACCGCATCGAATCGATCAGATTCCACCCAATCCTCTCCTCGCTCTCTCTCCGTACACATATAGATATAGCTAATTTCACATTTTCCCGATGTGTATACATTACATACATGTAATTTACTGATTTAAGCGTATACCGCGTTGTTTAACGGTTGTTTATGAATTAAATTTTAACCAGGTTGCGCAGTTCCGTATTCTATCAATTTTTTTAAACAAATTAGAGTGGATGATAATCGTCCTCAACGGCTATAAAGGTGATCTAATATGAGCAGCTTTTACAGCAATTGTTGCTAGACATAGAAGAGCGATCAAAGGAACAATATGGATCATGCAAATTTCGGCGATTATTTCGGAAATATATTTGCATGTTGCTCCACATCGCTACATACTGCTTGCATTACCAACTACAAGTTGCCGTATATCGTATATCCACTGATTTGGAACATTCGTGCCAATACTTGTTTCTTCCACGTTTACTTTGTATCTGCGTCTCACATTAGCACGGCCTGACTATGTTGTGTTTGGTAATCGTGCGCATGTTTCGCATCTGTTAGATTGTTCAAAATGTCATCATAGAATATCGAAAAAATTATCAATTTTATCGTTGCTGTTCATTTACGGCGGTTTGTGGGACAATAGCAGCTGGGAATATAAAAATAGAAACGTCGTGTCGAAAGAATCAGAAAAGTGCGATTGGAAATTTGACGTTTTGACACCACACTGTGAAAAGCAACACTCTCGATTCTTACAGAAAAAATTTCGAAAAAGCAGCATTTTGCGGAAATATTTGACATTTAATTATTACATAATTGTCGAAGTTGTCAATTTCTTTATGTCCCTAGGGACGTAAAATTTCATTACATCCCGCTGTTAGGGGCAACAAAGGTAAACAACCCGTAAATCGCATTTACATCCCTCCAATCAGGTTAGTAATGATTGGCTTACGTTACGTAGCCGGTAGTAAGAAATGGAAATTTATGTTCCTATGGACATAAAAATACATTAATATAGCAATAGGTGTCAATACACAACAGAAATTGACAACTTTGGCAATCATAGAGATATATAAGCAAATGTCAAATATTTTCATAAAATACCGATTTCTGAAAAATATAGCATGACACTTTGGCCGTAAATGAATTTAAAATAGATGAAGTACACCTCTGCTTAATTTTAATTCTAATTTTTACTTACCTTTAAACAAATATAACAGAAAACATGTGCACAACCCATAGAATGTGGTAATATAGGAAATTCATTACAATATGAACATTTTGTATTTATTGTAAGTTTTGCCACTATTGGTGTGCTAAGAATTAATTTCTGATGAAACGGATTTAAATGGCTTATAGATCTCTTCATTTTGTGATAATTAACCAAAGGCAAAACATATATCAACATTTCCTGAAATAAATTTAATATTAAAATATAAATTACAGTCCACCGATACTTTAAACATATTCTACTTACAATAAAACTATCCCAAAGTAATTCTCTAGTCATATAATGACTGTTATATTGCCTTTGGGCAATATTTAATTGGTCATGCGCCAAATTCAAACACAAAATCCTTTCCAATAAACGAGGTTTTAAGCCATTCCTCAGAAAAATTGATATATTAAGAAATTGACAAAAGTGGATAACATTTTTTAATTTCATTGCAGTATTACTAACTAAGATATTATCAGTTAGCATCTGTAGTTTATCTATAGCATATTCCACAAATAAACCTATACTTAATACAACTTTCTTTGCCAATGTTATATTCTCATATTTTGCACATAATAATTTCTGGCCAAATGTGCTATTACATTTCCAAATAGAAAAGCATAGGATAGCAAATTTCATACATAATTCTACCTCGTTATTTAGCAATTGTATATATCGTGGCTGTAAATCGAACACAATGGAATATACGATATTAACGAAAGAAAATGTTTTACATGAAAATGTTTCAAACAATCTTGAACATGACCAAGTAGCAACTTGTATATCTGGCTATCAAAATAAATTGCATTCATTTGAGTTACTCGAAGCATTGGTGACTTTGTCATGGTTGCAATATATCTTGAATGCTTGAATATAACCTGAAACATAAAAAACAATCTAATATTTTGTTGTTCAATGTAGTATAAGTAAAACAGGTCCACTACTCACAAAATTCTTTAATATATAAAAACAAAGCGACCGGTTTCGAGCTATACGCTTTGTCTTGAAATAGATTAAGTTTTTCAGGTACAATACACTGGATTAACATAATAAAATGTAACACATATAAGATGAATTAAAATTATTGTAAATGGAACAATTACGACACGTTAAAATTTAGTTGTTAATGTAATATAACCGGTCGCTTTGTTTTTATGTATTAAAGAATTTTGTGAGTAGTGGACCTGTTTTACTTATACTATATGATATTTTGTTGTAAATACTAACAATCGGTAATGATAATCAAAAGTAATTAGGTAAATTACAGATACTGTACAATGCTACAGTATTAATAATAGTACTAACCGTAACAGTATTAACTTGAACTATTACATGCTCATACAAATTGATACAAATCAGCTGTAAGTTTTAACATGGTTTTAACCATGTGAACCAATATGAACTTTGTTCCAACACTCTCAGATAATCATCCAGTTCCTGCGCAATATACTAACTGCAGCTCTTTTTTTAAATTGCGCATGTCTGGACGGTGAGTTTAGGGTTTTCTGAGGGTGTTGGAACAAATCTATGATGTTATGTGATGACCATGTGATTACGATCGCCTCTGATGGCTATACAGATCTCGTTTATGATAGTTGATGCAGCGCCATTTTCGGCGTTTGAAAGAACTAATTACGTGTTTGACCTTGGTATATTACCGTTTTCGTCATTTTTATAACAGAGTTTATAGTACTGTCAGTGTGTGTTGTCATCAATTTATCAAGAAGAAACATGACACGATTAGAATAGAATCCATTGAAGCTGCGTAACTATTGGTAAAATCTAATCAAAAACATAATGAGGACTAAGGTAATAAATACTGTGTTGTAAAATTAATACATTAACAAACTTTATTACTTTTTATCATTAGAGAGGTTATATGTTAATAAAAGGAAAGAAACACTTTGTTTATGAAGGCTTAAACATAATTGGAAGGAATAAGGCAGCTACAGTTATTATACCTGATGTGGTGCGTCATTATCCTGTACTCTTATGTTATTATTTTACTACATTGGTTCTTGCAGAGCGTGAGCCATTACCATTCTTCTGTGGTCATAATTGATGACAATCACTATTTATGTGATGTAACTTCTAGTAATGGTACCTACCTAATGGAACTTAAATTAAATCCCTTACAATTATATGAACTTAATAGCGGAAAGAATTTGAAAATTGGTACAGTAGAAGCCTTGTATTACAAGGTAAACTAAAGGATATTTGTTATAAACATTTCTTAAGAGTTTTTACTTTATAATGTTATAGCTAACAAATAATTTTGATGCTACAGCAACAAATGAGGAAGATGAACAATTAACGTATGAAGAAAATGTATTCAATGCCAAGACACAAGTTTATGATATTGCTGGAATGCATAAGCCAACACAGAGTGCAAATATTCAAAAATTATCTATTGAAGAAGAAATAGGTCTATCAAACTTGGTGTCTATTCATGATGTCCCAACACAAATATTTGAAAATCATGATGGTAAGATTCGTAAGAGCATTTAAATTTAATTTATTGCAAAGTACTAAACAATCTTTATTATCTGTATTAACTACTTTAAAAATTGTTGGTTAATGTACTAAATATCATCTTAACCTTACAATGCAATGCAAGGATTAGACTCTCTGCATAGTAGAATTTTATTTGTTTGATTTTTACTTCATTTGTACTGATTTGTATACTTGCAGCAATAATTGATATATCTGCGTAAAATCAATAGCTTTTCACATCCTAAGAGATAAGTAGATCAATAAGAAAAAGAGAAAGTGTACTGGGCATGAGCATATTTTGAATTTCTTTTATTTATATCAGACTAAGGGCTGGAATACGCAGACAGCTTCAAGCTGTCACTTCTAGCAGCAACTATGCTGTTAGGGACAGCTGTTAGCAGTTTCAAGCTGCCAAGTCCAACAGCATTCTGCTGCCAAAGAGCATTGTTGCTGATAACTGATAAAAAATTAAAAAAAAATCTTAATTCCATTTTGTTGTGTAAACAAATGTATAATTTTAGAAAGTAACAAAAGTATTGCTGCATACATAAGTACCTACATAAAAATGTTAGGAATATCCTTTCATGCTAGATAAAGTTGTTGCATATAGAGTAAAAAAAATTAACATACAATATTATTCATATGGTATATGTTTAGATTAGAAAGTTTGTATGTGGTAACATTGAATTGAATGCATTATTATACAAAAATGGGATAATGGACTCCATAAAACAAGCAACACCAACAAAATAAAATATAAGCACATACATAAATATAATTTATTGAAAAAATTTTATAACGTTAAGCACTTCTAACAAAAAAAGCTTCACTTTTAGTCTTTTGGTAATTTTAATCTTTATTTTACAAATACCTTATTCAGTACAAATAACTGGTAAGATAAATTCATGCATATCAATTAGAGCGATTTTACACACGTCGATAAATCGGTCAACAAATTAAAAATTATGGATTCGTATAACAATCAAAGGAATTATTTACTAAATGAATAAACTAATTTTCCACGGTCGTTAGATCCGGGAATGTCTTCTAGGCATTCTTTCGGCAGTTTAAATAAAAATAAGCAGCAAATAAAAGAAAAACTAACCTCAAACTTTGAGGTTACGCAAACTCCCTATAGTAACGCGTCACGCACTCAAAAGCCCGCTTTTGTTTGAATAATCAAATTACCTAAGTCTTGAACTATAATTTAAACACTAGACTCTTGGATTCGCTTGGAAGACAGAACACTTAGCCAAATACGTCTTCATTCAATGGCAATTTAAACTAGATCAAACTAAACAGAAAGATTGTCCTTTTTTTGCTTTACTTCTGTGTCCCCGATAGCATCTGTCAAATTCACGGCCAATTACGATACATATTTCGAATATACAATAGGTTCGTTCCAACAAGCTTATAAAACCGTAAATTTACCGTCCGGTACCTGCGCAGTGCAAATGAAGTGTTCCAACTACATTATGTATCGTGTCTTGAACGATACTAATAGTGTTCCAACTTAACTTTGTATCGTAGTACCAGTTACTGTACGGTCATATCGGTACATCGTATCAAGCAAGATCCGTTTGTATTGACATGCGCAATGTGGATCTGTGCCAATAGAAAACATTCATATTGCATGTTACATCCTTATCTATCATTTTCTTTCTCAATAGCGATACACAATTGATTCCAAAAAGCGTTCCAACATCTACGACGCCATGTACTAATTCACAAACGATGTATATCTAACGCACGCGCAATAATCGATGTATGAACTGGCACAGGTACCGTACAGAAATGGGCAGTTGGAACGAACCCAATATTTCAATTAAATTTTCTTTCTCTTAAAATATCATAGTACAGCCTGTAATATTTCTCATCGGAGTTCTCGTTCTATCGTCTAACAAGCTGACATAAGCGAAAATCGACAATCTTAAAATATGGACTTTTACTTCCGGACAGTGAAAAATCAATTTATTTAACTTAGAAAACAATTTCTCTGATTGTTATAACATTACAGTGTGTAGTGTGACCTACTGGTCCACATTTCACCGGGATGCGAGAGATATTTTACCTAACGCGATCTGGCATTTATCCCCGCCGGCCAGCCTCGTCGCGCACAACTGCTGTAGCCTATCTAACACACTCTTTGTCTTTCTGTGCGCTCGTAAGGTTCTAACAAGAGATCGTGGATTTTGAATACATTATGTTAGTTTATACAACCGCAGAAATGGTACAGATCATTAAATGGTATTTTGCGAATTGCCGTAAATGCCAACAAATAGACGAACAGCCTCAAATCCCTCTAACGCATCCCGAGCGGGGGGAGAGAGAAGTGAGGGTTTGTTCGTTAGTTAAAATGGGCCATCCTTGCTTTAGCCGGCAAATTTCAGACGAAATCGGTATTAGTAGAAGTACTGTGAAACGTATTTTGAAACACAACAAATACTTTATTATTATTTTTCTTTAGTTTAATTTTATAAGAATCGTTGTTTATTTTCCTACTTAGAATTACTTTTTCGTTCTCCTACATCGTATAGCAGCAACAAAATGAACATAAAAACTGTAATTTCTAACATAATCTGAGAATGCAGAAAAATTACGTAGTAATTCTGTATTAGTACATTTTGTCAGAAGGCGTTAAATTATAATATTAGGTGATTGAGCGGTCATGCGTGCGTACCGTTGCGCGCTTTATGATATGCTGCGATTGGATGCGATCTATCAGTGAGACTGGAATGCTCTGTTGCCATTCACAAAGGCAATATCCCGTTCGTATCTGGACCGACGTGTATAGAGACACGTACCATTGTAGTGGCCTGTAAGTTGTTAAGATACATTAATTTTGGTATCATGACCTGGAGGGTTATTATATATAGTATATAATAGAGTACTGTTGTGTTAATGTGGTGTTTCTGTCGTTTTGTTGTCGCAAACACGATTGGACACGACGTTTCAAACATCAAAACCGATATCACTTTTCTAATGCAGTACCTTGGAACATATCGAAAACACTTGCAGCACAAGTGATACGACGCCATTAACATGTGCATTGTCGCAAAATTATGGAGTCAGAAAAGTACTATTGAAAATTTGACGTTTCGACACGACATTGTGAAAAGCAATACTCTCGATCTTAGAATAACCTCCCCTAATGCTATTAAATGTACACTGCAAAGTGCATATAACTATAGACAAGTGCAGTAAAAATAGTGTAAATTTGAATGAGTGGCAAATAGTCATACTGTAAATTGTGTGCAAGGACGAACAACCTAAAATTAGTTATATACTATATATATCTATATTAAATGCATACACTGATATGATGATAAGTTGAAAATGCCTATTACATGGTTATACGCTACATTACTTTTTATATCTCCTTGCACCACCTTTGGAGCAAGTGTCGGAGATGCAACACCAATGAGACATTTTCTGCACTTATACTATGTATCAAATAAACTAACTGTATTGCATTAAGCAATAACAAACGCCTTATTGCAGAAAAGTGTATTCACGGTATCAAACAGAGCTATTATTTATCACAAAATTCAAGATTTTTTTAGATAACTCTTTCGCAGTAGATACTTATATTAAAATGAGTTACTATCCAGGAGTGCTTCAAAGAAAGTAGATTATTTGTGAGATTTTATTAAATATATCGAATATTTAGCAAATACTCTATAATTTCATATGGAAAAATTAAATTTTTATAATCACCTTAATTCGGCAAGACTTGAAAAAGATTAACAGAATATTTCCAATGATGTAATTGTATTTGATTTGATGCAATTCTTGCAATTTCAAAGATATGTCACTTTTAAAAGCCACCTCTTTGTATCCTATCCCATAACAATTAACATTTTAAACAAACGGATTTGAGTCGGGTCAATTTAGTGGGCAATAAATGTTACGACTCTAGACTATAATGTCGGTTTGGTAGACAAGTTATTTGTTGATATTACAGATGTTTTTATTAGTTTAACATTTCAGATGACGGATTTGAGTTAAAATTAAACCAAACAGAGGAATCATTAAATTTGGACAACACATCTGAAATAACTCTAAGCTCCAGGGATGATATTTTAATAAACGATTTACCAACTCAGATTGTGGGTTCACCGAAAGGTAAAATCTTTTCTATATACGTTAAACCAAAGCATTTGTTTGATGTTACCGGAATTGATTAGTCAACGGAAGTAAGATCTTTTGTAACGGTAAATAAAATGAAACCAGGGATGAAGCGATACCGCTCGTAGTAGTGTAGAAGTGAAAGTATTCATGCTACTTATGAATCAGTGGAAGAAGTATTCAAACAAATAATAGGTTCGTTTCAACACTGATGAAACTGTAAATTCACCTTCTGCCACTTGCGCGGTGTAAAGAAAGTATTCCAGTTATATTGTGCCCTGACCCGTAGTTTGTCTAAGTTCGGGAATGACATGCTTTAGACTTTCTTTTCGGAACTTTTGGATCAGGGGTGTTTCCCATCCCCACCCCGGTTCGGTTACTACCCACTAGATCTGCTATCCTGATAACCGGATCTTATAGCTGTAATAATCACTATTTTATTGAATGCCCGTGTAATTGAATTCCGCATGGCAATTCATTATTATTCTGAATGCACGGATTTTAAAAACTATTGCACTTTTTCTCCATATAACATAAATTCGATGTTTTCTTTATTAAATACTTTCTATATTGCAAAATAGTAACGGATTCATATCCAAGAACCGGATAGCGGATCCGGATAGTTTTGGATCTGGACATCTGGATCTCAATTTTATCGGATATCAACAGCACTATTACCTACTGGCAATCCAGATGGTTATTCTGAGTCTGCTTCACGAAACCCGGTCCTCTGCGTCTATAATATCCCTCGGCATTCAAACTCTGACCCTCCGGGGCTGAAGCATATGTGAAACTCAGAAACCCTCCGTTCTTAGTCAAGTAACGCGAACAATTGACGCGATATCGCTACATTATGCACCGTACCTGGAACAATGGAAAACATTCGTAGTGCATGTTGCATCCTTGTCTAATTTTCTTTCTCAACGTCGTTCACTAATTTACAAATGATGTATATCTAACGCATGCACAATAATCGATGTGTGAATTGATACAGTTTTGTCTATTACGGACTGTTTCTATTCCTAGTGACTGTAACACCTGCTGGAAAGTTTAACTTTTTGGTACAAAAAAAAAAAATTATAGTAGATCTTTTGAACTAAAAGTGACAAATTTGCAGAATAGCTATTTTATTTACATTAAAATAGATATGTTACTGACGTAATGGCGCTGATCACGCTGGGTTTTGCTAAAAGGTCATGGTTTCACGCTCGTCGAATCGTAAACGTATACCTAGTTGCCTACTATGTCACCAATACATTGACAGTTTTCTTTTTAAAGTTACACATAGGAAAAATGTCATGTGTAATAAAAAAACCGGTGTTAGTACTTCAACTTAAATTAAATAAAAAGTATAGAATCTTTGATAAAATGTATAAATTGTAAAAGGTAATTGAATAAAACGAAGCAAATAGAGCTTAAATTCCATCAAATATTTAAAAAGCACGTCGAAAACAAGATATCAGGGGGTACCCAAAAGAAACCGAACTGATGTTGTGGTGGGCGGAGTTTTTATAGTACCGTGTTCTGCTGCTAGAAACGTATAGAGCTACCATTCTCGAGTCAGTAAGCCAAACGTCGTCGCTAAAGAAGGTTCCGTTCGGCTTGTGTGAATTTTCCACTGACACTTGTTTTGTGTGCTCGTCGTTTTTGCAATGGCTGATTCTCGTGAACAGCGCGCGACCGTAAAGTTTTGCTTCTTGCTCGGAAAAACTGGCACAGAAACTCTTGAAATGTTAAAAACAGCCTACAAGGATGATGCTATTGGGAAAACTCAAGTGTTTGAGTGGTTTTCTCGTTTTAAAAAAGGTGAAATATCAATTGATGACAATCCTCGCTCTGATCGTCTCTCCACGGCCCGAACCGATGAGAATGTTGAAAGAATTCGTGAAATCATCCTGAAAAATCGACGACGGATCATTGAAGAAGTTGTAAAGCCGCCTGGAGTGACTTGGAGTTCAGTTCAGCGAATTTTAACGAAGGATTTGGGAATGAAAAGGGTAGCTGCCAAATTTGTGCCTCGACTGCTAACTGCTTAACAAAAACAAGGTCGAGTTAAAGCATGCTGTGCTTTAAAAGAAGAGTTCCGAAATGATCCAAACTTTTTTTTACAAGGTCATCACAGGTGACGAATCATGGTTACGACCCCGAAACCAAGCAATAATCAAGCCAGTGGAAGACGTCAAATTCGCCCCGCCCCAAAAAAGCTCGTCAAGTGAAATCAAACGTCAAAACAATGCTGATTTGTTTTTTCGATGTGAGAGGAGTAATCCATTCAGAGTTTGTTCCACAGGATCAGACAGTTAACCAAACTTTCTACCTGGAAGTTTCGAAAAGATTGCGCAACAGTTTGCGGCGGAAGAGGCCTGATTTGTGGCAGTTGGGAGACTGGTTTTTCCACCATGATAACGCTCCTGCTCACACAGATAATTTTTGACCAAAAGAGCCATAACCCCTGTACTTCATCCCCCCTATTCACCCGACCTTGCCCCCTGCGATTTTTTTTTATTTCCCCGAATGAAAAGAGACATGAAAGGAGAGCGTTTTGCCGACGTTACTGGAGTGAAGAAAAAAACGACGGAGGCACTATCGGGCCTCACAAAAGACGAATTTAAAAAATGTTTTGAACGATGGAATAAAAGATTGGACAAGTGTATTAGCTACAATGGAGAGTACTTTAAAGGAGGCTGAAAGATTTTTGTTAAAAAATTAAATAAATATATATTTTTAAATGAGTTCGGTTTCTTTTGGCTATTCCCTCGTATATGTATATATATTATGTGAGTTTTTCATTGCTTTTGTATAATATAAAATTATGGATTGATTGGAGGTAATTCTTAGCATTATTTAGCAATCTAGTGAGAATGAATGAGAAGCGCATAATAAATATCCTATTAAAGAGAGAATGAATCAGATAATTGCCAGAGTCTGCAAATTGGATTTTTTGGCTAACGAAAGACCTCGACTCGCAACGGCTCAGTCCAATTAGATCTAGCATAAACTAAAGCGAGTTATTAGCCCGAATTTGGACGACTCGGTCTAACTAGCCCCACGTAAATTAAAACATTCGATTCGAATCGAAATTAGAAACCGCTCCGATGTTCAACTCTAATTAGGGAGTTTATATAATCGACTCGTTACATCACTAATCGATTCATCCCTAGATAAAACACGCTTGAAAAAGCATTTTTCTTTGACTCTCTCATTCCACTTCTATCATTTTTGCTTTCAGAAACGGAGTAGAGATAATTTTAACAGAAAAAGTGAAAGTCAAGTGCATTAACAAAATTAAAACCGTTGTATAAAGTAATAAGCAAACTTCTTTTATTTCAGAAAATGAGGCTGAAAGCGAAAGAAAAGATATTTTAGCCGCTGATATTTCAATACATAGCTTGCCAACCCAACTAATATGTTCTACAAAAGGTAATGTATAACCTTTAAAAGTCTTTAATCATTTAATACTACGAGGGGGGGCTGATAAATTCGCGGCCTAAGGTACCTAGCAATGACTTACCATCTTCTGACTCGTAACGCTAGTAGTGGGAGTCAGTGTTCAACAGAAACCCAGATTTATACCACATATATATTATATTTTATACCACATTTGAAATTTGCTCCACTAAGTTGCGATATTAAAAGAACATTTTTGGCTTAAGAAATACTGACATCAAGAAGACCAGCTTTACAGCTGAAATCTTAAAACAGTTCCTTCCAGTAAAGATGAATTCAAACCTTATTTCTATCAATTACAAATGATATTATTTTAGTTCATCTATGTTTGCCAAGCGTAATACTGTGTAATCATAGATAATGAGTCATTATTAATGACTTATTTAAAGATGCTTCTGATTAATATTGTAAATATGTACCCACAGATTCTAAAACCAGAATGATAAAACCTATTGCATCGCATATCTATGGAAGTGCAAAAAGTAACGTATCTCATTAGCTTTGTTCGCTCGGCCTACACTAACTACACCGAGTAACCAGTGTAAAAATATACGTTCGTTGGGCCTGCGTGCAACTGTACACAACCATACACCTACCTGCACTGACCACTCCAGTGACATTAGGTTTGTTTCTGCAGTCGATTTGTGATAGTTTGATCAGAAGTTAATTTGGATTAATCTACGCATGCGCAAACTAAAACTGATTTAACAATGTAACTACACGAACGCTTTTTTCATAATTATCAGGCGATATATATGTTACAAACGTATTTAATAGACTTAAGAAAGAAAATATACTCAAATATGCAGATGAAATCAATAGATTTATCATACATTCAAACATTACAGAAAGAGGTAAGCGAAAACAGAAATAAACGCGAAATGTTTAGACAGAATTACAAATTTATTATAACCTTAAAGGAACTGTTAATTCCTAACAAAGCCACAGACATGAATAAAACACGCGTGGAGTGTGAACATGTGCAAAAAAAAAATAACACAACTTTTCATTTCACAATATAACAATGCGCATGCGTCTGATGGATCACTGGAGTAACTATCAGCAAAGGGTTAGAAATTAATTTGGAGATCTGCATGAACGCTAAATTACGTCAAACTAGTAGTCAGTGTTTGGCGTTTTAACTGCACGAACACTATTTTTGTAATGCACATGCTCTAACGATTTTAAATCGCTGCAGAAACAAACCTATTATTTCACACCACACCGAGTAAAAAGTGCAGTCCGAGCGAACAAATCTATATCTAAATATTCACCAGCTGCGTGTGTCATCCGTACGGTTTGCCAAGCCTTGAATATTACTTTTCTTTTAATATGACTAGAACAACATGTAGCGCCACCTGATAAGTATTTTCTTAACAAAAATACGTTTTAGTTCCTGTTATGGAAATTGGTGGCTGGAAACGCAGCCTTAAATAGCGATATCATATGATAATGATAGATTCAAGAAATTTTCAACCGAAAATTCCTGCATTTAATATATTTTTTTTAAATTTTAAAATTCAAGTTCGCGGTTCCAAACATTTTCATCATTATTTTTTTTCTTTGCATTCGATTTTGAAACTAAAAACAAATTGGTTGCATTTAAAGAGTATTTTTACATATTAAAATTTACAGCTATTCAAAAGAACTCGATAAGGTGCTAGAACAAATTTACGTTTAACATTTTTGCACAATATCCTTAAACATTATTTACAAACAAAATAAGAAGTAGAGTAAATGAGGTTGTTGCAATGTCAAACCATTTATTGGGAGTATCAAGTTATTGAAAATTAACATTTTTTTTTAGATGACCATGTAGTTTCTCCTCCTAAAGTTCCAGATCTTTACCAAACTTCTGATGTAATCGAAGAAACGATACTCAATCAGAACAATGATGGCGACGAAGAAAGCAGTCGTGAATCAACCGATTTTTTAACTATGCAACCTGCAGCAACGCAAAGTTTCAATTGCGATTCGCAATCGCAGTTATTCCTGAAACAATTACAACGAAGAGTTAGATATGCGATTAGCTCTTCAGATGAAGAATCGTGCCATAATAGTCGTGAAAGTTCTCAAAAAAAGGAACCAACCAAACTACCGCCAGAGAAAGAACAGGATTTATCTGATGAGGAGACTGATGTTGAATCTTCACAGATTAAAATGAAAAAGCTAACGAAAAAAACTGTACTTGATTCAGATAGTGACGGAGATAGTACAGACGTCGAACTACCGACTGTGTCAGATCAAGAGAAGATAAATGTGTCAGCTCAAGAAAAGATGAATGTGTCGAGCAAGGTTGATGAGCCTGACGCTTTGCATGTCAACCACGATGCCGGTGAGATTTTTTTTTCATTGCACATAATGTCAGTTGACTTAAGAATGTTTTCGTTGTTTTCTTGCGTGCTTATATTGACGTTATTAAAATAAGCAAAAATATCAGCCAAATATGCCAAGTTATGCACCAATGCGCAAAAAAATTATCATTTTTCAGATATTTTTCAAAAGTTTCGTGTTTTTCCTGTTTCAAAAAACACCAGTAAATCATTTCTTAATTGCAACACACAATTTGAATGCTTACCATGTGACAGAAACCTCACTAGTAAACATTCGTAGTCTGCGTCCATAGATGAACAAAGTTGTTTCAAAATTCGGCTTTTGATTGGTTTCATTTTAATAGAATTAACTATGGAAACTACTCGATCCAATACTTCGTTTGGTTTCTTAGGCGTTGTCTTTATGGCAAGTACTCGATGCAAGAAGCAGTGATGGAATATTATATTTGGGTTGATTGATTTCGTTAATGTCACTAATACTTTGACTGATCCCATCGTAGATGCTGTTCCGTCGGCACATATACCGACAGGTTGATCCAATGATCATTTTAACGTATTCAAATACGACATTATCGCGTCATAAAAATGGATTTATTATCTTCTGTTCATAAATAAGTCGTACAAAGCCTAAGACCCTTGCCGCTAGTATCTAATATCTGAAAATTTTGGCCTCCTGCCATTTATACCGTAGGTACAATTTTACAATTCCAGAAGGTTCGAACATCCTGTATATTTTACTTATTTCATGTCAATAATATTTATTACCGTACTTCTTAATTATTACACGATATGTATTTGTAAACTTGAAAACCTTATTGTAGGAGCCCAATCAGAAAATCAACAAGTGAGCACCTTAGATGATTCTGACATAATACAAACAACTCAAGATTGTAAAGCACCAAGTACTACCACTGTGGAGTTTAGAGGGGTCGACAAAATCCATCAGGAAGAGAAAATTGCCTTAGATGATACTAACATGGAAGCATCTTTGGTCGATAGTTTCCACCTAGTCTTAACAGAATCTGATGATAAATGCGATAATAATGTACCGCTCGTTCAAGATAATATTTTTGTAAAAGAATCAGATAAATTGGAAACATCAATGGTAGAAGATCTGTATGTTGATCAGGTTAAGAGTAAGCTTGTAGATGATGTACCACACACCCAATTAGAGGTTATTTTTGATGATATTAATCTTCCGGTAGAAGTGAATAGCGCCCGCCCATCAAATCCATTATCAAGTATATTAACAACTGCAGAAAGTCCGAAAGAAGAAGAAAGTGTTGAAGATAAGCTTGCTAAGATGTTTCAATCGCAATTGGAACCTAAGCATTCAAACAAAGATGATATTTTCGTACAACCAACGCAACTTGTCGAATGTACTATATCTACTGCTGTAAAGGATGACGTATTCGTCGTACCCAGACAATTGGTAGGTACTAAACTGTTAGCTAATAAGAGTTGCGAGAAGAATGCTATTGAGAGTAATATTGAAAATACACCGAAAAAGAATGTACCTGGAGATAAAATTTCTGCTGATGATAACGATATATTTTTGCAACCTACACAAATTATGGCACCTGAATGTCATAAACCAGTAATCACTGCACAAAAAACTGACCATGTGCAAACCACCAACAGGAAAGAAATCGAGGATGATGATATATTTTTGCAACCTACACAAATTGTGGCACCTGAATATAAGAAACCAGCAATTACTGCACAAAAAACTGATCCTGTACAAATTACTAACGGAAAAGAAACCGAGGATGATGATATATTTTTACAACCCACACAAGTTGTAGTACCTGAATATAAGAAACCAGGAATTACTGCACAAAAGATTGATCATGTGCAAACTACTAACAGAAAAGAAATCGAGGATGATGATATATTTTTGCAACCTACGCAAATTGTAGCACCTGAATGTAAGAAACCAGCAATTACTGCACAAAAAACTGATCCTGTACAAATTACTAACAAAAACGAAAAAGAGAATGATGATATATTTTTGCTACCTACGCAGATTGTATGCGATGATAAAATGTTCAGCACGACCTCTGAGAATTGTACTGCTGGCGACGAACACAAAGCTAACGAAAATAGAATTAAGCCAACTGAAGATACTCTCAAACAGCCTATTCATGTTGCGCATCCGAAGAGTACAAAACTGACGTGCTTCCTCAATAGTATTCATATTGAAGCTTCAGATAGCGAAACAGCTGATGTAGATTCAAATCTTAATCAAAGCGGAAAAACAGAATCATCTAACGTGTCAGCAAAATGTACTAATCAAGAAACATCAGTTAATCAAATTAAAGATGATAATGCAGACATCTCAAAACCGGACGTTAATAGGAAAGTTTATACGTGTAATGCCAAAAAACCTGGCAGCAACTCAATAAAAGAGGAAGAAATAGCCCTAAAAGATAAACACACAAACAAATCTTCGGTACGGTTAAGAAGTCGTAATACTGACATAGAAGATACTGACGTTATTGTATATATGAATGATAACATAGGAGAGTTAATTCTAGAAAATAAACAAGAATCAATGGAAACAGTTTGTAACATTGAAAAAATATCTGCAACTGATGCGAGAAAGATACCTGAACATAAGCAGAATAAGAAGGAAAATGAGTCATCGAAGAAATGTAGTAATACAGATACTACGGTAACTAAAATTATCGCTCTCGGTGTACCTACAATTGAAATTACTACCAAAACTTTAGAAGAAAATGATAAAGGAGAAGCATCCAATTCACTAGAAAATGAATCAATTAGTATTAAAACCACCAGAGTCTCGACAAGACGTAGAAGAAATCAAGAACTAAAAGGAACAGATCCTACTACTTCAGAAATAACAGCTTTAAATAAAACTGAAATGCCAAATAATGCAGCTGATTTTGGTAATGGTCAAGAAAAAAGTACGCTCACAAATGTAGATAAATTGCAAGTTAGTCATGCAACAGAATCTATTGTTAAAAAGAACGAAGAGACACCGCAAAAATCACGTGCAAAAGGAACAAAAACGAAACAAGCAGATCAAAATAGTACACCAACGAAAAAATCAAAAGTTTCAAATCTTAAAACAAATGAATGTAATATGTTAAGGCGTAGCACAAGAAGGAAATCCTTAGAAGAAAAAAGTGAGGGAGTTAAAGATGATTTCCAAAAGAAAGAATTAGACGTAATAAAAGAAATGAATACGTCTCTAATGCTAAGTGAAAACACAAATAGCGAAGATGAATTTGTGGATACAAATCGTACTATTCCACAAACGACACGTCATCGTAGAAAGCAAACTATAACCACTATAAATAAAAAAGGTAAAGAATCTGAGAACGAAAATACACCTCTCCATGTTAATGTTATTAGTACCAGATCCAAAAGAACTAGCAAAACCGGGAGTGTTAGTCAACCAGAAGTACACGACGATATCAATAGTAGCAAGGCGAAGGCATTAAAATCAAATGAACAAACTTCAGTAGAAGGAATTGATAAGTACAATTTATCTCCGAATACAAATGAAATTGACAACGATACCGCCGAGAATAAAGTAAAAAGATATACAAGAAAACGTAATGAATCTTCCTTAATCAATAAGGATGAACCGTCTACCTCTGCCAGTACTAGATCAAAGAAACCAAAAAAGAAACAGGATGAAGAAACAGACCAAAGTTGCAATGAAAGTGAACCACCTGCGAGAACGCGAAAGCCAAGCCAACAAAAAGAGGAATTGCAGCAGAATGAAAAGAAAGATAAGCCAGAAATAATGCTCGCTCGCAGATCGAAAAAATTCAAATCAGAAGAAAAGGAAGTAGCTCAGGAAAAAACTAAGGAAGATTCAGTTATGCTTGCTCGTCGATCAAAAAAATTCAAAGTAGAGGAAGAAGGTAATAATGAAAACGAATTATCTTGCTCCGAAGCAAGTACAGTTGCTTCAAGTAGCGATACTGGAACACCAAAATTAAGACGGCATCGTACGCCTAGCAAGACTAGTGAAGATGATTTCCGAGTAACTAAACTGCAAAAAGAGAGAAAACCTACTACACTGTTGCCATCACCTGAGGTAATTATAATTTTTTTAACTAATTTAAGCAGATTTCGTTGATTCTCAATAGCAATAGACGAATATTCATAAAAATTAAATTACTCTTACTGTAGTATTAAAGAGCATGATTCAATTTGTAATTTGGTTGATTATAAACTATCCTAACATTTAATTTTCTTATATTTCATTAATTAATAGATAAGGTCAAGTGATGAAAATGAAACACTTTTGTTTTTATGGGCCCAAATATTAGTTTACCTGGATATGTCAAAACTATTATAGGTAAAGAGACGGCTAAGTCTTAGACCCGCTTGTAACGATACAATAATCTGAACAATTTTCTGCAAAGAAATTTACACATAAAGATGCACGATTTTTTTCTGACTCGAATCCATGAAACTGCAACGCAGCAAGATTTTACTATAAAAATTGCACAAAATGTTGCTTGGGGACATGCGCGCAACTATTATTCTTAGTGACATTGGAATTGCAAGTTTGATTCAAGTGAAATATGTTGGTATCACTCGCAGGTGCTTTGTTAAAACTTCAAAATGATGAAAATTTATCTCTTATCACTAGTCTGGGCAAACAGCGGTAACAGTCAGTATAGTAGATATGTGGTGCGGAGTCGGCGATTATTTATTTCACGCGTTCACAGCGTCAGTACTAAATCGATGCTGTATGCGAGTAGTTCTGTGTATATGTAGGCTGTCGTAACTTATTTCGTAATTGTACACTTATCTTTGCTTTAAAAATGTCGCAGATAGGTACGTCGCGAAAACGACAGACGCAGTTAAAAGCTTTATAGTGAACATGCCGGACTAAATTTTTGAGGGCGCTAAAATTCAATGTCTAGTTTGTAAAATCCCTTTAATGTGTTGCTCCAGAAGCCATTGTCAACGTCACATCGAAAACAAACAGCATTCTTCTGCAAAAAGTGGCATACGAGACCAAGAAAAATTTACATTTGATTTATGTGTTACTCTTATTTTATGTACTCTATCGTTTCGTTTACTAGACAAAGAAGCATTTGTCTTCTTCTGGAATAAATATGCGGACTGTAAATTACCTAGTCGGACATCGATACGAACTGTAGTGTCATTTGCTCGTGAACATATGGAAAAAAGAATGAAAACGTAATTGAAAGATAAAAAACTGTGGTTGTGTGTGGACGAAACAACAGATCGTCAAAAACATTCTGTGGTTAATGTAATGGTACGTACAATGGAACCACATCGACCGCCATCCTCCTTCTTACTTGCTTCCAAAAGTGTTATAAATTGTACTGCCGATGAGATTTTAAAGGCGGCGTTGAACTCATTGAACAAATTTGAAGTTTCAACTAAGCATCTTTTAATGTTTATGAGTGATGGTGCCGCAAACATGCGTTCTTTGGGCCGACTTCTTAAGGAACACAGTGGTAACTTCTTGCATGTAACGTGTAAAATCCATACTCTAAATCTTGCGGCACAAACGATTCCTACATGTTTCCCACTAGTAAATGCATTGATTGCTAGTACAAAGGCAGTGTTTCTAAAGTCCCCAAAACGTACCCGACAATTTCACAAACTGTGTCCTGATTTACCTGAACCACCACAGCCGATTGTTGCACGTTGGGGAACATGGTTGCAGGCTGCGT
Organism: Dynastes maya; assembly: GCA_029619315.2. Classification (NCBI taxonomy): domain Eukaryota; kingdom Metazoa; phylum Arthropoda; class Insecta; order Coleoptera; family Scarabaeidae; genus Dynastes; species Dynastes maya. Next base: position 34,600,547 of record JAROYE020000003.1, read on the forward strand.
TTTACTACAACAAATATTTTGATCAAGTAAAGAAGGTAGTTCCAAAATTCAATCCGACAGAAGCTGCAGTAATCAAGAAAAGCCAGGAAATATTTCAAGATAGTCAGGTTAAAAGAGATTTACAAACTAAAGAGATTTACAAACTATTTACTACAATTACTTCGGACTAGCGGAGGGAATAGAAAAATTACAAAATGTTTCGATGTCACTAGTGGGTTCTGTTCAAATTGTGAATGATGTTCACGCACAGTTATGCGCTGTAGAAGGCGAAACAAATTAGTGTGTAATACGAAAATTTGAAAGTGTTTTAGAGAAAGAGGATTTTCTTATATTAAGACAAATTTGTGAAGGTGCGTGTGAAGATGCATTAAGTTGTTTCAAAGATTATTTTAAATATGCAAATATAACCGCTAGATGTCGAACGGTCGTTTTCGGCATTAAAAAACATTTATTCCGCACGTCGTACTCACTTGGCTGAAACAGCTGTGGAAACATATCTAATGATTCAAATATTTAACAGATGTTGCCCAGTTTGTGATTTCACGGAAGACTTTTAAAACAGCAAGTGTTTCAGCACGTTTTATAATTTATTTCTTACCTTCTATTTTATATGTAAACTTTTATGCGCTCGCCACGCCTCTGGCTGTTACCGCATATTTGCCCAGGTTACTTATCACTAACAAAATTTGCAAATATTACTGAATTATAATTGAAATCATATTTAAATATATAAAAACACGAATAAATCATTTGAAACGTTATAACACATACCTAACCTAACAATCAAAACCGGTCAACAAATGTAAGACGTTTTCTGGGCTAATTCCCGGGAAAAATTTACAAAAAAAAATAGAACGGGTTCCAAATTTTGTAATAAATATTGCACAATAAATTACAGTCTATTTAGACACTTGATGCACTGCAATTTTCTGCCCTTGAAAAATTCTACAAAATGTGTAAATTATTGCACCGTTACAAACAGGCCGTATTTACGTATTAAAAAAGTCATATTTTACGAGAGCAGTTTGACGGTAGTGACTTTTCAATGAAAGATTTATTTTAGGGTAAAAACATTTTTATTCGCCCAATTTTTTTAAACCATCTAAAAAGTAATCTTTTGGAAACTGGTCAAGATATGCATTCGTTTCGGCTATCACCTCTTCATTTGTCACAAATCTCTCCACCACTTTTTCAACCTTGGGAACAAGAAGTCACACGGAGCCAGTTCTGGGCTGCGTTCAGATTTACACACCGTGTGCACACTGGTCTTCAATTTTCGTTCAGATTTCAATGTTGTTTTGTCCGGGTAAGATATCCACAGCGTTCATATTTAACGCTCGGACGACAACCTTTCGTCCCGGTTGATAGCTGGACGAAAGTTAGGTGACTTGCGCACTAACTTCAAAACATACGGATAGCCTATAAAAATCCAAGTAATTGAATATTTCACAAGCAAAAGAAAATTGTCTTGCATGTTTTTCGCGGACTAATGCAAATGTAGAAAATATTATATGTATCATTGATTCAGTTACAAAATTTTAGAATCAAAATAAGCGCAGCATAACAAAAAGCAACAAAATATGGCAAACTTTGTTGATGCTTTCATAAATTATCCCATTCTTTAAACAAGTTTAGCTACAGTATTGATAAATTTGCTAATGTTATGTCAACCAATACAAATTTAATGTAATATTTATATTAATTATTTATTTTCAGAATTTATTCTTGTTTTTTTTTATTTAAGGGCAAATACAATATAAGCTGCAATCAACTATCAATTCTTTATAGTTTATAGCAGGTTTATAGTTTAAAACTCGAAAACAGCATAACCTAAAAAAAAGTGAACACCCCGGTCGTTCATAAATGAAGGATAATTTCTGATGACGTCATTTAACCCTAACACCAACAACATTCCCTAAATCTGAACGCGCCCCTGGTGAATGTGGTAGATGGAGCAGCAATTCATAATCTAATTCGACCAATTTAGCGGTTGCAATAGCGGATGAATAAGAGGGTGCGTTATCTTGATGGAACAGTACTTTTTTGTATAAATGCGGTTTTTAAAGAAAAAACGACCGAAGAAAAAATAGTAGTCTTGGAAATCTCAAAAAATCGTGGCCATAACCTTATTGGTTAACAAAACAGTTTTTGCCTTCGGAGCACGTTCATCGGGAGAAGTCAATTGTTTTCATTGCCTTGGGTTACATTTGAATTTTGCCAAACATGTCATTTGAAATTGTAACACCATAAATAACTGTAGCCTTTCACGGCCGGAATCTGAATTTGTACTAACAGTACGTGTTTCCAGGCTTGTAGACCGTGGCCTTGAATTAGTGTAGGTCGACGTTTCGCCAGACGCTTCGGCTGGCATTTTCAGGACAATGTTGAAGGTTCACTAGTGACCATTCCTCAGACGACTAGTGAACCTTCAACATCGTCCTGAAGATGCCAGCCAGAGTGTCTGGCGAAACGTCGACCTATACTAATTCAAGACTACGGCCGATCAACCTGGAAACACATACTGTTAGTACAAATTCGTTGTAATACCAACTCACATTTGGTCCAGAGTAAGCAAACGCGGTACTCATCTTATCCTTAGCTTTTTCATATTTAAATAATCGTGTAAAATACTGTGACCCGTTCGGTTGGGATATTTACGGCATTAGCTATCTCGCGCACTTACATTCGTCGGTCACTCTTTACAATGGCATGGACTTTCTCAACCATTTCTGGAGTTACCGTTGTTAAAGGCTCGAGACGTTCAGCATCATTCGTGGTCGTAAGACCATTTTAGAAGGCACTAAACCACTTACAAATCATTCTATGGGGAGGAACAGATTCACCGTAATTTGTAGGTAACTTTTCTTATTAGTTATTCAAAAAAATTACCCTGTTAGTTATTCGAAAAATTACCCTTATTAGCTGTGTGTAAAATAGCAAAATTATTTTTTTGCATTGAAGAGATGATTCGTTTCTTTAATATGATTAGAAAAGTGAGAGAAACCAGATGCGTACAGCCAAACGCATCTGGTTTCTCTCACTTTGCTGGCGGTATTTTTGAACATTTACTAAAAGAACGCTATGAAAAAATGTTAATGTATGAAATTTTGTTTATTTGTAATTACGCTATAACTTGAAAACAAATGAAAGTCGGATAAGAACATATAAGTTTTTTACATTATTTTCACGTGTACAATACACTCCTGGAGTTTGGTCAGTTCCTCCCCACTCGCCCTGTTTAGCCTACATTTTTACTATGTTATTCAGTGTGATTTTCAAGGGGACGAACAGCAGCTTCCCTTGCTATATTATCTTTGTATAAGTTCATGTACTTTTTATATATAAGTGTACATATATTTTGTTGGAATTTCTGTGCTAAAAAACCACTTTAAACATTTTCAGAGGACTAAGAGAATATTAAAACCCAAAGTTGTCTTCACTATGCTTGATAGCCCACAATTGGAGACCATTATCAGAAGCTTAGGTATGTTTTTATTCAAATAAAGATATATTTTACTAATCCTCTATTTAATTCTTTAGTGAAATATTTGCAATTTTTAGGTGGTTTTGTAGTGGATTCAATAGAAGCAAGTACAGTATTAGTAACCACAACCGTAAAACGTTCACAGAAACTACTTTCTGCTATAGGCCTTGCGAAGCCAATTTGCTCACCGAAATGGCTTCACGATTCCAAAAGCGCTAATATGTTTTTAGGTATGCCTTTTTATAATTTCATTGACACAGTTGTTATTAGTGTTAGCATTTTGCGTACGTTGAAGCAAGCACGCAAGTATCGCAGGGCCATAGGTATATCCGCGGGCCATGGAGCAGCAATAATTAACCTGAGAAAAAAAGTTTATAGCCTAATTTGATATAAAGACAACAGTGATTTTTAATCCAATATGGTATAACTCGGAAGTTACTAGAAATATGCAAAAAAGACCACGACCAGCATTCTGCTGCTGGCTTTTAAGCGTTCTTAAAAGCAACTAATGCTAGAGTAATAAAGCCCCTTTTCTCTAATTTAGTTGAAATCTTAAAATGTTATTTTCTGCAGATATTATGTTGTATAGCGTGTGGAAGATTTTAATATTCCTAAGTATACACGTTGGTCCAGGTTTCACCGGAGTGCGAGATACATATATTGTACGTAGCCCGATCTGGCATACTTGCATTTATCCCCACCGGCCAGCCTCGCCGCGCGCAACTACCATAGCTCTGAGATGCCTATCCGACGAACTCGGTCTATCTTTGCGCTCGCAAGGTTCTAACAAGTGATCGTGGAGGAGAGAGAAATGAGGGTTTGTTCGTTGATTGAAACGGGCGAACCTTGCTCTAGCCGGCAAATTGCAGACGAAATCGGTGTTAATAAAACTACTGTGAAAAGTATTTTGAAACGTAACAAATACAAAAGTTACAAAGTTCAAAATTGCCAGGAGATTTTTCCTCTTAATAAAGTAACATTGTTAGAATTTCAATTTATTTTCTTAGTTTAATTTTATAAAAGTCGCTGTTTATTTTCCTACTTAGAAAATACCCTTTCGTTCTCCTACATCGCATAGTAGCAACAAAATGAATATAAAAAAAACTGTAATTTCTAACAAAATCTGAGAATATAGAAAAATTACGCAGTAATTCTCTATTAACACATTTTATCGGAAGGCGTTGAATGACAATATTACGTGATTGAGCGGACATGCGTGTTTATAATATGCGTGCGTACCGCTGCTCGCTTTATGATATACTGCGACTGGATGCGATCTATCAGTGAGACTCGAATACGCTGTTGCCGTTCACAGAGGAAATCCCCGTTCGTATCTGGACTAACGTGTATAATTTTGGCTCGTAATTAATAATGAGAAAACTTCCACATGTGCCGCACATTTATATGGCACACACATTTAAATATAAATTGACTTCTGCTTACAATTAGTAGAAATGCCGGTTTATATATCAGAAGTTTTGTAATTAGTTTATAGTTATAACTATAAGTAAGTAGCTACTTACTTATATCAATTATTATATTATATAAAGTGCACATACACTTGTCCATATTAATTTAATAATAATTCTTTACTGTTGTTTTTCAATAAACAGTTGAGTGAAAAAGCAATTGAATGAATATGGTGTAGCCGCACTCCAAAGCCGACACTTGTAGTAGCAAACCAGAGATATAGAGGAGGAGAATACGCTTCAATCTGCGCGTAAGTGATAAAATTGAAGGCTGCCATTTTGAAAGGTAGTAAACGCGGGAAATTTCTTCTATCTACAGTTTTACAAATTTTTGATATCAAAAGGCGATGCGATTTTATTTACAAAATGATCCTACAGAGACCAAGCACGTTAATATAAAATACTCAAAATCTCCATAATCTTTTTGTGCCAAATCTAGTTATATTACAATGCAATGTAACAAAAATATTTATCATAAATTCAGTATATTACATTTAAATATGATAAAGAATAAGAGTATTTTTTACTTATTTAGTTAAAAGAAAAGACAACAGACTTACTATACTTGCTGTAAGCATTACCTTAATTTCCTCAACATGCATTAAGATAATACTACCATGATCAGCACATAATATTTTATTGAGTCAGTTATTACAAATAACTATTAATCGTTAAATAAAATTAAATAATTAAATTTTCTTCTGAATTGTGTGGAGGACTCCGGTTCAACAATACCGCCACCACTAATTGGAATATTGTAAACTACATCCTATTTAAGAATCTTCCTCCCACCTTTAACCTTGTAATTGTTTTCACTAAAATAACGAACAAACTACTTTATTTTTCGTCCGTATACGCGTTTTAAGATCTTTTCCCAAAATATGCGTTTTCATCAATGTACTATGGCTTTCATAAAAATCTGGGACAACCCTTATTAGCTCATTTTGATGTTTTTTGAGTGTTATGACAATGACTTTAAAAATGACAATATTTTGTATTTAACCTAAAAGTTATACGTTATATTCGTTTATTTTAAAAACTGTTTGCTTTTAGCAAAAAATATTAATAGTATATTATTCAATGAGCAGGTAATGATGGCCATTATTCACGAGAATGAAGTTTACAACACGAGTCGTAGGCGAGTATATATAAATTACTCGAGTGAATAATGGCCATTTCCCGCGAGTAGAATACTATACTTTTATACGACTATCACTTTTGACATGTTTTATAAAAAACTTTATGCCAGTAAAACATGTTCCGCAAAAGACTTGACATTACGGACTTTTCGCCAATCCATAAATTCCTTGTACACAAATTCGTATTTTGATTTAGACTTCTGTGGCAATAAATTCTTTGTGGAGACTTCTGCCGCTTCCAGCACCTCTGGCGGTGTCAAAACTTCCATCGTTTCATCTTCGCTATCCATTTGTTGATAAATTAAATCAATTTTTTTTCGAAATGATCACAACACAATTCGATTTTACTGACATAAACAATTTGTGCTTTGTTTATATCACGTCATTTGAGATGGTACTACAATTTAAATGAGAAAGGCTTGTGAATAATCCGTGGAATAATGAAAATGCTCTCATACTATTGGCCGCATTCCTGTTGAATAATGAAAATACACTGTTGTGATTGGTTGCAGGCTGTTGAATAATGAATAACAAGACATTGTGTGAATAATGAATATTATTACTTAGAGGAAAGTGCGTCGAAAATGAACCTATTATTTAATAATCGCAGAAAAAGATTATTTTTAAATATTAAAATTTTTATTGAAAACCATATTGCATTAATGGGACATCATTATTATACTTCAATAATTAAGTACTGCACAACACTTGTCGATTTACGACTGACACTGACAGACAATTTGACATTAAATTATTTAATTGTCATATTTTACAAAATGGATAATGTCATAATAAACTCATGTTCAAAATTAACGCACCACGTAATGTTTTTGATGTATTTTCTATAGATTTTGTATTTTGTAAAAATTTGTAGCTTAACAGAATGTAATCTAATAATTTTGCGCCATTAGAAAATTATTTTGACCTTTCTGATGAAAATAGCCGCAAGTTAATATCAATTTCTGTTAAACAGTTTTTCTTGAATCGTTTAAATTATAGTTCAGGCATTACATAAGCTTTAATTACGAGTTTGTTAATTGTTTGCGTATATAGAATTTAAGTTAGTAAACTTTAAATCGAAAATCATGAACAGATCACATCATTTAACCAATAATGAATATGTAAGAGCTTCAACTTTCTTAGAAGAAGGACGTACAATACTATGCGGTTAATTTGCTGGGTATTAATAATGCAATTAGACGAATGGTTAGAAAATTCAGGGAAACCGGATGGCACTCTGGAAGACGTGGTTAAGATAGGAAATGAGGCACATGTACGAGAGATGATCGTTCTTTGCAATTGGGAGTTCTTAGAAATAGGCGAGTAACAAGCACAGAACTCAGTAACCAGCTTGAAACAGTTACAAATGTCAGAGTTTCTGCTTTTACTGTTAGGAAAAGGTTGAGGGAATTAAGATTGAGTAGTAGAAGGCCAGCAGTTGGACCCTTATTTACCACAGCACACAAACTTCAACGTTTGAGATTTGCTAGAAATCATGCAGATTGGACAGTTGAAGATTGGAAGCGAGTTTTGTTTTCGGACGAGACTAGAGTAAGTTCAAAATCTCCAAATGATCACGAGAGAGTATGGCGAAGAACTGGAGAAAGATATCTTGACTGCACAAGCTCTCAAAGAGAGCCCTTTGGTGGTGTATCATACTACCCAGAGAACATTACTCAGCATCATTTTGCACCATTTTTAAAGATCAATTTCATGTTCATGCAGAATAATGCGAGACCACATATTACTACACAAGTTTTGGATTACTTACAAGAGGTCAATATCCAAGTCATGGACTGGCCACCATGATGCCCTTTGGGATGCTCTAAAAAAATCAATAAGGAGTCCTTTACCACCTTCTGGTAAGCTCCAGGAATTGGAACAAGCTGTTCTTTTCGAGTGGGATAATATTCCCCAAGAAGTAATTCAAAATTTGATAGTGAGCTCACCACGTCGAATCTAAGCAGTTGTCAGAGCTAAGGGAGGTGTCACGCATTATTAACTTTTATTCTCTTTTTTTTGTTTATAAAGTTTTTTAAGATTGCCAATAATATCGTTTTGTTTTTGAATTTGTAACTGAATTGAATTTGTATTTTTTTTTCATAAGTTTCCATTAAAAAAGAAGTTAATTGATGAACCGATGTTTAATTATCTCCAGTTATATTGTTTTTTGATACTAAAAAGTAATTCGCTAATTAAAAAATTTTGTAAAAATTATATAGAATTATTTGAGTGGTGCGTTAATTTTGAACATGAGCTTAGTATCGCTCATTCCAGATTTTTGTGAAAGTGATGGTACCTTGGGAAAAACTAAATAAAACTATTTAGTTTACCTATTATGATAACCAAAAACAAAATCAGAAAATTACTCACTTGTGAAAAGAAACCCATTCTGGTTTAAACCGCCGACTATTTGATCATCTGGAGTCAGAACACGACATTTTACAATTGTGAATTAACAAAATTATCAAAAGAACACAAATAATCAAACCACGTATTTGACAGTTTAACCTTTCAAAATGGCGGCTCCCTATGCGTCTCCATAAAATTGGATGCGCACTCGTTGAACCGCGTTCTCCCCACCTCTAGCAAATACGTGCGATTTTGATTGTGCAAGCAAAACGAAACAGACAAAACTGTATATTTGTTGTCATCATCAAACGCATATACCAATATGTGGTATAATTCACAGGCCGATATAAATTTTCTACAGGAGAAGCATAACTTAAATCAGCCTAAGCCTGGTTATTATATTAGCACACTTTTAGATCCCTGGCAATACATCTTAGAAGACAAAGACGCCGAGACCAAATGGAATTTTTCGTTAAAAGAGTCGTTGCGTAGAAGTAGCAATAATAAATTACTGGAAAATTATACATTCCAAATAATGGCTAATTCCTTTCAAGATGTACTTAAGGGTAATATGTTGTTCAGTATATTTCTTGTATATAACTCTTGTAAAAATGTGGAATTTTCAGGTTCAATAGAATCTTGTGGAGGGAAGTATGTTTCAAGAGCCCCATCCAAAGACAGTCAGATAAATTTCATTATTATTGCAACGCCGGAAAACAAAAATAAATATAACAGATTATTAAAGCAAAATCCAGCACCAAAAATAGTCGCCCCAGAAGCAATATTCGATGGAGTTTTAAGGCAAGAATTGCACTTAGAAGACCATCTATTATCATAGTTAATACTAAATACAATAAATAATAAAGTTTTTATACCTGTACTGTAATTCTATTTTTTATCAATTTGTTTATATCTATCAAATAATATACAAATACATTATGCACTTAATTTATTTTTTAAATATGTTTTTCTTTTTTTCTACTTACCACAATAGGAATTGTTTGAAGAACGGTAGTCGCCAAAAACACATTTTTGGAAATATCTGGAAAATGTTTATAGTTACACAATTTTTGCATATAATATAAATACGACAAAAAAATTGGAAGATTTCCAGTTAAAGTTCTCAACTTTTATACGTCGAAACTAATTTACCGAAAATTAATCAATAAGCTACTTGAGAATGTCGAAGATTAAAGATTAGTCATTAAAAATGATTTCAGTAGGATTTGAACTCGTTTCCAAGTCCAGATAATAAACATTAACGGTATTCAAATCGGAAATTATTGAATATCCACAACTGATATAAAAAAAATAGAAACCTAGATGAATAGTTCGATTGTCAATTTAATACCTAAAATTTTTGTAGCCCTTTTCCTTTAAAAATGCTAATCATTGACAAAGAAAGAACAAAGTATACAAACAACCTATTTTATATATTTTATATTATTTTAGGATTTATTTATATTATTACCGAAACATTTATTGCATATTATACAAAATGAAGGAAACCACAAATCAGACCTTTTCTCATTGCACGTGGCATGTTTTAAATTTCGCAGATGACTTAAGTTGGTGGTTCGTAATTTTTTTAAGTCAGAAATACAACATCTAGAGATAAGTCAGCCAGAAAACTTGCCATTATAATGTATTTCAGAGTTAAATATAGGTTTATTCCAACACCAGAAAATCCTAAATTTACCGTCCAGTACATATGCAATATAAAAAAAGAACTGCAGTTAGCATATTGCGCAGATACTGGACGGTAAGTTTAGGGTTTTTTGAGAGTGTTGGAACAAAGCTTACTAATGGTTATGTATGTAATTAGCAAATAAACAAAATCGGGTGAGATGGATACACTTATTTTTACGTGTTCCCTATTTTCTCTTTGGGTCAAAAAGAGTCAAGGTCAACTACACGAATAATCGTAATTTAATTATATCTACAAAAAATAGGAGAAAGTATGTAATTATCAAAAAAATAGTTCACGTTGTGACAAACTGTGACGTTTCTTTTTTTATTTTTTGACAATCACAGTATAATGACTATACCTGTCACAACAGTGTTACAGAATCTAGATTTTTAGCCACTCCGTTTAACTTCGTAAATTTAGAAAAATGGGTATAACTGATGATACTTATTTGCCAACAGAAGAAGAATTAACAGTTCCTGAAGTAAATGTGTCTGGTCCAGTTTTAAAAGCTGCCGCTCACCATTTAGGAAGCACATGTTTAAAAGAAAATAATGTATATGAGGTTAATTATCTAATCAAATTTATTCAGAAAAAAACTATTTTAGGAATTTATGCTATGCCGTAATGAATTAGGCGACCCTAGAAAATGTTTGAAGGAAGGCAAAGCAGTAACTAATTGTGCACTAAATTTCTTTAGACAGGTTAAGGGTAATTGTTACGAAGAATTTGCCCAGTATGTCAATTGCATAGATAAATCTAGTTCTACTCAATCTTTCTCACCGTAAGTACTCTTTAATAGCTTTAAACCGCAATATATGGAAAAGATTATAGACAGAATTATTTGATAAGTATAGAAAATAGCTTGTCGCTTTAATGTGCAACTGAAATTTGTCAATATATATTTATAAATAAGTTTCAAAATTATTTCTATCAAGTGGAAATATGTTGACTAAAATGCAGGAAAAATTATTGAAATATGGTTGCAAAAATTTAAATGGCGTTTACATGTAATCTGAATTATGTGTCTACAAGAAATATAAAATATATTCTATAATTATTTTCTAGCCCTTGATTTAAAGAAGTAGATACATGCAATATGTTGTAACATGTATATTTTCCAAGTAAGCATTACTAATTTAAAATATAAAAGGTATATGTAGTTTGCGAAATTTGTGGTGTATATACCACCATCTACTGGTAGTCACATACTATCGCCTATACTAACTACAAATTTTATAAATTATTCAATTTATTTTCCTTTTTTCGGTGTTGTTAAAAGGATTTAACTAAAAAAAATGTACTAATCAATTCATATGCAGCATATCCACCTAGTGCATGGGTGGAAGAATTCCTTCGCTGAACAATTTAGAGGATCAGGTTCTGGGGGTGTTTAATTCAAAACTCAAATTTACACAAAGCAAGTTTCGCAAAGATTTTGATTGCCATTATACCATCTTGCCTTGATTTAAAAACGTTTTTGATGCACTGCTGAAAACCAAAAATCCTTAAGGGAAATTACAAATTGACAGCCACAGATAAAAATCAAGCAGTGGTACAATGGTATGAGGTATATTTTCTGGAATTATAAAGGGTGTTAAATTAGAAGTGACCTAGTTTTAATCTGTATTTACAAAAATCTGAAATATCAAGTTATACCTGTCAAGTTTTCTGTCATATCATAGTTTTGATAAATATGGGGCGTTGGTCGATTGCTCATAGAGTATTTTGTGTAAAACAGTTTACTAAAAGAGTTAACAGACAACGACGATTTCGACATGATTTTCATGTTGCTATGTCCTCCTCTGGCAAAAGAATTAGAAGATGGGTCACAAAATATTGCCAGCTGGGATCAGTAGAGGATTTTAAGCCACCGGAGAGAACTAAACGAGGAAGAACGGAAGAGAACATCTTGCATATTAGAAATGCAATTGAAGAATATTTCAGTGAATCCTTACGCCACTTATCGCAGCAAGTACGAATTTCTCCTGAGTCCATACGAGCAATATAAAAAAAAGAACTTGCACTATCATCCTTACAAAGTGGCAAAATGCTTAAAAGCTCCTTCTAAATGACCATAACACACGTTTACAATTTTGCCGTTGGATTTTGGAAAGAGGCCAGCATTTAATTAACAACATGGTTATGAACGATGAGTCTCATTTCCAACTCTATGGCGAAAGGAATAAGCAGAATTTGAGATATTGGTCTGCTGAAAATCCACGCACTGTATCTTACTTGGTATCAACAAGACACCGCAAGTCCTCATGTGTCTAATCTATTAATGTCTAATCTAATCTATTAATGGAAGTCCTGTGTGAGATGTTTCTCGCGTATCTCAACATGATCAGTCTTAAGTCAATAGGGTACCCAAATTGACCGGAAAATCTGAAAGATTTAAAAAATAACGTCAGGCAAGATATTGCAGAGATTCTAGTTGAAAGGTGTCGGCGTACAATGAGCTTATTTCTGAAACGTGCTCAAATATGCATTGATCGCAAAAGAAAGCTTCTGAAAATAAAGTTTGGACATTTATTCATTGATTGTACATAAATAAAAATTTTTGTAATTAATGATTCAAATTGCGTCACTCCTAATTTGACACCCATTAGCTCGACTTTAGCTAAAAGGTTGTTTTTTATGTTTACTGAATAAGATTTATTGTAGATATTTAACAATTAATACTTGATCCTTTGATCGATTCTTTGAATAAATAATTTTTTTATTTATTTTTGCACAGGTGCCGAAAGACACAAGGCGTATTCGACAAATGCATGTTTGAGAAGCTTGAGATGTGCCGACCTGCATATGATCAGTACGCGCGTGTTCAAGTACACCACACAGATCGACCGAAACTAGTAGAAGAAGGACCTACTGTATATCCTGACGCATCATCTTATCTGCCAGAAGATACGGAAAAACCTCCAGCAAAATATGGAGCACGTTTCCTGTGGATCTGGTAGAATATTTATCAAAATGTTCTAACTACTCGATTTACCTATATTTCCACAGTATACTTATCGCTATAATATGTAGTGAGCAGAATTTAAGAATATATACATATATATATCAAACTTATTCTATCGTTCTGTGAAATACGACATATTTTATGCCGCTCTTTTTTTATAGCGATGTGTATCCATTTATATACATATATTTGTGGAAACTAGAACATTTTTAGGAATGGGGAATATAGTATAACATTGTCTTTGATAATGTTAATCTAGTATACTTGTAAATAAACTATTTAAAACAAGAAAATATTGTGTTATTAATTCATTTAATTTTTTAACCATTATTCCCCATGTTGCAATCTATAGAAAATTTACAAGCACTTAATACAATTAACCCCAAAATAATTATTATTTTCAGAAAAATTTTTTATTATATTTCATGAAAATAAATTGATTGACAGTTGATATGGTATCTACTAGTTTAATAGTTAAAGCAAGAGGACTAAGTCAATGTCTTCATAGTTAGGGAGCTGGTGGCAGTAATTTTTAAATGATTTCTTTGTTTGGGAGAAGTTGATAAAAATGAAGAACAGTAAAATAAACTATACGAGCAATTTCTGCCTTTAATCTATTGCTGCAATATCAAACAAGAGCTCGTGAAAGATGTGAAAAAAATAGTGCCGTAAACAATATAATCGCGTCTGCCTTGTAATAAATTAGTTTAACTCCAAAAAACGGTAAATGCAAGTGGCGTTCCTGCTGCGTTTAAGATTAAATAATTTTTTTCCAGTTATTTTTGTTCCAACACAGAAAACCATAAATTTACCGTCCAGTATCTGCGCAATATGCTAACTAGCTCTTTTTTTGTACTGGACGGTAAATTTACGGTTTTCTGAGGGTGTTGAAACAAGCCTATGGTGTATACACTGCGGTCCTAAAGTGTTCCTCCCCATGCTAACTTTTGAACGACAGAAGCTAGCATTTTTAGAAAATATAGGTCGATCTCTATTTTTTCTGAACTAACTCTTGCCATTATCGGCAGTTCAATTGTATTCCCAGTGTCACCGGAAGTGACGTCAACTTTATTATTTTAAATAACATCCTATATATTTCTACGTTTTTTGAAAGGTAATCGAAAGGCAAATCCAACGATACCACATATGTTATACTTTAACTTAAAAAATATGACGATATGCAGCAATAGAGGTTTGGTAATCTGTTTTTGTTATGACCCAAAGTTGGCTAGGAAAGAGCGCCAAATTGTTTCTTATGACGCCAGACTGATCTAAAGAGCTCATTGCTAAGCAAAGTAATCATAACCATTGCCAAACTGTCAAATCTCAATTTCAAAAGCGTAAATTATTTTTGTTATTTATTGTTATTATAACCTGCTTTTGTCATACTTTCGTTCTTTATGCTCGTTACTATTTTGTCATTTTAACTAGTTTTGTTAATTGTTTCTCCTTTACTTTATCGAATTTTATTGTAATTAATTAATCGTGGTAAGTTTAAATTCGTTAGTTTTTGATAGGTAATGTGCTTAAGTTTTTTATGTTGATTTTACAATAGCCTCCGCATGGACCACGTAAGATAAACATCAAGTACCTAATTTTAATATTCGATGAATTTGGCAACAACTACCACGAAGTGGAACATAATGAACAAAGCTCTTGTACAGCCGGTACTATTTTAACTTTGCGCTAAGGATAGATAGTATAAAATTTACAGGGCGAACTGATTTTAACAGAAAATAATATGATTTAAATTATTGAACAATTTGTTACGCTACCATGGCAAATAAGGTGATAATTGTTGCTAGATTTACATAAAATTGACCCAGCAATTTTGCATGGTTCTTGCCGAAGCCATCATAAAAGTAACAACACAAAAAGCCTAAAAAACAGACATATTGTCTATCAAAAACTAACATATTTAACGAAATTACCATAATTAATTAATTGCAGTAAAGTTCAATAACAACAATTAACAAAACAGGATAAAATGAGAGAAAATAATAACGAGAACAAAGAAGGAACGTATGACAAATTCAGGATATAATAACAATAAACAACAAGAATAATTTACGCTTTTCGAATTGAGATTTGATAGTTTGGCAATTGTTATGTTTACTTTGGTTAGCAACGAGCTAACGACAAAAGTTAGTTCACAAAAATAGAAATCGACCTATGTATTTTTTCTAAAAACGCTGGCTTCTATCGTTCAAAAGTTATGGGGGCGGGGACACTAGGATCTCGCTGTATAAAAAATATTCTTTCGTCAGGCAGATTGCGTTAATTATTAAAATTATATTTACAGATGGAATTTTTAGAGAATATAGAAATTATTTGAAAAAGATAATTTACAGAAATTTTTATTTAGACTGCAACTTATTTACGAATAACGAAATTTTATGTACTATCACGCATAAAGCCGGCATTATATGGTAACATTTTTTTATTAATCAATGGGTGGGTTTTAATTGTTCGAACATTTGACGGAATAGGTCGAGCAACACAAATGCGTTTTTAGAGGAGCAGCACTTTAAAATTGTTCGGACTATTCAATTAAAGGTTCGAGCGATTAAAAAACACCCAACATTGGTAAATGAGTTCGTCATTTGTTTGTGCTTATAAAATGATATGGACATGAACAAAAACGTGGCATTTTTATCTGCAAATTACAAAATAGAGCATCAAATTTTTAGGAAATATCAAAGGAAAAGCTGTACATATTTCCGGGCTGATGGGCCGTGGTCTTTGATGTGTCGAAGTCGATGTTTCGTCAAACACTACGATTGTCCTGAAGATGCCGACCGCAGTGTTTGGCGAAACGTCGACTTCGACACATCAAAGACCACGGCCCATCAGCTCGGAAATATGTACTGCTAGTACAAATTCAGACACCGGCCGTGAAAGCCTACAGTTATTTTCAAAGGAAAAGGTTTATAATTTTTTTATCATATTGCCAACTTTCAACGCGAGTATAACTTTAATTTTTTTTTAGTAGGTTCGTTTTTCATAATTAAAATTAAGCCAAATCTGTATAAAATTATTTTTTTACACAAAAGTATCATTCAAATGTATTCCAAATGTTGTTACCAAATATTTTTAGATAAATAAAAAATGAAAGTGCCCTAAGTTGAAATAAACTTGGTACAAATAATGACAAACCTACTTTAGTGTTTTTAAATTTTTGACTGCAAATTGCCATATTAAATAATTCTTAGTTTCTTATGTGCTAGCAGAAGTAGTTTTACCTAATACAACAAGAACGTAATACTTAAAACTGCTGTCAAATTTTATTAATTTTGTTATCATACCATTCATGTATCCGACTGTATGATAAAAAATTGTAATAAAGTAAGTTTTGTAATTATTTATACTACTTAAATTAACTTTGCAACAAGTTTAATATAGTTTCATTAGTATAATTTTTATTTATCTAAAAATATTTGCCTAAAAAATGTATTAATAAAATTATATATAACATAAATAGTGATTTTTGTACAAAGAAATAATTTTATGCAGATTCGCCTTAATCTCAATTATGAGAAATGAATCTGTTAAAAAAAATAAAATAAATAAATGAAAAGTAAAGCACTCTAATAAAGTGCTTCGATCATTTTTAAAAGAAGGTATTTGGTACTTGCTATTTGAAATATTTTGTTTAAGTACTTGAGGCTTTGAAGCACTACTGCAAGTAATTAAAGCACTTGCAAAATAACTGAAGCTCTATTTTTAATATTTCAGCTACTTTAGAAAATAACGCTTCTGAAATTATCGAAAAATGAAGATTTTTAGGTAGAAAATTCTATTTAAAACCGATATTTATACATTTCGCCAATACAAAGAAAGCATTTATTCTCAAATGGAAAAGTAAATACATACTGGGATGTATTTTATATTACTCTCAAAAGCATGTCTTCTGTGAAATGATGATAATAAAAATATTGCAAAAAGTAAATACTTCTTTAAACTTAAATTCCTTATTAATTACATACACATTGGAATTTCGACTTTAAAACATCCATTACATAGGCTTTAATTAATGTGTCAAATGATTTTATTAGTGTGTAATTTTTAATGTGCAATTTTGGTAGTGGGTTTTAAGCTCGTAACATAAACCGAAATAGAAACAATTGTGAGCATCCATTTTTCTAGAAAAAAAATATAGTAGTTTTAAAAATAAATTATTTTGTTTTGTATACACAATTACTGTTATTTTTTGACATTTCTGATTATTGCACAAAAAATTATTATTCTTTTTAGTCTTATTATTTATTGGCTTAGTCCCAATCTCTAACCAGATCCAAATATATATTAAAGCAGTTTCGTAGTCGTACAATACATTTCTTTTAAAATCGTTCAAAAATATTGCAGCTCTAAGAATCAATTGCTTTATTTGGCCATATATGAATACAAAATTAATAAACAGCATTTCATCTCAAAATACATTACTCGCATAAATATGTTTTTATATGTGTATAAGTCAGCCTAAACCGGAACAAATATGTGTTTTTTTAAGAGTGATTTAGCTCTAAATTTTAAATGTTTCAGCTGCTACCGTTATTGCAAACATACGGGGAAAATGGGCTTTAGGAAGCGCCGCCGCTGAAATATGCATAAAGAATTTAATTGCTAGATAGATATGACTTCTATAACTAACTGGAAAGACTTAAGTAGATTTTTAAATGATAAATTTAATTGAATTTACTTCATTATACTGTCAGTACTTGATACTTGGTGCTTTACTGTATTTCGTGATTCAAGCATTTTTGTAGTAGTATTTGATACTTGTGCTTTAAGTAACTTTTTCCTTTGACATTTTCAAAAAATTTCAAAAATTATGCCATATTGTGTAATTTTCTGCAAAAATGTGTTAAATTTGGCAGTTAAAAAAGACACGCGATTGTTTATGTGCATATTATTTGATATCATTTTTGAACACAAAGAAATGGCGAAGTGAAAATTTACCTATAATGGATAATAAAAATATGATGCGGACTCCACGCGAGACACCATATACGTTCTAGTCTTCACTTTGACCAATTGTATACACATATTCTAGCCAAGTGTGTTTTAATTTTTTATCCAACAAATTTAATTAAAAATAAGTATATTCAAAAATAATTTTAAAGACAAAAATATCTCGGTTTTATCCAATTTTGCAGCGTTTTTAAAGCGGTTATATTCCAACATACTGCGCTTCTATATACACGCATGTAATCAACAATGACATTTGCGGTCAAACAGTGTTTATTCCAGAGGGTGCTACGATGGAATTACGGACGGCAGATAATAAGTTAGCAAATGGAAAGTTAATTCAGTTAGGGACTTCGCGAATTTTACCCTCGTACATTACAGCTACGTCGATGCCGTATATAAACGCCGATAAGACGAACATCCAGCACAGTTGTTCTTCAGTCGTGTCGTAGATCACTCACAGAAAAAACACACGAGTAAGTTACATATCTGTCATCTGCTTTTGTCTTTATAATGTAGAATACAGCACTGACAACTCTACATAATATTCGTTTACATTGCAGAAAATGATAACCGTTACTTCTAAATATTTCACTCTCTTCGTCATCACTCTTGTTTTGATCAGTTTTATGCAGTGTGCTGAAAGTACTTATAGGAAACCTCCATTTAATGGATCTATTTTTGGAAAAAGAGGAACCTCTATTGGTAAGTGTAATTTTTTATTACAAATTAGAAATCGAAATGAAAATAAAATTTGAATCCTCAAAAAATTATATTAGTCCAAAATGGAAATGTTAATGATAATTTTAAAAAATATACGTATATTATTTTAGATTATGATAATGGGGCCGGAAAAGCTCTGTCGTCCATGTGCGAGATTGCCAGTGAAGCTTGTCAAGCATGGTTTCCATCCCAAGATAAATAAAATTTTAAATAAATATTGCATGTACTTAATACCGATTTGATATCTGTAAATTTTAAAATGTATACAATAAACAAATAGAAAAGTCTTACGACCATTTATTTTTAAAGTGAATATCATCCCACAAAAAAAGCTGTTAATGTTATTTAGGTACCTATGCATTGCATATTAAAATAGCTAGATAGCATATGTACTTTAATAGAGAAGAATATTTATGCTTATAATATTTGGAAAAACACTTAGCTATACGGTGTGTTCGCCTAGTACGTGGGCGGAATATAATTTCCTTTGCTTAGCAATTTAGAGAAAACGTAAATAAAAAAAATATTCAGAGACAAATCCTGCACAACCTAAAATTATGTTCAAGTAAACAGGTTGTCAGTTTCCGCTACACACGATACAAGTTTGGTTTTTGTAACTGGAACTCTCTGCATATTATTGAGTTTTGGGATATTTCCTTTCAATTCACGTCAACGTTTCATACAGCTACCTAGCTTACTTTTTGAGATAATCAATATAATTTAAGATTTTCGCGAAATGTTGTTTCTTTAACGTCCGATGTCTTAAACATCTTACATGCGAGTGGTAAGTCAAATGTTATTCGAGTTCTTAGAGTTTCCAGCTGTATGTCGATTTTTTTTGTATAAATTAAATTCTACAAGGCCATCGTAAACGTTGCTATCTTTGATTCCTGCTCCAATACAGTATTAATAACCATAATCCCAAATCATTTACGCGGGTGAAAGATCTTGGTATCAACTTGACGCAAAGATGCTTTTTGGATACATTGCAAACAAAAGAATGTTGGGATTTATATTACCTAGACGTAAATCATTTACCAATAATTTAACTTTAAAGTCATTACATTCGTTTATTCCTATTTAAACTATGTTACGCAGATAGTTTAGCCCCTTCCCCGCCGACATTTAGTATGTACAATTGAAAAAAACCGCATTATTTATGGGGCCACTCAATATTTTTGCAAAAAACCTCTCTGCGCACCTTCACATTTAAAGGGCTCATCTTGTTAAAGTATCAAAGGTATCAAAAATGTATTTTTTAATATTGCGCGAGTTCAAGTATTCGTTCGGAGTACTCCATCCATTCGTTTAAGAATATGAGTTGAGTGATCCACTCTACAGTGGTCAGTGCAAGTAGGTGTATGGTTGTGTTCTTGTTTATTATATTTTATAAACAAGGGTTGTGTGCAACTGCACGCAGGCCCAACGAACGCATACTTTTTACACTGGTTACTCGGAGTAGTTGGTGTAAGCCGAGCGAACAAGGCTAATGTATGTGTTTTACCGCCAATAAATAGTGTATGTATTGAATTCGATGCGTGTGTTTCATTTACAACACATTTTGTGTATACGGAAATGTTTATAAAAAATGTTCTAGAAGTGCTTCTCTAACAGATTCTGAATAAATATACAGGATGTTCCATTTGAAAAATAACACGAATCAAACTTGGCAACGATTTCGATGATCACCTCGTAAAATCTATTTGATATAAAAAAGTTTTTGATGTGATGCTGAAAATTTCAAGAAATACTTAGTACAATTAATTTTGAATGACCACTTTAGTATATAACGCGTTTAAGATACTGAGTGTTGAAAGAAACATCAGCATTTCATAAAAATCTTAAGATATCACAATTATCTCAAAAACTAAACTACATAGGTGTAGGAAATGGTGAAGAAAGTTGACATAAATTGAAAAGAAGCATCCAAAAAGGCAGTAATGTACAGGATATATAATTGCCCTGAATTGTTCCACGCACTAGGTGGATAGGCTATACAGTATGTCTCACTTTAGACAGCACCATCCCAGTATCTTTTTTATATATTATTGATTTAAAAAAATCTTTTTTTCTGATTATACCCCTCACTAAATTGTACTTTTAGGGTATATTACTTTCCCTTCACAGTAAAGTGCTAGTCTACTACAATTTAAAATAAACAGCAAAATTGAAGAAGTCGTATTAAGGATACTTTTATCAAAAAAATGTTGTTAATAAAAGTTGTTCGTTGTTTAAATAAGCTAATTCCGAAATTTCATTAGGAATAACAAATTTTGAAAATCTTTCTCAAGTCCAGAAAATTCGAATAATAATATTACAAATTTGCCATGAGTTTTCATTAATACGTCAGAAACAATGTATTGCAATGTATTGTCAATTACAAGGAATTATCATCATCCTGAAGATAACGTTATTTTGAATTAGACGTTCCTAGTTTTAAATTATTCAAAATATAAAATTTGGAGGTGCTTTCGTAGACATACAAAAATTCCTTTCAAACTGAAATTTCTGCATACTTTGGAAGAAGGGAATCTTGAAAGGCAATTGGAATATTGTTTGTGGAGTCAATGTAATTTTTTAAATGATCAGGGTTTCCTAAAGAAAATCTTGTTTACTGATGAGGCTACATTTACCACCAACGGAATAGTTTCATTGCAAAATTGTAGATATTAGTCTGCAGAAAACTCACACTGGATAATAAACTGTAAACGTCAATATCTTCAAAAAATTAACGTTTGGTGTGGAATTCTAAACAATAGGATTATAGGACCATTCTTTTTTAGACAAAATTTAAATGCTCTGCGTTTTTTAGAATTTCTAAATAACGATTTATGGGATGCATTACATGATTTAGCAGTTGCAGTACAAGAAATGTCGAAATCAATTAGAATGGTTAAATGAGAATTTCCAGGGAAGATGGATAGGTTGTAATAGTCCCCTAGATCTCCCGATATCACACTATTAGATTTTTATTTTTGGGGTGCTATTAAAAATAAAGTGTACAAAACTAAACCAAGAAATATTCAACAACTTTGTGACAGAATAACTCAAGCCTGCCAAGACATAAGTCGAGAAAAATTGAGGAAGGTTGTCGGAAACAACAGAAACCGAATTGAAAAATGCATACGTGCTTAATCGTGGCTTAGTTGAAGATACTGTCGTTTAAGTAATTAAGCATCGTTTTTTGTTATTGTATTGAATTAAAAGAATATTATTATTCGAATTTTCTGGACCTTTTTTAAGAAAGATTTTTAAAATTTTTTGTTTTTAATGAAACAAAAAGCACAGAAAACACCCACAAAACGATAAAGTACGAGATGAATACAAACAACAAAAAACATACGTATCTAAACTAATCAAATACACAAAAAGACAATATTACCAAAAGAAATTTAGAAAACACAAAAACGACTCAACCAAAACATGGAACATAATAAACCAACAAATACGCAACCACTCTCGAGGCGAAGACAGAGGGCACAGCAATATTGTATGTAAAAAAGTATACATATGTAAAAATACGTATACTATGTAGACATATATTTCAAAAATAAAATCTATTTGAAATCAAAAAAAAAAAAATCGGATTTAGCTTACTTAAACGATTCCGAACAACTTTTAACTAGATTTTTTTATAAAAAAGTCCCTAATACGACTTCTTCAATTTTGCTGTTTATTTTAAATCGTAGTAGACGCATTTTACCGTGAAGGGAAAGTAACATATAGTCCATTCACTGTAAGTTCCGTCTTTTTAAAGGGCACTTCCCCTCCACAGTGATGCCAAATCCGCCAAACTGACGTTAGCCAATATAGGTTAGAAATCACAAGATTTTTAAATCACCGAATAAAACCAATAAAAATATGGGAGTAATTAGTCATTCTGTTAAATTTAGGCAAATTTCTGGATATTTCTATAGTTATTCCTGTTATCAATGCAAGATTTCAAAAATTCATAAATTACGATTGCGAAATTATAAACGGATTTACATTGCTAGAGGATAAGTAATGGTTTTAACCTGCAAAATTTTCAGATACAAGACGTTATATTAACTTGACCAATACACCTTGAAGTATTACTCTATCAGAATAACAAAAAAAGGGAATGCATCAAATACAGAAAGAAATAAATGCGAAACAACTAGACTGTTTATTAAATTTGTTGAATACATTATGCAAGACATATAAAATTCATTCAAGTCATTTATTGCTGTAGTGAGAAATATACAAGAGAAACAAGTGGTTATCTGGATTTTAAATACATAGGTGCGAAATGAGTACAAATGTAATTAAATATGTGAAAAACTCAATATTCATTCTCAGGTTCCGAACTTGAGATAATTTCTTCATCTGAAGATTCCCCTTCAAGGTTTATTATCAAAGGTAACACCTCTTCTTGGTCAAAACCAATTTCTCTCTCCCACCATTCAATGACAGTGTTTTCTGTATGGTTAACAGTATTGGACCACATTTCCGTTGTAATGTGGTCAATTGACTCTTGCCACATACTCAACACTTTTTCCATCCCAGATCCATCTCTTCCGATATGATTGTTATAGTAAACCTTACTTATACCCCAAATGTTCTCAATAGCATTGAATATGCAATGGTACGGTGGCAATCGCAAAACTCTATGTCCGTACTGGTGTGCCAGTTCATCCACAGCATAAATTTTGTTTGGTTATGTCTAAAATAGATATATATATATGTATTGTATATATTAAAAAATAGTAAAACAACACTTACAATTGAACTAAATGTAATAGTTGCAATTTTAACATATCAGCAGCATATACAATGTTGTTTTGTGTCAGCCAAGTTTGAATGTCCTGTTTTTTCCAAGCTGCTGTTGGAGAAACATTGACGCATGTTCTGTGATATGGGGCATTGTCCATAATAATCATAGACGGTTTTTCCAAGTTTCTTAATAAATAATTTTCAAAACCAGTCCAAAAATGTCTCTGCATTCATTTCTCCGTGGTAATCTGCATTTTTTGTTTTTGATGGGAAAATCAATGATGCACCAGGAATAAAACCACTGCGATTACCTGCATGTACTATGATATATCTAAAAATAATATTCATGTGGACCTCATGGGGCTATAATATCAGTTCACTAACCTTTTCCCATCAATTTTTGTTCTTTTAACACTTTGCACGCTGGTATCTTGCCAGGATCGACCAACTGTGCCATTCTCAAATACCCATGTTTCATCAAGGAATACCGGGTCCCAGAAATAACTATTTTTAATATTTTGAACGTAGTTTCGAAGGAAATCAATTCTTAAAAGAGCAATATCCGAACGTTCCATCATGGCTCTGCGAGGATCGTCTTTTTTCCAAGAAAACCCAATATTCTTTAAAATTTTCATTAACGAAGTTCTCCCCCCAGAGAAAATTTCATCATCCTTCAATTTTTGTAAAAGTAAAGTTAATGTTACTTGTTGTTCTGAAAAGATACAAATTTAGCACTTCAAACCGCATTAGAATATGTAATAGTATTACTTTGTCTATACATAGTATAGAGTGCATTTCGGATTGCCACAACAGTGAAATCATCAACAGCTGTCACTGTTTTTACGCGGTGTCTGGTTTTCTTCGGGCTACTGAGGGGGCGGCATTCTTTTACTTCTGTCGAGATACCACAAACGGTAGATTTATTAATTGACAGGGCATCTGCAACTCTCTAAAAATTAAGTTGTAGTATATGTATAATACTTTTTATAATTTTTACCTGACGAACAGAGACTAATGGAATAAGGGGTCCACCATTATCACGTTCTCTTTCAAAATAATTTATAAGTGACGCGACCAGCGCTTTTGACTGCGAATTTAAACCTCTCGGCATAATGCACAATTTGTTCTGAAAAGAACAGTTATTAAAACGTATATAACACGATATATAATAACAAAATGCAACCAAAATGGAATAAAAAAACGTCAACGCACGAGAAACAGTAAACAACTGATGTTTTGGTTATCTTGCAACGAAGCATTGTGGAGGGGTGAAAGTTATTTTATATACAATTTTCTTTTTCTATATTACAGCTTCAATAATTGAAATATTAGTTTCAATTTAATTCAATTACTATATTCTTATAGTTCCAAAGGTGTTAAATTATTTCTAACACAAAAAGCAATTGTATTCTTTAAATTATGTTTTTGGTAATTTTGTTTTCTTGATTGGCATCATCAGCCCTCAATTTGGGGGAAGACGGAACTTAGAGTGAATCGACTTTACCCTAAATGTACAATTTAGTAAGGGGTACAATCAGAAAAAAATTATTTTTTTAAATCGATAATATATAAAAAAATGCTGGGCTGGTGCCGTCTAAAGTAAGACATACTATATATGATAACTCCCTTTCGTTAGGTAAATTAGACATTAGATAATAAAGCATATTCATACAGATATAGTACTAATTACGCATGCATATTCTTAGGAATAATTTTTCTAGCATTATTAAGTTTGCAAAGAGATGAATGTTACATATGCTAGAAGTACAAAATGCTGTTTTAGCAATGGATTTTAAATTATTGCACAATTACATGCAGTATTCGAAAGAGCTGCAATCTATTTATGACGGGGACGTTCCTACGATTACCAAATGTTAAAGGTTACATTCTTTAAGAAGTATAAAAACGACCTACCATAATATTGTTACCTCTATATTTTCTTGATTTATTAAAGTAGAGCACAATATACATTCTACAGATATCATCACAGCATCATCCTTATGAAGTAAAGAGAATTATATAAAAATGAAAAATACAGTATTTATCACAATTGTTGTAATATACGCGTACAGCTCTAAAGACATTAAAATTAACACGTAAAACGTGTACATAGTTCCTTATGAATTCTATCGAAAATGCAAAATTGTATCTAAGAAACATTAAAATAAATCTCAATGGCAGCTATTATAATTATGGTTACAATTAATTACATTACACCTAGTTTTGATTAACAATCTCATGTTCATTGTAGTATTAGCCAACTTATTTAAGGATGTACAAACTACAAAACCTTATTCATCTTAGACAATCAAAATACATTTCAAGCTTAATACATAAATGTAATTTACTATAAGAGAAATAAGATTTTCTAGGTTATTATAACAATAGAACAAATAGATAAACATTAGTTATTTACAAAAAAAGAAAAGTGCATAGATACACTTATTTAAAGTCAAAAGAAAAGGCCCGTATGATACAATACACATATACGAAATTGGTCGACTTCAACTTATCACTTTACACCGTTTATAAGGAACAACACAATAGCATTTAAAGCAGTTTATCATCTGAATGCGCCAGTTAAATCTCAAGTCATGTTTGCTTCAAAATGTGATGTATTTTTTATAAATCATCATATTTCCTCAGGTGGGCTCTTAAATTCTTCAAGTATTCAAAAAGTAAATTTACGTACGCAGGCTCTAAAATTTTAGAAGGAAACCAGCCTTTAAATCTGAATTTAATATCCATTCAAACTGACATCGATCTAAGTTGTCTTCTATAAGGTGTATCGCCCAACAACCGATACCATTTCGACCTCTGAAAGGAAGTAATTAGGGAGAAATTAATATTTTATTTAATTTTGACTACTTTAGTATCGCTTCTAATGTAGTCAAAATTGCTGGGAAGCAGGATTATACTTCAAAATTATACTTTGAGTATGGAAGAAAACATTCAAATTATAAAATTGTTTAACATATATATTTTTACAAATATACGTCGTTTATACATATCTAAATTGTTCGGTTTACATCAGTGGCGGCTCGAGAGCATTTTCAATGGGGAAGCACAAAAAGTATTGGTATCTTTTTTACTATACCTACGAGAAATAAAACTAAAAAATAGCTTCAAAACCACACACGATGTGCAGTTTTACGCTAATAAATCTGTACATACAACCTAGCAACGCAAAGAAACGCTTGACCTGTACCGAAAGAGGTTCCGTAAGCGGCGTTGGACAATGGAGACTGCTCATAAAATATCGTTCGCGTTTTTATGCCAAATAAGATTATGTAAGACACAGATAAAAGAGCATACAGACAGCCAATCCAATGTTATAGACACACATTTTTGGAGATGAAAACGATTTAATTTGGAGGACAAGTCAGTGCTAAGAGGGGCGCTAGCGTTGTAGTTCTAGATTTCTACATTTTAAATGTTTACATCTTTAAATTTCTGCATTATCACGTGTGAATGAGGGAGAGATATCTCATTTGTGCATAACACAAAACACAACGCATGCTCTCGTTTCCTAAACTAAACGAAAAATAAACAAGCAGACGCTGACAAAGCGAGAATCGATTTTTGCATACAGCTCGCTACTCCGGTGAAATGCCTATGTACCACAGAGATGATTACCTCGCTCTAGTAATCATGCATTTTATGTAAAGCTGGCCACGAGCGGTACCGCGCAGTAGCGTAGAGTCGACCAGGCGTCGCGTTCCGCTAGAGTTATTCTGCTAATAGAGATGTTTGCTACCGCAAATAATTTCGCTCATCTTTTAAATAAAAATTAAATAACACGTGCTCAAACACTTACCATTTTAAGAGTCCTCCGTGAAATCACAAAGTGAATAATGTCTGTTAAATATCTGCAACATTAGATATGTTTCAACTGTTGTTTCGGCAAAACTAGTACGGCATGAGGAAAAAATGCGTTTATATGCAGCGAACGAACGTTCTACATCTAGTGACGTAATATTTGCGTAAGTAAAATAATCTTTCAAATAACTTAACGATTCTGTTGACGCACCTTCACAAATGTGTCTTAATGTGCTAAAACCAGAATTTTTCTCAAAAACACTTTCAAATTGTTCTAGAACAGAAACATTTTTTGCGTCTTCAATCGCGCATAGCTGTGCGTGAACATGTTGCACTATTTGTAGAGATTCTTCTAACGGCACCGCAGGATTTTGTAATTTTTCTATTGCATCTGCTAGCCCGAAGTAATTGTCGTGAATGATTTTTAAATCCATTTTAACCTGACTATCTTGAAATTTCGACTGGCTTTTCTGGATAGCGGCAGCTTCCTTTGTATCGAATTGTAAAACCACGTTCTTAATATTGTCAAAATATTTATGATAATAAAACGCGGCCTGCAACCATGTCCCCAACGAGTTAGAATAGGTTCTGGTGGCTGTGGTATACAGGGGCACAGTCTGTGAAATTCGCGAATACGTTTCGGTGATTTGACAAATACTGCTTTGGTATCCGCTATTAAAGCGTCTACCTCAGGATAACATTTCTGATACTATCCACCACAAGATTGAGAGCATGAATTTTACACGTAATGTGTAACAAATTAGCAGAATGCTTTTTAAGAGACCGGCCTACAGAAAGCATGTTTGCAGCACCATCATTCACTAACATCAAGAGTTGGTTTGTTGAAAGTTCAAACTTGTCCAATGTATTTAACACTAACTTTGAAATTACTTCGGCAGTACACTGTTGTATTCGTTTGGAGACTAATAGAATTGAAGGTGCCGATTGATGAGGTTCCAATTTGCGTGCCATTACATTAAGAACAGAATGTTTCTTCCGATCTGTTGTTTCGTCGACACATAAAATTCAAAATGTTCAAAATAACTGAATTAAGATAAAAGGTATAGGGACATCTGATGAAATTCTACCTAAAAGAACTTGTAGAAATGAAATATGCAACAAAAAAGGCATCATTCCATTTAAAATAAGGAAGTTGAGGCTAACGTCCGGTATAACCGGAAAGGCAACCATCTTGAAAATATTTTCATCAAGTTGGCCATACTTCAATTAGCTTAAGTTCAAATGTTCAAAAACAAACCATAATAGTTTCAACGATTGGTTACAATCAATCACCTGTATATGGTACACGTCGGTCCAGATACGAACGAGATATTGCCTTTGCGTCAAAACAGTATATCATAAAGCGAGCAGCGGTACGCACGCATGACCGCTCAATCCCCGGAATATTATAATTCAACGCCTTCTGACAAAATGTGTCAATATAGAATTATTGCGTAATTTTTCTGTATTCTCAGATTATGTTAGAAATTACAGTTTCTTATGTTCATTTATTGCTGCTATACGATGTAAGAGAACGAAAAAGTAATTCTAAGTAGGAAAATAAACAACGATTCTTATAAAATTAAACTAAAGAAAAATAAATTCGATAATCATGCAAAATAAATTTAAATTCTAACAATGTTATTTTATTAAGGGGAAAAATCTTCTGGCAATATTGAACTTTGTACCTTTTGTATTTGTTGCGTTTCAAAATACGTTTCACAGTATTTCTACTAATACCGATAGGTTCGCCCATTTCAACTAACGAACAAACCTCACTCTCTCCCCCCGCTCGGGTTGCGTTAGAGGGATTTGAGGCTGTTCGTCTATTTGTTGGCATTTACGGCAATTCGCAAAATACCATTTAATGATCTGTATCATCTCTACGGTTGTATAAACTAACAAAATGTATTCAAAATCCACGATTTCTTGTTAGAACCTTACGAGCGCACAGAAAGACAAAGAGTGCGTCAGATAGGCAACAGCAGTTGTGCGCGGCGAGGCTGGTCGGCGGGGATAAATGCAAGTATGCCAGATCGCGCTACGTACAATATCTCTCGCACCCCAGTGAAATGTGGACCAACGTGTATAAAGATCTGTGACAGCACTAATACTGAAACTGTACCTGATATATTCACTAGTTTCCGGCATAAACGGGTAGTCTATTCCTGTGTTAGCCACCAGAAAGCATTTTTCTTTTCTACTCCATACTCTCAAACTGATAAAATCCCTGCTAGCAACCATACCACCTGCTGCTTTGGCAGATATTTGATAAGTGATATCCGTGTGATCGTCGATAACTTCTAATTTACGCGATTCTATGAGAGCTGTATCCCACCTTGGTATATTTTCCACTCTGTAGAAAAGTTCATCCAACAAAAATCTAGGTTTAACATTAACTGTTGCCTGTACAATGAATAAGATAAAAAAAATTACATTTAAATTGTACATTATACTAGGCTTCCACATCCATTCTTCAGATTAACTTAGTTTCTGCAATGGAACCATGTCAAATTAAAGCAAATATGTAAAGTGTTTACTTTCAAACGCACGGATCCTCTGATTCCTGCACTGCTGGAAACCAAGTTAGCCCCAAATACAAGCAGTTTTTATCAAAAAAACTTACACTTAATTTATATATTTTTCTATTTTCACTAGGTAACACTAGGCTCGATATTACATCGTCATTGTTATTTTTCTTTACAGTCTTCCAATTTACGTCATTCAGTAGTGCCCATGCTTCTTTCGCCGTTTTGGTTGCAATGTTCTTGTATGTCTCCACCTATAAACAAATTAATTTTACATTACATCTAAATGATATTAAGAGAAAAAGAAGTGAAATGGCAACAAACATTTGAATGCTAGCTGATTAAAAATAATGAAAGAAAAATAATAAAAGCTCATGACAATTTGGTACCAAAATTATTTTATAAACACAGATATACAGTGTAGTTCTGTTAGTTCGAGTTTGATAGGACTGACTCTCAATTAGCGAAAACTTACATATTAAAATGTTTCAAAAATTGGGAAATCGCTAAAAAAATAATTTTTCGCAAATTAAGTAAATAATTATACTAACTGAGAGTTCGGAAGTGTTCTAAAACACTTTTTCAGTAATTGGTATTTACTTCAATATCAATTAATGAACTTTAACGAAAATTAAAACTGAAAATTGAAAACTAACCTGGATTTTATGACGATGTCATATAAACTCTATGTTTATGTGACATTTACAAGAAACCTGCCTATTCTTAACACCCAACCTTCATTTCTAGCTTGAATTTATAAAAATAGCACGATGGAATATATGCAATGACGCAACTGGAGGACTGAATTTAAACTACTCTATGTACAAAACTCCACTAACAACCCAACAATAACAAAACTTACTGACGTTTACGACACTAACTTAACGAAACATATTTAATATTCGAAAATATGCTAGAAATACTTCCGAAATTATGCTTTCACTTGTTGTAGGGAAATATTAAATTAATTTTGAAGATTACAATATGAAAAAAATGAATAGAAGATGAGTAACTTCTCCGATTCACCAAGTTTGTCGTTGGCTGGGGTTATAATAGGTCGCTAGTATCCCCGCTCCAGAGATCGGAGGCCAGGAAAAGAGTGGGAGCTACCGAAAAAGAGCTAATATCCACCAGAGGGATTTTAACATCGAACGAGTGGCCATACTAAATACACTCTATGGGGCCGGTAATGACAGTTGCGTTCCAAGATCTGAATTATATCACTACAATATATACGGAAGATTACACAAAAGAACAAAGGAAATTAGTTATGTACTTGTAAAAATAGTAATTTATTTGCATATGCTAGTCATGGAAATATAATTTAGTCATTTTAGTTTGAAAAAATCGTTAAAAACTGATTTGGTTCGTCCAAAAACGCTGATAAAACCGTCAACCGTCCGATACCGGCGCAACGTAAAGGAAGTGTTCCAACTACATTATGTACCGTACCTGGAATGATAATAGTGTTCCAACTTAACTTCATATCGTACAAGGTACAACTACTAGTTGCTGAACGGTCGAATCGGTACATAAAACTAAGCAAGAACTGTTCGTATTGACATGCCCAGTGTGTATGTGTACCAATAGTAAACATTCATATTGCACACTGTATCTTTGTCTATTATTTTCTTTCTGAATACCAATGCACAATCGATTCCAAACAGCATTCCAACATCTATTTCATTTACTAATTCACAAACGATGTACGTACATCTCACACATGCGCAATGGTGGTAAATCTGTGCGAGTTAACTCCAGTTGTACGAAGGAAAGAAAAATTAGTGCTATTTTAGTTGTGCAAAAAGATAGCAATGCGTTCAGAAGAGAAGTATTAAGTGTATAAACTAGTTGCTTTAAGTGCGGTAATTTAGGTAAATATAATACTTAATAATAACTATAGTTTCAATGTGTTTATAGCATATAATGGGTCGCAAAAGACACTGTACGCAAGAACGGCGCGAACTGACCAAACCTTCTCGGGTGTTCCGCGAAGATGATAGCAAATGCCCTAAAATGGAGAGCTAGGCCAGAAACTCGTGGTAAAAAGAGAAAAACGTCACTGCACACAGACCGACTGATAATTCGCACAGTGCAAAAGGAGCCTTTCATCACATCTTCAGAGATTGTAAGCCAATTAAACCTGGGAATTAGTAGTTCACTCATACGAAGAAGATTAATAGACGGCAATTTATCAGCAAAAAGGCCACGAAAAGCTCCACTTCTTAAAAAGGAGCATATTAGAAAGCGGCTGATTTTTGCAAATGCTCACAAGGATTGGGCAGTTTCTAAGTGGAGGAACATATTATGGAGTGACGAGACCAAAATTTAATTATTTGGTAACAAAATTGGTCAGCAATATGTGAGGCGTCCTGTAAATACGGAATTCCTTCCCAAATTCACAAAGAAAACAATGAAACACGGAGGTGTTAGTTTAATGATTTGGAGATGCTTTTCCTGGTATGGTGTAGGACCTCTCTATAAAATAGAAGGGATTATGAATGCAGAGGGCTACTTGAAGCTATTAAGTGAAGTAATGTTGCATTATGCAGAAGAGAAAATACCAATCCGTTGGATATTTATGCATGATAACGATCCTAAGCATACGGCAAGAAGAGTTAAGAATTGGACTCAAGACAATCAAATTAATGTCATGGCAGAGCCTGCTCAAAGCCCCGACATGAACCCAATCGAGAATTTGTGGTTTGATCTTAAGAAAAGCGTCCAAAATGCCCAACCATCAAATTTAAAGCAATTGTGGGAAACAGTACAGAGGGTTTGATATTCTATACCAGTTGAGACATGCCAAAAGCTTGTTAATTCGATGCCTCGTAGAATGCAAGCTGTTTTGCAAAATAAAGGTTATACCACGAAATATTAAGTATACAGAATGTAGGCTTGACTATAAATTATTTTCGCCAAGAATTCATTGTTTATTTAATATTACTGCTATTATATTACACACTGAAATTTTAATATTATTTAATTCTGTAATAAATGTATTTATTGATGCAATTTTTTTCTTATGTAATAATGTCTTTTGTAGTGTAATAGTAGCACCTATCGTCAGTTTCAAATTTTGTTACAAACTGAATAAATACAGTTCTCGTTTCTTATCACTGCTATTATTTTGCACACCACTGTATATGGTGCCATTAAAAAAATACGTTAAAGGTGTTTAAATTTGGCGCAGTTTGGTGTTCAATACCGAATACTCTGTGCTATATTTCTAAAGAATTTTAATACCATGTCTAGATAAAGGCAAGTATTTACGCCAAAATCTAATCCCATTTAGGATTTTTGGAAGGATAGATGTATCTAAATTTATGCAAATGATGAGAAAATCATAAATACCTCGAAATCTGTTAGAAATAAACATATGCGTTGGTTTATTTCTAGACGGAGATGCCAAATACGTAATAATATACTGGGTGTTTTATTTAAAATAAAGTAAGTGTCTGGTTCGCTACTTATAGATCAGCCTGTATGTACGGAAATATTTTTAAAAGATATCTTATGGTGTCTATTACATTATCTGAAAATGTACATCGGGCATTTGCTTTGAAATTAATCCGTCGCATCCGAAATAACAAACGACCCACATAACCAATTTCGTATGGCCAACAATAAGCGCCTCAATTTGGATCATCATGTAAGATTCATACAGTTAAAAATCAATTGTGACGATCATTAAACAATTCTATTAAAACTTTGCCAAACCAAGAAACGTGCTTACTTGCAATATAGATCTTTTACCTGCCAAATATACGAGTCTAGGCAAAGTAATTGGCCCCTTCTCAAAATGTTAGATTTATCTCGATGTGTGAACTCCCATAAAATAGCAAATAAAAGAATGAGTATTTGTTGAAATAAAAGTGAACGCAAAAATAGACATAATAACCACAACATTTAAAGCTTTTACGTGTAATAATCGATAGATGATAAATGAGTGAAAAAACATTGAAGATTACTGATTTCTTTTTATTAACTCCATTTTAAAAGAAACTGTCACTCATTTATTCTTGATGTGATATGCATCCTTTCAAGCGGAATACTAACTTGTTCAGATGTTAAATGAGTTGAACGACTTGATTGCTCACCAAATCTATGCACAGAACCTGTCGGCGATCCTTGAGGAGAATAAAGTTTTCGACGCTTTCTGTACATGCCGATTGTAAGCCTTGCACATAACTACGTATTAATGGAGTACGTTCTGAATCAGGTGTAGCTGGAAATAAATAGAGTGTAAATTGTTTTAATACTATTTGTGTGGTTTATTCATACCAATGATAACCTGACTAGCTCGAATTTCTTGTGGGATAACGCGGAAATCTAAGAACCATGCTTCGCCCCACGATAAAACAAAGGAAGTTAAAATAAGGAGCACTTGGAACACAGGTTGAGGCGAATTCTGCCACTAAAACAAAATATATACGATTATACATCAAAATACATACCAAAATACCGTACATTTTAGAATTTATTTTAATCATATTGACATTAATGATAGCGATGACTATGGGATGGTATGGCAAACACTAAAGTATCGGCACACTCCAAGATATAGCAAGCTATGCAAAGCCTACTGATATTTAACAGAACTTATGTTTGGCATATCTTATGGTACTGCATATTCAAAGAGATATTTTCTAAAAACTACTAAAAATAATGCACATAAACTTCAAATAAGAAAAGCGTAATCTACGTCAAAATTTCAAGCTTTCATTACTCCTTTAATCCTTTTAGATATAAACATTTAGCAGGTTCGGGAAGAATGCTACTATTTTAGACGATTATTAATGGAGATAGGTTGTTGGCAAAATATAAGAAGACATCAACAGTACATCAACCTTGTTACAAACCAGCCAACATATATTGATTAATAGTATTTCTGATTCATTTGTTGTATATATTCATTATAACTTATAACCTATTTATACTTATTTACTTACAGTGAACACAAAGACTTTACATATAAGAAAAATGCATGTTCCGGCTGTTGATAACTAAAATTAAAAGATAACAGTAATAATAATAGATATACCTAATTAAAATACTTACAGCAATAATTAACCAATGATTTATATACAATAATCCATAAAATAATATCAATACTACAAATCTACAAACTGCTGCTAAAACAATATCAAATAAAGATATTTTGAATCTCATAGTGATATACTTCTTTGTCCAATGCAGTCCAAATACTATCTCCATTTAACTAAAACTCATAATTAAGAAGTTCTTTAATACATAGTTTGATATATGAAAATACCATTATACATATTAGCCACATAAGTGATGTAAACAGAAGTCAATGTAACAAACAAACAGAAGAATCTGCGAACACTTGACATTTCTACCATTTAGCCTCTGACCAGCTAAAAGATCTTCAGTCACAACAAAGTCAGGATGAATAATTGAGGAAGAGTTAATACTACTTGCTGTAAGAAAAATTATTGTAATCCATATAGGATACATTGATCTCGAATACCTACAAATATCTACATTTACAGAAGGCATTGTTGAAGTAGCATTTATGTTCAGATAGCGATTATCTTCTTCAGGATACATTATACATATATTCCATATAAATGAAGGTCGATAAAACTATATACTGTCACAAATTTCGTTACGTATAAACAAAATTTAACAGTATAAATAAATACCACTTAACATGCATTATTTTCATTTATAGTCCATTCACTGTAAGTTCCGTCTTTTTAAAGGGCACTTCCCCTCCACAGTGATGCCAAATCCGCCAAACTGACGTTAGCCAATATAGGTTAGAAATCACAAGATTTTTAAATCACCGAATAAAACCCCAATAAAATAGGGGAGTAATTAGTCATTCTGTTAAATTTAGGCAAATTTCTGGATATTTCTATAGTATTCCTGTTATCAATGCAAGATTTCAAAAATTCATAAATTACGATTTGCGAAATTATAAAACGGATTTTACATTGCTAGAGGATAAGTAATGGTTTTAACCCCAAAAAAACCTGAAAAATTTTTCAGATAAAAAGACGTTATATTAACTTGACCAATACACCTTGAAGTATTACTCTATCGGGAATAACAAAAAAAGGGAATGCATAAAATACAGAAAGAAATAAATGCGAAACAACTGGGACTGTTTATTAAATTGTTGAATACATTATGCAAGACATATAAAATTCATTCAGTCATTTATTGCTGTAGTGAGAAATATACAAGAGAAACAAGTGGTTATCTGGATTTTAAATACATGGGTTGCGAAATGAGTACAAATGTAATTAAATATGTGAAAAACTCAATTTTCATTCTCAGGTCCGAACTTGAGATAATTTCTTCATCTGAAGATTCCCCTTCAAGGTTTATTATCAAAGGTAAAAAACCTCTTCTTGGTAAAAAACCAATTTCTCTCTCCCACCATTCAATGACAGTGTTTTCGTATGGTTAACAGTATTGGACCACATTTCCGTTGTAATGTGGTCAATTGAACTCTTGCCACATACTCAACATTTTTTTCCACCCCAGATCCATCTCTTCCGATATGATTGTTATAGTAAACCTTACTTATACCCCAAATGTTCCCCAATAGCATTGAATATGCAATGGTACGGTGGCAATCGCAAAACTCTATGTCCGTACTGGTGTGCCATTTCATCCACAGCAAAAATTTTTTGTTTGGTTTATGTCTAAAATAGATATATATATATGTATTGTATATATTAAAAAATAGTAAAACAACATTTTACAATTGAACTAATGTAATAGTTGCAATTTTAACATATCAGCAGCATATACAATGTTGTTTTGTGTCAGCCAAGTTTGAATGTCCTGTTTTTTCCAAGCTGCTGTTGGAGAAACTTGACGCATGTTCTGTGATATGGGGCATTGTCCATAATAATCATAAGGGTTTTTCCAATTTTCCCTTAATAAATAATTTTAAAACCCCAGTCCAAAAATGTCTCTGCATTCATTTCTCCGTGGAAATCTGCATTTTTTGTTTTTGATGGGAAAATCAATGATGCACCAGGAATAAAACCACTGCGATTACCTGCATGTACTATGATATATCAAAAAATAATATTCATGGGGACCTCAGGGGGCTATAATATCAGTTCACTAACCTTTTCCCATAAATTTTTGTTCTTTTAACACTTTGCACCCTGGTATCTTGCCAGGATCGACCAACTGTGCCATTCTCAAATCCATGTTTCATCAAGGAATACCGGGTCCCAGAAATAACTATTTTTAATATTTTGAACGTAGTTTCGAAGGAAATCAATTTTTAAAAGAGCAATATCCGAACGTTCCATCATGGCTCTGCGAGGATCGTCTTTTTTCCAAGAAAACCCAATATTCTTTAAAATTTTCATTAACGAAGTTCTCCCCCCAGAGAAAATTTCATCATCCTTCAATTTTTGTAAAAGTAAAGTTAATGTTACGTGTTGTTCTGAAAAGATACAAATTTAGCACTTCAAACCGCATTAGAATATGTAATAGTATTACTTTGTCTATACATAGTATAGAGTGCATTTCGGATTGCCACAACAGTGAAATCATCAACAGCTGTCACTGTTTTTACGCGGTGTCTGGTTTTTTCTTGGGGCTACTGAGGGGGGGCTTTCCCTTTACTTCTGTCGAGATACCACAAACGGTAGATTTATTAATTGAACAGGGCATCTGCAACTCTCTAAAAATTAAGTTGTAGTATATGTATAATACTTTTTATAATTTTAACCTGACGAACAGAGACTAATGGAATAAGGGGTCCACCATTATCACGTTCTCTTTCAAAAAATTTATAAGTGACGCGAACCAGCGCTTTTGACTGCGAATTTAAACCTCTCGGCATAATGCACAATTTGTTCTGAAAAACATTTATTAAAACTATAAAACACGATATATAATAACAAAATGAAACCAAAAGGGAATAAAAAAACGTCAACGCAGGGAAAACAGTAAACAAACTGATGTTTTGGTTATCTTGCAACGAAGCATGTGGAGGGGTGAAAGTTATTTTATATACAATTTTCTTTTTCTATATTACAGCTTCAATAATTGAAATATTAGTTTCAATTTAATTCAATTACAAATATTCTTAGTTCCAAAGGTGTTAAATTATTTCTAAACAAAAAGCAATTGTATTCTTTAAATTATGTTTTGGGTAATTTTGTTTTTCTTGATTGGCATCATCAGCCCTCAATTTGGGGGGAAAGGACGGAAATTTAGAGTGAATCGACTTTAACTAAGAACCGTCAGAAACCGTTTGCCCAACATTTGACAGGATAACCCAAGATAGAACAAAACTGAATTAGATCAATTGATAAAGTCGATTCACTCTAAGTTCCGTCCTTCCCCCAAATTGAGGGCTGATGATGCCAATCAAAAAAAACAAAATTTCCAAAAACATAATTTTAAAAAAATCAATTGCTTTTTGTTTAGAAATAATTTAACACCTTGGAACTATAAGAATATAGTAAAATTTAATTAAAATTGAAACTAATATTTCAATTATTGAAGCTGTAAAATAGAAAAAGAAAATTGTATATAAAATAACTTTCACCCCTCCCCCAATGCTTCGTTGCAAGATAACCAAAACATCAGTTGTTTACTGTTTCTCGTGCGTTGACGTTTTTTATTCCATTTTGGTTGCATTTTGTTATTATATATCGGTTATATACGTTTTAATAAATGTTCTTTCAGAACAAAAATTTTGCATTATGCCGAGAGGTTTAAATTCGCAGTCAAAAGCGCTGGTTCGCGTCACTTATAAATTATTTTTAAAGGGAACGTGATAATGGTGGACCCCTTATTCCATTAGTCTCTGTTCGTCAGGTAAAAATTTTTAAAAAATATTATACATATACTACAACTTAATTTTTAGAGAGTTGCAGATGCCCTGTCATTAATAAATCTACCGTTTGTGGTATCTCGACAGAAGTAAAAGAATGCCGCCCCTCAGTAGCCCGAAGAAAAACCAGACACCGCGTAAAAAAAAGTGACAGCTGTTGATGATTTCACTGTTTGTGGCAATCCGAAATGCAACTCTATACTATGTATAGACAAAATAATACTATTAACATATTTTAAGCGGGTTTGAAGTGCTAAATTTGTATCTTTTCAGAACAACAAGTAACATTAACTTTACTTTTACAAAATTGAAGGATGATGAAAAATTTTTTCTGGGGGGAGAACTTCGTTAATGAAAATTTTAAAGAAAATTTGGGTTTTCTTGGAAAAAGACGATCCCGCAGAGCCATGATGGAACGTTCGGGATATTGCCCCTTTTAAGAATGATTTCCTTCGAAACTACGTTCAAAATATTAAAAATAGTTATTTCTGGGACCCGGTATTTCCTTTATGAACATGGGTATTTGAGAATGGCACAGTTGTCGATCCTGGCAAGATTTCCAGCGTGCAAAGTGTTTAAAGAACAAAAAATTGATGGGAAAAGGTTAGTGAACTGATATTATAGCCCCATGAGGTCCCACATGAATTATTATTTTTAGGATATATCATAGTAACATGCAGGTAAACGCAAGTGGTTTTATTCCCGGTGCATCATTGATTTTCCCATCAAAACAAAAAATGCCCGATTACCACGGAGAAAGGGAATGCAGAAAACTTTTTGGACTGGTTTGAAAAATTATTTATTAAGAAACTTGGGAAAAAACCGTTTTATGATTATTTTGGACAATGCCCCTATCACAGAACATGCGTCAATGTTTCTCCAACAGCAGCTTGGAAAAAACAGGACATTCAAACTTGGCTGACACAAAACAACATTGTATATGTGGCGATATGTTAAAATTGCAACTATTACATTTAGTTCAATTGGGAAGTGTTGTTTTAAATATTTTTTAATATATACAAATACATATATATATATCTATTTTAGACATAAACCAAACAAAATTTATGCTGTGGATGAACTGGCACACCAGTACGGACATAGAGTTTTGCGATTGCCACCGTACCATTGCATATTCAATGCTATTGAGAACATTTGGGGTATAGTAAGGTTTACTATAACAATCATATCGGAGAGATGGATCTGGGATGGAAAAAGTGTTGAGTTTTGTG
Organism: Dynastes maya; assembly: GCA_029619315.2. Taxonomy (NCBI): domain Eukaryota; kingdom Metazoa; phylum Arthropoda; class Insecta; order Coleoptera; family Scarabaeidae; genus Dynastes; species Dynastes maya. The sequence continues at coordinate 34,640,492 of JAROYE020000003.1, forward strand.
GCAAGAGTCAATTGACCACATTTTCAACGGAAATGTGGTCCAATACTGTTAACCATACAGAAAACATGTCATTTAATGGTGGGAGAGAGAAATTGGTTTTGACCAAGAAGAGGTGTTACCTTTGATAATAAACCTTGAAGGGGAATCTTCAGATGAAGAAATATCTCAAGTTTTGGAACCTGAGAATGAATATTGAGTTTTTCCCCATATTTAATTACATTTGTACTCATTTCGCACCTATGTTATTTAAAAAACCAGATAACCACTTTGTTTCTCTTGTAAAATTTCTCACTACAGCAATAAAAGACTTGAATGAATTTTATATGTCTTGCATAATGTATTCAACAATTTAAAAACAGTCTAGTTGTTTCGCATTTATTTCTTTCTGTATTTGATGCATTCCCTTTTTTTGTTTTCGATAGAGTAATACTTCAAGGTGTATTGGTCAAGTTAATATAACGTCTTTATCTGAAAATTTTGCAGGTTAAAACCATTACTTATCCTCTAGCAATGTAAATCCGTTTATAATTTCGCAACCCTAATTTAGGGAAATTTTTGAAATCTTGCATTGATAACAGGAATAACTATAGAAATATCCAGAAATTTGCCTAAAATTTTAACAGAATGACTAATTACTCCCTATTTTTATTGGTTTTATTCGGTGATTTAAAAATCTTGTGATTTCTAACCTATATTGGCTAACGTCAGTTTGGCGGATTTGGCATCACTGTGGAGGGGAAGTGCCTTTAAAAAGACGGAACTTACAGTGATGGACTATACTACAATGCTATATAATTTAGATCACTTAGGCCATTGGTTACTTACGTCAGGTATAAAAATAAATAAATACAAAAATTATCGGATTTTACAAATGTAAATTACTTAAGTAAGGATATAGCGTATAGTATACGGGGCAGGAATTATTAAAAGAGTTGTAATATACGTACACTAAACTCACAATTTTAAATTATAACAAATTGCTATTAGGACATTTACCACCGGGATTTACAGTAATTGTCATAATAAATTTGACAATGACAGCAATTGTAGTTATCACATGAAAATATCCAGTAAAAAATACGCATTAATTATTTTTTTTCTACGTAATAAGTTGTTCGTTTTGGCAAATGTTTTTTATTGTAAATTGCATTTATTTCACTAACTTTTCAGTGTGGTTGAGAAAAACTTGGACGATGGCAGATAAAAATTCTGCCCAGCCATTGGTCAAAATTGGCCACTACATCCTCGGCCAGACCTTAGGCGTAGGTACATTTGGCAAAGTAAAAATGGGGGAACATAAACTAACTCGTCACAAAGTTGCTGTAAAAATATTGAATCGACAGAAATAAAAAGCCTTGATGTAGTTGGCAAAATACGAAGGGAAATACAAAATCTGAATTATCCGTCACCCTCATATAATCAAATTATATCAAGTTATTAGCACTCCCACAGATATTTTTATGATTATGGAATATGTTTCTGGTGGTGAGTTATTTGATTATATTGTGAAACATGGAAAATTACAAGAACATGAAGCGAGAAGATTTTTTCAACAAATTTATATCGGGCGTGGATTATTGTCATAGACATATGATTGTACATCGCGATTTAAAGCCAGAAAACCTACTACTAGATCATAATTATGCATGTTAAGATAGCTGATTTTGGTTTATCCCATATGATGATGGATGGAGAATTTTTAAGAACTAGTTGTGGTTCTCCTAATTATGCTGCAACCCGAGGTATGGTAAAAAAGCCCTTTTTTTTGTAACCCACTAAATCATTAAATTTGTTTAGGTTATTTCAGGAAAGCTATATGCAGGCCCTGAAGTAGATATATGGTCTTGCGGGGGTTATTTTATATGCTTTATTATGTGGCCCCGTGCCATTTGATGATGAACATGTCCCAACATTATTTCGAAAAATTAAATCGGGGATATTTCCGATACCAGAATATTTAAATAAATCAGTTGTTAGTCTGCTATGCCAAATGCTTCAAGTTGATCCTATGAAACGGGCAACCATTGAGGACATTAAAAAGCATGATTGGTTCCAGAAGGATTGCCCTGCTTATTTGTTCCGTCGCCAGTTGAGCAAGATTCGTCTGTGGTTGATATTGAAGCAATACGTGAGGTATGAATTGTTTAAAACAATATAAAAGTTTAAAATAGAGGGTGCTTTATTATTTATCTTCTGATAGGTATAATTGTAAAATGCAACAGTATTTTTATATATCGGATACTTACCTTTTGGATTTTTTTATAGGTGTGTGATAAATTTGGTGTAAATGAAGGGGAAGTACACAATGCCCTATTGAGTGGTGATCCGCATGATCAATTAGCAATTGCATATCACCTCATTATTGACAATAAACGTATAGCAGATGAGGCCGCGAAAGCTGAAATTAAAGATTTTTATGTAGCTGGTAGTCCACCACCAGTGAGTAGTATGTCTGCTAGTCCATGTAACTTTGGCTCAAGCCCCATGAAACCTCATCCAGAACGAATAGCACCATCCAGGGATCGAGTCATAGCTTCTAGCCATCAAGCAATACCTGGAGGAAACCGGAGCAGATAGAGGACGAGGTTGTACTTTAGTTAAATAAAAATGACCATGTTGTGTACATATTATTAATCAATTTATTCAAATCGAAGAATGATTGATGCTTTACTTTTAGGATCTTCAGTAAAAAGAGCAAAATGGCACCTGGGCATTAGATCACAGTCTAAACCGAATGATATAATGATGGAAGTCTATAGAGCTATGAAACACCTTAACTTTGAATGGAAGGTTATAAATCCTTACCATGTTCGTGTTAGAGAAAAGAATAAGTTACATGAACGTTATGCAATGATGTCTTTGCAGTTGTATCAGGTAATTTTTTCATTTCCCAAACGAATAAACTAACATTACCGCAATATTAGTTACCCAAATTAATATTTCACATAAAACGTTCTTATAGTTTATCCATGCTCAATATTTAAATCAATATTACAATGTTTTACTTTAAATCACTGGCCACTCATCAGGGGTGAGAGGCTAAGCCCAGCGGGTTTTAATTAAATAAGGTGTTTTAAGACACTTAAATTTGCTTTTTGAATTTTTTTTATGCTTAATAATAATAATCACAACAGATTACTTTTATAGGACAAATGAACATAGATATAAAAGATACGTAAACGGTAATAGAAGGAAAGTGAAATACAAATGTTTCCAAAACAAAAAAGAAAATAAAAAAAAGAAAGACACATAATGGATTAAACAATAGATATATAGTAATAATTTTGTGAGAAAAATGGATCTGCCTAAAATTTATTGCAATTAATCACCATGTGGAACAGCCTTCACTAACGTGTTGGTTCTTGCTCTAGGAGTTAGGAATAGCACCAGTCTAACATCTATAGTTGCCTATTATAACATAACTTTATCCGACGTCTGCAAGTGGAACATAAAATTACCGCTATAAACTTAAGGATGGCTTGTCATATCCAATGTATGTGTTCATATGAAATATATCCGCAATTCATGGCAGCGGGAATGTCAACGCGCTTGGTTATAAATAATAAAATGAAACCCGCATGCCCACCTTGATTCACTAATAGTTACTCGATTTTGTTATAAGCTGCAAATAAACATCTATTATTCAACGTTAATTGCCTTTTAAATAAGATTTTCATTTCTGTAAATGAAAACTGTAACTATGGTAAATCAATTTAAAATTCTCGCAAAATTTATCGGATCTAACACTATCTGCCAGGTATTCTTTTTAGACGCCAAACAATTCAATATTACCTATGGGACTAACATAGCATAGTTAGATAACTACGATCATTAAAAATGTAATCCTAACGTTTCTGTTATAGTACCAGAATTTTGGTATGAATCTTTTTTTTTGTTTATTTTATAATTTTTATATTGTTTTTATAATCCTGTTATTTGTAGTGTAATATGTTATATAAGATGCTCTCGCTAACTTTCAGTTTCTTTTCTAAAAAAATCTGCAATTGAGGAAAATTGTTCTTCTTTCACTCATTTTTTTTATATAAAAATTGATACAGGGTAGAATTTGACTCTATCATACCTTAAACGCTATTATAAACCACCATACTAGTTAAGGGTTAATACCCAATTGCATCGCCTCCAGTTAAATCTAAAGATTAACTAAGCTCTCAGTTAAATGTTAAACTGGTTAAAATATTTTCCGTTGCACCATTTATAAAGTAGTCATAGTTAACAAACCTTGACATAAGCAAGTAAATACGGGGTTGGTAGTAAAAAAATCTAGGGTTTTTATTATACCTACATAAATTTGTTATAACCAGATTATTAGTGTATTTTGAGTTGAACAGTATACAGACACAGATTAGATAATATACAGATACGAAACTGCTTGTTGGAATGAAACTCTGTTAGTGAGATGATTACATAGAGCCTTATATGGATTGATAGAATGGTTGACCCACTGGAAGCTAAAGGTCAACAGTGAAAAGAGTGTTGCCATCAGATTAACCAAAAGAACCAGACCACCACTAGAAAGCATACAAATTCAGGGAAACCCAATGCTATGGAGCTCTTCGGTAAAATATCTATGTACTTCGATCAACGTCTCACCTGGAAATTACATGCTGATTCCATTAAAAATAAATATTTCATGGCCAGAAATATGATCATTGCACTGCTGTGCAGCACCAGTCTCCTTGACCTTGAAACAAAACTATTTCGATATAAAGCATAGACCATTTATTACATATTGACCCCTGACTTGGGTGACATCCGCAGCATCCCACATAAACTAACTGGAAAAGCACTAACCAATGGATATGCTTCTACCTACCCGGAGTCATCAGCGTTGTTCCGAGCGCTTTTTTCTCCTGTTCATATTGCTGCTTGCCTCTCAGTTTATGCCATTAATCTCCAGAAACCACTGAAATATTTCCTGGCGCCACCTAGTGCCAAGAGTCATACCGTCTCGAAAGTAGCGACAGAACCCGAAATACAGGTGCCAAACCACGTTGGCGACGCCGGGCAGGCAGAAACATGTCCGTTGGTTAGTGCTTTTCTTTTCTCATATTGTTTTTGCCGGGAGTGATTTGAGCTATATTAATAATTTTTTGGTTATACCATGGCCAGGCATTGCAACAGACATGCCTCCTTTTTGTCCTACTGAACGATTTGAAATACGACTAGTTGCTTATGAAGCGATTTGCGATACCACTATGTTCCCATTCAAATTAAAGAATCTGGCAACCAACCAAAAGTTGCGAGAAAAACCACCAAAAACAATACAAGAAATATATATGATGTCTACGTGTTGAATTAAAAAGATACAATTTATAAACATGTATTTGTTTTTAAGCTACCGAATTGCACGCAATTATCTTCTCTTTTGGAGAAAACTCTTAATCTTAACAAATCATTGTACATGATCTGTTTGCATCAAACAATGTGTGGTATAGTTTTGAGAAAATTAACACGTTATAAAATTTGATTGTTATTGTTTCAGGTGGACAGCAAGAGTTACTTGTTAGATTTTAAAAGTTTAAGCAACGACGAATCTGAACAAAATCAAGCATTAATGGGATGTGTCCCGACCCCAGTACAAATGAACATAAACAATACAAGCAACAAAATAAACGGCCACCATACGATGGAATTCTTTGAGATGTGTGCTGCCCTTATTATTCAATTAGCTCGTTAATAATATTTAATTAAAAGCGCTTCTTATTTTTCTTTGAGCGAATGTACATTTTATAAAAATAACGTTGCATAACGTAGGTTTATTCCATATTTTATTTTAAGGCAAATATACATAAAATATACGAATATTACTGGAATATTTACATTTGTTTCATTTTAATCTTTATAACACCTCACACTTACATTTATTTACATATAGGTATAAATAAATTATTGAAATGAATTGAACATCAAGTTCGTAATGAGTAATACTGCTGCAACTGGTCACTTAAGTATTTAATCACTGTTGTTTTTATCGTCGGTTTATACGTAGAGGGAAATTCTGTTAAAAGTTTTGCTACGGTCTTGCCAAACCTCTCATCTTCATCAATTTCTTCTTGATTTTTAAGAATATGTTGTTGAAATATTCTCAATGTCTCTATAACGGTATGTTGCATGTCGTCAGATTTTTTCATTCTCTTCGATGATGGTTCCATATATGATGAAGAACTTGAGGGTGCATCGTCTATTTCCATATCATGCCGATTGTCTTGTATTTCACTGAGATTATTAATGTTATTGGTTATTAGAATTTGCATGTCACAACTAAAAATCGTTGTGAAAAATACCTGTTGTATGTTATACGTTCATTCCAATATGACTGTCTTGAAAGCGAGCGATGCTGCGTATTTTGACATAAATAATTCCCAGACGATTGTGGTTCCTTGTTTATGTTATATTTCATGTTTTCCCACGAGAATTGTGGTTGATGTGCTAAATAATATGTTATGAGCAAGTTTTATTTATTTTAAAACAAAGTTTAATTTTTGTTCGAAAACATGAAAAAAAAATAGTTTCAAATGGTATTAAAAATTCCTCTTTAACGCATCTTAGACATCATATGCAAAACCCTTGGGGAAACTATCTTCGCCATTGTTGTTGTTTCAGGGAAAATAAACTCAACATTTTAAATAATGATAGCAAGGACTGTGGGGTAGTATGGCAAACAAAATATTCATATGATGATGTTGACACACGTGTCTTCGAAAAAGCCTTCCAGAGTTAATTAATAATTTGTGTAGTGCGGAGTGTGCCGTGAATATTTTGTTTGTCGACGTTTTAAATTTCAAAAGAAAATGGGAATTCAATTTCAGTGAAAAAGTGTACAAACAATTTTAAGATGCATTCAAAACGATCCTTTGATACCAATTGAAACTATTTTTGGATGTTCTTTATCTTTTCGAATAGGGGAGATACTGTGCGTTATGAAATTCTGAGACATCTGATAACTAGCGCTCAAAAAAACTAGCTCTGCTCATGTAAAAATAGTAATGGGAGAGGTAGTATGTGATAGTAGTCACAAAGTTCAAAGTATGTTTGTGTCTTTATATTTGTTTAATAAAAAAAAAAAAATGGACGATAACCAGAATAAACGGTAAATGAGAAAATGTTAATATCTTCATCATTGTAATTGGTATAATTATCTACAATTATGTATGACTAAGAATATCTGCTACATGGTTGCCACCGCTTTTTTGGCATGAATCAATTTTTTGCCCGATATACGAGGTGCGGTCCACGTATTCTATGCCTTAGGTATCTAGTAAGAAGATAATCAAAAGCAAATGCTACCATTTGACAGATCTATCTTTAGTTAACATTCAAATAATAAGCATTATTTAGTTAAGTGAAACAGAAGTTGAACGGTGCATGATAAATTTTCAAAATGTCCAAAATTGAACATCGCGCAGTAATAAAATTTCTCACTTGGAAGGAAAAACACCGTCCGAAATCAAAGAGCGAATGGACACGGTTTATAGAGACTTTGCACCATCGTATGCCACAGTTAAATGTTGGTCAAAATTGTTTCATTGGGGCAGAGAATCTCTTGAAGGTGATCCACGTGAAGGAGGGCCCATTACTGTAGTGACACCAGAAAACATCATTGGTCGAGGAAGTGATAAGTAAAGCGTGACAAACGGTTGCACCCGCTGTACATACAAGGAATCGAGTGGACGTTCGGTTATTATCGGTTGATCGGTGTGCGTGTAACCGATCAACCGATAATAACCGAACGTTTACTCGATTCCTTGTATGTGCATAGTAAACACAGCGGGTGCAACCGTTTGTCACGCTTTAGTGATAAGTGATCGACGGCCGAAGGCTAAAGTGATAAAGGAATAAACGGCGATTTCAAAAACTAGTGTTTTGAAGATCCTGCACGAGCATTTGGACATGACAAAAATTTGCGCAAGAGCCAAAATTGCTCAGCGCAGTTTAGAAGGAACAACGTATCGAATGTAGCAGAAAGTATCGTAGTAACACAACCATTAACTGAAGAATGACTGCGGATGAAATAATGGTGCTATACCACGATCCTTTGTCTAAAAGAGAAACTATGGAGTGGCATCGGAAAGTTGAACTCATCCCTAAGAAGACCAAGGTGACAAAAAGCACAAAAAAGGTGATGGCTACAATTTTTTGGAATAGCGAGGGCATCCTATTAATCAATTTTAAAGAACGCAACACTGCAGTAAACGTAATATGTTATGCAGACTTGCTACGTCAGTTAAGACAAGCCATCATCGATGAAAGCTGGGGAGAGGTGTTCACACAGCTGCAATTTCGAAAACTACTATGCGCCAGTGCGGATTCAAGGAATTCGGTCACCCACCTTACAGCCCGGATTTTGTCCCAAGTAACTATTTTATTTTCAAAATTAAAATCGGGGCTAAGAGGAAGAACATTTTACGCCTACGAAGAGATCCATGAGGCAGTTTTAAAGCATTTTAAGGACAAACAGCCATGGTATTTTTATAGTGGTATGGAAGCGTTAGTTAAATGAGCTGAAAGCCTACTGAAATAGCAGATTATATTGAAAAATAATAAAGAGATTTTTTTCTTCTACACGTCCTCTATCTATATTAGGCATAAAGTACGTGGACCGCACCACGTATAAGATGACAATTGAACACATTTGTGAATAATACGTCAAATTTTATATTTTAGCTAGTACGCCGTTTATGAGGTGTGGCCTACACCGCACATTTCACGTCATCCCACAAAAAGTCAAATGTCAGATCACATGATAAATATGTTCATTACAGAAGATCCGAACAGCAGATACCTCTTAAAAAAAATCATAGTTTTAGTTACGATTGAAATACATAAAATTGCTCATCACCTTTGTCCTCAGAATATGATTTTGTGAAATTTAAACTGCAACTGCCATGTGTAATAACAGGTCGCAGCAGTTATTTTTTGAATTATTTTAGTACGATTTACTGATTAATTACTATTATATTTTGATATTCAATGCTAGAAAGTGTTCCAATCAAAAAAGCCAAGGTTATTTATATTTATACAGAGCTACACCGCCTGATGTAATATTACATTTAAAGGGGAATGATAGTGGGGATGGGTAGTAAAACTGTGTGCGCGACTTAGATATTACAAGCATACTGGTCACATCAGAACGTTCGGCTGAGAATAATCAGTCCTTTAACAGTCACTGAGGGGTATAGGGCTATGGAATTCACAAATAATAAAATGATATTACCAAGGTCACTCGTTGTCATGTATTATAGGTCTCTTTAAAAACACCTTTAACAATCGTCCTGTTCCTTGTTGTAATACTATACACCGCATCAAGTCAAATTCTAGTAGTATTTGGGTGTGTTTCACTATCGCTTCATAAAAAAGTTACAAATAATGCTAATCAAGAACGTGATATAATGGTGTGCGCTAGTGTTGAAAATAACTATGTCCAGTCAACTGCGCAGATAAGGGAACAGTTAGATATAACGCGAGAAACTGCAGGCAGGGTCTTTCTGTCTTAACGTAATTGAGAAATGAGCGGAAAACGAAAATTTCGCGACTAATACTCTGTAACCGGATGAATCTACTTTCTTTAAATTCTGTTAGATCTTAAATTTACGAATTCAAAGAACGAGCCCATAACTTAGACGAATTACGTATCAAAATTACAAACACCTTAATTAGTACTGAGGTACTGTCCAATGTACGACGTAATTTTTATGACCGCGTTGTTCATTGCTTGGAAGTAGAAAGAGGACGATTCGAACATTTGATATAAGAATTTTGTTTGTTTTTTCTGGTTCCGTTTTTAATGATGATTAAAGATATTTGAAAATCCTATGTTTGTTTTGTTTAAGGATTTTTAATATTTATTTATAAATTGAGAATTTTGAGTTTTATTGAACTTAATTTTGAATTAGGAGCTTTCATATTTATTTTAGAGGTATTTTAATTTAGTTACTTCTTCGATTTTCTTACTCTTACCAACAAATATTTTTTCAAATTCTACTCGTCTTTGAAAAGTCTGATATGAGTTATTTTGTTTAAGAAGAGTTTTTAATGATCTATAAATTGAGAAATATGTTGAGTTTTATTTAACTCAATTATAAATCAAGAATTTTCCATTTTGTTCTAGTAGTACATATTAGAATTTTATTTCTCAAATTTTGATTTTAGATTGATAATCACTTCCACATCATTTTCTCTTATTTCCGTATTTTATATTATCCATTATTATTACATATTACATTGCATGGAGCTTCCACAATTTCTAATCCAGCTCGTAGCAATAAGCAAATGCGTCCCTTTGAAAATATGAAAGATCGTCTTCGTACATCCACAGCCATCAGATTAAAATCATCGCATCGCTTTAACCCTCTACTGAGCTTGCCCCACCTTCTCCTCTCATCGCTGTAAACCAGTCACGTTACTGTATTATCGCACCAAGCTGTGTTTCTCTGTACATATAGTTAGCAATCACTTCTAAAAAGGAGTAAAGTTTTTATAGATTACGAAAACGGAAAAGTAAATATGGAAATCAGTATTAATTATCATTATTAATAATTTAAAAATGGTTTTATCTAATACCGTAAAGCTTCTCACAATTGTTAGTTAAAATTGTTATATACGTATATAATCTATTGTAATACCACCATTTAAAAATAAGCTTTTGCTATATGACATCTTCGATTTTAATCAATATTTCCTGCAATTTTGGTTTACACTGCACTACTAATCTTTTTGGAAGATACCAAGTCTTTGCGCTATTTAAATAATATACAAAAGCAGGCACATTCGCAACTTCACGTCTTATACATGGAGTGTAAACCCATACCGTAGCATTCGATTATTGTGCAGGTATCAGTAAGGGTGGTCTTGAACTTGGCTTTAGTAAGTTTTTCTGCTATGTAAATAGCCGTTTTGGTGTGCATTGTAAGGCTACCAACTTTGATCCTAGATATTCCATCAGCTAATGCCATCAGTATTATAATTTGATCTTGACTATGTTCGTCTATGCACGCGCCTTCAGAAACCGTTTTAACTATTTCCATTGCAGCTTTAGATCCGGTAACATGAGGCTTTTCATCACGTTTACCCAATGCTGATCCGCCGAATATGCAACCTGTATTCGTTTCTGCAACTAATCTATAAAGTTAATTCATTATTAAAAATAAATAAATTTTCTTTCTATAATTGAAATACTTACAGAATACCAGAACAGTTTCCCTCTGCCATATCTGGACTCTCCTTATATCTCTCAATATTTACATTTGTCCCATATCGTTTAAGATCGCCTTCAGCAGCATCTGCCATCCCATGCGCAATACCAAGAGGCACAGCACCAGCAGCAAAGCTCCAACCATACAATTGTGTCACTTGTCCCTGGTCTAGCATCTGCACTGGTCTCAATTTCGAGACAGGCTTTATCTGAACTTCCACTTCACCTCCGCCTCGTGGAAAATATCCACGTCTATTCAGTTTAAAATCGAATGTCGCGCCGAATTTCTCCATAATTGGTCGGAAAACCTCAGTAACATATTCAATTTGGGGAGCCATTTCTGCATTGGTACCGCCTTGTAATTTTAGTTTGCTTTCACCATCCGCAAATAGAAGACAAGGAATGGAAACTTGCATCAAAAGGCTAATGCTACCGGCCGTCTTTATGTACGCTTCGTAATAGCCTCCCTTTATTTGTCCGGGAAAAAATATAATTTCCGTTGAGCCTAATTGAGCTCCTTTAATTTTTGCATTGCAAATTTTACCCACCAATTCAACCCCTATAATTATATTAAGTACAGTAAAGATACTAAAGCAATTTAATCACATTTATTTAAATACACTTTCGAAAATAAGTAAGAAAAAAAAGTTAAATTAATTTACTTAATTTGTTTTTGAACACATTATAATTGGTGATGTAATGTATCGAGTATTTTGATAACTCTAATTTCAAATTTCGATTCGAGTCGGATTCGTTTGAATTTATATTGAGTTTAGTTGCATCAAGTTGGGCGAATTTAAAATCGAATCAGGCTCGTAATCAGCTTTAATTTATGCCAGGTCTATCGGGCCAAGTTCTAGTGAGTCAGGCTCATTCGTTATGACAGAAAGAGCCAATTCGCAAGCTTTGGGAATTATTTTCATTTATTCATTTCATATACTGATTCATTCTTTAATAAACGAATACTTATTCTTTCCTTTCCTCATACGCTTGATCCCTAAATAATACTAAGGACTACCTAGCACATTTATGTAAGGTTAATAAAGCATGTCGCGTTAGAATAAGTCTGTGCGTCTGTGGTATGAAACTTTTACTTTACAAGTGATAATAATCAAGTAAAGTGAAAAATTGTGATCGTGCAGTTACAAACAAGTAGATGTACGTACACATATTTAGCCACTAAAATTATTACCACATGCTATTTTCTATTCTTTTTTCTAATATACTGAAATGTTTTATCACAGAGATTTTGTTAACAAAATTGGAATTTAACATATAAACACTGTGTTCCTTACGACATTTACTGGACATCTGCCTGTTCTAATCTCCAATCTTTTCTTCTACCTTGAATTTATTTTCTAATTTCAATATCAGACACTTTAAATTGAGACTGCAGTCAAAATACTAACTCGAAGAAAGTTTAACCAGAAGTTTGACTGCGGTCTCAATTTAAAGTATCTGATATTGAAACTAGAAAATAAATTCAAGGTAGAAGGAAAGGTTGGAGATTAGAACAGGCAGATTTCCAGTAAATGTCATAAGGAACATAGTGTTTATATGACATCTTCTTAAAATCAAGATTAGTTTCATTTTTCAATTTTAACATTCGTTAATTTCCATTTATTGAAATCAAAATTCATTAAAAAATTGTCGAAAGATTATCAAAGAATACTCCCGAATTCTACAAAAGAGTTAAAAACTTAATTAATTTGGAAATTCCACTTTTTTTAACAAAATCAAAGAGATCAAATATTTCAATACATTTCTAATAACGCGTATTAGAATGTTAATGGTAAAAAATATTAAAAGTACATCCGATATAAGTTTCTACATCCTAAGTTCGATTTATGTTTATCGGTTAATTGGGAATTGTTGATATCGCGCCAACGAATCCGAGTTTACAATTGATATTATTCGAGTAAAGCCTGAATTACATTATACTAGATTCGTCTTTTTTTCATGCTTACTTTAAGCATCTAGAATTTAACCTTCAATATAGTAACTATAAGTTTAGAGTACAATGAAGGTATCAGCAAGTCGCATTACATATACTTCAGAGGACTATTCATAACGTCTGCCAAGACAAATAAACATAGATAAACACAGATGATGCATACAAAGTAGGTATGTTGGTAGGCATGTTACTGGACACTTGTGCGCATGAATAGTTCATTTCTATACTTCATTCATTGTAAGACTGCAGCGATAAAATAGATAGGATAATGTCATTTGTCAAACATCTTTGTTGGCTTTGGTTTTGTATTTATTGCTTTTTATTGTCGTTCGGTGTTTTTATAAGCAAATTATCGCAAAATAGTTCTTTTTAAAGCTCTACTTGCTACTGTTGAACATTTTAAGGTATTCTTGTAATAATTACATAAAATAATACTGATAACATAGTATTTGTTACAACAGTTTTGATATGGCTGATAAAGAGGTATTTAACCCACCAGCAGGGGCATCAAAAAATCCTCCGGGAAAGCATGTTAGCAGTAAGCAAAGGTTTATGGCTTATAATTTGTATCTGGACCTTAAGCAGGACAATTCTAAGTCGGCAGCTGTTAAACTGACTGCAAAGCAACTTGGGCTAGGTGAATGAACAACGTGGGATATTGTAAAAGAAATGGATATCACGGGACTTGTTAGTTCACCCCCTTAAAAACGATAATTAGAAGACCAGTGCATTCCTTTTTCTTGAAGAACGAATTACCAACATGCATAAAAATATTGAGTGTAAATATAATATATACATTTATATCACCTTACTAAAACTTATAGGTTGTTAATGCAGACGATACTTTGCCCATATTGAAAAGAACAACATTATGGAAGATCTTGAAGTTGGGGTTTAAGTGGATGAAGCAAAGTCGAAACAGTGTTTTAATGGAACGGCAAGATATTGTATTATGGAGACGTTGATATTTAAGCAACATCAGGAAATTTCATGCAGGTGGTAGAAAGACCTTGGGTCAACGCAGGTCATACAAAACGAAAGATATAGGAAGACACCACAGTACTTACGGCAAGACAAGCATTTGTGGAAGGGGTTACCATGGGACTAAGGAATCCTGCAGGAAAAGGGAAACGTTTAATTATATTGCATATTGGTAGCGATGATGGTTTCGTTGAAAATGGTCTCCTCTTCTTCAAATCGAAGAAAACAGATTACCATGATAACATGAATAGCGAAGTGTTCACTGAGTGGATGAGAAATATACTACCTTTTCTTGAACCAAACTCTTATTGTCATGGACAATGCTCCTTACCACTCAGTCAGGATCGAAAAATTGCCTACCTTTGCCTGGAAGAAGCAAGAATTGATTGAATGGCTTCTTGCGAAAGAAATTGGTGCTGACAATACTTTATTAAAGGTTGAGTTACTTGAACTTGCAAAAAAATATATTGTTGATAATCCTATTACATATTTTATCGATCAAATGGTATTAGATAGTGCTCGTACAATTCTAAGATTGCCTCCATATCCCTGCAATCTAAACCCCATTGAGCTTATATGGGTACAAGTGAAACATCATGTCCCTGCCAATAACAAAACTTTTAAATTATCCGAGGTCAAAACGTTGCTAATTGAGGGGCTAAACATTACGGGTAATGATGCGTGGAGAAATTGTATCAAACATGTTATCGAAGAAGAGAATAAGATGTATCAACTGGATATCGTTGAAGATATAATTGAAGAATTTATCATAACAGCAAATACATCACCATCATCATCAGACCTGTCATCAGAATCTGATTAATAGAAAAAAGCATGAAAAAAAGACGAATCTAGTATAATGTAATTCAGGCTTAACTCGAGTCAATAAAATATTTGACTCATAACATCACCAATTAGAATTATACATTTTTCTCAAGATCTTCAGAAACAAAATGACTGTAATGTGTTTTGGCTTGAAGTTATTTTTTCTTTTAAACAATAATAAATTGTGGAGCTTTAAAATATTTTAACTTTAGTGATGCTTTAGAGAAATGCATTTATTAAATTCAGTCTTATTTAGATGTCCTTTTTTAAATCAGCATAGTAATCCCGCAATTCACGGCTCCCATTTCACGCATGCACATAACTAAACGTTACCAGATTAGAATATCAGTATTAAAAGAAATTTACTAAGTAGTAACTAAATTCCATACCACAAATACAAAATTGTGATACTACATAAATAGAATTATTAAAATTTCAGCGTCCAATGACTTTCTATAAAATATTTTTTCTGATACTCGGTCACCTGCAGCGTGATCTGCTGCAGGTGACTTCTTCACATTGCCTAGCAACATTGAAAATTTACTTCTCCTTTCTTGTTCTGCATCACAACATTATTATTATGGAAAATTAAACTATACTAATAAATAAATATAAATACTTCTAACTAAAACATTAAAATTACACAGAAAAATAAATGAATGACAACTAAAATAACCAATGAAAATTGGCACATTTGGCAACGTTGCATTTGTTTTTGTATATGAACAGCGATCGTTTGCATATTGTATTCAATTGTGGCTTTCACAGCGGTGCCAACCCTATTGAAAATCCGGAACCTTACGAATTTTACAAAAAAATCTTGATTTGTGTATAGAACCTACGGATTCTTGTCTTCAATTTTTGTAAGCTTACATATCTTTATTTTTTATTGTTTTCCATATATTATAAACGAAAATGAGCACATGCTATAGATAGAAAATGGAGATTATTAAGAAACATTAAATTAAATGAAGATGAAGTTTCTAATGATTTTTGGAACATAGTCAGGAAATAAAGGTATGAATCTAGGCATCTGATGTTTCCAATAATATTGAAATTAGCAGATTTTGTCGAAATTCTGCCGTCTAGCAGTGCAAGTGTCGTGCACATATTTTCTGCTACAAATATTAATAAAACGAGAGTTAGAAACAAATTGGAATTGGTAACACTGCTTGAAGGTGTTATATCAAACAAAACCAATTGTTACAATTTTAAAATAGATCCACAATTACTAAAATGAAAACCATAATTCTTTATGGCCACAAAAATAAACAACCAGAAAAGACTGACGGCTGTGATGAATATCTAAGTCAATGTTTATGTCTTTGATGTTGGTTTACATATAACTTTTTTATGTGAAAGAATGTATTTTTTCTGTTCTTGAATTATAATTAAGTTAATAAAATTATTGAAAAATAGATTTTTTTCCCTTTTGAAAACACACTGAGTCTGCTTTGGATAAAAGCGTGAAACCTAAAAACTTTCTCATTTAAATATTCAACATTGTGTATTCGACAACTGGGATAGCTCTGAGCTACTCCAGTCATTGAATTGAAAGCAGCAAACAAGAGCGGTAAACTGCAGGATTATGCATAAAACTTCTTTTTAACCTGAATTTTGGCATTTGGAGATAAATACCTTTTAGATGCTGGTCCATTAAACCAGGTTTACCTCGTCCAGCACGAATGTTATAAACTCGAATTGGTGTACTACTTAAAACACTTATTATTAAAGACATGCGTAGTATTTGTCCACCCTATCAAAAGTTGATTAATACAATTTTACTTAAGATAACAGACTAATACTTACACCCTCCAGCAATGAACCATCAACTTCCACAACTTCTCCGGACATATTTGTTTAGTATATGTAGTGAACCAACAAACCTGTGCGTTACACTAAAGAGTTTTTGAATGGCAAGTACTACCTAAAACGAATATGCTTACAATAGACTTATTTCAATCAACAGCAACATCCCTACTACAAATCCCAAGAATACCAATAACTGCGATATTGCAGTCGTATTGTGATCCAAATCACTCAAATAAAGTATATTGTAAGGTTATGTCACAGAATTAGATATCTCTGTGGTTTGCACAGGTTTGCCATCTAAAATATTTTAAAGCACCGGCGATGGTACCTTACACTCATCTTAATTCGGTAAAACTACCGGAATTTTTCGGTAGATTACGGAAAAAATCCGTAGATCATAAATATTTCTTTCAGAAATGTATTCCTTTCCTTCATCAATTAAATTTGGATAAAAAGAGCCCCAGCATACAAAAATAAAGTTTTGATTACTTCATATACATCTAAAAAAATATATTTTAATTTATCGTTAAAATGTATTTTGTTCCAACGTAAATAAAGGGTTTATAAGCTGAAAGTTTCCGGTATAATGCTGTAGCGTAGAGGTAAATTACATATAAATTCCGAAAAATCAAAAGCACAGACATAAGGCTTGCTTCTGCAGAAATCACAAACTAGTCAGACGCAATTTGATTGGCTAAAATATCTCAAATTATTTTCTCACTGATTTCACCACAATTGATTTGCTCTGACTAGTTTGTGACTTCTGCAGAAGCAAAGCTATAGAAATACGAAACTACCTGTCAGCGCCTTTGATCCCCTAAAACCAAATTTCCCGACCTTATGTTTACGTCGTCATTTTGTAAATAGGGTTATCAAACAAAAGTTTAGAATTGCGAATTCCTTTTAGGTGTATGACATGATATTACTGAATTTTAAAAACTTTTATGAGGGTAGTCTCAAAAGTTTCCAGAAACAAGCTTTTTTTTTGTCAAATTCAGTTTTATTTCTCAACATAGTTTTCTTGTAGGTCTATATATTTTCCCCAATGATACTCCCATCTCTTTAATCCGTTCAAATAGTAGTTGGCATCTTGTTCTGCAAAAGAAGCGTTTATGACTGTGACGGCCTCCTCACTCCATGAAAATCTCTATCTTCCGAGCGAAACTTTAAACATAGGAAACAGAAAAAAAGTCGCCGGGGCCAGATCTGCTGAATAGGGTGGGTAGTCTATCAATTCGAACCCCAATTCGTGAATTTTTGCTATGGCGATCACTAACCTGTGGGACGGTGCATTGTCTTGGTAGAACAAAACTTTCTTTTTTCTACCTTCAGCTTGTCAAGTAATGATGCGTAGTATGCCCCCGTTATTGTTTTTCCTTTTCCAAATAGTTGATGAACACACTCGATGACTATCCCAAAAACAGTAGCATTCACTTTTCCGGCTGATTCAATAGCCAAGCTATCATCCATTTACGAACATTAGTGATACATTTTTACCTAATAAGTACATATGAGGTGCGGAAATTAAACTAAAAATAAATAAAAATCGATCTGTCAAGGGTTTCCTAAATATATTTGGTTTGAGAAATGAATTTATTTCATATTTTAATGCTGTTTTACACGACGCAATTCTTGTATATAATACATGAACGTCCAGTTTCGTAGCGTGTGCCTACTTGTAAATCATATGTCATACATTAGTAAATAAATTGTTGCGATTCCGGATAGACCAATATTTATACTGTTTAATAAATAAATATATAATATAATATATATCATAACAATCCATATTGCCCAGGAACTGAAATCCGGTTGCATACATATCACGTTGACGTCTATGGTATGTAACCCAACCTGCGTTCTCTATACACATGTAATTCACTGCAAAATTATGTGCGTAAAAATTATGCATCCTGTAAATTAGTAATATTATTCAAACCAACACCGGGCAATGTTATATAGGAGCCATATGAGCATTTATACATGATATCTGCGACAATTGCACAATTTATTTGATCTCATGACAGAGAATTCAAAAATACCACATTATCATGCGTTATGCACGGTTATATACACAAATGCATCGTGTAGAACAGCCTTTATGGACGTGATTGGATACCAAATTGGATACTTGCATTTCCTATTTTGTTTATTTGTTTTTAACTGCGTCATCTCTAGAGTATTTGCTGAACGTAATGGTTTTACGATTAGATTACTGTTTTTCGTTTTCACTAAAACAAAGTTAAACCACAAATAAAAGAAATGTTTTATCTATGATTAAGCTAAATGAATAGTTTAGCTCCTTGTAATAGTAATTCATTAATTTAATTTACTTTATGATGTCGCATGAGCAGCACGTTTCAAAATTTTTTGAAATGTGTTTCAGATTATTTTTGTTAAAGATCTATTTTTGCGCACTAGTTTGAAATATAACGATTTCATTATTGCATTTTTTCCACAAAATTCGTCGCACATTTTAAAATGAAACAAAATTTCTGGTTATACCGACATACGTTACGTGTTATGTGGTCTCATTGTTTTTATTGGCACACCTTGGCTGTTGAATGCTGATACATTCAGTAACTGCCATCTATGTTTTGTTAGTGAAGTTATTGGAAAAATAGTATAAGTAAAACAGATGTTTTCCTAATACTACACATTTAAGAAAATGATACCACGTGATTTAATTTATCCAATTATTTGACAGTAAATTTCTGATATAATATTCCGATGTGTTTTTAACCCTAATAACATTACAATTTATACAAATAATTTTAAGTAATTCAAGCATTTATTATTATTTATACTAGTAGTTTTTATAATCATTTTAAGTATACATTTTTGTCACTTATTGCAACGTTAGATTTACCCGTTTTCTTAAACCGAACGCACTGTCCTTAAGTTAGTTGACGCCGTGGCTCTTCATGTTTTTACTATTAATTGCCGTGTATTGTTTAAATTACATTCCTAACCTAAGACATTCTGCCTGAAATAAACATGGTAAGTTTATCAACAGATATGTTTTACTAATTTTGCTTTTATTTTTAATAAGTTGTCAATTAGGTTAGTGTGCCTTGTTAAAAAATCTTGTTTTAACTAATGCCAATTCAATTGTTTTAGGATACAAAAATAAAGCCAGAAAAATCTCGTGATAATGATGCAGAGGTAAGTTTTGTTCATCTTTTACAATGATGGTGTGCTGGAAATTTGTTTATCATTCCTTTCATTGAAGATTGAAAATATTGAACTTAATTCGCTATTTGCATTAAATATTTACATGCAATGTCAAAGTAATTATAAATAGCATCATTACTTTTTGGTGTTTGTTTGAGATGGTGTTATATTTTAAACAGATTTCTTAATTATTTTATACAATTATCATTAAGGTTGTTTAGAATCTAAAACTATGTTAAGTACAAGGTACAAATTCGAAAAGAGGGATTTCTATATTTTGGATTTGCTACCAGTATTATTATGATGAAGAAACAGATAATGGATACATGTTATTACATTAGAATTTGCTTGGGTTTCTATTCTTAAGAGTTATTTCAATAGTAAAGTATTCTGGAAAGTAAAGAAAATATAACCTTCTGGAATATTTCACTTCGATCATACTTCTCTAAAGTAAGATAATCTTAGCTAAATATTTTTATTGTATAGGCCCTTCCTTCCTCTCACCACCTCAAAGATGTGAATACTAAAATTTGTTATTTGCATAAGCAGGATCAAGTAATGATCGTAATAATAATAGCAATAATACAATGTTAATTTGTTTATGGTCAAATTTTGTATGTAGTTCTGATATACAACTTCTCTTAGCGACCATCTTAGATCAAAGGCAATATTCACTGCGTTTACGATGAAAGAAATAAATTTAATAAAATTCTAGCATCTTTTAGTGAGTAAAAATACTCTGACACATCAATTTATAATTTTGGTTTGCTATTTTTTGACCTACACTACAACGTGGTACCACTTGCGGTTTTAGCGGAAATTGCAATATTTGTAATATTTTTTACGGATTTGGATAGAAGATTAAATACGTTTTCCAGTAAACCCCCCATATGCAGGTTTATTATGAACAGTTTCTATAACAAATATAAAACTGATGAAAACAAATAACTTGATTGAGTTGGAAAGTAAACTAAAATGCTTAACTTGTCACCTATATACTTCATAACACTTCCGAAGCCGAAACATTATTGCTTCTTGGACATTTTCCAATATTACTGGAGAAATTAAACGAATCTCGTCACGTATCTACTCTTTTAAATAATTTAAATTATTCGTCCTGTTTAAATTAGCCTTGGATTTTAAATAACGTCACAAGAAAAAGTTTAATGGAGTTACATCAGGTGATCTAGGTGGCTACCGGGTAGTTCCCCTCATTCCGATCCATCTGTTAGTGAAAGTCGTATCCACAAACTTTTGAACATTGATTGTATAGTGTGGAGATGCATCATCTTGCTAGAACCAAATTAGGTTATTTGGTAGATCAGTTAAAGCGGGAATCGATTCGAACTGAAGAAACTCTAAAGCCTGTTTTACACGCCGCGATTTATTGACTAATTAATTGAACAAGTTCTTGACCAAGAAATCGGTAGAAGTATGCTGTTTTACATGCCACAATAAATTGGATAATTTTTTAACGATCGTGCATACTCGTTTAGTTTCGTTAATAGTTGAATCGGGCAATTATTAAGTAGGAAATTTTCTTCTACAGATGAAAATGGATTGGCAATCTGCGTTTGTCAAATGTTTTGGCACTTTTAGTATAGGCACAAACTAGCTTAGGTTACTTCGGTTTCGGTTAGTTAATTCAAATGATCCGTACATCATAATCGTCGTAAATTTTGGAAATTTATCTTCACTTTACTTTAAAAACGCTAAACAAAATTCGTAGGTACTTTTCTGTTACCGGGTTGGTATTAAAACAGCATTTTCTGTTTTACACGGTACAATAAAATCGAAGATCAACTTTTATTAATTAATTGGCCAATAAATCGCGACGTGTAAAACAGGCTTAAGTAACGTTCCCCCGTCAACGTTTTTTTTCAATAAAATAAGGTTCCAGAATTAGTGTACCAGCAATTCTGTGTCGTCCAATACCTACAATTTTTGCTTGTCGATGGATCCATGAAGAAAAAATATCGCCTGAAAATTGCTTTGTTGTCTTGTATTCCAATTATTTCCTCGCAGAATTGGATTCTTCAATCAAAGCCGTCTTCTGACAAATCTTGCACTAAATGCATTTTGTTAGGGTACTTTGCTACTTGAAGCGAATTTGAAACAGTTCCTAATCTAACACCATAGTCCCTTGATATTTGTCTCAGAGCGACGTGAGAATTGTCTTCAACCGTTAAGGGAATGTTTAATGTAGTATCTTGAGGTACCCTAAATGGTCGACTTTTTAGTAGATCCCTAACGTTACCAAACTCTCCGAATTTGCTTTCAATCTTGCTTATAGTAGATTGGTTAATTGGCGGACGATCAGGATAAGTTTCGTGAAATAAATTAACAACTTCTGCCTGAGTACGTAATCGATCTCCGAAGCCAAACATCATACGAACCTTTATTCTTTCTTTTCATATTAAACATGTTTTGAATTCAATTAGATGTGCAAACTAATTAATAAACATTTGTAAACACCTAAAACAGTTTTGACATATGGTTACTATGATCTTTTAAATTGTTGAGATTATTTGTTGCCTTTGTGTTAATTTCATTTTGGTTTGATAATGTTTCGTAAGCTCTAATTTTGATTGCTCTCGATATGTTTTTTTACCCTTAGTATCTTCGATTCAGGACCCTCTTATCGATTTCGTTCTCTTCTTGATTTTTAACCATTATTTGAACTGGTTAATTCTTTAAAAATCACAAACCCTTCCCACTGCACTGAATTTGACACATTTATCATTTTTATCAATCATATCTGTTACGTCTACTCCCATTTCTATATACAATGAATATCGATTATAACGACATCTGATATAACGACATATCGGTTTTTACGACGAAATTTCAAAGTTCCGGTTAGAAAGCAAAACTCTTATACGTGAGACTTGTCGTTTATAACGACATCGGATATTGCAACGAAACTTATATAACGACGAAAAATGGCTTAAAATTTGGACCAAATTTACTTTTATAACGACTAACGGATCACATCGCGTAGGCAATGCAGTACTTCCCTGGCAATAACTCCGGGGAAGTACCGAATTTTCTAGAAGAGTTATGAAAAGGCAAGGTAAAACGTGACAGATAAACGTATTCATTCAGTGGTTAACTACGATTTGAAGGTACGTCATCGACAGTTGAAGAAAAAGCAACAATTATTTGGCGATTGGAGACTGGAGATCCAAAGAATTTAACGTAAGTTTCGTTTGATGTATATAAGAATAATTTATACGCATATTTGTGCATGCATACGTTGTACAATATTATTCTTGTTTTCTTTTAGGTGGCGCATTCAACAATTTCCACGATTTGGAAAAATTGAAATAAAATGGAGGAGTTAATTAATAGATCTTCATCAGTACAGGTGAAAAAGATCAGACCTTGTAACCAGTCTAGAGTAGACGAGACCTTATATGAATGGTTTAAAAATCTGAGAAGCCACAATATTCCTATTAGTGGTCCGATATTACAAGAAAAAGCGAATGATTTTGCTAAACGATTAGGATTAGGTTTTAAATGCACAGTTGGATGGATTCAACGATTCCGAAAAAGACACAGCATTGCTTTTGGTAAAATTAGTGGCGAAGTAGCAGATGCATCTGAAAGGATTTGCAACGACTGGTTAAATACCGTGTGGCCAAATTTAAGAAAAGGATACAAAGACGAAGAAATTTTCAACGCGGATGAAACTGACTTATTTTTCAGGATTATGCCAGACAAAACGATGAAATTTAAAGGAGAAAAATGTACTGGAAAACTTTCTAAGGAGAGATCGACTATTCTCGTAGGAGCAGATATGACTGGATCTGAAAAAGTAAACTTGTGGTTATCGGCAAAGCTAAGCGGCCTCGATGTTTTAAAAATATAAAATCCTTATCTGATGAATATGAAAATAACCCAAAAGCATTATTTGAAAAAATAATTATAGATGGGACAATAAACTCATTCGGCAAAAAAAGAAAATTCTATTGCTTTTGGACAACTGTCCAACTCACCGAAATTTTCAAAACTTAAAAGCTATAAAAGTTGTTTTCATTCCTCCAAAGACCACTTCATTTCTTCAACCAATGGACCAGGGTGTGATAAAGAGCCTAAAAACACATTTTAGAAAACTTCAAATCATGCAGTTTTTAAAGGATATTGACGAGAAAGGTATTCCTCAAAGATTAGATATCCTGAAAGCTATTCTTTTAGTTTCTGAAGCTTGGGATCGCGTTACTCAACGAACAATAATAAATTGTTTTGCATATGCTGGATTTAGTTTACATGCAACACAAAATTCTTTCGATGAAGATGATCTACCCCTAGCAGAGTGGTTTCAGCTACAAAATGATACGATTGACGATGAGGAAAGCTTACCTTTAGCTGAATGGGTCCGAACTTTACCTGTAGTTAATCTAGCAACACAAGAGAGTTGAAAAAATTTGTCAGATATTGATGAAGAACTCAAAACGGAGGAGCATATGATGGAAGATGAGATTTTGGCAGGGTTAGATCCGAATTTGGAATCGGAAATAAACAACGACGAAGTGGAACTGTACGAAACAACCGAGTTCCAAACCAACTAGAAAGGATGCATTTTCAGCAATTGAAACAATTCAGCAGTTTTTCATGTTTAATCAAAATTTAAAAGAGGCTAAAACAGATTTTGCGTTACTACATTTGGAAAAAATGATTGAAAAATCCTTTTTAGAAGACCAAAAATTACAAAAACAAACCAAAATGTACGTATGTTTACATACAAATATACGTATATCGTACGAGCGAGCGTACTATGATCACCTGATTTTGCACGAACTCAACGCATCTAAACGTGTGCTATGTTGAATGTCACTGTGGAATGTCATTTGCTTGACAAAATTGCGTAAATGCAAATTCATTTGTGCACCTTACGTTATAAACGGCGTAATCGTTCACGTACACGTGTAAGACACGACTTTGCTTTCGCATTTCCGAAAAATGCCGATTATGCTGGCTGATCATAGTACGCTCGCTCTTATGGTATATGTAAAATTATGTATTAAATTGTTGCTGAAATAAGTTAAGGTTTTTTTATGATACGTAATACTCTTTTCTAACATAAATAAAATGATTTTTTAACATATGTGTGTATTTATATGATGTTTGGATATAGTCCAAACATCATATAACCTGCGGTTATAACGACCGAATTTCGTCGGTCCCTTCACCGTCGTTATAAACGATATCCACTGTATTTTGTTTTTTCTCTGTTTATCTGTAGTTCGAATTTGTTTGCTTCTTCTTCATATTTCCAAAAAGTCTTCTCGAGTTCTCTTTTGGATCTTGTTAATAGGACTACGTCGTCTACGTATGCAGTACTTTGTACTTTGTGATGGTAAATCGTACCTGTTTGTATCTTAGTTTCTCTTATTATTACTTCCAGCACCAAGTTAAATGTCGAGAACAGATCGCCTTGTTAACCTTCTAACTCTGAATTGATCTGAATAACTGCCATCTATTAAAATTTTATCGTTGGTATTCATTAAAGTAATTTTCACTAGGTTTATTAATTTTTTTGGAATTTCTAATTTTACAAGCGCTCCTTATAATTTTTCCCTGGAAATTGTGGCATATTATGCTTGTTTAAAATCAGTAAGAAACATATGCAAACCTAGATTTTGCTCGTGGCTACCATTTTGAATCTGTTAAAATGTGTGTGCTTGGTCTAGAATCGATCTTCCACGTCTAAAACCTCCTTGATATTCACCCCACTACTTCATTCTCACATTTCTTTAATCTAACCCGTATAATTCTGGCCATGATTTTACATACTATGTGTAACAGTGCAATTCTTCTATAATTTTCGCACCGTGCCTTGTCAGGCACGAAGGGTGGAAGTCTTTTACAGTGGCAGAGCACTATATCGACGAATCAGTTGCTCAAAAAATATCCACATCAAGAAAATTTTTAGCAGATGTAAATTCAAATGAAAGACCTGAAACTTCCACTGCACTTAACCTTGACGAAAGCAGAGTCAATTTTCCTTCTTTAAGTGTTCATAACATTAGTAATAGTTAAAGCGTGACAAACGATTGCACCCGCTGTACATACAAGGAATCGAGTAGACGTTCGGTTATTATCGGTTAATCGGTGTGCGTGTACTATTACATCGATAGTAAACGAACTTTCTTCCCTCCACACTCTTCGTATCAAGTGGGCCAATTTATTTTGCAGTTTGTCTCTTCCTTGCTTTAATACCTCTGCAAGAACTTCACTTTTTGCTGCGCTTTTATTGTTCTTTTATGCTTAATTGCATACACTTCTTGTTCTGCAGGTTCTTCTTTTTATTCTTCATTGCCTTCTACTGGTTCTGATGGTCCTTGTTCACGTTCTCGCTCCTTTTCTTCTACGCCATTTAGCAACTGGTTAAAGCGTCTTGCCCATATATTCAATTCTCCTTTTATCTCTCCTATTAGCCCTCCTTCTTCATCTCTACAATAAATTGTTCTGGTGTCCTCACTTTGTCTGGAATATTTTACTTCTAGATAAACATTTTTTATTTCTTTGTTTCTAATTGTTTTTCTAGTTGTTCTCTTTTTTTTGCTCTACATATTTTTTGCCCTTTTCTCTTATATTGATAATTTCTTTGTTTCTTCTGTTCCCTTTCGGTCATTTTCTATTTTCGCATTATTTCTATTATTTAGCATCATGTTTTTTGTATGCTCTTGCTTTCCTATACAAACATTCATTGCATGTCACCTTGTGTGACCATAACAGCATGGTCACAACTTGTGCTTGCTATTTTCATTTGATTCTCTGCCGCGAATTCAATCAATTTCTTGCCGTTTCCAGTATTTTTTTATGTAGGCTTTTGCCTCCTGTGACATTCTCATACCGCTTCTCTGTTCCTACTTTCGCAATTAGATCTCCTGTTGTCATTTCTATGTCGTATCTTGGTGCGTGTCTATTAACAATGCCGATTTTCCTATATTTTCCGCGTAGTCTCAGATAACATATTCTGTTCGATATTGGTTTGAAATCTACTACCAAACTTTTAATATTTTCGTGAACCAGGTAGCCGACGCCAAAATATCTATTGACCCCGCCGCTTAAATAGGGTGTTTTTGCCTAAGTTGATTATCCCGTTTCCAATTTGCTTGGTTTCTTGCAGAGCATGTATGTCTATTTCATACTTGACCAATATTTCTTCTATGAACCTATTCTCAGCTCCTTTTGTTTAAGTTTTCGTCCCTTCTTATATTTATCTGTCTAATGATTCCATTTCATTTCCCTTTTCATTGCCTGGTTTGTTCTGTTTTCTAGTATTAACTTGCTCCATAGGGTTATTCCATGTCAAGTGATCAAGTCCTCATGCTCGACCATCTCAGGTTTTTTTCAAATTTTGTGATTTAAATGATGTGGTAAAATGTCGCAGATGCTCACGGACACTTTTTGCCATTTTTGTCAAGCTGTTATTCTGTAAGTAAGAGAGATATTTGTCTGGAAATTGATGTGCTTGCTTAGTAGTTATCAGTGTCCTAAACCTTCAAATTTTAACAAAAACAGTCAACTAGTCCTCTTGCTTTTCGTCCTCAAACTTGGCTGAACATTTGTCGCGACAAAAAAATCCTAATTTCTAGGAAGTCTGTATTCCAGGGAAATCAATGCAGAAAGCTCATCTTCTGTGTAACTAGTGAAAAAATAGTTGTTTTTAACTGTTTCAAATTTTAAGCCTCTTTGACAAATAGTTTCTGAGATACTTGAAGATGAACATGCCCCCAAAAAATTTTGATGCAAATTTAGCATATCTTTGAGCGTCTATATCTCAACTGGAAAACCTAAGAGCTTCTTAACTCAACAACCATTTAAAAGTGCTTGTTTTACTCTACAACACACTTGGTTTCTGTGTTAGGGTCTTTTCTTATAAGACAAAAAAAGGAGACAAAGTATGTAACTGCTTGAAACGACTGCGCGCATTACTTAAAACTTTTTCTCCGTCTTTGTCATCATGCAATCTAGTAAACCAATAAGATATTCTGAAAATTAGTGAAGCTGTTTAAAATTGAGTAGTGAATAACCCCGTATTTAGTTTTTTGACTTTTTTATGCCCTTCGCTGATTCGCATAATTTGTTCTTCTCTATGTCCCATCCACTCCTGGTCGTTTACAATAAATTTTTGATACCCATCTTTACATGCTTTCCCTTGTTTTTTTCTTCTTTGGCTCTTCCAACAATTTCCATCTGCGTTTCCCTTTCTGTTTTGGTGAGATCATTATTAATATAAATGCGTGCCCTATGTTGTTTTAGTTTACGTTTATTCTTATCTATTTGGATTTTTTCTGTTAAATTTGTGATTTTTTTACGCGTGTTTTTTTGTCCATTTTCACCACACTTTTTAGCTTTTTTGTGTTTATTTTTAACCCCGATATTATGCGACTTTCTCTTTTTTCCG
Source organism: Dynastes maya (assembly GCA_029619315.2). NCBI lineage: Eukaryota > Metazoa > Arthropoda > Insecta > Coleoptera > Scarabaeidae > Dynastes > Dynastes maya. Next base: position 34,668,866 of record JAROYE020000003.1, read on the forward strand.
TTTTCTGTAATTGATCTATTCGCTCATATAATTTTTCCATTTCTTGCTTCATACTTTCGCAAACATCTTCGATTGCGAAAATTTAACCGTTCTATTGCGTGGGTTGATACATGCCAGAATCCAATGTTTTGTACAATTTACACTTGTTCGTTTCGAGATCGACAGCTTGTTATATCTGTGCATTTCAGATTTCAATCACAAACTGAATGCTCAGGTCTCCCGTTGGTTTCATGAGTAGATTTGTATAGATTGTGATATTTATATTGTAGTATAAAAAAGCTGTGTGATGGTCATTTATCAAAGGTGAAATAGATGTAACCGAATTTGGTACAGAATTTAATATTTGTGATCATACATTGTTTGTTATATTTTGTTTGCCCTCAATTTGACCCACGCTGTTGGACAATAAACTTATTATTATTATTCTTATACCTTTATTTTCTTGTTTAATGGAAAGCAGTTCGTTTCTTTTTGCTCTATTCGCATTTCTTTTACTAGCTCTTTGTTTCGTTCCATTAATTCTCATCTCTATCATATCCTCTTTATTTTCTTTTTCGTCTGAGCTCATATTTTTACCTTTTCGGCCTCGCCCCGGACCTGACTCTGTATTATGTGTTGCCTATATTTTAACTTAACTATTCTGTCTGTCGCTAGAAAAAGAAGATCATCTCCAAATAGTTGTTTATTTCGTGTTTTCCAATTGAAGGGGCAAGTGGATGAAGGAGTTATGTTACAAAAAACTGTTTTTGAATAAATTAGATTTTAATAGGGTTAGTTGGCATTTTTTATTGAATAATTATTTTCAAATGCAGTTTGTTTGAATAGGAAGAAGGGGTTGTGGATTAATAATATATGGTCAAACATTTGCGTTTTCATGAAACTGAAAAAATGTGACTTAGCCCCTTCATCTACTTGCTCCTTCAATTATTCTTGATTTTTTTTGCTGTGCTATTAACTTCACTTACTCTTGTTGTGAGTTTTTACTCAACACAGCCAAAAACTTAGGGTTTATGCCGGAACACAAATTCACACCTGTTTTCTCCTTGGTTACCAAGACCGGACCCTACAGACTATCATTTGAAATAAGAAAGTTGATATCCGTTTCCGGTTTAATCAAGAGCGGCATGAAGTTGAAAATATTTTTGGGAAATACGATGTGCGAGGCATACATTATACACGTTGGTCCAGATACGAACGGGGGATTGCCTTTGTGAATGGCAACTGCGCATTCGAGTCGCAGTACATCATAAAGCTAACACCGGTACGCACGCATATCCGCTCAATCACGTAATATAATTCAGCGCTTTCTGACAAAATATGTTAATACCGAATTACTGCGTAATTTTTCTGTATTCTCAAATTATGTTAGAAAGTACAGTTTCTTATATTCAGTTTGTTGCTGCTATGCGATGTAGAAGAAAGAAAAAGTAATTCTAAGTACGAAAATAAACAACGATTCTTATAAAATTAAACTAAAGAAAAATAAATTCGATAATCATACAAAATAAATTTAAATTCTAACAATGCTACTTTATTAAGGGCAAAAACCTCCTGGCAATTTTGAACTTTGTAATTTTTGTATTTATTGCGTTTCAAAATACGTTTCACAGTACTTCTACTAACACCGATTTCGTGTACAATTTGCCCGGCTAGGGCAGGCCCCGTAGCCAAGTTTCCCAAACGCTTTGACAATCCTTTCAATCATCGAATGCGAAGGAATAGGACGATCCACGTACTCTATGGCAAATAGATCGGGCGTGCTTTGGTAGGAATTTCCGGCAAAATGGTCTGTATCTTCTCTGCGGTTGTAAAACTAACAGTATATTCGCAATCCACGATCACTTGTTAGAACCTTACGAGCACACAGACGAACATAGCTACGGCAGTTGCGCGCGGCGAGGCTGGCAGGCGGGGATAAATGCAAGGATGCCAGGTCGCGCTACGTACAATATATCTCGCACCCCGGTGAGGCCTGGGCCAACGCGTATATATTACGGCTCGAAGGGTAATAGTTTTTGATAGACAGCCAGACAACGTGACTAGTGCATGAAAATGTCTCGGGTAACGAAAATTGAGTACCACGCGATCATTACATTTTTAACAAAAGAAGGACGTACGTCTAATCACATTAAACAACGTTTAGACGGCGTTTATGGTGATTTATTTCCTTCATATTCCACTGTAAAAAAGTGGGCCAAGTGTTTCCGATTGGGGTAAGAATTCCTTGATGATAATGTATGCCCCGTTCGGCCAATTGAACTGATAACGCCTCAAAACATTTCAATTATTGAAAAAATGGTATTAGCTGTCAACAACACGTATTATGAGTTTTTGCTGCATAAATTGAGGAACAATATTCGTGCAAAACGTCGAGGAAAATTGACAAAAGGTGTTCGATTATTGCACGACAATGCACCCGTCCGTAATGCTACCATTTCCCAAGCTGCCATTCGCGAATGCGGCTTTCAAGAACTGAAACATCCACCGTATAGCCCGGACATGGTTCCAAGTGATTATTTATTTTCTCATTTAAAGAAACATCTTAGCGGACGTCGTTTTAATTGTATTGAAGTTAGGGGAGATTATATTGAAAAATAAAAATTGTTATATTTAACCAAGTTTATTTTTTCTATATCAAGCCGAGAATTAATGGCGCCTACCTCGTACATTATTATCCACAATATCGCCCACTAAAATTTCAAAAATAGGCTATCGTCGCGAATTAACCTGTTATGCTACTATAGTAATATTTCAGTAACTGTATGCTATTTAACAAATTTGTTGCAATTCTAATTTGGGTTTTATCTCATTTATGCCACTTTGCTCTCAGATGCTTTTCATGCAAATGTCTACGTAACTTATAAAATTGTTATTTAATATCTATTAAATCTTAGACTTCATAATTGCAAATAAAGAATTGTGTAATTTTTATTTAAATTGAAGTAAGCCGCAGGTATTTCTACGTAAACAGAGACCAAAGATGTATGGTAATATAATATTATGATATATGAGCAATGCCAAGCGGCAAGATGTGACGCATGCTGTGAAGGATATCGTTTTATTAAATTTATTATAAAATTGCAGAAATATAAGGAGGAATACGAAATAACGTGCTAAACCGAAAAAAAGTTATTTTGAGACATGTTATTTTAAGAAATGCATGACCATTCACTTCTAAACACTTCTGAATTCGAAGAAGATAGTACCTAGTTTTGTTCGGAATACAATTATTATTACATCTGATCAAATTCAATAATTGTTGCAATGTTTCTGTCACGGCATACTAATAAAATAACTAATCGACAGTAATTCAGTTTCAAAAATCGCAATAACGAGAAAATGGCTAATTCTAGATTATTAATATGTTAGTAATTTTTTGTCTAGAACCTTGCCAAAAATTCAAAACTAAAATAATATACAGGGTGTTCCATTAAATTAAATGACTAACAAAAATATGTAATACCAACTTAACACAATATTACGCACATCTCATTAGCAATTTAGAACATAAGCACGTATACATACACTACCGGTCATAATTATTTGCCCACCCAAAGACATACGCATAAATAAAGGAACTATGTGTTAACTGAAAAAGAAATTGTAATTTCGCATTTAATAAAATACTCTTAAAACTAAGAAATTGATTTTGTTTCCAAAATTTTCCAGTGGCGCTTTTTTCTTAAAATTCCGTCTATTTTAACCAACTCTCTCACGGATGCGGCACCGAAAGAACCACAAACCATTACCGATCCGCCCCCATGCTTAACTGTAGGTATTACACATGATTCTGCTGCTCGTTCTCCTTTCTACCTTCGAACGAACGTTCTTCTCTCGGAACCGAAGAAGTCAAATTTGGACCCATCGGTCTAGAAAACATTTTTCCACTCATCAACTGTCCAATGTTGATGCTCTCTAGCCCACTGCAGCCATTTTATTTTATTTTGCTTGCGTAAGAGTGGTTTACGCAACACTCTTCGGCTAAATAAACCACCTTCTCTTAACCTCCTTTTCACGATGGTTAAACTAACTCGCTTTTCACGTTCAATATTTATTTCAGCCGTAATTTCATGTGCGGTTTTTCATCTGTTGCATTTACTCGTCATAATTATTCGACGATCTTCCACTGGTGTTCCCACTTTCCGTCGTCCTGTCCGTTTTCTATTTAATAATGTGCCAGCCTCTTGATATTTTTTAACGTTATAATTAACAGTTTGGCTACTTCATTTCAATTTTCTTGCGATATCTCTGTTATTTCCGCCAAGATTATGTAAAGCAACAATCATTGTGTGGATTTCTAAAGACAACTCTCTTGTTTTTGGCATTTTAATACTAATTTTAGATAATTATGTTAAGGATTTTCACTATTTAAAAGAACAATAACCAGTAAATATAAATTCATAATTCTAGTTCGGATAAATAGGGAATTGTCATCTTTATCAGCACTACATTAAATATTTATTAGTGAAGGATAATTGTATTACATTTCCGGTCTTTTCATGGCTCCACTTGGACCCCTAATTATCGGATTAAGGAGATTCAATCGATAATTAAGTATCAGAACAGTCTTTTGCGGAATTATTTAATGTGACAGCTTTATTTTACTTGTAGGTAAATAATTATGCCCCCTACATAACAATAAATAAATAATTTTGTAAAATCCAAGCAAAAATGTAGGTGGGCAAATAATTATGGCCGGTAATGTATATTAGGACCTTTTATGCCCAATCTAGGTACCAAATTGAAACGCTTGGTTATAAGACTGCTACATTATTACACTTTGCTTCAGGATTTAACGAGAATTCCAAAAATACAATAATATATAGCTTCTTCCATTTAATAAAATACAGCTTTGGGTAGCTACTTATGAGACAGCCTGTGGATTTCAATATAATTTTAAAGCATGCTCATAATCAGACCTCACAACAAGAAGAAACCGTTTTGAAAAATGTCCATTCACAAAGGCATAATCTTCTGAGCCCGCCGAGATGACCCACCTTGTGTTTGGAATCGGAACATGATTTAGTAGCGGACTATACAGAATGTTCCATTAAAAGAAAACACAAGTTACATCAAAGAAAACACAAGTTACTTCAAGCTTCCAATGCTCGATGAATTGTTTTAGTTTCGAAAGATTCACCAAAATGCTAAAATGTGTTGATAATTTTAACCTACTTGATATTCGGGTTGATAAGCCATTGGCTATACAAGGTAACACTCTACTTACTACTTATCACCAGTTCGGTGATGATTATATGTAAAAACACGTAATCGCACATTCTAATATATTTATACCTTTTAAGATCTGTATAAAGCTTTGAAACTCAATACATTTCAATGAAGGATCGTTACTGTGTAGTTTTTGCAAATTGTCGGCGAGGCACACTCTTTGCTGGACTATTGAACATAATATTTTTAGATTTAGTTAATGCTTAGTAAGATTGTTATTATTTTTCTATTTTACTTTATTTTTTGATTTTTCAACACATACTCTTGTTTATATATTTCATTTATTTTTGTTTTATAAGAGTATTTTGTTCTGTTTTGCATTAAGTTATGTACGTCTTTGTACTATGTCCTGTCCTGTAATTGTTCGTATATCATCGTTGGGCAAAATAAATATTATGATTATTATTAATATTGGGCGAGAATGTGAATAAGTAGTCAACAATTTTTACATGTCTTACAGAAAATCTGAATAATTTAAATTTTTCGTTGTTTCTCTAGTAACTCAAAATTACTTCCGCTTACATTTTTTTTTATTACCAGACAACTTTGGAATATCTGCAAGGACTATACAAAATAAAATAGCTTGAAAGTTTCAGATTACATACACTAATAAGATTAGATGGAAAAACAATAATGCCTTAAATTCTGTGGCCATTATAAACAAATAATGCATGCGCGGTAATTACCAAGCGAAGATTGAAATTATGACAAGCTACGATTAGAAACGGCGAAGTTCAATCCTGTTTTACCACCACTTTTGTAGGGCCGAATGTAAATATTTTGATTTTATGTTAGCTCCACTTTTGAATGTTAACAAATATTTCCATTACTCGAAGTTTTTTTTAGTTTTAATCTACGTACTTGCATATGTTGTGTTCACTATTTAATATACGAGGGTGTATCAAATATAAACGGGACTGATTTTCTTAAAAATTCCGGAGGGCTTCAAGACCTGGAAGGGGTTGATGCGTAGGTAGCCTGTACCGTTAGGGAAAGGGGAGAACCGACCGCAACTCTTTCGGGTCCCTTTAGTATCAAAGGAAACCATAAGCGGATTATCATCAAGTTTTTGGCCAAGGAGGGGATGAACCCAACCGAAATTTTGCGGCGATTACAGACACAGTTCGGGGACGACGCCCTATCAAAAACCCTTGCGTTTGCATGGCACAAAAAATTTTCCGGTGAAGACAAAGACGCGGTTGTCAGCCGGAAAGGTAATGGCAAAATGTTTTTTTGATCGGCAAGGTGCTTTTCACGTTGATTTTCTCCACGATCGGCACAATTAATGCGCAATGTTATTGTAAAGTACTGGGTGCCGCGAAATTGTCATTTCGAAGGAAAAGGAAGAAGCAATCGGCCAAAAGTGTAATTCTTCTGCATGACAACGCCAGGCCTCATGTGGCTAACGCCACGATGCAAAAAGTGGATGCATTAGGATGGGAAATGATGGAACATCCACCCTATAGTACAGACTTGTCACCTTGTGACTTCCATCTTTTTTGACCCCTCAAAGAAGCGCTTGCAGGCCAGCGTTTCGACGATAACGAAGTGGTGGAAGCGTTTGTGCTCCAATGGCTACACGAACGTCCGAAGAGTTTTTACGATGATGGAATAAAAAAGCTCCCAATCCGATGGGAAAAATGTATTTCTAGGGCGGGAGAGTATGTAGAAAAATAATATATATTTGTAAGCTTTGTTAAATAAAGTTAGAATTTTTTAAAAAACGAGTCCCGTTTATATTTGATATACCCTCCTACTTTTTAGACGTATTACTTTCAGTAAGATTAACTTAAAACTGACAATAGCATTTTGTTAGTAAATTTATTATAGTATTTAACCGCAAGAATGTTCATATAACTATGTACATTGCACTTGTGTATGAGTGCAGTAATTTTGGGGAAATCCCCAATAACTTGGAACGCACCGAAATGTTAAGCTATAACATCATTCAGATTAGAGCACATTCCAAGCAAGAGGACCGCCATGCCACAGATTCTTCTACAAACTCTGATGTACGCGCTCTATTCGTGTATGATTTGGAATTTGGCAGACGCTTACGATTATAGCGGCGCGCTAGTAAACAAAGTGTCTCGCACGATAGTCAGTGCCGTTTTTATTTTCCCTGGAGCGTATGTATGCACATACCTACCTACATACGATTAATATTAATACGAATGGACGGTCATAAAACCGTGTCGTACCATGACGGCTGACGACGACGACGTACGCAGCACGCACTTTCGTGTCTTGAAACGTGCGTTTCAGTTTTCAATGCGCTCGGTTCTAGGATACTTGTCACCGGATTCTTTGTTGTCACAAGTTCAAGAACCCTAATAATACCGCGACGGTGGTGTTTTATCAACTTCAGTGTACGCAACCAGCACATAACGTGAGATTACTATGTTGCCGCGTGCTACCCAGTTGTGAACGTCTATACGTACTTGGAGATTGGAAATCATATCTTGTGCCGATTCGAAGGAACTTTACCGAGAAGTGTTCTTTTCGAACTTTTGACGAGAGCCAAAAACACTAAACAAACGAGCGTCCGACGTTCGCGATGTTTGTTTTTATCTACACCAGTACTGCTGCTTTTACGCGAGGATAATTTTAACTATGCGCCCGTTATTCTTTTGATGTGCGCGAGAAACTAAACGTTTTATCGGCGGTTGCGTAATATTATATCTCCTCTTCTATCGTTGATGTTCTACCATTGATGGCCCTGTCAGGAATATTTCGACGAAGAAAGCGGAATGCGATTCTAGATTCGGTATATCGCTGTATCAAGTCTGTACCAAAGAACTTGGATTGCTAGAAGCACTATCCCACACTAGTCGCTCTATGTAGCAGTGAAGCCAACATAATGTCGATTTTGCACATAAACATAGCAGCGTATCGTTTTTGCTATAACATTACGGATTATTTCATCAGCGGCGTAAAAATGTTCAGTAGAGTCAGAAAAAACACACACAAGACAACAATCTAATGAAAATAAACACAAACATACGAGGTGATATCAAAAAGTTTTGAGACTAGCTCTGTTGACAAGAAACCATTTTATTTAGCTACATTTACACACTGTCACCTTTAAAGTAGTCCTCTTTCGCACTAATACAAGGTCCTCAGCTTTCTTGCCACTTCTGGAGTGTACCGTGGAAGTCCACTTCTTGAAACGTATCAAACACCTTCAACGATTCGTGCTGGATCTCCGTAATGGTGTCAAAACGGCGACCCTTAAGCTGAGACGAAGCAACAGTCTTCTCACTGGAAGCAACCACCATTTCCACGACCGATAAAGGCAAGGCAGGTCTGCAGTTTAACCAAATACTAGATTTTGACGCGGCTGAAGGAAGATGTTCGGCAAAAGTGACCAGAACTGTTGCTGTGAAACATTGGTTGTTTCATGATGACAATGTCACCGTTGTCTCCTCACACGTGAGTTTCTCGTAAGACACAACATGATACCCCTTCCAGATTTGGCTCCTGCAGACTTCGCCCTTTTCGCGCGAAAATTTCGGTTGAAAATCTAGCTCAAAGGACGCCGTTTTGATATCATTGCGGAGATCCAGCACGAATTCCAGAAGGTGCTAACACGCTTTGAGAAGTGGACATCCAGGGCACAGACCAAGAGCAGCAAGGACGCTGGGAACGCTGTATTGGCGCGCAAGGGGACTACTTTGAAGGTGACAATGTGTAAACGCAGTTTCTGTCTTGTCAACAGAGCCTCGTATACTATAGTACTGTTTATTCATATTGCACGTGTTTACCATCTTAATACGCACATATCCACAAGATGCGATAGTATATCGAGGTTAGAAGTAGACAGTCAGTAACCACCAGCTGATGATTTGAATTACGATTACGATTAGAAACGACAAACTTAAATCCTGTGTTACCTCCAATCTTAAAGTGGTAGACCTAAATATTCTGGTTTTATGTTGGCTTCACTTTTGTATGTAAACACATGCTTCTATACCCCAACTTCTACATAAAACTATTCTCTTAATCAGAAAGCTATTCAGTATAACATGGGTATCTTATTATTAACTATAGATATACATTTAAGTTGCCAAAGTTGTGCAATTTTGTTAATGAAGATTTGGTCGAGAAAAATTTTAAATTCTAAACTATTGAGAAATTATTGTAAAAAATTGGAAATTGCTATTTTTTTCCAAATAAAATATCTTCGTAATTATGAAATGTATATTGATATGGCTGGCCACTGTTAAGTGTATTAGTCACTATTACACTAGCGATCACTAAAGCGATCACTTTAATAATTAATTACATTTCTGGCAGTATGTGCAGAAGAACTATCTGACTGGTACCACATTTTAATATTTAAGGTCAAAGATAGATTACCTAAAAACTCTTCTAGGAATGATAAAATTCCCAAAAACCATCATGCGCTTTTGTTTTTTTCAAATATTGCCACAGCCGAAGCGAACTTGGTTGCGCGGTGTGAGCCCAGTGACGCTCGTGATGCTGATTAAGTATAAAACATGACGAACTAAAGAAGTCGTTATTTCGTCTTACTTTATTAATAAACTGCAAAATTCAGTTCTATGTATATAACCATTTGGTCCTATTGACTGAACAATTTGAAATTTATTTGGGCGAATTGATAATAACGAAAACATCATAATTTAGAAGTTATTTTAACAGTTCTGTTAATTAAGCTAACTCGCTTAATGTTTGCAGATGTGCAATTATTTTCATGCTTATATATGATTTAAAATTAAGGAACTTGATAATCTTTCTTTAATGAGGCAGGGTGTGGTTCATATTAAAAAGAGAGGGAAGAATACTGCTTAATCACGTAAAAATCCGATACGGTATCCAGAATCCGACAGTCATATATCATACAATTAAGAAACTTTCTAATTCGTTACGACAATAAAAGAAGAAACAATGTAAATTTGAAATCTTGATATATTTTTCTCATAAACCATCTTGCCTATGTCTTTTTATTTCATCTAGTAACATGATTCAAAGTTTTGCCACCTGAGTCAGACATACCATTTCTTGTACAATTTTTGATGCTGAAACCAAATCCAACCCCAAAATTGCTCTAGCACGCTAGGATTCCGAGATATCCTAACATCAAAGTGCCATAAAGACGGTTTTCGTTTGTTTCGATCCGATTTTTTTCACCCAAGATATACCAATTTCAATCTATAGTACTTCGTAAGCATGAGGCATCATAGCCTAATGTCCCGCTTTAAACTTTTTTAGACAAACTTTTCAAACATTTTTCAAAACCACTTGAAAATGGTTACTCGAGGTTTTGGAGTCACTGATCACAAACCTGCAGTCAGAATTTCCAAATTCAAGATGGCGGATCCATATTATAGATATCCAATACATATCCAGAAGATATTCTGACTGCAGATTTATGATCAGCCACTTCCAAAACCCTTGAGCAATCATTTTCAAACGATTTTGCGAGATTATCAGGAAATGTTAGAAAAGTTTGTCTAAAATTCTTTTAAGCGGGACATTAGGCTATGGTGGATAATGCTTACGAAGTACTATAAATTGAAATTAGTATATCTAGAGAAAATAAAGTAGGATCGAAACAAACGGAATTTAATTTTGAAGGGGTAGCATTAAATGAGCATTTGCAACATAACCTCAAATATCACCAACAACCGTCTTTTTGGCTCTTTCAGGTTAGGATATCTCGACGTGCTAGAGCAATTCTGTTTGGTTGGAATCAGTCCTAAAGAATTCTACAAGCAAATGAGATGTTTCATTTAGGTGGCAACAAAAAAGTTCAATTTTGTTGAATTGTGTAATGTTCTGATTCTCAATGGCAGTTGTTTTTATTAGTTTTCGAGATACGTGGCTCTAAATTATCAATACCGAAATATAGCTGACTATGGCAAAATTTATGTTTAACGCGTTTACATTTTTCGAAAATATGTACTGGTTTTCCATTAAAAAACACAGCTTATATCAACACTTCAAACTTCCAATGCTCGATGAATCGTTTTAGTTTCGAAAGATTCACAAAAAATGCTAAAACACTTTGATAATTTTAACCTTCTTAGTGTCGATAAGCCATTGACTAAAATACAAGGAAACGGTCTATATATCGCTTCATAAGATGTATTTTTAAAATGGTTTTTCTTATGACACGTATTACCACCAATTTGCTGATAATTCTATATAGGAATGTGTCATCGAATATTCTGTTATATTTACCGCCTTTAAGATGCTTTAAAGCCCTGGAACTTTATACGTTTCAATGATGGATCGCCATTGATTTATATGAGTAATTTTTGCAAACCATTGGCGACGTACACGTAGGCACATTTTTTTTTCTTGGAATTTCGATTAATTTCTATTTTTTATTACCAGACAGTTTGGAGTATCTGTAAGGACCATATTATACAAAGATTTGGTTGGAAAGATTAAAAGCTCATTTATGTAGTCAAAATTGTTTCAGATAACATGCACTAGAGAAATGAGTTATAAACAAAAAATAATTCCTTACATTCTGTAATTTATTTGTAATCTTTATCCACGTCAGCAGTTTCCATAGTACATTACTATGATTTTTTCGCAAAACGCCATGATACAACATATTTTTGATAATTTATGATACTGTACACGGTTTTCTAGTAATATTATTTTGTTTTCCATCCTTCTAGCCTAAAACAAATTCGTTATCGGGTCCTCCACCAACTACACCTCTCAATAAGACAAAGCTCACAACGGGTACCGTCCAGGGACCACTTATTAAGAAGGACAAACGACATTCAAGCTCACGATTTAATATTACGAAAAATAGAGAATTGGAAATGTTACCAGTATTAAAAGGTAAGTAACACTGTGGACATCTGAGTTTGTGTCTACTAGATGTTTCAGGAGGAGTTGTAGATATTTTAGGAGATAGTAACGATTATTTTGCGTAGAAAAGTTCCTGCAAAGAGGTAGGAAATTGCATCCAAATGGTTCCTACTGTTAATATAGTTTGGTTATATCGACGATCTTAGATTGTTGATTCAACATTTAAGGCCGAAGTATAGAAGAGTTAGGTAATAGGCATAATTTATGTATCAAGAAAAAGTGAAAGGAATTGCGTATTTTAGCTAGTAGGATGTATAACCTGCGCTGTCTGACGATGTCCACAACCAAAAACATTTGTCAAATTAAAGTTAAGATTTGATGTTATTGGGAATATTCATTTGATGTAGAAGTAAAAAAAAAACAATTCTAATGTTAATGCATCTTCTTAATGAAAACAACTAGAGAAACAATATTTCAGTAAAAGTTCATACAAATTAGTAAGTAAGTGAGTACACATACATATGGCGGGGTCAATTTAAAATCGAAAAAAAAATACAAAAAATACAAAAAAACAATTCAAATACAATATCAACAAACGTAATAACATTCATTGTAATTTTTATTGCAATCATTAACAGATATCTACTTATTTATTTACCTACAGTTTGTGAATGTTGTTCTGCACTTTTCTTAGCACACAGAAGCATTGCTCTCCAGAATGCCTGCATTAATCTTAACTTCATACATAAATCATATATAACTCTTTTTAAGTATTTCATTTCGTAAGTAGCTACTTAGGCTTAAAATTTTCAAACAACAGTTAAGAACATCAATGTCAGTATGTTGTGTTTACTGTTGTCATGATAACCAAACAATACTAACACCAGAAACCACTTGGATGCAATATCCAAATGCAGGACTCGCGTTTAATTGTAAATATCGCTTTTACTCTCAGCGTTACACATATCTATGTATCATTATACAAAAATGTTAGAGATATATACCGGGTGATTCATTTATCTTGAGACGACGGAATAACTCAGAAACCATCTATTTAATCAAAAATAAATGTATATAAAAATTTTATCATTTGAAGGGAGAAAGTATAGTGAGATCTAATTTTAAGTTTAATTTTAGAAGTGCCATCATTGTCTTCCGAGTGTTAAATTGGTTTTTTCAAATGGAAACCTACATTTTTTAAATATGTTATTGTCCTCGAAAAAAACAAATAACTTTTATCTGAAACTTTTTTTTATTTAACAACTATTTACGAATATAAACATTAATAAAATAATTCATACAAATTGAAGAAATTAAGTCGCTTCGCTTTAAAATAACTGAGGTATGGAGATTCCAATTACGAGGAAACTAATGCGGTGGGCAGAGGAATGTGATAAAGTTTTATCGGAAGAGAGTGAAACGTCTGAAATTGAAGAACCTGGTCAAGATTCATTAGAAGCCAATTCAGACTCTTCAAATTCTGAGTCTGAAGAAGATGTAGCTGCAGCGGAGGCCGATAGCGATAACCCCAACTGTTTCGCTTCTCCATCCGGCATCCAATGGAATAAAGCAGTGTCCTGTGATACACCTGAGAATGTTTTCAAATGTTTTATTAGAAGAAGTCATCAAGTGCACAAACCTTGAAGTTCGGAGAGTAACTACAGTAATAGACAAAGGATGGGTAGATATTGATGTGATGGAGCTGAATGCTTTCTTAGATTTGCTGATACAAGCTGGAGTTTTCTTCTGATAAATGTAATCCTATTTATCAAGCTACTATGGGAATTAATCGGTTTGAAGATATTAGACGGTACCTGCCTTTTAATGACAAAAGAACTCGTAATTTTCGCCTACAGACCGATAGATTAGCTCCGATATCGTATATATGCAATTTATTTTTACAACAATGCAGGTCATCTTTGGTGCCAAACGGAAGCGTTAGCATTGACGAGCAGTTACTCTCGTATAGAGGGAAATGTTCATTTATTCAGTATATGCCAAATAAACTGTCAAAATACGGTATCAAGATTTTCTGGATGTGTGAGTTAAAAATCAGGATTTGCAATTGATGGAATGGTATATACCGGACGACGACCCAATCAACCTATCCATACAAATCTTGCTTCTAGTAGTGCAAACTTTAGTACGCAGCATCTACTTCTCTGGACTAAATGTTACAATTGATAACTTCTTTACAAGCATTCCATTGACTAATGTTTATGAGAAAAGAACCTAACAGTGGTTGGAACATTAAAGAAAGATAAGAGAGAAATACCAAATGAAATAAGAGATGCGAAGAACAAACCGGTCTACTCTTCTACATTTGGCTTTTATGACAAAATGATTATGGTTGGCTACATTCCTAAGAAAAACAAGTCAGTCATTTTGCTCAGCACCATGCACATGTCTGTAAGTGAAAATGTTAAGCAGAAACCGGAATTAATACTTTATTATAACAAGACCAAAGGGGGAGTAGACGTAATGGATCAAAAACAGTCCAACTATACATGTAAAAGGCAAACAAAGCGTTGGCCTATAGCGCTTTTTTCTAATATGCTCGATATTGCAGCACTAAATGCATTTATATATTTTCCACGTTGAAACCTGATTATTAACGCTGGCCACGAGCGGTACCGCGCATCGGCGTAGAATCAGTTCGGACCGAGAGGAACGGTAGTATTACTTCGTCTGCGGAGTAGTACGGACATTTTCGCTGCCGGTCATTTGCGCAATTGTTTATCTGTCCTAGAAAAATTATGATTTCGTCAGCAAAACGACCGCGGTCGGACAATCTTCGAAAATGTATTGCAGAAATTCCAGACTTAATATATGAAGGTGCTAAAATTAAATGTGTAATCTGTAAAATCCCGTTAATGTGTTGGTCCAGACAACATTGTCTACGACACGTAAATAGTGAAAAGCATGTCTCAAAAAGAAATTGCGCACGAGACAATGAAAAATTTATATTTAATTTATGCGTTACGTTTATCGCATGTAATATGCCGTTTAATTTACTAGACAAGGAACCATTTATCTGCTTTTGGAATAACTATTCGGAGTGCAAATTACCAAGTCGAACATCGTTACGAAGAATTGTACCATCTGCGCGCGAACATATTGAACAAAAAATAAAATCGGAGTTGAAAGATCAAAAATTGTGGTTATGTGTCGACGAAACAGCAGATCGGAAGAAACATTCTGTTCTTAATGTAATTGCACGCAAATTGGAACCTCATCAATCGGCACCTTCAATTCTATTAGTCTCCAAACGAATACAACAGTGTACTGCCGAAGTAATTTCAAAGTTAGTGTTAAATACATTGGACAAGTTTGAACTTTCAACAAACCAACTCTTGATGTTAGTGAGTGATGGTGCTGCAAACATGCTTTCTGTAGGCCGGTCTCTTAAAAAGCATTCTGCTAATTTGTTACACATTACGTGTAAAATTCATGCTCTCAATCTTGTGGCGGATAGTATCAGAAAATGTTATCCTGAGGTAGACGCTTTAATAGCACATACCAAAGCAGTATTTGTCAAATCACCGAAACGTATTCGCGAATTTCACAGACTGTGCCCCCGTATACCAGAGCCACCAGAACCTATTCTAACTCGTTGGGGAACATGGTTGCAAGCCGCGTTTTATTATCATAAATATTTTGACAATATTAAGGACGTGGTTTTACAATTCGATACAAAGGAAGCTGCCGCTATCCAGAAAAGCCAGTCGAAATTTCAAGATAGTCAGGTTAAAATGGATTTAAAAATCATTCACGACAATTACTTCGGGCTAGCAGATGCAATAGAAAAATTACAAAATCCTGCGGTGCCGTTAGAAGAATCTCAACAAATAGTGCAACATGTTCACGCACAGCTATGCTCGATTGAAGACGCAAAAAATGTTTCTGTTCTAGAAAAATTTGAAAGTGTTTTTGAGAAAAATTCTGATTTTGGCACATTAAGACACATTTGTGAAGGTGCGTCAACAGAATCGTTAAGTTATTTGAAAGATTATTTTACTTACGCAAATATTACGTCAGTAGATGTAGAACGTTCGTTCTCTGCATATAAACGCATTTTTTCCTCATGCCGTACTAGTTTTGCCGAAACAACAGTTGAAACATATCTAATGTTGCAGATATTTAACAGACATTATTCACTTTGTGATTTCACGGAGGACTCTTAAAATGGTAAGTGTTTGAGCACGTGTTATTTAATTTTTATTTAAACATTATTATTAACATAGGAATGTAACACACGCTAGGCGACTATTTTTAAAGGAATTAGCTGAGCAATTGGTAATACCGCATATGATAAGGAGGTCAAAAAATCCGAAAATACCAAGAAATTCAATAAATTGTATGAACAAATTTATTAACATTGAAAAAACTGCGACTGATGCCGTTACAAATAAAAGGAAGAGATGCATTATGTGTCCCTCTAGTTTAGACAGAAAAAACAAACTAGTTTACGAAAAATGTTGCAATAATGTGTGCAACGAACACAGTGTAAGAATTTGTAAAAATTGTTACTTTTGTATTTACATTTATAAGAGCTGCAATCTTTAGTTAGAGGTTTTGTTTAATTATTTAAGATTTTTACAGGCACAAATAAATGATTTAAATATATTTCATGTTCTTATATATTTTTAACAGAGTAAAAAAAACAACCGGCCCTGAGAGACCCGAGAAATGTTAATCTGTATGTCCGAACACCCATGCATCCTAGGGTTAAGGTTTATTAAATATCAAGTGAATTTTTGCTAGTTTTTTTAGTGTGGTAACGGCCCAACGAGGTACGTATGCTTTTTAAAGCTTGTCATAACCTCAGTGTGTAAATTGTGTGTGTAAAGTATTCCATGGCTTTGTTACTATAATCCCGTCGCCGTAAAGAGTGAAGCGCAGTTAATTGTTCCCCAATGGCGAATAGTGACTCGGGAGTGTACCGAACCCGCTAAGAAAATTTGATCCTAACGGAACTCGAACGACTCGAACACACAGTGCCTAACTCTGCCTAGTCAGGCGCACGCCCTCTTACCACTGGACCATTGATCCGTACTATTAAAGCATATTTTAGTACAATAAAATCATACCTATAACGCACTATTCTGCTTCACGTACTTTATAAAATGTAATACAGGAATCCAGGAAAGATATAATAATGCACTTAACTTGTTTGGCTGTCATACAATTGTTTGAATCTATATAATTCCGAATAACGTAACTCTTAATTTTTGTCGTAAGTGCACAGTTTCTTCCAATTATGTGAATTTTCAATACAAAAAACAACCTAGAACGTTATTACAATTATCTTTGTCCGATGTTTTTCTACGGTGACCTGCATATTTCGAGTATTTCCTTTTTTCCGGCAGAAAAGTTAACAGGTAGCAGCACATGCGCGCTCTATTTCCAGCCAAGTAATCCATATTTGTCGTCGAATACTCCCTTAATCGCATGTAAGCTGTCACGAAGTTATCCAAAATGAAATTGCGTCGTGTTCGACAGCAGTTCACAAGGAAGCAATACGTTCGGACCGCGATAGATAACGTTCCGATTCCGATTCTTTTCATTACGGATCGATATCCAACGGATGACGGTACTGTTTACTCTTTATAAATGATCGCCTTTCATATCCGCGAATACACGAATACATCTAGCGATTGCCGGTGTTATGTGTGCGGTAGAAGAAGAGGAAGAGGAGGAAGAACTACGGTGGCGGCGGCTATTATCTTTGACGTCGGCGACGAAGAAGACGACAGTCAGATCCATCATCAACAGTAAAAATGGTACATTCGACTTTCGCGCAGGGTCACGTCCTTTCTTCCACACGAGATCCGTCATCAACCTTAGGCGTAGGCATACCAAAATCTCCCTCCTTTCATAGCGGTTTAGATCTAGTGGCGTCTGCAAGCGTCGATTCGCTCGTAAAAGTGCACGATCCCTTGTCATCGCCGTCAGTCGAATCCAAGAATCCGAATTTGGATCGAGATGAACCCGAAAAACAACCGCCTCTTGGAAGTGTATATTTTGCACGTTCTCCTGATAGTGGCTTTTCTAACGCGACAAATAGTTTCATCAATGCAGGCAGTATTCTTGTTTTCGGAATTCGCAAAGAAGCCTACGCATTCAACAGTCGGCTGCAACTATATAAAAGGAAAAGTATATTTGATACGGCGACTCGTCTCAATTTTCAGACCATCGGACGTTTGCCCCTACTTACAGGTGATACAAATTTTTGAAATATACTCTCTGAAACGCACTTATTACAAATAATATCCATATTAGATACCATCCTCAGAAGCCACAAAGTAGCTAGCTTTACGTAACAAAAAATATATAATCACATTAGTACATTTCAGCAAGGACGAGAACTATATGCTTTGTTTTTAGTTTTTATTAAACGTATGTTTTCTTAGAAGGTTAGTAATTAAATAATTAATAACGCATTCCTTTGGTTACTGTCTAAAAGGTGATAATTATTACTTTTTGCTTATGATTTTTACTTAGAATTTGAGACAAATATAATTTTTATACAATTGATGAAATTACTCAGGTTGGTATTCATTCTATATTCATTTACCCTTCATGATTTTTTATCAAAATTTTAAAAAGCAAACAATATAGTAAAGAATGGGCGCCAACATTCCTATCAGTTTTAACTAAACTCTATTTTTCATTGTTTTTAATAAGTACTTAGAAATTGAAGTGAAAGTCAAGCTATTGATGCTTCATTCATTTATTACAGATTGCTTATGTTTACAAAACATGTTTATTTTAGTATACCTAACAGTTGTTATTTTAATCTACGCACAGCAATCCGAGTGTGAACTTGGCAGCATCAGTTGTACTAATTTAAAATTGCCCCGTGGTTTATATTATGTAAAATATGTCAAGTTCAGTATTTGTATATACAAAAATAACCATCTTTGTTTTTATGATCCGTGTCTATTCAATTAGCTTTAAACTGTCTAAACATTTACAGCTTACTGTATGTGCCAATGTAGTACAAAAAATCATTGATTTAAGTTAATAATTACTAAAACTTAATTAGTTAAGAATGTTTTCGACATCACCGCCCAAAGGTTGAATAAATCCATTAAGGGATCGTAATTAAAAACTAAACAATACATCTTTGTACCTATAAGATCAACTATTTTTTTTTTTATTTATTTAGTTTTAATAATAATAATGATACATATTTTGAAAAGCTTGCTATCGAAGAAGAACAAAAAGCGGATATTAATGCCGCTTGTTATATCTACTCTCCGGCAAGAAAACCGGTGCCCGGATTTCTTAGGGGCAACACGGGTAACTTTTGTATTTGAAGAGATGGAGAGATGGTTAAATTAGTCGAAAGGTGATGGTGCGAGAGTCCATTAAGAATCCATTTTCAAATATTACTTGTCATGGCCAACTTGGTTAGAATTAAAAAAAGACCAAAATTTCCTAATTTCTTTTAGTTGCCATAACTTTTTTATTAAAAGATTGATATGCGGTTTGAATTAATTTTCATTGTATTGAATACTTTCATTAGCACTTAATAAGACCAATATGTTTTGCGAGTTTTTAGAAATCTGCCCTAACCTCAAAATTTTAAATTGGCTTTATGCAATTTCTTTTTGACCTTTTAAGATAGGATTTTCTTCTGAATGCAACGGTGTATCACACGATATGCAAACGTCTTTAAAATTTTGAAAAAAAATAGACTATTTTTACGGGCAGAAATCACTAGTGCCACGATCACAAAAACTTTGCTTTTTGTTCAAGTTATCTGTGAAATTATGTTTCGAAACAAAAACCTTGCCTGTCAATGTTGTTTATCAGTGTTAGTGTTATTAATTCAATTAATAATGCAAAATTTTGAAAAATATGATTTAGTTTGTGCGTATATCAAGTGCTACAAGAACCTACAATTTACACGTCAAATGTACGGAGCTCAATAATCCAGAAAGGCCTGATCGCAAAACGATATTGCCATTATACAGGAATCTTTTAAAGAATTTCGTTTGCTGCAGCAAAACCAAAGAAGTACGACAAGGATAATGAAGGAAGAGAAGAATTAGTTTTAGCTTGTGTTAATGTTGATGAGTGTGCTTCCTCTAGAGTCTAGAGAAATGTCGCAAGTGTTGGTGTACCAAAGGCTGGAGTATCAAAGACTTCGAAGAAAAATAAGTACAAGTGTTATAAATTTAAACCATCTCAAACATTAATACCTGGAGATGCAGAAAGAAAACTTCAATTTTGCAACTGGTATATGAGCCAAGTAAATGCAAATCCAAATTTCAAGAATATTATTTTGTGGACAGATGAATCGATGTTTACAAATTGTTGAATCTTTAACGGACATAATAAACATTACTACTCCCAAAATAATTTACATCTGACTCTTCCAGTTCGAAACCAAGTTAGATTCGGATAAATAATAGATTATAGGACCCATTATTTTTAATGGTAGTTTAACGGGACAAAGGTATCTCCCTTTTTTACAAGACGAGATCGAAGATTTAATAGAAGACTCCCCGCTAGAAACTGCTAGACAGATGTGGTTTCAACAGGATGGGTGTCCTTCGCATAATACTCCCGTTATGCCGCGCAATGGACTATTTAAATGAGCAATTGTATGTGAGGATAATTGCAACTAATGGAACGGTATGTTGGCCTGCATGATCAGCTGATTTGGCTCCTCCTGATACCTTTTTATGGGGTACTGTTAAAAATAAAGTCTATGGTCAGACCTACAACGTTGAAGAATTGCAGGAAGCAGTACTTGAGGCATTTCAAAATATTAATGGCAATACTATCCGTAAAGTAATTAATAGTATTCAGAAACAGTGCCAAGTTTGCATTGCAAACAATGGTGGTTTATTTAACTAATTTATTATTTATTAATTATTGCTTTTCTAGCTTAGTTGATTTGTTAAATAAAGTTTTGTTAGTTTACATAAGCTTGTTTTTTGTTTCGTAACATTTCACAGATAGCTTGATTAATAAAAAGCAACGTATTTGTGATCATGACACTAGTAATTTCTGTCCGTAAGCAGAATAATCTTTTTTTTTTCAACATTTTGAAGATATTTACATATTACGTGATATATCGTTGCATTCAGAAAAAAATCCTCTCTTAAAACATACTTCATAGTACCAATTTAAAATTTTGATGTTAGGATAGATTTCTAAAAACTTATATTGGTTTCATTAAATGCTAATAAAAGTATTTAAATTACAATGAAAATTAGAGTGTTCTCGATAACTCTTGGCACGAAATTAAAAAATACCTATAAACTAAATGCAATATTTCAGCAACAATGAACTTTATTTGAAATGATAAGCAACATATTTACATAAACTTTTACTTATGGTAAGGTTCGTACACTCCTAATCTACATACTTGACGTAGCTTTCTTCTTACATTGTTTATTAAAGATGCACCACTAGTTTTTGAAACTTTTTGGGCTATAGCCGTCGCTATACGTCTGAAGGAATTCAACCTTTTCGCAGGGGTTTTCCTTTTAGAACATCCTCTCTTCAATAATGCCCAATACTTTTCAATGGGTCGGGCCTGAGGTGTATTTGGAGCGTTATTTACTTTTGATACAAAATCTATGTTATTTTCTTGAAGAAATTCTATGCATTTGGCAGCGTAATGACATGTTGCCATATCAGACCAAAACAGAACATTTCTATTTTTGATAAAGGGAATAAGCCTCTTGCGTAAACACTCATTTAGGTAAATTTTCCAATTGATGGTGCCTGTGAAAGTATACTGTTTTGAAACATTCCCATGTTCATCCATCGCCTGCCTTATTAGATATTTTTTGAAAATTTTTTTCTTAGGTTTGAATTTTTTTTTTCAATTGGTACGTCTGCATTGGGAGCACAATGATAGTATTTTCTCCCAGGAACATCTTTTGGATCAACAGCACAGTATGTTTCATCATCCATGATAATAACTTTTCCGCCTCCTGGAGGTACCAATTTTTCGAGAATTTGTCTGCAAGCAGTTTTTTTTACATACGTGAGATTTAATTCCAGCTTTTTTAACTTTAACTTCATGTAAATATGAAGGCGATATATTCAACAGGGCAACCGCTTTTCTTTCAGACATGTTTGGATGTCTTTTGTAAAGGGTTTTAACACGAGACAATAACGTTTTATTTTTTACAAATATTGGCCTTCTTCCTCCCGATTTATAAATTGCAGATATACGTACTTCATAGCGTGACAAAACATTATATTCTGGCCACCCTTTCTTTCATAAAATGCCTAATAACATCTTTCTTGACTCGATTCGCAGAATTTTCAAAGTAGTGGCAAATTCTTTTTGCGAGTTCTTGGTTTTTAAAAGTTCTCATTTCAAAACCACGAATCGTAAGTTTATAAAACTTATGTCAGTTATACATCATGAATAGCTAATGATGACAACTAAACAATTATTTGACATTTACTTTGCCAAAAGTTACTGAGCATGCTCTAGTTCAAACCGTCAATCTCTTAATTAATAAAAATGTTACGGCAACTAAAAGAAATTAGCAGATTTTTATTTAATTCTAATCAAGTTGGTTATGACAAATAACATTTGTAAACGGATTCTTAATGTGCTTTCGCACCATTACCTTTACTAATTTAACCATCTCTCTATCTCTTCAAATACAAAGATTACTCATGTTATCCCTTCAAAATCCGGGCGCACTGTATATGGCATAGAAGTGTAGAACACATTGAAAATATTTTTTTAACAAACAACAATGAACGCTGGAATACTGGACATCAGAAAAATAAAGCTACTGATGTAAGAAATCCGTTTTTTATATTCTTATACGTACATATGTACATACGTCCGTTTTAGACAGTCTCGATGGTCGAATGGTTAGCATACTTGCCTTTCGATCCGAACGGCGCAGATTCATATCCCGACCGAGACGGTTGGTTTTTAATTACGGATAAAAATCGGAGTATGCCTTCTTCTCGGATAAGGAAGTAAAATCCTAGACCCCGTATCAATACGATGTTTGGCACGTAAAAAATCCCTACCAATGGTCAGAACACCTCTGGATTCGGCAACATTCTAATGGGGTCGGCTAATGATCATAGCAATTGATGCCTAGAAGTGCGAAATGTATTCCGTAACCCGACGCTTCGCCTAATAATACCACAACAATAACGTCCATTTTATCGGAATGTTCTCTTGTTTTTTTAAAGAAAATCGTTGTTGACGAGTGGCAAAAAATAATAGCCGCATTATTTTTGACATTTTAAGTCTATTTCATATTGTCAACATGGTTTTAATTACTGCTTTAATTTAATATGATCGATATGCATCCGAAACGTTGAGAATCACTTGAACAGCAGAACAAGATGTTTGGTATCGTCAATTATGTAGAGACAGGCAGTTTTACAAGGCACAGGATCTGATAGAAGGAGTAGAGGAGGCTATGGTATATGCACTGAAATACGTATCGAACTTTTGTTTGTGGAAAACGGAGTTCTAAATGCCAATCACTATGTACAGAACGTGTTACAAGAAGTTGTTATAACATTTGATCCATTTGTTGGATAGAAGGCACGATAATGCAAGACCACAAGTTGCAAATATTGTGAATGCGTATCTGGACGAGGTTGAGATTCGATGATTACTTTTATCAATCCCATTAAACATCTTTGGGATCAACTTGAAAGAGCCACTCGGCGTCGTCCTATCCTGGGAGATACTCTGTAAGATTAACGTGTTGCTCTGCAAGAAACATATCCAGCAATCCCTGAAAAAAAGAATTAATTTGATTAACTCGATGTCTGCGTGCTGTAATTAAAGCAACAGGTGGACATATCAGATACTGAAAAGTTCCTAAGAATTTCTAATGGATAACTGGATTGCTTTTCTATTCTTGCTATTTGTTGTATTACCGTTAACATACGCGTGGAAAGAATGCCTAGTAACAATAACCAAAAATTAATGCTAATATAGCTCATGGTATTGGTGGAATCATTCCCGGCAAAAACAATGTAGCAGAGAAAATAGCGTTAACACGCGAACATGTTTCTGCCTACCCGGCGTCGTTGTCTTGCTACCTTCTGGGACGGCGTGACTGTGTCTCTTAGCGATAGGTGTGGCCGAAAGACATATTCAGTGCTGTTTGGGAGATTGGCAGCATAAATCGAGAGGCAAACGCAATTGTAACAGCAGAAAATTGTGCTCAGAACCACGCTGATGACGCCGGGTAGGCAGAAACATGTTCGTGTGTTAGCGCTATTTTCTCTGCTACATTGTTTCTGCCGGGAATGATTCCACCAATACCATGAGCTATATTAGCATTAATTTTTGGTTACCGTTAACATGTTAATGATTTCAATTTCATTAAAGTTTGGCTGTAATTTAATTACTATTAGTGGTCAAACTAATGTTATATCTAGGTACAGAGAGCTTCGCGCCAGGTTGGAAGTGAGGTTGCCGCGCCCACGACGCGACGTATGTATGCAGATTACTCGGCACGGGCTACCTCAGCGAATGAAATTATTAATTTATTGCAAGTTTCTCATCAACCTTTCGCAGCGTTAGTCGTAATTATAGAGATAAATATATGTACGTATGTCTAACGTACGCAAGGAAAATAAAAGACCGTTGGCGCTAATAAAGTCACTAAATTTATTAGCGAATTTCAGGATTTGAACTATGATGGAACTAAAATATTGTAGAGTTTATAAAATAACTTTAACGTGGTGCCACCTCAAACAACGTACATACAATCCCAAGTGGAACTTACCATCACGGACAGCGCTACGGAAAGAGCTACCAAATACACGTAAAGATATCGAAAGTTGAATCAAAGCAGAATTAAAAGATAAACAGCTGTGGCCCTGTCTTGATGAGATAACAGATTAAAAAAAAAAATTGTTTTTAATATTATAGTACGAGTACTGGATCCTGTTAAACCGAAATTTGCAGTCTTATTAGCTAGCAAAAGACTAAAAATGTGTATTGGCGAAGCAACTACGGACGATACTTTACAACAATTTCAAGTGTCAACTAGTCAACTGTTTATGAGCGATCGATCACCGACAATGCGTAGTGTAGGTCGTTCTCTTAAAGAAAAGTGCGAGGAACTTTTACATGTTTCCTGTAAAGTTCATGCTTTATATCTTGTGGTACAAACTATTCGAGAATGTTACCCGGAGGTGGATGCATTAGTAGCAAATACAAAAAATGTGTTTCTCAAATCTCCCAAACGGATTCGAGCATTTCACAGGCTTTGCCCCGGTATTCGTAAACCACCACAGCCGATTCTTACGCGTTGTGGGAACATGGTTGCAAGCGGCTTTTTATTATTCTGAACATTTCCAAGAAGTGAAATCTGTCATTTTACAATTTGGCCCTTACGAAACTACAGCTATTATGGAGAACCAGAATGGACTTATAAATACTTCTGTTGAAACAGATTTAAAAAGTATTAGCAACAATTACAAACGATTATTAGACGCAATAGAAAAATGTTAAAATACTGGGTTGTCGTTAATAGAATCAGTGCAAATCGTGAACGAAGTTAATACATTGTTACACGGTATAAACGACGCAAAAAACGGTCGCGTTATACCAAAGTTCGACAGTGTTATAAAAAAAAATCCGATTATATGAGATTAAGACAAATGTGTGGTGGTGCATCGGCAGATTCATTAACTAACTCTAAGGATTACTTTAATTATGCCTGTGTTACTTCCGTAAATGTTGAACGGTCTTTCTCGAAATATAAGAACATTTTTTCATCAAAGCGAACAACCTTCACCGAGACGAATGTGGGAACATACCCCATGGTGCAAGTTTTTCAACAATCCTATCCACACTGTTAAGAAGTTATGTTTGTTTATTATATTATTATTTATTGTTACGGTATTAAGTACAACAGATTTTTGAAGAAACTATTTTTTTATTTTTTATGGTTGTTACATTACATATACAACAAATGCCGTTTTCAAAAAAAAAATAATGGCAATAAAAACAATTCAACGTGTGCATATATTCGCTTTATTTACCAAACATTTTTATTACGTTAGCTTTTATTTTTACGCTGGGGTATTGATTTCAAAATATCACTTCTGCCGACTGTGAGTCACTCTTACACTATTTGTAATCCGGATCCCATGCGAAGACCGATTGTACCAGGCTTAGTTATATCTCATATCCCTATAATATTTCTGAAGTAACGTTTATAAAAAAAACGCCGTGATTCTTGAAAAAAAAAACTTATGTAGCACGCCATTCAGAATTTACAAACAATATTTAGGTGGCCGATTTTTTGCCAGCGAGTGTTCTAGCTTCACGGAAGGATAACTTAATTATATGGACTCAATTGCCAAAAAAAGTTAAAGTAATTCGTATAATTTACTATATATGCAGTAATCTATAATAAGAAATAAAGTGATTTTGCTAAAGTAATTTACATTGAACAGGTCATTCAAATAGATTTTGATAAGATAGGCTGCTATTCTAAGAATTGTGGTTAATTTGTATCAAATAGTTAAAGCGTAACAAACGGTTGCACAAGGAATCGAGTGGACGTTCGGTTATTATCGGTTGTTCGCGTGTATTATCGATGTATATAATAGTACACGCACACCGATCAACCGATAATAACCGAACGTCCACTCGATTCCTTGTATGTACATAGTAAACACAGCGGGTGCAACCGTTTGTCACGCTTTACAAATAATGAATGAAAGAACAGCCTTTTGGAGTTCACAACATACATTTACCGAAATAACGGCAGCTATTTGTTACTGAACTTTGCTCTGTTGAATTTTGATTCAATAAATTTAATCCTAGCTTTTTGTACTACATACAGTGCGATGTTAATTGTTTTCCTACGGGGAGTGTTTGATTTATATTTTGTCCACACATAGTTGGAAAGATTTTTATGAGGTTTTGAGGCATTTTATGCCCTGCAACAGAAAAATAACGTTGAAAATAAAGAAAAAAGTTAGCCGCTTTAGCGACAATTTGAAGTACAGGTAACCAAT